>CM036587.1:11984016-13339016 GCA_020745705.1 Hemiprocne comata
AAGTAATTAAAATAATGTGTTTGTGTTTATTTATTTCAGTGACCTATTAACTGTAGTTTAATGGGCCAGGAAGCTTTGCTGTTTTAAAATAAAATGTGATTAACAGTTGAATATGCTTTCTAAAGCTGCTGCATTGGCATCTGCTGTTCAGACTGTTGATACTTTAATATTTTGCACAACAAATTAAATTAACTCTCCAGTATTAATATGCATTGCACATATACACAGGCACCCAGATTCTCATGACTGTATAAACAGAAACATTTAAGAGAAATTTATATACTCATTTATTTTCTGCACAAAGTCCCAAATAATACAGAGCCAATATTTTGTGGGTTTTTTTCATGTGAAGCACTGCACTATGGTCCCACACATCCCAAGGCTGGTGCTGAGAGGGATAAGTCAGCTCTTTCAGAATGCAGGTGTAGCTCCCTTACTCTGTGTCATTCATGGTGCTTCCCAGAAGCCTGCATACTCTTCGCTTTTCTCAGTATGGATGTTGGGATATCTTTAACAAAGTGCATCCCTACTGAGATCCCTTATAATGCAATTGCAGAAGTTTCAAAAAAAGATGTTTGAACTTTAGAAATCTGTAGAAGTAGCAACACTGAAGGACCGAGCCTTTCTACTGCATCACTGACAAAGTCTGCTTCACTTTCTGTACAGCTTGTGCTGTTACCAAGGGCCATTTTGTACAACAGGAATCATTGAAAATAAACAGAGTAATTCTTATTCCTAAAGCCTGTATTATTTGCCTTATTCCTAACGACTTTTGACACAACTCAGTAAACTTTCCTCACTCCCACAGTGCTCGAAGTGTGCTCTCCAGTATTCCCATTGCATCTGTCCATCAGGTGAATTTCATTTTCCCATAGGCTTTACTTATCAGCATTTGGTTGCCTCTGAGCCTGATTCAGCCCACGTGGCACAAGGCTGGTTTTGAGAGCATGTATGGTCCAGGTGAACTGCTGGAAACAGGAGAACTAGCCATGGTTTAAAGTTTGGGGTGTGCTGGTATGTTGGTATGGAGCAAGGATCATCAGTGATGTGTAGGCCAAGTCATGGGAAGGCTACCTCTTGGTTTGAGGTGCTCGGGGCACTAGAAGGTGTGGGCCTGGAGGCTTTTTACTGACATACTAATGTTCTGTCAGAGATAACATATACTTTGAACACGGGATGAAGTGAGTGGGATTTGTTTTGCCCTTTTTTTTTTTTTTTTAAACTTAATTTGACCTGTCTGCACTCATCTAAGCCTTAAATTCCAAACCAAGCTTTAATGCCTTCTCTGGAACCCTCGGAGGTGGAAAACAAAGTTGTGGTAAATCATATCATTAGACTTTAATAGCCAATGAACAGTAAGTAACATTTTTTCCTCCCAAGGGAGTTATGTAATGTTTAATGAAAATACCAATTTGCATAATTCACTTGCAATATAAAGGTCACTATCAGCCTGTCACTAGGATAACAAGATAACTTAAGATAACTATCTTCCAGCCATAAAACAATTTTAATTTGTTGAAAAAGACAATTTAAAATTATTGTATTTTAAGTGTTATATCATCTTTATTATATTTTTAAGAAATACGGAACTTCTACAACACCACCGTCAAAGCTTTGTATCAGCTTCTCAAAGGCAGTGGATATTGAGACCAGGCAGACCAGACTTCTGTACTAGCTCCTAAAAACCTTTGGGTTGCTCCACTCTTTTCCATCTCTCTTATTCACCTTCAGTATTTGACAGTAAACATCTGCAAACCTAGAGAAATGGCAACAACAACAGTAAATCTGAGAATTGTGTGTCGGAGTGACAGACCAGGTGCTGGGCAAGGACACAGCGGTCCCACACTACCCTGTCTGAGGGTGGGGAATGTTCTCACTCCATGCCAGGATCAGGAAGATCCTGCCTCAGGCAGAGCACTCTGCCATACTCCATCACCAAAACCTGTTGGATCACAAATTAAATATTATCTAAATAAGGGCCCATTTCTTTTTAGGTTGTGGTCTAAGAGGAAATAGGAAGTGGCTCTTAGTAAAAGCACAGCTAGGCCATAGCTGGAAATCTACTGAGCCTTTACATGGCCAAGCCCAGACAAAGACTTAGACATCAATACATTCACATAGGAGGAAGCAGCTTATGGAAACATTTTGCTGGAACAGCATGTGAACCCCAGCTATTGACTCTCCTACAGCTGCACAAAATAGGCTGATCAGGGCCAAGGGCCACCACCACACCCAGATGGCTTGCAACAAAGGTTCAAAACTGGCATCCAGCTGCCAGCTGCACTGGAGCGCTCTGCATTCCCAAAGGAATATGTGTCAGAGCTGGCCTGCAACACGGAATTCCTAAATTGCTAGTACGTGCAATGCAGCCACACTCAGACAGGAGTATTCTATTTGTGGCATTGGAGCAAATGGTGTCACTTGATACTTCAGAGTACGTCCTCCTGCACCTCTGGGGAGACTCCTACCGGGGCCGTATGCAGTGGCTGTAAAGATGATGCAGTGTAATAGACTTATTTTCCTCTTCACTGTAAAGCCAGGATGATTTCTCTCTCATGCTGTTGGATGCACCATAAGGGTGTCTTTAATACCGGGAAGTGAACTCATGAGTTACTGTTTGCAGAGGGACAGTCCATACAATAGACCAAAATTATATTGTATTTCATTTAATGAGTGCTCCTGCACAAAATAGTAAGTACTTCAAAGCTTTCAAATATGAAGCACGTATTTTAAACCTGAGCAAGACAAACATTTAATTTAGTATTCACTTGACTCCACTTTAGCTCATTAAAATCTCTGCTGCATTGGAGAAGGCAAAGAGGGGAGGTATGATTAAGACAACATGATTAGGACAGGGCAGATGGGGTTTCTTTCAGCTGAGAGTTGAGGAAATCCTGTTCTTCCTTTTAAAGAGATGCAGGAGGCAGCACTGTTCTGCCCTGGCCAGGCCAGGATGGAGTTGAGCTCCTAGCACCAGATTTCTCTCGGGCACTTTGCAGGGTGATGCTTTGGGGATAAGCCTTGCACTGCACAGAACAAGCCCAGCTGTTTACCTGCATATCCCCAGAGCAGTATTTCATAGGGATATGATATAGATAACACCTCAGGTCTCCTTGGCTGTGATTCAGAAAGCATCTTACTGGATTTACACAAATGATCATATATATACACGTGTTAGTTGCCACTGTGAAACAGGAGAGATGCAGCAACTATATTAATAAAATCCTGGAAGCTATGAAAAGATGATGAATGCCAGCTGAGTCTCTTGTGGTATCCCTGCCACAGCTTCAAAGAGGTCCTGCAGGCATCAGGGCTCATGGTCTGGCCTGGCCCCATCCGTAGGAAGGTGCCTGATGCCCAAGGCTGGGGCTGCCCCACTGCCAACCCACCTGCTTCCTCAAAGGGAGCTGAGGCACCACACCAGCAGTTCATGGCCAAGGGTGTCAATGTGCAATTTCTGCAAAATCTGCCTTCTGTTTGCATTTAATCACAAAACTTCTTTTTCTGCCTCCTCCCTGTTGTCCCACCCAGGTCAACAGTAAAACAGACAATGCTGGGTTGAGGCAGGTTTGTGGTCAGAGACTCCTCTGCTCCACAAGCCCTCCAGCATCCATGATGAGCCAGGGTATAACCACTCCAGGTATAATTTCCACCTCCTTCCCAGCTACTTTCTCAGGACCCAGCTTGGCTGGGATCTGTGGCTGGTCACTTCAGTTTTGAATATAGGTCCTGTGTGATTTCCAAATGCAGAACTCAATGAGAGAATTGGAGCACAATAAAAACAGGCTTTATAGGACTGGCCTGTCTAGTCAGTCAAGAGGGCAATCCAACAGCACAGGGAAAAGGCACGTAGTCCTGACACACAAAGGAATATAAATACACAGCAGTGGCTTTTTTGTTATTCTTCCTGACAGTGGCCAGTACCAGATGTATAGAAGACATTCCCAATAGCAGCATTCCCATACAATGTCCCAGCCTTGAGCCGTCTGAAGCTTATGTCTCCTTAAACCACAAATGGCATATTTGTCTTTAAAACAATTAATGTAACTCACCATCTAAATATAATCTGACAGAGTCATATGTTCCTTTGTTCTTCAGCAATTCAGTCATTCCAGCTACTCCGGAGAGTCATAAAACACATTTTGAGAAAGAAAAATATCCCAAAAGTTCCCTAGAGTGAAATATTTAAAAAGAAAAGCAACCTCTCACTCCTTCAAGCGCATACCTAACTCATGTTGTTTCAGAATGGGCTGAAGGCTCTGGATGAGGATGGGGAAGTCCTGGATGCTCCTCGGTGCCCAGAGGTCATGTGTGGCCAGAGCTGCAGGTGTCCTGCCAGCTAACGTACAGTTTAGCCTGTGCTGAGCTCTCACTCGTGGTTATTTTTCCACATGAGCTCAAAACCTGAAAACAACTAGACCAGTAAAAATCTGATTCTTCTCCAAAAACAAGATCCTTGGTGGCAGTCCTGTATATGCTAACAGGGATGTGGCACATGAGCACAGGGTCCAGAGCACACATAAAGGAGGCACAGGGGCACGGCTGGACCTCAAATACTGTGTGAACGGAATTTGCAAATATGAAAATATTGTTGTACAGTATTCTGCTGCTCAGCTGGGTTTCTTGTAGCCTCTAAAATGGTGAGAATCATCTCTAGAATGATCAAATAATTAAAAATAACAGTATCCTATTCTCATACCCTACAATTTTATATTCATTTTATTTGGGAGTGTAAGAAGTAAATGAGGTGAAGCCAAGACCTGGATTTAGGCACATATCTTTCTTTGAGTACAAAAAGGAAAAGGTTGAGACACCTTAATTTAGGTGGCCTAACGCTAGCTCCTGAACTTAGTATGCATCATCATGGAACATAGGAAGTTCCTCCTCAACATGATGAAAAGCTTCTTTACTGTGAGGGTGATGGAGCACTAGAACAGGCTGCCCAGAGAGGTTGTGGAGTCTCCTTCACTGCAGATTTTGGAAACTTGTCTGGATACATTTCTATGTGACCTGCCCTAAGTGGTCCTGCTCTGGCAGGGGGGTCAGACTCGATAAGCTCCAGAGGTCCCTTCCAACCCCTAACATTCTGTGATTCTATGGTTCTATGTCTGTGTGTGGCAATTAGTTCTGAACACTCGGACCACAGTCGGTATCCAAGAACTGACGCACCCTCGTTCAGGAAACTGGGAAGCATTGCCCTAAGAGAGTGGCAGGTCACTAACATGAAACCCACGGTGACCACTTAAAACAAAACCAGTCTACAAGGTGCTAGGAGGTAGAAGCCAGGTGGCATCTCCTCCTGCTCCACCCTCTTCAAAATAATTATGTGACCTGAAAGCTCATGCCTTAATTAGCCGGAATATAAATTACTCTGGCTCCTCCTGGTGGCTGGTCACACACATACGCACGGATGTGATTATTAGCAATTAGCACTCGTCATCATTTGGATGAGTAGCCATGCGTTTTATGTGTACTGCAGTGGAGCCTGGAGCCTTCAACCAAAACCACCCAGCCTCCTGTTGTATCTGTCACAAATACTAATGGCCAACTCATTTGACTGGTGTGTCGTTAACATCTTGCTAATTGTTGGCTGTCGATAACAGCAGCCTGTAGCATCCCAGGAGGCTGGGGGGCTGCAGTGGTACAGCTTGCTGAGGGGCAATACCTGGTGTGCCCTCCTGGGATTCACCTGGGCACATTAAACTCCAGAAGGAAAACTGGAATTACATAACTGAAAAGCTTACTGATGGAGGGATACAGCCAAATAATGAAGGAAAGCGGCTGAATTATGATTTGAGCCAGTTTGTGTCCCCTCAGCAAGCCCACCTAGGATTCATTTTTTTAATGGCACAACTCCACTCTGCAGTATTGAAGAGCCAGCACTGCCCCACCTGGGGAGGCTCACCTCAGGAGGGGGAGTGTGGACACGTCAGAGGACACTCTACGTTTTCCTGGTAAAATTTGAATAAATATTCTGCACAAAAGCAGGCCCAGTGACTGAGTGTGCTGGCAGGCTAGCCCAAAGACCTGACTGCATTTGAAGGACTGTGGTTTTAATTACTGTCACTATTGCTTGCATCAAGGATTACAGCCACATGAATTTGGAGCCTCATCACTTTTAGTCAGTGCTTGAAAGCTCTCTCTCTCTGACACACGCCCAGTGTGCCCAGTGGTTTTCTTGACCTACTTTTGGACAGTGAGAAATAATTTATTTTTATATCTAGACTTAACCATGATAATACAATAAACAGGGGACTGGGAGGAACAGGATAGACTTACCTAGCTCTGCACTCTTCGCCCAGACTATGTAACACAACAGGGAGCAGCCTTGGATGTCATGCTCACTGGTGTTATGGAAAGCCATCTTCTTGAAAATGCCAACTGGTACTACAAAATACAGAAAGGGATCAGGATTACCTCAGGCTGTGTTTTGTCAGATGTTCTGTAAAGAAGAAATTCACACAAGCCAGAACCTGTTACAGCTGTGAGATAGGAGACCTCTACCAGTTCCTTCTCCATCCCTCTCTTTCCTGACAGCTGTTTAGTAAGTGAACTGTATCGAAGGTATATCTGGTTGTTAAGGTGAAATCATATAACAGCTCAGGGGAGCATTTATATTTGTTCCAGGAATAGGGTAATTTATTTGATTTATGGTTGAACAAATGGATCTCTGCGCCCCATTACATCTGCATGTTCTGTTGTAGCTCCTGTATAGGTGCTATATAAGTAGCCCTTATATACAGCTCACGTATAACATTTGTGCTTCAGATTCAACCCTTTTCTGTTAAGCCTCAATGAACATACACCCATGGGCACCCTTGACTCCCAGTAGTATTTCAACCATATATGGATGGACAGAACTGAGGACCAGTGTCGCCAGCAGGAAGAGAAGCAGGAAACCAGAGGACACCAGAGTTTTCAACATACACACACACACACACACACACACATGCCTCTCTTCTTCCATCAAGAATGATAAAAAGGCCCAGGAAAAGCAGAGAAAAGATGCAAAAATGTGTAGATGTGATCACAGATCTGGGCCAGGGATACCTGAGAATGCATCTGCTAATCTTCTCCTGAGAAACAATGTGTTTTTCTCAGTTTGGAGATCAGATGAATGATAAAACATATAACCCAAAATGCATACAAAGGAAGGCTTTAAATAATCTAGATACATATTTTAATAGGGGGGAGAATGTAATTTAAACATGCAGGTATGAACAGTAGTATAGGCAATATGTGTCTAGCCAGTGGGAGGTTCTCAGAAGTTGGATTCATCTGTAAACCCCCTGACTGATACGGGACTGAACACCTCTTCAAGTGGAGTATCTCTATGAGGAACATGAGTGGGGCAGCCTGGGTCAGACTAAAGCTCTGTCTAGTCTTGTGCCCTGCCTCTTTTACTATCTCACGGCAGATCTCCAGAAAAGCTTGTTTTACTTGCCTGAATGGGACATATTTTGGCCCAGCCTCCAGCAGTCTGCCACTTAGGGACTTCCTGAGCCAGAGGCAGTATCTTTATGTTTAGCAGTTGCTCATGGACACCTGGCTGAGTCTGTTCTTATTTAGCACGAATCCACACTATTCACTAGTGTGCAGCTGTGCCAGCTCACTAAGAGATTTCCCACTGATGTTGCTGGCCTAGTTAAGTAGCACGTGCTATATTTTCACTTTATCTAGGCTATAAATTTTTTATAAAATGCAGCACTGAAAAATTGAGAGGATTATTTCTATAGGTGTGAAGACTTCGAAGGTGACAGTACTATATTTCTTTAGGACAGACTTTGTGTTTGTTCCTGCAGTGTCCATTATGAGGAGATCATCCACTATGTTGAGAGTATCTCTGTGCTGCAAAACATTTCTTTTTTTTCCCAAAAGGTATCTGTGTGTGTTCCCTTCTTCTCCATATTTAAAGCAAATGGTCCATTTTCATATAATTGTTATGTGGAGTCAGAGGCAAATATTGGTAGATAGTGACAGAGTTTAATTTATTTCTTTGTTGAAGATCAATTTTTCTTGAGCTTGGACAGCACTGGCTGCTTTCCCAGAAACATCTCTGAATTTATCATCACTGGGTACTCAACTGAGACAGAAGAAACAAGTTTTAAATATTAAACTCCTCAAACTGTGGGGACACTTCAGCATGATGAAGTTCCGGCCATAACGCTGAGAGCCACAGAGTAAGGACAGCCAAGAGGAATCACAGAGAATCTACAGCGTCAAAGGAGGGAGATCAGCTTTAGAGAGGGGTGTCCCTTTCTGCCAAGGGGTAGTTACTCCTCACTCCTAACTTTTGGATCACGCTGTAGATCATCTCCTCTGTCACAGTTGTGTCTAGGCAATGAGTGACAGAAATGAGGGCATAAACTAAGACAAACTTCCCCATATGCAGTATTTTGCAGGATCCAACACTCAGAGCTGCTGTGGGAATCCAGCTGCTCAAATCGTTGATGGGCAGAAGTCTAACATCATATTGGCTGGCAGAGGGAAGCTCATGGGCTTGCTTTCTCAGTCTTCCCTGCTGACCAACCTTGTGAACTTAAATAACTCCCTCCTGATCATGCATGATCCTCTGCAGAGGAGTAGAGTGAAGCCCACTACTGAGGCAGATGCAAGGTGACATTCCTGGCAGGCACACAGAGATGCAGTTGCTGATGTGGCATGCACCATAATTACCAGCATGAGTCACAGGAGCTGTACACCCTTGTACCACAGCTGAGCTTGGCCATGGTGCTTGTCCAGTAAAGCTTAGCTTCAGTATCTACTCTTAGTTTCATTCCACAAGATAAATTCGAAGCCAAGGCAAAATAAGTTGTATTTTGTGCTAAACCAGAAATATTAAGTACTCTATTTGACTTCATTAGACTAGACTTAGAGTGAACATATTTAGGCATAGTGCCAGCATCCGTGGTGTATGGCTCAGGTTGTCCACAGTGAGTGAGGAACAGGCTATCACAGGGATACTTGTAAACACACATCGCACCATTTAACCTGTGAAGTTAGCATGGCATCCTTCTGAGTAAAATAGTAACAGCTACTTCTTGTTAGTTTAATCAGGCTCCCAGCACATCCTTCATGCAGTGGTCACAGCAGGAGGTTGTGGAGCAAACAGAAGCAGAGAGGAAAGGCTGTAGAGCAGCGTCAGGGGAAACACCCTCTTTTGTTCAAGATCAATGAGGCAGTTAACAAAAAGTCTGGATACCAGGCAAGATCAAACCAACCTCCACTGCTCCATCTGTGTGGAGATCTTGCTCTCCTTGCAGCAATGCCAGCCAAGCCTCTCACTCTCTCTAATGTTAAAACAGTCTTTAAAAGAGATGGACCTCTGATTGTGCTGATCTCTGGTTTCTGCTATCTCAGGGAAGCTTAAGTACCCACCCCCTCACTTCCCACAAACCAAGCCCCTCCGTAGGGAAGTCCTTTCCCTTCACAGTGAGTTCTCCTTCTTGTGAATCCAGTTTCCTCTGAGAGACAGGAGAGGTCTTAGTGCTGACAGGAGAGCCTGGTTGTCTCTCTTCCTAGTGAGAAGCACCTCCCAGCTGATTAATTCTGGGTTGAAGAGAAGAAACTCTATTTTTACCAAGGATCTCACCTGTCTGAAGACTGTTCTTTGTATTCTGCTCCCTCTGAGCTTGGCAGTAGTGGCTGGGGCTGTGAAGCATGGCAGCCTTCACTGATAAGCCCTGAACCCTGCATGCCTTGCTTTCTTTGAATGTTTTCTATCAGGGGAGCAACCAGCCTGTATTTCCTACAAAAATTACTTCTGGCTGCCAGGCTGGATGGGCTTCTCCCTGATAGGAGAAGTGACACTGTAGCGTAGTGCCTACCAATTGCTGCATTGCATGAAGCAGCACATAATGGAGAAAAAGGACAAAGGGGTGTGTAGAGGCAGTTTGTCTGTGGTGCCATTTTAAGGTGCAGACAGTGCTAAGTTAATGCTTGGACTTGACGATCTTAAAGGTCTTTTCTAACCAAAAGAATTCTATGATTCTACCCCACCTACCCTTGGGATCTGGTGGGGTGGTGGTGCCAGGGTACAGTGCCTACCTGGCACAGAGCCAGCTACAGCCCTCCCTGTGCACTCACCTGGCCCCCACTGCCTCTGTCCCCTTCCCTCCTCTGAGCAAAAGTGCAATGAAAGGTAATTAGTTCTGGCTGAGCAAATTATTGCCAGTTAATTTGCGCCTCTCTGGTTTCCTCGCGCAGCTCAGGTCTGGATGTTGGTGTGCTGCAGAGGTTTGCTTCTACAGTGATTAACAGGCCAGTGGTGTGATGGTGTTGGGATATTAGTGCAAATGCTGGTCCCTGGGAAATCAGCACCCACCTCGGGTAGGTTTAGCATGACAGATTGTACCTTTCCTGGGCACTGCCAGCTTTTCTGGACCTGAATAAGCTGTATCCTCCATATTCCAACCCTTCAGCTGCACTTCCAGACTGCAAGCCCTGAAAATCCCAAATAAATACATTTCCTTGCAACACTGCACCTGAATATCGCCTGCTCTCAACTTTTAAAGGAGCAAGATACAGGGCTTCTCAGCTTCAGAAAATTCAAAAGGAATAAAACTGAAAAAAACATTTCTGCCCATCTCAGGCTAACGTGCATGATCTATTCCTGGCACTCCTGACTATTCTTGCAAAATCAGACCTGTGGGCTACTCCTCCGGCCTTGCTCCCCTTTCCCTTTCCCTTTCCCTTTCCCTTTCCCTTTCCCTTTCCCTTTCCCTTTCCCTTTCCCTTTCCCTTTCCCTTTCCCTTTCCCTTTCCCTTTCCCTTTCCCTTTCCCTTTCCCTTTCCCTTTCCCTTTCCCAACAGCTGGTTCCTCAGAGTAAGCAGGGGACTGACTCACTGACACTTTTTCTATTCTCCTAGCACTAGGCTGTTCTATTAAATTTTGATTTTTGACAGCACTTTATTTTAAAGGAAGCAAATTCCTCCCTTAACCTCTGCCCTGCTGATGGGAGCTGCAGACCCTACCAGTCCCTCCAAGGGGGGGAGGCTGGATGAACCAGGGGGGAGCCTGTACCTTCGACCCTGGAGAGATGAATTCCAGCCAGCCTGTCATACCACCGGCTGAACGTCAGCACGGCTGACAGCCCCTACAACTACATTACGTTGTCGAAGACAGGAAATGTTCTTTATTGCTTTGTCTGGCAGTTTCCTTAAAAGAAAAGAAAAAGAACTATAAGGAGCCACTCTAGATGTGCTGCTTTTACTAAGTTTAATAATGTACCTGGAGGTCCTGTCTGTGTTATGGCCCAATCCTGCCCTCTGTTCTTCAAGTCCTTCATACCTAGTGGTATGGGTCTCTCCACTTGCTCTCTGATAGTGGGAGGAAGTGTAATCAGGGGTATACAAAAGACATTCCCCATGTGAAAGGAATAGCACATGTTTCTGGTTTGACCTAACAATGCACTGGGTGGATTTCAGCTAACACGGATTAGAAGGAAGTCCATATGCCCAGGTCTTTGATCATACATGTGGTTACACCTACCATGATGCTCTTCACAGCATGCTAATACCATATTGGAAGGAGGTCTTCTGAGGAGCTCAGTCTGAAATTGGGGGGCTTCTCTTTCCCATCTAGCTATCTTCTAAAGCATGTGTTAAGATTTCAGATTGCATAAGTAACAAATACATTTCCTGTATAAAAATACCCCAATGGCTTGCATATAATAATTAAGTGCATCTTTAGGCAGGTATAAAACTGTACAACCCATCTTAATGCTTGAGAAGTCATGTACAACACACTATCTACAAGAAAATGGGAGTAAAGAAATGGTAGTGTAGTGCAATACCAAAGCAGCCTTTTTTAAAAAAAAAAGTGATCCTGGGTATAATCTTTAATATCTCAAAACTTAGCCCTCAAGAATTACCATTAAGAGGGATAATAATTCACTAGCTGTACCAGAGCATAACAAGTTCATAAGAAAAAGTTCATTAAGAAAAACTCTTTCTTGATAAAGTACAATGAAAATGACTGAAAGGATTCATACTTGTGCCCTTGAGATGTGTCACTTCTCTGGAAATTTAATACAGAATTTAGTGCTCTCAGGCACCTTCCTCAGAAATAGCAGAGATAAATCACAGCTATGCTAAGCCCAGCCAGCAAACTCCATTTCTTTCCTAAATCAAGTCCTGGTGTCCACAAGTGAAAAAAAGGGGAGCACCTGGAGCTGCCTGGGTATCTGTTCTCGGAAGGGGACAGACCCATGGCCAGAGACCCCTGTGAGCTGTCTATTAGCCTCTTGGCTGGTGCAGTACTCATAGGACTGTATTGGTAAAAATTAATGACAAAGTTTCCACTGTAAGCTATGTAAGAGGTCAGACAAAGCAGAGGAAAATAACAGGGAGATGTCCAGGAAGTTTTTCTTACAGTGAGATCAGGGGGACTGTGGAGGAATATTTGGCATGCCTGGGAGACCTCTTCTATGCACCACTCACAGCTGCACCCAACAAAGCTCTAATACACATGCAATGAGAGTTTCCCTGTATGCCCAAGGGTGATGGAGTAGCTGTTCTATATAGCTCTTCCATCTCTAATGTCAGACTTTAAAATAGATCTTTAATTCTTTTTCGCCACAGAAGCGGGATCTACAATTAGGCACTAGCTCTGTTAAAGAAAATATTTTTTGTTCAGGGACAGTCCTAGAAAAATTACATTGATGTCTCAGTGCCAATACAGAATACATGTCAATATGTTGGTGAATATATTAATTTATGTAGAAGGTCAGGTAAAATCCTTCCTCTGCTGAAATCAGCCAAAATCAGTAAAAATTGTTTATTTATTATTACCAGAGCACTCAGGAGTCCCTAATCATGTATGTGGATAGACAGAGTTCCTTTCTAGAAGAGGACCTAGCCCTTGAATTCAGTAGACTCAGGATTTCAGCTTAACTTGTAGTGCTCTATGAGTTTCTTTTGAGTTGTTTTACCCAAATTTTGAAAAGAGTGCTTTTAACCATGCTGGTTTTGTCAGGATCACAAGGGTAGGGCAGCAATGTCCTGCTAAAATCTATTTCCTAGTGTGCAAAAAGCAAAGTCAATGGTGGTGGTTAACCTCTAGGGATTGTGAGATTGCTGTGAGGACACTACTATGATATTTCTAAAGATTCGTCTCATTATCAGCATAGGTTGTTTTGTCACTATTTTGTTTCTGTTGAAAATAATCTTCTGGCACAGGTTCTCAGACAACTCCATGGTCTGTACAGCTGATCTCATCCTATCTGCACAGACCTATAACCCGGAAACTTGTCCTTCAGTGTATAAACACAGTTAAGAACATAATGAGACCTAATGTATCATCAAGTATCTCAACTTTTGCTTATGCCTTTGGCTAAATTTCTTTCTCCATTTTTGCACCAAGTTGCATTTTCAACCGGTGGTTCCTGACAGAAGAGCCAGACCCAAAGGCAGTGCAGAGGCAGTCCTGCCAGCTGCTGGATTTTAGTGCTGAGGCTGAAGTGCCCAGCCCAGCTTCCTAACCTTGGGGTCAGAAAAAGGATATCGACTGAACACAGCATGTTCTTCTTTGTTTAAAGGAGATGCAATTGTTAGATATTTGTCCACCACCTCCAGGTGGTAGATCCCAGTGGTGGAAGGTGGGGGCTGAGGGCAGGCTGGGTTACTCATGCTCCATTCTCTGTTTTTCAGCAGAGACAGAGCTGATCTGTACCTTTCTGCTGTTGTAGCATGTCAAAAGACACTGAGCACCACTGATGTGAAACACTCAAAATGGATTTTACCCAGAAACAAGAATAGGAAACTAAATATCTTTGTTTTCCAATGTGGAAATGACCTGACACACCACTGACACCTGGTGCTCGGTTAACCCAGCCTCTCCCGGGCTGCAGGGCGTGGAGGACTGTGCCTTGGTCATGGTGTGTCCTCAGGCAGTTGCACCACTCCTGAACCCCACCCAAGCTCTGCTGGACAAGCTGGCAGCAAAGCTGGTGTAGGTCCTCCCTGTGCTGCAGGAGGTCCTCAGAGCAGAGAGCATCACAAGAGCATCATTTCCATTCACTTCTAGATTCCTTTAGACTAATGAAGTGTCATAAAGAAGCACCTTAGCTTAACTTATAGTCATACCCATCCAACGTCCATTTCACTTTGAGGTAACTGAGCAGGGAATGTATTCAACCCGTACAGAATTTAAAATAAAAAGCCACTAGACTCTGCTGTTGTTGACTGGAAAGTATTGTAGTCGTCACTCCAGCTGTTTCTGATTGGTAGTTACAAATATGTGTTATGAAATATCCATTTATTTAGGCATTGCAGGTCACTTGACAGGAAAGATGAATGATGTAATCAGATCTCCTTTTATTTTTCTGGATGAGCGATGCGGTGTTGCTGACATTAGTATGCAAGCATTGTGCAAGATCCCTTCACATGGATCTGCTAATCCACACTTGAAAATGGATAGCATCAGCACCACTTTAATAATTCCTGGAGGAATTCCTCTTAATTGGGCTTTCGTTGTGTGGATAGTGAAAGGTGAGACTGAAATGTGAGAATCTGCTTTAACTTGTAGCCATATCAAGAAAAAAACCCTCTAGTATGTTGTACTGCCTACTCCATTATGTGGTAGTTAATAATTAAAAACATGCTGCAACTGCTTTTATGAATTCATAATGTGCAGATGAAGGATTACTGGATTACTGCAAGTTGTAATTTGGCATGTAATGATCTTCCCTGGATTCCAGTTATTTGTTAGTGGAGCTTTTTTTCTTTTTTCAATTTTGATGATACAAAGAAAGAATTAACATCAGATGTTTCCTCTGTACTTGCACAGTTCTAAAGTGCCTTTATTTGAAAGGAAATAAAATTGCATGCTGTGCGCTAGACCACCTCTTCAGAGCCTGTCGTATGTGGGATTGTTATACAAGAGACTCCATCATCCCTCACAGACAGCATTGTGTGACTGGCTGCCCTGGGGACTGCTGCTGCACTGTGACATAGCAGATCCTTGGGAACACAGTCTGATCCATCACAAAATCCAGAGGCTTTTTTGACCTGTAATTTTATCCTTAGGTGGCTTCTTTTTTTTTATGTCTCCAGATATACAAAGACCACCAGTAAGCATCTAACCCTCGAGACAGCCACCAGCACCAGGTAGCTCGTTTCTAAGCTGCACCAGGCAGCACCTGGGGCCCAACCAAGCTGAGCTCCATACTAACAAACACAGAAATATCTCCTGTCCAGCAGCTTTACTGAGGGGTAGGGAAGATGCTGACTCACAAATGGTCTTGTCTGGAGTTAATGAGAGCTTGGTTTTCCCAAGTGCATTTTTCATGCTGGCTCTCACAAAGAGAATTCCCCATCCTGCTTGAGTGGAAAAAAGAAGAAATACTGAAGCAGCCAGAATTACATGTCTAGGTTTTGGGACAGTGAACTCGTGTCCCTTGGATGGCATGGCCTATAAACAGTACCTTCCTTGCACAGCACTCCCTCTCACATGTAGAAGGACATTTCTGGGGGTAAAACCAGTGTTCTGGTTTGCACCTGTGCACTTGCATAGAGGCTGGGCCAGCAGGAGGAAACCCTTCACTGTGCCCATATTGTTGCTAGAGGGCCCATCACATGCACCCTGCAGTGCCAAGGTCATGTGCTGGACCATATGTGAACCTGGCTGTGGTCCTAGTATTGAGCTCCCGAGGCCTGCTGGTGGCACAGGCTGGGTATGTCTGTACTGGAACACTGGCAGTGCCAGGGAATATACTCAGACACTGCACCTACACTGCTTATGATGGGTGGCCCAAAGCATGGTTTTAGACATGCAAAGCAGTCCTCTCACAACTAATTCCCAGCTGTAGTTCAGAAGCAGGTAAGGGACAGGGCACTTTCCAAAGAGGTGACTGCTCATGTTATGGGGATTAAGGAGCTGTTAATCACAAGGCCAGTCCATGCCTGAGAAGGGTGCTGGGCATGTTCAGTTTGATAGTACAGCTACAGTCTCTGTGGCAGGAGTACTCACACAGATGTCTGCCCTGTGCCCTTGACATCTGCCTTGTCATAATCATGACTGTAGTCAACGTGATCAACATTAAAATCAAGGCCTGAAGGAACTCCTCAGCCTCACCTCTGCACCTACTGCATGTCGTACCAGCTCCTACTACTGATGGGCACTGCAGAGAAGATCAGCTTAGCTAGCATGATCCTTGTCATACAGGATGGCACATAACAATCCATGGTGGGTGAGGAGGTGCTTTGGATAACAGACCTCTCCTTCATCTTGAAAATTAAGGAAAATTAGATCCATCCCTTCCAGGATGCTGCCAAATATATGCAAGTCAGTAGCTGGAGCAAGAAGTACCACCTTCCAGCAAACATCTTCCTGGAAGGTTAACATTTCCTATACAGAATCTTATGTCCTATATGCCAGAGGATAGAAGTCATCCTATGGATGGCAAGCCTATCTTCATTTGGTGGT
This sequence comes from Hemiprocne comata, assembly GCA_020745705.1. Lineage (NCBI taxonomy): Eukaryota > Metazoa > Chordata > Aves > Apodiformes > Apodidae > Hemiprocne > Hemiprocne comata. The sequence continues at coordinate 12,000,443 of CM036587.1, forward strand.
AGCTGTGAGGTGCAAGACCAAGGTGGAGGATACAGCCATTCAATTAAGTGTACGATGAAGAAGAGTAATTACAAATAAGCAAGCCCAACAAACAGCAGGCCATTAAAAGATGAGCAGCATTTGCAAGCAAACACAGCAGGAGATCACCCATGCAAACAGACAGCAGTTCCCCTTCTGTGTGTGATGGCAAGTTCAGGACAAGGTGAAGTACTTTTGGAAGGTACCCTTGGGGCACCAGATGCAGCTGATTCTCATCCTCTGGCTGCCAGGAGCTGCAGACTACATGTCAGGACACTCTCACTAAGCACACCTCAATCCCTCTTTATCACAGAGGTTGGAAAAGACCTGTAAGATCATTGAGTCCAACCATTAATCTAACTCTACCAACCATTAACCTAACTCTACCAAGTCCAGTGTTTAAACCATGCTCCTAGGCACCCCCCTCCAGGGATGATGATTCGAGTGTGCTGAAGCTCAGTGTCTGCCCCATGAGCTGGACGTGTGCTTTTAGCTGATCTCTCCAAGTCTGCTTCTAAGGATGGTGGAGAGGAGAGAGACAGGGCCTGTTTGGTCCTCTCTCCTTCTCTCCCTGTCTCTCTTGTCTTTCTCTCTTCAGCTGCTTCAGTGAGTGAAGGGTCTGAAATGGAGGATGTCTGTCATTTGTCAAGCTCTGGCACACAGCTCTGACTGCAAAAAGTTGCTGACCACGTGAGGGACCAACATGGTCTCCTGAGTAGCACATGCAGTTTGGCACAAAAGCTGGCTGTTCCTTGCTGCAGCCAAGGACTGATTTCTGACCTTTCCATGTCTGTATTCAGCTTCCAACATCTTTAATGCAAACCAGCACTGCTCAGTTGTAAAAAGCTGTCTGTACTTTACATGTCTGCTGTTTCTTCATAGTGCTGCTGGCAAATCCTCTTGCCAAAGAAGCTGTGGGTGCAAGCATGGTCCTTGCAGATGTTGATCACAGGCACAGCTCCTTCCCAGCCAGGCAGATGTGTTTTTTTGCAGTGTAACTCTGAATGAGAAGCATATAGATAATGACATAGAGTATATGAGATTAGGAAGAGGCATGGGACACTATGAGGCTTGCTTTAGATGGCATAGAGTAGATAAGAAAGGTCAATGGGAGCTATTTTGAGCTGGACATATACTCCAAGGATGGGACTTATGTGCTCTCTAGTCTATGTCTGAGTTTCCTTGGCCAGGAGACAACTTCTTTCTCTTCAAAGTAAGGCTGGATGTGAACTAGTATACGTTCAGTTTATCCAAGCTGGCAACCTGACGCAGTGCATGAGATGGAAATGTCTCAACAACACATTGCAATGATCTGCTCTGATGTCCTCCATAGCAGGCCATACAGTTTCAGGTTCATACTTCCTCAGGCTTGCAGCTTCTTCCAGAGATAAACTATATCTCATGAAGAGTTACTCATTACTCGTTACATTGGAGAGAATTCCCCAACTAGAAGTCTCTAATTACCTATAATCAATGAGCTCTACTTTTAGTCTGAATCTGAGACTTCAGCTTCTAGCTGTTTCCCGATTAGCTTAGAGTTTTCTACTGCCAGGTGACTCTTTGTACAGTTATTTATAGGATCTTCTCTTTGTTGAGACTGGGTTCCTTTGGTTTCTCATTGGAAGAAATCATACAAATCTCAAATAATTATTATAAACTTTTTCTGAATACTTCTACACCTGCCAACATTCTTTTAAGAAATGGAAATAAGAAATGAGGAGCCAATACTCCAATCATTATTGTGGCTTTAAGTGGAAACAACATTGTTTATACCTGACATTTTGCTTTTTGGCTGCTGCAACACACTGGGAGCTCATGTGCTCTTAGTGACTCATCAGGCCTTCACAATTATTTTCCAAGTCATTCTTTGCAAACTACCAATCTATAACTATGACCTACATTTTTTGTTTCATACATATATGACCTTGACTTCAGCTTACTTATAGTGCCTGCTGTTCAGGTGAGCCTTAGTTTCCATGATCACCACATCACTCATGGGAGCTGACCTTATTAATTATGATCCTTCTAGCTTTTGGATCACCTGTAAACTGTTATGGTTAATGGAGGTGTCAACTGACTTTTAGTTGTCTGGCACATCTTGTTGCTCACACTAGAGGTTAAGTTTCATCATTACAGCCTGACTGACTCTTTGGGAGCTCTGAAAAAGCATTATACTTCAGAAAAGCATCCCACACCTGGGCTTTCTGGGGAGGAAGCTGCTGAACCCTGCTCTACGTTCTCCCCTTTGATGTTATGGCTTTCTGTTTGAGGTACCAGAAGCCACGTCTCTGAGGTACCAGTGCTCACCCTGAGGTTGACAGGACTCAGAGGCAGTCTGAACTGCCATCAGGCTATACTTGCAGGTATTATCCCAGCCCTTCTGGAAATGACTGCAGGCCTTTCAGTTTGCCCAGAAAGCAGGTGGACCCAACACAGTGCTCTGAAGCCCAAACATACAGAATCATAGAATGGTTCGGGTTCAAAGGGGCCTTTAAAAGTCCTCTTGTCCAAAGCCCCTGCAGTGAGCAGTGACATCTTCAACTAGATCAGGTTGCTCAGAGCCCTGTCCAGCCTGATTCTGAATATTTCCAGGGATGGGGCATCTACCACCTCTCTGGGCAACCTGATATGCAGGTCATGTGGCTATACCACACCCTAAACACACCATTTACGTTTTGTGTAGCCCGCCTGGTCTTGCGCTGCTCGTAGCCCCAGTTCCTGAGGGTTACATGGAGTGGGTTAGAGAACAGGGCTTCACATAAGGGCTTGAGGCTGCTCTCAAATTACAATGTAGATGATGCCCCAAGTTCCTTCTTGTCACCTTCAGTGTTTGAAGATGTTGTTACTCTGACTGTGATAGTATCCATCTACTGCACCTTCCCTGACACGGTGGGGGATATCTGGCTGGAGCAAGCAATGTTAGCAGCCAGTAGGACTGTCCTTTTGCTGCAGAGAACTAAGTGGACACTGAAGCAGAGAGAGGCAGTGAAGCCGAATCCCTTCAAACCACTTTTTAACCTAGTTTCATAAAGCTAATAGGCCTTTGCATCCATACTGCTGCCTGTCTGTCTCTCTGATGAATGAGGTCTGTAAATGAGCTTAAAGTGAGGGCTCTGCTCCTACAGAAGCTGGTTTTGTAAAAGCAACAAAAAGCAGTGGGTGAACGGAGGAGGGAGGCTCAGCTAACCCAGCATGAGCTCAACAAGTACCTGTAGAGCCTGGCCTGCCAGTGGGCTGCTCAGCACCAGCGTCCCATGGAGCTCAGAATGAGCCACCACACCTTCTGACTCTGACACAGCTGAAGCTGAAGGGCCAGAGGGAGAGAAGGACCCTGTGCCTGGGGTGTGGAGGACGAGGTATGTGGAATGGAAATGGTACACGGGAAATGGTGTGGGGAGCAAGAGCTGACAGGAAATTAACTGGGAACAGATGGCAACCTTGCTCGCAGAACAGCAGGTCTGGGCCCAGCAGTACGACACCCACCTACAGACCCAGTGGAATCAGTAGCTTGCACAGCAGTTCTTTGTAGTTTCCAACCACATGCCACTGACTGAATGTTTCAGGATCATTTCGCTGCGTCACATGCACAGGGTAGAAGCACTTCCCAATCATTAGTGTTAATACATTGAAAATAGCAGTAATTGAACACTAATTACACTTTTGTTTGCACTTTGTAGTCTAGGGGAGCACATGCTCCGGGTCAGATCATCGCAAACAGCAGCGCTGCTGAGCAGCCCTTGCAGCTCCCTCTCAACTGACCTTGTCCCTGGAGACCTCTGTTGTGTCTCCTTTTGTGCTGTTTGGAAATGTGGCTAATTAAGGTATTATTTGAGAGTAGCACTTACTATGCAGGAATGTTGCGACAATTAATTAATTAGGTTTTTCAGTTGCAAAAATGAAAAGTGTTATTTGTGTTCCTAAATATTATTAAGTATGGGAGAGCAATGGGTCACAACCTCATTTTTTTCTGACATTTCTTTGCAGCTTTAACTTCCTAACCTTACCACAGAAATTTCAAGTAACAGTAACAGTTCAGTGTACCATATGCCAAAGAATAATTCCCTAAAAATGTGTGATGTAGATGCTAAAGACAAGGACTGTTTTGTCATTATGTAAGTATATATAAAATACATGATATTTTATATATATGTTTACAAGATTGCGTATAGGTATATATATGCCCACATATGCATGCATTGCAAGCAGGTATGCATGCAAGCATGTATGTATGTAAATACATATGGACGTATGTTTTTACATACATAGTTTTAGTAATTCTTCACAAATGGGGCTGTGGTAATATATTCCCCCAGGAATAATAGGCAGATCCCTTTAGATCCACAACTCCTGTGTTTCTGACACTACCTTAGTAGCAAATAGGAGATGATATAACAAATCCTACACATTAAATCAGTCAGCATCATAGTTTGCTACCAAAGGTCCTCCTGGATTTTGCCTACTATTATTTAAAGAAACTGTGAAGACATTCAGGTCCTTCTGAAAGGCTCTCTAACAGCTCAGTGACAAGGTGACTGTATACAAACCCAGACAGAAACTGGTAAGGAACGTTTTTTTCTTTCTTCCATCCCACTGTGATACAAATACCATCTTTTCACAGTGCAGTGTGTTTGTGTGCCATATGCAAATACAGGGAAAACAGGAGCAAGGGAAAGGCCAAAATGCTGAGAACCAATTCACATTTCTGTCTCAAGGAGTTTTGTTGGTTTAATGGCTAAGAAAAAATACTGCAAGAACTTTCATATTGAGTAAGAATCAATGGAAGGTTAAAAAAAAATAAATAAAATTCCTAAGACATAGAGTGATTCTATAGCCACATAATTAGCAGGTATTTTAGTTTTCTTCAGAAAGAATGCCAGTCAGCATTTCTGTGATTGAAAAGGATAATGCTGGTGTGAATGATATACAGATCTGTATAGCCAGGAATGAAAGATGTGCAAAGAAAGGGCTTGTGATGGGTGGAGAGACTGGCAGCTAAAGGCTGTGGGAGAAGGAGGTCAGTGAGCAGAAAGTAAACAAAATACAAAATTCAAATTGTGGAACATAGACTCCTTTGGTGGCCTTCTGTTCAGAGGAGGGGAAGCTCCTGTCATCTGAGGAAGTCTGTTTTGTCTCCGGTGAAATGTTCTGTCTTGTCTTTCGCCCCTGTGGCTGCAAAAATAGGGAACTGCAGAAATACAGTTGCTAACAAAAACCAGACTGCAACCAACCTTTTCATGTTCTTGATTATGGCAGCTACGCTTGGTTTTCAGGCCACTGACGGCCTGACATGGTACAGAGACTTGCAGGGCCAAAACTCCATGGTGCTGGCTGACACTCTGATGATCCTTTGGTGGGATCTGCACCAGGGAACACAACTGACTGTTCCAGCGGTCACTACCCAGATGCACAGAGGTTACTCAGAAGACGTGTAGATGTAGTGCTTAGGGACACAGTCTAGTGGTGGACTTGTCAGTGTTAGCTTAACGGTTGGACTTTATTATCTTAAAGGTCTTTCCCAACCAAAACGATTCTATGACACTATAAGCACAGGAGACCCTGGGGCCACTTACTGAAGTTAGGTCCATGCAGAGTGAGTCATTAAGGCAAAGTGTAAAAATATCAATAGCACAAAATACAGTACTTCAGAAAATTATTACTACTGTGCCTTATGCTACAACCAAAAGATCCTGCAGAATGCCATAAATATTTGAAACCAGCAGGAGAATTGCACGCCGTTGCTTTTGGCAGTGTGAGCGTGCTGTGACTCAAAAGCACCACCTGCTGCCTCTTCACACAGTAGCAGAGCTTTCCAAACTGCCATCTTCAGCAAATACTGTTTTACCTGCGTGCAGCTACTTGGCTAGTTCAACAAGTTTAGCAATATCAGGGTGATATTTTTAAAACGTCGTTGCTAATACCATTTAACTATATGCTGAAAAATATTTAGTATTATTATAAACCTGAAAACTACTATCTTTCTAGCAATGTGAGGATGAAGGCGTTACTTTTGGAAAGGACATCAACTTCATTTCCAATTTTATGTCAAGAATACATCTTTAGATAAAGTTTATATCACAGCTGATTGCAGGGGCATTTACATGACAAACTGCTCCCTTTCCAGACAAAAGAAAATAGACATCTAAGTACAATTAAATGTGCCTGCAATTATGTGTGGCAGCAAAAACTACACCTGCAGATGTTCTCAGTGCAAAAATCTGAGAAGTCTTGAAATCATACCCAAACCTGTGAAGTTTGACAAAAGTAGAACATTAATATCTATTAGAAGTTTGAAGCACATCCTGCTTTAGCACTTTAAGGCATATCCATTCAGTAATCTTGAGTCCTTCTGATATTTACACTTCTGGATCTTAAAGGTTTTTAAGTCTTAAACAAGGACAGATAAAATAATAAATAAAATATTAATACGACCCTCTTCTATGTTACTTCCCAACACTGCTGTTACTGCTGGTTTTTTTTTATTCCCTTTCCTTTTCTCTCCTTTTCCTCTCTCTCTTTCATGGGGAAAATTTTCCTAGGCTGATTCCTTTCATCACTATCCAGGGAAGGCCTGCAGAAATGATGAGACTTTTGTGGATGCAGTTGAATCATTAGTGCAAATCACTTCCACACCTTGGACCTCTCTGTCAAGAGCCTCTGATCACAAGCAGTCTCAGTGTGGTCTCTGCCAACACTCCATTTTCCATGGAGTTCCAGTGACTCACAGACTGGCCCAGCAACCTAGGATGTAAAATAATTTAAAATGGGGGTGAGAATTCAATATTAGAAAGTGAGCTAGTGAAGCATAAAAACAACTCTTTGGGACCTAAGAGATAGGCAATGGCCTACCATGCCTTCCAGGTGTCTTAGAGAGCTGCCTAGGGCACCCTGGCGTTTTGCACTTGGCAAGCACCTTCTTCCAGCAAAGCAAGTCTGGATGCAGCTCCTTTTGAAAATGTAGCCCACTGACACCACACTCTCAGGGCCAGTGCATTGACAGGGCTGACATGAGCCACTATTTTTGCAGATGAATTACCTATTCCTTAAAGTGTGATGAAACTCTGCCAGCCCTAAGACTGAGCATCCGTATTCAGAAAGATTAGCAAGGCAACTCTTTCCTGACCACAATAATCACCAGACTGAACATGGGTACTGAGGAAATTTTTTTAATATCAGGACTGTGTGGTGTAGTAAGTGCCAGTAAGTGATCCACTGAGGCTCTCTGCTCTCTCAGTTTGCCTGTTGATTCCTCAGGGAAGGTGGATGAGACAAGATGTTTCAGAAGTGCCACTTGGGGCTCTTTAAGGCTTTCAGAGGATTCTCACAGCCTGTGTTCTTGGTCAAATGCCTGCAGAGGAGTGAGGACAGGAGAAGACAGCTCTTCATAAACCCTTCCCTGCCTGTGTGCTTCTGACCTGGCCCTGGCAGCACAGATGTGCTCCTGCTTATCCTGATGGTGATGGGCTCCTTCCATAAGGCCACGCCCCCTAGATCACCAGCAGAGGCAGCTGCCAGGCACAGACCAAATCCTGCACTTGCCATTGCTCTTGTATGTAATGCTGCAACAGCAAATCACATAACAAAAAGACATACTCCCCACTCTCCATTTTGGCTGAGCTGCCTCCTTCCTCAAGCAACTGTAAAGAGAAGCAGATGGGAAAGACTAACACAGCATGTCTTTATTGTACTTCCTTAAACAACTTGAAAGTTTTCCCAGGATTACATGGTAACTACAACTATTAACAGGCATATATTGCATTCCTGAGAGTGTTCCCAAGTGTGTCTTGGCCATGTTACCAAGACAGATTAGAAGGCATTACTCATCTGTAGAAGTATTGCTGCTTTCCAAAGCTCTTTGATCCATTACTGTGCATGCCCTTTGTAATAATATAGTAAGAAAGTCTGACACTTAATAATTCAGTTTTGGAATTTCACCTTATCTGTCTTTTGTGTGCTGATTTGAAACGACACTGTTTCAAAATAAAGTCATGCTTTTGATATTTCAGATACTGTAGATATGTGTGAGCACTATTGCCTGTTCGTAGCTTTACTTTCTCTGTTTAATTAATGCAATGCTGCTGGGTTGGCAGTTCAGAGACTGATGTTCTCTGATTAAGTCTGGAGGATTTGCTAGAGAAGAAGCAGTAGTTTCTGTAACTGCCATCTACCAAAGTCCCTTGGTCCTGACCTTTTGCATCCAACCTACAGAGCAAGGGGTTAGGGAAGCTGCCAGATCTGTTCAGGCCACTATCTCTTTGTTGTGATGGCCAGAATGGAACAGACTATTAGTTAGATCTACGCTGCTGAAATCAAAAGGTGAGAGGGGCCATATATTGCTGCCAGACAAACAGGTTATCAAATAACCCTTCTCAAAACCATTTTCTGTTATGGAAACAGGAGGCTGAGCTTTTTGCTTAGGCAAGGTTCCTTTGTGTGCAGTGTTTGCTTGATAAATTAGCTTTAAAACTTTAGCACATATATACATAAGGACTAACAGTGAAAACAGCTTTACAATAGCAGATTGTTGAAATGACAGACAATTTTGACTTAGGCTTTAGCTGAATTTGGATGAGGTTCTACAGAATAAATGTACGTACAGATGAAAGACTCCTACATGAATGGGTCTTTTCATTTTGTGGGACTAGGAGGCAATTATTTTGTCTATCTAATTCAAATACACCAATTTGCTAAGTACATCCAACTCCATCAACGTTTGTGCATATTAAATTGCAGACTGGATACCTCAAATCTAGAGGCTACTTTTGGAATTTTCAGCTAACACTTTAGAGAAACTATGGATATTAAGCCAGTGCCAAGTCTAGGCATAATGCAAATGCCACATGTATCCTGCAGAAGCTTTTGTTACAGAGGAATCCTTGGGTGGCTCCTGGGGAGATGTCTAGTCTCATGACCATCTTCCCTAGTGCCTCTCTGGATGATAAGCACAGCACGTGGTCCAAGTCTTGCTGGGCGCTGTTAGTTGCTCTTCTACATGGCACAAGAATAATTTTGTGTTGTTTTTAATTTCAAAGTGATGTGAGTTAAGTCTACTGGAATGGTGTTTTTCCAACATGAAATGAAGAGTATGTGTTACATGCCTTGAGTTTGTCATAAATATGAATGGGGATGTCTGAGTGCAGAAAGCTATCTGGGATAAGGAACTGTGTGGCCCAAAAGAAACATAACTTGACATGGTCTTACCTCTCCTGACTCCTGGAATAAGTCTTCAGAGGACACAATACCCAAAACAATACCTAAATTTTGTCTTGGAAGGAAGTAGTTCTCTTGAAAACTGCTCAATAATGCAGTAATGTACATGCAGTGTGGTACTGGGGGCCCCAGGGGTCCGTTACAGAATAAACTGTGGAGGGTCAGTTACGTGGAGGGGTGCTCAGGGCAGGTCTGCATGTGGGAGACTTTTGAGTACCAGCAATGGGCTTGGGGCTGTGGGCCCTGGAGGCTCAGACCTCTGTGCCAGAGACAGGGGGGCCCGGGGTGCTGGGCCCAGCTGCTGGGCAGTCCAAGTGTCCCAGACCACCACCTGAAGGGATCTTTCCAGGAACTGGGGAAGTGTGGGGATACGCCTAGAGAAGAGCTACTTCTGCACTAGAAAATAATGTTTTTGCAGGGAAAACATGACATGACTAAAGTGTCAAGGGAAATCTCACTGCTCAAAAACACTTCAAGAAAGCAGTCCAAAATGGTTGTATCAAAATGTTTACGAAGCAGCATGCCCCTCCATAATAGGGCAGCTGCAGCACCACTGAGAGACTATAGAAATAGGGATGGTTCTAACAGTATATTTATGATGGAATACTGCTCATATAGTCATTACTGAAATTAATTTCTGGAAAGGATTAGCTTCTGCCTTGGCTGATTAGATGAATTCTTACTTTTCAAATACCTTACAAATTTCCAGTGCGTTGGAACATTTCAGCAAAGTTAGGAGCATGACAAAATAAAGGAGATGTGGAAGTAGTTATGCATTTAAATTTCTAGTACTATAGAAAAATGTGCAATGACAAAGTAATATACGGCTGAATTCTCTCAAGTGGAAAATGTCCTGCTTTGTGTAAAGAGAGAAAAAAAAGTGCGGAGGCCAAGGGAATTCTTAATTTTTAATCTAACTTGCCTATCAAAGTGTATCAGGTAATTTGTAATTTATTTAAAACTGATGTATTTCAGTGCATGCCCATTTACTATTAGTGCCAACTAGCAAACAGGGATAGACGTACAGACTGCAGTATATACCTGCATTCAGGTCTTTCAAGTCTGTCTTAGGTAGGTCTCTGTTATGAGGTGATGTTTGGTGGAGACACAAAAACCAACAGAGCACAGGGTATAGTCAAGATCATAAACTGCTCCAAAATTCACTTGCACTTTGCCTTTTCCAGAAAGGATTTACAGTTTAGTGTGAGACAAGCCAATGAAGGGAAAGAAAGAAAGGGAGAGAGAAAGAAAGGAAAGAAAGGAAAGAAAGGAAAGAAAGGAAAGAAAGGAAAGAAAGGAAGGGAAGGAAGGGAAGGAAGGGAAGGGAAGGGAAGGGGGGGAAGGGAAGGGAAGGGAAGGGAAGGGAAGGGAAGGGAAGGGAAGGGAAGGGAAGGGAAGGGAAGGGAAGGGAAGGGAAGGGAAGGGAAGGGAAGGGAAGGGAAGGGAAGGGAAGGGAAGGGAAGGGAAGGGAAGGGAAGGGAAGGGAAGGGAAGGGAAGGGAAGGGAAGGGGAAGGGAAGGGAAGGGAAGGGAAGGGAAGGGAAGGGAAGGGAAGGGAAGGGAAGGGAAGGGAAGGGAAGGGAAGGGAAGGGAAGGGAAGGGAAGGGAAGGGAAGGGAAGGGAAGGGAAGGGAAGGGAAGGGAAGGGAAGGGAAGGGAAGGGAAGGGAAGGGAAGGGAAGGGAAGGGAAGGGAAGGGAAGGGAAGGGAAGGGAAGGGAAGAGGGAGGGAAGGGAAGAGGGAGGGAAGGGAAGAGGGAGGGAAGGGAAGAGGGAGGGAAGGGAAGAGGGAGGGAGGGAGGGAGGGAGGGAGGGAGGGAGGGAGGGAGGGAGGGAGGGAGGAAGCATGTTTGGGGTTGGGAATCCAGTAGCCTGACAGAGATGATGCTACTGCAGCTCCATGGCCCATGGCCCAGCTGAAAGGAAGATGGAGTGTGTGGACACACACACAGTAGAGATATGCTTGTTCACATGGCCAGCCACACAGACCCTCGACACTCACATTCATAGTAGTATCATAGTATCATCATTCTGGTTGGAAGAGACCTTCAAGATCATCAAGTCCAACCACTACCCTAGCTCTGCCACATCTACCACAAAACCCTGTCCCCTGACAGCACATCTGTCTTTTTAGATGTATCCAGGGATGGTGGCTCAAACACCTCCTTGGACAGCCTTGATCCTCAAGTCCAACTCCCGCCCGAGAACAGGACAACCCCAAGGTTCATACTATGTCGCTGAGGGCATTGTCCAAATGTTTCTTGAATATTGTCAGGCTTGGTGCCATTACTGCTTCCCTGAGGAGACTATTCCAGTGCTCCACAACCCTCTGGGTGAAGAATCCCCTCCTAATGTCCAACCTAAACCTCCCCCTGCACATCTTCCTACCATTCCCTCGGGTCCTATTGTTGGTCACCAGAGAGCAGAGGTCAGCGCCTGCTCCTCCACCTTCCCTAGTGAGGAAGCAGTAACTGCAATGAGGTCTCCCCTCAGTCTCCTCTTCTCCAGCCTGAACAGACCAAGTGCTTTCAGCCGCTCCTCATATGGCATCCCCTCCAAACCCTTCACCAACCTTGTGGCCCTCCTTTGAACACTCTCCAGCAGCTTCATATCCTTTTTGTACTGTGGTGCCCAGAACTGCACACAGTACTCAAGATGGGGCCACCCCAGTGCAAGTACTCAAGATGGGGCCGCCCCAGTGCAGAGTAAAGTGGGACAATCACCTCCCCTGACCAGCTGGCTATGCCGTGCTTGATGCACCCCAGGACTCGCTTGGCCCTCCTGGCTGCCAGGCCACACTGCTGGCTCATGTTCAACTTGCCATCAACCAGAACCCCAAGGTCCCTCTCCACAGGGCTGCTCTCCAGCCTCTCACTCCCCAGACTGTCTGTATATCCAGAGTTACTGTGTCCCAGGTGCAAAATCCAGCACTCCTCCTTGTTAAACTTCATGCCACTGGCGATTGCCACTCTCTAATTCATTCAGATCCTTCTGCAGGGCCTCTCTGCCCTCAAGAGTGTCAGCTGCTCCTCCCAATTTAGTGTCATCCATGAACTTAATAAGTAGGCCTTCAAGTCCTGCATTTAAGTCATTTATGAATATATTAAAGAGTACTGGCCCTAAGATGGTGTCCTGGTTTGAGCCAGGGTGAAGCGAACTTTCTCTTTGCTGATTTTTTTTTTCTTTCAGTGAACTTTTTTAGCAGTGCCAGTGGACTGATAACAACCAAGGTCACTTCTGAGTGTCTGCAGCCTCCCCCCCATGGGGGAGCAGATGAGACCGAAGGCAGGATCAGCAAATCAGAATATTCCCTTCTCATAATATTTTCTCTATTTGGCTTTCAGTATAGGTTAAGACATCATGGAAGTCAAGCCTTTTGTTTCCTTTTTCTCTCTCTCTTTCTGCTTACTGTCACTTCTATCACCCTCTCTTTGGCTCTCTCTCTCTTTTTTTTCCCATTTTTTCTTCCCAGCCGACATCCCAGGACCCCGTCCGTGCGCCCGGACACTCCCCCCTTCAGCTGGAGCCACCAGGGAGAAGAGTTGCTGGGAGAGTCGCTGGGGGAGGAGGGAGGGGATGGGGTGTTGCACATCCCTTTACAAATATATATATTCCCTTATCACTAATAATTAAAATCAATCTGTTTCACTTTTCAACACAGAAAGCCTCTCTCATTTTTTCTCCCTCTTTCCCCACCTTGGGGAAGGGGGGGGTGGATCAAGAGCATTGTTACTGGTTTCACTGCCAACCCAGAGCCAAACCGTGACAGATGGATCCCTGTGGAACCCCTCTAGTGACTGGTCACCAGCCTGATGTGGCCCCATTTATTATGACTCTTTGAGCTCGATCCATCAGCCAATTACTCACCCAATGCATTATGTGCTTGTCCAGCTGGATGCTGGATATTTTGTTCAGGACACTGTGAGCAACAGTAACAAAGGCTTTTCTGAAATCCAGAAAGATTACATAAACTGGCTTCCCTTGGTCAACTAGGTGGGTGACCTTGTCATAGAAAAAAATCAAGTTGATCAAGCAGGACCTTCCTCTAACAAACCCATGTTGGCTGGGACCAATGACTGTTGTCTTTTAGGTGTTTTTCAATAGCTCCCAGAATAATCTTCTCCATAATCTTACCAGGCACTGAAGTGAGACCAACAGGCCTGTAATTACCAGGGTCATCCCTGCTGCCCTTCTTGAAGATTGGGACAACATTTGCCAGCTTCTAGTCAACTGGTACCTCTCCAGATTCCCAAGAGCATTGAAAAATCATTGAGAGAGGTACTGCTATGACCTCCACTAGCTCTTTAAGTATCCTTGGATGAATCTCATCAGGTCCCATTGACTTGTAAATCAATTTGCTGGAGCAGCGAATCCTGCACAAGTTCAGGGCTGATTGGGAGACTGTCATTTGCCCAGCCATGGTTCTCTAGCCCAGGGCTCTGGGGGTGCTCAAGCCCATCATCAGTGTTGAAGACGGAGGTGAAGAAAGCATTAAATGTCTCTGCCTTGTCTATATCCCTGTTTATCAGGTGTCCATGATCATCATGTAATGGGCCAATGTTATTTCTGGCCTGCTTTTTGTTATTAACATATTTTAAAAAGCCCTTTTTATTATCCTTCACAGTGCAGGCCAGCTTCAACTCTAGTTGATCTTCAGCTGCATGGATTTCTGCCCTACAGTATCGAACAGCATCTCTATAGTTCTCCCATGTTGTCTGTCCTTCCTTCCACTGTCCATACACCTTCCTTTTGTGCCTTAGTTCTAGTAGGAGATCCCTGCTCAGCCAGGGTGGCCTTCTACCTTGCCTGCTTGACTTCTGGCATTTTGGAATCTCCTGGGATTGTGCTCTTAGGAGGTGGTGCTTAAAGAGTGACCAGTGCTGTTGGACCCCAGTACCCTGAAATGCTTTTTCCCAGGAGACCTTAGCAAGCAGTTCCCCAAGCAACCTGAAGTCTGCTTTCCTCAGGTCCAGAGTTGAGGTCTTACTGTTAGCTTTCCTCCTAGTACCATAGATGTTAAACCTGACTGCTTCATGGTCACTGTGGCCAAGGCAGCCTCCAATCGCCACTTCATCCACAAGACCTTCTCTGTTTACAAGTAACAAATCAAGGAAGGCACCTTCCCTGGTTGGTTCTCTCAACACGTGTACCACAAAGTTATCACCTAGATAGTTTAGGAATCTTCTGAACCTGTTTGTACCAACTGTGTGGTGCTCCCAGTTGAAATCCCCCACGAGGACAAGTGCAGATGACTTGGATGTATCCTGTACCTGGAGCCCCTGGACCCCCAGTTGCATACACACACACCTGTGTATGCAGATACACACACACTGACATACAGTATGGATATTCCTTTGCCCCTTTTCTTCTGGCAGGCACTTGGCTCCATACACACAGATGAAAAACAGACAGCCTCCTGCTCCAGGAAAATGGTTAGAAATGGGAGTTTAATAAGGCAGGACAGACTGTGGTGATTGGGTGTGCAGGCCATGGTCAGACAAGCATACTGGCCAGCCTGTTGAGGTGCTACTGGCACTTTTTCCTCTCTTATCCATCTTAACCTCTCCCTTTCCCCAGCTTTGGTCCTTTCTCTAAACATCATAGAGTCACAGAATGGTTTGGGTTGGGTTGGAAGGGATCTTGTAGATCACCTAGTAAATCCCTTGTCTTGTGTAACCCACATATGCTCTTCCTGGCATCCTGTCAGGAGTCCTATACCCCTTGCAGGCAGTAACGCCTAGTCGGGGGATCCAGAGAGCTGCTCCTGCTGACCGACCCGGTGGGTAGCACTCCTGGCTTGCTGTGATGGCCTGGGAAGCAGCTGGGGCAGGGGACCCTTGGTACTGATGAGATTGCTGGGGTCCCTTCCCCTGTCCTTGTTCTCCACGCCTTTGCGCTAATGGAAATTAGCCTTTATCCACAGAACAGAGGATGTACTTTGCCGTCACGGTCCTACTGGGCAGAAAACCTAACTGCTCTCATACCAACAGGCCATAGCCTGAACCCCTGCTCGCGATTAGCTCTGTCTCAGCCAAGACCCCAACTTAACCCAGTGTGTCGCTCCCCACGGCAGAGGGAGCACCCCGAGCTCACGCAAGCTGGGACTGCCACAAGTGCAGCGTAACCTCACTACAGCCCTACAGCCCTCACAGTGGCCTCGGTGCCGGCCCCGCCTCCCCAGTCCGGCCCCGCCTCCCCGGGACGGAAGTGCGGGGCTCTCGCGAGACGGAGCAGCCGCGCTCTCTCTTCCGGCGGCGTGCGGCGGGGCTCAGCGGCGGCATGGCGCTTTACAACTTCAAGAAGATCACGGTGGTGCCGTCCGCCAAGGTACGGCAGTCGATCCCCCTCCCCGGCCCTCTGCATTTCAGTGCGAGGCGACCCGAGCTGAGTCCCTCCAGCCGGGCGGCGGCTCGTTCCGCGCCTGAGGAAAGCGCTGCCCTTCCCCCCGCTGCCGGCGTGGCCTCGGCCTTTGCCTCGGCCTTTTCCTTCTCCCCCTCCCGCGGGACCTGTGGACTCGCCCGGGGATATTGCTCCTGCGCCTGACGGCCTGTAGCGTGTACAGTGAGGAGAGGGAGCGAGGGATCCTGTCAGAGCCGGGCACCGCGGTCTGAGGGGGCATCCTGGGGCTGCTTTTCTCCTCATCCTCGCGGGAGTGTCGAGTGGCCCCCGTAAAAATATCTTCTGTTTCCCAAACAGCTTAGCTTCGTCGCTACACACTCGTTCTTCCCTAGTCTATTGAAGGAGCGTTAGTTTAAAATACGGTGCGCGGGGCTTAGGCCTTCTGTGCTTCACCTCTCATTGTGGCAGGGGACGGGCCTGCCGACCCCGCTGGGCAGCGGTGGAGCCGGGTTTGCTTCCCGAGCCGCTGTTGTGGTACAGGTGGGCGGGAGGTCAGCCCTGGGTTAATTGAGATGAAAACCGGGGAGGGAATGTGCAAACTGCTTGATATTAGCCAGAGATGGGAGCCCGTGGTCCCGGTGTGTTATTCTAAAATGTAGGTTCCAAACCATGTATGGAGTGGATGCCTTTAACTGGGCTGCAGGCTCTTCCACCAAAATGAAATGTATGGCTTTATAGGAATTTTCCAGTTTGGATGATTAATAATGTTTCCTTGATTGCAGGACTTCATAGATTTGACATTGTCAAAGACTCAGCGGAAAACTCCAACTGTCATTCATAAACATTATCAAATCCATCGGATTCGGCATTTTTACATGCGAAAAGTGAAATATACTCAACAAAATTACCATGATAGACTCACTCAGATCTTAACAGATTTCCCCAAATTAGATGTAAGTGTTTTGTCATTGGATCATAAAGGGACTTTGCTTTCACTGCATCAGGAATACTTCTTCAACAGTGTATTTGTTTTACTGAAGTTTGTTTTGGTCCAAGCAACATCTCTCTGATTCACTGTGTAGAAAATTTTGGCTGATTCCCAGTAGATTTTACTGGGAGTAGTTTTAGGCAAACTTGTTCTGCAAAAGTAGTATGTTCCAACAAAGAAAAGAAGTCTTAAGTTTTGTCTATGGCTGGTCATTGAAGGATGGGTTGTACAAGGTTTTGGCTGATCAGGTATGTTTGCCAGAAGTTGCTGTTGGACTAAGAGAAACTGGGTTTTAAAAGTGTGTTGTATCAGCTTATTTCTTCTTTGTTTGTGTCTATGTAAATTGTGCTTATGGTTATTTTTCCCTAGGAAATATTTTCAGGAAGTAAGAGATAACCAATTAAATCACCTTGCTTCCCATCTGCAGTTCTTCAGAAGTTACTTTGGTAGCATAAACAATATTCTTGGGCCCCATAAAGGAGAGTGTGGAAACACACTCTGACACGTAACTTCCCAACAACTGCAACTGCATCCAGATGTCTAGTGGTGCTTTTTAATAGACAGCTTTCTGCTCATGCTTAAATGGTTGACCTGCAACCATATTTTTTGCTGATGTTTTCATATCCAGTTAGTATTACTGCAGAATTCCCACAAATAATCTTTTGTATTTTGTTTAACGTCACATGGTGAAATTTCTGCAAATAAGTGCGTGAGTAGATGAAATATTTTATTTAAAAGATTTGAACTGAAGATGCTGCTTCCTGGGAAAGCTGAAGGATTTAAATGGGCATTGAAGGAACCCTTCTCTAGTCTTACGCAGAAGTTAATCTAGCACTCAGAAAAAAGGAGGAATTTGTATTGGTGCTGTGTTTCTGCCATAGGATGAATTTGCTGTTAGAAGCTACTTCTGCGGGCTTCTTTCAGCTTACTTGTTTCAAAAAAATTTTAAAAAGGCTTCAAAGTTGTAATAAAAAGTATTATACAAAGCAAAATATTAAATGGAAACTCTGTTTGAGTGAGTCCAAAGTATATTTGCAGAAGAAAATAAAAGTAAGATGTTTGCATTTAATGATCAAGCAGATTATTTTTCTTATATAAGATCAGAATGAAAGCAGTTTGGCTTGTGTAGTAATTTGTCTTGCTGTACTGGAGAAAAAACTTAAACTTTCATAGTTGCCAAGAAATAGCAGTCTTATGGAAGTAAAAGATTAGTCTTAATTCTATTTAATGTTTTTGTCTTAGGATATTCATCCTTTTTATGCAGATTTGATGAATGTTCTGTATGACAAGGATCACTACAAGCTGGCTTTGGGACAGATCAATATTGCCAAGAATCTGATCGACAAGTAAGGGGTGTTAATCTGTTAGATCTTCTACCTGCCTGGTTGTCTGTTGGCTGAATTCTTACATCTTGTCTGCACAGTGTTGGTAAAGACTACGTGCGGCTGATGAAGTACGGCGATTCCCTGTACCGCTGCAAACAGCTGAAACGTGCGGCCCTGGGCCGGATGTGCACCATTATCAAGAGACAGAAACAAAGCTTGGAATACTTGGAGCAAGGTGTGTGGTACTAATAGGCTAAAACAAGGTGGATGAACTGGATGTAAAACTTATTCTTACACTTAATGCCAGTTAGAAGCATGTGTTTAATACAAAACGTAGACGCAGGAATACAGAAATAGTTTCAGAGTCCACAAATACTTACAATTTATTTTTTTACTTAACAGTTCTCCCTTTGAAAAGTCTTTAAATTTTATGGTATTACTAGCAGTTACAAAATGTTTTATTTGCTTAAAAATGATCAGCCATACTTTTTTATTTATTGTCATTTTCTGTAACATGTTTGAAAAATAGTGCTAAAGGTTTTGCAAACATGACTGCTTACTTCAGACTTATTATTCCTTTGGGTTATGTTGCCTGATTTGGTAGGGTCTTGCTAGCTAAAAAACATTGGTCTTCATTTTTTAAGTGTTGTTTTGGGTTTTTTTTTTGGGTAGGTACTTATGGAGTTTACAGACTATTATAAATTTTCCTAATTGCTAATTAAAGTATAATGTCAGAAAAGTTATTTGCATAGAAACAATTATTCCATTTCAGTAAAACTTAATTTACAGCAGGTATTTTAAACATCTTTTTAACATTTCAGTGCGACAACATTTGTCTCGTTTGCCAACCATCGATCCCAATACACGAACTCTGCTGTTGTGTGGCTATCCAAATGTGGGAAAATCCAGCTTTATCAATAAGGTATGTGAATGTTTTATTCCAAAATAATACTGAAATACCATTTAATTAAAATAAGGTAACATTTAAACAGTTTGATTTTATGGCACTGTTTGGTGCAAGTGGTACCAAATTCAAATGTGTGAGTAGAGTCTGAATTAAATTCCTGGAGGAATAAATGGAAAATTATTATAGATTTCACTCTTAAAAAAACATTTTAGTTTTCAAAATAGCATGTATCTAATGGGTGTATTTTCTGGTAGGTAAATTCTTGCAGAGGAGCCAGAATAACCTTTTCTAGCATTTTTTGTATCAAATTAAGTGTATTATAATTATCATAGAATAATAGAATGGTTAGAGTTGGAAAGGACCTTAAAGATCATCGAGTTCCAACTCCCCTGCACAAGCAGGGACACCTTCCACTAGACCAGGTTGCTCAGAGCCCCATCCAACCTGGGCTTGAATGCCCCCAGGGATGGAGCCTCCACAACTTCTCTGGGCAACCTGTTCCAGTGTCTCACTACCCTCACACTAAAGAATTTCCTTCTAATCTCTAACCTAAATCTCTCCTTCTGCAGTTTCAAACCATTACCTCTTGTCCTATCACTATGTGGTCTTGTAAAAAGCCCCTCCCCAGCCTTTCTGTAGCCCCCCTTCAGGTACTGGAAGGCTGCTATGAGGTCCCCCCCGGAGCCTTCTCTTCTTCAGGCTGAACAACCCCAACTTCCTCAGCTTTTCCTCATAAGAGAAGTGCTCCAGCCCTTGGATCATTTTTGTGGCCCTCCTCTGGACATGCTCCAGCAGGTCCACATCTTTCTTGTGTTGGGGGCTCCAGAGCTGAACGCAGTACTCTAGGTGAGGTCTCACCAGACCAGAGTAGAGGGGCAGAATCACCTCTCCTGATCTGCTGGCCACACTTCTTATGATACAGCCCAGGATGTGGTTGGCCCTTTGGGCTGCAATTGCACATTGGTGGCTCATGGCCAGCTTTGGATCCACTAGTACCCCCAGGTCTTTTTCCACAGGGTTGCTCTCTAGTGTGTCGTCCCCCACCCTGTGTTGATGTTTCTGGTTGCCCTGGACCAGGTGCAGAACCCTGCACTTGGCCTCGTTGAACCTCAGGAGGTTCTTCTCTAGTCTTACACAGAAGTTTGCGACTTCAGGAAGTTTTCAGTAAATGTGTCTGCATAAATCATGTTTTCAGGTTACAAGAGCAGATGTAGAAGTGCAGCCTTACGCCTTTACCACAAAATCTCTCTTTGTGGGACATATGGATTATAGGTATCTGCGTTGGCAGGTAAGAACTATTATGATTTTACATTTTCTTCAAAGGATACACTGGCTAGAATCTGGTTTGCCATTTCACAGTGTGAATTGCATTCGTGAGTTTGAGCAAGGTGCAGTGTGCCAGATGAGGGCAGGAGTCAAAATCTGTTCTAAAAATGTACACGTGTTTTCAATTTGAGGGAAGAATGGAAATGGAATTCCTGACTAAAGCCAGCTCACTTACCACTGTCAGATTCTGGGCCAGGTTGGGACAGGGCTTTCCCTATTTGCTCAATACTTGGTTATTCTGAAACCTTGTATTTCTCCCATTATTCCATTTTCACATTCTCAGTTGGGCTGAGCTTAAAATAGTGTTTCAATTATCCTGTAATAAGGCCTTGACTGCATTATGTTAATTTTAGGTAGTAGACACTCCTGGTATTTTGGATCATCCTTTGGAGGATAGGAACACCATTGAGATGCAGGCTATAACTGCACTTGCACATCTTCGTGCTGCTGTGCTTTATGTGATGGATGTGTCTGAGCAGTGTGGGCACAGCCTGGAGGAGCAAGTAGAGCTCTTCAGAAATATTAAGCCATTGTTTGCTAACAAGGTAGGTTTGGTTTATGTTATTAACAAACCCTGGGATTTTATAACATGATCACTTGAATTATGATTCTTTTTTTTTTCTTACTAGCCACTTATAATTGTTGCAAACAAATGTGATGTGAAGAGGATTGCAGAACTTCCTGAAGAGAGTCAGGTTAGACTCCTCCTGCCTGTCTCTCTTCTCTCCCAACATTTACAGAAATACGCGCAAGTGTCGTGAATGAGTGTCATTTGTATCGGGCAAAAACTTCTACATTATCATTTCTCTATCTTAACTGTTTAATAGTGTAATGGAAAGTAGCTTTCCAGGTCTTGACCCGTAGCTTTCTTATGTACTGTTGAATGTATATCCTTGCCTGAATATCATAAATGCCAAACAAAGCAAGTCCTTGGTGGTCTCAGACATCTGTGACACTGTGAGAACTTGCAGTTGCTGCTGTAGTTGGAAGAAGGACTGAATAGCCTTGTTCAGTAGTCATTTCAGTAAGAGTTCAGAGACAATCAGCACTACTAGACTCAGGGGCTCAGCTGAATTAGAAGGTCTCACTGGGCAACACACTGTGTATATGCAAGGCTAGTTCTTTTGTATCTACAACTTCAAAGACATACAGAATTTTTGTTTCTCTCTTAAATTTTTTTTTGCTTATGGGTCATTTATAGGTGCCTTTTAGAAAGTAGTTATTTGCTTATAAAAGAAGAAACAGATTAAATAGAACCGTAGTTGTAAAGTTTCTGTTTCTTCTTAGAAAAACATAATAAAATAGTAATAAATTGCATGTATTGATAATTGGATTAAAATTTCGGTTCTTAATGTATTGGTATATTAAGCAGTGGGCAGAATGTCATTCTTTGGGATGTTTCTATTTCAGAAAATATTTGAAGCTTTTGAAGCAGAAGGTTTTTCTGTAATAGAGACAAGTACTCTAACAGAAGAAGGTGTAATCCAAGTTAAAACAGAGGTAAGTCTCTTTTCTCTCAATCTCATTTCAAATGAACAGCTAACATTTTGCCTCAGTTAAACTGTGCATTGTAGCAATAATCTGTAAGCCCGTGAATGTTTATAGCATGTTGAACCTCAGTGGACTTGGGTACAAATGGAAAATTATGTCTAATAAAAATTTAAAGAAAAAATGGGTGAGTTTTTTCTGAGCCCCCTTGCTTTCTCTTACGGTCAGGTTGTTGTAAAAAAAATAAAAGGATTGTATGCATGTTCCCATGATACTTTTTATATAAAATAATTCAGTGCTTTCTTGAGAGCTAGGAAGGTAAAAGGTTAGAAGATGAGATGTGAAGCTAGGTATTTGAGATTGAAAGCCTACTGTGTTGTTGGTTGTATCAGGAAGGCTCTGTTCTGTGTCTCATGTTGCCATGTGCACTTTCAGGCCTGTGACAGACTGTTGGCCCATCGTGTTGATACTAAAATGAAAGGAAATAAAGTGAATGAAGTATTGAATAGATTACACTTGGCTGTGCCAACCAAAAGAGATAACAAGGTAGGCTACGTGTTACTCTTCTTATTGTATTTCCCAGTACTTCTTAAGTAGGGTAAGAATTCTCTTGTCTTAAATTTGCTTATTTTTTTCCTCTGTAACTGCCTTTGCTGGTGAGCGAGTCGGCTTGGGATTTTGTATTCTTTGGAAATACATTACTCTTTAATGGTGATTTATAGCTTTATAGGAAAAGAGATTCAAACTTTTTTCTCCTTTTCTCTTGGGGTGGATTTTGCATTGATTTCAGGAGCGGCTGCCTTTTATACCTGAGGGAGCAGTAGCACGTAAGAAGCGCATGGAAGTAGACACACCCAGGAGAAAACTGGTAAGTGGCACCTATTAATGAGGATATCAGCAGATGGATATTAAATTTGTGATACTAGCCCATAAATTTAAAATTAGGTGGTATATAAAGCCATGTTTGTGTTTGCAGGAGAGAGATATTGAGCTTGAAATGGGAGATGATTACATTTTAGATCTTCAGAGTAAGTATAAGAATCAGTATTACTATTAAGCAGTAAAGTTTCACTATTTTGGTCTTAAGGGAGAATACCTAAACCCGACTCCTTTCAACTAGCTACCAGTGCTAACATTTTATTGAATGCTATCCTTTACTTCTGTTCCAGAACTTGTGATCTGGAGTGACTTCTCCTTGTTTTGTAATGTCACTCAGTTGTTCCCCATTTCAGAGTCACAGACATATAATGACTGGTCTGATGATTCGAGTACTTGTTCCCTTCTGGTTTATGTTGGGCTGTCATTAATGTTGATGCTCTCCTTTGTTAAGAAACTATCAATATGGAGACATTGCATGTATTCTGTTTCAGCTGGATATCTGTTGCTTATTGTGGTTTGACAGTGGATCTTGTCATTAAACAATATTTGGTGGTAGGAAGGGGATCAGAAGTATGTGTGAATGTCAGAGATGCTACCAAATTCTTGCCATGTAGCAATACGGTATATTTTTTTTGTAAATTGTGATACAAGTGTTGTTTTCTGTCGTTGAACATTCTTTTAAATTATTTCTCTATCTTTATTAACTTTTGTTATGTTTTTAAGAATACTGGGACTTAATGAATTCATCTGAAAAATATGATAAGATACCAGAGATATGGGAAGGTCATAATATACTTGACTACATTGATCCGGATATAATGAGAGTGAGTTTTTCAGTATTCTTTTTACACTTCTCTTGCCTCTTTATTGCTTCATTTTTTAGTGTAAATTACTGTGTTCTTAGATTGAAAACAAGCTTGCTTACATTGTCTGTACTTGCCATGGGGAAAGGTAGTTTTCTGAATGATTAAGAACAGATTTCAGAAGAATGGAAAATTGCTTTGTCTTTTCAGAATGATGGTGATCTTTTCCATCTTAAAATACGAGGTTTGTGGGAGAAGTTACATTTCTCTGTTCACTGACTACAGCCAGAAGGAATGCAGCTATCGAAGTTCATGTATTGTTAATAATATGAAATTCACCCATCAAATTTATGTCTGCTGGAGTATGATGATAAAGAAAATGGTCTGAATTCTGAATTGATAACATTTTTATTTAGTAATGAGCACTATTCTTAGTTCTTGCTGGTTGTTAAGGAGAAGTAGAGAGTGCAGACTGCAGAGTGTGGCAGTTGTCCAGTTGGTTAGATCCAAATTGCTGGTGGTTCAGACTCAAGCTAAGTGTAGACAGGGAAGATTTTTTTTCAGTGTGTTTCCAGAACCAGCACAGCTATCACAGTTCACATTGTGGTACATCTGCATTCACAGTGAGCAGCTTCGGGGCAGTCACACAAATGCAGCCCAACTATGGGCCAGGGTTCAACAAGGCCAAGGGCCGGGTCCTGCACTTCGGTCACAGCAACCCCAGGCAATGCTGCAGGCTTGGGGAAGAGTGGCTGGAAAGCTGCCCAGCAGAAAGAGACATGGGCATACTGATTGACAGCTGGCTAAACATGAGCCAGCAGTGTGTCCAGGTGGCCAAGAATGCCAACAGCATCCTGGCCTGCATCAGGAATAGTGTGGCCAGTAGGGAACTGATTGTGCCCGTGTACTCGGCACTGGTGAGGCTGCACCTCAAATACTGTGTTCAGTTCTGGGCCCCTCACTACAAGAAGGACATTGAGTTGCTGGAGCAAATTCAGAGAAGAGCTACCAAACTGGTGAAGGGTCTAGAGAACAAGTCCTATGAGGAGAGGCTGAGGCAATTTGGATTGTTTAGTTTGGAGGAGGCTGAAGGGAGACCTTACTGCTCTCTACAGTTACCTGAAAGGACGTTGTACTGAAGCAGGTATTGGCCTCTTCTCCCAAGTGAGTTACAATAGGACTAGAGGAAATGGCCTGAAGTTGTGTGAGGGGAGGTTTAGACTGGACAATAAGAATTTCTTTACCAAAAGAATGGTCAGGCACTGAAATGGGCTGCCCAGGGAACTGGTGAAGTCCTCATCCCTGCAGGTATTCAGGGAACATGTAGATGTGGCACTTCAGGGCATGCTCTAGTGGGCATGGTGGGTTTTTTGTGAATTGTGTGTTGTCCTTGTGGGTTGTTGGTTTTTTTTTCCCTCCTTCTGGGTGGACAGTTGGACTCAATGATCTTAGAGGTCTTTTCCAACTGTGACAATTCTACGTGAGTCTGCATAGTAGTGTGCCCCATCGGTTCGCAGTGATCTCCATCACCAGCTGCATTAAGTGTGGCTGGAGGGGTCATTATCAAGGAATGCAATTCCTTCTTTGAAGGGTCTACATGCTGTCGTGACCCTGGGCCATGCAAACATGTGATGTTGAGGATTGTAACTCAAGGATTTTGTTTTCATTTAATCTCTTCAAAATCTAAGAAACTGGAAGAGTTAGAGAAAGAAGAAGAGCTGCGAGAAGCTGCTGGAGAATATGACAGTGAACCAGAAAGCGAAGATGAAGAAATGATGGAAATCCGACAATTGGCAAAACAGATCCGTGAAAAGAAGAAACTGAAAATCCTGCAGTCAAAGGAAAAAGATACTCGAGGTCCAAAAATGCCTAGAACAGCTAAAAAGGCAAGTATAGAAAACATTCTGTAGTAAAATCTTCCTGATGTACTAATAACTTTATATAAACATATAACAATATCAGGTAGTGGAACTGGTCCCTTTTTCTTATGTTTGGCCCTCCCACTTTCTACTTGCTTCATTCTGTGCTCCTAGGAGGTGTGGTCACTCCCTGTGGAGGCCAAACCAAATGAGTGATATTAGCCCTTTTGTGTCACACAAATGAATCTTTTCTAAAATTGCATATATATTGCAGAAAAATGTTTAAAGAATATGGTTCAGGTCATCAGATAGGGTTGCTGCATCGTATATTATTACTGTTGTTGGTTTATTTGTTATAAATTCAAATACATTTTAAAATTATTTAAAATGTATTTAAATTAAAATAAACTATGATTAGGAAAATTATATAATTACTTAAAGTCATGATCATGTAAAATTTGTTATGGGGCCCTTCTTATGCTGGAAAAGATGGTGTTTCTTTTTGGAAGCCAGTTGTCATGCTTTCTGATACCAGAATCTCCTGTGACCAATCCAGGACAATTCAGAGTAGTAAACCAATAGCTAGACTGTTTGAGAAAATTAATCTAGTTGATTTTGCATCCAGTGTGAGACTTTGGGGAGAGAAGGATACATTTCTAACTGAAACACCTGTCACCTTCCCCCTCAAAAGGCAAACATTTAGGAAATGTTGGGACACTGCAGTCCTGTGAAGAAGGATTTGTGGGTGAAAATAATTAAGTTGCAATAAATGAAATGTGAAGTTGTGACTTTTATCATTTGCTTGTGGGATGTGCCAAGTATGTAGTGAATGCAATGGGCTTGTAGTGGTATATTAAGACAAAAAATAAGCTAGAACCATATTTTTTCATAAAAATCATGTTTTCTTAACTGCAATTTTACAGGTCCAGCGGAAGGTGCTAGAGAAAGAAATGACTGATCTTGGACTTGACATGACTAATAAAGATGATGTAAGTTTTTGCTCATTAAACACCATGTTGATCTGAAAGGGATCAATTTAATGACATGCTAAATTTATTTGAGCACATTTGAGATGTGTTGTACAGTTGGCATGAGAGAGGTGGGATCTGTTGAAAATGGGAAACCCAGATGAGTCAGTTGATACTGGAATTTTTGAGTGATGTGATCAAAAGGTATTGGGTAGACTGAGAAAATAAACATTTATAAAGAATCATATATACATGCAGTGCTTTCTATTAGAACTCAGAATTTGCATAGGATTCAAGAACAGGGTTTGGCTAAACATACTTTTGAATTTTCAAGTCTGCTTTCTTGGATGAGACACTACTAGGTCAGAAATAATAATAATGTCAGATCAGGCTTATCTTTTTACAGTTCATTATTTTTTTAATTGTAATTGAAATTTTTGAGGGCAACTAGCATCTTTAGAAGTAAGGCAGCTAAAGCACTTCAAACATAATTTGCCTTCTGGAGACATTCCATTTTGTAAGAAATTTTTTAAAATCAATTTTATACAGCAAACCCAGCAGCATTATGGCTATTTAGATCTTGAGACCTCAAATTCTTTGCCTAAACAAGGAGTTAGGAAACAAGGAATGTCAACACTACATATCTGAAGCGAGCATTTAGGCTTTTCAGAGCTGACGTGCCATGTTGACTTAGGAGGAATCTCAGCAAGGAGGAATTTATTATGCTATAAGATAATAACTCTTCATATCTGAAATTCCTTAGGGCTTCCTCCTGTGAACAGGGCACTAATCATGGTAGGTTTCTTGCTTTTGCTGTTGCAAAATTGCTTTAGTATTGCTATCCATTAAATGTCTGTCTTTTTATCCATTACTTAAGAATCTACTTAGAAAAAAAAATCAGAAAACTGGAGTTGGTAATTGTGAAAAGAATATGCTAATATTCACCAAAATTTGAGTATTACTGTAGGACAGAATTGGCAGTGGGCAACAGTTGGCAAGGTCTTTGTGTTACTATGGAATAACCAAAATAATGTATCACCGAGGTCCACTTTTTTCTTTCCCCCTATTAGTCTCACTAGACATGGAACACGTCTGAGCTGATTCTTTCTGGTTTTAATAATTATAGTGATGTTTTGAATTTCAGGCA
Source organism: Hemiprocne comata (assembly GCA_020745705.1). Taxonomy (NCBI): domain Eukaryota; kingdom Metazoa; phylum Chordata; class Aves; order Apodiformes; family Apodidae; genus Hemiprocne; species Hemiprocne comata. Next base: position 12,027,693 of record CM036587.1, read on the forward strand.
CATTATGTGAGAAGGTCCCGTAGCGTTACAAGGAAACGTAAACGTGAGGAGTCCGAAACCCCTGTGTCGGCGGCACGCAGCCGCAGCTCCTCCCGCACACCGCGAGATGTTTCTGGTCTTCGTGATGAAAAGGTTTGTTAATTATTTGCCTTTATAGCAATTAGAACAGAATGACTGTACTTAAGCCAGATTCTGGGAAAGTTTGTACCAGGCTGGTTGTGTTTGTCCAGAGTTCATGTTTCTTCTCTTTGCAGCTTCATCTGTTCGCTTGAACTCTGTACTTCAGAAACACCTCGTTCATTCTTACAAATCCAATGTAATAATACAGATTAAGAAAGTACATTTTACATTTTTTTCTCTAAATGCAAATAGTAGGGAAGAGGTCTACAAACTGTGAAGTTCCACCTCTAGAAAGTTAGGAATTCCAGGGATAGTGTGATCGTACGGTCAGTGTGCTGGAAGAGTGTCACTAAGGAGGAATAGTGTCATGTGCAGTGATACTGTGCTAGTTACAGATGGTGGCATATGTTGGGTGTTAGTTAATGTCCTTGTTAAAATAATCTAGCTTAGTGCATTTTTTTAAAAGGTAAAGCTAGTTATCTGCGTTACTGAGGAAGTTACTCTGCATGTTTGTTTGTTTTTAAATAGATGGTGAAGAAGGTCAAGATTATGGCAAAGAAAGCTCAAAAGAAAATGAATCGCCTGGGCAGGAAGGGAGAGTCGGACAGACACATATTTGACTTGAAGCCAAAACATCTGCTGGCTGGAAAGAGAAAATCTGGTAAAACACAAAGAAGATAAGCAGTCTTCTGAATTAAAACTAATTAAAAGTAAGTTTATTAAAACTAATTTCTAGTCCTGTCTTCCTTTTTAGTAATACAGTGTTTAAAAAGTACCTTGTTTGTGATAGTGGTTAAGATATTTGAAGCTTTTGAGAGGGAAAGTTATGATACCTTGATCCCACAGTATTAAGTAATGATACCAGTGTCAGAGGCCATTTCTAAATAAACATAAAAAACAACTACTTCATTCCATTTCCTTACTACTTACTTTCATGTAACAGTAAAGCATTTGAAATTTTATGGAAAACTAGATTTAAAGTGAGGTTAAATCTAGAGAAGTATTTGTTAAGCTACCATCAGAATTAAAAAAAACAGCTTCGTAAGGTACTGCATCAGTAAGGTCTGGTTTTCTGTGTGCAAGTTAATTCTTTGATGTTTAGCAAGTGATGAGTTTATGTTGCAAGTGAAGGCTGAAATTGGTGGGAAAGACACAAAGGACTGACAAGTGCTGCCCAAAGTTAGTGTGCACACATTGAACCAGTTTTGAATTAACAGGAGAAATACTGCCAGTTTACCCAGCTAAATGGTGACTGAAGCTGGAGGAATAATGGCAGTTCCTGCCACCTGTAGTAACCTAAACAGTATGGACTGGGAAGGCTGCAATTTACAACTTCTAGTAGTTCAGATTAATATTTCAGATATGGATCAGACTGAAACTTTGTCCTGAAGTAATGTCAATTATGCTACTGTTGTCCTCTGCTTAGAAAGACATTTTCTCTTCAGAAGCTGATAGACAGAAATCCTGTACCTGTTTAAGGCAAAATACATTGTCAAATGTGACATATTCCCTTCATGTCCCTAGTTGTTCAAGAACAAGGTAGGAATTATCTAGACATTAGTAAAATTATGCATTATAAACATACTGCCTCAACAGCACACTTAAAATGCACAGTTTTAAAAATTAAAATGGCATCTAATGAAAAATATATGTTAAAAACAAAAAACAAAAAATTGAAAGGGGGAAGAATCTTTATTTTTTTTTTTAGAACTATTTTAAAATACAACAGGATAAAGAAGAGTGTTCACATGTACACTTCAGCATATTGGAGCATTATGTGTAAACCCACATTGCTTACCTCATCTACTTTGTGTAATTTTGTATTAAAAACATAATGTAATGCTGCAAAGAAGTTCAATGTCAAGAAAAACTTTAATGTTAAAACTTTAAGGGGATTTTGAAGAACTGTTCAGTAAAACTTTGCTTTCAGCTTCCTTATGCATGTTATTTCTAGTTCAGGATATGCTATGTCAGCTCTTGCTCCAAGCTAGCCGTTTGAACAAGAACACTTTGTGAAACTCAATCTAGGCAATGCTGCCCCCCTTCATACTGCTCCAGTGACAGTTAACAGGCATGTTGTTGTTTATAGTGTAGGAATGACTGAGATTATTCTGTGCAGCTCAAAGTCTGGAAAGAAAACAATAGTCCAAGATCTTAGGTTAGGTATTTTAATAATCATCCTTAAGATAATATTTTCTTTTAAAAGCATTTTAAGTATTTGAAAAGTACTCTAATACATTACTTCAGTAATGTGGCTGCACTGAATTCAGGAGAGCTGTTACATGGCATTGCTCTTCCCTCACCCATTACCCTGTAATACAATACATCAATTCAGGTCAACATACAACAAACTTGGTTCTAAAACTTCTCTGTGTTGAACCACTAGAGATGCTAGCACATAGAAGCTTCAGTGCAGCTGTCACAACTGGGATGAGAAACATCTTAACCACTGGAAAAATTTAGTTCTACCTTGAAAGCAAACACAGACTAGTTATAACCGTGGTTTACATGCAAGGAGAATTGGCACGAATATCTTATTTCATCAAGACACCTCTAGGTGAGTTAGCGGACTACCCAATCTAGGGTTCTTAAGTTAACTCACTGAGTAGTCTGTTAACTGCTGTCTGAAATCACAAGTAGGCTTTTTTGGGGAAAAATATCCAAAACAAACAAAAAATCTTTAATTCAAACTGAGATACCCTTGATTATTTGTGGGATTAAAAAAAGCTTTCCACTTTACTCTTGTTGCTAGAAACTTGACTGCAAGATCAAAAAGGATTAGCTCTTGCACTCTGGTACAATTCCTGATTAACTGAAATTAAGACCTGGTGTAAGCCCATAACTTGTCAACCCTGTATTTTGGAGTGCAAGGGGTTTGAGTTTTCTGGGTTTGACATAACAGTAGATGTTGCAGGGGAAAAAAAAAAACTTGTATCATGATGCCTTTGTTTTCTGGAAGATGGAGGAGAGTCATTTAATGCATATCTCTTTTCCAGAGACAGCCTACTTCCTGTATTACATAGGTACCATTTATGTTTGCTGTAATTAACCCTTTTTTTTTTTTTTTAGACAGATCCTGTACTCAGTCACCAACTAACCAGAAAAGGGTTGTGGGGAAAAAAATGCGAACAGACCCCCCAGTGTTTATTATCTAAAGCTATGACACATAGTGCAGCACTTCAAAGTAAAATTCAGACCACACAGACAATCTAGTTACTTAAGCTTTTATGTGTTTGGTTAATTATAGAGTACAGAAGCTAGAGATTTGCTTTCTGCAATTAAAATCATCCTGATTACTTTGAATTAATTTTTTTTCTTCAGGCAACTAGTCTTCAACATCAATGCAGAACTCCAGTTCTTTTGTAATCCCTATTTTAGAAGGCATGGTCATGTGAAGCTGGGAAGGTACCAGCTCTCCTGAAGCACCCAGACTCTCCTGCTAGTATGTGTAGTTAGGCAAGGAAGTAATTGTAAGCTGGGCACACATGAGCTGAGTACCTTTCATATCACACGTGGTAACAGAGGAAGATGAACCCAGGGGTTTCTTATGTTACCATCACCCATTTTACATGAGATCAAGCTTGACTTGCCCAAAAGGCACAGGGCTGGGGAAAGACTAGGTGAAGAGAGAAAACATTAGCTACAACCATCTCTGTATAAAGTTCTGTTAAACATACTCCGAGTGGATCCCTTTCTGCACTCAAAATTCTTGAGTTACCATAGTGTTCATGAGACAGTGCACCACGGCCAGCCTTTTTCCCTGGTATTTACATTCTGTGTATTTTTTCATGATCAACAAATTTGTTCAAGTTAGATAAGTTATCCCACCACTTAAAAAGAAAGGTCTCTGCAATGAGTTTAAACCACGGAGTAATCTTAACTTCATTCTTGGAGGCTTTGTCCAAGAGCTGTTTCAGTTCTTTCTGTGTCACGTAGCAGTAGCTTTGGATCTCATTAGGGTCAGGATTCAGCATTACATCTTTCTGTACAAATAAGATATAGTCTATCTCATGTTCACCCCAGATGCCATCAGACTTGGCTTTGTAGTGAATTCGTGTCAGATAGGAGATTTCCTCTGGAGGTACCTACAACCAAAACACTTGTCAGAACTGGTGCCAGACCAGAACACTCACTGCCAGACATTACAGAAGAATCATCAGTTATTATCCTCTTCCTTAAAAATTACATTCTCCCCAAGTGTACAACTTTCAATGTAGCTCTTCACAAAGTAATACTATGAAAAAGAATTGTACTGTGACGACATGAGTTGCACAGCATTTCTCTAGTCAGAGTCACCCTGTAATATTTTGAGCAGATTTCTTCTACACAGTAAGTTTTAAGTAGCATTTACCAGAGCTTAATGCACTTACTGAAGCGCTGATGAACACCAAAACTTTACAGCTGCCCCTTACCTCCCAAGCAGAAGATCTGACAGCTACTTAAAGCCAAGGCTAGAACTGCATACTGACTGACCACACATAATGCTGACCTACCAGGGGTCTGTGCAAGTGGCAGACCAGGTAGTCAATTCTGGGGACGACCTAACCATTGTGTTCCCCCCGAGCATGCTGCTTCTCTCATGTCCCATGACGCAAATATATTACAAACTAGCATACTTCAGCTAGCTTCACCCTGCTCTGTGAGCTCCCCAGTCACCACCAGAAAGGAAGGTACCAGAAGCAGGCTGCGTGATTTCTCTGGAGGAGACACCAAGTGTCCAGGCCACCCTACTTCCTGTAGGAAACCTGGGATTACAGAGGGACTTGTACACAGATGCTGGCAGCAGCTCACAGCGATGCCCTCGGGGAGCACCAGTCGTGCATGTGTACAGCACTCTACCATGGGCCTGGGAGAAGGACTGCACATTGCCCTTCCCTGGGCAAGGAGGACACCTCACCCAGCTGCAAAACACACAGGCACCCACTGTCAGGCCTGAAGCTACACAATCCTTCATTACTGTGTGATTTACTCTTTGGCTCATATTTAGTTTGAGCAGTGGAATATTCTAGAATACCATTTAGTGATACTAGGTTCTGAAATGCCAGAATACAGATGAAGTCTCAAATTCAGTAAGTTCTCTACATCTCCAAAGTTAAACTCATTTTTAGGTTTCAGGCTGACCCCATCTGCCAGATGCAGTTAGTCTAAATTGGCAAACACTGGAAAGAATTCCTGTTTCCTCCTTTACCTGCTCCATGGGAATGCCTAACTCTGCTTTCAGTCGCCTCTGCGCTGCTCTCCGAACACCAATGGCGTTGTTTTCTTCCAGTTCTAGTGGATGGCTTAGTGGATGACTGCAACAAGTGTTGGTAAAACAATCTGCAAGAAGTCTGTATCAGTACATTTTTGACATGTATAAACCATTGCAAGAAAACCCCAGTCAAAACACCACCAAAACACCCCAGAGAGGTAGGACAGTTATTCAACCCATCAGTTTTGTTTCTCTTTTTTAGGGTCAGGCTATTTTCACTTCATTTTTCTTTCCATATTTTGCACCAAGATTTGGCTGCACCAAGTACTGTTTTGCAGGTTAGTGTGTGATCCACATGAACACACACATTCTCATACCCAAGATGGCATCTGCTTAGAGAGCCAGTTTGAAAAGCTCTTGTTTATCCAGCAAGCACTAACTACAATGACTTTTTGGAGTTTATATGCAACAGAGTATTGAAAATACTCCCAAAGCTTCAAGACCAGCTGACAATAAGCAGAAGTAAATAAGCAGTTTATGCTTGTATTTGAAGAAGAGACTATGCTCTCTGCTTCCAGTGTATTAAAAATTACTTATCAGTAATGTAGAATAACTGTGATTGGCCAATCTTTAATCTATAACAGTCCAGCTTAAAAGCATCTAAAACAGAGTCAGATTGCCTACACTTGAGCATTTTTATTAGTTGGTGGTCAAGGGAAAAATACCCTAAAGATTCCCTTGGAAGGAAAGAGAAGTCTTTCTTCTGCAGGTTAGAAACACTTTGTTTTCCATCTGAAAATCTGACACAGACAGCTTTATGCTTCCTCCAACGTCTCATATAAGCTATTTTTCTTTCATTTGATTTCTGATTTCTATGTCTCTCCATTTGCATTTGATCGTAATAGTTCAGGAGTCTTAAAAAATTATACACCATATACTTTGGCCATACAGTCTCAATTTTCTGTTGCTAAAAAAGCATTTTTTAAGACACACCCAGATGGAGCTCTGCAGATCTAAGGAAAACACACGGGAACTGCTTCCAAGCAGTAGGGCCCCACTCTACAACTTGTCTCTACCAGTGGACTGAGAACAGTCTCCACAGCTACCAAAGCAATTGCTTCAACTCCACTAAATAGGCCTTGCAGCAGAAGAGGTAAACAACACACACTCTGCACTTGCAAAAACATGATCAAACAAGTCAGGGAAAAATCATTTCCCAAGTGCATGTAGAACAGTAAGTTAGTGTTCCCATTATCTTACTTCATCCATAAGTATACCTCAAACGCTTTAAAAGTCTCTCCTCTCCAAAGAAGTAAATTCTAAAACCTCAGACTGAGTTACACAGCAAAATCAGACTGCACATTTTAAAAATAACTATTTAAAGAAGGCTTTTTTTTAAATACAATGTATTGCAGTACTAACCTGGAAATGTAATTTTTGCATTTGACCTCTGCTGCAGCAACAGTTTATTTTCTGAATTAAATAGGAAAACACTGAAAGCTCGGTGCAGTAAACCTAAAAAGAGAAAAAAATCCACAGAGAGGTCTTTAAGGGGAGAAAAAAACACGAAGACAGAGTTCAAGAGCTTAGAATGCCCTCATTTCTTGATAATTTGAATTAAAAATTCATGCACTTTAAAAAGCAAGGATTTAATAAAAAAACCTCAGAGTTTCTCTGTCAGCTTATGCAAAACATTATGAGATTGGGAAAGTGCTAAGAACAACAATGCAACAGAAGGGCTCTACTAAACTTGGTCAGTTCACCATTCTGAAGAGGCACGCTTGAGCAAGCTTCTAAGGAGGGCTCAGCATCCATAAATCTACTATTGAAAAGCAGTTACTCAAAAAGCCCTAAAAATTGTATGGAATTCCAAGAAGCTTCAGGAATTGCAACAGTACAAACTTCTTCCAAAACGGTAGAACTGCTGTTTTCTGCAACTTCTGAGTTTGTTATTCCATGCTCTGCAGGAAGGTGCTTCCCTGAATATGGAAAAGGAGGTCACAAACTACCGTGAGAAATTCACGCATCCGACCAACCTCGATTATCACCCACAGTCAATTAGAATGACAACAGCAACAAAAAAAGCCCCCTTCCTGTTAGCAGTATTTGAAGTAGAACTCCTGTGTGAACTACTTAAAAATCAAAGGCTCTTCTACTTGAAAAGAACTCAGGAAAGTAGCAAGTGGTATTCTTTAGAAAAAGCTACATAGAATCAGGTATCTATGATAGGAAAATAATACTATTTTATCATCAAAATGAGATGAAAAAGTACTTATCAAGACATACAGCTTATGTTCACAACGACACAATTCTCTCCTTTGCTGCTGCCCCCAATTGTGTGTTCCTCCACATGGCAGTATTTTTACAAATAGATATTGTATGCTGTGGTACAGGGGGTTATGGGGATGTACTTGCTCTGATTTCATCAACACCCACCTGAGATTAAGGCTTTAACTTAATCATGACTATATTCCTGAAAATATTAGATCAACTTAATGGTTCCATTAGAAGATAAGCAAGCTGTACCTTTATCAATGTTTTCATTCAGGTGACAGTTCTTCTTGGTATCCGCTCCAATCTTACGATCATTTTCATCAATAAGGATGCACATCTCTGCCAAGAGCTGCACCTGCTGCTCATCCAGGTGATCTGTGTTTACTTCAGGCATCGTGATGGTAGCACACGTTCTACTGAAAAATCAACGAAGAGTCATTCAGTAAAAATAACATTCAGTAAGAATAAGATCTATAAACAGAGAGTAAGAAATAATCAAATGGCTACGTTTATGACATGATGTAAATTGTGCATCAATTATATTTTTGGCGTTTTACATGCTTTTGGATTTCTGAAAATTCCTACCCACAATACCAAATGTTGCAATATGAGGTACAGGTGCTTACAAGATTTCTGGTTTGTTTCTCTGAATTTCCATGCAGCAGCAGCTGCACGACAGACCTGCCAAGTGTAACATTTTGATGGTCTGGTAGTGTAAGAAATCCAATTCCGTATTTCACCCAGAACAAATTTCTCCTTGGCTAACCCCACAGCCTGTGCATGCTCTGCACACACCGCTGGGTTACACTCACAATACCAGACAGTACCTGTACGTGTTAAAACCCGTCATCGGTAAGAACGAAGTAACACCGATTCCCCGACCAGGCCACGCAGCCCAAGGCATTTCCAAAACACCACCCAAACGCTGTCTTCCGGCCCGCTCCTCTGCCCGCTGTGGGTATGGTCCAGTCATCTCCCCCGCTCCCACTGCCCTCTACCGCGGCAAGCCCCCGCCCCGTCCGACCTGGTACCTCAGCAGCTCTCCCCGCTCCCTCAGCCCCGACCCTCCGCACCCCCTTCCTCTCCGGGGGCGGCTGTCGCCCCTCCGTTCCCCTCCCTCACCTCTCTGCCCGGGCCTTCAGACCGCAGTAGCCGGTGGCGGACGCGAGCGGCTGGCGGCTGCCCCAAACGCTGCGGCGGCAGCAGCAGCAACGCCCCTGAGGGACGGCAGCTCCGCGGCGGCCCACGGCAACGGCCCGGCGCAGCACGCGCCACATCGCCCCGTCACCCCCGCGCCGCCAATGGCAGCGCCCCCAAACACCAACGTCACCGCATCGCCCGATCGCCCCACCGCGTGAGGCCGGCCCGGGAGGAGGGGCCAGCAGTGACAGAGGGGGAGACGGCGGGCGCAGCCAACCCAACGCGGAAGGGCCGACCAATACGGAGAGGGGGATAACGGAGAGATAGCCAATGGGAGCGAGGAAGCCGGGTCAGGGCGGGCCCCGCCCCGCAGGGCGGGGCCATTTCCGGCAGGGGGAGCACCGGGTATGTTGTAGTGGGGGGCTGGAGGGTTGTCGCCGAAAGCCCCGTGTACCTGGGCGGGCGGGCGGTCCTAGCCGTGCGCCTCAGCAACAGCCGGCCGCAGAAGTGCGGGCTCCTTTCCGAGCCGCGCTCCGGCGGCGAGGCGCGGTTCCGGCACGCCTCCCGTCGCCGTTGAGGCGGCACCAGGGCCCATTGGTTGCGGAGATGTGCCGGGGCACGCAGTCGCGCGGCGGCAGCTGCCGAAGGCGGAGGGGCAGTCTGGCCGGGCGGGGGCGAGGCTGGAGGTTAATCGGTGCGGTACAGGCCAGGTGGGGCACTGCACCGCAGGAGAGGGGCACCCGGGCCTTCATCTGGGGAGCAAATTGCCTTGCAGCGTACTGTTGCTGCGACTTGCCAAGATGAAAGGTCATCAGGCGGTTAGAGTACTTCCAACACTAAGCGCTGCTTCTCTTGTTTTCACCCATCCGTGAAAACCGAAGGACTTGCACAGAACTTGCAGCTCCGACAAATGCACCTGTGTTTGTGGCAGACAGTGAAAGGATGGAATTCTGATAAGTTCTGGGAGCATTTTTTTCCGGTAGATGCCATAACCACGAGGCTGTAGAGTCACAGGCCTTTTTGGCAGTCCCTGTAACATTTATTCTTGGATGTTATTCTGTGTTCCAGAAGAGCATCCATTTGATTAAAGAGTTTAAGTGTATGCCTTACAGATCACAGCCGGTGGCACTCTTGAGAGGTGGGGGTATTGGCCAGCTGTCTTCCCTTAATTCACTGATAGCTACAGTTTGTAAAACACAAGTTACTATGTTAGTCAAGCTCTGAAATTGCCTAACTCGTTAAGTTCTTAAGGGACAGAGAGAGAGACACCCAGTTCCTGGGTAGGAATAAAGCATAGATAATCTGTCAAGATGAACTGCTCATAGATGCATAGATACATAGAGATAAGGAGTCTAAAGGCAGAGGAATTTCAATACCAGCCTCTGTAGAAGCTTTCCACTGCCATAGTTGAGTAGCTTCTGAACATGGATTGTTTTGCTGGTTTCTTGCCTGTCTACAGATTTGGATTTTTTGTTAGATTCCACAAAAGGCCTGGATATGATGTACACATGTCTTGGAGGCATCACTTTCTGATTGCCTCTCAGCTCATGTTCTGGTATTTCAGTCTGGTTTGTTTTGATTTTTCCTGTGAACAGGACAGATGGCTTTTCATTGAGAGATACCATTAACAAAACAAAATGTTTAAACTAACAGTTAATATCTTGCAAAGGGGGTATCTTAATGGGTTCACTTGTGCAGAGCTTGATGAAGGGACAGTAAGGGCAGGAAGGGTTTGAAGCCCCTTGAAACAGCAGAGACTGTCAAAAGAAAAAAAAAAATTAAAGATTATGCCAGCTATTGCACATCCCTTTAACCACAGAAAACAACATAAGAACATTAATATTAATACTGTTTTATTCATTAAGACATTACAAATTTAATGCTAACACAAGAACAGTAATAATAATGCACTGTCAGCAAGGACTAAAATGTACAAAGATTACTTTTTATCCTGAGTCACTGTTCAGCATGAAAACGCAGTAACTGGAGGCTGAGCTTTGTAGAATTACTGAGAACATCCTTCACCATATTGATCACTTGCTAGTTTGTTGTTCCAGATGAAAAAAAATTCCATCACGTTTTTCTTCTGTCATTCTCCTAATTGTAACCCAATACAGGCTGCACAAATCTGTGAAAAATACTTAAAACCACTGAGGTGGACATACAGACCAGCATCACATGGGAAGATGACAGAGTTAACGACCAGCCCTCCCGAGAGTGAAGGTCTGTTAGAATCATGGAATGGTTTGGGTTGGAAGGGACCTTTATGGGTCATCTAATCAAATCCCCCTGCAGTGAGCAGGACATCTTCAACTAGATCAGGTTGCTAAGAGCCCCATCCAACCTGACCTATAATGTTTCCAGGGTATCTACCACCTCTCTGGGCAACCTGGTCCAGTGTTTCACCATTCTCATTGTAAAAAATGTTGTCCTTATATCTAGTTTAAATCTACCCCCTTTTAGTTTAAAACTATCACCATTTGTCCTATTGCAACAGGCCCTGCTAGAATAGAAACTTGTGTCTGAAAAAACAGAGATGGGACACTCCACGTGAGGCCCAGCAACACATGACATACACCAAGGAGCAGATGCACATGGTGACGTTCAGATTACACAGCAGAGGGATAGCAGAAAAGTGTCCCTAGAGATTATGGGGTAAAGAAAAGAGATACTTTTTTTTTTTTTCCTAGTAATAACTGTTGAGAACTTAGATACAGGAACTTTAGAACCTGACTGTCAGAAAGAACTATAGTTCCTGTTTTAGGCAGACAAACAAAGCGCTTCACTTGGAGCTACGTTTGTAAGCACCACGTCTGACAAATCTGTGGATAAAGACAGGTAAAAAGGCAGCCAAAAAGCATGAGAGTGCCAAAATAATCCCTTCTCACCAAACAGACAAGGGAGAGACCTCCCAAGCCTTTAACCAAAGACACTTTCAGGATGAGGTGTTTTATTACCTTTCCTCTTGCTTCCCTCCAGACTTGCCTTGTACATTCAAACAAACAATTTGTGTTGAAAATAAAATATCCTCGTTTTTTGTAATGGTATACATTTCACTGAAACCTCAGAATGTTTACTCCACCCTGAAAAAGAAGCATGTCTGAAGTGTCATATACATTTATTTGAGACATGATTTAATTTGTGCATTCCTTGAAGTCGAATGTTTCCAAACACTCTATTAACAAGGGACAACCAGTTTTCCTGTCACCACTGGGAAATCTCCCATTTCACCTTCAAATCCAACCAGCTGCAAGTCACTGATAGAATGTTGCTGTCTACTAAGATAAAGGGAAATGCGACCCCCCCAAACTGCAGGAAAATATCTTAATTCTCCAGCAAGTTAAACCAGAGGATGGTAAACCACAGAATGAAGTAAATGCCAAATAATCCTGGGACTTGACCCCAGCCTAGAACACATAGACTCTTGAGATGAGCCTCTCCTCAATTTTTAGCTTTGCCAGGGAAAATTATGGTTCCCCTGCCCCTTCATATCCAACCTGCCTCTTTTAAGCTTCCTGTTTCTTTTTCTAGTATTTAAGACCTCCAGCTCACCTTTCTCAGCTATAGAGCTGGTCTCCCTGAAGAATCCTTCTTGGAAGTCTGCTCCTGCCCTGGAGTCATAGCTTTTTAAAAAAACATTTGTCTAAGTGACACACTTTTATGCAAAGCAAACAACAGCCTGAGTTTTATCTGAATTGGGAGGTAAATACCTCCCAGTCCTAACTACTCTGCTGTTGATTGCTTGAACTTTTTCTTAAAAGGCCTAGTTCAGGAAAATGGGTTGGCTTAAGCTTGCTTCAGAGAAGTCAGATGGCTTTGTAGTAAAAATGTAATTCATGTATGCTAAATATATAAGTAGGTTGTTGTATTTGCATTTAGTTTTGTTATCTCAAGCCTGACAGAAAGAGTGCTGTGATGGACAGCTTCCAAGTGTTTTTGTACAGAGTAAGGTGATGATTCATGATGTAGGAAACCGCTCTTTTAGGAAGGAGTTACTAGGAGGTTTCCTGCATGAAATAACCTTTGAGTGCTTTTCCCCTCTAGATTTGTTTTTCCTTTCTTTTGGTTTGAGCTCTGAACAGGAGCCTCTGCCATTTCTTGCTATGTTTACAGGTTTGGAAAATCTTGATTTGGGAGATTGAACTGTTACTCTGTTCTGTTTCTGGTTCCCAAGCCTTGTATCTTGTCTTTTTGAAAAGACCAGCCATGGGCACACAAGGAAGTCTGGAAGGTGATGTCCAGGACAACCTAACTAACTTTTGCCAGTCTTTTTACTGTATTGCCTATTAAAAAAACTTCTTAGCTGTTGGTAAGATGCTAACTAGTACTGTTCCCTGTTTCCCTAGGCTCCTGTGTTGCTATCTATGTCACTTATTTTAAAACAGGTAGTTTGTGAAAAGCAGGTGCAGTCTTCTGTTCTGTGCTGGTTCCTATAAACTACAAAGTGCCTGCTATCCTTGCCGTGCCACGACAAAACCAAATGTTCTTTTCTCATGAAAAAGCAACTGTATCCATACAGGGCCTGTTAATTTTCAGGTCAGAGTCACCCCATATCAAGGAAAAAGTTGATTATGCCCCTGTCTTTCCTTATTGCAGTGTTTTGCATTTCTTCTTCAGAAAAAAAATTGTGATCTCTGTATTGCCCGTTGCTGCTAGAGAGTGAGCTGCTCCAGAGGACAGGAAAGTTGCCAGGTGTTTTCTCAGGGAAATCTCAAATGTCGATCCTTGTGCTCTTGCTGGACATTTTCTTCCTTCATACTTACAGCTAAAACAGTTATGGTACAGTAGAATTATATTAGGATGAAGTAATTTTGGTAGGAATAATGAGGCTTAAAAGAATGTTTAGTTGGGAATTGTATAGCTGAGGACTGCAGTGGTAACTTGGCTAAGATAACTGCAACTGTACCAGTTATAAAGAAAATTAGGGCAAGGGGCAATGGGTGCAAACTGGAGCATAGGAGGTTCCATGTAAATATCAGAAAAAAACTTCTTTACTGTGAGAGTGACAGAGCACTGGAACAGGCTGCCCAGAGAGGTGGTGGAGTCTCCTTTGCTGGAGACATTCAAAACCCACCTGGACAAGTTCCTGTGTGATGTGCTCTAGGTGACCCTGCCTGGCAGGGGGGTTGGACTGGATGATCTTTCGAGGTCCCTTCCAACCCCTAGGATTCTGTGATTCTGTGTGATTCAAAGTGACAGACATTGGCATTTGGTCAGGTTGTGTTCAGGCTTCCTCCCAGGCAACTCTGTGCTACCTCTTGTCCATCTTCTTCTGCATGCTTTGTCCCTCTGCTTTTCCTGTCCTTAAAGCCATTTAGCTCTTCATTTTGCTCCCTTCCTTTCTCATATTGGTGACTTTGAAGAAAGGAATAGTCTAAAATTGTGGGAAGTTCTCAAGTAGTTTGGCTGATTATCTTGTAGAATGTCCTCCACTGATTAATAAGATGCTAGTAAATAGGTAAACCACACTGTTTTTGACTGTGTTAATACAGCTGCAGTTAAGACATGACTGCACAGAAGGAGGTAGAAAGGAAAAAGGAGATGAAAGAGAACAGCAGGCATACTGGTAGCTGGGAGACACATGAAAAGAAAATGTAACATTTTCAGCCCTCACTCTGTGGCACATTTTCTTCTGGCCTTTTCACAGGCCTCTTCTCAGGCAGTTAGATAATCTGCAGGAAGAGAGAAATTAATTAGGCAAAGGCCTCTTTTGACTTTCACGATCCGCTACAGTGAATAAGAATTTTAGGTGAAGGTTTCTTCTAAGTGTTAATCAGCAAAGGAATTAATCACATTTCAATTACACACTGTAAGCTTCAAAGTGAACAGCCTACTTGCAGAATGTAGTAGTTAGCTTTGATTCACTGTTTCTGTCATACTGTCTGCAGATGCAGTAGAAAATTTCCAGATTTGGTGTTTTCCAGCCATTCTGTATCATAAAATAAGGAATTCCAATAGTGTTTCAGGGAAGTTTCATCTCCCCTGTTGGTCCACAGTGGCCCACTTGGGCAATAATGAGGATGAAACATTAGATTAACACCTAGGAGAGGCAGCATTGGAAGCTAACCATTGAAGTGAAGGGTGGTGGTAGTGCAGCCATTTCATAAAATCATAGGATTGTAGATAGATCATAGAATGGTTTGGGTTGGAAAGGACCTCAAAGATCATCTACTTCCAACCCTCCTGCCATGGGCAGGGACACCTTCCACTAGACCAGGTTGCTCAAATCCCCATCCAACCTGGCCTTGAACACTTCCAGGGAGGGGGCATCCACAACTTCCCTGGGCAACCTGATCCCTATTCCAGTGCCTCACCACCCTCATAGTGGAGCATTTCCTCCTAATGTCTAATCTAAATCTCCCCTCTTCCAGTGTTAATTCATTCCTCCTCATCCTATCACTACATGCCTTGTAAAAAGCCCCTCCCCAGCTTTCCTGCAGCCCCTTCAGGCACTGGAAGGCAGCTATAAGGTCTCCCTGGAGCCTTCCCATCTCCAGGCTCAACAGCCCCAACTCTGTCAGCCTGTTTTCATAGGAGAGGTGCTCCAGCCCTCAGATCATCTTCGTGGCCCATCTAGAAGATGCAGTGTTGGAAGCTAGCCATCAGAGGGTGAGGTGGTGGTAAGTGCAGCCATTTGCCCCCCCGTTTTTCACAGTCTGATGGGGCCTGCTGCTGTACTGGCAATTTTGTGAATGTGGTGGGTGCGCATATTTGTCACCACACCGCAGGTCCAATGCAGCGTTCCTTCGGCTCATCACTAAGAAACCTGCTGGGCTCGAAAGCATGTATTTTTTCACAGATACGCACGCATGCTCATGGTTATGTTACAGGGCAGAATTAAGATTTTACTTAATTCTTTTCCAGGCTATGGAAATAGGTGTTTGGTGGCACGTATCCAGAGGGAACAATACAGGTGGCTGATTTGTGAGGCGAAAATAGCGCAGTCTCTTTTGGAGAGCGAGCTCTGCCGGTACCCTGCCTGAGGCACAGGCACGGCTGTGGCACAGACCGGTAAATTCAGGTAGCGATCTACCGGGGCTGACGGTGTCCACCGGAAACCAGCCGTCCGATGGTATTTACGAGCCTCCGGGCAGAAGCCGTCAAAGGCTGCAGCCAGTGGGCGAACGGGAAGGAGGTTGGGCTGGCGTCGAGTAGCGCCCGCCCGCTCCCTGACCCGTCGCCATGGCGGCGAGCGGAGGCCGCGCTTCGCTTCCGCCCGCCGCCGGATATCGCCGGGAGGGCCCCTGACCGGAGAGGCGCGTCGCTGCCAGAGCGCGGCGCCGGGCTCCTCGCTGCCGCCGTTGCGCCTCCTGCCCTTATCATTCTACTCCTTTCCCTCGCCGTCCGCTCCCCTGCCCCTTCCCGCCCGCCGCTCCGGCTGTGGCTGACAGGTGAGTGCGGGGGGCCGCGGCTCCCCTATCCCCGCACCCCTCGGTGGGGCGCAGACCCTCCGCCATCTTCCCTCCCGGAGAGACCCCCCCGAAGGCAGCGGCTCCCGCGAGGGGCTGCAGGCGCGGCGCAGCCTGGCGCGGGGTGAGCCGCGGAGAAGGGCAGGGTCGGGGCGGGGGTCTCGGGGGAAGCGGGGAGGCGCGGGCACTCGGCGCTACCTGCGCGGGGGCGGCCGCCTCGTCAGGCCTGTGGCGTGAAGCGGGGCCTCTGCCTCGGTACCCCCTCCCAGCACGCCCTATTCCGGTGTATTTCCGCTTGCACATCGTTTCTTAAAAACAGAAATGACTGAAAATTAGCCCTTTTTCTATGTGTTGGGTTTTTTTAAGTTGTTTTTTTTTTGTTTGTTTGTTTGTTTGGGTTTTTTTACGTTTCCAGCCCGAAGCTATAGGGATGGTTCCAGGTCTGCAAGCAGTGAAACCCAGGGTGCTAGCTGAGGAGGCTCAGCTCCCTAACTTTGTTTGTGCTACTGCATATCTTAAGGACCAAGCCAAGTGTAGTACCTCATTAGTTTACAGCTTGAGTTCAGATCGTCTGACACATATACAAATAGAGTAAAAATTAAACACTCAGGTTCCCTGAAGTGAGGCACAACTGCATGAGGAAAGGAAGTGCTGTTTGTGGTGGGACAAGGTGGGTCTAGTCTTTGGAGGATGACTTGGAACTGCCTGAGATGGGTGAAAGTTATGTCTATAAAGAACCATTTACAGTATTTCTCTTTTCCTGAACTAAAATGGTGAAAACAAATTTGAGGGAAGACTTAATGTGCTTATTGCATTCAGAGGTTGAGTAGATGTTAGGTTCCAGTTGTAGAAGGAAATTAAAAAGATTGTGTCTGTGCAAAGAGGAGAAAAACTCTTTTAAGTTAAACCTTGAACAACAGTTCAAGGACATCTTGGTGTTTGCAAGAAAAACATCTACTTATGTTTTTATCCCTCTTGTTACATCTTCCAGCTTGTCCCAGGTTGTTTTGTTGTAGTGTTTTAAAGTATATTTCCTATAACAGTAATTCATGGAAGATTTATGTAAAGAACTGGTGGAACAACTTCTTTGCAGTGATTCCGTGTCATTGAGTACACCTTGAAATTACATGAATGTTTATTGTTCAGGCACCCATTTGGCAACTTCACAGCACTTTGTTTCTCCTTGAGCAAATTTCTGCATCTGTTTTCCAAGCAAGCCTGCTGTTGGCGTTTATAATGTGATATTTTTGAAAGCTAGCTCAAGAATCCTCAAGTGTGTTTTCTAACGAGTAGTTTACATTAGATAAGATCTTGTGTGTGTCAGCCCTAACATGTAATAATTTCAAATGTAGCTTTGTGTGTTGTGGACTTGGGCAGTTATTTTAAGAAAACATCCCTGTACCAAACATCAGAATTTAAGGTAGAGGCCACTGGAGCGTGGATTGTTGTTTTGTTGTAGTTTGTGGTTTGTTTTTTTTTCAGTGCCAGTTGTTTATATGTACATTTGTCCCTAAACTAGGTATATCAAATCAAATCTAAAGGTACCTCTTTCTAAGATGACACTGTGTTTCTAATATAGGTGTGCTCTTCCACCATTTTTCTTTTAAATGTAGGACTTGTTTTTAAAATAGGCAGTCTCTTGTATGGGCTGCATTGCTTGAGAATCTTAGTACAGTCACAGAAGAAATACTGTGATTGTGATGATAGTGTCTTAAAAGAGCTTACTTCTATAAAATCCAGAAATGGTAAGTCAGAACTAGTATGTATCAAGTAAGGAGAAGTTAAGTGGTATTGCATTTTTACATTTGAGATGAGATTTGGATTGTTTTATGTCATGGAATTTTTAAGTCTTGGAGCTGAGACTAGTAGCTTGGCTTGTGAGGTGAAGGCCAGGCTCGTCCTGGAGGCCACTGCTTCCAACCTCTGCGGGGAAAGTTTGTTAGTACTCTGTGTGACCACTGAGGAGTGGACAGGAATTGAGATGATCTCCTTACAAACTATAAGTATTTGTATTTTCTTATTGTTGAGTAATACCCACTGACTATTTTGAGAATGTCTTAGTGTGTCAAGATGGAGGCACTTGCAGTGTTGTTATGCATACTGCGGAAGATCTGGTAGTTCTCTGTGGTAGGCCATATGAGGAAATGCTTGAGGAATGTGCTGTACAAGGGATATTTATTGGTGCTTCAGAAAAGCTTGCTAAATGTATTATAGTTAGTGTCTAAGTTACTTGCCTTTGTTGATGTCTTAAGCAGTAAAATATTCTAATTTATTAGCAAGTAATATATTCTCAAATGAAGAGCATTAGAGGTCACTCTGCCTGCATAAAAGCATAACATCAATTTATCTAGTAAATTGTTGTATTATACATCGATAATAAGTACCTAAATATTGTTTGTTTAGAGACTAGCTCAGTAGCATTCTGGCCTCTGAATGTGGTGCAGTGCTTTCTTAAACAAATACCTGGTTAAACCACCTTTGCTCTTGAACTTCCTTAGCATTCCTCACCCTCAGGTCTTGTATTTGTGTACCTGCGCGTACATGTAGACTACTTCTAAGCTATTAGGGATTTACTAATACAGGAGTGGGAGGTACAATGTTTGTGAAGCAGCTAAGGAAATAGAGTAGCCTTCAAACATATTTTAGGGTTTAACCAGCAGAAAGTTAGCAGGACCTGATGCTCTGTGTTGAATGCTTCAATAAAGTCAGCTAATCAATACCTATTAATAAAACAAGTACTATATGTACTCACAGGTAACTAACTAGTGTTAAAAGTGAGATTATAGTGTACCTTGTGCCATTTAAACTGGTTGAAACAGTGAGTACACTTAGCAAGCAGAGGTGGCACAGATCACCAAGGAAAGTTGTTTCAGGACATCAGCCATTTTACGTAATAAGTCTTGGTCTGATGATTATTAGTGGACCCAGGCAGGTTTCTTCTATATTTAAATTTAAAAAAATAATAATCCAAGCTTGATAATTGTTTTTTATATTAGTTAAAATAAGTCTGCGTTGTTAAGAGTGTAATTTCTTGCTGTAGTAGATGGTTTGGCAGGCTAGATCTGCACTGCATTTTGGTGTGATTGCAGTATTTGCTGACAAAGTTGAATTAGCAAGATCAAAGCTTGCTAGCAGCAAAACTAGGCTAGCTTATGCTTCAGTCTTGCTATTAGAAGCTTGCTCAGAGTAGATACTCACTAATGTGTTAAAGCTTTTGTCATTGATTTCCAGCTGTATAACATACCTAAAATTAATTGCTGTAACTTTTTTACTATGCCTTCTATTGAAGGGGGGTTGTCACGTTTTCAGTGATGGATGCTTTCCCTGTTTCTATTTTGAGGAATATCCAGTTTTGTTTGAAAGCATGCTGCACTAAATTTAGAAAAAATTACTGTAATGCTCAATTGGATTTCACAAGGTTTGAGCACACTTATTAGTGGTTCTAGCATCATCTGCAATGATCTGGAATGGTTTTGTTTCCTAAAGACATATCTAGAAAAACAACTAGTCTTACAAAGAAGTCTGTTTAGCTTGATCTTTCTCAGTGTGGTGTATTCTTGGAGCTTACTTTGAATTAATGGCACTTGAAACAAACTGTGCACTGAAGATCTCAAAATTGAAGTTTTATTCCTTTGAATTGGATTTCTTTGCATCTTAATAAAGAATGTAGTGCCATACTTTGATACTTAAATTCCCTTAACTCGAGTAATGCTGTCAAACCGAGTTACCTGCAATTAAGAACTTAGTAACTCTAATAATTTCCTTCTCTTTCTCTCTTTCCCTCCCCACTTTGTGAAAATAAAAAAACCAAAACACCAACATATTTGGCGTCTTTGTATCTTAAGGTTTGAATATTGCACAGGACAATAATTACTATTGTAAAAAGCATTTGCTTCTCCTGTTGTATACACTAACATTTTTTTGTAAATTGTAAATAATATTTGACAGAGACCTGGATAACACACAAAGAGGATAAAATTGTTTCTGGGTTGTGTTGTTGTTGTTGTGTTCCCCCCCCCAGTGATCCTTTTCTAAACAGTAAGTATTGCTGTTGCTAAACTCGAAACAAAATGGAGCAGGGAGATCTTGGGTAAGAGATGTTGCTGAAACTTTCTGATGCTTTCCCTTTCCACACTTGTGTGTTGTCTTGAATGGACAAAAAAGGAAATGCAAAACCACAGCCATCCTGTCTGTGCTCTGACAGTTCTTAGAACAGATTTTCTTCTGCCTTCAGCAGCATGCATAGCCCAGGAATTCTTTCCTTTCAGTAGTCTGCTTGTTCTGTGTTCAAGTGTAGAAGTAGGAGGCAAATAGAGTTGGTTGTTTGCTGCAGTGAATTTTTAAGTCCAGCAAGACTAGTGTGTGCACTGTTGGTGCCATTTCTCTAGTGTAGCTGAATAACACTAACTGGTTACACACCTGCTCTTTACTGTTACTCTGATGAAATATTCCCTGAGACATCTGTTACAGGGAGGTAGGTGGCAGAACTTTAATTTAACACACTAAAATATGCTGAGTTTAATTAAACAGCATAACTGAAATATCGAGGTATCTTTGCATTCAGAATGTAGTAATCACCTGTGGTCTAGATGATTTCTAGGACACGTTTTCCTCCCCTGCTTCTGCGGATTGGCTGTGTCAGAAATTCATTTGGTACCATTCTCTGGAGACTGCAGCAGATCACTGTGTGAAGAGCACTATGCAAACTTAGCATTTTCCTAAATGATTGAGCAGAAAGCTGAAGGTCTCCTAAACTCAATTTAAGTAATACAGTACTTGTGAACTGCCACCCTTGTTGGAATCTACTAACACAACACTTTTTCTGAAAGTACTTCAGTTTTTTTTTTTTACTCTTGATTGCATGTTTTTAGCTTTTGTGAATTCAGCTTCATTTGGTTCAGGAGACAAGAGTCTCATACTTCATGGTGATTTTTCATCCTACTTGTAGAATTACTAGGTAGAAGAAAAGTGAATGCAGTGAATGGCTCTTTTAAGAACCTGTTTATAACACTGAAAAGTTATGATTAACTGCATATGATTAACAATATATAATGGATTGTTTTGAAGCCTTTTTTTCTTACTTTGACTGGGATTTGATGTTTAACCTTGACCTGTTGATGTTTTCCCTCACCTGGTTTCCTGTTGTGTGGTGTGTTCTAACTGCAAAAGTTGCACAAATGTGAAAGACTTTGACTGGTTTGTATACTACTGACTGTTTCACTAATCAATATTTAATATGGTTTTCATAGGATTTGTAACATGACACTGATATTCTGGACAGGTAATTTTCACTGTTTGAAAACCTTACATAATAAGGGGAATCAGGTAACTGCTAGAAATGAGCACCTTATTTATTTATTTTTGGTAGCATCATATTGCCAAGGATCTGTGTTGTGAAGTCCACTCTTGAAATACCTGCAACTTGTTACTGTTAAAATGAGCATCAAGACAGTTCTGAAATTGTCAAAGTTAAGTTAATATTTAAAGGGACACTGTCACTTTTTAAAACTCAGTTTACATCCTGTTTCTAAAAACTCTTTAATGATTGTTTCCTTACTGAAAGTTTATGAAGCTATTTGGTGGAATTCAGAATAATATTAAAGGCAGTGAAGCTAGTCCCCTTCGGCTTCTCCTTCCTATCCTCTGTATGCACATGCCTGCTTGTTGCCTCTTTGATTGCAGCTTTGCTATGGCTGTGTGCCCCCTCTTGCAGAGCCTGGAGAGGGGCCTGCATGCTTGCTCTCCAAGACAGTGCATGAGTGATGTGATCATGCTGGTGCATGAGTGCAGTTACTGGCAGTGACACTGGCTGCAGGTGAAGTGCTGCTACCAAATAGATGGAGTAATGGGAGGTGTCTCTTATCTGGTCTTTGGTGTTTGCTTATGAACTGTGAAAGTAGAAACTTCTGTTTAGTTGACATGAGAACTTCACTGTGTAAAAATGTAATCTCATGCATTTGACTGTGTCCCTTTAAATTTCACATGCTAGAATGTATAGCTGCCAAATCTGTACATACTGATACTGGGGGGTGCAGCTGGTTCACCTAAGGGAAGGGATACCATCCAACAGGGCCTTGACAGACTTGAGGAGTGGGCCCATGCCAACCTCATGAAATTCAGAAAGCTAAGTGCAAGGTCCTGCACCTTGAGGTGGGGCAAGCACCAATATCAATACAGACTGGGGGATCAATGAATTCTTCTGCAGAGAAGGACCTTTGGATACTGGGGGATGAAAAATCAGACAGGAGGCAGCAAAGTGCACTTGAAGCTGAGAAAGCCAGTTGTATGCAGTTGTAGCCAATGGTACAAGAAAGACATGGACATGTTAGAGCAGGTCCAGAGGAGGGCCATGAAAATGATCAGAGGGCTGCAAAACCTCTCCTGTGAAGAAAGACACAGAGTTGGGATTGTTTAGCCTGGAAAAGAAGAGTCTCAGGGGAGATGTTATTGTGGCCTTTCAATATGTAAAGGGGACTTGAAAGAAGATGGAGAGAGACTTTCTACCAGGGCCTATAGTGACAGGACAAAGGGTAATGGTTTAAAACTGAAAGAGGATAATTTTAGATTAGATATAAGGAAGAATTTTACTGATAATGGTGGGGAATCACTGGAACAGTTGCCTGGAGAGGTGGTGGATGCCCTATCCCTGGAAACATTCAAGGTCAGGCTTGGGGCTCTGAGAGACCTGATCTAGGTGGAGATGTCCCTGCTCATTGCAGGAGGGTTGGACTAGATAACCTGTAAATGAGCTTTACAACTCAAACCATTCTATGAAGCAATCCAGGAAAGTGTGTTTCTTGGTAAAGTCCTTTAAAGAAGAAGTAGCTTGGGAGCAGAGGGCAAGTGGAAGTTAACATAGTTAAAGCAATGTCTGGTAAGGCATAAACCATATTAACATCTCTGTGTAGGGCTACAGCTCAGGAGCTAAATCTGGCAGGAATTAGAAATGATTTTTTTTTTTCATAGATCTTAAATGAAACAGTGTTAACTGGTTTATGTAACTATGGTATGTATAGATAAAAAACTTTAGCCTGTCTTTGTATGTGCATGTAGACTTTGGTGCTTTGGGCTTTAAAAATAATCAGAACACTGCAGAAACCAGTAAACTGAAAGCCATTGAAAGAGTGGTTCCCAAGAGAGATAGGAAGGAGGGTGGAAGAGTAGAGAATATTCATGTGTTTGGGATCTGAACATACTTTGAAAATAAATGTGATAAGCACTGAAAACCTGTTCTTAATTGTTGACTGTATGTCCAGGAACACAAAGATACTTAGCGAAGCCCAGACCATTGGCAATAACTTGTCTATGGGATGGGCTTTTTATAATTTCAGTCCTGTTTCCTGTGGCAGAGCATTGTAGCCATGGTGGAAAAACCAGAAACCTAGTCAAATAAGAAACTACCCAATGGTAGTTCTCTCTCTTCTTTCTTCTTTAATTTGCGAGCATAGCTAATTAGTTACTACTGATTAATCACACATAAAAAGCTCTGATGGGATTAGGTGCAGGGTCCAGAGGAAATGAACAAAAATAATTTCAGTGCTGTACAAGATACTGGTGCAACCTGAATTTTATTTTAGATTCACCATGGAACTGGTGTCAGGTTACTGGAACTTGGGTGTTCCAAAAGCTAATTAAAACAGCAAGTTTTTTAATGAGAAAATTTGAGGATGGAAGGGCATCAAAACCTTAACTAAATCTAGTCCTATTTTGATATAAATTTAAATATCTTTTTATATTTTCATTTTGTGATATAAAAATGAAAGCAAATTTAAAGCTGTTTTTATTAGTATTGCATACCATGTTTTTAGTAAGCTGTACTTTTCCTTGGCTTTATGATATGTTAAAACCTGAAAATAATATGTCAAAACCACCAAACTGGTTAAAGTCCAGACTTGTTAATTGTGATGGTGCTCATTCCTAGCTTGAGATCTAGTGTGTTGGTGGATCTTAAATTGGAAGTGGCCCTGGGTTTGGTTTAATTTTTCTCTGATCAGCTTATTTAAAAGGAAGCTCAGTTGCCTTGTTAGCTTTGCCAACTCTGCTCTCCTATCTCTCTGCAGACTGTTGCAGCTATTTTAAGTTGTAATTGTTGTTTCAGAAATCATGTATGCTGGAGAATTAATTTTTTTTAATTTTGCTATCAATGTTAATGATTGAAAAATTTTGAGTAATCAATCTTAAAACATTTGAAATGTTAAACAACTGGTACCCCATGAAACTAAAAATAATTTCTGTTGAATATCAGGTTTAATAAAAAAAAAGCATAATTAAATGTTTGTAAAAAATAAGATTTTGACAGTAAAGAACATATTCTCCATGTTTATGCAAGAAATCAAACATAATTTGATTTTTCTTAAACAGGGGAAAGCAGTAGATCATGCATGGTAATATTAATTGGTGATACTGTCAGGTGTTTTTAAGGATCTTAAACTACATATTTGGCTTTAACAAGCTTATAAAAATTAATAGCAACAGCAACCTGGTAAGTCAGGTGCACTTCTACTCTTCTCGTCAGTTCATGGGCGCTTTTACTATCCAAGAAAGTGAAAATGTGGGCTGTCAAAAATGATGGCAAGTATGTAATGAAAATACATTTCTACTTATGCGTAAACAAGCACATCTATTAAATGTTGTATACTAACACCTAATTTTACATAATACATTTTTAACCTGACAGTGTCCCTAAACTATCATCTTTTTGCTTTCGTTTTCCAGTTGGGTTTTAATTTTGCATGCCTTTCAGTGAAATATAGTATGCATAATAGTTGTTTCCTGGAAGCATTTTGGGGCTGTCTCTGCTAGTGTTCTCCAAAATGAGCAAGGTATTTATTTTCCTTTTGTGGAGGTTTGTTAGCTAATGAATAAGTAGTGCAAAAGTGATTCCACTTAATGTCTATGCATACATGTTTTTGAACTAAATGTTGTTTGAAGAGTACCTCTAAGTAATAGGGATCCCTTCATTTTAGTGACACCCCAAACTTGTCAAATTTATTAGAACTAAGTATTTCTATTTTGAGGAAAAAAAAACCAACAAAACTCTGGTTAGTTTGGCAAAGCAATTTGTAAAGTGTAATACTTGTCCTTAGTTTATCATAGGACCCTCTGTGAAGCTGTTTTTTTGAAGTAATGCCAATAGAAAGTGGAAGTTGTGCATCTGCTCGCCAAGCAAAGCAGAAACGTAAATCACACAGTCTGTCAATCCGAAGAACCAACAGTTCCGAGCAAGAACGGGCAGGACTGCAGAGAGACATGTTGGAAGGGCAGGTAAGATGACACACTGCTGCTTGGGTAACTTCCATAACTTTTTTATGATTCAGGTCGTATTCAGACCTGTGGAGCTTTTGGCTGGCTTTTGTGTATTATTGCAGGAATGATAAAACCATTAAGGATCACAAAGAAATAGCCTAATTATTTAGCTGCACCTTCCCTCCTCCCAGTTGAAAAACAATTATTGATTTCCTCAATTTGAATTTGGAATAGTAGTAACTCAGCATTAGGAGTAAACCAAAATATGTTAGTGCAGCTGTGATAGGGAAGGTATTAGTGGGAATGCTGTTCTGCATTCCTTTCCATAAAGTAAACAAATTCCATCTGTTTGCTAAAGACATGTGCTAACTTCAGGTTTTGTTTTTGTGTCTTTGTTTTTTCTTTCTAATTTGGCTCAAATGAAGGGGTGTTTGTCTGTGTGTTAAGCCTCAGGGAAAGAGTAACAATCACAAACTTCTCTAATTTCCTTAATCATGTTAGTGTGGTGAACGCGATCTGGAGTCATTTTAAACAATATTGAGATTAACTGTGGGTGAGGCTCCTATAGGAGGTGTTTGAAGTGTTGCTGCCAAAGGTAACCAAGTAGCAGTTTGAAAACTATTGTCAAATTGACTACACGATGTTAATGCGGGCCTGGCAAAGATGATACAAAACTTTATTTTAATCAGAGAGGTGGTTTGAATACTAACAGTGTTTAGTTCGGAGGGACCTCACTTTCTGGATTCTGTGTTAGTTTTCTGGGAACTAACAGAGCCAAAATTGTTGCTTCTAATAATCTGGAAGTTGGAGAATATAAGTACTTGGATAGAAGACTGTTAATGCATTTCAGCTATTACAGCCTTACTTCAGGAAAGAAGTGAAGGGTGGCTGAGAGCTCAAGGCATGCTGTCACTTCTCTGCAGTAAAACAAAATTGTAAGCTGTTTTAATTGTAAGCTTGTCAAGCTCTCTAAGTGCATGATGCTGTAATATTTACATGTTTTACTTATAATTTTAATTTTGTTGACTTTTAAGCTTGAAGAAACAGTGGCAGATTCTAACAAGTAGAGAGTATTAATGCCCCTTCACGGTGGGGCTGTAAACTGCATAAGATCTAGATAAGTACTTTTTCAGATAAATAACATTATTGCATAGTATTTTAATAAATTAATTAAAATCATGCCAACTGTAAAGAGAGTAAAGGAAGTGGATGCATTTTACTGTGGTGGTTACTTTAGAACAAGTTTAGATTTGCTTACGCTGTCAGGCTCTGAGAATTGGATTGAAAACCTTTCTTACATCTCCTTTCCTTTTTTGAAAATAGTAGAAAAGTTTCTTTCACAACATTTCTGTATGGAATTATTGGGTAATTGAACCCAATAATAAAAAATAATTCTTCTAACTTTGGTGTTTCTCTTAATAGAGTTTCATTTGTACAGTATTCCTGTTTAATCAATTTTGTTTCAAATAGGTTTTAGTCAGGATCTGTTTCATGTTCTGATTGACTGTGAATGCATGAATAAAACTATTGTCTCAAGGGAGAGGCAATGGAGATGCCAAAAGGAATATTCTACTGGGGCATAAGGAGCACAGGACCACTTTGGTCATGATTCCTTTTTCTTTCAGCTTAAAGTAGCTGTGAAACTGGTATAAAACTGAATTATGCACACAGCAGATGTGCTCTGTGTCATGGCTGTTAGTGGTTCTTCTTGCTCTTCTTAAAATTGATGTTCAGAAATAACTTATAAAATCGGGATCATTATAGGCTATTCTAATTGTTTCTGAAGTCAATAATCTTGTCTATGTGAACATAAACATGAGATTAAATTCTGTTTGTTTAGATGCTCACTTGGTGGGAAGGTGCGTGCTGCCCTCTGATGGCTTGTATGCACAGGCTTTCCTAATTGAATCAGTTTATAGGAATGAAACCAATTTCTTTTGCTTTGGGTTTGCTGGAAGACTTTAGAACAAAACAAGCTATGATCATCCTTAAACTTGCATTGAAAAGTTCACTGGGATTTGGGTGGTGTCCTATGCTAACATTTGTACTCCCATTCTAGTAATGCTTTTTCTGTACTTCTAGACCTGAAATAGTGGTTTGTGCTGTGGCAGAAGCTGACTGAATTTTCCTTTTTTGCTCATAGCTGATGATTTCAAGATTTTGAAATTACATACTTTTTCTTTGTTTAAAAAAAGTAAATACTGCTGTTGGGCACATGCCCTGTATATTTGATAGATGAACATTATAGAATCACAGAACGTTAGGGGTTGGAAGAGACCTCTGAAGATTGAGTCCAACCCCTGCCAGAGCAGGACCAAAAACTAGGGCAGACCACTCAGAAAGGCATCCAGACAGGTCTTGAAAGTCTCCAGACAAGGAGACTCCACAGCCTTACTTCAAAAATTGGTAACTTGTTTCCTTGCATAGATATTTCTTAGTTTTTTAATACAGCTGCATTATTTACAGATTCATCCAGTAACAAGATGTTGTTGTACTGAATTCTGAGATGACTGTTTATATATGCTACAAAGGAATAGTTGATCTTTTTCGTGGTTAGGGTAAGCCTCAGTTAAGTGGAAAACTTCTTATTAAAAAAGTTTATAGCTGGCTACTTAGATAAATAATAAGTGCAGTAAGCTGACTTACAGATTGTGGTCCACCAGCAGCTGAAGAATAGAACAGGCTTAGTAGAAATTATTTGCATAGTGAGCAAGGATGGTTCATCCTTTGATCCATACTTGAGTGGATTAATTGATTATAGTTATTAGACTAAAGACTGTAGTTTCTTTCTAATTTGCCATTTTTTAGTAGCACGCTGTGCTTTACATTTGAAGATGTTTGTTAGTACAGGGTTCTCAGTGTACTGCAGCCAGTTGTCTCCTGCTTTACTCACTGCTCAGCACTGTTTGATAACAGAATTGTTGATACAGTGAGGATCTTGCCTCCCAGCAGAAATTGGCACTTCCCTGCTTTGGATAGGGTATGCATTTATTCAGGGAAGATGTGGTGCTGATCTCTGTTTTAATAGGCAGATGAAGAAAATCTAAATGACTTGCCAGTAGAAACTTGTGGTCAAGCTGTGTATTGAGCTCAGATCATATAGATCCTGTCTTAGTAGTTCTGTTACATACATGTTTGTGTGCCTCAGAATTGGTATGTTGATTACACTGAAGAAAAAAAATCAGGCCTCTGTGAACTTGCTTTAAAATACTTTTTGTGAAGGTACGATGTTTGAATAATATCTGGGGAGGGAATGATTAGAAGTTGCAGTTTCCTTCATACTTTGGTTAGTGACAGAAATAGGTCGATGTTAAAAGTATATTTAAAAGGTTAGTTTGTCTCAAGCTTTGATAATAAGGTGCTTTGTGGTGACAACTTCCTAACCTAATGCCTAGTGAATTTCTGAATTAACTTTAACCAAAGGTATTTGTTCTTCTTTAACTGGAACCTTGACATTGTATATAAATATTTTTCCACCTTTTTTCTTGAATGAGTTGTACGTATGCCTTTGTTCTATAATGTATCTTTAGAGAAAAAAAAAGAAAAATTTTATTTCAATTCTGTCCCTTGAAAGATAAAAGGTTTGTAAAATGAATAATTTTATGACACACAGTGCTTTTTGTTTTATGTTCTACACTAGTAGTAGTTTTAATTTCCCTCCTTGCAGGGAGATAGAACTGTTAAAATCAGTTTAAGCATGAAGGGAAACGATATGAAGTATATGTAAAGAAAAAGATAAACCCCAATATTTTACCTTCTAGGATTCTAAACTACCATCTTCTGTACGCAATACACTCCTTGAACTTTTTGGACAAATAGAGCGGGAGTTTGAAAACCTGTATATTGAAAATTTAGAATGTGAGTATCTCTTTTTTTTTTCCCCAGCAATTTATGAATTGTTTGGATTTGGAATATAGTAGCACTAATTCAGACACTTGCTTACCTTGGCTACTGTAGTGTGATTACCATAGCTTCTCTGTGAGAGTGTAAGAATTGCTTTGGACTTGTAGCCAAAGATGGGACTTGTACCTTTTCAGAAAAATCACTTTCTTAATTCTTTGACACAAGGAGTGAGAACTGATGTGTGTCATCTTCCCTTGACTCTCGGGCAAAGAAAGTGAAGTGGCTGTGTTCTTGTCATGGTAGGCTCAGGTACATATCATGTTAATCTGGCAGTAACTCTGTTCAGCCATTGAAGTTTCTGGCTTTGCTGTATATTTACAGGCTTAACTGTAAAGATGAAATATTACTCAATAACAGTGGAAAAGTATCATACTTGAAAAAGTGTAAATGTGGTGGTTTTGGATCATCCTACTTACTCCATTGCATAACCAGCATTTGCAACTGTTCATGAAATAGAGCACTTAGATAAAAGCTACAGGTGTATCTGCAAAAAAAATGTTATTTGTTTAATGACAGTGCAGTCATATGGTAATGTAAGTGATCCAAGGTGATGTAAGAGGATCCAAAGTAACAGGCAGTTGCACAGTAAAGCCTATTCTCAGTATTCCTTGCTGGATTATGGAAGCTATGTTGCGTGTCTTGGCTTCTGAATTGTGGAATCTCTCTGGTTTGGCTCAGTCAGATTTTTTTCCACACCTAATGTGTTCCCACAGTTGAACCAAACTCATGTTAAAAAAAGTTCTTGCATGCTTTTTATTCTCTTAAAACCTGAGATTGTGTTGGTTAAAGGCTATCATCAACACTACACGTTTTTCAGTGAGAATTTGCACAACTGAGTTCTCTGCGTTCTCACCCTCCTGCTGATAGCAAGAAAAGTAGGGATTTCCACCCCCCCAAACTTCAGAAATGTCTGTCAGAAAACAAGTGGTGAATTTGTCTGTACCCTCCAGAGTAGTAGTATTTTCCTTCCATTCCATTTCTGTTTCTTCTGCGTCTTCCCTCCTCACCTCACAGTTCTAGTTCACTCCTGGCCTTTGCAATGTCTTTCCACCTTCTTGACAATTTCGTTTTTTTCTCTTCTGTGCTCAGTCTGTTATTTTTTGTTCATAGTCTTAATTCCTACATTAGTGTTGCAGATACTGTACGTAGATAATCTTAGGTTTTTTTCTCCCTGGCTTTTCATATACTCCCTTTCCCTTTCTGCAACTTGTCTAGTTTCTTCCTTTCCTATCTCTTCCAGGCTTCAGTCTTAATCCTTCAAGGCAATTCTTGTATCTGCCTGGCTTGTTTGTCGCAGTCATTTGTTACTGCAAGCCTGTCTCTTTGTTTACTTCTAAAACACCTGACAACAGGAAAGAGAAAAGTTTACATTTATGTGACTGGGAACACAGGAAAGAGAATCTTGCTCTGCTCATTTCAAGTACTTGGATGCACTATGAAAGTGTGAACTGACTTTAGTGTTTTTAGCTGATACTTCATTGAATTTCTTAGAATTGGCAAGAATCATACTCCTGATGGGGCACATTCTCCTGCATTTCAAAGCTTTGGAGTGAGTGACTTTTTTTAAAGAAGTCCTCAGAATTTGTGGAAAGACAGACCTAGACTTATTCTCAAGAACAGTGAAAAAGCAAATCTCAATAAGAATTCACCTGAGGAGAACACTTAAGAGTATCAGCCAAGATTTTGAGGAAAAAAACCCCAACACCCCTATAAGTCACTGGAAGTGTTCTTTATAAAATCAAGTTTTATGTTGAAATACAGTTGAGCAATTTTGAACCAGCCCAGCCACTGGAAATAATTTACAAGTACCTGATTTGTTTTAGCTGTGCCATCACTGTTTTGTGTTGTAATGGCACTGGTGAGAGTTATAAATAATTGACAGAAAAGAATATTCTTGTTACAAATACATGCTTTGTCTTATGTGCAATGAAAATATTTTGATTTTTATTTAGTGTTTCTAAAACACTTGAATGTAAAATGTAGACATAATTCTACATTTATAATGTACTTCAAGTTTAAAATTTGCTTCACAACCTTTCTTACCAAAACTCTCAACAGTAGACAGGCATTCAGGGGAGAATACTATTTGGTGATTAATAAAATATTTGTCAAGAAATTACTTACTAATTCTGTGGCTGAAATATACATGATGCTGCAGGTTTTCTCTCTCCTGTTGGATTTGATTCAATACAGGTGTGCTGTGTATTTCATAGAAGCTGTTTTGTTAATCCTTAGCCACATTTATTAGGAAAAGTAACAGTAATTAGAAGCCACTAATACTTTCCCTGGAATCTAGGGCAGGGTTTATCTATGGAGAATTCAGCATGAGTCTTGGTTTATGTCCTGGTGAGACCTGCTTTTATAAAATCACCGTTGCTCTCTTTTCCTGTCCTTAGCATAAAACAGATTACCTGCTGACTATGACAATTATTAAATAGTATGTTAATTAAGTTGTTAATGATACTCAATTTTTTTGTATTAATGTTAATTTTTGTTATTGTTAGTACGTAGAGAGATTGACACACTGAATGAGCGTTTAGCAGGTGAAGGACAGACAATTGATGGAGCTGAACTGAGCAAAGGACAACTGAAAACAAAAGGTAAGAGAATCCTAAACTAGAGTTTTTGAATTTACTTTTTGTGTACTTTTCTGGCCAAAACTTAGAATCTTAATGCCAGTTACTTATACAAAGAAGTTAATGCAGTATTTGAAATGTCTTCCTTTGAACTTGTCTGTCTCAACAGCCAGTCATAGTACCAGTCAGCTTTCTCAGAAATTAAAGACAACTTACAAGGCATCTACTAGCAAGGTATGAAAAAAATTAAACTTCTACTCATCCATGTGTAGATAATGTGGCTGTCTTTAAGTTGTAAATTGTGGTTTCTTGAAGCTGAGTAGTACTGTTTTTTAAGAAAAGCTGCCTCATGAGGAACAGTATCTTGGAATAATCACTCATTACTTTAACCACACTATATTACATTTTCCCAATAATTGCTACCTTTTTAAAAGAGTGAATGTTGGAGGGGAGACAGTGTGTGCACATCTGTGTACCTGCATTAGTCTTGTAAAGAGAACTAAAGAAATTCAATTTCATGAAGGAAATAGAGAACTTAGTAGGTAGTGAATTTCTAAAGAAAGATTTGTGTGTTGCAGTTGAAGTGGGGTTTTAAATGAGCATTGATGTGTGTACTGTTATGGGGTTTTGTAGGTTGTTAAAATTATTTTTATTTTTTAGCTGTGAGACTGGAACAGTTTATTCCCTTTATGTTGCAAGCCTTGCAAATTAGTAGCTGGGGATCATTTTTGCCTGGTCTCTTGGCACAATCACCTTTTCTGATATTTTTCATTTTGCACATTGCATCTGTCTGGTATTTTGTTTTTTCTCTCTCCTTTTTCAGTATACACAGGGAGTTTATTTGCTGCTCTTTTTGCCATATTTAAGGGTCATTTCACGAGACATTAAGGGTAAATGAAATGTGAGGAAAGCACAGTGGGATCTGGTATGTGAACCAACTATATAAGATCCTCTGTGGTGACCTGTATTGTAAGCTAATATGTGGTTATGGAATGACTGTAGGTTTCTTGGAAATCCTATCTGTTAAGTAGCCTAAAAGTTTAAGGGTAAGAGTAGTGTGGTGAAATAGATTTAAGTTACTGTGTTTTATTTGGTCTCCTTTTTATTTTGTTTGTCAAACTCTTTTACTGTTGCCGATCTGACGCATAGAGGTGCCTCCTCCTTTTTCTGAAGAGGTAATGACTTACAGGTTCTTTAAGGAGGCCACATGATATTATTTTAACGTGGGACAACATGATGTTAATAGAGGCAATGCAGTACTAGTACCCCTTTTAGGTAGTTATGAATTGGTACTTTCTCTAGTGTAGTGTTGGGGTTTTTTGTTGTTGGTTTTTAAGGCTGGTGTTAAATGCTTGTTGTCTTTTACTTGCAATATAGTGCTCATTCTTTCCCAGGCAAGACGTGCAGGCCTCCCAACTTCAGCATGGGAAGCTGGGAAATATGGGGTGGAGACTGCTGGATAACTGCTTTGCTTCCCACTGTTCTGATATGCATACACAGCAAAGTAGCCATGAGTAGTAGAACTTGAAGAATTTAATACCTTATTATAGATATCATACATATGTTATTATATCAAATGATAATGAATATATCTTTGAATGTGCTGATATATTTCTTTCCACAACTCTGAGTCATGATTTATTGGAGGGTAGAGAGGAGAGCTGAGGGGAATGAAAAAGTTGCAGTGTCTTTATGACTTTCATGCAAGTGGCTTTATTTCAATTACTTCTTCCTTCCTGCATGAAAGAGTCAAAGCCTGCTACCTTTTGTCTCTTGACCCACAAAGACACTATAGCCAAAGGTCAGGAAAGACTGTAAGTTGTTAAAAAAACTCTGATCTGTCTGTACCCTGACTGGATGCAATTAGAGTTCCTTAATACAATGTTCAGGAAAATGAGATTTGAAGAGTTTTAAGAGTTCTGCAGCTTTGAAATTCTTATGTCTATTTTTTATGGGCATTGAATGAACAGTGCTGTTCTCCAAAAATGGGTTGTGTTCCAAACTCAGTGCAGGAGTGGATCATGAGTTTTCTCTTAAACCTATCATCCTTTATATGTATGCCTGATTTAAAACTTGTCAGAAGTTTGTTTTGGGTTTTTTCCCCTGATTTTTTTTTCTTTTTCCCTGTGGGTAAGTAGAAGAGTCTTCAGTTTTACAAACAGATTGTTTTGCGTAATTTCACACAATTACTTTTTTCTGATTGCTACCCTGTACTGTTTGTTCTGAAAAGAGCTTTCAATATTTGCTTGTTTTCATCAGAAGGCAGACACTTGACTGCTTTAACGTTGTTAAAACTAAAGCAGTCTGTTAATTTTCTTGGGGAAAGTGCTGATGTAAACATTCTTAATTCAAGTCCTTCATAGAAAATTCCCTTACCTGGATCCTTTTAACCCCTCAGCTGAGTTAGGAGCTTTCATATGAAGTCGGCAAATGTTATATAGGAAAATGATGCTTTTAGCAGTAGGAGTTATCCACCAGTGCCCAAATCCTTAAGAGAAAGTAGACTTAGTGCTTGATATTCTAAATATAATTTTTTGTTTATGTTAATGGCCAAGATCCTGTAATTTAACTGCAGTTGTTTGTCGATGTGGGAGTTGCTATGTGAAATTCAGGTTTTAATGACAAGTTGTTACTGCTGTTGTTGACAATCCCTGGCAATGACAAGTGTTAAGACATCAGGAAAATATTAACAGTTTATGCAGAATCCTAAAATAAACTGAAATGATACAACCTGCTCCAGTATAAACTAACTTCCAGGATCTCTGATTCTTTTGTATCAGGAAAAGGGCTCTTAAATGAAGGTATTTCTTCGTCCAGCAGTTGAAGGGAATACAGCTTTTTGGAAGTTCAAGTTTTTTACTTCCCAGTTTAATGTTACTCGACAGGAAATTCTGTTCATCAGTCACAGTGTAATGCTACTGGACTGGTCTTGAGTTGACCAAGTTTTCTTATTTCTAGTGTGTTCTGTCCTCTTAAGAGACATTTTTAGTGTGTTTCAATTTGTTTGCCATGTTGTTTCAATTTGTATTCAGTTTTCAATTGTTTACATGGCATATAATTGTTTTGTTATTAACGAATTTCCATATAGAGGGAAGTACGTGAAACTGGGGTCTTAACAAAGAGGACAGACAAAGCTGGAACACAC
The DNA here is from genome assembly GCA_020745705.1 of Hemiprocne comata. Lineage (NCBI taxonomy): Eukaryota > Metazoa > Chordata > Aves > Apodiformes > Apodidae > Hemiprocne > Hemiprocne comata. Next base: position 12,062,697 of record CM036587.1, read on the forward strand.
TCAAGATGCGATTGCCTGCTTATTCTCATTTGTATATGATAAATCTGACATCTGCTGAAGTGATTTAAAAACTTTCTGCAATGCAGAGGCCTCTTTTTAGCTAGTTGCATGTTATTTAAGTATTTCCTTTCCGTTCTTGGAAAATTGTTTATGTATGGTTAAAGAACCAGGAAGTAATCAAGGTACTGTCTAGTTTATCCAGTTACTGTTATGTGAAGGTGAAGGACAGCAAAAACCAAAGAGAAGGAAAAAAAAGTGTAGAAAAATTGTGTTAAATGTGTGTATGTGGATATTTAGTGTTAGATCATGTTCTTCAACTCTTATCTTTTGTGTGTTAATTCAAGAATGCTGATACTCCAAAAGGAGTTTTATAGCCTTCCCATTAAATGTTCAGTGAAACCACTGTCCAGCAGTTTTGGAAAATCTGTGCTTGCTTTTCTCCTAGGAAAGGATTTGACACAACATTAGATAGAATGCAAACATAGTTTTAATGTGGGGTTGAGAGTTGAAGAACTTCAAGTTTGGAATTTGAGCTGAGTGCTCTGTTAGTCCTTAACTGTTTACTTAATTCTCCTGTTCCACTTCTCATACATGACTCTTCCTAGTTTTAGGACTATATTAAGTGTGGCAGTCGAATCTGTAGGATTGTATCCAAAGCCTATGAAATACTCTGCAATGTGGTTGAACTACAAGTATTTACCATTAACCCACTTGCCTTTCAGTGCAGTTTTAATATTTTTTCCTTGTTCTGCTGTGAAACTGAAATGCCTATTAGCTATTAATTTGGAATTCAAACAGGATATTAATATTTCATCGTTGTAAAGTTGACATGCTTGGGATTTAGAATGCTGTTGCAGATATTCTTAAAAACCTTTTCGGAAGTAATTAATGTTAATGACATATTTAAGACCACCTTTTTTGATTAAAAAAAAAAAGAATGGGATTTTAACCTTAGTTTATTGTATTTGAAATGTAGACCTAATTAATTTTCTAACTTCTACTAAGCTGTAGGTAAGTCTTAATGTGATTTGTGTTGAAGCATTTAAAGGTTTTGACTTAGCAGGTCAGTTAGATACCTGCCCATAATCGGGTGCAGAAGGAAACACTGATAAATCAAAGTAATCTTTTTGTTTCAGTTTTAACAAAGCTTTTCAGATAGTCTTTCTCAAAGCAGAGTTATGACCTTCAAGACTTGTGGGGTAAAAGAGTTTTTTTTAAAGGTGGCTTTGCTCTTATTGCAGTAATTTTTCACCGCTCCTTATTGTAGTTTTCTCTGGAAGCGTTACAGACAGACAATTTTTTATTTATTTATTTTTTAAAGTATTGCACTCTGCTTTCAACTGAAAATGTAGAATTTCTGCAGTTTGGTTCCTTTCTGTAGATAATGTTTCCAGCCTTCCTGTACTATAGTGTCATTTTTGGTAACGAGTTACCATTTTGCTAGATTTCTTCCTTTCCTTTGATATTACTTATGCACATACTAATTTGGGTTTAATGAGTCTTCTCTGTTTTCCTCTAACAGCATTGACTTTGAGGGAATGTGCTTATCAAATGCTTAGATGAGTTTGACATATCTTTTAAAAAAGCTTTATTACAGCAATAAACGGGTGCCTGCTCTTGGATTAATGTTTGATTTGATTAGCTTTTTGCAGTTTTGAAGGAAACAGCAGTGATTCTTAAATGGGAATGTTTCTGGATTTTACTAGAATTATTAGTAGTACATTTTTTCAAAGACATTACACTGGATTGAATGAATCAGCTTTTTAAGTTATCAGATGTATCCTTCTTTGGGAATAGGCAAGGAAAGTTCTTGGGGTTTTTTATGTTTTGAAAATTAGTCCCTTACTTAAACTGAATGGGAAGTGCACAGTGCATTGGTACAACTCATTACTCCAGTGACTTCATTTTATTGTAGTACAGAGTAGTATATTTTGCCTTTTGTTAAAAGGGGGGGTTATTAAAAAAGAAAAGTAATTGAGGTGCATTTGCATCCAAACTCACTTTTCAGCCATCACATGTCAAATCCTGACAGTCATGAACTGTTGGAACAATGAAGAACCATTATGAAAAAGTCAGTATCTATTTGTATTTGTGAGATAATTATTTAATGTTGTTCGATATGGAAAAAAAAATGTTGGTCTTTCTGCTATTTCAGATTGTATCCAGTTTTAAAACCACAACATCAAGGGCAATCTGTCAACTGGTAAAGGAATATGTTGGCCACAGGGATGGTATTTGGGATGTCAGTGTCGCGAAAACTCAACCAGTGGTGTTGGGAACTGCATCTGCTGGTAAAGTTTTGTGTTGCTTGAACCTTTAGAAAATTCTGGTTTAGTCCCTAAACCATAGCAAATGTAGATCAAAAACATACAGGAATACTGAGCTCCACCACTGAGTTCCACATCGAAAGAGTAGATTTAAAGAAGTTCAGTTGTTGAAAAAATCTTCAATTGCAGTTTCCTTGAAATGCATTTAACCTCTAGAAGGTTCAGGCATCCTTTTTGGCTTTTCTAAAGTCTGTGGCAGTTAACTTCATGCAGGTCATGCTCTCCTTAGCCTCAGCTCTAGCCTGTGGGATGGTGTTAATGGGCAGGTTGGGGAGCTGCTTGCTTGAGAAGGCCTTGCACGGTGCTATATGGCTGTATACAGAGATACCCACAGACTTTGTCATAGTATTGTTTAGCCTTTGTTTTATAGAAGTCATAGAATTAGTCATAGTTTGCATATTCTTGTAGTCTTACAATCATCTGGCTTTTGGCTAAAAGTGTTGGCGTGGCTAAAAATCTTAATTTCCAGTTCTCATTATTCTACTAGATGCCTTCCTTCCCACTTGAGAGGAAAGCTGGTACTTATTCATAAGTCACTATATCATTGAGGCTTGTGTCGTTTTGGAAAATTATTGGAGAAATACACCATAACTAGTTAGAATTGGTCAGTTTGAAGTGACAGTGTTTTGAAGCTGGAACAGAATCTGAAGACAGTGGACCAGAAACCTCAGTTTCACAAACTAAACTGTTACAATTTGTATGGGTCCACTGAGGGGCCTATTTTGTCTTTGTGTGGGATATCTTGTCTTTGTCCTGATTTAACTTGGAAACAGCTGTTCTCCAGTTCAGCATTAAGGTTCTCCCCACTTAAAAGTATTTTTATAAATTCTTTATTTTGGGGTGTGGCAGGGTAGAAGAGTGGCATTTGGAGTGTTTCCCTTTTAAATTAAGTTTTCACAGGGCTCTGCAGTGACATATACACATTTAGGGCTTCTGTGCAGGAAGTAAATAGTTTTTGTGTAGAACTCTTCGCTTATAGTCACTGCCTGACTTTCTCACTGCTGAATGCTTTCTGTATTCTTTCTGAATCTTATGATACACAGTTGGAGCATTATACACAAGTTAGGAAAAATATCAAAAGTAGAATTTGCGTTTCAATACTTACTGCAAATCAATCTCCTTGGGACAGCACCTTTACTTTTTTTTTGGAGATGTGTTATAACATTATTACTTATGTTAGGAAGATTTTATATTTTATATAATGGTGGTAATAAAGAGGATTGGGTCAGTTCTGCATATGAAATCTGTCTCGCATGGTATGCTGTACATTCGAAGATAACTTGCTTTTTTGAAAGGGTTAAAAGTGAAAAAGATACATTTGTAACAATGTTGACAGCTACTTTTTAATCTTTGTAGATCACACTGCTTTGCTGTGGAGCATAGAAACAGGGAAGTGCCTTGCCAAGTATGTAGGGCATGTCGGATCAGGTAAGATATGTTGATATGTAAGATAAGTATGTTGTGAAAACTGGAAAGAGAATGTGTTTGGGAGGGGGAAACGTGTTTTGGGCAACTACTAAAATGTTATGGCAGTTTCACTTGCAGGTTTGCCAATACCATTAACAAGTCAGTTGTGAAGATCCACTAGAGAATGTTTTGTCATAAAATGCTTTCTTGCAGAGGCGTATTAAGACAGTTCTGTAAATGCTAAATGAATAAAAAAGTCCATATAAAGAAATGTACAGGCAGTTACAACACTCAGAAGTTAAATGTCAGAATTCATTGAGGTCTTGATGCATATGCAGAACAAGAGAAGCTTATGATCAGAAATTACCTGTTTTGCAGGATCTATTATATTTGGGACACAAGATACAGCAGCTGGGTGACCATCTATTTGCACTTCTTTGTTTAGTGTGATACCATGTACAATGTGTTGCACAGTATTAAAACCTTGAAGACAGCTAATTTTTTTATTTAAAACAACTTATTCCATGTAGGCATTTGCCTTCTTCTATACCAGTATGAATATTTCAGAAACAGTGTCTTTAAACCACTCCTTGGGTGGAGAGGTGCAGTGTAGTAAGTGTTTTTGATGTGAATCTTAGCCCAATTTAACAAGCACCTGATTTGCACCCTTCTGTCTCTAAATGGGTAACAATACAGGGTTTTGTAGACCAAAGGTGGAGAGGTTCCCCATAGCTTTAACTTGGTGTTGAGAGTTCAGCAATTTAAGTGATCATACCCTGGAGTGTACAGTCACGTGCCCAGAAAATGAGGGACACAGTTATTCACCTGGTGTGTTTGGTTAAGCAACTCAACTAGCACATTACATGGACTGTGTGGCAAAGATAGAAATAGAAATAAGTTCTCCAGAGAAAAATCTAATTTGTATAATTTGTGTTAGGTTTTCAGGCACTTGTGCTTGCAAACTCATGCAATAATCAGGAAGTTGATAGTCATACATAGTAAGTTCTCATTATGTTTGAAATAGTTATGGATACTTACATTCTTTTTGTGGAAGTCCAGAGCATTATCTCCTGTCAGCTTATACTTTTTTTTTTAATGAGGCTTGTTTATCCTTTTTAAGGTGAAGCACTTGTACTAGATTTGGGAAATAACTTGCTAGAAAATGTGTATTGTAGTATAATAAATTATAGCTGGTTTCCTTGATCCTACGTAGGTTTACATACTCAAAATACCACTGTGGTTTATCTCACCTAAGAGATTTCTAGCCTACAAAAAATTACTTAAAGCTGAATACTTCCTGATTTTTCAAGACTTTCAATGATAAAATAGTATGAAGTACTATTTTAGTATACTAGCTTAAAACTTAACTTTGTTTTACACAGTGAATTCCATCAAGTTTCATCCAACTGAACAAGTGGCTCTTACAGGTATGTAAAGTTTTTTTCATATGCTGAGTGTGTTAATCATAGTGGAAAAATAGGGGTCATTTGCTAGCATCCTTGTTGATAAAATTATTTTTGTATTTTAAGCCATAACAAATCTGAGCTAAATCTTTCCATCTGTATTTGTCACATCATTGTCATTAGTGCTTACCTGCTCCAAAACAGACACTTGGAATCATACATCTTAGCCCTTTTGAAATACTTGCTATTGCATCATAGAATAATAGAATGGTTTGGGTTGGAAGGGACCTTAAAGATCATCTTGTTCCACCCCCCCCTGCATGGGCAGGGACACCTCCCACTAGATCAGATGGCTCAAAGCCCCATCCAACCTGGGCTTGAACGCTTCCAGTGGTGAGGCATCCACAACTTCCCTGGGCAACATTTCCAGCAGTAAGGGGAAAGAATATTGTGATATTGAGTGTGCAGAAAAAAGAGCTCAGAAATATGACAGTGTAAAGGTGTTTGCAGGACTGAGAATAATATCAGTACAGCTTCAGATTTGAAAACTCATGTGTTTAACTGTGATTCATATGGTCCAGCAATTGGGGCACTAGCTTTAGGATTAAAGAAATCTGGATTGAATTTGCTGGTATTGGATAAGTCATTGTAAAATGAACTTAGTTATTTTTGAGGTTAGAAATTAAAATAGAGATTCTTTCTACATCTACAGTGGCTACTTTAAAGGAAAGTAGGGAGTAGAATGCTTTCTATCTAGGCTAACAGTGGTTCAAGTTCAGCTGTTTGGATTTTCCTGCTTTCAAATGCTAACTTCAGTCTACATGTCAGTACCATAAACAGTGTTGCTGTCTAAACTGACTTATAAAAACCAAACCCAACCAACCAGGCAAAGCAGCCCATGGCTAGATTGTTGTTCTATTATTTTTCTGAGAGGTGGTTCTGCAAAATATTTCCATTGAGTTTTTGGGTGACCTGCTCCTAAGTGTCACTTGATTGATTTACAGTTGATTAAAATAAAAAACCTTCTTCCCTTGTCCAGAATGTCGACATCAGAAATCGTACAAGGTTGATGCCCTAAAGGATGGCACCTATTGGTGTATTAAATGCCTTCTTCAAGTGTTAGAACAACAGTGATATTTGTTCTGATGTGTAGTATTAAGTGGATATTTTCACCGTAAAAATAATTAATTTAGTAGCTACTTAACATTTTGCATAATGAGTTATGTTATTATCAGTATTGAAGCGAGGAGAGTAACTGTTGATGTTGATACTTGCTTACCAAAAAGGTCATAATGGTATCAGTTAAAAATGCATGCAACTTAGACAGTATTGCTGAATGTAATGTTAAAGCTTGTTTTTATTGTCCATGGAAATGCTTTTATTTATTCTTTCTTTTTCCCATCTTCCCCTTGTGTAGCATCTGGAGACCAGACAGCTCACATCTGGAGGTACATAGTACAGTTGCCTACACCTCAGCCAACTGCAGACTGCAATGTAAGCAATCAACTTACTGCAGCTAAAGTAATGGCACAGCAGTTTAATCAGACACAGGTTTTATGATAAGACTGAATGTGAAATTTATACATAATTTAAAAATTACATGATTTCCAGATTGCAAAAGGTGGGATTTTAAGCTTTAAGTTTAACAGCTATATTTCAGCCTTTCTTTCAAAATAAACTTGCTTCATGTTTTCAAAGGTCTATGGTGCAGAATAGAATATACAGCTGTAAGTGCATTAATTGACTTTTTGTTCAAGGTAATAAACATGTAAGTAAATGAACTGTCAAGTAATTTTTTTTAATAATTCAAATAATAAGTATGAAGTTATTTTAAAACTAGGTGAATTACTGTAGCTTAATGTACTAAAGCACCTATATTAGCTATAGTAGCTATGAATTGAAAACTGATGAAGACTTGTAATTTTGGCATTTGTTTAATTGTACTTTTACCTCTTATTTCTAATCGACCCTTGCCAGCACTTGCCACACTATCTGTCATTGTTTTCCTCAGGCTTTTTTTAGTCAGTGTTTACTGTGGATTGTCACATACTGTATTTGACTTAAAAGCAGGCTTACTAAATTGTGAAGACAAACATAGCTTATAGCTTGAGCTTCTCAGTAAGCTGAGTAGGGGCAAGAGATGGCTGTATAACATGAGGTAGATTTCTGAGTGGCAAATGTTTGATTCAGTTTATTTGATTTGGTATTTCCATTTTGAAAGAGCAGTACAAATGTCTTTTTCACATCCAAATTTAATGAAAGAAAAGTGTATTTGTCTTGTGTAAGTGAAATAGAGTTCACAGATTGTTGCATTGTGAATAGCAAAATAATTTATTTTGCATCCAGTGTACATCAGCACTGTGTGATGACTGTGCATTGACCAAAAGATAAATATTGATGTAATGATTTTGATCCTACTGCATAAAAATACGTCCCAGCAATTGTCTTTCCAAAGATTAAAATAGTCGGTTTCCTGTTAGATTCTCCCTACTCTTAAAAATGTAAAGGAAAAAAAGTCTCTTGATACATGTGCTGCAATGAAACTGAGGGGGGGGATGTCAGTAATACTGTAAAATACAGTAAGGGGAATATAAAAGACTTACCAGATAGTCAAGTGGACATACATTTGGCGCTAAATAGTTTGAAACAGATTTTTAAAATGAAGTAGTTATTAAAACTGCATTTAACTACTGGTATTACTCCTTCAACTAAGTTTTTGATAGTGAGTACCTGAATAGGCTAGATTCACATTAACAGGATTGGGAAGCATTTACACTGTAAAATGTAATTTAGAGACGTTCCTTCCCATTTATTCTATGTCTTTTTTCTCTTGCATTTTATAGCAAATGTCTGGAGAAGATGAGGTTGAGGTCTCAGATAAAGATGAACCTGATGGAGATGGAGATGGTTCTAGTGATTGTCCCACTGTCAGAGGCCCATTGACTTCACTCAAAAGCCATCAAGGAGTGGTCATAGCAGCCGACTGGCTTGTTGGGGGGAAGCAAGCTGTGACAGCATCATGGGATAGGACAGCCAATCTGTATGATGTAGAGACTTCTGAACTTGTCCATTCTCTTACAGGTATTTTTCATTCACAAAAAGATAAATTGATTTATTTTAATATATGTGGGATTATTTGTAGATATCGAAACATTGGAAAAAGTAGGTGATTTCTCTGGGGTATTATTTGGGTGTACAAGACTTGAGCTGCTGGTCAACATTGTAGTGGTTTCTAAAAGTCCAATCTTGTTAATTCTCTGAGCATGAAGTTGTGTTCTTTTAAGCTTGTTTTTAAACTGAATGTAGCCAAATTTCAGGTCTTGAAAAATCCTTTTGCTGTGTTTATGACATATTAAGTAGCAATAACCTATTGGTACTTAATAATAGTGAAGTGAGTAGCCAGCTTTTTTGCTTTTAAATATAGTTCTGAACTTTTACAGCAGTAGAACATTAGAGTTCAGAATTACTATTATTATTATTATTCTTTTACTGTTTTGGGAAAAAAATATCATCAGCATTTCATTCCAAGTGTATGTGGAAATGAAAAGTCTTTATTTTCATTACCTTACATGTTCTCATCTGTGATTGTAGGGCATGACCAAGAGCTAACGCATTGTTGTACACATCCCACCCAGCGTCTTGTGGTGACTTCATCACGCGATACAACCTTCCGTCTGTGGGATTTCAGAGATCCTTCTATCCATTCTGTGAATGTCTTTCAGGGCCACACAGAGTAAGTGACAGTTCCTTCACAGGTTTTTACGAGTTCCAAAAGTACAAATGTATTCAGTTGCTAATCTAAACAAAAGTGTTCCTGTGCTCTTTTTGAGGTACTAAGTTCATTCCCCTGTTTTACGAGACTTGATTTTCACAGAAACCCCTGACTGTCCTCTTTCAAATGTAACACAGCAGTACTTAATTTCCAAAGCAGCAGCCAGTGCTCTTGGTGTGATATTGCTTATATGGTAAGTTTAGGTAAAACTCCTTACACTAAAAGGTAATTTAAGGTGTGAGGGTTGCTTTTGGCATTGTTTTGGCCTGTAGTTTAGGGGTATGGCTGTACTGTAGTTGATCAAGCATATTACCTCTGCTTGTCATGATACTCAATGTGACATAAAGGTTAATTGTATGGAACCCCTGAAAAAAACCAACCACTGACCAAAACAGAATTAATTTTTACTCTTTAAGCTGAATCTTCTAATTTGTACATAAGAAGTGAAAGTAAGGGGACTGATTACCGTGTCCTATCAAAATCGGTTTTGGGGGTAACATTCTCAGTTGCCAATTTAGGCTTTAAGTTTTTATACTGGCTACTGTTGAATATAGGCAAATGTAGTAACGAGAATCTATGTTACAGTGTTAATTTACCTTTCTGTTAATCAGAACTTGACACATGGAAAATGCAGGAGTCACTTTGAAATACTTTACCCAAGGAATCACAGAATATTAGGGGTTGGAAGGGTCCTCTCAAGATCATCGAGTCCAACCCCCTGCCAGAGCAGGACCAAAAGCAGGTGACTCAGAAAGTCATCCAGACAGGTCTTGAAAGTCTCCAGGCAAGGAGACTCCACAACCTCTCTGGGAAGCCTGTTCCAGTGCTATGTAACCCTCACAGTAAAGAAGTGAATCTAAGTTTTTGAATGTTTGAACTTCACTGTTTCAGAAACAAATTTCACCTCCCATCTTCAGAATTGAAGATGATTGTTAGCCCTAGCTCAAACAAACACTACAAATATTTATTCAGATTTCTGTTTTTTGTTAGTTCACATGTGTAGTTTGCGTTATGACTGAGTTTCAGTATCCACTTTCATTTTCCCTGCTTTTGGCTACCCTATGTGTAAGTAATACCTCTTTAAACCCCCCTGCCCTGGACTCCTCAGATGAATAAATTATTTTGGTAAATGCGGATCATCCCTTACAAGTAGCTTCCTGATAGAACAGTAAGCTTAATTTTGTGGTCTGCATCCTAGAGTTGTTTCATGCCATCATTTTTGTTTTTTTCTGTTGCTTTTTCTAGAATTACTCGTAAATGTGGAAGTTTTTGTGTCCATTGGGGCCTCTGTTTTCTTCTGAGCTCATTAATTTCTTTGTCCCAGGACATTTTTTCAGAGAAAGGAACACTATTGACATGAGTGTTCTTCCATATGCACGCTGAGACCAGATGATGTTGATCTGGGGTGATGGTGCATACTGTAAAATCTAGTAGCTGCTATTTTGGCTTCTGTCACTGAGACCTGTAAACTGTCAGGGAGGTTTATTTTTTAAGAATAGAGTAGACCTTGAGCAGCCTCTTAGGCTACTATTATTTCAGCTTTTAATTTTCTCCATATATGTGTTTTGTCTGTTGTATCATCTGTCTCCATTTTGTTTTTGAATGTTTGAGTTTTTCGTATTGACATAGACTTTTCATCAAAACCACTCTTAACTTCTAAGAGTCCCAAAACTGACCTCAGTGTTGAGTGGCTGAGGTTGTTCAGCTCTTGGTTTTGTTGAAGCGGTGATTCTGTTATGGAAGATGAGTATTTCACTGAGGAATGCAGTCAGAGGGGAGACAGGAGCTTGGTATTCTGCAGTCAAGGCAAATTTTGAGGGATTTTATTTTTGGCCCACTATTGTACTGCCTGTTGGCAAAATATTTTTCAATGACTCAGCACTATAACAATATTCTCACGTTAAGCAGCACAGAAGAAACAGTTGTATCTGTTGACTGCAAAATACATGTGCACACACAAGATGTGTTTTGGCTTTCCTGAATGTCTATTTGAATAATTTGCCAAGTTTTTAATATTTTGATAGGTTCTTGGCATCAGTTCTGTAAATTGGATGTTACAGTCATTAACGCTGATGATTTAAAGTCCTCAACCATAAGCTTTAACAGCCTCTTGCTAAATAGTACCTGATGAATAACTGTCTAGAGCAGCGTTTTTTTTCCTGTGTATTTCACTAGATCAACTCCTAATGCATTAAACCAGTATAATTACACGCCAAACATCTCAATCGTGAGGCCAGCATAGTGTTTATTTAGCCCCCAAAATCTTACTCCATCCCAATATCCCTTTTCACAAGGATCCCAACCATCACTGAATCCTTCAGTGCTCAGAACTAAGTTCCGCTCCCTCACGCCCTGCTTGGCGCTGCCTGGCACTCGCTGCTCTTCTGGATGCTGAAGACCTCCCGGAGCTGAGCGGTCCCCTGTGCCGCGGAGCTAAACCGGGGCTGGCGGAGCGGGGGCCGGGCCGCGCCGTCCCGCGGCGCCAGCAGGTGGCGCCATCGCCCCGCCGGCCGCGCCCCGCCTCGCCCCGAGCTGCCCTTGGTCCTTCCCGCGCACACAGAGCGTCTGGGGGCTCTGAGGACCGACCCTGAAACCGGGGCGGGGCAGGCGGCTTGTTCCTGGGGAAACTCTGAATCCGGCATGGGAATCTTGCCGCCAAGAGGACCTTTTAGTTTTGGAGATGCGAGGGAGGGGAGCGAGACTTTAAACCTGCTCGGAAATGCAGGTCTTTTGTTCCCTGCAATATTGTGCTTTGTGTTTGTTGGAGTACTGAAAGCATACGTGGGTAGTGTAATTTCAGCTTTTATTTTTAGTAGCCTTAGACAGTTAGATTTAAGATTTAGTCAAAATGGCACATTATCTTGTAAAGTATATCGCAGAATGATGCTGATGTGTTGAGTTTCTAATGAATTCTGTTAAATGCAGACTATGATTTTATTAAGTTAATTGACATCCAGAACTGGAAAACAGTTGCTGTGCATTGCCTTGTACTTTAAAATTATGTTCTGTCAAAATGTTAAACTTTTTGTGCCTCCCTGGTCAGAGTTTGTCTAGTTTCAGTTTCTAGCTACTAGGTTTTACCTTGAAGAGTTTTATTTCCTGTATTAATAGATACTTAGGTGATAATAAAGGTTTCCTTTATTTTCCTCTCTACAACTTATTAGTTCTTTTTTGCAAGTTAGCTGTCTTGCCTCAAAGTATGTTTTCCAATTTATTTTGACATTTATATATCCAAAGATCAAGTTCAGTGCATCAGTAGTACTGCTGCATTTCAAACCTGCATTTGGCTGAGTCTTCAAAGTGTGTTCAGGCCTTTTTTGAAGTTTCGAGAGAAGTTTCTAAATCTATAAACATTGCTTGTTTACATATTTCTTATCTGTGACTGTTTCAGTTTAGTACATGACTTATTTGCCTGTGCCCTGCTCGCAAAGTGTTAAGAATATCTTGTCACATTTTCTTTGAAGTTTGCCATGTGCCCAATTTGTCTTGCTTACTTATTTACTGATTAAAAAAATGATATGGTGTGAAAATATGAATGACTTTTGCTTAAATATAAATCTTCATTATTGTCTGATTTTGTGTGAGCTGCAACAGGAATTTATATTACTAGTACCGTTAATCCTCAGTCACATCCTTCTATGAGATGTTTAACAGGGTCCTGGGAAAAGGCTGCATTTATATCATCAGCTAGACACTTACTTGCTCCATGTTAATTGAATTTACTTCCTGAGTTAAAGCCTCCAAAAATTACACCAAGTTCTCAAATTCCAATGCCTTTTCCCCATCAGATTCTGATTTAAAATACATGCTTGAGAATTTACATCACCAGTTGTTCTCCTATGGAGAAATTGAATTCAGAGGTTATTGATTAGAGCTCTTCAAGTTGAACTGCGCTGACACTCTGAAGAATAAAATGCTTCTGGCATCTACATGGTGATTTTCACTCCAGCATCACTTCTGCGTTTGTTTGCCAACCACAGCACAGCTGTGTCTTGTCAGAGCTCTGGAGGCCATTCTTTTTCCAACCTGCTGACCTAGTTGAACAGCTCTGGCATTGACATTCTCTTGTATACGTGCTTGATGAGTTTTCCTGTCTCTTCAAGTACTCTGTGTGTGCTGAGTCTACCTTGGTGTGTGTAATTTTCTAAAATGTTCATGTTGAACATCTTTACCATTTGTAGCTTAAAAACCACCTTAGTCTGTACAGACCTAGTCAAGTACTTAAATTAAACTATATCTTTCTGACAATTTAGTAACACGGGAAACAAATGAATAACCTGCTGGCAGCAGAATGCTTGTTAGCTAGTGGATTCATACACATTTTTTAAACCATACACTGCTTTTGCTATGTATTTGAAGTAGGTAGTTGTTTATATGCTGTGAAGAGTTCCTTGGTAATTGTTAAAATGTTTTGTTTAGTGACAAAGATACAAAGTGCTTGGGCACATATCTCTTGAAATGCATGAAAAATGTGCAGGACCTCCAAGTCTGGACTTGCAAATACCATCATTCAAAGAGTGAAAAGTCTTCAGAAGCAGCCTTATGTTGCTATCCTTAAGTGAATATCCTTTGTTAATGCTTCTTGATTGTTCAGTATATAGTTATGCACTAACTTGTCATGGTGATTAAATGCATTTTTAGCTTGAAAAATAATAATCGATCAAGTACTTTTGACCTAACCAGAAAAAATTACAAAGTTTGTTTATGATACCTCAAACATACTGATCTTTGTAGGTTGATTGAGCCAGTGCATCAAACATGAATGTGCATTAGCTATTGACTCTGTATCTTTGTGTTACTTTCTAGAGAAACTTGGAGAAAAGATTGCTGGAAGTGTATCTTATGTTATCTCTGATGAAATGATGAGCAAGGTGGCTTACAGTACTTTCAAACTATTGCATATTCCTTCTCCTTTCACTCTGGTTGTGGGGTGGTAGGAGGTCAAAAGGGAAAGTTCCTGTTAATTTGCTGTCTGTATGGCTCTGAATATGCAGCTGGATGGTGAGTTGTCCTTCATCTTGAGGACTTCAAAGTAGAGAATTGCAAATACATCTTGCTTCTTCAGCTTTCTATTGTCAAACTCCTATGCTTGATGGAAAATCTAAATTAAAAAAATGTAAAAATACTTAAGCTGCTGGGCTGGATTCTGATGTTTAGTGATTTGGGAGTTAATGTCAAAATAGCATTGTGTATCAAGAGTCTAATAATTGCTTTAGTTTTGTGGACACTCAAGTTTGCCAAGGTCAGGTGGCTTTCCCACATTCTTTATTGTGCAAGATCTAATTCTCATTCTCTGGTATGTGTCTGTCTTGTTCTTGAAAGACCAAGTGATGGCAGGGGAAAAATGCCTGCTCTTCAGGCAGCAATGTCATTAGATATCCCTGTTGGAAAGTAGTCTTTTTCTAGATAGCCCAGATATTATGAGGTCACTAGAAGGTATTCAGATTCAGCCTTGTTTTCTTGGTGAAGGTAAAACATAGCTAGATGTAGTCCTAAAAATGCAAGTTTTGCACCTTTGACTGAAAGCTGTGCTAGGAAAGGGAGTCTTTTGTGCCAAAGAAAATGTCTTAAGTTGGATGCTGCCAGTAGCGTTCAACGAGTGGTCACTTCCTTAAAAGGCAGTCCTGTTTCTGCTTTGGCTATGAATGCCATCAGTGATGCTTTGTCTACCGTGTTTCTCTTGTTTCTAATCCAAGAATGCCTTAGGCATTCACCGTGTGTGGATCTTTCAGTCCAGCTTCTCTAAGAAATGGAAAATTTTTCTGATGAAACATTGTTTTCTCCCCAAGCCTTACCGATTAACTAGATTATTCTGATATTACCGTTAGTATTCCTACCTTGTTCTGTCTGCTCTTGCATTTCATTGAAAAATGCCCCAGACTGCCTTTCAGGTGCTGTTCTGATCCCCCAATGGCATGTGCATATTCTTTAAATGAAGATTATGGCCTGGAGTTTAAGCTCTAGGGTTAGATTTTTTTATATTTTGTGCTTCAAAGCATGTATGTATAAAAACCTGTTGGTTTACGTGTATTAAATACATGTAACTGTGCATATTAAGGTTTCAGCAGTTTTCTTGTAGAGTTACTAGCAGCCTTATTAACTGCTAGCTGAAGCAGACAGCTTTGAATCTGTCTAACTTCCAGTGTTGATGGCTTCCTAGTGAATCTGTTTCAGGACAGACTGGGGCCTCATCCAAGTTACCTGTCTTTGCTGTCTCTCACAGCTTGAATACACTGTTTTCTGTTCTAACCTTCCCCCAACCCAACTTTTTGTACAAAAATGGTATTTACAATTGTAAAGTTGTCTAGGCAACTTTGTTACTATTCTTGTCCTAATGAGTACCAAGAAAAACAAATGCTATGGCTGTTCTCTACTTTCTGACAAGCCTTCTTTTATTTTTGCTTATATACCTACCTATATCTATGTATACAAACTTAATACATATTTATCCCATTTTTCTTTATAGACCTGGGCATACCATTTTCTGTAAGGTTTAATGCAGTTACAGTGAATAAAAAACTAACAGTTGAAGCTGTTTGTTGGCAATTAACCTTCAAAAGTAGGTTGTCTTACTGCCTTCTCTGTACCAGTTTTGACAAATACTTGTTTGCCACTTGATAGAATGTTAAGTTGGTGGTAAGGTCATAAGGAGTTTGTTATTCTTGGGAAGTTTTTGATGTGTGTGGTTTTGTGGGGTTTTCTTTTGTTTGGTTTTTTTTTTTCGGGGGGGTGGGAAGGTTTTGGCCCTTTTTTTTTTTTCAGGAGATGTATGCATTTTCACTTGCTGAGGTTAACTTGAAAAAAATAGAAAAAAAAATCACTATGTTCTTGCATGTGCACATAAATGCACCATGTCTGGGTTGGTATGCTGCAATAAACTAGTATTCAATTTAAAGTGTTTACAGGAAAAGCTATCATCAAAGCAGGAGGGGATGTGATGTTATGGGTTTGAAATTAGAGAGATTCTGTAACTACTCCTGTGTTTTTTTTTTTAAGTGATGACAGACTTTCTCTGTTTTGAACTGATTTTTGCCATCTTGATTTTAATAGAATAATTAAAACTCCCTGAAGTTTAATTCCTGCTTCCTGTAAATGGAATATTCAGAGATGATATAGAGAAAATCAGTTGCAAGGAGGCTTTGCTATAGGAAATACTCCTCGGAGTTCTAAGTAACTAATCTCACTAAATTCTCTCTTGTCTAACTAACTATGCACACTTTGAAATGGAAAGAAACGTGCTGCAACCAGTCTTTTTAAATTCTGGGAAGTGAGTAATTCCGTAACTGTTGTCCTATGTTAGTATTTGAATAGTTTGGTGAGTAAAGAAAATTACACCACTGTCATGGAGTTGCCGACGTGAAGAAAAAGCAGTTTGAAAGATAATATGTGATAGTTGTTTCCTTTATGTTTTTCAACTTTTTCTGTTGTCATTGGCTACTTCCTCATGGAAAAATTGCTTCCTAAGTAATAAAGAAATAAACAGTAATTTCTTTGATTTTTTTAAGCTATAAGAATAAGTGCTTAAAATTAAAAGCCCTGTAGCAAAAAGAAAAATATCCTTTAGGTGTTTTATTTTGGGGAATGGGGTGTGTAACATAGAAAGTTTGGCTGTACTCGGTGTTAGCCATTAGGGCTTTGTAATTGACTTTAAATATGATGTAGGTAATAAATCAGTATCCATTTGATTATGAGTGCTTTAAGCTTTACTACAGTAGATAGAATCTTAATTCCATTCTTGAATGTGTACACTAAGAAGTGCTATGATTTTTTTTTTCAAATCACCCACAAAAGAGCATAGCCAAAGGCTCTTTCTTTGCATCCTATTGCAGAGAGCATAACACTTTATAGTGTGTTATTGTTCTAAGCCTTACATAACAGAGGCAGCAATAATACAGAGATAAATGAACCTTTTTTATCCCATCATAAATGTAATTGAGTTGATTTTAAAGATATCTGCACCTTAACTAATTTACTAACTTGCCATTCAGTAATTCTTATAAAAGCTAGTGATTGTTTTCAATTCTGTATAGTTTTATTATTTTAAGGCAGATAGAAAAGGAGATACTGGCAATTTTCTCTAAATGTCATTAAACACATCTCTCGAATAGACGTTGATTTAAACACTAAAAAAATTACTTTTCAGTGCTAACAGTCATCTCTGAATTCTCCCTCTCCTCCTTCTGTGTTAATTCTTTCATGGTTTGTTCTTAACATTTCTGCGGTTGGAAAAAAAAAAGCTCTGCTGATAATTGGAGATAAATCTGCAGACAGACTTTGAGAATTCTATGTGTAGCTTTTCTGGGAATAAAGTGGCCCTAGCACCTCTGAGGCCTGAAAGCACAATCAGACATGGAGGTGTTGGTGTGCCCCTCACCTGGGACTCCTGTGACCAGAGCAGTTGTTGCCCTTTAAAATGAGCAAACTGTTGTATGGATCTGGAGGTTTTAAACGCAGCTCCTGGCTTCCTTACAGGCTACAGATTGCTTTGTGTGGGGATATGCTTTGTTGTCCTAAAAGAAAGGAAACATTTGTGCTGGAAATGCTGTCCCAAATACTTCATCCTTTAGGTTTTGTTCTTGAATTTTACTACTTAAACTGAGAGAAGCTTATTTAGGCACTCAAATTTTGCTGTTTAACTACAATTTGTTGTACTTTAAATACATTTATTTGAAAGCTGTGTTTTAGTCCATTTTCTCCAGAACTTCATCCAGTGCACAGGTTAATGTTCGTGAGTAGGTGCCTTTCCACAGGTATGAAAACCTGTGGTCTTCAAGAGTTCAGTGGCAAATCCCAGTGTAGGTTGCAAATCAAAATGGACAGAGCAGTGTCAACTTTTTTTTTGTGGCGTGTTGCCAATAAGAGCTCTGCATCAGCATTTAATGGTCCAACATTTTCAACATTCCCCCCCCCCCCCCCCCCCTTTCCTCCCCTATGTGTGAAATTTCAGCAGATTGTTATGCAAAACAGTTTTGTGTCTCAGTGTGACTGGGGAGACAGCTGTTGGGCCTAATGAGGAGTGCTAGCACTACAGTATTTGTGTTGATTGAGACCCACGGAGGGAGCAGGCTGTTGGAGGCCAGGCAGCGGTGTGTGGTGAGGAGGTGCCACGCTGTCAGCTGGAAGTACACGCTCGGCTGCTCTCTATGACAAGATAAATGAGTTTTGCTGGGGTTTGGCGGAGGCTGAAGCTTTTCTGGAGAATAGTTGTAGCACACCAAACTCCCTGTGGGACCCACAGTTTGAAGTGTCATAAGACTGCTTCCTCTTTGCCAGGTTTTTTTTTTAATGTCCTGCAATACCTGTCATCTTTTTGAGTTATTAAAAACCTAATGTCTTCTAGCATTCCATTAACACGGGGTCTGATGATCTTTTGTTGACACTTTTTATTAATTTAGCCAAGGGGATGTTAACCACGGTTTTAGATGGGTTAGAACAAACTGAAGAGTAGTATTAACATGAAGTAAAAATAGCCCCATGAAAATGCAGAAAGAAGTCCTTTAATTTTTGTGGTGTGGGTGGGGTTAGGGAGGCAATACTTTCAAAAGGTTATTTGTATATTGGCTGCTCGGCCAGCTTCTTTCTTCCCACGCAAACTTTGCTTCCCTTTCTTCTCACCTTCCCCCTTTAGTTAGGCTGAAATCTTGTTTTAGTTTCTAAGTAGGAAGTGGCCTTTCTTCTTGTTGCTATTTTGTCTCAATTAGAAAAAGACAAACCGAGAGGAGATGCATCTGTCTCACCTTAAGAGATGCCCCAGTTGGAACAGCAGGGGAGACAAATCATGATCTGTAATGTGTAAGGAAACCGTACCCATGTTTCTTAAGTCAGTAGTGTTGTACATGCTCTTGAGTTTAAGTGTATGTGTTTTTTAAAGTATTAACTCAATGTATTCCACCTCAAAAAAACCCCAAACAACCAAACCAAAAAAACACACCTTGTCGTTACTCAGATGACAATGGAGTGCTGATAAACTTCCCTTGAGTTGTCAAGTTTGTGAGATATCACTGAAAATAGCCCAGCAACCTTCCCTTTGCCTTTCTGCCACTCTCCAGTCACCAGAGAGTGCTACAGCAGAATTTGATTGCATTTTTATTGTACAAACTTGGTGTACCCAATAGTATCAGAAGGAATTGTTAAGCTGGACACAGTACGGAAGAGGATTTTATTTTCTTTTGAGAGTCTTTATTTTTACAGGAACAGTAAGAGTCAAGTTAACCTAGAGTTGGCATTGTGTTTGCATGGGGGTAGTTTTGAATGTTTGCATTTTATAAATGATATACCTAAGAATGAGAAAACTTTGTGGCTGAAGAAACTTAACTATGTTTGACAGTGATAAGTGATGAAAGACCAATAGAGATCAAAGAAGCTGGAAAGTTGTGGGGAAAAAAGCATCCAAATTGTAGGGTTATTTTTAAGACAGATTCACAACATATTCCAACTGTAATTGGAATAAAATGTATGATGGGAAAACATCAGATTTGTGTGTTGGCAGCAGAATACTAAAAGGCTGTATATTCACTCACCTGGAGCTTTTCTATCACTTGAATTGCTTATACTGTTGTGCACAAGAAAGTCTCCCAATGTGTGTGCAAAGTATAGGGATACAGTAGTGAATTTAAAACTTACAAACTTACAGTGGTATAAAATTAAGTGAAAGTCTGAAACATTTTACTGAGGTTTTTTGCAGCTTGTATAAAAACTAGTGAGGAGAGAAATGCAGACTTTGGTAAGTGTAATGGAGGTCAGGCAGATGGAAGAAAAGTTCTGTGCTAAGAACATACCGACCCTATTCTGCAGTAATTTGGCTATATGAATGAATTTTCTTCCCAAATGTGGAGGTACTTGATGAAAGAGACTCATCAGTTGTGGCCTTCATGTGTGTTTTAACTTCTTGACCCTTGGTTCATGAAGTCCAGAAGATGAGGTGAAGACCTTTCAGTTCTTGTTGTAATCATCTCCCCAGTATTTTAGCTGCATTCTAATAATGCATTAGGAAACTTGGTATCATGAATAAAGTGGGTCTTCATCCTAATTAAAACTTAATTTGGTGTCAATTTAAATTAAGAGGCTTGCATAAACTGGTCCATTGTGACCTGGCTAGTGCTAATCTCAATCAGCAGCTTGGATAGGACATGAATTCAAATTTCTGCAGAACAACCAAAGTGACAGTAACAACTGACAACTGAAATTAAAATTACTAAATTCTAAGAAATTAATGTGCATGACCCAAGTTACAAGACAGGTCATTACACAAAATCTGTAGAAACAGAGTTGAGATGCTTTCCCTAATGATTTTAGGGACAGACAATAATGCTTTGTTAGTATATTGTGTAGGCAGGAAATAACTGGTTATGAGATGGGAATTCACATGGTACTAAAATAGATACAGTAGTACTAAAACTTTTAAGTGGTTAATATGAAATAATAGGTAAAAGATTTAAAAAAATCAGCTCATCATCATGAGAACTATTCATTTGAGCTCAGCAGTATACTGTTCTCTCAAAGTATAAAATACAAAGATAATAAAATTCTAAAATAAAATTATTTATAAACTCTCTTTGGAAAGTAATGTATTGCATTTCCAGTTGCTAGAAATACTCTTTGGAGTCTTTCTCTGGCTGCCCTTGTGTGTTTATAGACATAATGGGTAAAATTTGAAGAACTGTCTGGTCGTTCTTCTTACTACTACTGCTGATTTTTTTATCTGACTCTCAGACTTGAGCTACTTGTAAAATAGGAATAGAAATCACAATTAGAAATTATTAGATTGCTGTAGCTCTCACTAGTGGAGGCTCTGTGTACGTATTACAGCATGTTCAGATGTGTGTACAAAATAGCTTTAGCTACATCTCAGGTAATTTGGATCTCTTGATACCTGTGCTGTGAATGACACCTGCTTGAGGTAGTTCTACAGAAGCCGTATGGAAAGTAAAAGAACTTGACTACTAGTCTCAAAACACTTGAGAGGAAGAATTGTGCTGTATGCTACTAATTTAATTTTTGTTGTCTGATGAACTTACTGGACATTAATACAGAACTTCAAAATGAATTAAGGTTTTAAGACTGGACACGTTCAGCTCATATTAGGATTAGTGGAATATGAGCCGTGACTGTCTTCTGTTGGGCTTCTTTTCTTAGCACTTGGGCCAGTCAAGCCCTGTGAAGTCAGTAACATAGCTTCTTGTAAGAATTTTTTTCTTTTTTTTTAAATACCCACTTGGAGTTTTAATATTTCAGTTTTCTTTGTTGTTTTTTTTTAAAAACAAACCAAAAACCAAAACCCCGCAAACCAAATGACATATTTTAAAGGAAACACAGGAACAGAAAATAGAACTTTAAATCAGATGCTAGTTTAACAAAGAACTTTTGAGCTTGATGTCCTTCTTTTCACTTCTGATTCTTTAGCACTGTGACATCTGCAGTTTTTACTGTGGGAGACAATGTTGTTTCTGGGAGTGATGACCGTACTGTAAAAGTTTGGGATTTGAAAAACATGAGGTCTCCTATTGCAACAATCCGTACAGATTCTGCAGTCAACAGGTAAGCGGATCTCTTGAGTTACAATTTTTCTTAATTCACACTTTCTTAATTCTTCATTTCTTTCACATGTGGCAAGGGTTGAAAACTGCATCAGGGGAGGTTTAGACTGGACATTAGGAAGCACTTATTTACCGAGAGGGTGGTCAAACACTGGAACAGGCTTCCTAGAGAGGTGTTTGATGCCCCGAACCTGTCAGTGTTTAAGAGGCATTTGGACAATGCCCTTAACAACATGCTTTAATGTGGTCAGCCCTGAACTGGTCAGGCAGTTGGATTAGGTGATCAATGTAGTTACGTTTCAACTGAAATAGTCTATTCTATTAATTCACTGCATATGCATTTAATTTTAGTCATTAATAAAGTTGAGATTTATGAGTTTTTTGAAAAAGGTCTGATGTGTTTTTATAAAGTGCAGGTGTAATCAGTGATAATTTTCAGTAAATAGTTATACTGCTTTTCTGAGATTTTTTTGGTGTGGGTTGCAGATGTTAAGGCTGTTTGAGCATCTAGTAAATAGAAAACACCTTAATGGTTTAATACTTTTTTTAACCTGTGAATTCTAATCAGGAAAAATTCACCTGTGTCATTTGCCATAAGCTTAGACTTGTACTGCCTGTTCGCCAGGCTCACTGTTTTGTACATAACCTACTTTTGTCTCTTCTGTGCAGGATTAATGTATGTGTTGGCCAAAGAATCATCGCCCTCCCGCATGACAACCGACAGGTTAGATTATTTGACATGTCAGGAGTGCGATTAGCACGCCTCCCTCGCAGTAATAGACAGGTAATGGAATGTTTATAGCCTTAAAGTGTGTCTGTTCTTCTTTTGTGCAATGTTAAAACTAGGATTTGGTCTCTAGCTTAAAAGCTGAACAAATGCTGGAAGACACTTGTCTCTACAAATCCGCTGTCGTTAGTTATTGAAAAGGACCGTTGTGCAAATGAGTAACACGTTGTGAAGTTCTTTTACTGGAATTGGAAATGATGTTTCAACTGGGTTTTGTCATAATTTTTCTCCTTATTAACGTGAAACTAATGTCTTCCTTCTCTACAAAATGGAAAAAATATGTAAGAGTATTTAAAATGTGTTTTAATAGCTTGATGTGAATTGTGTCAGAAAAGGGAGTATGAGGTTTAATGTTGTTATTTTTTGTTGTGGGTTTTTTTTCAGTTGCACAGTGTTTAATGTTTTATATAAGAAACATTAAAAAGTGTGCGTCCGTTTTTTGAGCTCGCTTTGTATGATTTGGTGATAAATTTTGGTTTTTTACTTCCATGTTTATGAGCATAAATCCTTAATATATGGTAGCAAGTACTAACCCATCCCTGCTGCAGCCAGCAAATTTGGTGCATTTGTGGTGCTGTTTGGCATGGCAGGCATCACTAATGGAGTGAATTAGACTAAGTGAAATTAATTGGATTATGCCACTTCAGTGGGCTTTTTTTGGTGGATTCAGCAGGTCTTGACAGATTTTTAGGAAGGGGTTTTAACACTTACTCAGTCTTTTTGAGTCTTTTTCTGTTTTGGGGTTTTTTTTAGTCTATGGTTTAGTCTTGATTTTTCTTTTTTTCCCCTTAATTTTTCCATTCAGGCTGACATTGCTGAAATCATATATTTATTTTTTTTTATTAAATGATGGCAAGAATGCTCCTTGGGGCATTTTTGTTACTATTAGACTTGAAAAATAGATAAGGCATTGCTTTTCCTTAGTATGACATTCCACCTGCTATAGTATTACCCTTTCTGAATTATGAATGTGGTAGACATTTAATCTTGCACGTTTATTACAAAGTAGTTGTATTTTAAGATCGCTTTTATAAATAAAAATGCTAAAATCAAAACTCAGTTTAGTTTTGGAAATAAAATGTAATTAGATGGCAAACATACCTTGGAAAACTCAAAAGTATTGCTGCATGTGTTTGTCTGCTTCTGTTGTTATGGATCCAGTGCTGGTATTAAAGAGTCTCATTGCTATAAAGATTTTTTTACCTCACAGGTGAGAATAATAATGACCTTTGGGATTCTCAAGGACCATTTGTAAAAACTAGTGTGAGCATTAGCAAGTTTGCATTTTGAGTTGCTCTAACTTGTTGACGTAGAGGCTTTCCAAATACATCCTAAGTAATGACTGATGTCTCCTGAACTGTCACAGGGCCACAGAAGAATGGTGTGCTGCTCAGCATGGAGTGAGGACCACCCCATATGTAACCTCTTCACATGTGGATTTGATCGTCAGGCTATTGGCTGGAACATCAACATCCCTGCTTTGTTACAAGAAAAGTGAAATGCTGGAAGAAGTTTTGTGTTTTATGTTGCCATGGACTCCTACACTTTTGCAGACTTTTCTGAGTACTGGTCTGCAGTTGCTGTAAAAGCTCTTCCTGAAGGGGAGATTTCAGCAAATGTTGTTCTTGTTACCGCCTTGTGCACAGTTTGCATGAATTGTACAGAAAATGTGATTTTTTAAAAAAAATTAGTTGGTCTTGTGTATGAACTTTTATATTTTGGCATCCACTGGTCAATATGTTCACTGTTGTGTAGAGCACATAAATGTTCATAAGTTATTTAGCATTTAATAGATACACAGTAGGGCATTAAGTTTGTGACATAAATGTGAAACTTATGTAATTAATGTAGAGAGTGTATAGCAGCAGTCTGTTACATTTTTCCATGACTCTACATATCTGCCTTGTGTTAAAAAGAATCTGCAGGGCTAAAACTTTGAAGTGTAAATTTCACTAGTTGTATGATTGTAAACATTTTCCTGTTTGCATCTGATTTGGGATACTTTTTTTAGTGCTGCAGTATAGTGCAACTTCAACTCCATTGTTGTTCCAGCTCCTGGAGAAACAGTAGATTTGAGAAGGAAAATGCAAGCAACCTGTAGTGAGTATAGACTGCCAGGTTTATTTGGAATGCTTTTTGTACTTTTGAAAAGGAAAAATACTCGTTCTACCCTTCTTATTTAAAGTGATTCTAAAATCATTACATTTCATACTAGCAAACTCCAGAATATTATGATTCTAGTCACTGAAAATTAGTCAAGCAAATTTTGAAGCACTTTAGTTTATAGCTATTGTTATAAACCATTTATGAAAGTTTGACTTTACCAGTGAATGTGAGCTGACCTTTGTAAGGATTGCTTCTTTTTGGTGATCTGCCCAGAAAGGAAAAAGGTTTGGGGGGGGGTTGTTTTTTTTTTGTTGTTGTTTTTTCTAATATACCTGTTGTGAGCATACTTTTAATTGTGTTCACTTCCCATATTTTTATTTTGAGCCAGCAATACAAAGTAAATGAGTACTACCTCAAAATGAATGTTGGTCAAGATACGTTGAATCTCTCTGTAGCCAAGAAAAAAGCACTTTTGGTCTCTGGCTGAAGTACGATCTCTGACATGAGAGGAAAGACAATCATACTACATGTGATCCTTAAGATAATTAACACTTAAAGCTAATGGAGCAATGTGATAAGCAAACAGCATCTGTCACCTTTCTGGTCTGAGCTGTGGCAAGGGCTGCTGCAGTCCCTGTTCTGTTGCAAAATGGGGTAATTAACATAGGTCTCCCTTCTTTCTCCCAAATGATCTTACTCTGCTTTTGCTCCTCACTGTTCTCTCAGCCTGTTTAGCACAGCAGAGCGATGTTACCCCTCTGCTGCCGACTGTGTGAGTAAATGCAGGTGGCAGCTGACATATTCAAAAGAACAGAAGGCTGCTGCAGACAGACACATCTCTCTAGCTAGGGGGAGATGCTTCCCCATCACTGTCTGACATATCACAGAGTAAGGCGAAGGGTGAGGGTAAGCCAAGGGTGGACTCTACAGCGGGAATCAAGGAGTTTATGGTGGGTTAGCATAAAGTAAGTATTAGGAACTCTAGCTCAGGATCATGTGAAGTTATAACTGTCTGTGCTCGTGTCCTCTGCAGCACTGTTCAGAATGACATTAAGGCAGATAGATTAACTGCTTCTTCTGTTAACTAACATATAATGGCATTGGAGTGCAATGGGATGGGATTGTGAATGCATCGATTGTAGGGAAACTGGGGTCCTAGAAATGGGTTTGGAGTGTTACACTGAGGAAGCCCAAAGTGTTTCATGGAGAATGTGTGTAGTATCTTTGTAGTACAGGTAATTGTATTTTTCTTATTTTTTTCTTTTTTTAAGATTCAAGATATATATGGAATTGTACTGAAGTAATGTTAAAATACCAGAACTAGTGTGGTTGGAGAAAGCTGCTGCAGAGTTTGAAGTCTTATGATAGCAAGGGGTAAAGAATGGTATAAAAGTTTTTCTGTTCTTGTTTTGTTTTTTTCCTGGCTTCTAAACTCCTGGGTAAAACCATTTGATGTTGTGTTGCAGGTTGTCACAGTTTGACTCAATTATTTAAGAAAAAGACCCACTTTTTCTTTTAGCTGACAACAGAGAGAGCTTCACACAGGTTGATGCTGTTTAAAAAAGAGAAAATGTCTCTCCAGCCCGTAGAAGCACTTCCTCCAGCATGGCCTGCATGTAGTATCTTGAGCAACGACTATCCTTTTATTACCTGAGAGATGAGGGTTTTGGTCCTGCTAAACTAAATTGTCTGTTTAAGCTACTCTGATACATATGTAATACAGGACCACTAAACTCTATGCAGTTTAGTCGTAATTGCTGCAAACTTTTTATATCACTAGAGGCACCATCCTCTGGCACCAGGAGGGGCTGATTACACACTTCCACTTTGAAAAAATTAAACCAAACAAGGTGCTAGGGCCCTGTTCTTGTGAGCAGGCTAATACTTAAATCAGCAAAACACTTAACTATCACCTAGCTTAATTTTATATACTGTACTGAAGGTTAAGCTGAAGCTGCTGTTCCGTTTGAAGCAAATCACACGAGCAGTGGTAGTGAATAATACTACATTGACTAAATTTGTGGAAAACATTTCACGGCTTTGGATATTCTAAAGAGTGTTTTTCAGCACTGAGCAGTGTCCAGCATTTCATAAAATAGAAGAGAGTTGCAGTTACAGTTTCAGTATTGTGCAGAATTTCACAGAAAACTCATCACTGGGCAAAATCAAGCTCCTGTGTCTTTCAGGCAACGTGTGTCATTTTTCACAAAGTTTGTGTGTACTTTACAATCAGAAAGATTTGGAATGAAACATCTTATTTGTTGCCTACATGTGTGAAAACCACCTTTTTGGAAAAAGAATTTATAAGTTATGTGGAACCACTTTTTATTATTCTGCTAATTTGTTTTTAGATGTAAAATGTTTTTCTTTATTATGATTCAGAAGGCATTAAAACATTCAACAACTGTTTTTTTTTTGAAGTTGCTGTTCTGCTGTGTTGTATTAATGTTGCTATTAATCTTAGTATTTTACTTTGATAGTAGTCAAAGGATCTTCCTATCCACTTTCTACTCCTTTTTACTCAAAAAGTTGATTTCCAAGGCATTGATGGGCACAGTTCTGAAAGAAGGTGAGGTCTGTCCTTCGCAGTAGGACATTTGTACCACAAATAAATGGTTATGCTGCCAGTAAAGTACAGACTGAAAAGGTGCTCAGACCTCTGTTTATACTGTCTTCTCCAGTTTTGTATGGAAAAAACCCCAGGTAATTACTTTTTGTTATGTAGATTATGCGGAGGTCTCCATGTAACTTTTCACAGTGCTCTATAAATTGATATTTTAAATGAAACCTAGACCAGTTTTTAAATGTTTAGAATACAGCAAAAATATTGCCAAAATTCTCTGAGGGAGCCGCACCTTCAGTTTTTCTGTAGGTTAAGATAAAGGTTGTTTACTTACTGCACCCATATTACTCAAAACATCAAGCTTTACAATGCTGAAATAAATCCCAAAGAGCTCGGTGTCACAGTAAGCCATGCCACTGGGTTTGGGATGCCCAGGCAGAGTGCTGCCCAGGCAGAGTGCTGCCCAGCCAGTGCCTGAGAGCAGAGCATTGCTTTATGCCTACTGTGTTTTCCTTCAATGAGCTTTAGGATTCCTTATTGCCACATTTTGAATCCTCAAGAGCTGGTGCTCTGGAAAACTTTTATTAATCACTGTTGCTGGTGATACGGACCAGAAATAAAAGACTAAAGTTATAAGGTGGCACAACTGATGTGAGGGCTGGATTGAGATAGACCACCAAACCCTCCTTGGTAGTTGCTTTTAATTGAGAGATTTAAATCAAGTCAGGGCTTATTGCAGCCGATTTAAATTGTAATGCTTGTAACCTTACATCTTCTAATGACCTAAGTTATATACCCTTTTTAAAGGCTCATTTCATGAGACCACTCAGCAGTCTTGTGCTAGGAGCAGAGGCTTGATGTTTGGAGCTGACTTTGATGGGAATGTGCATATTCTCATCTTGATTTTTTTTTTTCAGTTGGTCAGATGCCAATTTTTAATAATGAAGTTTCCTGAAGGCTTTATACATTAATGGCCTGGGGTTACTGAAGGCTGAGTCGAGTCTGTGCACCTTAACTGATGAGAGAAACTAGATTTGCAGTGATGCTGTAGGTGACTTGAGACATCAGAAAGGAGAAGACAATGATTTCAAATGCTAGAAGAGCTATGGGGAATAGATCCAAACTAAGGGTAAGGAGTCTGTGGTGTAAGCAGAAATGGTGATCCAGCATTTGAAATATGATTTGAGAAGGAAATATGTTGATACAAGAAACCTAGAGTTTTTTGTTATGAAAGTGTTTGGACTGCAGGTGAGGAACACAAATTAAGAAAAATAAAGGGGATACAAGCAAAAGGGAACAAGGATAAAAATGCGACAGCTCAGGGAGCCAGGCAGGGTGAGAGGGTGGAGTGCTTAGGAGGAGGTGCATATCCAAAAGATTAAACTTACTGGTCAATTGGGGATAAACTGTGCTGAGAAGCCAGAGTCTAGTGGGTGCCTGTAACTTGATGAGGGGAAGGGAAAGGAGAGGTGGGAACAGGACAGGGACAACCTGCAGAGAGAAGAGCAACAGCAACTGAGCTTGCTGGGAACATGGGTTATCGGGATGTGCTTATATCCAGAGGCTGGTATGGGAACTGATGGAAGTTCAACATCTCCTTTGCGTTTTTAAGGAATAAGTTGTTGGTTTCCATAGCCTTGGAGAAAAACTTGTTGGCTTATATATTCAAAATTTTGTGTATATCCCATCCTCAATTTCAAGTGTAATAGTGCTGAGATCACTCAAGTAGCTAATGCGTTCACACCTAGGATTTGTAATCCTAGTAGAAGATTACAAGTGTTAAACAAGCTTCATCCTACAAACTCAAGGTGTGACAGCAGGGCATGTGGCTTATTAGGAGTTGCTCCTGGACTGGAAATGCCTTGGATGAACAATGGATTTGGAAGAAGAAGATGGTGTTTTACACGATTCCTTCGAGAATATGTGGCTAGTCTACAAAGAAAGGTTCAGCATTTCAAGCTTGAACGTGATTACAGAGCAAAATACTCTGAACACTTGCTTTAATTTCAATTTAATCTGAATCGACTAGGGAACCTAGATAAGCCAAAATAGAGGCATCCAAATCTATGGATTACACCAGGGAGATGCTGCTGTATTTTCAGCAGGGGTTAGTTCTGGGAAAGGTGAAACTGGTCTTCACATTTTCACTTTGTTGAGATCTCAAAATTTGAAACCCTCCCTCACAAACCCAAGTAAGTAAAAAGATTATTTTTGTCTTCAGTGATCTAACTTCTGACTCCAGCTGGCCTCAATGACTTTTGGTCAAAATACACACCCGAGAATCTAGACAGTATCAGTCTTACACAATGGTGATATTTTTTGCCTTCATCGAAACCATTATGTGATGGAAGGGAGAACTGCTTAACTTTATTGATTTAACATTCTAAACATACGTAGGTTTAGCATTTAAGACTTTTAATGAATATTTTTCCTCCAAAGTGCTTAATTTGGATAAAGGCAGAAATCTGATTCTAATTTTCTTGTTAGTTTTTTTAAACCTTATCTAAGTCTTTGCCACGTCTGAGTATTTTGGTGGAACAATGTGTGTCCTGTGAGGCTGTAATTGCTGAGCTTATAGTAAGGTGAGCAATCCTATCAGAGTAAAACCTGGCAGAGTACACAAACACCACTGAAATTGCATTGATAGTATGATAAAACCTTGAAGTACAGGATGAAAGTATTAGGGAAAAGGGAAAGAAATTAAGGAAAAGCAAAACTTTTCAGCTGCAGTTTAAGGGTAGAGGAAGTAGCAATGATATAATTATTAATTAGAATCGTGTTTTGGTGTGGATAATTGCAGGACTTGTTGTGTTGACCTTTCATGTTTTATGAAGCTTGCTAAAACTGTCTCTGCCAGAAGGCTGTCAAAAAGTTGGATGCTGTTGTTGAGTGGTGCAACCTTCAGAAGTGCTGAGCTCCTGTCAGTGTTCTGTGCAGTCTGGCAGGTGGTTAGCAGTTTGGAAAATCAGATTCATGGGCCTAAATATGGATCTAGAAACTTCATTTTTAGGTCCCTGCTTTTGAAAACTATACCCTAATTTTATACATACTTTGTTGTTGCTGAATTAATGTACTGAAAAGTTCTTGGACACAGATGCACAGTTTACTGAAATATAAGAAAACCAGAGAGATGATTTTCCTTCCCAGTTTATATAAGGATACTTGGGAGTTTACTGTTGGAAAACTGAAGCTACATTGCATCAGCTCCAGATAGAACTACTTACTGACCAGTGAATAAACACGTTCTTTCAGATGCTCATTGCTCCTCTTGCAAAAAAATCTTTTCACCCATACAGAAGTCATAGCATAAGTTTTCCCTAACAAACTGAAGGGTTAGCTGAAGATACATCTTTGTATGTGTGTATATAAATATAAAATCTCTCCCAGTTCTGCCAATATGAGCCTGACTGAGGACATAAAATCTGAACACGTGTATTTATAGGGCCCTGACTGTTCAAACTGATGCCATATTTCAGAGAAACCACCTGTATGATGCGTGGGGTTGCAGTTAGATCTTTCCTGTGCTCAACCTGAGGACAACACTGCAGATGAGCTACCATCTTCTATGTCTAAAAACAAGTGTAACAGCAGGCAGTGACAGAGAGGAGGTACATGCTTCTGTCTCCAAGCGGTTTTGACCACAAAATACAACTTCCTCGAAGTGAGCAAGTAAGTGCACAGCATTTATTTACCTTGGTGCTAGCACAGGGTCTTGGCCTTGAATATCAATTACTGCATCTGAAATGGCATGAAATGAAATTTGGTTTTAACTTTTGTGCCAGTGAGAGATGAAGCCACACGGAGATAAAGTGAAGAGCTTTGCCTTTGACAGCAGCTCAGGCCAAATAGATCCAAGGCTGCAGAAACTAGGGGGAAAAAGCCTGTTTTTACACTAGGCTGGTGGAGGAAATGGGGTTCGGGGAAGCTGTCTGCAAAGGTGGTGCCCTATCCCTCAGGAGTTCCTCTTTTGGGAGAGGCATTTTTAAGAATGCATTCAAGGATTTACACAGACTCTTTCCTATTCAATCATAGAATCATGGAGAATATTGAGTTGGAAGAGACCTGTAAGATTTATTGAGTACAACTCTCCATACTTGGATATGATTTGCCCACATTAAAACCTTGGTGCTGTGTGCCTGGTGCTTAGGGCTTCATAGCAGCC
Organism: Hemiprocne comata; assembly: GCA_020745705.1. Classification (NCBI taxonomy): domain Eukaryota; kingdom Metazoa; phylum Chordata; class Aves; order Apodiformes; family Apodidae; genus Hemiprocne; species Hemiprocne comata. The sequence goes on from CM036587.1 coordinate 12,093,760, forward strand.
ATTGTCACAAGGTCTGATTTTGCAGTTAGAGAACAACCAGGCTGGCAGGGCCCCTGTATCTACCTTTTAAACCCTGCATTTTTTCTTCTCCTTTTTTGGCTCAACTGCAGCATCTCCCTTACGTTGATGCAGGTGTGTGCTTGCAGTAGTATTTTTAATGATTTGATTAATTTTGTCAAACAAGTATTTTCTTTTGAAAATCATACTGGCAAGGTCTTAAAATGAGCAACTATAAACAGCTCATCTATGAACAGGGCATTAAAAGACAGTTTAAGACCAAGACCGAGTTAGTGCTGTATCTCTGCAGAGATTAGCCATGGTCCATGTAATGTCAGCACTCACAAGAAAAATATGAATATCACCAGGCAAGACCAGCCAAAGCTCTTGAGTTTTGCTCTGCTGGGAATAGAGGCAAGTAGGTAAAGGTAATTCAGGAAAATGATGTACAGAATATTAGGGTTATTTAGCCCAATATAATCAATGTTGTATAGAAGCCTTAACCATGCATAAAGCCAGGAAGGGAGAACTGGCTGAATCATCCTGCCAGCACAGCATGATGAGGGCTGCTCCCACTCCACAGCTGAAGCCATTAGACAGTCAGCAGGTGCTCACAGATGCATGTGGATGTCAGAGGCTGCTCTGACACATTTTCAGGCTCCTCGAGCCTTTGCGAGTTCCCTCTTTCCTCTTCCACCTCTTCACACCAGCTCTTAGCGCTGCACCAGGCTGTGTGGGAGATGCAGGGGCAGGAGAAGATGCAGGAATATAAGGAAGGATTTGCAAAGGGTATTGGCAGCATGAGGCGCAGTCCCAAAGTGCTTGTTTGGACATGTAATGAGTGTCTGTAGTTGCCAGGGACTGGTCAGGCTGGGCATTTTAGTTTGGCTGAGCAGGGAAAGGTTTAGCCTTCACAGATGGCATAAAACCCACCAAAATGAACCAAATGCCAGATAAAAAAAAACCAACTTAAAAGTATTCAAAAAGCCCCAGAAATGTTAGGTCTGAGTGGGAGAGCCCAGAGGGGGCACTGAACTAAAGCTAAGGACTAGGAGCAAGGCAGGGTTTGGAGAAAAGCAGCCCTGTTCTACTTCAGCATCAGCTGAGTGTTTATCTGTGGGGAGAGATTAGGACAGACACAATCTGGTAGAAGGAAAAGCCTGGAGAGAGACAGGTTTGTGAGCCATCAGTGTATGAGCTCAGCTGATGTTTGCAAAGGAGGTCACCCAGCAGGAGAGCAGCCATGCGGTCCTCTGGTGGTACAGGAGGACTGTGTCTAATGTCCTGCAGAAGCTCTGCAGGAGCAGCAGAGCTGGGGCTGGTGGCAGAGGGTGTCTGAGCAGGGGACTGGGACAAGGACTCCAAGGAAAGACACATTGACTTTGGCATGAAAAGCACAGGAGAGGGTGGGAGGGTGGGAAGGTGGTGGGCTTGAGTCACTAAGGTGAGAAAAAGAGTTAGAAGATGAGAAAACTTAATAAAGTCAGCAAATGAGAGACAAGAGGAGGAACGGGCCATGGGACAGGGCAGGTGACATCGTATTTTGTCGATTTTCTTTTGCAAGAGCTGGTGTGATTCAGCACAGTGACACCCGGGGGCAGGAGCACCTGAGTATTTGAGGAGGATTCAGCTGAGGCTGTGGGTGTGAGTCTCAGTTCAGGCAGATCTTGACTGGTGTTTTCACAGGTTGAGAAATCAGGTTAAGTCTTAAAAAAAAGACCCACTTCCCCAAACTCCTAGAAGGTTTTTACAACTTAAATTTGAGAAAGATTGGTATTATGTTTTTCTTACCAAAGAGGCCATGCTTTCTATTATTGATTACAAGAGTTTTTGCCAACAGGGTGAGCATCTGTTTGAGTAATCTCGTTGAGAATGAGACCTCCCAAACAGGATATTAACTGTGTTTGCAGTACTGCTGTGCATCACCCTGAGTGCTCTAGAAACACTGTACTTAATGTGATATAAGATACTTATAGATATTTGTTGTGGTCCTAACTATCCTGACATGCTGCTGTTCTTCCAAACCCCATCCCTCCATGTAGTGCTGTTGGCCTCAAAGAGCATTCACCAGTCCAGTGTTTGCAAGAGTCTCATCTGCTCGTATGAGTTTTTTACCTTGAACCATCTAGAATTGTCTTTGAAATAGATTTCTGTTCTCCCACTAGAAAGCCACAACCGCTGAGATGTCCCCTTCCAACCTCCTCTCACCAAAACAGGGATTTTTTTTTTTGCCCTTCAGTTTCTTCCTGTCTCAAAGTGACTTGAGGGTGCAGAGAAAGGTAAAGTCAAACACATGAACGAGTCCGTGTTAGGCTTTTCCCTAAGCAGCTTCTGTGATGCCACAACCAAGCTGCTCTGTCAATAGCCTTTATATTTATTTTTCCCATACTGAGGGCCAAAGATTAATTTATCTGGAGTTCCATTCCACCTTGCAAGAAAGTCTTGTTATACTCAACGACATGTAGGGCTATTTTAATCCAGCTTAATTTGATATTCATCTGTAGTTAATATCCTTTTGATTTTTCCTCTAACCTGTTTTCTTGAAGTTTACAAGTACCAAATCATAGGAGAAATTGTATCTAACTTCTGATCCACTTTGTTAATAAGCTGATTACAAGTATTTAAAGTTATCTCCTCTTCTCCAGATGCAACAGAACAAATGACCTCTAAACAGTGGCAGTCTTGCCAAAAAGTCACAGAGCCCTGGCTGGAAATAAATGATGTCAAAATGCAGATGCAGGACTTGATCCTGCGGGCCAAGCCATTGTGCAAGTTGTGCAGCTGAGGTTGGTGGAGCCCTATCAAGGCACAGATTTTCAGTCCTGTAGTTTCATAAAATGTGAAATTTTTGACTTGAGGAAACTGCCTATACACTAGATAATTTACAAAAATATTTGGTGGGTATCATGACAGGATTTGTCTGCAAGTGCAGTGGGTAGGTGGTTCCCCCAGGCGGGCTTAGAGGCAGCATAGCCTGGTGCTTAGCCCAAGGGTAGCAAAGGTGTTGCTGCTGATCATGCTTGCCTCCTGCCTCTATTCCCTCATACCTTCAGTCATCTTCTCTTACATCATAAGCTCCTGGGTAGGGACAATCCCTTATTGTGTTTGGATGGTGGCTGGTGAGCTGGAGCCTCCAGTACAGGCTCCACGTCTCTAGGGAGCAGGGTGGTGGGTATTGGTGCTTCCCATGGCACAGCAAATAAAGGGATCAGTCTTGGGGGTGACCTCCAGCAGCTGGTGAAAATGTGGGTCAGCCCTGGTTTGGGGAGGTGATGGGACATGAAGACGTGGTTGGGATCCTTCTCTGGGGACCTGTGGAAGGGCAATCAGAAGATGAACAAGATGGGCTTTTTAGCACCCAAGGGCTGTGGAAGGAAACTCCTTGCCCCAGAGGATCTGACTACCTGGGCTGGTGGGATCTGAAGTGATGGGGCTTGTCCTTTGTTTCTTGGATCCATGAGATACCAGTGAATCACCAGATTTACTGGTGAGTTCTAGCCATCAGCAAGCTGCAAGCTCTGGGACAGTGCCAAGTGCTCACTGAGTGCTTGGCCCTTTGTAGATACATTGAGAACAACTATTGTCCAAGGCATTTACACAGAAAATGTGCTGCATGCCAAGACTGCTGCTATAGGGCCACACCATTTTTCCCCAGAAGAGAGCCCATCTTTTCCCTCTGACACTGATTTTATACTGATGTAGCTCCATGAGAAACATCAGCTTTACACAGGGCATCTGAGAACAGAGGCAGATCCATTTTCTTATATGGGAAGAAAACAAGTCTTGTCTTCTTCATTAGGAATGGCTCTGCAGGGAAAAGATTGCAGTTTCCAGCCCATATGCTTCCTGGTCCTTCCAATGGAAAAATCCCATTGTTTTAAAAATGAACAGCTTTTCAGGAATCTACATATACTTAAAAGAAGTTAAATGAGGAAATCTATTCCCCAGGAGCTGCATCATTTAATAAACAATACGCAAGGCAGAATTGTTAATGCTGGTGTTTATCTTTTTTAACTGATTTTCAAAGTGTAAATCAGCACCTAACTATGTAAAAGCTTCAGAAAATAATGAAAATGTTCTGGCTGTGGCAGGACAATAATAGATATGTGCTTGATTTGTGCCAGAAGATGGTGGTTGTCAGTGCCCAGTGACCTCCAAGCCATCTCGCCTACCTGTGTTAAAGACTCATTGACAAGTAGTTGGGTGGGCACGCTTGGGACCACCACCTCCAGCCATCCCCACCAGCCCTTCCTGGACCCTCCACCTCTTAGGTTCCAGCATCTGCACGAGACGTGCCTTCATCTCACAGCCCTGCTGAAGTTCTGCTCTGTTGCTAACGCACTTGCCTTATTTTTCTTCTTTTTCCAGAAGTTTTGTATCACCTGCATTTACCAAAAACTCCCCCTGGGAGAGCAGAGCTGCTGGCCCCAGGCATTTCCCAGCAGGAGAGCTTTGAGCACATGGCGATGTGTCATTAGGAATAACAGCCAGCAGAGGGCACGCCAAGATATGCAGACGGGAAAAAATAAAATTAGGTATGTTTAGTTTGTCTGAGGAGTTAGGCAAAACTCTGTTGGTTCATAATTCATGTGCCTGTAGGACATTGTAAGGGAATATAATTGGTCTGTCAGGGCAGTGGTGGTATTTTGCTTTGAAAAATGCTATCAACAAAATATCTTACAACAACTAGGAATGTTGCATGATTTTAGATGTGCTGATGGGAAGAAAAGAATCTCCCTTCCCCTGGCTCACCTGGTTCTCATTCATTAACCTTTCATCCACAACAGTTAGGAAAAGTGTAAGCAGAGTTTTTCTGTTTTAAAGGCATAGAAGCTATTTTTCCTTTGTTTTTAATCGTTGTATCTCTCATGTTTATATTGTTTTAACTAAATACAGACTAGCTTCTGTTGCTCTTCAGGGCTAGATTTTCACTAAATAGGTTTGTAGCAGGAGCTGTTTTCCAGTTTAACATGCTAGTCTGGGTGGGATTGTGCACAATGTATGCCCAAATGGGAATCTTGCTGAAGAATAAAACAATCCCTAGATGCCTGTCCAACAGTAGATGCAAGCAGCTAGCTAGCACAATTATGTAACTGCCTCTAAAAGAAATATTAACAACATATATTATATGGCTGTAATTTTAAACTATGCAATGGATGGCTCTGCCCAGAGGACCCCATGGAAAGCCATCAAGTCCAGGATATCCCCTGCCCTCTGTGTCCATGAGTCGAGGGCCCTAGGCTGGTGCTTGCCTTGTGCTGCACCTCCACTGCTGCTGGTGGGACAAGGTGGTGGTGGGATGAGGTGGTGGTGGGGCCAGGGGCTGGTGGAATAAGGAGCTAAGGTGACTCCATGGCTCAGCTCAACCCAGGTGCAAGGGAGCTCATGCTGTGGAAGAGCAGAATGGAAAAGCTGTTAGCATGCGGAAAAAAAAAATCTGAGCTATGTTTTAAATGTTTAAAGTTAGTAAATTGTTTGAGCTAATCAGGCAAATGCTTAATCCAGCTCTCCTACACCCTTTAATTTCTCCTAGATCAGGAACACAGCTCTCTCCCCACAGTCACTAAAATGTGGTTTTATTTTGCCAGGTGGATGCAGAGGGCTTGGTCCTTGCTGGTATCAAGCTAATATTGGTCTGGAGAAGGCTCTGCCTTTCTTGGGGCTGTGCTGCAAACCCCAGCAAGGGTCAGACTTGGAGCTCCTGGTTTGGTCGCTGCTCACCAATGGTAGGTCACGGTGGCAGTGCTGGTCGTGCCTGGTACCAAGAGCTCCTCCTTCCCTCTGGAAGTGCAAGGTGGTGCCTGCAGCTGGGCTGAGATGCTGAGAAGATGTAGGGAGCCTTAACCTGCCAGGGGATGGCTGGGGCAGTGCTCCCCCCATACAGAGGGACACGGCTCACTGAGGGGTCTTATTTAGCACAGGGCTTTCCTAAGGGCAGTTCTCTGCTCAGGGAGAACAGACCATATAAACATTCAAATTCCCTCAGGACTCATGTTTTCTACACACTCCCAGAGTAGTTAAGGTTCTTTATTGTTTAGAAAGGTGTAGTGGCTTTCCCTGCCTGGTAGTCCTGCCTTTTAAGCTCTGGGCAAAAAGCAGTTGACTAAAACCATCCTGATTTACAGGGGAAGAGCCTCATTCAAAGAAATATTATCTGTTTGTGCTCATAATAGATTGAGGAGAAATCTCTCCAGCAGGAAAGCTCCTTTAGGAGGTGGTAGCTCCAACACCTCCAGTGAGTACCTCTGTGGCTGGCATAGGCCTGAATCAAGCACTTTACCACAGGAACTATTGCAGTTATAAATGTGCAAACAGGTAAAACAGCCTGCACATGGAGTCTGCCAAGGCATGGGGTTACACAAAGTACACAGGAGCACCTGACAGATTTTACCAGCATTTTGAAAAAAATTGTTCGGTGGGAGTTGAGTGACACAAGTCCATGGGTGAAAGCAGATCTAAGGTGTTTGTTGTTACTGATTTAGGATTTGTTTCAAGGGCAGCACGAAGCCTTTCTCTGTGCTGCCTTTTAGGTAATATTACTTTGAGAAATACTTCGTACATGTTGTGGTTAACTAACATAGTTTGCAAAGCCATCAGGTAATTTGTACCCCTGAAATGTTGTGTTGCTTTGAAGTAACGTGTTCTTCCTAAGTAACTAAGTAGTCTAGGATTCTTGTAGCTAAGCAGTAAAAAGATGCCCAAATAAAGTGAGGAATTTGAAGTGAATCAAACCACTTTTTTTCAATCCAGCCAAAAGTTTCTTATTTTTTCCCTTCAGAAAGGAAATAACCTGACACTTAGATACATCTGGGCAGTCCAAACTGGGCTTGTGAAAGCAGCGTGTAGGTGGAAAGCATAATGTACTTTATGAGAAGATTTTCTTTAATATAGATAGAGTAATATTTCCAATACTGCCTTTGGTACCAAATGAACTTCCCATAAAAACCCTTCTTCTGAATTAGAACAACAACAACAAATCCTCAAAAAACTTGTTTTGGTTGGCCAAAGCATGTATAAACTCTAACTAAGAGAGAACTGGTGGAGCAATAAACAACATGTTTAGCACCTAAGGCACTGGTACCCTCCGCGGACTCTTAAGAGTTCATTAAACCTTGCCCTGTAAACTTACGGACCAATTTTGTCTCATGCTGTCTATTCTGCCAAGTTCTTGCTCTGTAATTCCCTAAACAGGATAAACTCCTAAACATTCAGCCAGCAGCAAGAGGAGTGGCAGCTGAGCGTAACCAGCAGTCCCACTGCCTCACTCGCTGCCATGCCTGCAGCTCGCTTCGATCCCTGCTTAGAATGGTCATTATAATCCATGGAGAAATCAGGGACACAGCCTGTGCCTGTGCTCACTGTGTGTCCCCATGTCATGACCTGGGTAAGGCAACCCAGGGAGATTCAGATTGGACATTCTTGCTTTCTAAACTCCTCAGAGAGGACCCTGGGTGAGGCTGGACCCAAACTCAGTCTCAGACCTGGCCCTTCCAGGGAGAGTGATTAAAATGTCACAGCCCAAGGAAATGCTCGACCGTCTGATACCCCTTGATCAGATTAAGGTGAAACGACACTCAAGGTCTGTATTTGAATATTAGGTTTAATTAAAACTAGGTACACTGATACTTCAATTATTATCTCAGGCTGCACGATCATAAAGGCTGACATTTAGATCACAAGAGCACAACACATATGTTCATGCTGCACAACCTGAGAAAAAATTGTGGTTAGGCCTTGCGTTACTTAATGATTTCAGGGAGAGAGAGAGAGAGAGAGAGAGAAATCAGGAGAAGAAAAGTCAGAGAGATGGATAACAGAAAATCACTAGCCCTGGATCCAGCGTTGGGCCAGCCAATGGGGGAGAGTTGGTGTCAATGAGGCTCCCCAAGCCCACCATTGCAGCCCTCTGCTTTACAGGCCTAGTTTCCTTGTTTCGCAAGGATGAGCAAGTGTGAGTGAGTAATAAGACTGAGCAGCTGGAGTGGACCCCTGCCCCTTGATCCTTGTCCTTATCTCAATTGCTGTACATTCAGGCTGCAGGCCATATGCAGCCAGCAGCGTTGTCTCCATCCTCTCCGCAGGCCTGTTGGGGTAGAAATGAAATTTTATTCGAGGGGTTACAATGGAGTTTTGACATTACTTCCTGCAAGTGTGGGGTCCTGAGGGCTGGTCCCTCACACCCCATCCATCCTCAGTGTCAGGATGCCTGTGGTCTGGCTATGGGGACATGCCAGGGCTGACAGCATGTGCCAGCAAGGGGTTGTGATGGTGCTGTGTTAACAGAGTTCATCTCACCTCCCTCCAGCCACCTTCAAAAAGGTGACATCGAGATGGCGATAGGCGTCTACTTCAGCTTACATTGAGCTTGTGTAGCTTGTGGAAGGTCAACGTCACAGGACATAAATTCCCACATAAACTCTGTAGGTGTACATGCCAAGTTTTAAGTTGGAATATTGTTCCCAGCAAGTGAGGAGTAACTGGGAGGGCTTTATGAAACATTTGCAAGATCGCAAAGTTAAGTTTAAATGCCTCTCATATTTTTACATCTTTTTTCATTTTCAGCAAAATATACATATTCAGCAAAATGGCAGTTCTGAAGTATAGGAAGCTATCATAGTTTTCCTAGAAAAAGGGACATGGTTAGAAAAACACCTATATCTACCTATAATTATTTCCTTTTTTTCCACCCTTAATATACTTATTTTTTTCCTCTGTGAGCTAGGCCTGTGTTTATCACAACTTAGTCACGGCTAAATGGCAGCTGCTCGATGCTATTAACTTACACTATCATATATTCTTTATAGATTACAGATCTCAGAAGTGTCTTAAAAAACTTGGAGTACAGTCTTTAGGCCTATTTTGTGCTCCTCTAACTGGCAGATCATGCAAAGCTCCTAGAAAGAGAAAAATGTAAGCTAGTAGATCATAAGTAGTCTCTTCTAAACAGCTTTTCAGCCCTCAAAAAGTCAGGTTTTTGAAGGCAAATAGATGGGGCTGTGGCTGGTTCCCAGAGGCGATCTATAACCCTCTGTTGCCTTCCAGAATGAAGCCTCCATTCTTGCCTGTCCTGGACACGAAGTGGATGAGGGTTTAAATGGTGACACAGTTTGTGCCTCTGCTAGGCAGGACCTAGTTTTCCCCTTCCGGTTTCAGGCAGAGAAGAGAGGATGGGTAGTGCTTTGTGCTGAAGGTGAGCAATATCTTGACCTTTTGTTTTATAAGGATGATGCTGTTTGAAACCACCCAACTTTGCAGCTGGATGTAGGGAGGTGGGAATTGGAGTGCACTGGCAGGGCCTGGGGAAGGTGGCCAGAGGCACATGGTACATGTCCTCCACAGGATGTCCATCTCTAAATGCTCATTTCTGAACATTAGTCTATTAAAGGTGTTGGTGTAGCTCTTCCATGCCCCCAGCTGTGTTTACAGACACAGTGATCACAACCACTGGAGCCAAGCCTGGTGGCTGTGTAATGGGTGGACAGCCTCTTCCTGTACCCCCAGGGTCTGCTCTGGGGTGGCTTGGGTATAGTGCTGAGGTAACTTTAGATGGAGCGTCTCTGAAAATGGTTAAGTTGTGAGAGAGAGCCATGGGAGAAAGAGCTATAATCCACAAGTTATGCACCCATTGAGGCAGGAGTTGCATTAAACTCAGTTCCTCACCCTTGATCCTTACCTGACCTGACCTAAAGACTTGTCTTCCTGATTTGAACATGGACTTGTCTCATCACCACGGATTTGCCTAGGAGTTGCTGCTCTGTGGCTTTTCCTCATTTCCATCACCAGAGCAGAGTCACTCTCCTTGCTCAGGGATGTGGGACTATGCCCTTATCAGTGGGATTGCTGCCTGCCACCCTCACCTTCAGCCCTGTCACCTTCCTTTGTGGTGTAGCTGGCCCTAGTTGCTCCCCAATGTTTTTATTTCTTAGTTTTATCTAAATCCTATGATTTTGCCAGCAGGAGTCCATGAACTATTCAATTTCGTTGACCAGTATTCAAGCATCAATTTAACTACATGCTAAGCAGGGCTGACCTTCTGAAATGGGGCCAAACTACTGTTGTAGGAGAACAGTGCTGGATACAGGTGATTTGGGATGTGAACATCTCCTGTTGGAACCAACACCAAGCTCCAGCATATTTCAATAACAAAAGCTATAACAGAATGTAGAAATATGCATATTTAAGTCACTAGGTGGGAATGAAACACTTGACTGTGCTCTGGATATTGTGTATTGTTCAGAATTTCACAGCAGTTACCTTTGTGCTGGCATGCATTTTCAGTCTATTTCAAATAACTGGAATAATTATATATACAGTTCTAGTAAGTGGTTAATACAGATGATATGTTCCTACAGAGAAAGAATGATAACAGACTCAGTAATTATGGGGAATGGGAATTAAACTTGATGAACTGTATGGGCACAGTAGAATTGCAGTCATGAGTTTTGCTTTTGATTGATACCAAGAACACACAGTTGCTGGAGATGAATAATAACACTGAAATATGCATCATCCCAAGAAGGAGTTTAACTTTGTATACCTGTGTGTCAAATCTAAGCTAAATGTTTGTCTTGAAGCATAAGATTATTAAAGAAATATAAACCTTGGCCTGCAGAGATCAAACATGAGTATCTAGTATATTTTGAAAATGTGCAGCAATATTTTCCTTTCAGACTGGGCAATTGCTATAGATAAATTAATGAGGTTTTTCAAAACATTTCTCTGAAGTGTTCTTTTCCCGATTTCTGAGTTCCAAAACTTCTTGTGCAGCATCTTATATGATGTCACTGGTAACACGGGACCCTCTTAGAGCCACAGAGCTAGACCATGATGAAGTTCATACTGTGGTATTCCCATGTGTGTTGTCCAGGAGCTGGAGCAGGGTCACCACACGTCTGCCCAGCCTGTGGCCATCACCCCGAGGTGACAGGCTTTGCTCAATTCTCCCTGTTGTCAATCTCAGGTGGGTGATCACACAGGGGAAAGGTGCAGACCTCTGCTCCTGAAAGCCATCTCTGGGAATACAGCTTGTTGTCTGTCCCTAAATATTTCAGGTTTTGCGCATGCTCTGCTCCTGCCTCGTAATAAACTAGGCTGTGTCCTTCTTTCTCATCCCCCTGAAGCCCAAGCCTCCTGATCCCATGTGGTCGGTACCAGCAATGCCAACAGGCAGGTGACGTGGCTTTTTGGCCCAGTGCATTTTGGGGCTGATTTCTTACTGAGTCTTTCTTTATAAGCTCTTTTGGAGAAGTTGCTTCTGCTAATTAACCTCCTAGAGGGTCAGGCTCACTCTTGGCCTTTAAATGATCAATAGCATTTGATCAATTCTGTACTAATTAGTGTTGGTAATTTCTGGCTTAAAAAGAGTAACTCCTATATGACTCACTAATATTTTGAGCTGTAAATTCTCTTTTAGCACATCAACACTGCTTCGTAGTGTGATATTTGATGGTTGGATGAATGTGTATGTTATCTCTAGCCTATTTTCTCTGAGCTCAGCCCAGAAAAGCAGTGTTCTCTACTCTCTCTGGGAATATTGCAGAGTACCTTCATTTTCAGTCATAACTGCATTTAGACATAGTGCTGCTGTTTTAAATTGGGGTAATGAAATTTTGACAAGTGGTTTGGACAAACACAACACAAGCAATAACAGAGGCTTTAATAAAATGAAAGCATTTCGAGGGAATACCTTCATTTCTTCCCTCCTCCAATTTAATTCTTTCTGAGAATAATCAGACCATAATATAAGACTAAATTCAAGAGATGATGTTCAGCTGGAGAGGAAATAATGTCCATAAAATGTTTTCAAAGGTTGTTCATTTGTTTGAAATGAGTTCTGTGAGTTGGACTGATGTGCCTTAAATACTTGATAAGCAAAAATACTTTGCACTTGAAGTACCTTTTAATCTAGGGATCTTGAAGTGTTTTAAGGGAAGGGAGAAGGAGAAGTGTTGTTACTGCTTGTTGCCAACTAAGAGCAGACAGCCGAGTCTTTCAGTTCCTCCAGACCCAATTCCAGTGCACTGTGGTTTGAGGGGATGGATTTGACATACCCATCCATGACCTGGTGTATGCACAGGATGGCCAAACGTGCTTCCCACGTCCTCCAACCTGCTGCAAGCTCTCACTGAAGCTCGAATCTGTGATGTGGAAAAATTACAAAGGTTTTGTTTTGTGGTTTTGGGCGTTTGGCTAGAGAACCAGAGGTGGCGTATCAAAATAACAATTGGTTTATTAAGAAATTCTCAATCAGAGTGAGCTTCAGTTCAGATGACCAAAGCAACCTTCATGCAGATCCAGAAAAACCCCAGATGCCCGCCCCCTTTCTACTCCCCTGCATGGTGAATAAGCAGCAAATACTCAGCATTGTCAGAACCTCTTGGCTGCCCAAACTCTGCTCTGAATGCACATGCTCCTCACTTGCCTTGGTCCTTGGTTATGGTAACCCTGGTGAGCTTCACATGGGGTGTGTGTCTGCATTACAACTAGTTTACTCAGTGGGATAGGTAACTCGTAAATCCCACTAACAGCCAGCAAAACTCTCCTAGAGCTCCAGTGATAACAACTTGTTCCACTGAAACAGAGAAAAAGTCCAGTCTCTGTCCCTCTTGCTGCTGTGAAAACTTGAATGACTGTGGCATGTAAGGTGGCCAGGGAGTGATGGCTGGGGAGGGACTGGGGGCACTGAGCACCACCTTGAAACCTGGGAAATCGCTGAGGTTGATTTCATACTTGTGGCTGACAATGTGCTAACAGTTCCATCTGGCTTATGTGGCCTGTTTTGAGTCAGGTCCCACTGAAGGACATTTCACTTCCAGGTGGGAGGTGAGTCCCTTTACTGGAGTTTCCTGTATCCTGTGGTTTTTCCTCGATACATAACTTTTAGACAGTTGCCTAACAAAAGTGATTCGAGGGATGATGAGACTGTGTGCTTCATTAGTACCTTTTGTGTTTCAATGGACAGTGGGGCAATTAACACAGGGCTCATTACACAAGAATTTTGATAATTTGCTCTGCTTATTCATCACAGTATTTCCTCTGAGAATACCAGAGACTGTGATTAAGCACAGGAATAATTCATGCAGTTTCTTCTTTGAAAGTTTGATCACCTTTTTTGGGGTCTGATTGTTTTACAGCCTTAATTCCTGGTGTACTTAGGGCAGATCTGCCTAGTGCCTTGCACATAAGCCGTGTCCCTCAGCTTCTGCTCAAGGTTATTTTCTGCTTGCACCATGGACCAGTAACTCCACCTGAAAAAAACCTCAAAGCAACAGCCTCAAGGTCTAGCAAGGTCTAATAAATTATGAGAACCACCAAACAAGCCAGAATAAGCCCAAGGGGATACCTACTTTGATCCTGATGCATAAGATTAATATAAAAACATTAGAGAATGGCCCTTCCAATTACCCCGAAGTTTGCTTTTGACAACAGACAACAGATGCCCTTAGAGAAGAGTGTAAGAACAGGACAAGGAGGCAGTGATATTTCTCAAGAATACTGTTCCAGCCTTTAGCAGCAGGACCTTCTTGAGCCAGATATTATGTCTTCATATTTCATAGCTTTAGATGGATTTTCATATTAATTTGTTCATTATGTGCATCATGAGAGGAGTAATCCATAGCCCTTTGTGAGGCCTGGAGAGGGATCTAGGAGGTTCAGTTCTACAGGGAGCAATATGATCCTCTACCTACAGTCCCAGCCTGCAGACCGGGAGATGTGGGGCCCATTTCCACCAGTCACTAGGTGGGATTAGTGACTTGGTGCTTCTGTTTTCCTTTCTCCCTGTCTTTCTCTCCCACCAGTTTCCATTAGCTTGACCGCAAAATCTTTCTGCAGAAGCCAGACCTGCTCTGCTGGAAATTGCAGATGTGGACACACAGGTTACTTTTGTCTAAAATGTGCCTATGAAGGACTCTGAGTGCAACAAAGGAGGATGCACCTGGAAGAGAAAAGGACATAAAATATCTTTAATTTTACGCAAATAGCTTTTCTGGGCCTCTCTTTGCTGCATCTATAAAATCCTTCTCACTTTTATGTCAATGGATGCTGTTGGAAAACCTGTGCCAAACATCCTGCATCACAGGGCTACAACTCTGTAAAGGGTCTTTTTGAAAATCTGAAGAGAAATTGCATAGAAATGTTGCAATAAATGATTTTCTGGTGGAAAGTTGGCTTTGAAGATATGGACACTGTAGGATTTTAAAATCTGAGCGAACACAGAGACTTTTATTTCCAAGTGGCAAGATGATGTAAGGGACAAAATATCTTGTTTATTAAAAGATGGAGAATGAAAGTTTGAGAGCAATTTTCAAAAGCTTTGACCAAAAAGCAGTCTTAGGTTCCTAAGTCACTTAATCTTTACCTCTGTTTCAAAGTGCTGGCAACAGTTATCGTGTAGCTGAAGGTCTGTACTGAAAAGATATGGGTAATTTCTGCTAAAACCCATGCCATTACTGAAGTTTTCAAACGTTCAGAATGAATTAAATGAATATCAGCTAAATATTCACAAACAGAATATTTTAATTTTTAGAAAACTGGAAATGCAGTTTGACCACTTGTAAATGAATATGTTAACAAATCAGGTTTCCCATTATTTAATTAAAGTGGGCACTAATATATTCTGCCTATGAAGCTGATGCAAGGAGGAATGTTGAGCCCAGTCAGTTCAGAGCTGGAAGGAGGTTTTCTTATTCTGCAAAGATTTAATGTACTTTCCTGCTCAGCACCAAACTGATACAAAGGACTATCAGAGAGAAAAAAAATTGTACTTAGGGCTCAGCATATGGACATGCAGAGTGTAGAGTCTGCAAAGATCCCAGCTGATGGGAGAGGCTAAAGCCTAAGGAGGATACAGCTCCCTAGGCTCATCTTCCCCTGGGAGCAGCCACCTTCCTACCCCAAACTTCCCTGCAGAGCTTCATCCCAGCATCCTCCTGCACTGGGTTGGGACACAGCAAGCATGGTCACTGAAAATCCACTGACCCCACTTCCTGCAATGGCTCTCTGCAGCTCAATGGTCCCACTGCAGGGAGGGACCAGCAGTGCCCCAGGGATGGGCTCCATCTCCACTGCCCAACAGGAAGAGGCTCCGGACCGAGATCCAGGACCTGACTGTGCCTGTCCAACAGCCCAGGGAAATCCCTCTGCTCTAGGGGAGGCCTCTGCTAGCATCTGCATGTGAGCTCTACCCAGGACCTATGTGTGTGGTGTGGAGCCTCCTGGGAGTATTCAGATTCTGATGAACCAGCAGTTTCTAATTGAAAAAAATAGTTTTTTCAGTAAGTGTTTCCTGGCTGGTGTTGAAGTATTTTAGTCTGAGCTAATGGTATCATATTGCTAGCATGGGAAGCTCATTCCACCTAATTGTGCTAAGCATGTGGTGATGGAGATGGGAACCTAATTATCTTTATAAAATTGATTTCATTTTGGTTACTACGTGGCTATTAAAGGAATAACAGTAAATTTTGGTCTCTTTGATCAGTACTGGAGTTTAACCGACATTTCTAAGGTCAATAATGTGTTATACCCCCCCAGGCTAATGATTTAATTACCATGTAGATATACTGGAGCCAAACACTTCAGCTATACATTATGGGGGATGGATAGAAAGTTTTGAAAAAATACACGTTGCACCTACAAAGCCCTACTTTGTTCCCACAAAGTCAGGCTGGATGATGCACAGAGCAACCTGATCTAGTTGAAGTTGTACCTGCTCATTGAAAGGGGCTTGGACTAGGTGATCTTTAAAGGTCCCTTCCAAACCAAAACATTTCTATGATTCACTCCTCTGGTAAGGACAGGGGATGTACTAGATGTACTACAGCTAATATGGGTCTATAAGGAACAATAAACTTTCCTAGATATAAAAATCTATTTTAGGGATAAAAATCTTCTTCCTTGCCCAAGAAATGCTGCAGCACATTCAGTGGAGGGACAGGAAGGGCTGCAAGGTTGGTTCTCCTGTCTTTTGCACTTCATGTCCAGTCCATCTATATCAGCATTTCCAAAATCCTGGCCTTGTCTCACCACCATCCTGGCAAATGCCATTGCTAGTTGTTTATCTTCATGGTTTTTAATTCCTGGTATTTCAGCTGACTTCCTGCTTTCTCTGGAGCCTGATGCTGCTGCCAGGGCAAAGACATCGTTGTGTTGTCAGAGTGTCCTTATGAACTCCCAGTTCCCCTGCAGGGCTGGAGATGCCCCAGGGCAACTCCAGGGCACTTGGAGGTGGTGACCAAAGACAGATAGGTAAGTGTAGTATCACAGGATGGGGGGAAGGGGGCAGGGAAAGGCAGAAATCATTGGTGCTTAAGCAGGAGGCTACAGAGCTAATGGTTCTTTGCCACAGAGAAGGAAATTCCCCCCCTCCATGTCCCAAACCTCCCCACCCAGGCTCTGCAGCTGCCTGACCCTGCAAAAAATTATTTCAACTCCCTAGCCTAAGAGACAGGGATCTTATTTTTTTGATGTGTCTGTTCTCTGCCCGTTTGGTGATTCAAAGCCATTTGTGGGGGTGGCAGGGCAACATGTGAAGACAGGGGCAGGGAAATAAAGGTGGGGGAAGGTGGAAAAAGAGGATCTCCCCTTTCTGGGGCAGCAAGTGGTGAGGTTGGCTGAGCCTGTATCATGTGGCTGTGCTCTGAGGGAATGTACACAAACTGAGGTGGAGAAGATCAGCTCAATTTTTAATTTGATTTAATCGATTGACAGCAGATATTGACTTGACTTCGAGTGTGGGGGGAAAAAATGGTTTTATGTTTGCTAGTCTAGTCCTTACAGTGCACTAACATTTGTAAAGAGACTTCAACAATAGGTCAGTGTTTATTGTTCACATGGAGGAAAAAGCAGATTCATGTGACTTTCCTGAAGCCTTGAAAGAAGCACATGGGAATAGGCCTTGCTTTCATTCCTGACTTTTCCTGGGTTATAAACCCCCTGGGACAGGGCTGATATCTTGCTGCCAGCTTCCCACCAGCCCCTTCCCTTCACACCGTGGCTGAACGAGAGTCATCTGCTGGTCCAGGATGGAACCAGTGGTGCTGAAGACCACCTATCCTAGACCCCAGGGCTGATGTTCTGAGTGTCGATATAAGGGTGTAAGGGGACCTGCATTTGCAACATTACTGTCACTGTCACAATGCAGAGTGGTCCCTTTGCCTGCCTTCTTTTTCTGCCCCCTGCACTGCGTTGGCACAAGTGCATGTGTGGTGCTCTGGTGAACCAGAACGAGCACTTGGACCTACTCCGAAATAATATCCCAGACTAAAAACAAGAAAGAAAAGGTGACCAGGTTTTCAGCAGGATCAGCTTTCCTGTTTTGCGTTGCTGGGCACCTGGCTGGACTCCATTGCCAGTGTAGTGCAGGGAGAGGGACATGGCAGGGAAGGACAAAGGGAACAACTCTTTTCTCAGAGGAAGTTCCAGCTTAAATGCGAGTAAAAATACTGCTTAAACAGCAGGACATACAGCCCTGTACCCCCATTTTCTGGTAGGGGAGGCACTGGCCAGCTGATGGGTCATTGAACACCAGTGTTGTGGTTGAGCACGTAGGATGAAGTCCTTAAGCAAATACATATAAATATGTGTATATACACGTACACACACATGCATATCTATGCCAAAGCTACCAGCCCATGGGCTACAGCAGCTCCTTGGATACACTGAGGGTTTTTTTTTTTCATTTGGAAAGCAAACCAAAGGCCAGCCCCAGGGGTCTGGAGGCAGCTAGGTTTTTTTGCTCACTTTTCCTGGGCAGCTCCTGCCATTTCCCCAGTGCAGATTGCTGCTACCAGTGCTTGAGGAAAAGGAGGCAAAGGACTGAAGGGCTCTAATCTGTTCATTTATTGTAATGAATATAAATTAATGCAGTTTTCTTTTATCTGGCTTGAAGATATTAAAGGCAAATATGACTCATAAGCATGATCTATCTTACCGTTGGTAGCAATATGAATTAATCACCTCTGATGGAGGCTCCTACAGCCCTGTTGCAGGTGGGAGGAGCAGACAGGCAGGGCTTTGTGAAGGCAAAGGACCACGCACAGCTTTCCAGCTGCTGCAGGCACAAGACAACAAACACAGAGCAACCCAAGTAATTTTCACACCCAGCATCTCTGCAGTAACTTGTCCCTGTGTGGCTTAGGACACCTCTAGCAGTAAAAAAGGCAGCTTAGAGGGTCAGAAGACTATGAAATTAGTCAAACTAACAATAATAACAATAATGAAGTCAGGAGCTATTGCAAAACTCCCTGTAAAAGATGGAGAGAGCTGATTCATTCGAGACGTATTTTTGGTTTGGTTTACTCTTTCTCTATGTGTTCTTTTACATTTATCTGTATTAGCAGCAGGTACTCAGCAGTGCTAGCAGGGGAAATCCAAAAGTGCCTGACCTCAGTGGTACTATGGCACTGAAAACTGTTGGTTTGGGCCACGATTGTGTAGCTTTTTGTCAGGGAAATTTGTAGTAAGAGTTGGCAAGGAAAAAGATGCAGCAGCAGAAACTGAGCATGTTTATGAAAAAAGAAAAAGAAAGAAAAAGCTACAACTCAAAATGACATTATGGACCTGGTCTTGGGACAGAGGTACTGAACTGCTGTGATATGTGGGGAACCATGCTCAAATGTCCTTCCCATCTTGCCATGAAGGTCTGTCTAATCTTATCTGCAATGTCTGAACAGAGCATTTTCTTCATGAAAACTGGAAGAAAGATGACAAAAGAAGAGAGAAATTAGCAGCAGGAGTAAAGTATGACACTCCCTGGCCAATCCCATAAGCACTAAAATGCTTCACCAGTTTAATGTCATTTCACAGGGTAATCTTCAGCCAGCCTTGTCTAGGGACACTAGCAGCCTGCTTCAGCGCTCAGTGGTGCAAATCATTGAGTAGCACTGGGAAAGTACAAGGAGAGGGAATGATGGAGTGTTTTCATGTACCTTTTTCATCTGACCTTAACCTCCCTATTCCCTCCATAAACTGAATTCTGCTCAGTTACACTAGTCTGAGTTGCTCGAAGTCAATGGATTTGCGTAAAGGTTTCAGATTTTATACCTTAGTTGGACAATCCCATAGTGCAGTGGGACAAAATTATTTTTTTTGTACATGTCACTGACACTTTTGGGATAGAGTGATCTCTGCATCATCTCTGTGAGTGAAAAAGGAGTTATTTTCAGAATGACTCAGTGTTCACTTTTTCTCCAGTTCTTCGAGAGACCAGTAGGCAATGACAAAAATAGATGGACAAATGCCTCGCCCCTTAAGTAACCAAACAAGAAGATAAAGGAATATTTTAGGAAAGCTACACCCAGAAACAGAGCTGAACTTTTACAGAAAATATTTCAAATGTATTTCCACTTGTTAGAGGGTCAAAAATTTACTGGGTCAGAGATGAAAAAAAAAATTCATCAGGGAAATGCTGAGACACCACAAGGAAATTCTAATGCAAAGGCTTAGATGGCAATGATAGATGTTTTTGGTTTTCCAGTGAGTACAGATGTGTCAGGGCTCGGAACCATGTTTTGGCACAAAAAACCCCCACGTTCATATGGAATGAGTTCTCTTAGCCCTCAAGTTGAAACATGAATTTGGTATCAACCTAACTGTCCTGGTTTGAGTCAGGATGAAGCAAATTTTCCTTTTACTGATTTTTGTTTTCTTCAATGAACTCTCTTTTAACCAGCACACAAGTTTTCCAGCTGGTGGACTGATAACACCTGGATGTTCATAGTTAGTTCCTAGAGACCAAGGACACTTTGCTCTACTTGCTGGATTTGCTACAATCCCCCTGTAGGGAGGAGCGGCCCAGACCAATGTCAAAATTGGCCAGAGATATTCCATACATATATATACTTAATACTCGGTATGAAGTCAAGGATCACAGAAGTCAAGCCCTTCTTCTTCCTTCTCTTCCATTCATGGCTGGCATGTGGGGAGGACTCCATCTATCCATCACCATTGATCCCCAGGCCCATGTGTTCCTGACCCTCATCACTCTGCCCTCAGCTCCTGTCTGCTCTGCCGCTCTCTCCAGCAGCGCCCCGGGACATTTCAGAACTGCTCACAGCTCAGGAGATGTCCTGGGAGATGCTGGGGTTGGGGGTAGGTGATAGGGGTTTTGCACAATCTTGTACCTTTGTATATATTTGTACATATATTACTTTATCATTAGTGTTTAATTAAAGCTGTCTAGTTTAGTTTTCAATCTGGAAAGTTTATCTCCTTGTGCTCTCTCTCCTTTCCCTACCTGGGTAGGGGGGGAGGGGATGGAGAGCATTGTTGTCATTGGTTTAATTGCTGATCCTGAGTCAAACCATGACACTAACCTTATTGCTTCCTTCTAATAATGACCCGTTCAATTATTTCAATGGTAGAAATGTTATGTTCAGAATAAACTCCCTCACCAAACCTCTAAATAGGTACAGTATATGTTAATTTAGTCAGTCACCAAAACTTATGGCTGTAATACCTTCTTTCCAGAATTATAAAAATGTTCACACGTAACTATAAAAGCAGATCAATCTGTTTCATACATATATATATATGTACTGTATTATTTTCTTACAGCTGAATGGTATTAATACTCAAAAGCCAGCTTCCTGTGACAAGGAATTGTCATGGGTTTTCCAAATGGAGAAACAAAAGGTCCTGTGCTTTGCAGACTCTTTGCCTGGGAGTCACTTCTCCATGCAAAGTCTTCTCAGTGCATAAGTCCAGAGTCCTTCTGCCATCAGTGGAGAGAGGCCGGACCCTTGAGAGGGCAAGTTTTCCACATTTCTTCGACAGTGTTAAGTGGCATGAATCACTTTATGGAGCCACTTTTCTCTATCCAGGAAGCTTAAAAAAATGGATTCAAATGATACACCTATCCTCTGGGTGGATGAAGTGGTTAAGATGAAGATGGTCCTTGAGCAATGAAGATTTTCTTATATGCTGTGAACTCGTTGCCTGGAGGCCAGGAGCTCCCTCATCTGGGGGTCTTCACCTGTTCATCTCTTCCTCACTTAAGAGAGTAAAACCTTGACAAGAAGTCAGGTCTGTTTCTTTCCCAGGTAAGTACCCCAAAGCCAGATGTGTTCTCAAGTCTTTTTTTATCTCTCTCATGCTGAAAGATTATTAAATAACAAATAATTTAGCTAATTTAGCTTATATTTATAAAGTGAAATGATGTAAACATGAGGCACATCGTCTCCATACCTTTATTCTTGAGCGCCTGACTTTCTGGTGATTATGATACTTGCCTCTTCCTTTAGATGGCAGCCTGAGGGGTTTATAATTTAAATCACTCAATGAAAAAGGGCCTCCCTGTTTTACTGGGCTGTGGTCTTGTAGAGCCTTTGAGATGACCACAAGCAGAAGTTGTTAGGTGTAGTTCATGACTCTGGATAGGACAAAGCATGGTGGGGATCAGCACCAGGCCACATACCAGGCAGCCAAAATGGGACATGCCCAGGAGCAGATGTACAGGCTCTAGAGAATATTTAATGCTGGAGGCTGAGCAAGGGTTTGGTACCCAACAATGTGGGATTTCAGTGTTGATAATGACAGATATGTTACCAAGTCCTTTTTTAATATTATTACCTCACCTCCCAATGAAACCTGAGATTTAGGAGACCAAGTCCCACTGTTCTGTGTAATGGTCAGCATTTTAGAATCCTGTGGTGTCAAGAGCATGCTGGAACCTGTTGTTTCAGCTGAAAATGCTTCCTCTTACCACTGAGACCATAATGTGAAAAAGCAATTTGCTTTAAAAAAAGCAGTTTGCTTTAGAATCCACAATAAAAAATATACGTTATTATAGATTTAAAAGTTACCACTCTTAAGTGGGTAAAATGCCTTACTTTCCATGTTAAAATCAAGTAAAATAATGAAAGGACTCTGTAGCAAAGAGTATGCTGTGGGAGGCAGGGCTGGGTGTAGTCAGGCTGGTGATGCTAAGAGGGGAGGGTAAACCACCTCCTTGGTGGGTGTGTGACATACAGCCTGTGCTAACACCTGAGCATGACTTTGAGGTCCCAGAAGAAGGAGATGTAGGCACCAGTTAGTCTATCAGAGTCTATCTGTTCAGACCTAACAATATGTACCATTCTTCACATCTTTTTTTTTTTTTTTGTGGGAGGTTGTTTTGGTAAAGTTGGGTGTAAAGGATGGAGCTGTCTCCTCTTGGCTTGGCTTGTTGCATGGCAGCATAGGCTATGGAGGTATCTGTTCAGGGCCAGAGGAGAATGAATGGGAACTCTTCCTCTCCATGGCAGAACAAGACTTTAATGGTCTAGTGGAAGTAATTCTGTATTGCAAAGGAAGTTGATAAAATAGAACATAAACTTCTCTAATAGAGGATTTAATTACCAGAAAAGCCAGACTGAATGAAGCATTTGAGCAGAACTATTTCATTGCTGAAAAAGGAATGATTATGAATCCCCTTTCTCTAAGGCCACATTATTTATGCAGGAGGCCTTGGAGTACTAAGAAGCCACATGTGTCTATATGTGCGCATATGCTTGTATGTCTTTGTGTTGTTTTGGGTAGTGACAGACTGTCATTAGCTTTTTAAAAGTCTCAGATTTTCTGTGACTTCATCCAGATTTCTGGCTAAACTGGTGTATCCACATGATCAAGCTGAAACCAGCCAAAGTAATCGGGTCTCAGGACTGGAACGTAAGAACAATGGTGATGAAGAAAAAGGCTTAAAAAACTCTCAAATTGCTAATTCATTCTTCAACACACAAGCATGGCTATCAAGATTTAACTGCAGCAGAAGGACTTATTTATTTTATTTGAGAAACAAGCACTTTTCTGAAGCCCTCCATTAGTTGGTATATCAGCTTGTTCATGATTTCTGTTGTTGCTTTTCCAACATACAGTTGGAAGAGAAATAACTGTGCCTGGTGATGCTGGGGTGTACTCGTGTAAAGTTGTAAATGCAGTTCTGGTATTTAGCCTTTAAACTTAATGAGATTAAACACAGAATCCATCCATACAATTTACCCTAATGACTGTTCTGTAGTTATTTTTGGCAGCCAAATTGTGTCATGGTGTCTGCCATGACTGGGCAGTAGCAGCTACTTTTAGAGGAGAAAACAGGCTGGAAACCATCTGCTGTGAACTCAGCCATGGCCAAACTGCCTAGGAGTAGGCTGAGGGGCTGCCAGGCTGCTGGGAAGCCCTGGTAGGGAACTCTTCATCTCCACCCTTTGCCCTTCATGGCTGAAGCTGTGCTTGGTCCCTGCATTTGCAGTGGGGCTGGTCTCAGCATGAGCCCCCCAGAGCCCCTCTGCAAGGAGAGCTGATGCTATGCATGGCTTTGGACAAGTAAGAATTTAGGTGTTTACATTTTTTGACACGAAAATAATGATAAGCTCATCACCTTGAGTGTGGATAGTAGCACAACCTGCCTTCCTACTGGTGAAACTTCTCTCCTTTCTGTTTGGGATGGTGTTACACTACTGTGACCATTTTTACTGGTAGGGAAGAAACTGCTGTGTCTGACACTGTGGTGAGGGTGAGACTATGGGATTTGCTTTACCTATAACCAATTAAACAAGAAAAATTTATGCGTGAAAATACACGTGGAGATTTACAAATACTGAAAATCTGTTGCTTTTATTACTCGAGGCAAAAATCCACCATGGGTGATGGAATCAGGTCAGATCATGGTGACTTTTTTCCATACAGAAAACTTCACCCTGCAAATGCTTTCTTCTCTGTTGTCCTCCTTATCCTGCCCAAATACCTAATGACATAGATCCAATATAAGGAAGTGGAACTGCAGCAGTCTTAGCTTGAAAATAAAGCTATGCATAGCCCCTGCCTTGCTTTACTGGGGAATGAAACCCATGGGAGGACCCCTGTGTAGGTACAGCACTGACTTCTCCAGCATGACCGAGCAAAAAGCTGTGGGGCCAGCAAGCTGCTGAGGCTCCCTGTTAGCTGTTGGGGTCAGTTTTGTCTTGGAAACAAATCTTCACCAGGAGGGGGACAGGGAAATCTCTTTCTAGCCAATTTTCACTGCTAGTATATTTATAATTTGACAGTGGGCACTTCTGAAAGGCTTTGGAGACTCAGTGATCTTTATGATAACTGGCCAAGGGAAATAATTTCAAGGCACCAGGAGATGCTCATCCAATAATGCATAATAAACCTTTGTGTGGATGGTGCCACTTGGGCTAAGTGTGACTTTAGTCTGTTATAGTTAAATACTTATAGCTTAAAGAAAGAACAAACCAAGGCCACTCCACCAATGAAGAAGAAATCTGCAGAGATGTACTGACCTTTTGTTCATCACTTTAGTTTTCTTAAGCAGCTTTAATACACAAGCCCTATGCAGTGAGAGTTTGCAAAAACATGTTTAGTTTTTATTAAGAAAGACTTCTCAGAGTAACCTAGAAGGATCAAATTAGGGATGGGCCCAGTTCACTCTTCTTCCGAGGTAAGACTGTGTCCTTGTATGGCTTCTTCTACATGAGTGGGCACATCCATGTCTCAATACACGTGTGTGATTCCTACAATGCATCAAATTCAAACTGAATAAGAACCTGTTGTCTGTAGATCTGTGGTAGGTGTGTGTAAAAATACATACCAGCATTTTGGAGCACATTCAATTTGATTGCTACGCCACAGTGAAAAATGGTCAACAAACAATGAAAGAACAATTTTACTTGGCATTTTATTCACTTAACAGAAACATTCACTTATCAGGTATCACTGAAGTGCAATTTACAGAACTTAGCAGCAAATTCACATATGTAAATTCAGATTTATTTTATTTTGTTGTGGTTTTTTTATTTTTTAATTTTATTTTTTAAAAATATTACAAATGTACATCCATTAGTACAGTATTGCCATTCACTCATGCTTGTTATGTACAGAATCTTCACTAAAGAATTACTACTGAGCAAGTTTTCCTCTGCTTCAGGAAATGCTGCGTGTAGGTCATGTGTGCTGGGATGTGGTCCCATCACACTCTATCGCTGCACATAATGAGAAGAAATAGACATTTAAGGTCATATTCAACCCTAGTGCAAGCAGGTGCAACTCCATTGCCTTCAATGAGATCAGCTGATGAACACTTTGCAGTGGGGACCCGGTTTGGTTCCCACTACTAAATTCATCCTGGCAGCTGAATCCAGGATTCCATTTATGTATTTCTTGCAACAAAGGATTCTCCAATCCCCCCACATTTTTCTTTTTATCATTAAAAAGATCAGGTTCAGTGTTTTGTCACAGTAGCTGCAACACTGGCCTGTGGAGCTATATGCATTAGTTGAGCTGATGTCATGCCAGGGCTGGAGAAGGATGGATGAGGGCAGGGAGACTTAAGGAGGAACTCTTGAGGTCTCTTGTGTGCTAGATAAAGACTAACTTGGAGAGGAAAAGTAGAAGACACTGCTTCCCCCTACTCTATGGGAATGACAAACTTTGTCCTCCTCTGGTTTCTCTCCCTCAGTGGGAGCAGCTGGAGCTCCTGGGACCATCAATGTCAGCATCACCCACAGCTTCTTCTGCAGCTCCAGTCATGGGCCTGACCCCCACCCATCTGCTGCCCCTCTGGGTACCTTTGCTGCCCAGATCACGCTGGACCAGTGACAGCTGTGTGAGAGGACAGGACTGTGTGAAGGTACTGGGAAGCTCCAGAAGGTGCCAAAAATACTCTGTACATCAATCAGAAGAGCTAACAAAGTGGTCAAAGTATTGGCAAAGTGGTTACCATCAAACGCTTCCATTATTGAAATGTCTCAGGTTTGGTTTTATTTCTTTTTTTTTTATTATTTTTTTTTAACTATTTCTACTCTAAGGATTTTTTTTAATATATTTTTGGTAGTTAATATGGAATGTATTATTTTGCTGAAAAGGTTTCTGGAAGGGGAGAGCTTTGTTTTATCTAATTTAAAAATTCTAGTTTATCACAATTGTTTTTATACAAGACACTATAGATACATCTTGTAGTTTATAATCTAAAAATAAAATCTCATCAAAATACTGTAGCTATTCTATTGTGGGCATCAATAAACAATGTATTTACTGTATATGGCTCTCCAAACATGATAAACCCTATACAAAGAGCATCTATCTTTATTGATAGGAACAGTTTCCCGTGTAAAGGAAATTACATGGAAAAATATGAGCCTTGTGTTGTTTGAAAAGTAACTCAGCTTGACAATTCTGAGAAAATACCAAGACAATTATCACAAATCAGTAGCAGCATGTTATATACAGATTTAAAGAGAATCACAGGAATAAAAAGAAAACAGTAGTTATATACCCGCAAATCCTGTCATTTAGAAAAACAAAAACTGAAAGAAATATACAGGGTATTTGAAGGTTGGTTCTGCAGTGGGACTGTCAAAGCTCAGTACTCCCATGACTGTATCTTGTGCGTTCTGATGAAGTTTGGGATGGTTCAGATATGAGATTATATCATACCCAGCCACGGTTTTGAAGAAAATGTTTAACAGTTGGGTGTTACTCATCTCCTAACTGAAAAACTCCACCTGCTTTTCAGGCTGCAGATGAACATGAATAATAATAATAATAATACTTGGCATGTACACAGAGCTAGAATCTGAAAACTCTTACGTTGACTAAGACCTTACCCAAGCCTGTAGTTGCATCTTCTTCACTTATGTCAATTTTACTATGTGGGGAGGCAAAACTTACTGCAAGAGTGGCAGAATCTGGCTCACACCATTGCATAAGGCCAGAGCACTTTGTTTCTGCCAAGTTCCTTAGCTGTGAAGCAGGTAAGTATTATTATCCCCATTTGACAGATGGAGAAACTGAGGCAGGATGGAGCCAAATATCAACTGTGCTCTCCAGTTTGGCATGTCTTAGTAGTAGGTACCTGCCCCAGCAACTTTTCAGATGTACAGAACATCCTGAGCTCACACCCACTTGATTTGGAGCTGTGTATCCTCACGAGCTTTGAAATCTGAGGCTCTGGGGTCCTGACTCCAGCCTGCCTGATTTTAGGCAGCTACCCGAAGCTCCAGAGCTAGGAGCATCCATCATCACACTGGTCTTCACTGGCAGCCCCTGCAGAGCTGGGCACCTCCACAGGCAGCCCAGGGTGGAATTGCCCTCTTGAAGAGCATGTGCATTGTAGCTGGTGTCTAAAGGTGATGTGTGACAAACTGGGCCTGGAAAATTTCAATTCATGCTGTGTAAAATTTGTGGCCAGAACTGAAGATTTTGTGGGAAGTGGTTTGTCCAAGGTGTCAGAAGGAATAAGTAAAAACCAAGGGAATCCTGACACCCGGGTTTGTGCTCAGAGCCAGCAGTGGAAAGCAGAGTTTCAAAAATGCTGCATACCTTTGAAGTCCAAATTCTATCTCACAGATTTAGGCAGCTAGCAGGAAGATTTTTGCATAGACGTTAGACACCTTTTTTGTGGATGATTATGGATGCTCCGAGACCTGCTGTCATATCATGTGCCTGGGGTACCTCTGTCTTCGCTCACTATTTTCCATTATTCAGTGATGTCTCTTGCAATGATTGTGTGAGGGAAAACAAACTCTGTTTTGGATCAGATGGGTGGCTCACTAACACCTCAAATCAGTAATAACCAGCAGCAAGAAACAATGAAAAGCAGAATCTTTGTGGGGGTGACATTATAATTTGGGCAGGTCCAATCTTGGGAGGTGCTAATGAAAAAGCAGTTGTCTAAAGTCAAGTTCAGTGCATCAGACACATTTCTATTTATGTATTTCCAATACAGAATTAAAAGCAGACATTCCCATAGAGGTTGCTATTAAATCTCAAACTGCTTGGGTTCTCTCTGCTCATGCATCCTGCCTAGCCTTCTCTCCAGCTGATTCGATCCAGTCATGTAGAAAAGGTGTCAAGTGATTTATACAGTTAGTAGGAACTGATCTTGCTCTGGGGGTTTCTTCACCCAGGTGCCCAGACCGGCTTTCTGAAAAGCTTTAAACAGCTGCTGCTTGACAGACTGGTATGTCTGAGCCACCAGCTTTGCCTCGCTGTACACTGATGGCATGTCTCCATGGCTTGGTACTCGTGTGCTCAGCTGCAGAACAAAACCAGGGAAGGGGGAAAAAATAAAATAATAATAAAAAAAATCAACCGACGAGCCAAAAGAAACAGGAGGCTTCAGTAGCTGTATAATCTTCCCGTCTACATTTCCTAAGCAACAAACAAACAAACAATCATTGTGCTTTGTGTGTTTGCTTTTGGTTTAACAACAGAAAAACAGGGAAGCAATAAATGCCTGGGACACGATTTCAAGCCATTGTGAAGAGAAACGGCATAAACAGCTTTGACTTGGAGTGGGCATAGACAGTAGCAAATCTGGGTGTGTTTTACAAAGGCAAAAGCCTACTTCTCAGTCAAGATGATTTTTAGGGAAAAAAAAAAAATCCTTTCTGGGGATCTTTAAAGAATATGCTCAGTTTAGCCCTGGAAGCAGAGCAGCTCAGTGCTTCCAAGTATATGCAAAGAGATTATTACTGGGTCACCTCCCAGGGTCGCTTCCTGCACTCTTCCCTTTTCTCTCTTTAATGTGTTATCTTAAGAGATGCTGTGAAACCTGCATAAGACAGGGCAGAAATCAAGTGTCAAGATTCATGCTGCTGTGGGACTGGGACATGAGAGCTACCCACCAGGAGCTGCTTTGGGAGACAGCAACATGTGTCTGCTGCCCCTCATCACCCTGAGCACACTGGTGGGAGCCAGCACCCTTCACATTCCTCATGGACTGAATAAACAGCCTCCTCTGACCTGCCCATCTTAACAGTGTTGAACCAGCAGTGAGGCTTTGACATTATGTGAAAGAAACCAAAGTCTGGAAAATGCCTTAGAGCAAGCAGAAGGGGGGGAAGTCCAACATTTACAAGCCAGGGAAAAAAGCACCCTCAAAACACGGCCTTGGAGAGCAAACAATGCTGCTTTCCTTCTCTCTAAAAAGGAGAAATGCTGAAAGACAGACTAAAGGAAAAGGTGAAGGCACAGCCTGAAGTGAGCTGCTCAGGCTTGGGTGTCACCACCACACCATGGGTTGTGTTGGCCTGGCTGGCAAGGGTGTCAATGGGCCACAAGCTGTCCTGGCTGGCAGTGGCTCCCCTCCAGCTGCCCCTGTGTTACCCACAGGTGGAAAACGATGACATTATCAAATGATTTGTTTTGGCAAAAGCAAAGTGCCCTGCTCTTCATGAGTTACCCCCTCCTGCTCCCCCCAGCTCCATCCCTGGTGCCAGCTAGGTGCAGCCCAGCTCTCCCGGCCATAGTCCTGGCCAGAGCCTGCCCTGGGGCCTAACTGGTCCCAGGTATTGTTCCTATGAGGATCCCTCTGTTTTGGGGGCAGCAGGAGTGCTTCTCATCTCTTCATGCCACCTGCTGGGCAAGACATAGTCTGGGACCTGTGACTGAACTGTGACTGAGCCCTGGGCACAAAGCCCAGGCTGGTCCCTTCTGCTCCCACCAGGGTCAAGGTCCCTGCTAGGACAGGACATGCCACTGCCAGGGCTGGCATGACTCCCACCAGCCTCCTTCCCTGCGGTCTTCTGCAGCACAGAACAATCCCTTTGGGCTTGTCCTCATACCTTCCCATCCTGCCTGTCCCTTTACCTTCTGGAATCACTTTGTTGGAGTAAGTGGCTCCAGACTCCCCTGCCTTCTCTCTGCCTTCTTCTCTTCCACTTGTTTCCCAATAGTGAAAAGGTTTTGGCATGTAATAAAATAATTTTTTCTTGTCCTCATCTCCTCCCACTCTGCATGGACCTCAGGACAATTCTTGACAAGCCTCCTTATATAAAATTATTATTCTCATAGTGAAAGTAGGTGGGCTGAAGAGATACTTTGCATTTTCCCTGCTGCTCCACCTGGAAGTGATGGGATCAGTCTCACTGCCTTGGTATCTGTGTCCTTCTCTCCCCCAGCACCTCCTTGAAAGGTCAGACAAGGTAAGAAGCAACTCCTGAATCAGGAATAAAAGAGGAAAATATCCTTATTCTACATCGAGCTTCTTCCCATATGTCCTACATCCCTTTGTTCCACTCTGGAGCTTTGGGCCGTCCATGTGTCCTGCCACTCTCTCCTGTCTGTAGGAAGTAAAATGAAGTGCATTGGCGGGTTGACTTTGGTGTCATTTCAGATAAGGGGAGTCCATGACGATCTACCCAAGAGAAAGCAGGGCTCTCAAGGGGTGGTGGCCATTTTAATTAAGTACAGTCTGTAGTTTTAATGCCATAAAATTGTATTAATTCTGAGTGTAATGAAATTGGAGAACCCTCAGCACCCGGCCACTTACCCTGTGAGGAGCAGTAGTATCGTTGTACGGATTTATCACCACATCTGAGAGAGTGGGCAAGAGGAGAGGAGTGGGCAATCCATAGCACCTGCTTTAGTCAGCTAATTTGGGTGAGATCAGGAGCAGTTTATGTTGGAAGTCTAAACCCCAGTGGTACAATGAAGTGAGGCAGGTGACTCCAAGGCCATCAGAAATACTTTCTTCAGGCCTCTAAGACTCAGTGAGATGAATACTTCCTTTACAGTTAAAGGGATACTTGTGATGAGATGCATAAAAAAAAGACCCAGTTGTGCTTTTATGGACACTTCACACTCTCTTTTGAGCTTTTGACTGCTCATCTGAGCATGTCTCCATCACCATGGACAGCCAGAATACCCATCTCTGCTCCAAACCCGCCTGGGTTTCTGCCCTTGGCTTTCTCTGGACTCTCAGCTCCCATAGCTGACTCCACGGGCTCTAAGCTCCTGATCTCCACCCAGGCCCTACCATGACAGACACAGGAAATTTGTGGAGGCTGCAGTTTCATAATGAAATTGCTAAAACGGGGTTGAATCGAAGGGAAGGACGAGCCCACCTAGGGCTTGTGTCATTGTCCTGTCAGCACTTCAGACCTACCTTGCCATGAAGCTTTGCCCACCGAGTGAAGAACATGTGCTTGCAGAGCCGTGAGGGACTCCCACAGGTCCTCTTCCCTGTCGTAGCATTGATAACCTCCAGGTCAGTGTTCCCCACAATCCAGTTCACACTGAAGCCAGGAGATTTTCCGGGCTGCCGAGCATCAGTGTGGCTAATCCCTGGCAGGAGAGAAGGACACAGGTAACATCCAGTGCTCAAAACCTTCACAGGCTGCTAACGTGGTGGGTTGTTGTGGCAGATGAGGTCTCCTTTAGCAAACAAGCTGACATTGTGCACTGCACATACTGTTGTCACCATCAGTTAAATGTTACTAGTCTGATTACCTTAAAGAGAGATAATTTAGCAATTCCTATAGATTTTTTTTCCACCTTTCAGGTAAATTTTTGTTAGCCTAAGGAAAGCCATTAGATTGTAGTGTGTGGTATTGACAAGTGTTATGGTTGCTGAGAGAAACCTTTCAGAAAGGCTTTAACAGGATGACTGGTCTTTAAAAGGTACTAAGCAGCAAAGTGCTTTTGCCATGAGTTCTTCCAGCTGAGCTTTCCATGGTCCAGCATATTTATCTGCTCTTAACTGCTGGGGCCTTGGCTGTGATGGGAACTCTGGATTGTAGGGAGCACCAATGAGGGGTAAGAAAATATTAAACATAAATTAAATACAGAGAATTTATTAGATCCAAGTTAATACTGATCTTGTAGACATCACAGAGCTACACAGAAAATTCTTGCTCCGACCTTGTGTCTGCCTGCAAGATTCCTACCCCGTATAGGTGCAACAATCTCTTAAAGAGCTAGTTAGTGTCCTAATGGCAGCATTTTGGGTATTGTTAAGTGGAATTACTCTTATTTAACTTTAGACAGCCACAATGAAAATGGTTTTGATCACCTGGTGTGGCTGCATGACCTTTCTGTCATTCACATGGCCAATTTTGGACATCTGAATCACATACTGGAGTCCTCTGCCTACATGGCCAGACAGGGACTTGTTGGAGTGAGTCCACAGGGGCACGACAAAAATGATCAGAAGGATGGAACACCTCTCCTATGAGGAAAGGCTGAGAGAGTTGGAATTGTTCAGCCTGGAGAAGAGAGGGCTCCAGGAAGATCTTTGCAGCCTTTCAATACTTAAAGAGGGCTTATAAAAAAGATGGGGACAAACTTTTTAGCAGGGCCTGTTGCAATAGAACAAGTGGTGATGGTTTTAAATAAAAAGGTGGTAGATTTAGACTAGACATAGGAAGAAATTTTTTACAATGTAGGTGGTGGAACACTGGAACGGGTTGCTCAGAGTGGTGGTAGATGCCCCATCCCTGGAAACATGCAAAGTCAGGTTGGATGGGACTCTGAGCAACCTGCTCTAGTTGAAGATGTCCCTGCTCATTGCAAGCGGATTGGACTGAAGAGCTTGGAATGGGTCAGATGTGGGTATGTACATGACTTATTTTTCATCAGGTAAATTCCTGTTTCTTCTTAACTGTTCAGTGTAGTTCAACCTTTCCATGACTCATATAGCTTTCTCATTTCTTGTACCTGAAACTAGGGAAGGATTAGTTTGCAAGGAAAAAAGAGGAATATAAAAAGGTGTTTGTTGCCTTTATCTTGTGCTGGAAAATAAACCAAGTGAGTTCTGTCTTGCCCTGCTCATTAGTCTTTCTGGGAGCAAAGAATCAACACTGGGAGCTTCCAAGCCTGGAAAAGACAAGGTGACCTGAAGCAGTTTGAATATTTTGGAGAACGTGGGCATTGGATGATGTGTCTGGAGACAGCTGTTGATTGTCTTTCTACTAATTTGCTGTGTGGGCCACTAGCCTGCAAACCTGGACAACAAAAGCCACTGTGGTGAGCAGGCAGGTGAGGACCATGCTGGTGGGCAGGGGCTGCCTGGCACGGCTGCCCTGGCACAGGCCAGTGCCAGGGGTAGATCTCTGTTTCCAAATGGCAGCTCCTGCCGGAGCCCCTGCCTGCAGCAGCTCCAGCAGCAGCTCCAGCAAGAGCTCATGGTTTGCACAGTTTGATGGGGACCCGCTTCCATTGCTCTTGGGTGGATGGCAACAGAGAAAGGTCTTTCGCATTTTCCACTGAAGGGTTTCAAAGAAATTGTGCAAAGAGGGAGAAGTACTGACACAGGCTGTTCAGAGAGGTGGAGATTAAAGAAGAGAGATCAAAGCCTGTCCTTTCCAAAGTACCTCTTCTTGCACACCCTAAACATTTGCCAATCTCAGGCAGAACAGGAGGAGATGGGAACTGGTGAGAACTTGGCATCCGTTGCTATATTTAAACATGTGGAACTTGGTAAGCCCCTGAATGAGACCAGGGAGAGGTGGAGGGCTGTGCAGGGTCAAACGTGGCAGAGATGCTGCCTCTGCAGGCAGCTCCTGCCTCCTGCCCAGGGCCTCTCAGCATCATGGGAAACAATGTTGATGAGGGACATGCTCCCTCTTCTCCTTCCAGTGGGGGACCCTCTGCCCTGGGAGGGAGCTGCAAGAGCCAGATGGGACTGAGCACACGCAGAGAGAGGAAGGTGGGCATTGAAGGGAAAAAAAATGACAGCACAACCACTTTGTATCGTGGCAAAGCCAGAATTGCAGAAATCATCTCAGTCACTGGGACTGAGCTCGCTACTGTGTGTAGAAGAGAACTGCAGCTAAGTCATAATCTCACCTAGGATTTGTAAACACATTCATGTCGCATTAATACCTCTTTCAATTTTTTTCCCTCCTGAGATAACAGATCAGTCTGCATCTAAAAATCCAGGTCACCTAGGCAACAGGATATAAACTGAGAGCTTGAAAATCAGATAGCTCTCTGGTGCCATTCAAACACCTCTACACACAACAAGATGCAAACAGATAAAAATCAGCTGTTAGACACTATGCACCACTCTCTGTCGAGATAGCACCCAAAAGCTTGGAGGACTTGAGTGCCAAAAACCATGATACCAACCAACACCCTGTTGTGCAAAGTTGCCACAGACCCCTAATCAAATAAAATTGTTGTGAAAACACAAATCAGAAGAAAAGAAGGAAAGGCTGCAGGGAGGACAGAGCAGGCTGTGGGTGCACTCCTGCCCAGCCTGGAACCTCTCTTTGTTCTCGTCAGACTACTGGGAGAGCTGGGAGCTTGCCCCAGTGCCTGGAAAACCCTCTGTGCTGGTTTCATGATTTCTCTTCCCAACTATCATACAAAAATATATGTTTTTAGGAAGCAGGAGATATTTTCACATCATTTTCCAAACATAAGAGAAGAGACCTTGAAGAAAAAAAACCCATGAGACTCATGACAGATGCAAATATAGAACCTAGATATATTTGTTGTTTGATTATTGTTTTTCATCCTTTTTAAATGCTTCTTTTTTCATGTTATAACTGTTCTGATTTTATTTGAAAGGCACCACCCAAATAATCTAGATAATTTTCTCTCTTTTATGTAAAACATCCTTGTTAAAACCAACAGAACAAAGAGTACAATAGGAGACTGCAGAAACTGGAAGGAAAAGTCTTTGTACAAATAATATGAACTTGAGGGATATGAACTGAAATCTGTCCTCATTCTCCTCTCTCTCCTAGCAAAACCTCATGCCTCTTCAGGATACCCTTTAGAATCGCCTCAATCTTAAGAGAACAGGAAATAAAAATTACACAGGGCTTTTATTTCTTCTACAAAATACACCCAATAGTAATACCAGTGGATGTCTATCTGGCTGGAACTGGTGTGAGTGGAAAACTTCACTGATTATTTTTCTATGAGGTCAAGGAGTTGTCTCAGGATATTTCATCGCACAGCACGACTCTTCACTGAAATGTTTGTATCACTATGATCAAGTGACAAAATAATTGGCATAATTGAAGGACTCCTGCAATTCGAAATCCCTGTCTGGCCTGATGTCTGAGATGAGTGCAGGTGGTGGAGTTGCCTGGCTGAGATTGCTGAGGTTCAGTCTCCAGCACATTTGCTATGGCTTTTTCTAGGTGCCCATCTCCTTAGTCACTGGATATGCTGTCAGTACAGCTTTCCAGGTAAGGGAACTGCAGCACAAGCCTCAGCAATGTAAGTTCTAAGCAGTATTGGCTCCCAGGGATTTGTGGGGGTGGGAAGATTACAAATAATCTCTTTACAGACAAAAACAATGTAGACAGAGAGAGACAGATTCCTCCCACTGCTTCTCCTGGGTTGAAGAAAACCCACAAACACAACTGAAAGCAAAGCAAAAGCTTTTCCAAACAGGAGTCTCCGGGAAGGAGGAAGCCAGCCATACCACAAGCTGATATTTGAAGTGACACAATGGCCCATCTGATGCATTTCTAACTCCCTTGAAATCTCTGGCAGTGACTCTTGGACATAACTACACACTTAGGCCAAGTATGAGCCGTTACTTCTACTCTGCAAGGCCGACTCAGCAAAGCAGTAGCTGTTCTGTGCTTAAATCTCTTATTAAATCACTTACAGTGTTTTCAGTCCTTCAGCAGTTCAGGTGGGTTTTGCTGTACATCCTGCAGACACAGTGGAAGTGGGTGTGATGTAGATCTTAATGGGTGGACTTATAAGGAGTTAGGGCTGGCACAAGATTAAATCAACTTTCCAAGTAGGAGTTGCAGAGGCTTCTGGCAGACAGAGGTGTGTTGCCAAAATAACAGCCAGATTTGGGAAATGGGGAGTTTTTTGCTGACCAGCTGTGAGTCTTTTCTTCCCTCCCACGATGTGGCATGAGGAGGAAGCATGGGCTGTCATGCCCATGCTGGACCAGAGCAGGAGGGACAGGAGGGGACATAGGGTAGAGGAGGAGCGTGGAGCACAGTTTCCTGCATACTTGCACTGCACAGTCCTTGGCTAGCTGCACTGGAGAGTTAAAAAAAAATGGAGATAAGCTGTTCAAATAAAGATAAGCCTTTTGACCTACTCACCTCATAACACATAGATGCACATTACACTTGCCAGATGTACTAAGCCACACAGAACCTGAGAATTTCCCCAGTGGCTAAACTATCACTTCTGCCTCAGCCAAACAATTTTGTCACAAGGACACATTTAAAAAAATAAAGTGAAAAAACATTAAATACATAAGGAATAAAATAGCACTGTCCTTACTGAGGAACCTAAATGGCTTTGTAAGGGAAAGGTACACTCCACTAAACCATCCTAACCTCCCAACTCTGTAACCTTGACATTGTATTGGTGTCTTAGGAATTCTCCTGAAGAACAATTATCAGTCTAAGGGTAAAGTAAGGGTCTCATCTTGTGCAGAACTGGTGGCCCATAGCACAAGCTTCACGAGGATCCAGAAGCATTCAAGACTTTGTGAGCTTTTGCTGGGATGAGGCCAGACAGCTGCTGCCTGTTTGGGGGTTAAGGCAGTGAGAGTCAGGGGGATGAAGAAGAAAGGACTAGAGACCTGAGACAGGGACGAGGGCTAGCAAGGAGAAGTGGTGGCAGTGAAAGTAGCCTAGAAGATAGCTGGAAACCATGGAGATGGTCACATGACAGGCAGGAGCCTGGTCAGATGCTTGCAATGACTCTCTGAGATCTGCTGAGTGGGCAGGTTCTCCTGCATAAACGAACAACCCTATTCTTATGGCCATCTACTCCAAACATGATGTCTAGCAATGCTGAAGGAGCAGGGGTCCAAGCGAGGAGCACTGGTTGTGGGGTTGCAGGCACAGCACCAGAGGTATGAGGGCTGGTTCTCCTGACTCTGCTCATTGGTGTGTTCACTGGGTGAGGGAGAGTAGGATGGGAGAGAGGTAAACCTGAAATTTACTGAAAATGTCTTCCCTGGTTTTTAGAAATGTTTTACTTAATCATTATTAATTTTACTTTTTTCTGCTTTGAGTATTCTTTGCACAGTGTTTGTTCTCCTAGTCAGCTTCTGTCCACTACTGATCCTTTTTCTGGTCACTGCATATGAAAAACGAACTAGATTTGGATGCATCAGTTTTGTCATTCTACAAATTCAAACCCCGCAGGAAAAAAAAAAAAAAAGCATGGGCTAATGGTTTACTTACAAACAAATAAACTTTCCTGTTTGTGACCAGCACAACTAGAGATGGGAGAAGGGATCATTTGTCTTGCAGGCAGGTGTTTGCTTACCACTGAGAAGCAGCTGATTGCGCCGGTATGAAGCTGGCAGTGGACCAATGTCTTCTACTCTATGGCTCATTACCCGGGAAAGGTGACCAGTGTGATAGAGGCTTCCCACAATGATGCTGTGCAAGTACATGGGTTCGATGAAGGAGCTGAGGAGAGCACCTTGGAGCCCAAGGATGTTCCATCTGGAAAAGAAATTCAGGAGCAATAAAGCGCACGGGTGGAAGAATGGCCTCAAGAGAGCTGCCCTGGGAAAATTAGCAAAGGCCAGCACATGGATTGGAGGGATGAGGGATGAAACCATTCCTGCCCCTGTCCTGTGATGCCTGAAGCACTTCACTCTTGGCTTATTACACAGCTGCGGGCTGATTCCCCCCTACAATGGTTTTAAATTACTGTGATGCCACTGACTTAAGGGATGCTTTTCTGTCTTGTGTTATTGCAAATTGAGGCCCCCTGTTGAGAGCTATTCTTTATAAAAGCATTTTGTGCTTGACAAACATTCATGTACCATGTCTTTAGCAGAATTTTAATGATTTTTTTTTGCATCTATAATTTTACACTTTCAATGGTAGAGCTAACATGAATTTTTTTATTTTACTTTTATTTACCATTTGTTGTACATTAGTATGATCCCCTAGTCATACAGCTAGGATAATGTGACTTAGGTGGCCAAAATTCCTACAAAAGTTTTGTGAATAATTTTCAAAAGCCTCACAAGCTGCCTTTTCTTTGCACAAATGATCTTGCATATATGAAGACATCCATAAAAATCAAATCCTGTTCCTGAAGAGGAAAAAACCAGAGTTACACTTTTAGGTAACTGGTTTGTAACTGATAGTTTCACCTGCTCTGAAGTGTTCAGAGGGATGGATATGTCTCACCTGGCTGTTGTCTTAAAGGTGCAACAGAGTGATGGTGGAAATCTTGGGGCCTTCAATTTGTTAATGACTGTGCTTTCCATACTACTGCTGTTGGATTAGTTGCCAAAATTGTTGAGCATTTTAATAGCCTACAGATTTTTACCTACAAAGTTTTACCTCAAGCTAGGCACAAATATGACAGGGTACTTGCTCTAAATTCTCCAGGGGAGAGGTAATGGGTTAAAAAGTGGAAAAATTAAAAAGGACAAAGAAGTCACAATGCAGTTACCTTCTTGGCAAACCTACTCAGCTCAGCCCATCTAACAGGTTGTTCCTCACCACACAGACACTAACAAGCTCTCTTACACTTGGATAATATTTTTATATAAGCTGAATGCTGTCAATTTGTTTGAACAGTTTTGAGTTCAGGAGTTCAACCTGAAAACGCTTCAGAAAATGTAGTTTTGGAGAGCGTATTTTTGGCTCATTAAAAACCAAAACGCCATCAACATTTGGAACTCTGTAGCTGACTGAAGGAAAAGGTAAGAGGTGCCTTCTATTTAAGGCAACATCCAGTGGCTGCCATGCTAAATAATGTGTTTAAAGCACAATCTCCATCAGCAGCAGGCATTATGTAGCTAATTTCTTACATCATTGTTCTTTTCATTAATTAACATTTCTCAACCGTTAGTGCAATTATTGCAGTGCCTCCGTGCTGTATGTCTCTTTTCATGATTAATAAGGAGTCATTATATTTCCCTTTCCTGAAGCAGTCAATTAACACGGAATACTTTCCATTAATTACTGAATGTTTAAAACCAGCATGCTCTACCTGGAGAGCAATCTGCTCTAGGAACCTGTGACACCAATTGCTTTAAAAAGTTCTCTTTAAATTTTATTCCAAAAACACAAGCAATTTAGCTGGCTATATTAATTTGCCTTCGAAGCAGGACTGTGAATGAGAAACATCTTTTAATCTCATGCAAGAAAAGGCAGCCATCTGGCTGCTGAGGATTTCAGAGTCAGACTCTCCCTGTCTCCCTCTGTAAATGCAGGTCATTAAAGTAATGTGTTCATCTACATAAAACTCAAATGGAATATAAAAGGTAATATTTATATACAAACAGTTTAGTCCCACAATTTAAACAGTCATTGGTTTTATGAAACATTTACTTTAGTCGATCAGATTTGCATAACTTCATTTGGGGGAAAAAAAAGTGTGGTCATTCCTGCAAATAACATCACTTTTAAAGGAAAGAACTAGCTGCCTCTTCGAGTGAATATCTTATCATGATGCAAAATTAATATTGCAAGGTTAAGAAACAGAGCTGAGTTCAGTTAACAGTACTATGCCTCTGACCAGCTTCTGAGGCGAGAAAAGAAAATTAGACAGTGATATTTTTGTCCAGATGGAAACTTGTAAGATACCAGTGCTGTTTTCAACATTTGACATTTCCTTTAAAAAAATATTGTATATTTGATTGAAGGAGAGAAAAAAGCAGCTAAACAGAAAAACAACATATGTTCAGCAATATTTGAATTTTAGCAATATGCGCATCACAAGAAATCATCTGAGATTTATTTACTGAAATAGGGGATTGTGTTCAGGTCATAAATTATAAAGTAATAATGATTATTTAATTTAAATTATTTGCAAGGAACCTGCCTTTTCTTTAGAGACTTTTCTCTGCCTAATTCTGAACATGTTCATCCTGGTGTAAAAAGGGATTTGAATGTCAATGGAATTACATTATTGGAAGTCATAGTATAAGAAAGATCACATCATCCCCTATGTATTAAAAACATGTCATAAACATTAATTAATTCTCACAATGCTGGTGTAAGGTAAAACCCCATTGTTATACACCCAGGGGAACCAGGGCAGAAAAGCAGTATGATTTGCTGATCTGTTGTGTTATTTGGAGGCAGAGCTGGAGTCCATGGCTTCTGGGTACAATAGTTGCTCCTCAGGACAACCCTGTTTCCCATCCCAAAAGGAGACTCAGGCAAATGTAGGGGGCAAAGAAACTTCTGTATCAGCCCTGGTGGGTTTTGACTTCAATGTCTAAGCAGATACAAGACAAATTGGATGGAGGAACCAGACAAAAAAAACAAGGGACAAGAAACATAACAAAGACTACAGGGCATGAGAGAAAGCCATGCCTGATGGGTAGGAGGTGGTATAAAAAGAGACTGTCCCAGACCCAGACAGCATCCTATGGTAGGAATGACAGAGAAATCAGAGGAAGGTGCTGACACCAAGAAGGCAATAGTTGGAGGGGAGTGCTTATTGGGTCTTCCCGAGCAATGTTAAGGCTGGCGCCCCCCGTGGTGGTGGTGGTAAAATGTGATGAAGGTGATGGCACTGCCACCTGTAAGCTGGCCACTTCTGGGGCCAACACAGCACTGTTTTAGCAGCATCCATTCAGAGAAGAGGGATGAAAAAGCAGAGAAGGAGCTTTGCTTTCAAGTCTAGCCCAGGTTTGGCAAAGTGTTTGGCCACATGTTTCATTTTGAAAAGCAGCCCCAGGCATGTGCATGAGTCCCACCAAGTCAGCAGAAGTCCTAGGAAAAGAGTGGTCCTGTGCTAAGCTGGCCAAAATGAGACCCTTGCACTGCTGCCCTTGTCCTTCAGAACACAGCGAAAGCACATGAATGATAGGGGGAATTTTCATCTACTCATTCTGCTTCTGTTTTGTGGATAAAAAGACCTGTCTTGGAGGGCAGCCAGTTCAGTATTTTGCATAAACAACAGATTTAACTGACAAATATTTGGGGCAAGGTCTTTTATCCTGTGTATTGTTTATCCCTTGACCAACACATGTTGCTGATGTACTGACTCAGCCCTTTGATATCTGAACATCTATTGGATTACTTGTAGATGGAGGATAGGGAAAGTTCTGCCTGAACAGCAGTGAAACTATCAATAAGGGTGCTCTTTTTTGAAGGAGCTATTTCTCTGTAGCCTCATTTAGGGCCATGAATGTAGCTGTGTTCCCATCTGTAACAAAGTGCTCTCTTCAAATGTTGCTTTTCAAAATAAAATTATTATTCAGAGCAATGCAGTGTTACACTTTGGGTCCTCAATATATCAAAGTGACTTTTCTCGCTATGAGGAAATATGCTGGATCATTCTGGATTTTCCTAATTGTACAAGATTTTAAGGGATGTTTTCAAGGGCACACAACTCTCTAATAACTTCTGTGCTGTGCGCTTTGTAATAACCCTTCCAATAAAGTGAAAATCAACCCACTGCTCCCTTAGTCACAGATCTTATTTAAAAAAACAAAAATCTTCAGCAAGCAGGATCAATAAAACCAAATGTCTCCCTTTTCCACTTAAATATGGGAGCTTTTGGTGCTTGAAATGGAAGGAAAGTATACCCTTCCTTTTGTTCAAACAGTGGATATTACTGCACTGTTTACAAAGACAAAATCCCGTGTCCGGTTTTCAATATAGATAATCCTTGAATAAATAAATTTTCACCTGTTTGTCAATCATGGAAATGCCAGCGACGAGCTGGGAGGCATCCCAGAGCAGGCAGCCTTCCTTTAATTAGATGCTGTGCTCCCCGGGTCCTGGCTGAAATGTGGGTTGGGGGAGAGTCCCTGCCAAGCCCCCACACAGCTCACATCCCCCTGGCACTCTGGGACCAGTGGCAAAGTGTGCATGGAAATGTGTCCCCAAGTCATAACCACATGGCAGCTTCCACACCTGTGTGCTG
Organism: Hemiprocne comata; assembly: GCA_020745705.1. NCBI lineage: Eukaryota > Metazoa > Chordata > Aves > Apodiformes > Apodidae > Hemiprocne > Hemiprocne comata. The sequence goes on from CM036587.1 coordinate 12,135,307, forward strand.
CAGAATTTTCTCACCATGTGAGTTGTCCACAGCCCCTCCCCAGGACCAACCGAAATATGGATGATGAAAATACTGTGGAATGGGCTTGGGGACAAACCTGCAAGGGGACAAAGGGCTGCAGCCTCACACGGGTCTGCACGTGGCTTCTCACTGTTCCTGAGACACCTGGAGCCCCTTCAATGAGTATTTCCAGCATTGGTTTGAGCATAATATTACCCAAAGCCAAATGCTGACACGCTCCTGCCTTTGAAACTCTTAGAAAATGAGATGTGGAGAAATTCACACAATGCTCCAAAACATCTCAGCCAGCGGTGTCCATCTGCCATTGAAGCTTGGTGAGACTGCAATGTCTCCTCAGGACCTTTGGAAACCTTGCCCATTAGAAAGCACTGCTGATGAATTTCAACACTTATTTTTAAAAGGCTTTTTATAAAAGACACCTTTTTTGGTCATCATTAAGAGATTTAAGCCTTACTTACTTGGTGTGTTGTTAACCTCCTGTACCACAGTTTCTATTACTAATATTTCCTGCTATGCTTCACACAATATAAATTGTTATTCATGGTGGCTGGTGCTCAGCAGAACACCTGTGGTGTTCCTATTTATATGACCATTTAGCTATTATTGGTTTGAAAACTGGAACTAGTGCATTAGTTTGTGATCTGTATTTTAACAGTAGGTGGTTTATATATGTTTTCTGGAACATAGTTTGTGATGAAAGATTGAAATTGCAATCTCAGTCACACAGAAAGGGGTTAAGAGAGAGAATTACAAATCATGTGCACAAATCATCTCTAATTGAAGATCTGCCAGTGTTAATTGATTTTTATTTATATTAATATGCAGCCTTTGAAGTAGCTTTTCTTAAGACTTACCTTGTCAGGCTCAGTTTTCTGTGAACAATGGCTCTGGTCGACAGGCTAACACTAAAATAGATCTAAGAATGCCAACTTCTAACACTGACTTTCAGTCTTGCATTTTTATATGCTACATTTAAATACAGCTTAATGTGCTCAAGTCATCTTGTAAAATGTTACTTCAGACTCCCAGTGCTAAATCCTGAAACAGTGCCTTAAAACTACATTACCTTGCAATGCTCTGAACATACTCTGAATGAACATTCAACAAAGATTCCTTTCAATTCTCTGTCTCATGGGCCCAAATAATCACAAACAGTAGCCATGGGACAAGAATAGACTGGCAATGCTGTAATGCAAAGTTTGCAGGTCCTTTGTTACTGTCATTTTACAGGTGAGATATAATTTAGATATTCAAGGTCTTCTTTAACCTCTGGGCTTAATGTCACTGTTTTTGTGAAGTATGAGGAAGTGGTGGCAAGAAACTACCTTTTGAGAAGTGGTAGTAAGAAAATTTCAAGGAGAGCTTACAAAACAAACACTGAATCTGCCTTTTATTTGATATATAAAGACAGCACTTGTGAGGACTGCTCCCTCAAAATCCTGCACTCTGCAAAGTACATTCCCCAAGCCTGCACCCTGCAAGAGGAGCTGCAGGTGCCCACTTCTGAAAGAGGACAAGTGCCACCACTCATGCATTTAAGAGTATGTCTGTACACTATTAGTGTGTGTAGATGTAAATTTGATGCCCAGAAAGCTGGCAGCTCTCCGAAGTAAATAGATCAGCTGGTTACCCAGTGAGTGCTCTGCCCTGGCCATGGCTTAAGGTCTCCAGACTCATGCTAAGGTCTGTAAAGAAAATGGGTCTTGGGGAAGAGCACTGTACTGCAGAACTGAGTCTCTAATGGTACACCCAGATAAGAACTAATTTTTAACCCAAAACCTTAGTGTTGAGTGCTTATATGAAGACCCTCACAATAATTTGCACATGAATGGTAGTGAAGATGCTGTGGTGACATAGGACCTGTTTATGCTATGGGTCTGCTGTGCTATGGACCACCTCGGTGGCCTCCTCCACATGCTCCCAGCACTATTGCACTTCTCTGCCAAACCATGGGCAGTGGCAATCATTAAACCTTTTTGTGCAGCTCTTCGGGGCAGAACGCCCTGCTATTTTGCATTGACTGATGAAGAGAGGTTTAATTTGGCCCATTGTGTGAATGGGTTTCCTGTCACCAAAAGCCTGATTCTCTTAGGTCTTAATACAGGTTATGATGAGCATCAAGAAAATGTTAAATGACGCAATTTTTTTCCCCAAACAGCTGATCATTTTCAAAATTATTTTGCTGATGATATTGCTGCTTTTTCACAAGTGTATGCAGTGTACATTACAGTGGAAAATAGAAGCTGAAATCTTAGGTGTTAGTGTGACTAATGAACTTTGGGTCTAAAGAATGTGATTTAATCCTGAGATCTATGCACTGAGAGGCTGAACTCGCTTCAGCTGTACTGTGAGACTCACAGAAGTTGTGTGTGAAAACACTCTCTCAGGGTGGGTTATTTGGGGATTCACAGAACCCAAACTTTAAATTTGTACATATAAATGCATAGGTTTTCAAAGCCAGAAGGAATCACCAAGGTCTAGTTTGACCTCCTTTATAATGCAGTCACAGAATGTCACCTCGTAATTCCCCGTCTGAGCCAAATAACATGAGTATTCATGCTAGAAGTGTTTGTGCTTTAATTCAGGAAGGGAATAGGTATGATACCAGGCTGTTTATCTTGCAATCTCAACACAGCCACAGAGCCCAAATAATGCGTACCAAGCATCAGATTCTCTCAGACTTGTGGTGATAGTAATAAAAATTGCTAAATGCCTTTGAATGACAAATAAATCGGATTAAACCACTCTCTGCTTATGGCTGGCCTGCAAGTAAGAAGGAACATAAATCGTTAGATAGATGATTTATAAAATATTATTCATTTTCCTGAGTAACTCTCTCCGTTCTTGAGTCTTCAATATTCTGATAGCAATGTGCTTTGCAAATAATGCAAAATTATGTATATTTTAGCAGCTACCGGGTAGATTCTCAAGAGGGAACATTCTCTAATAGCCCAATGCTCCTGAGGGGTTTTTACAAGCAATAAAATACAAAGTATACAAGTGAAATTTTTGTCAAATCTCAGTTATATAAACATGAATTTCAGCTTTGGAGATCCTTTTTTTTTTTCTTATTGCAAGAGAAGCCCAGATGATGTGCAAGCAGATTCCTGCATCCTGCAGACATTTGAAGAGTCAACTGTCTATGTGGTAGAGCAAATATTTGGAGTCTGAAGTGTGGCATAGAAACCATCTGCTGATCTCTTCAGTGGGGGCAGGAGCAGGGAAAGGGCCCTCATCCAGCAATCTTGACATCCACTGAACTCCTTTCCTGTCTGTACTTGCTATGGCCAGAGGCAAAGAAGACAGAAAACAGCCCCACAAGTGCTGAAACAAAGGTCTGGTGAGGAAATCTCTGATTGTTTCCCCCTTACAGGACAGGATAATATGGAAAAAAATTGATCATAGGTTGTATTTAATATGGTAAACTGAAATTTGGGATAAAGTTTATTGAAGATGCTGTATCTAAACCTCTTCTCACCAATCTTTGCCAAGCTCTACATAAAATTTATAGCAGCTAAAAACCTACAGCAGTGTTGTTAGTGACGGCCAGCCTTGAGGGCATTGTTTATTTTCTGGTATGCAAAAATTTTTTTTTAATGGTTCCTGTGTTATTTGTGCTTTGTTTTCTGTAGCACAGTGATTGCCAAACTAGAACCCAAATATATATAATTGGGAGCTTGATGGAAATAAAAATGCAGAGCAAGGTCTCACAATGTGACTGTGAGAGTAAGAGAAAGGGAAAGGCACAACCTCCAAGTGCAGCCAGGGTTGGGAACATCTCTAGATAGCCTTGGGCACTGTCTCCAGAAGCTTTCAGACCCTTCACTGTGGTACATGTCATGGCAATGCCCCCTGCACTCCATTTGCCTTCCTTGGTTTCCTTTGTGGGAGGGTTTTGGTTTGTTTCGTTTTTTTTATACATTAAAGTCCATGCTTTTTACTTATTGACTTTGAATTTTTCTCTTCAAAACCCCTGTTTGTGTCCCTCATCTCGTTTCCATCACTTCTAGTCACTGGACCTGCCCACACCAGACACACAAATAACCTCTTCTATGGTAATTTCCCATCTCTATCCTTCCCCTTAATTAGGAATGACCATTCCCTCTTCTTTGAAAGTCTACGCCTTAATCAATTTCTGAATCTCCATGCTTCATTTCTCTTCATTTGTTAATTCAACAGTAGTTCTACTGATTTTTCATGTAACAGAGTTCTTAACCTGACCAAGAAGCCCATGGTGATTGAAAGTGTCATGTTTTGTGGTGGGACAGAGCGGAGTCTCCCTGTGCCAGCTGCCAGCAGATCTGCTGGGAGACACAGAGGTTTAGGAAATTTGCCAAGAAGATGCAGTAGGAAAAGCCAACTGGATTGGGGGCTATTGAGCTACCTGGTTAAATAAAACCATACACCAAAGTACTAGAACTCTATGGCTTTTGGGAACCATAAGTGAGGCACTGGCTACTGATTTGGGCACAGGCTTGTACTGCTCTCAGCACAATAACACTTTAGCTGCAACCATCATTGCATGCAGGGCTGTTTGCTCTGCAAAATGTCTTGCAGATTTCCTCAGTGCAGTGCAACAGGCAAATATCCAAACTTCTGAAGCATTTGTAATGCTGCAACACTACCACTGGTCCTACAAATGTTGCTTTTTCCACCCCTTTTAGCAGCCTCAGAGCTTTTAACTGTTTCTGCTGAGTGTAAAAATTTCTATTCAAAGCAGGGAGTAATGACTGCTGACACTATTTTTTTTTTTGTCTAGGAAAATCCTATGCCTATTTGAGTTACAGTGCAAATAAATAATAAAAATGGCAATCATTCATATGCTATTGCAATAATAATATCAAAGATAAGAGCTGCATAATTATTTTTTTTATCCTGAAGAAAGGTTGCAGTAGATTCTTTTTTTTCTTCACAGACTTGAATGTTGTATAGATCTGTTGCAACAAGGAAAGGATTCACTGGAAGTGCTTAGCAGATGTTCTTGGAGAAAACCCAACTTCTGAGGCTGCACATTACATTCAGCATCCTCAGCAACAGCCAATGTAATACTGTTTGCAAAGCTGATGTTTAATTCACTGGCTAATGGCATTCAAAACCACAGAGAGCATGATATTTCCATCCTCAAACTGAAATTTGTTTAGTATTTCGAGTCCATATGAGTCTGATTTTGGAAAACCCAACTGCATCTAAAAAGAGTGCAAGAGATCCACTGGAAACACTTTGAGTTGTTTGTTATTTCTTTATGAATAAATGAAAACATTATAGCAGAATTTGCTCTTTATCCTTCATGCAAACACAACAGTTGTGACCATTACACTTAGCAGAGGGCGGATTTTGTGTCTATCAGTATTTCCATTTGCTGGTTCAGTCACACATTTTTCTGCCAAAATGCCAGGCTTTGCTAAGCCTACAGACTAATTTAACTTCAGCAGGTCATCTGGTTAAAGCTAAGAGCAGAATGTATGCATTTGCATTAAACCAAAGCCTTATGCTTTTTTTAAAGATTATGTTTATATTGGCCTTTAATACTTGTGCCAAATTCTCAGCCGATGTACTTCAACTGAGTTCTTATGCATTGATTTTCCAGCAGAGAATTTGATCACAATATTTACATCTTTATAGATGTAATGTAATGTATTTTACCTCTTGAGCTGCATCTATAGCTAATGTACATAATATACAGATATAATTATGAGTGTAATTATACATGCTTGTATAGTTATATACTAATAGCATAATAAAATAGTATAATAAGTTTGTGTGCAAACAGACTTTGTTTTCAGTTGTGATAGCCATCTTTGCTGTAATTTGAGAATGGCAAATGTGTTTACATTTTATTTGCTACCATGGCCTAATTATGAAATATTTATTAAACAGCAATTACTCTTCATAAATATATGTGGTATTTACAGAACAGAGCAGAAAGCCACAGAAGTGGCTGTGACATGAGAGTTCTGCAATGACTTTCAAAATAGTAGAAATATTCCTAGCAGCTTTTAGGGCACTTTATCCAACAGGGTGCAGATGAGCTATGTTTATCTGCATGATGGTTGGTTTGCAAGTTTTGGGGTAAATGATCCAATAAGAGCAGAGTGGATGTATTTTATTTGCACACTGAAATCCTATTGGCAAAAATGCTGCAAAGACAGTTTATATTTTTGTCACACTGTAAAAAGCAACTAACGACCCATGGAGAATTTGGGAAAATGTCCTATTTACATTCCATCCTATTCATACGGTCTGTTTTTGCATACAAAGGAGGTCTTCGTTTCTGCAGGGTTTGTCAGCACCTGTGAGATATTCTGCACCAGTAACCATAGTCCACTGTGGCACCAAACTTCATTTCCACATGCAAAGAGTTTTGCAATGTATATACATCAGGTACCTGGCAATTTTGTCTGTACAGGACATGGTGATGAGCTGCTCTCCCAGCAACACGCCGTCCCACGTCTGAGCGGCATTGTGACACCGGACTGGTATGGTTCCTTCTCCAGACTCAATCTTTGTTCGGAGGTGCCCACGGTATTTTCTCACTATGTGCTTGCTGCTGTTCACTGGGCAAAACAAACACAAGGGTGGAAATAATTAAGTTTTTAGAAAGAAACTGAGAGGCTGTATTGGTGTCGTAGCTTGTATTTGCAGAACCACTTGTGGAGGTCCTTTAAATTGGATGCAAAATTAGATGAGATTACAGCCCAAGAAAGCAGCACTATGGCAAAAAGTATGTGCTCCCTAGCATGGTTGTCTTTTCACATCCATCAAAACTTTTACACAGCACACACTTGGCTCATGTTCCTATTCCCTTTCCCTTCCATATTTACGAAGAAGTGTGCTCTGTCTTTTAGAGGAACAGTACAATTTCTTGTTTTTAACCCTCACTTATAGGATTAAGCTGTGTCAGTGGAATATTTGGAAAAACTTTGTTCAATGAGTGTTATCAAAGACTCACCTGCTTGACCCAATTCAGTCCAATGCTTTAGTTTGATATTCAGTTGCATTTTCTGAATAATTTCACAACTGAGGTTCTGGTTTGTGATGGAATTTAACTGAAAATTCTCAAAAGCTGAAGTTTTACACTCTGGATCAAAAGCAAATCAAAACTTGGTAGCTATTCATGGCTTGCTTAAATTTCTTCTCCAGTCTCCCTAAAGGGAGGTACCCTCCTGCCTTTTGTCACACTGATATCTCTTCTGCATTTGCCATCCATCACTTCAGTGATATTACACATCTGAGTGCAAGGCACCTGCTTTTTGGGGTGGTGCAGGGCAAGAAGCCAAGGCACTTGTCCTGCCCTGCAGTGAATTTCACTGAGTCCTTGCAGATATGCAGTAAGTGCAAAAGATAATGACTTTTCTGAAGTACTTCACCTTCATTTTCATGAAAAGAGAAAAGTTCATGAAGTAATGAAGTTCATTATAAAAATCACTTTTATCTTGCTGTTCTTTTACAAGAACAAGGAAATCCTCTGGGGCTGCTCAATGTCTTACCTCAGAGAGTTTCACTGGAGAACTCCTCCATGAAGCAGACCTTTCCCAATTTCCCTTCAGCCCAAAGGAAAATAACAAAAGATGGTACATGATGGCCTTTGCTTTTGAGGAAAAGGAGTCCTGCTTCTACAGACATAAGACTTTTGCCCATTTTTGAAATGGTCCTGTATATTTTTCCATGGTCTGCCCCTCAGCTGGACCAGAAGGCTTCTGCTTGTGAAGGTGATGCTCCTCAGGGGGCTATGGGGCTGCCTGGGTTCCTGGCCCTAAGGAACATGGGGGTGTCACAGGTTGCAGGGCTGACTGAACCCCTGGCCACGAGCAGCCACCTTTGTGCATGCTTCCCAGCTGCTGGTTCTCTCCCTCTGTCACTTTTTACCATCTTTGCTTTGTGTGACCGCTGTCTGTGCTGCGAGCTCTGGTGGAAGCAATTGATTGACTTTGGCTGCTGACGATGGTTTACAAAAAGGGAATGGGAAAATAAATCACTTCGGCCCATTGGGATTAGCAGAGGCAACAAACACATGTAGAACAACAGAGGCAGCTGTGACCTGCCAGCAGATGGGCGGCTGAGCCTCCCCAGTCATTCCCTCTTGGCTTCCATCCTGCTTTTTTAAAATTTAAGATGGGATTGTGTGTGCCAGCAGTGGGCTGGACCAGGTATCAACTGGATGAACTGGCCATTGTTGAAACAATTTCTCATCCAAAACCAGGCTCCATCATGTCCAAAACATTTGCAAACAATAGACAGTTTGTTTGTGCAGTCTCTGGAATTGAGTCTGGGGAGAGCAGTTATTGCACTGCCATCCCCATCAGCAGCTCTCTCCCCGTGGGGGATAAGGGGCCCTTGTACCTATTTGTCACAGACAAGCTGAGACACTGCAGTAACCACCAGACTTGGAGTATTGTGGCTTCTCAAACTTGAGTTCTGAGGGAAACTGGGAAGACCCAACAGACAAATAAAAAAATTCAATAAGCAAGAATGCCAAAGACTCAGAAATGTCTCAGATCCTCTCCCCTCAAATTGCTGGGCTGTGCCAAGACTGTTGGGAAACCATTTTCCTGGCCATGTGTGCTGATTCTTTCTACATTCCACTTGTCTGGGATGCCTCCTGCAGTATCATTCTGGGGATGCTCTTTGGATGGGATTAGCTATCTGGGAACTAGTCCATACTTTTCTTGGGACTCTGTGGGGAAACTTTTTAAAAAAAACTTTAAAACTTAAAAAGTTTTAAAAAGCTTTTCAAAAACTGAGTAGCATTTTTTATTATTAAACCACAGAATCATGCAGAAGGTACCATAGAATTTGGACAACAAAGGGAGAAAGTGATCACTTCTGCTTAGCAAATTCATCTAGCTGAGCAAGAGTGAGAAATGTATAGCAAAACCACTTTGTCTTCGTCTGCATCCATCGAGAATGGATGGCACAGCAGAGCTAGACCTCTGCCAGGGAAGCAGTGAAGAGTGACTCAAGAGGCTATTGCTGTTTCAGCTGGTAGAAAGTTTGACTTTAAGCAAATCAGTTCCCTTTTCTTAAGCTTTCCCGCAGGTATAATGAAGATAATGATGCTTCCTTCTTCTGCAAATTCATTTGAAGGCAGTGCTCAAAAACTCTTTATGAAAAATAGATGCTCTCCTTTCAATAAAGATCTACCACAGAAGTCTGCCTGCTGGAAATCCCAGGATCAGAAGCAGAATCACCCTCAGGAAAAACTGACTTTTTAGTGTTTCTTTTGCCTTTTTTTTTTTTTCTTTTTAGAAGAATATTTTTTCTTGCTACACCTCTCTGTCCCCATTTCCCATCTCTCTCTCTCTATTCCTCTTGCTTTCTCAGCTCCCACTCAGAACTCTGCCATTGGAGCATTGGCCTCCTAAATTACTGTGTTTCAGGCAGTTCACCATGTTGATATGCCTACATTTTGCATATGTGCAAAGGGACATGTAACTGCTAGGGAATTTTGGTGACTGCATGATGAGATGAGCAGCCCATCATTTATGTGACTTTGATTTTGCTATGTAAATGTCACTTAGTGGGAGGCAAAGTATCCCACAATGCTGCCAGAGATAAGGAGCCACTTTAGAGGAAGAAAAAGCAGCAGCCCTGCAAACAACTGTTGACCACTTGGGGAATTTAAAGCAAAGGACAACAATTTGGGGGTAAAAGAATTTAAACATTTCTGTGAGTTTTGGGGGGCGTCCTTCTTTGATTTTTTATCTGTCTATTTGATCTTCTAAGTTTCCCTCAGGACCAAAGGAAAAGTACGCCACGTTTGGTTGTTATAAAAACATCTCTGGCCTGCAAGTACCAGAAACTTAATAAAGTTTTAAAAAGCATTTAGGAAGTGTGTGCAAGTGCAGAGATCATCTCAGTTCCCAAATGCTCATATTAACTCACCCCATGTGCCAAACTTTGCTCCCTGGTGCAGCCAAGCAGACAGCATTAGCTGATAGGATTCAGGCAGCTGTGGCCAGTGTACGCTCACCCTGGGACACACTTCCACAGCACTGATAAGGGGTTTTAGCTGCTCAACTGCTATTAAATTCAATGGATAAGGTGTGACTAAACCCCTGTGCTGTACTGCCTGTCTCAGGCTGCTCACATTGCTGGGATAGTGGGCACACATGCTGCAAAAGATGATCTGTAGTGTTTATATAAAATACTAATAAGCCAAAGCTCGGAATACTTTCAGATTGCCAATGATTAAATATATCCACATCCTCAACTGGAATGCACTTAGTTCTTTTTTAGCATCTCATTAAGTAGTGCAGGAAGATACAAATATTGAACACAGAAAAAGATGAGGCTCTGGGTGTTTTGCACTGAGGCTGCAGAGAGACTCTAGCACATAAGCTTGCCAGCAGTAAAAAATGCACTCCACTTGCTGGCACAGCCTGCTATGGATCATATTAAAGTGGTCTCAGAAATATATTTATTTATGCAACTTAAAGTCACAAACTACAGCCTACTGCTGTTCTGCTGTTCAGTATGATCAAAGCCTCAGTGACTAGGAGCATTTCTGATCTCTGCTGTGCTGGTTCTCCAACTGCGTAATCTCAACTAATTGCAGGGGAGAAGGCATCTGAGGATGCCACTTCAACCAGAACAAAATGTCAATTCATACTGGAATCAGAAAGGACACACTTAAAAAATCATTTTGAGTGGATTTATGATGTGTGCTACACTCAGACATGAAAATTACTCCTGACAGTTCCAAAGATAAAAAGTGTTGGATTATTAATTATTGGATTAGAAAGTTACCGAGGTGTTTCGTATTTAAAATCAGTGAAGCCCACTGCTTTCAAGGCTTGCCCCTTATTTTCATATTTTCTCCAAGACCAGTTCTAGTTCAAATGGTAATGAAAAAAGCCACTCCATATTTATTATTTAGTTGAAGAGTGAAGAGGAAATGGACAGTGATTAAATAGAATCACATGAATAAGGCTGTGTCTGAAATTTTGCATGGCTGCCTCAGAGGTTCATTTTCTATTTCCCTGCTTCAGTGGAGGCTGCTTTCTCCTCATGAAGGAAGAAGTAAAACAGCCTAGCTTGCATTTTTTTCTATGCTGGACCTCCCATTCATCAGCATGGTTTACAAAGCTTCCTTAGAGTGGTTTGAAACAAAGGGGTGGAAAGAGAAGTGTTAACATCTGGCTGCCTTTGTATTGGTGGCTATTAGAGATGCCCTCTCCTCAAGCAGATGCTGAATGAATGTACAAGATTACTACTTCTGGAAGTATTGAAGTGAGTATCACAGCATACTGAAGGCTTTGGATGTGTCTCCTTTGCTGGATAGGATGGCTGGTCAGATAACTCTCTGCTGTATCGTGCTTTTGTGGCCAGCAGACAGTGAGGCTAAAATCATAGAATCATAGAATTATAGAATGGTTAGAGTTGTAAGGGACCTTAAAGATCATCAAGTTTCAACCTCCCCTGCATGGGCAGGGACACCTCCCACTAGATCAGGCTGCTCAGAGCCCCATCCAACCTGGCCTTGAACGCTTCCAGGGATGGAGCTTCAACAACATCCTGGACAGCCTGTTCCAGTGTCTCACTACATCCACACTAAAGAATTTCCTCCTGATCTCTAACCTAAACCTCTTCTTTCAGTCTAAAACCGTTACCCCTTGTCCTCTGGGCCAGCTTTTGAAAGCAAGAATCTTTAGGGATATTCTGAAAGAAGACTGGATTTAGGAAAAAAGTATATGGTAGGATTCATCACACTGAGGACTAGGCAGGTAAAATCAAGGGTATTGTCTGAGGGTCTACAGAGCTGCCTCTGCGGCGAGTGTGGGGATGCATCATTCCCAGAGGGAACACAAGTGCCTGCCTTGCACAGGTGAAATGTATGTCAAGTTGAATCCTTTAAGGTTAATATATGCTTTTAAAATGTAGGCCAGAATGCCTATTGCATCTGAATGCAACTCCAGGGGAACTCTTCTGCTCGCTCCCAGAGCCATGTAGCACCTATCACATCATGGCAGAGTTCAGTTCAGATCTGGGGTATGGACATTACCATAACCATATATAAAAATATAAATACCAAATACCTAATTTATCTGAGAGTGTTAAAAATTTTGGACACCTGTAATATGTGGAACTAAAATTAACAGCTGGAATGATACCTCTTTACCTTTTTCCTCAATATGTGGTGTCTAATGCATAAGAAAAATCAGTGATGGGAAAAGTTTGTATCAAAAAAAAAAGAAAGGAAATGACTGCATTATTTGTCCTTATCTGTTCGAAGTACAGATGAATGAAATTATGAGTTTTGGGTTGAGCTGTGTTGTTAGAGACAAGAAGGGTGTAAAAATGGTACTCTATCATACTGAAGTTCAGCACTGGGTGTTTTAATGAAAGATTTTAATTTTGATCCATATATGATTACTGAGGGGAAAAATTTCATCTATCCAGGTGACATAACATTTTATAAAGACTTTTTATTATTTTTAATATATATATATTATGAAATGGGTTGAATGCTTAACCTAGAGTGCTAGAATACCTTTATGAAATAAATTGCTGGCGTGGAGAATAGCACATGAAACCCATTTTGCCATTGGGTAACTTCTAAGTAAGCCCTGGTCTCTCAACAAGCTTTAATCCCTTGGAACAAAAAAAATTGTCTGAGAAACAGATCAAAATATGTACCCTACAAACTATTTTTCTCTGATGTCTGTCTCTGAGGAATCCCTGGGATCAAAATGTGAGTAGCTAGTTAAAATTCTCTTTAAAACAATTTGTTGGCAATAAAGACATGTGCTGTTTCCTCTGAGAGTCGTAATTAACTGCTAGAGGCAGAGAGGAATGATCAGTACTGGATCAGGCATGGAGGAGATCCTAGATCCTTGATACCACCTACAAACCCAGGCTGCAGACTCCAGCCTGCTCTGCAGTACAAGTGCATTACTATGTTGAAGCCAGAAGCATGAGATTTATCAGTGGAATTAAGATTCCATGCATGTGGCAATCAAGGAAAGTACAACTCAAACACTTGAAGATTATTATTTTTAATTACTAATTGCTCCTTTCATCTAAAATCAGATGTGCAATGCTGTTGCTTTGGAAGTGCAGCTGCCCCTGCAGAGCAAAGTCTGGAGACCTGGCAAAGGGCTGCACTGGGCTGCAAACCCCATGTCGGAGTAAAGTTCTGCCTCTGAAGCCTTCATGAGCCTCATCACTAGCATAGAGGCACACTAGCTGGTCTTCAGCAACAATCATCTCATCTTTGACAGTGTGGAGAGCTGCTGCCAATGCCCAGGTCAGCAGCCAAGCAAAGCCAGGGCACTGGCTAGAGGCTGTGTGTGCAGACCGAGATGCCAGTCGGGGTCCAGTGGGGACCAGCTGCTCAGCTAAGTCCTAAGCTATACATCACCATGTCTTCTTCCTATTTTTTTAAAATGAAAAATGTTTTCTCTTAAAGCTAGGCTTTATCTTTTAAATGTACTTTGTGTGAAAAATTGTCAACATCACTGGAATTGCCCATTTGGTGACAATTCTCTCCCCTGCCATGTTTTAATCAAAAAGTTTACACAAACATAAAGGGAATGTGTTATTCATCATAACTCTGTTTCTTTTATAAACAAAACGTGCTGTTATTCATGTGGCTTTGAGATTTTTGTTGTTGTTTGGAAACTGGAATCACCAAGAGTAAGTTAAGAGAAATGTTGTGAAAGAAGTCAGCAAAATATGGAAACAGAAAATGAACCCCTTGGGACAGAAACGAAAGAAATCTGTCAACAATACTGACAGATATTCAGCCACCCTGTGGCTGGGATGAGCCCAGAGAGGCTGTGGTTCTTATTTTGTCACCAGATATACCCTAGTTTAACTTCAGCTTCTGGAGCTTTAGATGGAAATTACTGAGTACAGTCCTGTGATCTCTGGCTGGAGAAATTCGATCAAGATCATCAGGAAATAGTTCCCATCAGCCATAGAAATTTGTGTATCATAATTACCAAATTATTCTGAATAATGATATAACAGTGCTTAGAATATATTTCTTTTAATTTTAATAGCCTATTCTGAGAATTAATTACTCTACCTCAAAGCTGTGACAGCTGGATACCTTTTACTGATATTTTATGTGTATGGAAATAGAAATGACCAGAGTGAGGTGAGTTGCTCAAGGCTAGTTAGAGGAGTACCAACAGAGTCATGGTTAGGATGAAAATGTTTGTCACTCCTACTCAGATGTCTTCAGATTTTTCTCCTCATAAGACTCTAAGAAACTCTCCAAGAGTTTGAGGACTTTCAAAAGTCCCACAGAGATCTTAACTGGACCTAGAGTTGTCTGACAAGCTTTATAAAACTCAGCTTATGAGCTTTACCTGTGACTCCCACTCAGTGGAAGGGTAAATTAGACCAAACTAGATCTGAGTGGGTGTAGTTTTTGCCCACAGGCATTCTTGCCAACTAAGTTTTGATCTATTCCACTCAAAATACATGCCATAATTAGGTGCATATCTCTAGCAAGGTATCAGATGTTGGGGGTGGAACTGGAGCATATGGTCTCTTCTTCCCTGCTGCAGAGCACCTCGGAGAACCTCAGACTTCATTATTCCTTGGGCTGGACAAATTTGGGGACAAAGAGCTTTTCTTGGTGAGATTTTCTGCTACTATTCTGAAAGTTTCTCAGCCATGGCCTTTTGCTGATTAATGTTGCTTTTTTATCATGTCTGAACATTCTGTCCAAATGCAGTGTTTTACAAGGCGGCAAAACCCATAATAAAGCAGAATCAATAAATACAGTGCAATTCCCGTTGGCAATTCAAGCATTCTGTTAAAATTAGGATCTGATTATAGCTCTGGAAACTTGTTTTCCTGAATCCTAACACATTTTGCTTTACATGAAAGCTTTTCAAAGCTGTGGCCAATGCTAGCTTTGAGCAATCCACAATTTCCAGCATATTCTTTCTCTTTACCCAGATAGACACACACTGATCTAACACATCCTTCTAAAAAATCTTATTTTCTACTTTAAAACTTCCCCTGAAACAACAAAACTCAAATAAATAAAAGCAGCCAAGAATATTGCAAGGAGAAGGAATTGGGACATTTTCAATGCATTATCAAAGCCAAAGAGTTTTCTCATGATGTGTCAGTTTTGACAAAGTTTTATAACAAAGACTGAAGAAGGGGAGCTGTCTAGCTCAGCTGATGGTGAATTCACTGAAGATCCAGGACTTGGGAGTTACAAGTTCAAGTTTTTCTTTAAGTCTAAGTGTCCTTGAATGAAGAAGCTCATCCTGAACTTGGCACGGAAGGAAATGAAATAGGGTTTTTTTCTACCTCTTGTTACTGTGCTGCTGGCCAGTGGACAGGAAAAATACAGGATGTAATCCCAGTTTCCCAGTTTCACACAATGATTTTATTTAAAATTTTTTCCTTACAGGTTTGGATTTCTTTTCAGCCAGTCAGTACTTTGAGATCTGAAAATTGTCCATGAAGTGAAGTGGTTCTTCACTAGTCACTTTTAGCAAAACTCCACTAAAAACCTAGATACCCAGCCTGGTGGAGATTAATAACAAAACTTGAAGCAATAGTAAAGGTGATTAGTTTGCACTCAAAACTTTAGGACTTCCAGTGTAGTAAAACAAGAGCTTCTTTCAGAGGTGTATTCTGGGGTCTAACATGATAATGGCAACAATAAAACCACGAGTGCTTTCACAACTCTTCTAAGCCTGGAGAAACTGGTTTCCCTGTCAGGTTTAGGGGCTAGAGCTGATGCTAGGGATTGGCACAAGGTGGAGCATGGCAGGCTGGTAGGGCATCCATTGGACCTCTCATTTGGATTACCAAAAGCAATGGGATTTCCAGTAGCCAGAACACCCGGACCAGATATTTGCAGTCCCTCTGGCACTGCTGCTCTGCCTGAGCAATGGGTCCATCTGAGCTTGGAGGTGCAACAGCTACTGCTTCTGTATGTTTTCCCTCGGGTGGCACCAGGAGGACTGCAGGGTTCACAGCAAAGTATCATAGTATCATAGTACCATAATTCTGGTTGGAAAAGACCTTCAAGATCATCAAGTCCAACCACTACCCTAGCTCTGTCATGTCCACCACTAAACCCTGTCCCCTGACACCACATCTGTCTTTCTAGATGTATCCAGGGATAGTGGCTCAAACACCTCCTCAGACAGCCTGGATCCCCAAGTCCAGCTCCCGCCCCAGAACAGGACAACCCCAAGGTTCATACCATGTCCCTGAGGGCATTGTCCAAATGTTTCCTGAATATTGTCAGGCTTGGTGCCACTACTGCTTCCCTGGGAAGCCTATTCCAATGCTCCACCAAACTCTGGGTGAAGAATCCCTTCCTAATGTCCAACCTAAACCTCCCCCTGCACATCTTCCTACCATTCCCTCGGGTCCTATTGTTGGTCACCAGAGAGCAGAGGTCAGTGCCTGCTCCTCCGCCTTCCCTAGTGAGGAAGCAGTAACTGCAATGAGGTCTCCCCTCAGTCTCCTCTTCTCCAGCCTGAACAGACCAAGTGCTTTCAGTCGCTCCTCATACGGCATCCCCTCCAAACCCTTCACCAACCTTGTGGCCCTCCTCTCCAGCAGCTTCATATCCTTCTTGTAGTGTGGCACCCAGAATACAAAAAGGATATGAAGGTGCTTGGGCCAGCCCCTATCTTTTCTTTTTCTGGTCCCCTCAATATGAGTCTATCTTCTCTCCTCCATTCCCTCCCTTCCCTGCAGCCTTAGAGAAGCCAAGAGTGAGTAGGAGATGCTGGGGGAAGAAAAGCTCATTACAGTGCTGGAGATGGCTCAAACCAGTGCTTGCAGGTCCTGCTGTGCATTGGAAAGAGAGAGGCTCCACTCATCCTGAAGCTTTCCAGAGCTCCCCCACCCCTCACAGGCCTTATGTTGCTGTCTCTCACCTACTCCTCCATCAAAACTGAGCCCCTCCTCCCAAAACATTCCCATCCTCACTGTGGCCCTCCTGTCCCAGGGTCCCACTGATTCCTCTCAGCCACATTTCCTTCTCCTGAAATCTCTTTGCCCACCTTCCCTAGAAGAAGAAAGGTCCCCCACAGTCCCAGCGTGGATTTGTGTTGGGTCCATGTGTCGGGTGTTAGGAAGAAATCTCTGAACTGGCTACACGCAGCATCACATCCACACATGGGAAGCCCGGAGCTGAATCCCTCCCTCAGTCCTGCAGTGCTCAGAGGACAGAGGCTGTGCTGTCATCTCTGCCCCTTCTGGCCAGCAGCACACTTCAGCTCTGCTCCCAGCCACGGGTGTTGTGTGTAAGTAATGAAGAGCACTAACCAGAGGGGACAGTGCTGTGATCCTGCTTTACCTACCAAGTTAACTCAAGTGCAAGCAGCTGCACTCTGAAACAACATTTCAGCAGCTTGGGAAGTTTGAGTTAGAAAACTGGGCAATTACACACAAAACTGGTGACTGCTAACAGGCCTGAGAAGGGACTCCTTGACACACCAGCTTCTAGTTGACTGTAAAAAGTCCCTGCATTGCCTCTGTATTTCCTTGGGTACACTGGGGCTGTGTCAGTGGTACTTGCAGACAGGGGCCATCACCACTTCTATAGGAATTGATCTCAAAGGAGGCAGAATAAGGGTGCTGTGCTCATAGCCCAAACCCAAACCTTTTGAATCCACTCCAGTCCAGTCTTAATGAAACAAAAAGACAATTTCTCCTCACCTTCTTTAATAACCAGTTACCTAGCCCCTGAAGTAATCCAACAGTCTCATGCTGTGTCTGCAATTTCTGCAGCATCCTTTACATGACAAAGCAACCTGGGCTGATCATAATAATTCATCCAGTACCAGGATTATTTCTCCTGAGGCAGTGTTCAGTGTTACAGCCTACAGTGTTGCATGTGGTTTTTTCTTTCATGTTACTTCTGGGCATGCTTCTCTATGATAATTTTGTTCTGAGGTCCCCCAAGGTATTGTTCTGCTCAGTCATATGAAAAATAGGAAACTAATGCACCTCCATCCGAGTTCCACAGACAGGTCATTCATCAGCATAAAATCAACTTTACAACGTAGGTGGAAACTGTTCCATGCACTGAGTAGCTACGAATTTCCAATATGGTCTCTCAAGCTGCAGCAGGCCAGTAGCCACAACAAAGCTTTATGATACCTGGAAGCACTTGTACAAGAGAAACAAATAATAGCATCCAAGCCCGTGGGATGACCTATGGCTATCCTCTATTTTTGTAACAAGGGCAGTATACTAATTTGCTAGGACCTGCGTTTTCTTGTAGTTACAGATATCTAATTTCTTTTCAGATCACTGAGATTATAGACAGTTCTTGACATGTTTTCCCTCCCTTACCATCTACTCAGAAGAACAGGATTTGTCCATTTAAACAAAACATGGGATTGGCAGATGAAAGTTAAAAATTTCTTCCCCTTGCATATCTAATAACATTCACCAAACTCAATGCTTTTGGGAGGGCTTTTAGCCCATCTGGTGCCATAAGCATCCTCATTGTAATTGCATCCTGATACCTGCCTGCAGAGCTCTGGGGTTGAGAGTCTCCTGACAGTCACAGGAGATCATTGTGTCCATCTCTAGGAGATGGACAGGATCCTTAGATGGTTTCTGTTTGAATCTGTCCCTCTCCAGCCACTCTGCTCAGGATATGACTTCCAGGAACTCTAATCTGGTATCATTCACTGATGTAATCTGGGTCAGCCCCATCTGAACCTAGAGTGCTGAGTCTCCGGTGTGAGCAGGTCAACCTTTCCTGGCAGCCTCAGATTTGGGCATTAACAGAGAACATCTTATCTGAGGATGGGGTGTAAAATCCAGCAGCCAGAGTCACAAGCAGGGAAAGCACATGTGTGCACAGTGAAAGCACACTTGAAGTAGAAAGAGCAAATTTGTCTTTCTGAGTATTCTTCAGTTCCCTAACTTCTCTGGAAACTGCAGTGCACATCTTCTCCCTGTCACATCACCTACCAAGGCAATGATCCAGCTCACATGGCTGCAAGTGGATCCTGTTTAGATGAGAGCTCTGTCAAATGTGTGTGCATGAGAGCTTCAGCACAGCTGTAGGTTAATAGACAAGCAGGAGGAAGACCCCATGTGGAGCAGAAGCAATGGTGTGTTTCAGACCTAAAGGGAGCATGGGATAAAACAGGAGCTGGGCTATCAAGGAGTCAATGGTACAAGGCAATACAGCATGTTAGCAGGAGATAGAAAAGCAGCCCAAGGGAGAAGAATAGAGACAAGCCCTGGGGCAGATTCTGTTTGTCTCTTTGGCAATCCATGTAGTAAAAAAGTGAAAGTGCATCTCTAGAAGAAAGAGGGATGATGAGGTAAAATCCTGCCAGAAAAGGAGGAGGGGGGAAGTGGAGGATTTATTAGCTCAATTTTTTAAGCAATTCATTTTGCTTTCCAAGAGGCTCTTAGAAAATAAAGCCAGTGAGTCAAGAAGCCCTACATTAGGTAGGAAGGCACTTTAGCAAATCAAGGGCTTGATTATTCTGTGGTTTGCCCTAGATTCAGGAGAAAGTGTAAAATATGCAACAAACATTACTGGGCTAGCTGTGCTCTTGGCTGCAGCTCCACCTCATGAGCTGGAGTGTGTGTGCTGTAATGAAAATCATAGAATCATAGAATGGTTTGGGTTGGAAAGGACCTTTAAAGGTCATCTAGTGCAATCCCCCTACAGTGAGCAGGGACATCTTCAATTAGCTCTGGTTGCTCAGAGCCCTGTCCAACTTGATCTTGAATGTTTCCAGGGTTGGGGCATCTACCACCTCTCTAGGCAACCTGGTCCAGTGTTCCACCACCCACACTGTAAAAAATTTCTTCCTATGTCTAAATCTACCCTCTTTTAGTTTAAAACCATCAGCGCTTGTCCTATTGGAACAGGCCCTGCTAAACAGTTTGTCCCCATCTTTCTTATAAGCTCCCTTTAAATACTGAAGGCCACAACAAGGTTTCCCTGGAACCTTCTCTTCTCCAGACTGAACAAACCCACCTGTCTCAGCCTTTCCTCATAGGAGAGGTGTTCCATCCCTCTGATCATTTCTGTGGCCCTCCTCTGGACCTGCTCCAACTGTCTTTCCTGTGCTGAGGACTCCAGAGCTGAACTCAGCACTCTAGGTGCAGTCTCAGCAGAGTGAAGTAGAGCATCAGCCCCCTTGAAATGTTCAGGAAACCCACATTCACTCGGTACTGTGATACTGCCCTGAGGAGAAGTCGGCATTCCAGGCATACCAGGTGTACAAAAAGGGAGAAGGTACCAGAAAAGATGTCCCAGGCTCCCTGACATACATCTCTGAACAGAAGAAAGGGTAGAAGCTGAGCCTGTGAAGGAGTAATTAGAGTGGTGAGGACACTGGGAACATGCTACCTCTTCACCGTATAACTGTGCTACAACCTTGTGGGTGACCTTGGAAAATGACAAAGAGAAAACTCCTGAGAAGGAGACTGGCTGGAGAGAATGAGCTAGCACAAGCCCATTAAAACTCACAATGGTCTGAAACCCATCTGGCATTTCCCAGCCTCCTATCTCTGAAACACCACTGACCCTGGCTGGCCTCCTGCTCCTGCACCTCTCCCTTCAGCCTCCTCCCCTCCTGTCTGGGGTTGTACCTGCATCTCTCAAAGCTCCAACTTCACTTGAATTCTCCCATAAGCTTTTCCAGTCTCCTGACCCATAGACACCAAAAAAGAGCTATAAAACTCCCCTGTGCTCAGAACACTCTGGTCCAGCTAGACTCTTTTAGAGCTGCCTAAGGCTGTATCAACAAACAAGTCAGCTCCCCTTTGATCCAAGAAGGGCATTGCTGCAAATCAAAGCTAGATTTTATCTTTTTGTCCATAATCTCTTACTTTCCTTCATGAACCTGACATGGGTGCAGGTTTCCTGGACCTCTCCTCTGTACTGCAATAGTTCACATGGGACATAGTAAGGTTGGACTTTTACATGCGCTGCTAACTTGGTACCCTGCACTATCTAGTATGACATAAACTGGGTTTCAAGTGCATGCTGGTTTATCTCCTCCCTTACCAGAACAAAGCTCATAAGAAGGAAATGTGAGGCCTCCCTGAGGGTGCTGGGAAGACACGGTGGATAATAGGAAATTTTTGGAAGGAGATTTGAGAAGTGGATTTTACTCACTCCCTATATTGATAAAGGCTTATCATATTCCGTTGCAAAACCAGAAACCACATGGTGAGACACTGTTTTTAAATGTTAATGCATCTTTAGAGAATAATCAGTACTGTTTGATGGCTTGTGCTCGCTCTAGGAGAGGCTTCTTTGTTGTTTAAGAAGTGAAACAGCATTCATCTGGAGTTTCTTGTCATTATTGGATGAAAGAAAGGTTATTTCTTTAGTAAAAAAATGAAACAAAAGGGAAGATCTGAACGATAACCATTATAAAATACTTATCTTCCCAGATGTCTCTGGGATAATGTGAGCTAAAAGGAAATGCTTATCTCACTGAAGGACAGCTTTTGGCAACATGGCTTTTTGTGCAGTGCTAAATTATTTTAATACAAACCAGAGGTAGTGCCCCTTCAAGTCCTGCTGCTGAATCACTGTATGACCTTGGGTAAACTCTGCAGCCCTCTCTGCCTCAGCTTCTGCTTTGGGACAATAAATGGTGTAACAACCGACAGGAAGAATATTTTTATGACCACCTTCACTTTTACTGCATGACTGTCAGGTGTTGCATGTTTATATGTTTTTAAATACTGCTTCCTGCATGTATTGTTACCTAAATAAGCATACCCACATTAGCTGACAGATTTATGTGCTTTTTGAAGCAACCCAGGAGTCAAGTAGGGTTCAGCTCCAGGGCTGGGTTCAGCTGCATATCAATATTCAGTGCTGGCTGTCAGCTGCCCAAAGCACCCACTTCCTCATGCATGAGAGAGCAGAATCCATCCAGGACAGCCTTTAGTTGTTCTTGAGAATGGACCACATTTAAAAAAATAATTATAGATTTCAGTAATTTCTGATGTCAAGTAAGGGGTGCCCCAGGAAGTACCTGCTGGAAAACACAAGCATCTTTAACGACTTATAAAGCCTTTTTAGATATCTCTTGATACACACATAAAGTGGGATGCCAAAAATCACTTTTTTTTTGATATTCATAGGCACTTCCTTTTTTTTATTTTTTAATTTTGTTTTTAAGATCACAGAACTACCAAGGCTGGAAAAGATGATGCTATGTCTCCTCATTTTGTTACCTCATAAGAAATTTATCAATTTGCTGTTTGCCTTTTAAATATTTAGTTGCTTTTCTTCATTTTATAAACCCTGGTGACAGCATGTAGAAATCATGTCAGGTAAGGAAGTGTATTTCCTTCCTGAATAGGTGCATTCTGCTTTCTCGCCCCAGCAAGCTGCTGTTTCACACATGACAAAAAAGATTCCAGTCTGGGGAGAATAATACCTAATAGTTAATAAATAACTTGTTCAAATGAGAACCAGGAGTGAAACTACTGTCTGATGGATTTGCCTGTGAGGACGTTAGGTCATTGTGTGACCTTGGATGATTAATTTTACATTCCTGTGTCTACGCTTCCTCTATCCATTCTTCTGTCTTGACTGATTCACATTCAAGGTAGTTGGGGCAAGGACTATTTCTCATTATATGTGTATTTAGCAGCCAGCACTGTGGGTATTACAGCACTGTAAATGCATGTATGAGAAGCAATACCCAAGGGCAGAGATAAGAGTGCACCTTGTGCTTTGTGCACTGAATCATGGAGTGACAGACATGTATCAAAACAAGCCACAGACCTCTCAAGCCCCCTGTCCCTTTTTGGGGGCATCCTCTGTGGCTAAGCAGGAGCAAAGCTGGTGCAGTGGGTACACAATAAGTTTATGCCTCTGTGATGGCAAGACAATGACAAGGACATGCGAGTTTGGGGGGTGACAAGATGAAAGTACTGGGTCATGTGGTGGAAACAGGTAGTCTCTTCATGGACAACAAGCTCTACAGGTTTCTTGGTGGCATCCACACTGGATCAAGACCTGATTGTTTACCTCACTTGCAGGATCAGCTCTTGAGGAGAAATCCCTGGGAAACCATGTTTCTACTTAAGTGCCATAAGTATGGGCCCAGCAACTCCAAGGCTGGTGTGGTGGACTTCATCTAGTCCCCCTGCCATGCAGTAGCCATGTGGCTTATCTGACATAGGCAGGATGGCCTGGCAAGGATCCTTTCCAAAAGCATTCTGACATTATTCACTGCAAGGGCAGGGGGTATTTGGAGAGTGTCTGACTTTCAACCAACACTACAGATGCACTGTATTACATCATATATCATATATCATATATCATATATCATATATCATATATCATATCATGTCATATCATGGCTCTACCTCAGACTCCAGCTGCTGCAGACTGGACAGCTCAGCTTTGGTGAAAATGCAGCCCTTCAACCCACAGGTACTGCCTATACCTTGAGAAAAGTCCATGTGTCCCCAGTTGGAGACCTGATCCTCTGGTCCAGCCCATGGCTGTGGCTCCAAATATCTCTCCAATCATGAGGACACTTCCCAGGTAATTTATTTACTGTTAGGGTAGCATTTCCTGCACATTCTCTGTCAGAGCCACGGAGCCTTAGGCACACAGAGCCATCTCCCATGGCCCTGCCCAGCTCCTTTCCCCAGTACGTGGGACCGAGCACCAGTCGCACGGACACGCACACACCACAAGCCCGCCGTGCTTCTGCTCTTGAGTGAAACACATTTTCTTCAAGTCAAGAAAGAAAGAGGGACTGAGCTTAAAAAAAACCAACCCCCCCCCAAAAAAAAAAAAAAAAGGAAAAAACCCACACAAAAGGGAAAAGGGAGAGGGAAGATATTTTTCTTCTTACAGTCGGTTGTGATTTCGTAGGGGGAGTTGAGGCGCGCGTCTCCGCAGGGCGAAGTGCTCACGTACAGATGGAACAGGATGTTCTCCCGCAGCCTGTAGCCTCCCTCTTTTAATCGCACGAAGATTGATCGCTCCCAGTCTTCTCGCCGTTTGCTATGATCACAAAAGAGGTTCCAGGTCATTTGTTACATGCCAAATCAGAAACATTTCTGCTCTTTCTCTTCCTGTTTTTCTCCCACTCTTTGGTTTTATTAGCACCGGGCACCATATATTTCACCCAGTGACAACAAGAGAAAAACAATAAGCTTCTGCAAGTGAAGAAATGTGTGAAGAGGGTCAAAACTGCCAAAGTACTTTTGACTTGCTTACCTAGAATATATACTAATGATAAAATGCGTGGATCTTTGAAGAGAAATTCTCCTTCCTCACATGCACAGTTGCATAAACACACTGATTTTAAAGAGCTTCTGGTGCATGAAGAAAGGGAAAGTTCTTTCAGGCTCTCATGGGAACAAATCAGCTCAGCTCATCACAGTGCTTCAGCATGAGTTTAAATCCCATTAACATCACTGCAACTGAGATGCGTGTTTATGTGTTCCAGTGAAAAGGGCCTCTAATGAAGCACCCAGATTTTATGACCCCTGCCAACCCTCCCTACTCCCCAGGTGTTGTTTTTCTTCCCCATTCAACCAGAGCCACCTACAAGGCCTCTATCTTCTTGGTCACTTGGCATTTTTTGGAAATCAGAAGCCATCTTGAAAAGTGAGGACAAAACTTGTGAGGCCTTTTCTCAGCTGAGTTGAAAAAGATACTTATTAAGATGAAGCTTTTATCTTTGCAGTGGTCCAGCAGCTAGATGGGGACACAGCACACATATTCCATTAGCAACAGCTGCCCAGGGGTCCAAGCCCTCCCAGGCCAGCAGTTTGCAGCAATAGCTGGCATTAAGGCTACGTGCTGTGCAGTTTCTCAGACGATTTACATTTGGGAAGACATGGGTGATTTCTCTGACAGACAGCTGCCTCTAATATGTACATTTGGGTGATGGTTGTGATTATAATTTTGAAGGTGAAAATGTGATTAGTGAAATTATGATGAGACTCCTTTCCTTCTGAGGCCCTCGTCCTTCCCTCAAAAACTGAAAGGTCTTTTTACAGGAATACATCTGAACAGAACAACACTTGCAGGTAATGATTTTCCTAGGAGGCTTTTAATAAACCAGATTCCTACCAGTCTAATTCACTAAAGGACAGCCCATTAACCGAGGTGATTTCTGCTGGTGTCTCTGCCTCCTGTCAGTGAAAAGAGGGGTGCTTTCTACTCAGCCTCGGAGCAAGTCCTTGGCTTTAATCCAAGCTGCCTCTGCCTGTTTTCTCCCGATGCAGCCTCTGTGATATTGAAGCTGTTTGGCTGTCACTCTTCCGTAGTTTGGGTGTTTTGTCATTTTTTTAATGCTGGGATGCGTTTGCTGTCAGGAGGAATTTACAGGCACATTAGCTCTCCTGTCAGGGGCAGGGAGCCACACTGGCTGCTGAGCTTGGGCTGCCACATGCAGCTCCTTCATTTTCTGCTGGCTGTGGTGGAATTTCCCAACCGCACTAATTATATTATCGCCCTGATACAAGCCTCTGAAATAATAAAATACCTGTAAGTCTTGCTGCTTGGGCTATACAGCAATAGCAGTTAATTTTAAATAATTCACTGCAAAATCAGCTGGGAGAATACAAAGCTGTGCAGTCCTAATGCCTGCTATTATCATGTTAAACCTTACCAGAGTGGGGGGCAGCTTGCAGTACTTAGAAACTGTTGCTATATAAGGTTGGAGCAGTCATTCTTTGGACTAGATTTCAGGAGTCCACAGTAATCAGCATCCATCCTGTTTTTACTGATTATTGTTTTTCACTGGTTAACCTTGCTCTCTTTCCCTTCCCTGAGTACCAGTCTGCTGCCAGTGTGGCTGATGGGTTGGGTGATGGACAGCTGCTCTAAAAATAGATGGCAGGGCTGGAGGGCAAGGCAGCTTGGCTCTTCCTCCAGCAGGCTGAGATCCTCCTTATCACAAATGGTCCTGACCTGCCTTTGGGATAGTTTTCTGGGGGCTGAACTCAAACATGAGATTCATCCCTGCACAGTGGCTGAGTAGGTTTAAGAATGAAACTCAGAGTTTTGTTATAAAAGAGTTCGAGATGCAATACCATCTGCCATGGCTTAGCAGACTGTCTTCTGCATGGGATGCTTGGGGGATTTCAAAGCCCAGGGGGACCCATGGACCTTGTAAAAACTGTCCAAGTGGAGCATGAGATGCACTCTGCAAAGTCACTTCTAGCCCAGCACCAATGCAGTTCTGCCTTCCCTCTGGGATGGTCGTTTTGAGCTGTGAGGGGGAGAATGAGTTTGCAGTAGCAGTCCTTTGCAATGCCACTGCACAGCTGTACACACCTGCACAAAAAGCCCACAGTCATCCAACAAATAGCATTCATTGAGGGTGTGGCATTAAAGTGTCATTTCCAGAATTCATCCCTAAACATTTGCCTGTTATGAATTTTGATGGAAGAACTAGGATTTGAGGCTGATTCAAGAGGAACATTTAAGAATGTGCTAAATTCTAATCCTGTGTTTAAGTTCATTATTTAGCATAACACATGCATATGTTTTGAGCTGACTTCAAGAAGATTTAAGCACCTACTTATGGTTTAAGATATGCAAAGCATTTCACTGAAACAAGTCCTTACCCTCTAAAAGAGAAGCAGAGGAGCTGTTTTTAGCATGTAAACGTGCATATGGGAAATTTCTAGCTGCAGCACTGCATCCTAGAGAAGCTAAGAGCAGGCTTAAAAGGAGGGAGCTGTGCCCATTGAGAGGCTAGTAGAACAAAATTAAGAAATATTAGATAAATGGCTGGTTTACTGCAAGAAACCTGGACTGGATGAAGACTATTTCTTTATTTTTATGTATAAAATAAACAGTCGTTTTCATCTGACTCACTGCAGCATATGCAGGGCCACTACAGCTGCAAGACTGCTATGGTACTGGTTTATTTTCAGAATAGGCTATTAGTTTTATTTTTCTTCAAAAAAGAAGAGTTAGATTTTTTTCTTCCCTATTGGTCAGTTGGTATAAATAATCCCACTGAAATCCATGTGAACTTTACTGCCACCATTGTGAGAGATTCAGACTATGGTATTTGTAGTTTTTGATGGTGATTTTTAGAAAAAAGCTTCTCAAAAGGTCTTTTCTGTCCTTCTTTTGTACATCAGAAAATGTATGTCTTACTTTTCATCTTTTTTGTGAAAGTCTTGAGAACTGCAGGATTATGGTTGTCATAAAAATGAAATCTGGGAGGGGTAAGGGTTTTAATCTGACTGGTAGGAAGCTGTCAGGTTCTAGTTGTGCTTTTAGCTTTTATTTAACTCAAGCTCTAGCCAATGAATTGTTGAAAGAAGGTTTCCTTTTGAAGTATTTGTCACCCTTCTTAGTGAAGATAAAGTTCCCATTCTGGAACTCTCCCAAGAAAAGTCAGGAAAGTCACACCTCTAACATTTAGCAATATGAAGAAAAGGAAAAAAAAGTACTGTACATAATATATATAAAATAAGATATATACTGTACATAATACCACTTCCCAGGGAAGTGGTGGAGGCACCGTCCCTGGATGTGTTCAAGGAAAGGCTGGATGTGGCTCTTAGTGCCATGGTCTAGCTGATGTGGTGGTGTTGGTCATAGGCTGGACTTGATCTTAAAGGTCTTTTCCAGCCTTGGTGATTCTGTGATTCTGTGATAATGCTGCAACTTTGGCTTGTAGATGGGATTGTTCTACAGTTTAAATCTCTGAAGTAGTCACCCTATGCCCTCTTTATAGAAATGGAAAAAAATTGCCACAGTACATGGCAAGTCATCTCACCCAGAAGAGATACGGGAACAAATCTGCTGAGTCCCACTCCAGAGATGGCCATCTTTCTCCATCTCTTGGGGATCTAGTTCATGCTCAACTGCCTAACTTTTAAACATCTCAAGTGAGGTGAGATGGGAAGAAGTAAATTCAACTCAGTTAATCTGTCTCACCTGGCCACTAATGCTCTATCCTGGCCCTTGCTTTCTCCAGCCTCCTTGTCCCTGCTCTTTGAATCCTTCACTCAGGCAAGTCTGTGTTTTGCTTTCACTAAGGTCAAAGGCAGCCTTTAAATTCTGGAGAAATGGTTCCCTTTCAGGGAAAGTCTTGTGTTGGAAATTCCTGAAGTTTGAAATCCAGCTGTAAAGATCCATTTAAGCAGGTAGACTTGGTGGGAGGAAGATCTGTGGAAAACAGGGAACAAACTTATCTGTTCCATAGGGAGGGATAGAAAACTTCTTTTTTTGGGTTAGGGAGCCATCTTTTTGGTCTCAGTTCATATACAACTTTGTACAACAGGTTCCTTTAATTTGGGCTAGGTTAATGCAAATGCATAACAATGCAGAAGCCACATTTTTGTTCCCCCCCAAGCCTAAGGAGCTGATGTGTAGAGTCCCAGGGGAGCTGAGTTAACGTGTCCATCCTAAAAATACCTGTCCTTTTAGCTATGCAGTGGTACCATGTCATTTCTCTGCCAGTGGGAGTTGTCTCTTTTTCTAGAGAAAAAAAGGGTAAATGTGACTTCAAGGTACAGAAAGCACATTTTTAATTTAATTTTGAACACCCCTATTTTCTTGCCATATGACAAAGCTCCCAGTGATGGCATAGAACGGAATGTAGCAATAAATACTAGAACTGAATAATATATTATAACACAGAGTTCTGCTTCCCCGTGGACTTCAAGAAAGCAAAATCTGCTTTGACAATATCTCCATCTCTGTCTTTCAAAGGTGTTTAGCCTTGACAATTTTGGTTGAGATTTTAATCGTGTGCTGGTCAGAGAAACAGTGGTGTCTGCTCTTGGCTGAACACAGAGTGATTTGAAGTTATTGTGAACAGAGCTTGTGCTGCACTGAGGATTCTCTACAAAAAAGTGTTAACATTGATCCAAATAAAATAATAATATGACTGAACATGTTAGGGAGGTAGATCAATACAATAGTTTAAGATACAGTGATAGCACTTGTTTCCCAAGAGACTGTAGCACAAAGCAAGTACTAGGGCTGCTACACTGCTGAAAACATAATAATTTAATGTAAACTAGAAAGCAATTCAGATTGAAATAGAGAGAATATTGTTTTTTATTAAACCCTTCAAGGCTCTTGTCCCCCTTTGTTAGCCAAGCTCATCTACTCAGTATATTCTCTTGCCTTCAACCCTAGCCTGAAGTGAAAATAACCATTATTCCTATTACTGTTGCTTTGGTGCCACAGTATCATAGGTGCTGAAAAGAACACACAATCCTGCTCAGGCTAATCCTCGTGTCTGTGATCTGATGCAAACCCTTCTGAAGTCAAAGATATTTTTTTGCACTGAAGTTTCTCTTCAAAGAAAAGGACATGAAAATGCAAGCAAAAATGGAGGGCAGAAGAATGATCTATAAATAAGGGGTTTTTTGCTTAATTCCTTGGTTTCTTCCATATAATAAATGTCACCTTAGCTACACTTCTGCTTGGTTTTCATAGAATCATATGAAAATTCAGGCTGGAAAGGACCTCACGTGTCTAGTCCAACCTCTTGCTCAAAGCAGTTTGCCAGGTTGCTCAGGGCTTTATCCACAAACTGCACAACCCTGTTGGGTGAGCTGTTCTATTGCTTGCCTATTCCCATGGGAACAGTTAGTTCTAATATTCAGGCTGAACTTCTTTTGTTTCAATGTGTGCCTGTTGTCTGTCCTCTTCTTCGTCTTGGTAAAGATGTCAGCTCCATTGTATTGCTGACAAATGTCCTGCTGGGTCCACCACCCCATCTCCAGGTTGAACAGGCCCAGCTCCCTCAGCCCCTCCACACAGCCCAGGTGCTCCAGCTCCTGAGCATCCTGGTAGCCTCTGCAGAACGTGCTTCAGATGGCTGATGTCCTTCCTGTATCGGGGGATGCCAAACTGCACATGGTATTGTAGATGTGGCCTAATGAGTGCTGAGTAGTGGGGGGTGATCACATCCCTTGACTGATTCTTCACACAGGCCAGGATCCAGTTGACCCTCTTTGTTGCCAGGCACACTACTGTCTCATGTTCAGCTCAGTGTTTGCCTACACACCTTGTTCCTTTTCAGCAGAGCTGCTCCCCAGCCAGTAAGGCTCCTGCATATGTTGTTGTAGGTTATTTTTTCCTCTTCGGTGCAAGACTTTCCACTTGTCCTTGTTGAGTTTTCTGTCAAAGTCCCTGCTGGTCCAGTCCTGCAGCCTGTCTGGATAGCAGCCCAGCCCTCAAACATATCAACTAGCACCCCCCCCACAATTTGGTGTCCTCTGTAAATCTTACAAGCAAGCACTGCATAGTCTTTTCCAGATTGTTGATAGTCATGATTAACGAGGTTCCAGGATAGATCCCTGTGGTACCCACCTCATTACCAGCTTCCAGGCAGTGCATGACCCATTAACAATTTAAAGGGTAACAAGGTGGGTTTGGCTGAAGATGGAAACTATAATTCCTCTGTAATGACTCTACATGCTATAACATTTTAAAACATCATAAAGAGGGCATGAGTGATAGCATCTTGCACTTTGGCACAAAGTTTACCGTACTGTTAACACTTATTGGTTCTCTAGTGAGTCAATGAAGGCATTAATGATCTATAAATCACTTCCTAGAGATATTTCAGTAGCAGCAAGGAAGGCAGGAAAATGGCTGCAGTGAGCAAAATGACCCCCTTCCAGTCTCTGGCCAGTGAATGATGCTAATAAGGCTGCACGTAAAGATTTGTACAAAATCATCAGGCTTCATAAAACCCAACTTTATGAGTCATAGCTAATAGCTACTGAAAGAAAATCAGCTGAAGTTAAGGAGCTCATGACCCAACACTCTAGACTATCTAACTCTCTCATTTTTACTGTGCAGTGGAGTGGTCCTTCATCAGCCAAGAACTCAGAAACAACAACACAAAGAAACATACAGTTCACATGTCTGGAGGATGGATCTGTTCCACTGAAGGCCATATAACATTACCCAAGCATCAACAGAATTCAGTTACCTTAAGTGTAGCTCCAGCTGTGAGTAGAGGAAGTGAATAAATGCCCTTCTTGCCACAATTTCTGCGTGGCAGTCATTGACCGCAAGCCCTTGGTCATTAATGTATTCCCCATTTATACATTTGGTACCCGATGACAGCACAATAACCTGAGCTTGCCTGATGTCCAAACCTGAAAGAAGAAAAACAAAAGGATTGTGAAATTGCCAAGGGTGAGTATGATATCATAATTGTTAAAGATCTCACAGCCCAGGCTTTGATGTGGCAGCCCAGACAGCCTTAATGGGATGCTTGTAAAGGTGATGATATGGCCTTTGGAATATGCAGGAATCTCACATCTCTGTGTTATTAGAATAATAAGAGCTCTATTTCAGTCTTGCTGCTAATTCCAAGATAAAAGCTTGTCATGAAGTTTGCTTGTTAAATCAATAACTACATCATAGGAGAGCACATGCTGTAGAGAGGTAATAAAGATCTCCTGCAGTGCTGATAAATGGCCAGGTTTTTATGAGCTGTTGAAGACGTTTTCTGGTGGGAGCATACACTCCCTGTAATGTTAGGTTTCATTGCTGTTGCACTATAAGTACTAAATAAAATGCAAGTAACACTTCTGGAGCTGCTTTTTAAAAATCTCAGAGAACAAACAGATCTGACTTCCAGTCCTGTTTCCTTTTTATTTCTCCAAGAACAGCTACATCTGTGCTTTTTCCACTGTGGTCCAGGGAGGGAGCCTTCACCACTAAGACCAGCTTTGTTCCTCCATTGCCTCTCCAGATAATTGTGATGGCAATTGAAAGACATGCCTTTCTTGGTCCAGATAAGCACTTTCTAGGGTTAAATCATGATTCCTTTGGAGTCAGTGGCAAAGTGCTTACAGACTTCAACAGGACCTGAGTTTCACTCTAAAAGGTGGCCCATTCAGCCCTGTGGATGATTTCAAAGAAGTGTTAAGAATGAAATGAGCCCAAACTGAAAACATCTCTTGAACAGCATGTTTCAGGATGCATCTCTCTGAATACCAAAAGACAAAAGAGCAGCTCTTGGGAAAAAGGACTTTTCTGGTTGATGGGTGCTTTCTCTAGATGTGACGAAGTAGTCTAAAAGTGTTGGACTGTGTTTGACTAAGAGAGGCCTGAGGCCGCAAATGGTCATAGAGGGAATGGAAACAATCTCTCCATGGGCCATGGTGATGCTGTTCCTGTGATGTTACTTTAGCTGTAGAAAAGCTTTAGGAATTATTTTATAGGTTGAATAATATTTTTTTTTCCTATGATGAAGCTTGTTGAGTGGCAGAAGAAGCAAAAAATTGCAGAGATATTTTTGGTTGGAAGCACCATTCTTGGGGCCATATTCTCTCATAAGATCCACTGGTGTGATATGGGAAAACAGCTGAATGGAGAAGGAAACTATATTTTAAATATAAAGGGCTGGTGCTGCCAGTGATGTCCCAGTCAGTAAAATGGACCAATAATACTTCATAATCCCCACACAGCACTGGGACTAGTGGTGGATGACATGCTATAGCCCTGTTGCTATGCTTATTTTATATAATACCAAATATACCAAAATTATCTCATGCCTATATGATAGGCTGTATGATAACAACATCACTAGGCCAAAAGATTTAGCAGGATTGTGTCATCGCAGCATTGCAACATTTAGGAGAGGCATAAGTACTGTGAAAAATTCAGTTAGTCGCACCTGACTGCCTGGTTGTGACCATCTCATACAGAAGTTATTGTAGGTACTAGTGACAAAGTACACATCACTGCATGCCTGTGTCAGAAGATTAATCTCTATTTGTTTCTATAAATGTGGCCCTAAAAAAGTGTTTGGGAGTGTAGCAGCGTATAGTATATTCTTTAGTTGCAAGGTCCATTATAAGAATCAGTTATTTTTTGGTTCTATTATTTTCCTCAGCACAGCAGGAGTACACCAGCAGGCAATTCCCTTGTTCAGGGACCCATGAGTCTCTCTGTCTGCACCTAAGGACCTCAGTCAATACTCCTTCTTAGAGCAATGAGACTGACTGCTTCCTTCTCCTTACATTATCATACCCCTTATGTGCCTTCCCATCTCCTCCTTCACCTTGCAGTCAAGGCATCAGTCTTTGCAAATACAAAGCAAACTGTCTGAGGAAGACCCCCTGCTCTCCAGGAGCTATACCTTGCTCCCAATCAGCCCAGAGCATGGTGTGATGCCTTTTATTATTTCAAACATTTTATCCATAAATAAGCTTAACGCTTTCTCTCCTCTAGTATGAGTGTAAGATGATGATCACACTCAGCATTTTCTGTGAGGTCTGGACTTATTCACAGATGAAACACAAAGGTACTCAACATCTATTGATGCAGCAATAGTATGAATCCCTCTGATATTGTTTGCTATCACACTGTCCTCCCACACAGTAACAAGTGTGCTTGGCATGTTAATTTCTGGGTGAACTAACTCTTGTGTTGGCTTCAGTCATATGGGCCCACAATGTGTAGTCACATGTGGACACACTCTAGGGTATCTGCCAGTCCTGGCAAGGTACACATGTTCACAGAACATCCCTTAGATGTTGCCTGGGGCTGGAGGCAATGATTTCCAAGAATTTGCAGAACAATTCTGAGGTGTTAAACATTAAAAACCTTCATGTATTTTCCATTTTCAATTACAGAAAATAATCCATGTTCCTCCATGCTCAGAAATACTCAAGAGTTTTGTTTCACTACTACAGCACTCAGAGCCACAGGTGTACATGACTTATGCATTAGCTCTGAAATTTTGACACCTCACTGGGGAGCCAAATGGGAAAAGTGATCTGTGACTTGTGTAGCAGCATTCAGTGCTGCATTTGAGGGCACCGAACATGAGAAATACTTCCAAGAACCTGACAGTTGCTCAATGTGTTTGGGAGCATAGATGCTAGAAGATTGTCCTCTTGCATACCTTGTTTTGTATATAGGTAGCGTTGGAGGTTTATCCACTGTGAAATGCTTGATATTACTGCCAGTGAACATAGGAGGAGTTTGTCTTTGAGAATAAGACACGTGATGTCTAGTTGATGAAGGCTAATTTTAACATTGACTGATGACATTGGCATTTTAGGCAGCATTTCCAACTCTTGAACCTAGATACTTGCTGCAGTGATTCAGAATTAATAGGCACTTCTGTACATTTGTCTATTTTGCATAAAAACAGTCATTACTAGCTCTTGTTATTAATGTTTACTTCCTATGTTATTTTGCCTGCAGAATACTTCACATTTCTCAAGTGATTTCTATTTATGAATGTCAAGCTACCTCCTGAACATTGATTAATTTAACCTCAGACATGTAGCAGATCTAGACAGCACATCATCAAGTCACGTCTAGGAAAGCAATAGTTTTCAGTGTGGCAAAAGCCTCAGCTGGCACCAGCAGTCACATGCCACCTTCCTGGCTTAGAGGTATAGAGGGTGTGATCCTAGACAGGGATTGCTCTTGGCAAGGGCCCTCTTCTTACTGAGGGGAACCAATCTCAGATGAAAGACCTGACTGTACTCAGGTCATTTGACAAACAAGAAGAAATGGGCTACATTATTATGAGGTTAACTCCTGACCCACTGATTGTCAGAGTTCATGAGGCATTTCTCTCCCTTGCTGCCTTCTGTGAAGCAATGTTTGAGGAGACATTAGGTTAAAAGTAACTAGTGAACGATTTATAACAGGCACCTGCATTAGGTTTCTATTATTTGCCCAAAGACTCCTAATAGTTTTCAATTTGAAAAGGAAATGGAGCAGGGGAAAGGAAATTGGGGAGCTGTGTCAGCATTCTGGCTGGGTTCTGCTTAATGCCGTGTTAACAGGGATAGCTGGGAGAGTGGGAAGGGAATTCACCATGTTTTATTTTCAAGAATTCTGCCAATTAATGAGTTGCATTATAGAACAAAAACGTACCCATAAATGACACACTGTCTTTGATCACAGATTCAGCCTAATGATCTGGTGAGGTAATGAGTCTTTCTGGTGCTCTGCTAAAAGCCTGAGACCCTTCTCAGGGTCCAGTTGGCAGGGTCTCCTCTCACAGCCCGGCAGGGGGGACCTTGGTCTCCACTTCATTTTTTGTGTCTCAGCGATAGTGCAGACTTTCGCATCATATCTCAGCCATTGAAAAGAAAATGGGTTCTATTATAAGCCATTTCAGTTTGCTGACATGAGCAGTGGGATTCATTTCAGCTATTCTGGATAATCAGAGTTGAGATATCTGCAGCTGAGCTAATTGCTGTAGACTCTCTTTACAGCTAAAGAAGAGGGAGCCTTCCTGGGAGGTGATTCATCTAGCCTATTTTAGGTATTTGCTTTTGGATAGTCTGCATTACACCCCGGTATTGCCAGCTTCTCTTGATGAACTCTGAAGACCTGTAGACAGCCAGCAGAAGTATAGCTTTCTACACTGCAGACAGTTGCTTGTGGTAAGATTTTTCTTATTAGAAGTAATGAAATACCATCTGTGAATTGAAACTCCCCAAATCATAAGATGGCAAGCAGAGGAAATCTAGTCCTTTGCATTTTTTTTCCTTTGCATTTTTTTTCCCTGATGTTTAAGCTTTTTGAGGTAATCTTCCTGTTTTTTCCCCACAACAACTAAGGATAATTGTTTGTGTTAATGTTAATATATTCATGGCAGGTCAGATTGCCTTCAGCTGGGTTGTAACACACATAAAGCAAACAAGCTGTCTGCCCTACATGATCTCCCAAAACACCAGTCCTGCAGCCACAGGGCTTGCAATAGAAATGATTTGGAAAGGTGCTGACAGAAGAGACAGTTATCAAGAAAAAATATGAAGGTTTGCTCAGCAAATAAGTTGGATCTGGAGATCTGACTGATATCTTACAGAATACAGTTATGAGCTGTGCTTTTAAGTAAGTCATGGCCATAAACACAAACTGTCTACACCCACCTGTCACAAGGTACAGCTCTACTAATAAAGCCAGAGAGTTTTGGCTAGTCTAATTGATGTTTCTGCTGACTTCTATAGAGTTACTCTCACTTCTAGTGTGCTATGATCATTATGCCTTCTATCATCCAGAATTTGTAGCCCTGCATATTTATGTTTTGGAAAAGGAAAATCAAAATCACTAGGTAATTGCAAGAGGTGTTGACTGTTACGTGCAATCAGAAAGCTGAATCACACTGGCTGTACACTGGAGAACTGAGAAATCCAGTGGGCTTAATGCATGTTGAACAGAGTGGACTTTGCAACTCGTAATGCCAGCATACAACTGGGATCACATTTTGGCTTCTCAGCAGCTGGCACAACATGTAGAGGAACACCAGTCAGCACACAAGTGTCTATTTTGCTGCATGTTTTAGACCCTGCTAGCCATAATGAAATCTATCCTCTTTTTCAACATGACATGGTGAAGATAACTGACTGTTTGGAATATATTGATTTTAAATTAGAAAAAATAATGAAAAAAAACCAGGTTTGATTAATTGAAAAGCCTCCACCTCCTTTATTGGGTTGGAGACAACTAACACAGAATCCTACGTGGTAAAAAGGAAAGCCAGAAATAATGATAGTGTAACATCAGCCTTTGTGAATAATTCATGGGGTACAATTTCATGTTATTTTAAATGGTGCTGCTTTTCTCTCTGATAAGCAATAATTTTATGCTCTTTTTTAAACTTTTTTTCACAAATCAGTCAAAGGATTGTATATTGTTATCTGCAAAAAAGTGTATTTGGAATAATTTTCAAGGCAGCTTAATAGAGCTCTGATCATAGAGGAGGTTTTTTTTTAATACTCTGTACTCACAGCTGAGTAAGTTCAGATTTCCCTTTCAGGTTTGTTTAGGGAAGGAAAATTTCTTGATGCTACAAAGCACTGACAAGTCCTGCATTATTTTCTGCTATCTTCTTCCATTGCAGCTCTAGCACATCCTTGGAATGGCTTTAATTTTGTAATAAGAGATAGTCAAGACATGAAAGGGAAGTAGTGCTGGGAAAGCTGCCTGTGGGGACAGGCCGTGGGGGCAGTCCTGCACCCCATTGTCCCCTGAGCCTGTGCAGAGTCCTTCAGGGAACTGTACTACCAGGCTGCAGGCTGACCTTGCTACCCAGAGAGGGCACAATGTCCCAAGCAAAATACTTCTGCAAAAGAGATTAAGAGCTCTTCTCCCCATTTCCTCCCTTAAAAAAAAGAAGGAAAAGGACACATTTTTCAGAAATTAAATTGAAACCATTGTCCCTGTTTGTTAGTGCTTGCACTGGGGTAAGCCCATGGTTAGAAGTGAGACATGTTTACCCAGGTCCATCAGTCCATTCTCCCTGTAACTTGGTGGTGCATTTACAACCCCCTCTTTTCAAGTGGAGTAAAGTCAAGATGCATGTGCAAGGAGGGAGCTGAGGATCAAGGCACTTGGGTGTGTGGCATGGCTTACCCTGCCCTTCTGTTTCAATGTAGAACATACACTCCTGACCCATAGAGCTCTGCTGTCTCCAGATCTGTATGCAGAGCAAAACCACATTCAGAACTCCAAAAAAAAGAGAATATGCAGCTGTAAGAGGAGAATAGTGTACAGCAGGCATGATTAACAATATGCATATAGCTGTTAACAGTATGCATGTATCTGCCAGACATATAGACTCTGCTGCAGCTTATTTTTTTCTCTGTATTTTCTGCTGTACCAGTGGTGGTGACTGTGATCATTTTAGTGACAAACGGGAGTCTGGGACTTTGGTGAGCACCTTAGTTACACCCCATAGGTGGCCACTGGTGTCCTGAAAGCAGCCCTGAGGTGGGTGGGAGCAGCTGATGTAAAGAAGACGCTGACAAAAAATTGGGAAGGAAGAAGCATGTTAATGGCTTATGAAATGTAATAGCAGAAGCCTGAACAAAAGGCAAATACACAGCTAGCAAATATTAGGAATAAAGAATTTGCTAGCAGTGAGGCTAAAGATATTTAGGGGTATAAATGAAATGTAGTCTGTAAAATTCTGGAGTTGTGCCAGGATTTCTTTTCCTGATGTCAAACTGTGGGTTATGTGAAAGTTAATATATTTTATTTCTGTGGAAAGTGAGGATGTAGAGGGAACCTCTGAGACCCTTGTATTTTCTTCTTTCATTAATGTGTTGAGTAATCCTCCTCTGACTGTTCTGCCTATGGAAGGTTTTTCTCCACAACGCTCTTCATCTTTGTCAGTGTACAGACAGGGGCAGAGGCACAGTCCTCTCTCCCCTGAACTCTGATGCCTCTGTACAGAGCATTTTCCCAGAGCAGCTGTGTCTCCTCTTTCACAGCCAGGCACAGCAAACTTCCTCCAATACCATGGGGTGTTTCTTTGTGAACAAGTTCCAAATACATTTCTTCCAGAAGAAAAATCTCTTTCCGACACAAGCCAGTTTTGAACTGCTTGATCACATCATGGGATGCCTGAAAAAGGACTCTTGTGTTCATCCATTTTGCAAGACCTTTCTATGCAGGTCTTTCCAGTAAGTCTCATTCACAGGGAGGGTTTCCCAGCCAAGAAAAGAATGGAGAGGAGGTTGCCAAAGTGGAGACAAAGCAGAAAACAGGGGGGGAAAGTGCTGAGGGCTGCAGAGGAGAGTGACCCAGCAGGAAAGAATACGCAGAGTAAACACGTAAACCTTTGGTAAGTGACACCACTGAAAGTGGTATAAGCACTTCCAAGTACTGGAGAGTGCAAACCCCAAGGATAGAGGTGGGTACTAAATTTAGAGCAGTAGAACTGAGGACTTGGGATGAAATAACACAAAAGGCAGGCTGAATAACTGGTGAGAATTATTAACAAAGAGATCTGTTAGACTAGAATGTTTTCCCAAGGTAGAGTTGAAAGCCCCATTGCTAATTGATTCATTCAAATCTAGTCTGGAAAAAGCACTTGGGAATGCACCCCAGGGAACAATCTTGTGCTTGCAGGGAAATGGACTGGATGACTTAGTCGTCTTTCCCAGTTCTAATTTCTATGGTCCATTTCTCTCCTCCCCTCAGTGGATGGAAAGGTTGAAATCCCATCAGCTTTGCTTCTGAGGGGTGTGGAAGGAGACAGTGCTGTGCTTGCAAGCCCCAGTGCCCTTCATCTTCCCTTTCCTTCTTCAATGTGGGGCTTGAAAATCTGGAGTGGGAGGAGGGTCAGTCACCCCAGGCCTCCATGTACTTCATCCCTATCCCAAATCCACAAGGATTTTTTTCTTAACCTAAGTTGACAGTGGCAGAATCAAAGTTATTTGAGGTTCCTTTCCATTTTTGTGTGTTTGAACACTATTTCTCCTCAGGAACAGAGCTGTGTAAGGGCTTACAGATAATTCCTAATTTTAAAACAGAACTGACCTGCAATTTCCCTGCCAGGTCCTGAATGCAGGTATCTGTGTTTCTCTAATAAATGCTGTGCCACAGATTTCTGAGCATTAAGTAAACTGACAGTCTTACAGGCTAGTGAGATCCTTAATTGCAGTGAGAAAGGATGAAATCCTGAATGTGGATTTTGGCAGTTAAGTACAGGAGGAACTTATTCTCTTTTTTTTTTTTTTTTTCCTTAAGTGTACTTGCATTTTAAAAGCCTATGTGTTTTACTAGTAAAGTAAAAGCAGCAGTTCATGTCGCTAAGCTGTTATTCACCCAAAAAAACTTCTGTTTTTAGGGTGAGATGTGCTGTCTGTATTGAGACTGGGACAATTTCCTCTTTGGCTTAACACAGAGCAGAATGAGAGTCTGAAATTTCTATCTCCTTGCTGCACACACTTAGGGACGGAAACAGAAGTGCCTATTTTTAATTTCCACATTTTACCCTAATTATTATACCCGTCCTTGTGGCAAATGCACTCATATGTGAAACAAAGCCAGGGTCTCACCTGCATCCAGGTTTTGAGAGGTGTCAGTTGCTATTTCAGTCAGAAATATTCTTTAAACAGCAAGAATCAAAAGCTAAGTCCAGAGACAGTAAATGGTCTGGCATAAAAGGCTCAGTGTCCAAGAAGAGCTAACTGCTCTGAAATGGAAACCAGAACAGCCAGTGGGCACAGTGGGAAAGAAGATGTTTGCTGCTGGAGCTTCCCAGAAGGCACCAATAAGAGTGCTGGAGACATCTGCAGCTTGTGCAGCGGGTGGAAAATGGAGGCTCTGTTCCCTTCCATGGTTGGGTCCTTCTCCCAAGGGAGTGCCTAAAACTGCTGATGTGAGAGGGGTGTTTTCCATGGTTTGTGCTGAACCTGTGCTACTTACCAAACAGCTAAAAGGACAGAATGAGGTTAGACAATAACAACAAGGAGGGGCTGTGCAATGTACTGGCTGGGGAGCTCACCTCCAAGAGTGAAGTCCTGGTTCTGTACTTACCCCCAGCTGGTACATGGATTTTATCTAACTTCTGTTTAATGCAAAATAATCCATCCTGGAGATGTGACCTTCAACCTGTTTTTCCCAACTCTGTGCAAGTACAGCAGGCTACGGGTCTGTGTCCCATCTCATATTTTCTGTTTCTGAGTAATGTTTTTTGAACTATTTTCTGTTCCTTAGCACTGATTTAACAGAAAAGATGAAGAAACACCCAAAGTCACTCTTGTAGGGGGAGTGCTTGCAGTCACTTGCCTAACTCCATGATTTTAAAGAAGTTATGAACCTGTTGGGGTCACAGTTTTAACTGCAAAACCTCAGACTGTCCTTTGAGTGGGAATTTGGAAACCTAAATTGGTTGGGCTGCAGGGATCCAGTCTGCCCATTACAGGTCCACATAAAAAAATCCAGGAATAGAATTGCAGCTGTGTAAAAAGGATACTCTTATGGATTTAAAGAGAATCTGAAGACTAATGGTTTAAAGTTTATAATGAGACGAAAACAGATTTCTGAGGAAGAGTGACATATATAGTTTCTAACTATGTATTCATTTACCTATTTTAAAATATTTTGAGAAAAACTGTCATCTGGTGGTGA
Organism: Hemiprocne comata; assembly: GCA_020745705.1. Lineage (NCBI taxonomy): Eukaryota > Metazoa > Chordata > Aves > Apodiformes > Apodidae > Hemiprocne > Hemiprocne comata. Next base: position 12,176,132 of record CM036587.1, read on the forward strand.
TGTGTCAACCTGAGCACATATAAGAAGTGGAAAATGTTCCCAAGAAAGTCAAACTTTGACTTGCCTATTTAAGAGCATCAGGCACCAGAAGCTGCAGAGACCTGAGGAGATTTTCAAAAGTGTATCAGGAGTTCAAGCACCCAATTTCCATCTGGGAATCTAAGTCTCATTGAAACCCTGAGCCTCACTGGAGCCAGGCTTTTAGCATCCATCTAACTATGCAAATGGGATCTGAGAGCCTAAATTACCCCTGTGAGTCTCTTCTTGAAAAGGGGTCTGCCCTGGGCACTAGTCTGTAAATTATTCCCAGTTCCTCTAACTGCTTTGGCTACTTGAATCCCACCTGGGATGGAGCAGATTAGTCCTCTACACAGGGTGTGAATTCTATACTGTTTTCTTACTACTGTACAGCTTTCCTATTGAAACAAAGGATCAGAAATCAACTGGCCATCAATGTTCCTGATTGTACTGAGACACTAGGCTTTATGAGACTTAATATGACTGTAAAGATCCATGGAGACACACTGTCAGCTTTACTTTTTTCTGTTATTCCACTTAGCAATGATTAAGATTCGTTCCATGAGATATGGATGATAATTTCCCATCTTTTATCACAGCATGAAATTGCTATTTAGGGCTCTTTTGTCCAGTTCATCTTTATTTCATACAAGATAACTGAGAAGACCTCCTAGTTTGCTTTTAACATAAAAATGATTGTCAGCCTAAAAAAAAAAAAAAAAAGAAGATAGAAGAAAAGAGAAAATTGGAGTGTGAAATCAACTCACAACCTTTTTCTATGAACACCATGCTCCTGTGAAAAGGACTGAACTTTCTTAATGCTTCATTTTTAACAGAAAGCATGACAAAAAGTTCCTATCAGTATTTAAACTGCTAAGATTTGTCAAACACAAATGGCAAAATAGTGTTTAAACAGCAGTCTCATTTTGGCCATAATGATTATGGGAGGGATTTTTTGCAAAAAGGACCTTAGCAATAATAGATCATCTCTGCACTGAGTGACAGGAATTCTTTACTGCATTCAGTGATTTCGGGTAGAGCACAGATGTATGTCCATACTGTTCAGAGCTGGCAAAGGCAAACTGTTTGTGGTGTAAATATACCGTGTGAATGCTGCCTGCCTTTAGATCACAGCCCTTGGCGTGCAGCTCACAGCTCCACCTATAACCCCGTGCTGCCCTGGGCTGGGGCTTCCTACCTCCCAGCTCCAGAGGACAGGCAGCACCATCCGTACTCTCTCCTCGATGACCTGTGCACTGGTAAAACTGCTGCCCTGCCTGGTGACCCGTGGTGGGACCATGCTCTTCACCAAGCCCTGCAAGAGCTGCTCCTCACCAGAGGCTCCTTGGTCTCCTGTCATCTGACATCTGGGACTTGGTGTGACAGGGATGGAGGTACACGAGAGTGCTGAGATTTCACATTTGTTGATCTCTGTAGAAAAATACTAGCTTGCTTGTCCTTGATTTTTTCCAACTGTATCAACTGGCCTAATAATAATAATAAAAAAAAAATTCTCCCTGCAAACATCTCAATAAAAAGGTATAGCAGACCAGCAGGTCAAAATGAGATGTTCAAATTGCACCTGAAACACAGAGTCACATAGGAAGAGGGGGAGTTGATAGGTTACCTTAATCTCTGACAGCAAGAAACATTATGTCCAGGTGTTGTCATTACAGACCCTGAAATGAAATATTGGTTGACCCTGGGCAACAGTCAAACACCCACCCAGCCTCCCCCCTCCTGTGGGATTGGGAGAAAACAGAAAAGAGGCAAGAAGACTCATGGATTAAAATAATTATAGTTCATGGTTGCTTGGAAATACAAATGCCATAAACTCAAATATCTCCCTCTTGTATTTATTTCCCCAAAATTTTACTGCTGAGCACTATGTCATATGGTATGGAATAGCCCCTTCATCAGCTGGGGACAGCTGTCCTGGCTACGTCCCCTTGCAGTATCTTTCCCACACCCAGCCTACTCACTGGGGATGGGGGTGGGAGAGAGAAAGTGTTGATGCTTTGCAGGCACTGTCTGGTACTAGCCAAACCATGGGTGTTATCAACAGTGCTTTAGCCACAAATAAAAAACCCTATGAAGAAAAGATATGCATGTTCAGAAGTGATGGTTTGTGTTTGACATGATGTTATCTGGCCTGACTGTTCCACAGATGAACTGATGCTCTTAATTTACCATATGTGAACTATATCTTCAGAGAAGTCAGGAGAAATACTGCAGTCAATATGCAATAAAACTTAGGTTCTCATATTAATGCTATGCTACAATAGCAGGTACACTTACTGGGCTACTTGAAGATACCCTGTGGGAATATGACTTGCTTTACGTGGAAGATTTGAATGCAGTGGCTTAAACAATTTTTCCTACAGTCAAGCAAAAAATTATTGATATAACAACCTTTTCTGAATTTGTTTCAACAAAATTAGAAGAGGACTAGCAGATTTCAAATACATTGTAACTGAAGAACTGTTAAATAATTTACTTCAACCTTGAAATATTTGGAAACAGTTAGTTCAGGATCTGTTACGTTAATATTTGAATTATTATTATATTAAATTATTGTATTAGATCAGATAACATCACATCAGCTGGTATCCAGTCTGATAATTTGCTCATACCTAGGCACATTTTTTCAAGGTTATCTTGATGTCCACTAATAAAATGTATTGAAAAATTACTTTCACAAAAATGCATCCAAATTTTAACTTTCCATCATAATTCAGAGCAAAGCATATTTAATACATTGGACTGTTTTTCTGACTAGCAATTTATTACTGTGGAACTTTCACACTCAGTCAATAACATTTTTTTCTACATTTTTTTCTTTCCCCTGCTTTGGAATTTGCCCTGGGTGCTACAGCATAAGTCAATTACAGTGCCCAAATGTAACTCTCTTTGGTTTCCCAGGGAAACTGAAATGGCAGAAAAAAAATGTCAGAGTTCAAGAAAAGAAAACCAATGTACACACTTCTGTTTCATCTGTAGAGATTTTGTATTATCTTAACAGCAGTTATCACAGAATCACATTGTGCTTTTTAACAACTTTGTCTGAAAACTGTAGAAGCATAGATAAATCTGTCTCTAGTCAGGATGACATTAAATCAAAATGAAGGCAAAAGCAAATTAATTTTTGTCTGTAATGGGTGTGTATGGTACCAAATGCAACAGGACGTTATCAGACTTGGTTTTGTTGATGTAATTAGTAAGTTGTTTGCAGAGATCTAAGCGGTTTTCTGCTAAATACTATATTAAAGACACAGGAAATTGGTACCTATTTGAGTGTTTGATGTGGAAAACCTGTCCATGCCATCTTTGAACAGTATGTCAGGATCCTTGCTATCTCTGGGAATGACAGTGGGAAACAGACCACAAATCTACAACTTCAGTACAGAAAATAGTGACACAAATGGCAAATTATTTGTCTTGCCATGGTTGGCAGACATTCTTGTGCTGGAAAGAACTCAAACCTCCCTGGAAAATGTACCAAGATAAGGCTGTTTCTAGCTTTGCGTCTTCTGTGAATCACTTCATATCTGTGAGTTTCTTTTCTAGGCTCCACAAAACCTGTAAGATATTGACAAATTGGATGGCTGACAGATTAAAGGAATTCATTAAAGGGAATTCAGAACTAAAAAAGAAGCCTTGAGGGAAACAGTTTGTGAACATAAGTAAAATTATACTTTGTCTTAATGCTGACTAAGATGAAATACAAATGTGTAAAATCTCGCTAAGGGCATGGAACTCATAAAAAATCCCAGTGGGAGGACACTTTGACCCCTTCCCCAGTGAAGAGATACAGATAGCCCCAACAGCCCTGCCAGCCTGGCAGGGCTCTGGATGTGCTGCTTCCCTAACACTGCTCACAGTCAGCAGCCACAATTTTGGAAGTTATGACTCTTTTAGGTGCCTTCTCTTACCATATGGTGTGGGGTTTTAAACTGCTGCTTTGGCAATACAGCAATGAGGCTGCATGGGCTCCATCATGCTTTTTTAAAGGCTAAAGGCTGGGGCTAAAGGATGCAGGGACTGTACCTTGGCATGGTAGAATGGGATTAAATTCTTAAGGGCAAAGTACAGACTGAGCGTAAGAAAACTGGACAGGGACACTGAGCTGGGTACAGTCACCCCTCAAAAAGTGGTTAAAGCAACAACTCTTGGAGCCTGTAACTTAGCCTCCTATAAAAGGCATATTTAAAAATTCTTCTTTGTGGTCCTCCCGCTTGGAAAGAGTTCCTCTAAATAAATTGCAGCACTTTGTTTAAATCTGTTGAGTGGCACAGTCAGGAAATCTGACTATGAAAAGGCAGCTGGTAAACTGGATCTAGTGTGCATCTTTCACATCCCAAAGTCAACCACACTCTGTTTTATTTTTCTTGATACTGAATATGTCTCCTGTGGTCTGTAGGACTTCCAAAGCATGTTTTGTGTTTGCACAACACTGTGTCCGTGCAGCACTTAAAAAATGGAAGACTCTTCCACTATTCCAGATCCTAAAGTAATATAAAAAAAAAAGCTAACCAAAGCAGATGAAGCAAAATTATAACAAATTTAGCTGAGGAGCAGTACAGTTTCAACCAGAGGTCTGAAAGACTTTAGGTCAACTTCTCTACTTGTAATTTCAGGAGAGGATTGGTTAGTCTTTTCACATCAGAAAGGAGGACAATAAGTTACTCTGCGCACAACTCTTAGCTGTATTTAGGTTCCATGGCTGGAAAAGATCCAGCAGATAATCCTGTCTCCATCCTGCTACCTTGCAGTATTCACAACTGTTCCTATTGAGTCTAGCTAATGTAATTGTAGGAAGGAGTAAGACAAGCCTGGATGAATTATACATGCTTTTCCCCTCTGAGCTTATCCTCTCATTTCTAAACTCAATCTACTGCTCCATGCGTCTGAGTGAGAATGAAGTTTATGGCAGCACCTCCACTGCTGACACCCTCATAAATATTGAGGTTCCCCAACTGAGATACATTCATAAAGACAGAAACACCATCTATGCAACAGTTTCATCAACGGGCTAAAGATTTCTGTACAGTATGTGTCCATCAGTTGTCTTATCAGAAGCGAATATTAAGTTTTGGCCCCGGTGAGAAGTATTTCCCATCGTTAGAGCAGACCAGAATTCAAACTATACATGCTAGAAGTTTCTTCCTTTTCATTGGAAAGAAAATGGGCTGAGATTTCCTTTTGTGGTTAGACTAAAACAAGGTTTATGGTGAACTTGTACAACAAGAACTTGGTGTTTCCAAATCTTAAAAAGCACTTAATAAATAATACAACTTTTTGTTGATAACTAAAAAAACCCCTCATCTATTTGGAAACGTAAAATCAGACAGGTCTGCATTTTGTCCTGTAAACAAAGCAATGCAGGGACATGTTTATGAATAAATCTTTACCTCTGTTGCAAATATTTTTTGTGAGAACTTACCTGAGGTGTAAATATTTAATGCTTCTTTTCTCTGCATTACTATTTATTTTTCTATGTGGGAGTAAAGGTATCCTTCAATGCTCTGGACCAGGTAAATAATGTATTACCTAGTCATGAAAAATGCCAGAGGAAAATAAATGAGAGGGTATCTTACCTTTGGTCATCACAATGCCTGCAAGAGTTTTGTGGCGTGCATGCATGGAAGTGAAATTATCTGTCAGCTCCTGGAACTTCTGTGCAACCATTTGGTATACAGAGTCAGCAAAATCCTGAAAGACACAGTCAGAAAGATTTTTTTCACTTCTTTGATTGAAGAATCTGGGTGTTTCTGCAGATTAGTCAGCTGCTGTCTATTGCTGAAAGGTCCCGTTTACAAATAGATACCACCTACCTGAGCAAAAATAAAAGAAGTATCTCTCTGTTGACAACCCACATTCCCCTCAGAAATGGCCAAATGAACTGAATTAAAGCTAAGACCCACATTGGCTAGGATTAGTGGCAAAGTGAGAAGATTTCAAGGATGACTTTTTTCCAGCTTCCTACTTGTTGATCCAGGATCAGTTTATAGGGAATTTGTTGCTCGGTAAATCATTTTATTGTAGAGAGCTGAAGAAGTGAACGTGTGTCCCACCAAACCATTTATTTCCACAAACCCCCTGAAATTTCCCGTTAGCCCACTGAAACCTGAGAGGCCTGGGTGATAGGTAAGGACCACCTACTTCTGAGTTCAAAGTGGGTTTTTAATGGTGTGCTGCTACTGAGGTAAAAAGATCAGCTCAGGAATCTGGGCTATGTTTAATGCTGTCAGAAGAGTACCACAGTCTGTCTTGCTTCCACCTTGATGACCATAGGGAGGAAGGAAAGGGGAATCTGCTTGGACACCCTACCAAAGATCTTGCTTGCGTGAGTTCCCTGGTGTGAAGTAGTGCTGAGGGGCTGGTCTGCCAGGTGTTCTCCTGAGCATGGTAGCTTTGTTGAAAGGTTGAACTTCCCTGTGGACTGAGCTCTAGAGACTATGTGGTCTGAACCCTCAGGTTTGAGTGAGTCCAGTCACCAGAGACAGCCTTGGGCAACTGGTTAGTGAAGCCAAGCAGGGTAAAAGCGCTAAAAAGTCAATTCTGCAGGTTGTGTTAGGATGAATGTTAACCTAAACTGGAGCTCTGGAGCTTCTGAGAACACCACTCCTTGGACTGTATCCCTGCTGCAACATTTAGTATCTTTTCATGTACTTAATCTCTGCACTTTGGCACAGAGCCTTTCAAGCATACATTAGAGATAAGTCAGAGGAACACTGTTTCTGAGCATGAGTTGTTCTTAAAGTGCTTTGCAAGTCTGAACATAAAAAAGTAAGATCCAAATGATTTATTTTTTTTTTTAAACCATATGATTTATTGTGGAAAACCAAGCTGTACCTACAAATCCTTCTGGGATCAGTTCCTGGGGGCTGGAGCTTACTCTGGGATGCTGCCAGGAGATCTCCTGGCATCCAGCAATCTGATTAGCCCCAAATTATCATGCCTTTGTAAGGAAAAGTTGTTCAAACAAGCAACAATTCCAGTTTTTCTCTTGGTGGTGGGGCTAAACTACCTGGAGGATGTCCTGAAAAACAGACCTCCTTGAATTCACCTGGTCTCTTTAAGTGTGTTTTTGGCACACATGGAGGAGAGGCTGAGTCTGATATTCAGCTTCCCTCACCCTGAAAGATCCACAGCCATGCAGAAATAAGGACATATATTTCAGAAGATAAGACCCATTCTTTTTCTCCCCAAACCGTTAACAGTGATGAAAACATGTTGGCTAAACCTCAGTATTTTAAATTGGGAGAACGCTCAGCTATTTTTCAGAGGAAAGCAGATTTTAATTCACAAATATTTTCAGTAATACTACTGCCACAGAGAGCCTCTGCAGGCTGTACACCATATGTTTCTACAGTTTGTTGCAGAAAGTCAGCTTAATTCTTAAACATTATTATAGCAAATATAAAAAAAAGTCTAATTAAATAAAACAAAACAACAATTAAGCAAGTTCCTTTTCATAAAAACTGGAACATTTTTTCCATGTACAATCCTTGTGAGTGGTTGCAATTTGCTCAAATACATAGAGGATAGGATTTTTTTTGACACGATAATTTTTCTTTGTTTTGCCAAATGCAGCTTTCCAAGGTATTGCCCTGGGAACAAACCATTTGCCCAAAAAGACAGTTTAATATAACATGAAGTAAACTATTCTGGCTTGTTACAAAAGAAGGAAAGAGGCATATAAACCCTTTCTGGGAGATGCATGCAAAATGCTACACTAGAATTAGATGAAAACTAAGAAAAATTACCAAGACAGTTTGACAGTTCCTAAATGGAATTTCATTTTGACTGTGTTTATACCTCTTCTAATCTAATTGTCTACAACCACCATGTAAGCAAGGTATTGCTGATACAGTGCCTCAGAAGGAAGAATTTTGGGTCAATTCTCATTTGTCAAGCATCAAGGCACCCTTGTGATATAAATGTAATTACAGTTGCTTTACAGATGAATGAGTGAAGGCACTTAAAAGGGTGAGGGACTGGTCCAGGGGAATAGCACAGAGCTGGGTACAGCCAGGTGTTCTGATTTCCTGATGCTCTGGCTAAATGCTCAGTGCTGGAACACTGCCTGTCTTTCATAATATGAAAGTTTGTCTCTAAACTTATTTTTCCTACTGAAGAGTGACTTCATCCAGAACAGAAAACTAAAGTGTATTTGCAGGACTGATATAAGTGGGTCCCATATGGTGGACTGAAAATCTGATCAGCTTAATTTAGACTAGAAAGAAAGAAAAAAAGAAAAAGAGTATCTCAATAAAACTATCTGCACTACCATTAAAAAAAAAAAAAAAAGATCAAGTAATAAATTTCATCTCCTGCAGTACTGCAGTCCAATCCATGTCTGCATTTCTAGCCTACCCTCCAAATCTGCATCCCAGGGCATTCTGCACTCATTAAGAGTTAATTAGCTTAGAGGCACATACAATTCCTAAAAGAATAATTTTAAAAATGCTAAATAGAACAAATAACTTTTAACTTTGGATTTAGAAATCCCTGCAGTCAGAGCTTTCTTTACTTCATTTGGCAGTAGGTTCCAAAGCCAGAGAGCAAAGACTCACTAAAGGCAAAATAACGACATGACTTTAGATAACATTTAGGGATGATAAGGAATTCAGCATTTGCTGATCTCGAGGAGTGACCTGGGACATTAAAGAACAGCAAATCCATTAAATGTGAAGCCTCTTGGCTGAAATAAGTCAGGCGAATATTTTTTGTCTTGAATCCGTTGCCTAAAGTGATGCCAGTGAAATTAAAAGAAGCAATGGAGTGACATAAATTCATAGAATCACAGAATCATTTAGGTTGGAAAAGACCTTTAAGATCATTGAGTCCCACTATAAACCTTATACTGCCAAGGCCACCACTAAACCATGTCCCTAAGCACCACAACAACATGTCTTTTAAATACCTCCAGGAATGGTTACTGAATCGCTTCCATACATGAATACGTGTAGGATTCAGGAATAACATAGTGTTTAATCTGAGAGGTCATTTACAAGCTATCATATTGCCCCAAGTTTCCAAATGGATATTCCAAAATACAATGGAAAGGACGAAAAGAAGCAGTCTGTTTTTGCAGATGAAGGAAAATAAGAAGTCAAGCGATGCATGGCTCAGCCCTGTAAGGGCCTTGCTACCCTGAGGACAGATCCAAGTAGTGCAGCATTGATTTCAGGGCCTTGAATAATCTGCCCCTGAAAGCTGGCATGGTGGCAGAGCTGGGTGTGGGATTAGTTTCCTGACATATACCCATGAGTTCCAAGAAGCATAGCACACTGGCCTCCCCTCTGACACACACCAGAGCAGCTATTTGGCTTGACCCAGTCACGTGCACTGAAATCAGTGACAGCATTTCTGCCTATTTAGACTATTAAACTGCCTTTCAACATTTCTGTAAAACCAAAGCTGGTTAAAAACATATCTAATGCCTGCAGGACAGGTGGAGATAAGAGCTGGTCTGCATTTACCCCTGGTCAGTTTAGAACTAGAGTTTTCATTATAGAGATTTTTTTGCTTTATTATTAAGCAATAATTCTACTAAAAGATACATATTGAGATGACCAGTCCTGTTGGGATATAAACCAGAAAAATCCAACTTCTGATGGCCATTGTGAACCTGGTTGAACTTTTGGGATACAGGCTAGACTATGTTATCTGCCATCAGAAATAACTTCGAAAACCATACACAAAAGGAAACGTTCTTTTGTTGTTCTCTATTATCAAAACAATTAATCTTAGAGAAAAGTTGTGTTTAGTGATATCACAGTTCCTACTGCCAGACATCAGTGAAAATGAAAGTCTCCATCTGGAGTAAACACAAGAGCCAATATGTCTTGGCAGCTTCTGAACAGCTATCAGGTTGTTAGTAGAAAAAGGGAAAATTTCAGAAGGTGGAGAGAAAAAAAAGAGTAGACACATTCCTTGTGAAAGAGAAATTCAGTTCAATTAATAGAGGCACATGCAACTGCAGAGATCATGTCATGGCAAAGAAATGTCAGCTTGAGGTAGGTGTCAGGAGAGAAGAAATTTAAAAGATACAGTCAGAACTCTGAATATTTATACCAAGACCATGGGAGAATAAATGCTCAAATACCACTTGAGTGCTGGACCTAGAGGAGACTTATGTTTGAGTGTTAAATCACCTTGGAAAACTGGGGTCTGATACAAAATGCCACGGAAGCCAGTGGAAGTATGCTGGCTCTAAGATGCTCAGAAAAGGCTCGACCAGCAAGGAGGGGAACTCAAGCATGCCTGTACCCTGGCCAGGCAGGGTGAGCTTGGCCATGACAATTTTGCCTGCACTTTGGGAGGAAAAAACCAATTCTAAGGAAGAACTGGCCTTCTTGGTACTGAGTTTCAAGTCCCCTGATTTGGTTCGGTCACTGTCAAATCTTACCTTTTATAGGTCCTCCCTGAGATTTTTCTGTACAAACAATATCTGTCTCATGGGCAATTTCTTTGAGAACAAAACTTTGCTCAGTCTTACTAATACAGTGAGTGATATGAGTAAGGCAAACAAGACTGCTAGACCCATGCTCAGAGGCAAATGTGCTCCCAGTGGCACTTAAACCGTGCACACCGTCTAAATGCCTACGGTCGCGGGTGGAAGCAGGAGTTACTTGTTCAGGTGCCTGGCAGAGGAAAGAAAACAGCTAATGCAAAAGTTTTCACTGTAAAAAAAGATTGTGAGATGCTGCAGTACTTAATGGGCTATATTTTAACATGTACAAGGAGGCTGGAAAAATGAAAAATAGATGTCATTACTATTAAAACTGCACTGTGTTGTCTGAAGTATTCATCTGTTCTTGATTACCATATCAAATTACTTGTGTTATTCACAAAGGAAAATCAAACTTTCAATCATACCATTACAGAACTAAAACTTATAGTCATTTCTCAGCACTAATATTTCAAATGGTATAAATAATTAAATGTGTTCAAGTTTGCAGTGGGAGTCTTCAGGGTAAAACTGACATTCAACAGGAGTAGTAAGGATATTAAAATCAATAGATTATAAAGGAGAAAGCCTTTAGTAAACATTTTCTGTTGAAACCCTGTCTTAGGTTTTATAGGGTTGAAATATCAAAAAGGTTAGATTTGCATATGGATGGGAAGAAATATTCTGCTATACAGATATCACCAAGGGCTCTGTTTCTCCTGTCTCCCAAGTACTTTATTTTCCAGAAAATTAGTGACATTTGGGGGGGTAAATGTTGAACACAATGAATGGGGATCAAGTTGAATTAAGTTCACAACACTTTTCACAGATAAAAGGAGATTCACACCCAGTTCTTTTGATGGGCCGAGGGGGAACACGCACTGGTTGACAGTGGGAGTTTGGATTTTTCCTGCAGAGAACTCTCACTGTCTAAAGGGGAAGGACAAAAGCATGGCACATAGAATAACAATCCTGAAGCACTGCTCCTGGTCAGAGTGTGTAGCAAATTGCTACACAACACACTTTTTTCTCAGGCTTGTAAATAAGTTTGCTGTAGCTAGTTGGAGATTCATGGCTAAGTGATTGTACCCTCGAGCCAATGAATTACTCAGGCGCTTCCCAGGTACTACATCATCTTGAAGATGCAGCCTTCAGAAGAGAAATAGCTGAGGGTCGTGGGCTGCCCTCCTCCATCCATCTCCTAGCATCAGGAGCTCCCCCAGCACGGTAGGAAGGGCTGAACGAGGACCTGGAGGAGCAGCCAGGCAGGGGTGACTGGTGGAAGGAAGGAGGACAGTGGGTAGCAGGCAGCAGGTTGCAGTCTGGGTTAATTCCTTGCCTGGCTTCCTGGCAGTCTCTGTACAAACCATGTGCTTTGCCCTAAGTCCCACTTCTCCAGAGGTAAAAGGGGATGATTTTTGCCCACCTCTCAAGGGCACTGTGAGGCAAATGGCACTGGTGGTGGTCAGACTCTCCAAGCAGAGTCATGCAAGGACTTCTGCCACCAGACTGGAGGCTGCAGCCCACAGCCCCTCATAACTCAGCCTTTCTTCAGCATGCACAGGCATTTACAGAGTATTACTCAAAGAACAAGGCACTACCAGAGAATTCATTGTGGTTCTTCCCTTGAGATGTGCAGTAATTATTTCTCTCTGATCATAACTCCTCCAGTATTGATCATTATGTCTGGTTTTGGCTTATCCCTCAGGGCCAGCATATATAGGCTTTGTTTTATCTTAGATGGACCTGGTTTTATTTTGTCTGGCTATACGTTTTCATTTCAGCTGACCACGTTCCTATATCCTGCATCCTGATTCAGAGAGCTTTTCTCATTCATGCTTCTCAGAGGGATTGGGCAGGTGCTGCACAGTCAGCAGCTGGGTACACATTCCCACATTGAGCTTCTAATGAAAACTCCAATAACAACAATACACTTCTGGCACTGAATATCCTCATAGTTTTCTTATCAAGATTGATGGGGAAGATCAACTGCTTCTATTGATTCAGTCAAAAGAATCACTTTCATAAACCTCCCCATCTGTTCATAGTCCTATCACAATTGTTTTAGCTACATTTGATGCTGAGCTACCATAATGAATTCCTTATTTCCATAATCATCAAATGTCCCAAATTTGTTGAAGTCATGAAGGCTCCTCAGTGGCTTGTCTGCCTTTGGCTGGCTTGGCCAACTCACCCGGACTGTGCAATGGGCTTCTGGGCTCAGAGCAATTATTTGCTGTCTACTTCCTTCTCCTCCCCTCACCCTGGCTGGAGGCTTACTGCTCTGCTTATTTCCCAGGCCCCACAAAACATATTTGCCTCCACTGTGTTGCTTATATCACTATTGACCATTTATTAATTATCCGTACTGTGCTGGCTGCTGTATGAGGCTGACTTTGTCCCTGTGTGGCAGATGAAGGACTGGCAAAATGCCCCAAAGACCCCAGAATGGGAGTCAGAATAGAAAATTCCCTCTTCCACTCGTTTGTTTTTTGAGTTTCCCAGTAAAACTATGGCTTTGTGAAAATGATAACCACCCCCTGCCCTGGGATTGGGAGGATACATCATGCATGGTGAAATTAAGAAGAGACAAAGCTGAAATGGGAGGGTTAGCTAAGGTCTATCTTTGGTGAATCCCAGCACCTTTAAGCTTGGGAGTTTTCCCAATGACTTCTTTGGGTGTTAGATTCAACACTGTTCTAATGAATGTGAGGTTTGCTAAAAAACATTTTATCAGATTTTGATGAATTTTTCATATATCCAGCACATGCTCCAGCAGTGATTAAAGACTGCAGTAGGCCTCTCTCTTTTGGTGCTTCTTCAGTGGCTAAATGTAAGTTAATAGTCCTTCATTGTGTCTGAAACTTTTTTACTAGGGAATGCAAAAGTCTCCCAGAAAATTCTGTTTTAAATCTCTTCAGTGAAATTTTCAGTCATGAATGTGCCACAGTTCATAGAATTTTTTCTTAACATGCTGAATTTTGTCAAGTTTGACATGGGGGAGGAAACCAAGTTTTATTGGGACATTTGGAGAGGCGTGGACAAATTTAGAAACTGATAGCTATGATGCAAATTCTGCAACATAAAAAGCTTTTTTTTGCACATAAGTACTACTGTGTGATAATGCAAATTATATTAATCAATGTTAAATATCACAAAAGAAATTTGTAGCAACAGTAGCAAGTACAAGGATCAAACAGGAATTTATTCTATGAGCTCAGTGGAAAAAAAAAAGGTCTCTTTTCTCAATATATCCCTTGACTACAGGGAATCAATCAAACTTAATATAATGTATCTTTTTATTTGTTTCAGAAACCCCTGGAGTGACTGAAAGAAAATAGAACACATAAAATAAGCATACTATCGAAAAAGGAAAATCCAAATGTCCCAGCTCCTCCAAAAAGTACGGTTTTCTATTTAGTAAGGAAGACATTTTGTATGTAGGTTTAATTAGAATCTTTAAATTCACATTAGTGTGTTAATGTTAGGAGGCTAACAGATGAGCCCCTCTATTTGGAGTTGATTCATTGCTGTCTGCATTCATCTTGCTCTAAAAAGATGCTACCAATAAGTACCATTTCAATGAATTTGGAGGAAACAAGCTTCTCCACTGACATGAACAGTTGTTCCCTAAAGGAGGCCACGCTCAGTTTCCAGCTTTGCTGCTTGTGAGTACAGCTCTGCATTTGTCGCTCTGGTAATGAAGGATGTCCATACCAATTTTGCAGAATCATTCTTGAAGTCAATGCTGCACCTGCTAACAAACGCCAGACAGGATGTGTTGTTTGTTTGCCTTTTTTCTTCTCTTTTACTGATCCTTAACCCAAAAGCCTTCTTCCTATAGAGGCACGCATAAGGTTGGCTGCAAGTGCTGAATAATTCAAAACAATGAAGTAGTGTTAGCTTTGCAGCCTTGCACCTGTGTTAGGACAAGCCTCAGGTGTCAAGCTGTTGTGCACTACAGATATGAAATGAGCACAAATGGCTTTTCTTTAACTAGATAAAAGCTCTATAAAGCCACCAGTGCTCAGGAATGGCTAACTCTGTAAAAAGGCTTTTATGTGCTCTATAAAAATCCAGATTTTAGATTCATATTATGAGCCATCCCTCTTTAATAAAATCAATGCTTTATCTGAGAAACATCCTTTCAGTTTTCTGTTTCCTCACTTTCTGTTTCCTCTTTCTTCGGTGCATTAAAACGAATATCCTTTGGAGACTAACAATGGCAAAACCCTGGTCCCATACAGTACTCTGGGCTGCTCAAGGTCCACTCTTCCTGAAGCCTAACCAGTGAGCAGCTCTTGGGTAAATGATTGAAGCAGGGAGAGAACAGTGCTTGCTCAAATCCCTTGACCATCACTTCGAAAAGCTATGCCTGTGTGTTTATTGTTCTCATCAAGGGTTGCACTATTAAGAGCCTTCCCCATCACACATATGCTTTGTTAGATAAAGCAGGGTGCAGGCAGTGCCCAAAACAAATGTAATCTATCCTGAACTGCTGATCCCAGTAAGGCACTGCATGATTCAACTTTCTGAATTACTGCAGAATGAGGCATATAATACACTGTGTGGCAATTACCATACAGACATCGAAATTTTTCCTTTCTTCTTCTTAAAGATCTTGCTGCCACTTGCTGTAATGATTCTCAAAATCAGGCTGTAACCTTGCTAACAACCTTTCCCTTGGCTGGGAGGGTGGTAAGGCAATCTACATTTCATGTTAACTCACCCTTCTCTGGGCTTCTCCTCAAATGTGTAATTAGCAGGGACAGTTCTCATCATCTACGGTGGCTTTGTGCCAGGAGAATCAGGATTTCTGCTGAATCCCTGTTGCCACTCAGGCACCCAAAAGATCTGTTTGGGCCTGGTGTGTACCTAGGGCCAGGGCTAAAAGCAGCCCCTTCCTGGCTTACTGTCCCTTACTGGACAAACACAAGTAAAAGGGCATGTAGCAATAGGACAAGGGGTAATGGCCTTAAACTGGAAGTGGGTAGATTTAGGTTAGACATTAGGAAGAAATTCTTTCCTATGAGGGTGGTGAGACACTGGAACAAGTTGCCCAGAGAAGCTGTGGATGCCCCATCCCTGGAAGTGTTCAAGGCCAGGTTGGATGTGGCTCAGAGCAACCTGGTCTTGTAGAAGGTGTCCCTGCCCATGGCAGAGGGGTTGGAACTACCTGATTTTTAAGGTCCCTTCCAGTCCAAACCATTCTATGATTCTATGATGATTCTATGAAATCAAGAAAGAGTTTTACGCTTCAGCTTCAGAATCTGAAGCTAAAAATTCAGCATTACTTTTAGCCTGTGCTTTAAAAATTGATTATCACTTTCTCATCACCCTCCCCTCCATCTCCAGTCAAGAAACTCCTAAACAAGTGTCCACACTTGGGACCTAGGAATGGCCTTTTTAAACCCTGTGACAATCCTTGAGCAAAACCTGTTGTCTTTAAGCAAGAGCCCAGAGAAGAACTGAGCATGAGACCAGGACACTATGGACCAGTACTGTATGGGGCTGCCCTCCAGAGGATGACCTTCCCTTGGGACCATACCTGGGACATGAATGGAAAGGATCTGTCCATGGATGAGCATGATGTTACAGCTTATATTTAAAGCTCAAATTTCTTATTGCAAATAAAATTTTTAAGAAAACTTCCTCAACATGAGAGAGTTGCTTTAAGTGGTTTATTTACTGTGGGAAATAAAAGAACTTCTTGGGAGAAAAAAGAAAAAGAATAAAAGGATAAGTAATTAAATTAAAAACAAATTATTTCTATTTATTTAGCTATTTACACAGAGATCTCAAAGCAGTTTACCTACAAATTGATCAAACCCTAAAAAATTCATGTCAGATAGATAAATACATTTATTCCTATATAATTGATGATTATATTGAGAAACAACCATATTTAAAATTTTGCTCATGTAATTCAGTGTCAAAGACAAGAAATAGAATGTGCAATTCTTACCTTACAGCAAAAAAAGAGGCATAATACAAATATGAATAAATTTATTTTATCAGCACACCATACCTTTAGGATGATACCTCTAAGGATCTCTAAGGTGTCTGGCATTATATGTCTAGGCCCCTGTGTACAGCTGTGGGGTAAGAAAGAATCTCCCAAAATTCAAACAGCAATTCCAGAGAGAAAAGAGGAATAACCAGCTTCATACCCAGCTCTCAGAATATATTAAACTGTGTCACCAATCTGTGTTTTCAAGGTAATCGCTGGATGTTAGCTCCCTTGCTAAGATACTCATAACCTAAAGGGCACTCCAGTAAATTACATCCAGCACATTTCTTTTTCCTGCTCTGCTCCCAGGGCTCCTCAGCAAGGAGAAGCTGGCACAGAAACCTTGTGCTGCTCTTTTCAGTCTACAAAACTGTCCTGCCAAAACCTGGGGAGGGGGGGGGGTTGTAGCACGCAAGGACTACACAAAATTCTTGGACTCAAGAGCTAACTAATACAGAAAGCAAGGTAAAACATACTGCTTGGAGACCTTGAAAATGATAAAAGCAAAACTGCAGAGGATTTCAAGGCTGTCTACCATTGCACCTTTGTCTTCCTGTCTTTCTTCATCCCTTCTCCTCCTGTGATTATGTGTTTAACCATTTTTCCCACCTCCTCTGTCAAGTGAATCTGTGCTTAGCCTCACAGAAGCATTGTCTAGGTGGTCTGGAAACCCAGACAAACTGTTATAAAAATCGAAGTCTGTCCAGTTTCTGATAACACCCAAACTAATTTATTTTTTGTTTATACTCCACTACCTTTGACAAAGCTTCCTCTAGAGATTTATATCTCCATCCTTATAGCCTTCCAAATGCTTGTCCATTTTTTTGTTTTGCAACTGACAAAAGAAAAAAATATCTGACATCAACCTTGGAAGAGGTACTGACTGCAGAAGTTTGTTTTTTTTTTCAGATGTGATAAAATCTTGCCTAAAACCATGTCCAACCTTTTCAGTAGAAGGTCCAGATGGCTTTGCAGCCTGTACAACAGACTTTATTCACTGATGCTTCTCTAAGTGTCAGCAGGGTGTTGTCTTCCAGAACTAGTAAATGCGCAATGAAAGGCAGCTCGGAGGGGAAAAATAAGCACAAACAAAAAAACCCCTCACTTAAATCCCCCTGCCTCCCCCTCCAAAATCAAATTAATCTGAGAATTTCTACATGCATCTGACTGAAAATTCCCCCCAGGAGGAGAAAGGCTTTGCAAACAAGCGGAGGTGTAAGGGATGGGGTAGC
The DNA here is from genome assembly GCA_020745705.1 of Hemiprocne comata. NCBI lineage: Eukaryota > Metazoa > Chordata > Aves > Apodiformes > Apodidae > Hemiprocne > Hemiprocne comata. Next base: position 12,193,851 of record CM036587.1, read on the forward strand.
AGTTCACGCAGCTCCGGGCTGAGCACTGACTTATGCGCTCACTGCCGACTCCAGGTCACCCTTGTCTGCATTGCAAATATTTTAACTACAGGATCAGGACCCTTCCCAAGTCTGTATATAGGCTTCAAACTGCAGCCTCTCCTGGTGTTGTTTTCACTACGGTCAAATTAGCACAAAGAAGCACTGATGAGTCTGACAGGCAGGCAGGGAAGGGAGTGGGTGAATTTGGGCTGAGTTTCCACCCCTGTGCCTGGATCCCTTGCAGCCTGATGCCAGACATGCTGTCAGCCCCTGCCCCAGCTTCCAATTTGTAAAACAGGAATGTTTCGGTGATGTCATGAGTGTGACTTTGATATAGGTGTGGGTGAAAGCACTGTTTTACATCAATTTATGACTGAGCCTCCCACGGGATTTGCACTGTCCTGCCCATCCCTCCACTCTGCATAGCACCCACCACACCCTGGTGGCAGGGGTTAATGTGGCAGCCACCTTGATAGTATTCCTGATTCTGTTCTAGTTGTGCAGCCTTGAGATTGGCAGGGCTCTTGCTCCATGTGTCTGCAGTTTATCCCAACAGAGGCATGCTCCAGGACCAGACAGCCTTGGGGAGACGAGAGGAGAGGAAAAGAGAAAAGAGAAAAGAGAAAAGGAAAGGAAAGGGAAGGAAAGGAAAGGAAAGGGAAGGAAAGGAAAGGAAAGGAAAGGAAAGGAAAGGAAAGGAAAGGAAAGGAAAGGAAAGGAAAGGAAAGGAAAGGAAAGGAAAGGAAAGGAAAGGAAAGGAAAGGAAAGGAAAGGAAAGGAAAGGAAAGGAAAGGAAAGGAAAGGAAAGGAAAGGAAAGGAAAGGAAAGGAAAGGAAAGGAAAGGAAAGGAAAGGAAAGGAAAGGAAAGAAAAGAAAAGAAAAGAAAAGAAAAGAAAAGAAAAGAAAAGAAAAGAAAAGAAAAGAAAAGAAAAGAAAAGAAAAGAAAAGAAAAGAAAAGAAAAGAAAAGAAAAGAAAAGAAAAGAAAAGAAAAGAAAAGAGAAACCTGGTGCACATAAAGCCCTTCCAGCATATGTCTGGTTTTGTTCCTTGTTGACACACTTCTCTTGGTTTGAGCTGACAGCTGTGGTCCAGTCTTTGTCAGGCAATTAATCTGGATAGTTCATTTCCACAGGTGAGTAGCAGGTTGGCAGAGTCTCCTCTAGCAGTGGTTTGTGGTTTTTTTGTTTCCAGAGCAGCATGGGCAGGAAAGCGTGTGTGTGTGTGAACACGTGCACGTGACACACTCTCAGACCCGGGCAGCCTTTTCTTCCTTCCTCATGCAGGGCAATGCGCTGCAAGGAGATACTGCACTTTGGAGGGTGAATTGAAAGAAGCCTCAGACAGGAATTAAAAGCATCAGACTTGCTCTCATTGATTACAACTGACAAAACATTAAAACCACCGAGTTACCTTGCAAGGCTGAGCACTGCTGGTTTGACTCACACAACAACTTCTGTGTCTGTTTAGAAATGAAACTGATTTTAACAAAGAAAAAGAGAAGGGGGAGAAAGAAAAGCCATCATACCTCTTGGAGGGGAAGTGGGAGGTGATCAGCTGCATTTTAACATTTGGATAGTCATGAAGTAATGCTGTAATAATAATAATAATAATATTTGCCCATGCTGCAGTGACAGCTAAAATGAGCATGTTTTCTTTTTTGTGATGCAGACAGTGCTCTGCAAGGTCACCGGGCTGGGAAGCATGATTCTACAGTTCTCGTACCAAAGTGCCAAAATATCCTTTCACCAAAGCTGCACACCTTCAAGCCATTCCTGAGCTTCACAGAGTGACTTCTGTTTGATGGTCTTTTGCCACTTCCATATTGTGCCCCAAGATATCTGTCTTGACAAATGGCTGGGTAATACATGGCAGGGCAACACAATTGTGCTTCAGAGTCTCTGTCTTCCACAGCCAACACAGGGTTTCTGTATTTCTTCTTCCTTATATTACTTCTTCCTTATATTTCTTCTTTCTTCTTGTAATCCAGTATGTTCTTAAAACCTAAATCTGCATATTAATCTGTTTTATCTGTGTCCTGGGGTACCCCACCACTCTTTCCATGGGCAGTCAAGAGATGGTTCAATTTAGCTTGTGCAGTGAGAAAGGAGGCAATGTTACACCATAAATGACATTGTCTCTCTGAATAATAAGACTAAAATGTACTTGGAGCCAAACAGCACAGTGAGCTGTAAAGTCTCTCTGTCAAGTACAACAAACCTCAGTCCCCAGGGGCAGGGTGCCCTGATGGAAAGTTGTGCAGTGGTCCCTAGGCAGCTGCCTAAGCTGGGAGGGACTGTGTTAGAAGAGGTGGATTTAGGAAGCTGAGCACTCTTCACCTTTTCATGAATGTCTGGGGTTTTTATTTTAGGTGAACATTTCAGTAACTACCCTTACTTCCAGTGGTCAGCCCACAGAGTCATGCAAGACTCCTGAGTGATGGCAATATTCTGGCCACATCTTCTAATAAGACCTTATTTGTCTCCTCCAGATCAACGGGCTCTCAGCAGCAGATTAACTCAGTTGTCTGTCCCTTCAGTTTCAGTGCTGTACTAACAGTGAATAGGTACCAGTAGTAAGTGATGAGAATAAAATTATTTCCTTACGCCAGAAAATGGAATAAAATCCCCTCTCCTAAATCCCATTTAGCTCTACATTCATTAAATTGCCATGCTTTTGTAGTGAAATGTTCAGATCCTATTGAATGTCCTAGATATTAATTGTCACTGCCAATAACAAGAGTCCTATGCACTTAACATTGTCCTTGGAACACAGTAAAAAAATGTTTCAGCAGCTAATGAAATTATGACAGACCCTGTGACCTGAAAAACAAACAGAATATGGAAGTCTTACCCTTGCTGGCTTAAATGATGTGGTACAGCTGTATTTTGTCATGTACTTTATATCTATATATATATATGCATATGTCATGCCAAATTGTAGATTGCCATTTTATATATATTAAGGTGGTTAAGGAAGCTTTTTTTAGCTGACATTTCCAACACATCTTAACAACTGTTTTGCTAGAATCTATGCCATGTGTCATGTATTTTGTGGTTTCTTTAGCACATAGAGGGTTTAACTGTTGGGAGACTAACACTAGCTTCTAACAGGGATGTAGTAGTGTTATCCCTTTTTTCTCTATCTTTAACATCTCAGACTTTACCACTTTTATTTTGTCTTTAATATTTTTGTGCAGATAGAACTAAAAAAAAAACACACCACAGAACAAACTCTTCTCAAAGCAGTAAAAAGATGTCTTTCAAGGCAAGAATAATGGAAAATCTTTCAGGGTACAATGCTGGGAGACACCTGAGGGAACTTTTTGTCATTGCAAGATGCATGGCCATCCCACAGCAAAGGACTAAACCTGGGCTTCCCTTGGGTTTTTAAGTATCAAACTTGCATAGGTAGATGGTTGGAGGCCTTTGAAGAGCTCAGTCTCACTGCAGGCCCAAACTAGATATAAGGTTGTCCTTTTATGTTATGTGATGCCAAGGATGTAAGCCTCTAGGGCTTTTTCATATAGACATGGCAGACCTGGTCAGCACTTGTAACCATTTTGATGAAGCAGCTATTGAATCCCTGCACCTCAGTTTCTCATCCTGCATTTATCTGCCTGCAGTACCCCAGGGATCACCTCTCTCATGGCCTGAGTATGCAAATCTCTGTGGCAAAGCAGAGCATTGCCATCACAGTGTTGGGGCATCAGTGACACAGGACAGCTCGTCTGTATCAAAGACACAAAAAGAACATCTGCTTTCTCTGCAGGTGAAATTCAGCTATAAAACCAGTTGTTCCACACGTTCAACACCAACAGGAGATGTCACCGCAAAACCATCCTTCCGTCTGTGTCATGCTGTATTTTAAAAAATGGGCTAAGGTGTTAATTTTGCCTTCTTGATTGCCCTGCCAGGAGGACGTGGGCTGTCACACCTTGAAGGAGGAAGGGCAGCCACTTTCCACTGTGTAGCTCCAGCAGCAGTTGCTTGGTGTACTGGCTGGTAGCAAATGAACAGCCACAAGCTCTGTAGGGAAGTACACAGTGTCCTACCAGAAGGATACAGCAGACATTGACTTGTTCATCACCAGTCAGCGACAGCCCCTGGGAAACAGGGTTTGGGCACGAGCCACCATGACAGCCAGCAGCCATGATTGACTACTTGTTTTAAGGAAAAAATGGCCCACATGGGCTTAGGGAGACCAAGGACTGGTTCTGGTTCAGTACATGGCAAGAGTGAAAAATGTTTTTGCAGCCTGAACCAGCTTCACAGCTATTCTACATAAAGCAGAATAAGGGAGAAGGAGCCCCCTGAGCTGGTGGTCTTATTATTCCCCAGGAAGGCCAAGGATCCAGGAGCATTCATACCACAAACTTTTCTCAAAACCTCTGAAGAGATTAGCAAAGTCCCTTAAAGGGAGGACAATGCAAACTACTTTGAGAATTTTAGTTTAGAAGCCTCAAATATATAATCCATCTTAAAAGACATGGACTGGCACAAAATGAAGATAAAGAAGAAAGAAATAAACATTAATGACTGGCATGTGTTCTTGCCAGTTTTGGCAACAGCTGCTGAGATCCTCAATTAGTCAGAATAGGGTGAGCTACATTCATTTCCATGTGGCCAGTCCAATTGGTGATGGCTGAGACTGCCATCCACCACGCTTTCTTTCTAGTGATAAAACACTTCATAAACCAACTTCTCTAAATCCACCATACTGATAATTTTGGAAAGGTTTTTACTTTTTCTTTCCCCCCCACAAAGCCTCAGTGCCAGACTGCAAGCATGTTACATATGGAAAGGGTTCAGAATCTGAGTAAAATCTTGGAGAAATCCATAGAAACATTTACCTTTGCTTAAGAAAGTTTTGGTTTGGACTTCCCATGTTTTTAAAAGCGGAACATTTCTGCTATTTCATGAGTTTAACTTTTTATGCAAAGCTTTTAAAAAAAATGTGCTTGTGCATTTAATTTCAGTCTACATCTGTAGAAATCTGGAACAGCTAATGGCTATCAGGGATGCCTACCAACACATTTTTTGGGGCCAACTGGCATTGATGAATACCCGTAGCATGCCTTTTGCTAACTAGTACTATTTCTAAAAATCTCAATGACTAAAAATCAGTCACTCAGAACTTACTGCAGGGGATTGCAAATAGCAGCTCTCAATTATGGAATGCAGACAGACTATAAACCACCCTATGAAACAAGGGATGCAACTCACTCAATAGGAAACAAATGTTTCTTGCAAAAGAGCAAGAGGAGATGACAGCCAATAGTTCTTGTCCCCTGACATTTCTTCCAGATTTCTCCACTCTTTCTTACACACTACTTGCTCGTTTATAACATTTTTACCCTTCACCACTACTTCTTCTGAATCACCCTCAGATGCCCTTTATGAAGGTTTATCTTGTTATCACATACTAACTCCTTTTCCTTGTATCCTTCAGACATGCTGGGTTTTTTTTTTGTTGTTTTTTTTTTTTTTTTTTGTTCTCCCCCTTTCCTTCTCCTGCAGTCACTTCTAGTCCCCTCAGAGAAGAGGTATCCTGAGCATTACAGGTACCTGGCATGAGGGCATGAGTAGGGAAGATTTATGATGCTGGGTCCAGGTGGTGCAACCTAGCGTTGGGCAGACAGAACCCACCAGACATTGAGACAAGCACGTTACTCAATGTGTACACTGGAAAATGTGATCATCCCTGCCATCAGCTGGGAGACTTTCTGCAAATGGATGAATATTGTGGGTTAGTAGGAGGATTATTAGTAGGAGGATAATTACCAGCTAGTGAGGTAAAGGCAAGTCCTGTCTGTGGATCAGGCACTGATGAGAAGGGACCGCATGTAACAGGAATTAAGATATTTCTTTCAGTGCCTTTCAGCTTTACCCCAATTTCAGAGCCTGCCCAGAGCTTAGCATCACCCATGGGTGGAATAGAGCAGAAACAGTGAAGTCCCTGGCTCTTTTCCCTTTTCATGCTAAAGACAGCTAGCTAGAAACTAGCAAATCACCACTGTGCATTTTACAGAAATTACAACATTTCAGCACTCTGACCCAAAACCTCCCAATCACACTTTTTGTGGGACATAAGGAAAAACTTGTAACTGTATCTGCATAATTAATAAGAATGAGAAGTCCTGAAGTCCAAGGTAAGTGATGGATGCATGTAGTAAATAGGTGGATGGATGAAAAGGATTTTCAAATATTCAAAGAATTTCTTTGGTGAGTAATGCTTCAAACCCCCCAAGCATTTAAGACTGCACAATTTTACTGACTTTACTGCAAATGCTTTTAGCTTACTGTGGCCCTCATTTGCCCTGCTCAGAGAAGTGCTTACTTGAGCAGCAGAAGGGACTACTGTACCAACTCCAAAGTGAATAGAGACGTTTGTAATCCCAGTTTGGACATACTAATTGCTCAGGAAAGCAAGTGCACGTGCGCTGAATAAAACAAGCTTGGCAGTAGTTGGGAAATGGCCCTGGTCTGATGCACAGTCCCTTCTTGAGTATGTAGTCACATCCCACCATGTGGGATTCTTCCACGCCATGATTCTTCCACCCCTTCCTGCAGCTTTGGGTGTGACCAAGGCTGGATAAGTGCAAAGCGTCCTGTGTGTCACTGCTGCCATGGCCAGCCTTTCCAAAAGCTCACAGCAAGCCATACATCATCAAATATTGATACGGTTCCAGTGAGCTGCCACTGCTGACATTTCATGTGTAGCTTTAGGTGCTCTTGTTTTAATTCTAAGGAGTCAATGAAGGATCAAAGGAAATGTGGTATTTATGCTGGGTGGGGTGCAATGTGACATGCCTCGACCTGGTGAGGGAGGAACTGTAGGGCTGCTGAATTCCCACTGGCTCTTTCCCTGGCGTCATCTGGTGAAGGCCAGGCTTTTAGTCAGCAAGTGAACACTGTCACCTACCCTCCAACATTTCAAATATTTATCGTGTTAAATATCAACTTGGAGAATATTGCACTCGTTTAAGCTTTTCACGTTCCAATGGTTTTTTATTATTTCCATCGACCAAAATAAATGAAGAAAATGTTTCAGACTACACATGAAAGCATGTAAAAATCAATAACTGGATTTTAAAAGATCTAGAATGTCTTGAATACATTCATTTTTCAAACATTTTTCTCTGATCTTTAAATAGCTTTTCTTGGAGCATAACATTTTTTGAAAAGTCAAATACAGAGCATTAAGGGTATAATTACCATTTTAATTATAACTCAATCATCCTATCTACTTTGCATAGAAATTACAGCTTTTATGTAAGGATTTTGGGTACTCACAAACATTCAGGAGTAATTAATGCTAGATGTTTTCACTGTATATGAACTTTACTTTGTAGCACTTATTCCAACCAGGCTTCATTCAAAAAGTATAAGTATACTGAAGTTTATATTCAAACTGTCAAACAAAAAATCCCTCTCCATAATTTCCTGTAAAGCTATGACAAAAATGGGGCTTTAAGCAACCTGGTCTAGGGGATGGTGTCCCTGCCCATGGCAGGAACATTGGAATCAGATGGTCTTGAATGTCTCTTCCAACACAAACAATTCTATGATTCTATGAAAAAAAAAGACCAAAACCTGACAAACTTGAAAACAAAATGTATTTTCCTCCCTCTTAAAGTAAAAGATCTATGTAAATATGGCCAGATCAAATTCCAGTGGCAGTAATGAAAAAATTCCCACTAATTAGTACCTGACCAGGCTCATGGAGTATTTCTGATAATTTTGCAAATATTTCTGGAAGGTATTTAATATTCACCATTTTATTTCTAGGCTTCTTTAGCATTTCTTTTCCTGTTTGAGTTTTTTTTTATTAAAAAAGCTCTTCTTAGATATTTATTTTAGAGGATGAATTTACCCAAATGACCTTGCAAAATTGACTCTTGTATCCCTCTGCAATCACAGATATGTGTGTGTGTGTGTGTACATGTGAAATTCAGCAAAATCAATTACAGCAAAGCTGTTTTTCATCTGGTCAACACCACAACATAAAATTTAAGCTATTTCTTCCTGTCAGTGTTGAAATAGGAAAGAAAATATTTTTATGGTTAAAAGGAAACAAAATTACTCTCCATCTACAAATGTTTCTTCTTTTACTGAGTTTTTTTCCTTTTCCACCCACCAAAAAAGACTATTCTGTGCATTTCTATCATTCTCTGTGTGCTCTGTTTTGCAGTGTGCTGGAGCAGCAGATCTCTTTTTTCTTGCCTTTAAAAGCATGATAAAGGCACATAAATTTTACAGAGAAGTCTCACAGAACATGTCCTCTCTTTGTTTGGACAGTAATGATATAATGACATTTGCTGTGCCCGTTTATCTTTTCCTGGCTCAAGTACTTTTGGGAAGAAAAAAGACAATTCTCTCAATAGCAAGGCTCTGGCTCAAGCTGCCGTGCTTCCCCCCTCTGAAGTGGTTGTCTTTGTGTGGTGCAGTGGGCTCTTCTGCACATGGAATTGCCTCTGCCTTCAGTGAAAGCCTTGCATGAAAGCCCAGGCCAAATCAAGCCTCTCGTCTGGGAAGTGCTGTGGGATCTGGAGGGGAGATTCATGATGCTTATTATCAGCCTTCACTAGATACAGATGTCTTACATTGCCAGTTGTGGAGCTACAAGCAGGTTACATCAGAAATGCACACAATTAAAGCTTTCATGCCAAATCACATTGTGCATTCAGGATACATATGTGTAAAAAACTCTGTCTTTCTTGATGGATGAATGAAAAGTATTTTCTTATTATACCTATCAGCAGCATAAAATGAAGGTGAATAGATTTTACACTTGGACTGCTCTGTGTTCTTGACAGTTTTGCTAACAGCCCTCTCAATCTCTCTCTGTCCCTAATCTTTGCAGATGGAATGAGGACCCTGATGTTATTTTAACACTGGTATCTAGAAAAGAAAAAAAAAAAGGAGAGGGGATGTGAAAAGGGAGGCAGAAAACAGGTTTTATCAGAATTGGTCAGCTGGCCTGATTCAGCATTGACCTGCACCTCATGTAGCCACTTCCCCCAGTGTTAGAGAATTTCACGCTGCCTGGCATAGGGGAAGATTTCAGAAATGCCTGAGCCCATTGATTTCCTATAGGCTTGAGTCTTCACCACACAGAAAACTTGAACCTGCTGAATTTAAATCAGCTGTTAAACTCTGTGTGAAGCTAAACCAGTGCAAATCCATGTGTGGCTGTGTCACTGTCATGTAGTTACAAGATGGCAGGCAGACAGGAATGAAAGCTTTTTCCCTCCCTGTTTCATTTTCTCTTCATTTTAAGAGTCAATCCTAATTTCACCTTCAGGCTCTGGAAAGCAGCAATTGGGCTGACAAGGCTCAGTTAGCCCAGAGGATTACTTCAGTTAGTTTCCTGTGTGAGTTTTTGTGTGTTTGAGCACTAGATGAAGCAAAGTCCTCTGCCCAGTGTGAGCTGTCTTAGTGTCCATGGAGAAGACACCCTCCAAGCACAAGAGCTCCGATTGTGGATAACTGCTTTCTTCCCCTGTCCCAACATACTGACATTGCTAAACCAACACACTATGGGCAACAGGAACAGAACCTGACTAAATTCAGTTCATCATGGAATCATGGACTACCAGGTTGGAAGAGACCTCAAGGATCATCTGATTCAACTTTTCTCAGCAAAAACACAGTCTAGAGAAGATGGCCAAGCACTCTGTCCAGCTGAATATTAAAAGTGTCCAATGTTGGGGAATGCACCACTTTCTGGGGGAGATTATTCCAATGGCTGATTGTTCTCATTATGAAATATTTTCCTCTTGTGTCCAATTGGAATCTCTCCAGGAGTAACTTGTACCCATTACCCCGTCTTTTCCATGAGACTGTAAAAAAGGAGTCTCTGTCTTGATGATGTAAGATGACTTATGCTATGCAGCAAGACCTTAACTAGAGTCTTCCATTCAGTAATAAACAGGGTTGGAGTTTAATTAACTGTCAGGCCCTGTCCAATATGTAGCTCTGTCTTGGTAGGTAGTGGGCTGGACTGGAGTTTGATGGTTTGTGGATGCTGCAGGTAGGATCCCTCTTCTGCTGAGGAGCTCACAACTGCTCTGTCTGCAGCCAGGCCTCTAAGTGAAGCTCACCATGGTGGCACACAGCGAGGACCTCCTGGGCATGGGGAGCCAGAGGGAATTGCAGAGCCCCTAGTCAGCTGTGCATGATGCCAAAGAACTGCCTGAGTGCATGGGGAACTCTGTTTTGGAAATATGCTTAAAAGCACATTTTTCCTCCCTTGATCTATGCTGTGTGGACTTAACAGGAGCTGGAGCTGTGGTCAGGCCTTCTGTCTCAGAGCCAGCCATGCTGGCTGGAGGCATTGCCATCCCCAGCAGCTCCTCAGCAATGCAAAGCTCTGCTAGCAGCAGAGGTCCAGTCCTTGTGCCAAAGCAAAGGCTTCAGAACACCTTCACTGTGGGCGTTACGTTAACACACCTACCTTTGTCTCCAGTGGGTTCCAGTGCACTCCTGCAGTTTGGTTTTAATTTTTTTTTTAGTGGATACTGTTTTGTTCATCTATTATGTCAGTACAAAGCTTAAAATAGGTAGATCTGTTCAGCTGCTGCTGGTCTTCTAATAAAACAAAACACTTTGCAGTCTTCAGAGTACAGGAGATACCCAAGTTTATGTGCTGCATTTACACAGTAAAGTTTTCAGAATGTTTATTCACTATGAAAAATTAGGCACTTTTCTAACTAAATTAAGCCGTTCATCTGAATGTGTTGATTCTAATCTATGCAATGCTATAGTAATTTTCCATTAAATGTTAGCAAAACCCCAACTTCAAACTGAGATGTAGCTTCTTTGCTACAGGAATGAAAGAGAAATACTAGAAAGCATTTGAAATAATTCACTTTTATGTCACTCTACTGTAAATTTTAAAAGGGCTAGGCTCAGTCCTCAAAGTGAATAAAAAAAGATTTTCCCCCAAACAGGCTTGGACTGCAAATGAACCCTGATCTCAAAACTCCTGTGGTGGAAAACAGGATTTATACTGAGAATACTAGGTCAGCATAAACCATAATGGTGCTATAATGATGCTGAGGATTGGAATGGTTATTTCAGTTTGTTTCTTAGAAAGGGGGGGGGGGGGGGAAAGGAAAAAAAAATAGAATAAAAAAAAGAGGTGGATATCCTTACCTAAAGAAAAATGACCATTGAGCGAGCAATAATTCTTATGTTCTGTTTTGGTAATACCTTCAATTTAGCAACTGTCTGTGAAATGAAGTTTCTCACAATGAGTTATTTAGTCACTATGCCATCTAGGGTATAACTGTCATTCTGAAGGGAACATCCACGCTATGATTTGCTGTCAGTCTGTTGTATGCTGTAAGTCCATCCATTTTTTCCCTTAACAGGTGAAGATAACGCTGTGATACACAGGAAAAGATAGATGATAAAAACAATTCTTTAAGAAAAAAAATAGACACAAGGGGTTTGGCAGGAAAATATGATAAAATGTTCCATTCTCCTTTTCAAAGTACTGTAATAAAACATGTCTGAAGTACAGATAACATAAACAGCAGAGCATGGGTCTGCAATCCCAGCATGATATTGCATAAGGAGCAATCATGAAGCATTCCCACCACAGGTGCCTGCCATACATTATTAATAAGAGTGTTTAGGACTATCAAATAATCATGCTAGAGGCACATGATCAACTTACAAAAAAGGTGTTGTATTTGTGTCAGTTTTTTTTGACTTGACAAAATTTCAAACCCAAAGACTTTAAAGCCAGAAAGAACCGTTTTGATGTCCTCATCCAGCTTCCAGCACAGCACTGACCATGAAAGCATTGCAACAGCTTTTCCTGGAATTAACTCAGTAACATGCAGTTCAGAGGAAAATAAAACTAAATTTGGTTTTCCAAATTTCCAGACCCTGCTCTATCCTACTTCTGATCATGGCAACTGGTTGAAGTTCCTGAAGACTGGAAGAGAGCAAATCTAACTCCTATCTTCAAGAAGGGCAAGAAGGAAGATTCTGGGAACTACAGGCCTGAGACCCTCACCTCCATCCCTGGAAAGGTGGTGGACAAATGCTTTTCCTCTCGGAAAGCATTTCCAAACATGAGGGATAAGAAGGAGACTGGGGAGCAGTTCACATTGATTTATGAAGGAGAAATTGTGCTTGATCAACCTCATAGCCTTCTGTAATGAGGTCACTGGCTTGGTGGATGAGGGGAAGCAGTGGATGTTGTTTACCTTGGCTTTAGTAAAGCCTTTGACACCATCTCCCATAGCATCATCATAGACAAGCTGGCAATGCATGGGTTAGACAAATGGACATTAAGGTGGACTGAAAACTGGCTGAACAACTGGGACCAGAGGGTTGTGAATGGTGACAAAAAGTCCAGCTGTAGGCATGTAAGTAGTGGTGTATCCCATAGCTCAACACTGGGTCCAATGCCATTAACATCTCCATAAATGATCTGGACTATGGGGCAGAATGCACCATCAGCAAGTTTGCTGGTGATACAACACTAGGAGGAGTGGCTGATACGGCAGAGGGTCTTGCTGCAATCCAGAGGGACCTTGACAGGCTGAAGAAATGGGCTGACAGGAACCTCATGAAATTCAACAAGGAGAACTTCCAAGTTCTGCACCTGGGGAGCAAAAACCCCATGCACCCAGACAGGCTGGGGGCCAACCAGCTGGCAAGCAGAAGGACCTTAGGGTCTTACTGGACAACAAGCTGACTGTGAGCCAACAATGACTTCATGGCAAAGAGAGCAAACAGTCTCCATGGCTGCATTAGAAAAATCACGTCCAGCAGGTTGAGAGAGGTGATATTTCCCCTCTGCTCAGCACTGGTGAGGCACATCTGGAGTCCTGGGTCCAGTGCTGGGCTCCACAGTACAAGACAGAGATGGACCTACTGCCATGAGGCCAACAAACAGCTACTAAGATGATTAAGAGACTGGAGCATCTCTCTTACAAAGAGAGGCTGCAAGAGCTGGGGTTGTCCATCCTGGAGAAGAGAAGGCTCAGAGGGATCTCATCAATGTGTATAAATACCTGATAGGAGGGAATAAAGGCAAGGGAGCCAGACTCTTCTCAGTAGTGCTCAGGGACATGACTAGAAGCAATGGACACAAATTAAAAAAGCTACAATTCAGTCTGAATACAATAGAACACTGGTCAAACACTGGAACAGGCTGCCCATAGAGATTGTAGAGCCTCCAATTTTGATCATACTCAAAATACAACTGGACACAGACCCTGGCAATCTGCTGTAGCTGATCCTGCTTGAACAGGGGCTGGACTAGGTGACCTCCAGAGATTCCTTCCAACCTCTGCTGTTATGTGATTCCTTTTATCAAAACTTCTGTGGCCAGCTTCATGCTTTCAACATATTTCCTTTTTTTTTTTTTTTATTTTCTTTTCACTTTTTTTTATTTGAATTTTTCAACAGCAAACAGGGAGAAAAGAAAGCTAACATAAATAAAAAAAATCAGAAGCTGTGGCAGCAAGTGCTGTATTTAGTACTATGCTTCTCTTCTTGCCTAGGTTTCTAGTTAACAATAACCTTTTAAAATACAAAAGCAAAACTAGCTGGTGACACAGCCAGTTACTTTTTTGTCACCATCTCTTTAGGCCACTCGAAGATATCTGCATTGATATTAAAAAGCCATTATAAGCAATTTAAACTCTGAATTGATCCTGACACACACATCCAGGTCTTCCTCATATGGCCTTTCAATAGTTCTCGATTCAAACTGAGAGCAAGCATCACCGTATAACCAGAGGAGATAATTATGCTTTATTGATTAGCCCCTCATGGTATGAATGGAAACCAGCCAGCTATTTGAGAACAGCTGTCAATGTGGTTTTTACATTGTAGTATCTCAGTCTTTTCCTTTCCAAATATTCCATAAATATTGTCCTCTAACATTTAACCTCTACCAAACAAAATTTTGCCACTGGCTTAAATGGAAACCAGTATGTCAATGTAGATTGATAAATGGTGACTTTGCATACTTCCCACAGTCCTCTCCCAGTGTTACCCACTGTTGAGCAGGCAGCTCAGCCCCACGAGCTGCTCACTCCCTCCCTCATGGCTGGATGGGGGGATAGGGGTAAAAGGGAGAAAACTCATGGTTTGAGATGAAGACAGGTTCATAGGTCTATTATTAATACCCTAACTCTGAATGTCCCCCAGCTGTTAGTTTTGAGCATGACATCATATGGTATGGAATATTTGTTGGTCAGTTGGGGTCAGCTGTTCCTGCTGTGTCCCCTCCCAGCTTCTTGCTCCCCTCCAGCCTCCTCGCTGGTGGTGTAGGGTGAGACACAGAGAAGGCCTTGATGCTGTGTAAGCACTGCTCACAATTGCTAAAACATCCCTGTATTATCAACACTGTTTTGGTCACAAATCCAAAAGATAAAACCATATGAGCTGCTATGAGGAAAATATACTCCATTCCAGACAAAACCAGTACATCTACTTACTGAGTTTCCTCCTAACACTGGCTCAGTCGTGTCTTGAAATATTGCACACAAGCCCCTCGATGCATCACAGACTGCCCCCTTTCACAGCTGCCAAACACAACACATGCTCCTGTTTAATCCAGTGTCAAAATTGCTTGGCTTCAGTGTGCTAAGTAAGGATTTTAGCACCTGCCCCATTTATCCTATAACAAATGTACCATAGTAGACTCATCAACAGACATCTGACATACTTATTACATTCCCAGTTTGCAGCTGAACTTCTTATTAAACATTTCTCAGCCTCCTGCTTTTTGCTAATGAAGCCCCTCAGAAATCAGAACCAGGTACGTCAGAAAAAAAGGAGGATTTAACAATGCCATATCTGAGTTTATCTTACTATTTGAAAGAAGGAAAACCAGCTTTGTTAGGATCCCTAATAGTCCTTTGAACTGGCAACACACAGCGTTGAAAAACAGTGAAGTTGTTCACAGCTGTTATTAGAATGCACTTAAACTCAGATGATAAATTTTGGGTTACCAACATAGGTACAAACAAAATAAATCATGCTTTTTTCTTTCCTGCTCCTTTGGCCCCACCAATCAAGCACTGAGATGACTGCCCTCATATTTGCCCTTTCTAGTCTTGTCCCAGACTGACACATGGGCTCAGCCTCACCATCCACAAGGAGCCCTTTAGCATTCACTTTCCCTGGATCAGTGGGACTGTGCCCCAGTGGTTACTACAATGTCACCTTCAGCTTTGTTCTGTACAGTTTAAAGGGAGGGGAAGCCCATAGAACTCATAAAAGAGGAAAATTTGCTATATGAAAAAAATTCATTAGTACAGTGAAGTCCAAACACACACAACAGAAACCTGCCTCCTCCTTGTATTGTATATTCCTACATTGACAGCGAATTAATGCTAGAGTGCCCACAGATGTGTTACAGAAACCAGACTTCTGGATGCAATGTAATGCTCTATAGAAAGTATGAGATGTCCAGGCAGCCAGGCTACCCCAAGAGAACATGCAGACACTTGGTGCCACTGTAGGGGTACTCCTCTGCCATCCCATCCACGCCATGTTTGCAACAAATGCCAGTACGTCTCTTCCAGCCTTCTCAGGGCTGGTGTGGGAGGAGGGAGCTGCCAAGATTTGGCAGGAGGGGCTTTTGCATCTGTGTGTGTATATGCAGGTCCATGCTGCTGTGAGCTCATGTGCTTGGTACAGGGGCAGCTTGGCATTGCCAAACCTGCAGTAACCTCGAATTCTGGATCAATGATGTACTGCCAGCAAAAGGATTGCTGCCTGATGCTGAGGTCAGAAGCAGGTGCTCTGTGAGGCTGCTAGATGCCCACAGCTTTACACAACTCCCACCCCACCCTGAAGAATTCCATTTTAAGTGAAAAAGTCAGCTGCCTTCCAAAGGGAACTGCATCATATCAAAACCTGTTTCAGGTCACAGCCACAGCAATATCATGTGTAAGCTTTAATTAAGGAATAGTTTGATAACATGCAGCTAGAGTTTGATAACATACAGCTTGCAGCTTACTAAGCCCAAGACTTCTTTAACATCCTTGGTGACTCTGAAGACTTAAATAGACTCATACTTCTAAAAAAGAGGACTCACAGTCTCCCTGTGTTATGAAGAAAATAAACAGGACCAGTGTGTCTTGCCAACATGCTGCCTGGCCTGCTGGCTGCTGCCTTAGACGTAACTGAATTGCCCTCTGTTTAAGACTAGTTTGGGTTGCTCTTACTTCTACAAGTCTCCTTTTTCCATCATATAGATATAGAGACTGAGTGTCTTGAGATATCTGCTGGTATCCAATATAGCTGAACAGTCTCAAGGATTAATAGGAGCAACAGAAAGCTGATTTTGTTACGAAAGCAGCCTGAAAACATGCATAGAAATATCTTCTGCAGAAATGGTCCCATCATATGAATGGCTGCTACCATGAAGCGAGATAAAATGATGGGAAAACTTCCTCTGACTGCTTCATTGACCCTTCTAGCATATGCACTGCAGCAGCAGCAAAAAAAAAAAAAAAGCTAAAATAGAACAAAAATGTTTAACCAACAGCTCCATAACCTACATGAATGATAAGAGTTGCCATATATTCCATTAAACTAATCTGCAAGGAAGCCTAGGTTTGGACTCACAGGTCAAATGGTCCCACTGCAATTGTTTCTAATTGTTTCAAAAGCTTTAATGAAATACAAGATGAAAAAAACATGAATAATTTGTTGTACCCAGAACTATCCCAGTAACTAAATATATGAAAAGGCTGAGTGATATACAGGGTGTATTTCCCCCAGTGATAAAATAAGAATGACCTCTGTGACTTCATTTAGGTTCCACCTCTCCTGAGTTACGAGCCATTCCTCACTTGTAAGGTATATCCCATATCTCACTCAAACTCTCAGGGGACCACAAAACTTTCTTCCAGAAAAAATTATGCTTCCCTCAGTCTGCAGAGAATTACCCGCATAAGGCAAAGTTATATCATTGTCTTTAGTGCTGCTAGGAATTACTTTCAGGATGTTTCAGCTCATTACCTCAAGTCTTCATCAGCTATTTTCTAAGTGCGGTAACCTTTGTGATGCAGGTACTCTATATGTCTATGGTATTGATTCTGCTTCTCCTGCTACATTACATACAACACATGTAAACAGGCAAGAGTGTTTTGCTACCAGTTAGCAAAGTGCAAAATGGTAGCAGATCCTGCAGCTACAAAATAGACAAGACCTTGAAGTAATCAGCTGCACTGTCATGGAACTAATTCCATGACATAGTGGAAGCAATTATTTGCACTTATATGTCTTATTGTAAAATACAATCAGTGCTAAACCAATCCTGTTAGTGTTGTCAAGGACACATTTAGCTCCAAATGCTCCCCTTTTAATCAGTAACCAGTTATTAGTTAATTAGGTAACGATCATGCTGTTTTTCATACATGTGTATTATTGCACTTGATTTTGTGCTTCTGCCCAGATCACTGTTAATAAGCTGCAAGTGCAATTGTGTTAATGTCCTCTAATGCAGGCAATTATCACAATGGTGGAGCACCTAACATTTGACCTAAAATCTTACCAAGTTCTCACAGCCACTTTCTTGCTTCCTACACCAGCCTGCTCCTGCCTGGATGGGGCATGCTGGAAGAGAGGGGACGGTTCCTAATAACAGGAGTGTCAGAAGGGAAAATGGAAACCAGCAACAGAAGAACTAGATCCAGGAAAGGGAATTAAGGCCAAGGACTTTGGAAGCTGTGTGTGACCCCATGCCATGAGTGGCAGTGCCATGAGCTCTGGGGTGTGGAGCCAGCAGCTGCCTGACACTGTTGGGGCAAAAGGCAGCTCATAAAGCAGATGAGTGAGTAAGCAGAATGTACAGCAAACTGAGGGTGTCTCACAGCTCTTGCTTGTCTGCTGTGCTCCAGGGAAAGATGTAGTCCCCTTTTTCTTTTTTGGTCCCAGCTCTGTAAAATCATCAGTTTTAATGGTGGGGGTGAGACTGCCCGTAGAGAGAAACATATTTATGAACAGTTAACACAGAAGAAATCCTTTGTCCTCCTAGTATTAGTGATGCTTAGTTATGCTTAACAAATAATGTATTTTTCAGTAGGTTTTTCTTCCAGTCTGAGAGCTTTTAGCAGGAGCAGATACCAACAGTGTTGAGAGAGAAACAAATACCAGCAGAAACCAGACTTTATCTGAATTGCATTTAATAAGGGCCAGAAGCAGTGAACTAAGGATATTCAGCTGAAGTAGTTTAGTCAGAGATAGCTAAACTTTTTACTGTGCTTATTTAAATAGAGAGGCCTGAGCTGGAGATTAGCTATTTATCAGCTGCATGATGAAATGAGAATCAGCTGCAACATATTTCCCGGTAAGTTTGATATTTTATTTGCTATAAATCCACAGGTTCAAATTCTGCTCTGGTTTATGCCTGTGGGAATATGGAATAAAGGTATTAGCTTCCCACATTGTTTGGTGGCTTCATGCCCAAATATATCAGAGGAAATTTAGTTTATGTTGGTTCAGTTATTCACCTTAATTTCCCAACCACAAAAAGGACTTTTAGTGTTTGTAATGCTAGTAAGTATATGTGCAAAGAAATAAGCTCCCAGAATACAGTACGTGGCATGGGTACAAAACATCTCACAGCTACCATCAAAGCATTTCCCTACATTCACTTTGCGAGGATTTCACTTCAGGACTGTGCTAGAACTCCATCAGTTTCCTTCTCAGACTTAGGGTTTTTCCCTGATTTTCACCAAAGGTGTCAATTCTGCTTCTCACCCCCCAAAAAACTGTCTCTAGGTGCTCAACGGAGTAATTTCTATATTTTAAACTTCTGTCCCTGACCCAGCCAAGTCCCCCTCAGGTCTGCAGCTGCGAGCAGCCCTGCTTGCACACACGTGCCACTGCCGAGGAACAGTAAACCACTCACACTGATCTCCCTGCTGGCATCCTGACTTTTGAAAGGGAGGAAGAGGAGAAAAAAAAAACAAACCAAAAAAAAAAAAAGGCTTCTAACCACTGCAGCACGAGTGTTTAATTTGCTCAGATCAATTTCTGTCAAAGGCAGCCTGGAAGCCTTTTAATTTTTTTTCCAGCTCATCTTTGCAATGTTTCTTTCTCTCCTGCTGCTCAGTTCAGCCTCATTGGTATTTATCTGGTGACCTGTTGTCATCGAGGACTCCCCAAAAGATCCTTTGGATTTACACAAGTTGCTCCCATTCTGCCAGGAGGAAGCTTTGCTCAGATGTCTTCTTGATTTCAGCTCATTTACATGGCAAGGATGTTAGCATTTCTGTAAGGACTTTCTAGTTTGGCTTGTTTGCTTCATTTTTGATATATAAGGGAGACTGTACTTTTTTCTTTTGTTTTCTTTTTGAGAGAAGGATGGCTTAAGATCTCTCTAAGTTCACAAATGTCCATGAAAAGATGCAAGCAAAGATGTAATTTTCTGTAACTTTACATTCATTTTAGGCTCTTGCCTATCTAGAGGGAAAAATTTCAAAATGTCTACATCAAGGACTCGTAAACCTGAAAGTGACGTTACTTTCCTTTTTTATGAATACAGGATTTAAAAGGAAAGTTTATGTGTTGTAGCTTATCAGTGTTTTGAGGAATGCTACTCATTTCTTCCAGTCAGTGTTCTCCAGAATGTGGTGACAGCAGCAATCTCATCCCTCTTGTACTTTGATTTTCCTCAAAGTCAAAACGTAAAACACACAGCTGAACATTCTCGGTCTGGAAAATCAGAGGGCATCTTCTATCAGCAGGGTTATGATGATCATGACCAAAAATATCTCAAATCAGTAGCCAGCACCTAGCAGAAAGATAAATACAATACACAAACTCCCCCAGCCATGCTGACATACTTGCCAGACTACCTGTTGATGTACACCAGGCATGGATAAACCATTAGAGAGCCAGACAGATGTGTATGAATTATGATAAGCAGGAATGTGATATGGCACTGAAGAGGGTGTATTTTTGAAGAAGACAAGTACAAAATGGGCAAAGATATCTTTGCATCAAGAACTCATGCCTGCTGTTCTGGTAATATCTATGTATTAGCTGTATTAGTGGCCTTTAGATGGGCACTGAAGGGAGTACACAGAATCATTGAGGTTGGAAAAGAAATTTAAGATCATCAAGTCCAACCGTCAGCCCTACATCCCCGTGACTACTAAACCATCTCCCTCAGCACCATGTCTACCCAATTTTTGAACACCTCCAGGGATGGTGCCTCCACCACCTCCCTCGGCAGCCTGTTCCAATGCCTCACCACTCTTTCAGTGAAGGCAATGCCACAAAAGGCAGCAAAATATGACAGTGTTCTAATGTTGTCAGTCCTGGCTGGGAATAGTAAAACCCTTGGGCTATGCTTCAAGCTCATTGATCCATACAATCCATAGGAATATATGTGCCAGGACTGTTTTGTTTTACTTGGGTGAGAACTGATAACTACCTTTAGCATCTGTGAAGGTGTTTTGCAGAATGGTGACCCCCATGGGCCATTCCTCTTCTCTCCATGTTATCATGTTACAAGCTGCTATAAGCATTATTATGGGACACTATTTTGGGTGAATCGTGCTGTTTCCCAAGTGATGCAACTGTTAACTTTTGGCTTGGAGAACAGTTTTAGCAGCTATGTGATCTGTTTCCATTTTCATCTGAACTGCTGATACTCAGGCACAAAAACCAGCATGGTGCTGATTTGCATCTTCTGGTCTGCATCAGTCAGGTTATTGCCCCTCATTTCTGCCATAAGCATGAGACTTCATGGAACTTGCTTTTATGCCTGTTGTGTTATAAACCACTGCTCCCTCTTTTTTTCTAGCTCAGCTTTTTTGGCTGCTCTATGTTGATGGCTGCTGCTTTGGTTTGTAGGGGTTCCTGTGTAGCTGGGTCAGTTTAAAGAATCATGTTCAGTTTCTGCACCTCTCAGACAGGGTTTCTCTGTAATGACCAGGACAACCAAGTCCTAACAGTATATTTATGGTGATGTTATTATTGTCCATATGATGAGCGTAGAAGGGTCATAAGGCACTGAGTGTTAGAATGATGTGTGTATCAAGGAGAGTGGAAGAAAAGAGGGGGCTGCTTTAGGAGTTATGAGTTTGTTTTCCAATATGCCTGAGAGAATTATTCCTTAGAAGTACAGGGCAGGGTTGACTTGGATAAAAACTAATTATCAAACAAGAAATGAACCCACTGTTGATGACTTCACCCTACCTGCAAGACCTTGGAGACTCACATTATTTCTTGTGTTTAACCAAATAAAACAATGACCCAAAAAGGAGGAAAATGAGTTGATCATAATTATTTCTGTGAGTAATAGTACCCCGTTCATATAAGATGGCCTGAAAATATGAAGTCAACAATGAAATGAGATGAACAGAAGAATCTAGAAATAATGGGATGCTTAGGCTATTTCTCTGAACAACCAAAAGTCATTCATTTCGTTCATTTGACTGTGTTTGTTCAGGGAATGTTCTCCGTCCACCTTTAGTTTTTAAAGGTGAACTGGATAAAGAGAGTGAGAAGAAACATCAGACAAGAAATTTATGCAGCAAATCTGTGTGACTCCAGTAGCATGAGCACAATTCGGTGACATCTCACTGTAGCACTGATTTTAAGTTACCATTGTCTGAACTTAGGTTTGATTATGTGGCTGGTGTCTGCAATGGATGTGATGACAAGTAGGTTAAGAGCAATCACGCTTAAGTGATTTCATATTAAATGTCTACTCTGTTCAGAAGACAAACAGGAAATAATGTCTTGTTTTCTTGGAGGTAAACCCTGGCTTATGAATTAGAAAACTAGAGAGGATGAAAAAGCAACATGAATTTGTCTAAAGACAATATTGAAGTATTTAAGACAGAGGAGGAAAGGTTTATGAATACATTAACATCTTCTGTGTCTTAGAACTGAGTGTAAGAAGCTGATGAGTATCACGAGACATAGACAATGTTGATTGTTTTCATTGAATAAAACTTTTTGATGAAAGGAGATGGATAATTTACCCACTTTCCCAGTGAATATGTATATTTATCTCCCATTTCTATTTCTCAGGGGTTTGTAAATATATTTTATCTTAATAAAAGTTCACACATGCATGTGGAAATAGAAAAAAAAAAATCTTGCTCTGATGATTTTTGCTCCCATTAGAGATCCAAACTCACATGTAAGATGTTCATTTAAAGAAAGCACTAAATGAACAACAAAGGGTTTTACTCTCTCAAAAAATATGAGCCAATTCTCTGGTTTTGTTTGGTTGTATAAATGTCTAAATACATAAATCACATTTTACATCCATTATAACAAGTATAAAGTCTGTTCTGTCCATTAATTCTCAACAATCCTAAGATTAAGTCCTAAATATATTCCATCTATTGAATTTTATGACATGCATACTATTTTATGTCTGTGTGTGTGTGTATGTACATAATCCTTTCACATCACAGTACGCATGAGCAGTTCAGCTGAGAGAAAGGGGCAGGAGAAATGGTTTTCTCCAAAGCTACTATACAAGTGCACTATTTAAAGGCTAACGGATGCAATAAAATTAAATGGACAAAGATGTTCCCTGTTAGTCAGCTGGAAGGGATGGGGTGCCTCTGCTGTCTGTGACCCTGAGCTTCTCAGCAGCATCACGGGGGGAAGTGGAGGCTCGGAGCTTCTGCCTCCCCACTGCTTTGGCATTTCTTTAATATTAGTCTTCCCCTCGCACTGCAATGATCTGCCTGCCACATGGGTGGCACAAGGACCACAAGAGGGAGGTAGTCATCGTAAAATAAATGGCAGGAGCCATTCTGATACTCTGTACACAGAAGGAAAAATCTGTTTGAATAATTAAAGCTTCCTAGATGTGACTACAGATAAAAATAAATAAAAAACGTGGTTTTGGCATGACTGTAATACTCCAGCTCAAACGGAGAAGGCTTTGCATGGAACTTGACCAAAGAAAAATTCACCCCGGGCACTTGTTTTACAGCTCCATTTAGTGGAGCAGAACGATCATGGCTTGTATTAAGCAGATAATAATGAAGCATCATAAACAATATCAGGATGCAAGGCCAGGACGAAGCGGGAGCTCTAATGAGGTCCAGCTTGCTGGGAGCTTTTTGAAGTGTCCCTAGCTCACTTACAAAGCCAGAAAGCAACAAAGGCGACTCTGACAGCTGTGAGAGCGCCTGGTTTAGAGTCAAGTTTTATGTGTGGATGACACCAGACTGGGATTCAGCTTTCATGTACTATCTAGCTCTGCTTGTTGCTGGAGCCCTCATCATTCTGCACAAACTGTCTCGCCATAATGGGTCACACAAATAATAATTCTTCACAAATCAGATCCACGCCATCAGCTTCCTGAAAAGGTTAGGCTGGTTCATCATGCTAAACAGCAGAAATCAGCAGAAGCCATGCTGTGTCTCACTAGCCATGTTCAATAAGCAATCTAGATGGAAGGGAAGAAATCAAACACTTGTTCTGTGGATATATAGATGGTATGAAGTATTCATAACTAAACAAGTAGCCAGTAGCCAAGTCAGATGGTTGAATCAGATCCACTCCACTCTAAATGCACTGTATTCACAGTAGAATCTTTATAAAGGAAAACTAGTTATTTTTATTCAGTGGAAGAAGGGGTTTGGGTTGCTTATAAACTTAAAATACGTAAGTATATATGCACTTGAGAAAAATGCCTTTCAGCCTTAAAGATTTTTTCCTTCAAGATATTAACATTATTTTTCACTTCTCTAAATGAAGATCAGCCATTCATTAAGTAATTACTGCCAGTATTACAGCTCTTCTAAGTATTATTAATGCGGTGAGTGGTATATTTAGACTTTAACATGTCCATTAGAAGAGTTTTGTTTAGCTTACCTAATGCTCTGAAAGCCCTGAGCAGGCTCTGCATCCTGCAGGACTTAAAGATAAGTGCAGGGCAATCTTTTGGGGATCCTATTGGAGTTATCTATGGCTGGGAGGTAGTAGGGAGTTACAAAGTACAGCAACTGAGGAGAAAAAGGTTGAGGTATGAAGTGTGGAGATAGATGTGCCAACTCAGATACTTCTCCCCACAGCAGATAGCTAGAGCGTTACTGTAGCCCAGCTGATGCCAAGTAATGTGTTATTTTGCAGTGATGACAGGTTTTCAAGTGCAAACCCCTTAATATGTCTGCACATATGTGTTGATGCTATGAGAGCAAGCAAATGGAGTCTTTTCTACCCTATTCATTTGTTTCCCATTATTCCATGTAGGTAGCCCTTCTGCGTCTCCCTTTGATCTTGCTTGGATTATATAAATTAAAACATGGTAATTTCTTCATCTAAGACTCAAGCTGTAATCTTTTCAAAGCAATAATAATCTTTTATGTTAGACTTGTGTGAGGGGTGAGGGCGTGGTCCTGGTTCCTCAACTGTGAGCCTAGAAGTGATTGCAATCTTATTAGCAGCCAGAACAATAATAACAGTATCCAGTGCACTAATTCTGTGCCTCTGAATTGCTTCTTTTGTCATTGTTTTGCTTAAGAAATTGTAATCCTATAAATGTCTCAACTGCCTGTTGCTCTGATTATAAAGAGCAACTTTCCCCACTTACAGAGTCAGAAATAGATGGTTGAAAATCAAACATTATTTGTATTGCAGAGGTATCTATCTAGTCCCCATCATTTTCCTTTCTTGCATCTCACTGTCAGGAGCTACACACACACCTATCAGCTGTTTCTCTTTGTGCAGGAGAAAACAGAGGTTATAAAAAATCATACTTGGTCACTCAACCAGACAAAACTCTTCTCAGACACAGGCTGGAACAGCCTCTCAAACCTCAGTGCCAGCTCTGTGTGCTGTCCCTCTTCACACTGGAGTCAAAATCTATCACTGCCAACCTCAGACCTGGCTTAATTGTAACACAGGGGAGAGGGCATGGCTGCAAGGAAGGTGGCAAACAAGGTCAGTGAGAGAAATAAAGTGAAGGAGGCAGAAACAATTAATGCTGCAAGAAAATGCACCAGTTAGCAACACAGAGAAACAAGCTTCTGGAGGGAAGTGGATGAGAGGCATGGGGCATGAGGCTTTCCCTGACATGGTGGCTGCTCACCAAGGTAACACTGAAGTGAGCTGGCAGCAATTCTTTACCTGCTCAGGGTAAAGAATCATTGCAAAGGGGATACTGAGGTTGCTTAGGTCTGCAAATAAAGCTTTTGGATTCAAATGGTTAGCTTTATTTGCCACGGGAACAAGCCCCTGCTTCTTTTTGGTGATACACACACAAAACACAATGAGTATTCAATAAATAAATTGGGATCTACTGCTCCGGAGGCTCTGGATGTGAACCAGCAACAGCAATGTTAAGCCATTTCAAAGTGGAGTGAATGCAATTTTCACACCTATTCTTTTTTAATCTTGGTCCATTTGAAATCCAAGCACCCCTCTATTACTAATTTGTTATGGCAATATTAATTAAAGGTTTTGCTCTACAGCAGTAAGATTGCTGTTTAGACTGAGTGAGATAGATTAGAAAGACTACAAGATTAGAAAAACAATCTGTAAACTGGTCAGATGCAGTTGGGGGTCACCTTGAGCCCTGAAATGAGCACACTGCACTTGGAAAGCCTGGGAGTGTGTAGAGGTATTTTCTACCAGTGCAGACTTATTTGGGCTTGTTGGGTCAGCACCCTTTGATGTTGTCTCCTATTTTGGAACAGAAGAACATTAGCTTCCAAGGTGCGGAAAAACAATTGTCAGACTTCCTTAAAGCTGGTAGCTGGACAAACTGCACATTATTTGATGGACAATATGAGTATAGGCCAAGAATGCTAGCAAACAAGGAGCAATATCTAGTCACTTGGAGAAGGTGTACAGTCATGCATTGTAATTTCTATTTTCCTGGCTCACTTCATCTCTGCCATTACTTTTGTAGATCTCCAGGGTTCTATCTTGGTTACTCTGATCAACATGGTGTGTCCAGCCTCAGACCATCAATAGTATTTATCTTGCTTTTCAGTGGCATTCCAGAGATAAGACATTTAGTTTGAGGAAGAACAGTAGCTGGCAGATGGATGGGCAAATCTTGTGACCAGGTAAGCTGTTTCTTGGATTACCTCAGCTACCTTCTATTCACCCTATACACTGGCAAGAGCTCAGATCCCCCAGCCATCATTGTACCTGTATGAGAATCACAGAAGTGGATCAAAGCATTATTGATGGTGGTAAAGGAGCCACAATCTCATTTATTTTGGCTGTAAATTAGGACATTAGAATTTTTGTCTTGTGTAGGGTGAGATATGTTTTTGTTTACTTTTGGGGTGTAATTTTGCAGGCAGTCCAAACGCATTGTGGAACAACCACAGGGATGAAAATCAGAGGCAAAGTGATGTTCTTTTAAGAAAGTGCCGGATTGTTAAGAACTCACAATTTAATGTTGGGCTTTCAGCATTGGCAGGTGAGAGGCAGGAGAGACAGCTGAAGAAGCAAGTTGGACTGCATCTGCCCCAAGGGATTAATCTATTTCTGGCTCTGCTTTTCTTGCACTTCTTCGTTTTGTCTGAAAATGAAGAGATAGTCTGCATTTCTGGGTGGTTCAGGAAGCCTCCTGTGTAGGTTGTACCTCTCAGGACAGACTGGGGGACATGGTTCCCTCAGTCTCCCTTGGAGGCTGGAAACTGGGGTTTAGTTTGAAGAAGAGGAGGCTGACAGGAAACCTCATTGCTCTCTACAACTACCTGAAAGGAGGTTCTAGGGAGGTGGGGGCTGGCCTCTTCTCTCAAGTGAATAATGACAGGATGAGAGGGAATGGCCTGAAGTTGTGCCAGGGGAGGTTTAGGCTAGATATTAGAAATAATTTCTTTACTGAAACAGTGATTGGACACTGGAACAGGCTGCCCAGGGAGGTGGTGGAGTCACCATCCCTGGAAGTATTTAAAAGAAATACAGATATAGTGCTCGGCGACATGATTTAAGCACTGAATGGGTAGATTGGATTATGGTAGGTGGATTTAGGTCATGGTTGGACTTGATGATCTTCACGGTCCTTTCCAACCAGGATGATTCTGATTCTGTGGTTCCTCTTTTGACATTTTACATCAAATCTCTCTTGGTCAGTAAGAAAAGTATCTGTCAATGTGAGGGCATGCCTGAGGCCTGGGCTGAGGGCTGCCAGGTCCCCTGGGAGCCAGAGATAAACAAGGCAGAAATGTCAGTGGTCATGAGGCCCAGCTTGTAAGGACATCTGAACCTTTTTGATGATTGTTTGGACACTGTAAAATCCAGAAGTTCAGCAGAACTGCACTACCAATTAGGCTGTAATAAGGAAAAGCCAAATTCAGGCCTCTTAACACCACTGGTAACAACAAGAACAGAAACAGAGACACGCAAATTTGGAATACTCTTTGTAAAGGGCAACCACAGAGACAAACATACCCCTGGCTTCTACAAAATACTCAAAATATAGGTGAAACTGTTACAGCTGATCTTGTTTGCCTGTCCCTACAATCAATGAGTAAGCTGTCTGACATCCTAACAAATACAATGAAGCACCTAAAAGGAGTGCATGGCTGATTAGGACAATAGTTGCTCCCTATTCCATGAAGAAATCAATGCCCCTAATATTTAAAATCTTATGTTTGGGTTTCAGGGTGCTCTTTTGATTTTAAAGACTTTTGGACACAAACCAAGCCGAGCCTACTAAGTATGAATAGCTTTGAAACTGGCTTGAAATGCATCCTTGAAAATACGGTTTGCAGAAGATCAGGGAGACAACGTTTGGAGCAGCTACTTGTGACCACAGCTCAGTGAGAACTACACTCTCCCCAGGACAGTTACCTCTGCTTCAAATGGCCAAACAGCCAGATGGGCTGACTGAAGCAGTGAGCAAAGACAGGCACTTGATGAGATGCTTCTAACACAGTGAGAACAAGTAAGAATGCTTCTGGATTTAATGCTTAAGGTATTGCCCAGCTGAACTCAGTGGAAATACTTCTGTTGGTTACAGTGGAAATTGGGTTATGACCTAAGCGAGTAACATAAGCTCGGGTTTTGTGTCACAGCTGCTGTGCCTATTGATGAGAGCAGCTAGTAAGGAGGTCAGCAAAAATCAGTCTTAAGGCTTATCTCTCAATTAATATGCTGAATGCTGGCATTAAAAGTGCCTGAGTAATCTTTCAGTTGGACAATAAATAGTTGCTCAAAAAATAGTGACAGAGAAAGTTCAGTGATACCTTTTCACTGACATTTATACTTCCAGAACAGTGAGGATAAGAAGAAAAGGAGGGCAAAAGTCTTCAGAAAGGAGAAAAGGCCATAAAAAAGGGAATTTACACTGAAGAATGTGTTGCCTAGTGAAAAACTGGGGACCCAGGTAAAATGTGATTTTCAGAGAGAAGATGATGGTGAAGCCAAGCAACCAGGACATATTTCAAAGAGCTCAGGAACTGAGGCAATGGTGCTTGTGGTGCAGTTTCAGAACATGACAAACAATCAGTTGGTGAACGCATGGTATTTACCTGCCAACCCACCCAACAAAGTTCACTGAGTGCAGCAAAGCAGACAGCAGGATGGAACTAGACATTTCTCTTTATATCCAAGCACTAGGTTTCCATGGGGAAGGATAGATACGTTCATCAAAACAAACTACTTTTTACCAGAGTTTGTTTTGGGCAGGAAACAGCATAGATTTCTTAATTAAAACTATCTGTACGTTGGAGAAGTAATGGGAGGATGGAACTGCCAGGTTGGCCAAGGCTGCCAAAATACCTGCAAAGCACTCTGCGAAGATCACTGCTATTATTAAATTACGTTGCTATCCACTGGTTCATGGGGTTTACAAACCAGAATTAAAAGGGGTGGAGGATTATGATGTATTTAAAATTTCTTATAATTCTCATGTTTCCTTATTGCAAACATAGGAAGGAAACTTCTGGGTCACCAAATATAATTCCTGGGTCCTGCAGGCAATCACGTCACCTAAAGGATTCATCTCCTATCAAACTCCTTGAACATCTAATGAACATTTTTGCTAATGTTAATGAGAATTACTATTAATAATTTGCATTTACACACTACTTAAGGATCTTGAAGTGTTCTTTTATGTAATACGCTCATTTTTATTACCGGCATATTGGATTTAAATGACTTGCCTAGGGTCTCACAGCAAGCCAGCAGCAGAATGACTCTTAGTGCTCTCAATGCTTTGCATTAAAACATGGACATTAACAGCTCCCTTCATAAAGGGAGCTTTGTAGTGGTAGATCACCTCCTGGTGCTGGTGGATCAAACCTTTTATGACAGCACGAACGAATCAAGAAATTACTTGAACCCATGCAATGCTTCCCCATGTCTGCATCCTGGCTTCCTTTGCACTTAGAAAATTGACACAAGTCTGAGTAACGCAAAGATAGCCTTTGGCATATGGCCAACTATGAAATTTTGATATGTTAAGTATGTACCTCATATCTATATTTTCTGTCTGAAAATACAGTAATCTGAAAATGCAGTAATCTCTACATTTGTTCCAGGAAAATCAGCACTTTCATGATCCCTTGTGCTGTTGGAGGCATATTTGCAAACAAAAAAACAAACACCCTAAAAACCAACCCAAAAAGTAAGCCTGTAATAAACAAGAATCCTTTACTTTTCTAGTGGCAGAATTGTCTGGAGAGTTTGCTCTGACACAGGCACATTACTCGTCATTGCTATCTCCTCTGCATGTCACTGTCCTTATCAAAATTAACTCTAAAAGGAGGATGTGGGGCATCCCTTTGTCTATGGCTCTCTTCTGTCAAGACAGATGTAGTACCAGGGAATGACCCAATTTTTCTGCCTGTGTCAATGTTATCATTCTCTCTAGCAAATTGAAGCGCTGGCATTTCCCCCTATATTTTGCACTCTCATCCATGCCTCCTATGGAAAGGGCTGCAAATTGTATCCAATGATTTCAGAATACGATTTTCAAGCTTTTGCATGTGGCATCTGGCTCTTTCTATAACAAAAGAGCTATGTTATGGCATGGCACTTGCTATAACACCAGAGGAACCACGTGGTAGAACAACAACTACAGCAATACCGATCCCATTCATCGGAAGAGTTCCTCCAGCGTGGTGGTGGCTACCCAGGAGCTCTCACCTGTGGCAAATGGTGACATTTACTCCTGCTGGGGATGTGGCTGGGCAGCCGAATGTTAAAGAGGGCCTGCAGGGCAGCCTGCGCTGCTTGACCCTTGGCCAACTTCTTGCTACGTCCTGAGCCTTCAAATGTTCTCCCATCCACTCGCACCGCCATCACAAAGCTCTTGATGTGCTGCTTCTCCACCGTCTCCGACAGGCAGACGTACCGCAGGCCCGACCGCAGCTCATTTAGCAGCACCACCGGGTTCTTCTCGCTCTCTGCTTTGGATGCCATCTTGTGCTTGCTTTGCTTCCCGTGGCCCATTAAGTCCAGCGTATGGCAGAGTAAGCGCCCGTGCCGATAAGCAGTGGAAAGCAATTCATTATTAACAGGGTTATAGACTGAAAAGTCCTCGCTGTGTGTAGATGGTTCGAACTCCTTGAACAGAGTATCTGGAAAGTCTGCCTGATCAGAAGTAAAGTCCGTGGATGGGTTGATGCAGTTGCCCATGGCAAAGTGAGCTTGGCAGGCATTGGGGAACTGAACAAACGACTTCAGAGCTAGCTCTGCAGCACGCATTTTGGCTTTCTTTTTTGTGGGCCCTGTGCCTTCAAATGTAAGTCCATTTACTTCCACAGCAACAGCAAAGACTGGAGCGTGCACTGGACCTGTCTGGGAAACCATTTTATATTGTAAACCTGGTTTAAGTTCATGTAGCTGAACCAGAGCGTTCTTTGGTGTCACTGACCATGAGACTTTCTTCCAGATGAG
This sequence comes from Hemiprocne comata, assembly GCA_020745705.1. Taxonomy (NCBI): domain Eukaryota; kingdom Metazoa; phylum Chordata; class Aves; order Apodiformes; family Apodidae; genus Hemiprocne; species Hemiprocne comata. The sequence continues at coordinate 12,224,706 of CM036587.1, forward strand.
CTGGAGTTTGCAAAAATGGCCATTATTGCCTTCCTCCAAGGGTCTTTTTCTCTTACTGCTAGGTGTTCCCCCTCTTGCCCTCTCATTAGAGGATATTGGATGTTCCTCCAGGTTGCCGATGTTTCGATTTTCCTTTACTTCAGCACTGCTGGTACCTGTCAGGAAAGAAAGGAAACACCTTCGCATTACTGTTCTCATCATAGTAGCTGACATTATGGCTAGGGCTGGCAGAATAGCCAGAAAAGAAGAAAAAGTTAATGGTAGATATCCTTACTCAGCCCTTTTGTGGGGGTTTCCTCACATACCTGTATAACAGTTTGTTTATTATTTATAGAACAGATTTTCTGCATGTCCTGAATGTTTACTTGTCCCTAAATTTCTACCTGTACTAGTCACTAGCCTCCTGTTTGAAAAAAGATTACATGATTGAAAGATGAAGCATAACTGATGCCATGTGACTTAAATGAACTACTGCATTCACACTGGATAATTACTAGCAAAAAGTGAATAGCTTGCAAAGTTCCATTAGGCTTAGAGTTGTTCTATAATCCATGTGGGTGGATGGTTATGAACACATTATTAGAAATCAGAAATTATTCTCAAATTATTCACAAATAGAAGAATGGGCAAATGCCTTGAATAATCTATTTGCAATGAATACATCGACCGGCTCTACTCACACTGTAGGCTCTAATGTTGCAAACATCATGAATCCAGCCTACAGAAGTGGTCTGACAGACCTTTCTAACATTTGAAACAATATTTTGGTCTGGACTCAGATTTCAGTTTAATTAGTGAGCATCTTTCTGTCAAATTCAATTGCAGGTACTCTTCGATCTTGCATCAGCAACAACTAATATTGCAAAAATTCAAAATTCTAGATAAATCTAAATGAGATTAGGAAAAGCTACAGCATCATGACAGAAGCAATTACTGATGTAAAGAATGATCTGTGTCAAAGAAAAGCGATGGACAGAGTGACTGCCAGGAGCACCAAGAAGGGAATGACCATGGGGAGCTCTGGAGAGAGCACTCTGTTGTTGTTGAGCCAGTGAATCACACGTTGATCTGAACTAGGCTTGTGCAATGCCCATGCTGCCAGGCAGTACTTTTGCTACTGCAGACACATGACTGGGAATGGAGATTTCATCTTACTGATGTCCTGAATGAGACAGAAAATGTGCTCCAACATTTTTGTCCTTTCTGATGAGTTTGTTTAAATGTACTGCATCTCTGATACACCCTCCAGTTCTCCCATGTGCTCCATGGGGCAGCAACAAGTTGAGGAAGTAAACACAAGTATAACCAACCCATTCCTGGAACGATGTACCTGATCCCTTTCTGAGCAGAGCACTGCCTGGCTGCCTGCTGTATTCCAATCAGCATCGAGCGTGGAGTCTTTCCCATGGATTCTCATTGTCAGATGTGAGCATGCCACCTGTGCAGGCTGCTTGAATCCCAAGCACAATCCCTGTGGTCCTTAGAGGACAGAGAATGGTCCTCCCAGTTTCTGCAGGGCCCTAGCCATATGTTCTTTCCTTGCTACCCTGAGGTATGGCTGCAAGGATGTAAGGGGTGAGCTGCTGGCAATGCCTCAAGGAGCTTTTGCTGGTGTGGTGTGTCTTTGCTGCAGCCCACTATTAGGCTGGTCTTACAGATGCACAGAAGTCTGCAGTGAATTATGTAGAACTAACCATCATGATTAAAAAGCTCCTTTATATCCTGATGAGTTGCACTTGTATTAAACATCATAAGACTTTTTCCCATCAGCGAAATAAGTCTGCACTCATGCAAGTTGTTCCACTGAAAGCAGTTCACTGCTTAGATGTGAGCAGAAATTGTGGCTCTATTGCACGTGTGGGGGCCCATTTGCAGGACTGAGTCTTTAGACTCCCTTTCCTTCAGCACACACTGAGCTTCCAGCCTGTGACTATGTCTCACTGAAGGTACCTGCAGAGCTGTCTGCTGCAGTGCTTTGCTGAGGCAGAACCTGAACTGACAAATTAAGGTCTTAGTGACTAGTTAATTTTTACTTTCTGAAGCTAAGAGGAGAGAATGAAGACAGGTGAGGAAGGAAAAAAAGAAAAAATACATAATAGAAGAAGAAAAGTTTCATCATATGGCATTCAGCTGTATAAAATGTGACATCTTTAAACCAGCCTCTCTGGAAATAAGACATTTAAAAGGTCAGGTTAACTAAGACACAAGGATAATGTGGTCTTTTCTCACTGAATTCACAATTCTATTTCTGGAAACTCTCATCTGAGAAGGGAGTTGCCAACTTTAACTTTCCCCTATTTAGCCTGGCAGTGGCTTTGGCCAGCCATTTTCCACTATGACCCTTTCTCATGTTTCCATCCCCCTCGGAATACACCTCTGATTGCATGCATTTTTCAAAATAAAGGTGAAATATTTTGACTCAGACATACTTTTTAGCAGGAAGTAGGTTTGGTTCTGTATTCCACACCTCCTCTCTCATCTTACCTAATAGGTTTTTACACAGCCAATTATGGTACATAATGATATTGTAGTCAGGAAGCATGAAAAGAAAGAGAGCTTTTGCTTCTCACAATATTCTGGTTTGAAAATAATTTGTATTGATTATGCATCACTGAATAGTAAAACTCAAGGGGTTATTTGTATTTAAAATTCATATTGTCTTATTCCATCTGTTTTTTCTTTCACAGTCATAGAACGACAGATTTGTGAACATGAACGTGTGACCTTAACATCTTACCTTAATCACACTGACTAAAACGGTGGTTAACTAAAATCATGGCAAAATAAATTAAACTTTACATGTTTGTCTTAAATTCTGTATATGAAATTTTCTACTCCAGGTTTTGGCCAACAAGGAGTTTGCATTGATGAAGTAAAAAAAAAATAAATGCAGAGATGCAAGGATAAAATTTCCAGAGATCAGGTACAAAGGATATGTGGACAATGCCAGGTGTGTGTGATGGTGATGCAGCTGTATTTATGGTGTGTTCTGGCCTAGTCACAGCAAAGGAAAACCATGCAAGTATCCTTACAGTCAACCATATTTCCAGAAGACCTTATCCTGGACCACCAGGAAATAGCTCAGTTCTTCACAGACCCCATGAGAGCTGCAGCAGGCCAAAAGTCCTCATGACAGGTAAACCAGAGGCAGCCTAAACTCACTGAGTACCTCAGAAAGTCTGTGAACCTGATGGACTTATGTGATACCTGGCAGCCACTGGGCAATATGAAATTATACTTTCAGGTATCTTTGAAATAGGAGGTCTTTGAAATGTGTCTTTTATGAGACCTCTGTGTAGCAGACGTAAAATTACCTCTCTAATGGTGGCACATGTACTTCTATTGTGAAAATCATACAAAGCAGGAAAATGACAACAAACTATGTAAGATAAATACTGAAAGCAGCTGTAATGGAACAATCACAAGCAATTTTAGAAATGAAGAGAACTAAAAGGAAAGGGGTAAGTCAGAGGATGCATGCAGGAAAAATGCAAAACTGTGGATCATCTTCAGTCCTGTTATCTCTCATAATGTCTTTGCTCTTTAGTTCCCAAAACACATTCTTTACATTTGAGGGGGGGGGGGGGGAAGATAATAAAATATGATTCTGCTCTGATGAAAGGTTGAATAATAAAATTGTAAGGGGAGGGAGTTTGAAAAGATAAAAATATTATAGTTCTTTGGCAATAATGTCTGATTTATTGTGTAAGATTTCTAAAAAGTCCCACATTTCTAGAATGTAATATCTCCTCAGGTAACTTTATTAATTGATTTTTTCAGTTTCACAAGCAAAAGGATACATTGCAATCTTCTATTTGCTTCAGTAATTGGATGGAAGAGAGGAAAGCAGTTACTGAAATATATTTATTTATGCACTATTCCTCAGTTTTCTGTCTGCTCTTTCAAGTTTCTCTCCTTTCGGTCATTATGCACAGTAGAGTTAACCTAGAGAGTCTGCATCATCAAGAGCTTTTCAGAACTATAATGCATCACTAATAATGACACTGCCTATGTCTCTGGGTCATAAGGGCTCTGCAGAACTAGCCATCCGATATTCCACGCTACATTTGAACAGATAATATTGTTCCTGTTGAAGGTTATTCTGCTGCCAAGCCAACTTCCAGGGAGGATGGGGAAGAAGCAGTGGTAGGTGGCATCTTAATTTTGGCTGGCATCTTTACTGTTGAATTACAAGGGACAGTAAATTATTGAAAAGCTATGCTATTGAAAAAAGAATTTGCAGTCTCTGTAGTGTAGCAAACTTCTGATTCAACTGGTATCTCTGACACAGGAAGTTACTGTGTTTAGAAATGTGTAGTAAAGGCAAGATTGCTACCAATGCACTTTAAACAATACAGGTAGGACTTAATTTTTATTTTTCTTCATTTTAATATCTAACCCCTGTTTCACTTGCTTATGTAGAGTACATTTTTTCTGTACATCTACATCACATTGGCTGCAGAGGTTGGAAGGATTGACCTCTTGTCCTGGTTTGAACCAGGATGAAGCCAATTTTCTTTTTACTGATTTTTTTTTTCCTTCATTGAACTCTCTTTAAGCAGCACACTTGCTGAAAGCAGCAGCAAGTTTTCCAGCTGGTGGACTGATAATGCCTGAATGTTTACAGTTACTGCTGAGACACCAAGGACACTTTGCTCTATAAGGGACACTAAGGGAGCAGAAGAGTCCTATCTACAACCCTCCTGTAGGGAGGAGTGGACTAGACAGATGGCAAAATTGAACAAAGAGATTATTCAATCCCATATATATATTCAGGGATCATGAAAGTCAACTCCTGCCCTTCTCTTCCATCCATGGCCAGCATCCAGGGAGGACTCCATCTATCCATCTCCCTTGATCCCCAGGCCCGTGTGTTCCTGACCCTCATCACTCTGCCCTCAGCTCCTGTCTGCTCTGCCGCTCTCTCCAGCAGCGCCCCGGGACATTTCAGAACTGCTCACAGCTCAGGAGATGCCCTGGGAGTTGCTGGGGGTGGGGGGAGGCAATACAGTTTTGCACTTTCCTGCATGTATTTGTATATAATTGTACATATTTTCTTTTATCATTAGCGTTTAATTAAAGCTGTCTAGTTTAGTTTTCAATCCGGAAAGTCTCTCTCCTTACTCTCTCTCTCCTTTCGCTACCTGGGTGGGAGGGGGAGGGAATCGAGAGCATTATTGTCACTCATTTAATTGCCAGACCTGAGTCAAACCATGATACCTCCATAATGCCTGGTGTAGTTGAAAGAGAAAAATTTTAAAGCAATAGGAATGAACCCAAGAGCCAGAGCTTGGTACCTTTGTCCAAGGTCAGCTACTACATCAAAGGCATCGTAGCGCAGTGTCCTCTTGAAGCAAGATGGAATTTTCATACACTTTTTGAATTCACAACAGAGAACTGGGAAGTCTCCTGCTGGGATTTTTAGGTTTGTACTCTGGACTTTAGAATAATAAACTTGTAGCTAACAACAGAAATCACTCCTTCCTCTCTTACATGAAGACTCAGTTATGTAATTTTAAACCTTCATAAAAGAAGTCTACTTAAGAGAATCCTGCCGTGATATCTCTGTTGCTGCTGAACCCTCCACACCAGCTCAGAAACTGGCAATTTATTGGAGAGACCTGAACCTGTTTGTGGGCTAATGAACCTGCTCCATAATTACCTCATTTTATGACTTCTTTGGGACCACCAGCATCAGCTCCTTCTGCAGGCACTGGGGAGAGGGACACAGCTCCAGAAGGGTGCTGCACCAAGTCTGTGCATATGGCACATTGCACAGTGAGATCCACAGAAATCATACACTCCTGCAAGAGGGGCACCCTAGATACACAAGTGTCTGTGTCTGGTGATAGTCTGCCTTGATGCCGTGGCATAGTGTGAATGGGACAATTCAAGACCAGGGACAGGCAGAGGTCTGTAGCATCATGAAAGGCAGGCAGGCAGTGAACCGGGAATGACTATTCACTGTTACATGCAAAACCAAGCACTAGAGACAGCAGGCTTGAAGCAATAAAATGGTGCACTTTTTGACAACACACTAAATCACTGAACTCCCTGTTCCTGGCTGTTGTTGAGATCAGAAATATCAGTGGGTTCTGGAGAGGACTAGACAGGTCTATTGATGTCTAAGAAATGTGGTGATTCAGGTGCAAAATCTAGCTGAGTAAATGTTGTGCTGGATCCTAGAAAGATATACTGTGGGGAAGCTCACCATTTTAATGTCATTTTTCTCAATGTATCACTAACACCAAATGTTGAAGACAGTGCACAGAACTTCCTATTTCTAATCCTGGGTGACATTTCTTATGCTATTAGCTAACTTTGACTTCTGGGAATGAATAGAATGGTCATTCTCTCACATTTTCAAGATAAGGTCCTTATCAGAGACAGACAATCAGTTTAGCCAAAATGCCATTTCAAAGGTGCCTCGTGCCTTCAATACATTTTTTCTAGTGTTAGTTCATGGATCATAAACCAGAATAATAGTTTCCATGTGCTAATAATAACCAGTTGAAAATGTATGTGTTGTTAACCTGGCACGGCCTCCTTTGTAACAAAGGGCTAAAGGAACTGTGAAACAGGATTTGAACCTGTTTCAGCTCGTGGGACTCTGCCTATCGATACAGCAGTTTGGGAAGGGGGACTCTCACAGGATGCTCAGAGCAGAAAACTACAGGGATAAGCAAACCACTTCTCTACCTTGTCAGCATTCTCCTAGACTGTTGTTAAATTGTTAACATAGAATAAGGTTCTTCTGCTTGTTCAGAGCCAAACTGCTACACAGGTACAGGTGAGCTATAGAAAATGGTGGGATTTGTATCACTACACTAGAAGCAAATACTGAAATATGGCAGATTTTATTATTTTTTTAATTTTTTGTTGTTTAAAGATTCTAATAGTAACACCTAAAAATGTGTTGTATGTGTCAAGAAAAAAATTGCTATTTTTATCACTGGAGTGTATGTTTGACCCAAGGGAGGACTAGTAGGATGTCCATAAAAACAGTGAAGCTTGCTATTTCTCTTTCAGAAAACACAGCTTGCCCTGTCCATGTGCACTATTTTAAAGCCAGCACAGGCAAGAAGCAGTCTTGGCATTACAGCAGCAATAAGAAAATGGTGTTATAGTGTTTGGCTTGTACAAACTTCCTACATTACCTAAAAATAACGAACTGGCACATTTGGGAGACATTACGCAGGAGGTGCCTGTACAAGCTCATCATGTGCATAAGATGTTTCCTGTGTGTACTTCTCATATCTCTTCCTGAAAATGTAGCCTCCCTGGGACCAATTCTGAAGGATTTTCAGGATTATTTTTTTTTTGCCTTTGCTAAGATATGTAAAAACCTGCTGGTCCCTGTGCAGCAGAACGGTGTGATGTCCATGTTATACTCAGCAGCAGCAAATAGAGGGCTGTGCTCCTTCACTTCTTCAACAGCTATTCCCCTGGGTGAAGCACCATGATCAAACCAAGCCAGTTAGCAACAACAGGGAAAAAAAAAAACCCATTCCTTCAACCCACCAGCTCTACTAGGGCAACATATCAGTGTGTGTGGCTGGAAAAGGAGCTCATCTGGTAGGTGATACTAAAACTCAGAGTTGATAATTTGGTTCAGAGAATTTATTTTTTTTTCCCCTTTTTTTTCCCTCTTTTTTTTTTTTTTTTTAAATGATTCAAGATGCATTGCAATAAGCAGGCCTGGATTATACATAATAATTTCTTCTAGGTGATAAATGGGAAGTCTTGTTACTTCCTCCTAACTGCATACTCCCAGACTTCTTGTTGAAGACTTCACAGCTCCTTCAAACCCAGCAGCACTTTTCTCCAGCTCTGCAGTCATGGGTTCAGGGACTGTCAGTGATTATCAGGTTTAATGGCCCAAGAGAATCCAGTGGCTAATTTCTGGGTGACACCTAGTTTGACACCTAGTTTATTTAAACCTGGCTAATCATCTCTTCTCAATTGGATTTGATTTTTTATTTTCTTTCATTTTTGTTCTCCAGGTCATATCACAGAAGTAAAAGAGAAAACAGTTTTTTCAAGTAGAGGGGTAGAGGGTTTGTTCCTGCAGCCTTTACTTTTGTGAAAGTCCTTCTGCAATCAAGAAAAGATAATTGGGGGGAAGACACAGTACCAAAATGTCCTGTTTGTTAGGGATTGAGAGAAAAGCAAGTGAGCAAAATCAGGAAATGAAAATGAGCTCTATGGTCCTACAGACCTGAGTGTAAACATCTCCTTTTTTGTAAGACACACCACTTACAGTCCTCATAGCCAGGGTCTGCACAAGGAAGAGTGGGAAGGTGAGCTGAGATTAACCCTTCCTTCACTGGAGATTGGAGAACATTTTTGCACTCAGCATTAGGGAATTTTGCATTTTACATGAGGACTGGGCTTACGGCCTGCCAATATTTGCACATCCACCTCTTTTTCACAATTGTCCCTACATTGTAGAGCTTTTTTCTTTAAACTTCATTATTCATCTCCTTATAAAGAAAAAAGACTGCTTACTTAAATTGTCTTCATCCTCCATGGTGGTTGTGCCAGGATTCAGGTACTTGAAGGGTGCTATGAAGGTTGACAGTATGCTTACTTTTTCTACAAGAAAAGAGAAGAAAAAGAGACATGTAAAATCAGTATTTTGTCAGTGCATTCTGATTTGCTCCACCCTTTTTCTCAGGTGAAAACATCTCATCAAGTCTGCTTCTTTTATATTTTTCCTGACTCTACAGCTCAAAATTCCTAGAACTGCAATACATTTAGTACAGCTGGCACGTGCAAATATGCAAATACCAAGCATATGTCCATCCTGGTTTCTGCCCCTCTGTTGTGCTCCTGGGCCATGATTCCCAGCACTGGTGCTGGAGCACTGCAGAGCTGGAAATATGGGGGAAATATGAGCTGGTCCATCTGGGAATGGGGGAAGAGGGTGGGAGCTGGAGGCCATCAGCCCTGGGAGAAGGAGCAGAAGAACTGCTCTAATGGATGACACCATCAACTCTCCTCCTCTTGCTACCTCTTCCTGACACGGGCTGAACCAGAAGCCTCAGTGAAAGCTCTTGCATTAATGGCACAAGAGACTACAACTGCTTCCAAATTTTAGAAATTGTTGATTCGATTTTGGAAAAACCTTATAGTGTGCACAGTAAGCTATTACCCAAACTATTCAAAATCATTCTTATTCACATTTGTATTCAGTATTGCTCCTGCTGCCCGCAGTTTCTGTTCATCCTGCAGATAGTAGATGGCACAGAAATTTACTTCCAGTGCCATGATCAGCACTAGATTCAGCAAAATGAGAACTTATACTGATTTATACTAGCTCAAAAATTTGTCTCAGGATTTATCTATAGTGAAAAGTTGCTGTTAACACAAAGACTAGAAACAGGGATATATTGAAGATACCTGCTTTATTTAGATTGTTAACTAGTTTATTTATTTTGTTGTTTGGTTTGTTTAGACTGAATTCCTCCTGACAATCTATGGGTACTTTGTTGGGGACCTACATTAGTAGCGTGTCTACTTAAGGTAGCAAAAGAAATGGAAGTACACCCTAAAAAGGTGAGTCATAGCTTTGAAGGACTTAGTTGCTATCCTAAAGTACTTATCTGCTTAGGAAGTCCTGGTTAGGTGGAAATGCTCTGAATACTGCACATTGTGAACAATGCTGGGCTTTCATCTTGCAGCAGAAGTGTCAAAACCAAACCCAGAATATCTTTTTCCAGTGACACAGGAAAAATTATTTCCATTGAGATTTTATTGCTGAAAAAGTATTCTTCTAAATTTCCTTAGACTACCTGGATGCTAATCTACCACTGGTCTGGAAAGCATTCCAGCTGAAGAGCTCTTAAACTTTTTCAGCAGCACATCTGTTAGCTTTTCCACTTGGTTCTTTCTAAATTTGCAAATAATCTTTCCTCTTCCTAAAGGCTGTTATCAGAATCCATCAAAAATTACTGCAGATGTTTGCCCTTAGCTAGGTGACACTACAGCTCAATTCTGTTATGAAAAAGCACAGCAAAAGCTGACTGTTCTTTGTTAAGGAAATACAATAAGTGAAATAAAAGATTACCTGAAGAAAACCTTTTTCCATCCAGAAACCTTTCAGCCCAGGCTAATATATAATTAGAGCAGAAATTAGCCTCCTTGAATTACAGTTTCATTAAGGGATTGTGGTGATGTCATGAACCAATAGAATGAAGCTATTTATGACTGCTTTAGCCAAAAGATTTTCCTAAGTGAATACTTTGACACTTTTAGCTGAAGTGTTAATCACAGAGAAATGTGGCATCTCTGTGCAACACCATCTCAGTGCGTGTGAGACTGTTGGGTTGTGGTCGGGATAAAGGCTGTTATTCACTCCCGACTTTGTTAACTGGTTTCTTTGATTAAAGTTAAAAGTGTGTAGGCTTTTGGGACCTAATCCAAAGGCTACATTTGGTAAGGAGGAACATTTCAGATGATTGTCTTCAGGACCAGCAATGGCTGTTGTGTCTGGATACGGAAAGGCAGTGAGCTGAAGTGTGCTCTGCCTGTGCCCGACTGTCAGATCTTCAGAACTAACCCTCAGGACCCTGGATGTCATACACAAACTTAAAGCTTCTTTGCTGAGAAAATATTCTCACTCATCATAGACAGCTAATCCATTAACCAAGCAGTGAGGACATTTGCTTTCTTGCTGAGGTTGCTAATGCATACCCCTGCCACTCACCAAAAAGTAAAACCGTGTAGTTCTATACTATACTATTATTAGGTAAATGAATATCCTATGACTTATCTCTCACCCCAACCAATTTTCTGCAATCGATAGGTGAGATTTACAATGTGGATTTAAAATCTATTAGATTATTTTACCTGTTGCCTTAAGGGACCCTTTAGCCATCTTAAGCTTTTGTTATTACTGTTTCCAACCTGACCCCAAAGACCTTGCTGGTGCCTTTGCCTTGTGTGGCAAAGAAATGGGATGGCCTGTAAAATTTACTGGACTTTTCGAACAGCAATGGATGGGTTCATGTCAGCCAAACTCAGGCAGGGCCTAATAACAGGATATCCTTCAATCAATACAGACAATAAAGATTACAATTTAATATTTCAATACATTGCTTGAGAAATGGAAGATTTAGTGTATGTCTGGGAGGAGGAGGAGGGCAGGTTTTTTGGGTGAGCGATAAGAACAGAAGAACAGTATGTATGTACATAGATAAATTATTGAGCCTACAAAGGAGGAGAAGATAGATGACAGGATAATTAAATGTAGGTGTTTACAGGGAAATAATTTGGCTAGGTATAAAACTACTGGTATGACTGCACACGTCCATCTTTTGCACGTTATTGTCTGTTACCATATATATACACCATAGGACACTAATTCAGCTTTATTGTCAATGGTAAAATTCACTGTTATTTTTGTTTACCATTTCAGAACAAGATTAGGAATGGTGTGTGTTCACACTTTACAGTCCCTGTGTATTTTAATGTCCATCACAATTACTCTTATATCCAGAAGTTTGATGAAATCTTATGAATAAGAATAAAGGATGTGGCTGGATAGGAAAAAGCCGTATAGAGAAACATCCTTACACACAACTTCTTCCTCCCACTCTCTTCTCCTTCTATGATTTATTTTTTTTTCTTCCAAAAAGAAGCAATGACGGGTAGCCCAAAATTAGAGTGGCTATTTTTATTTTATAATAGTAAATGTTCTCTGTATTTGTCTGAGGAAATTATTTTTCAAGGCTAGGAGAGAGGGTCTAAGAGAAGAAAACAAGACATTTCAAAAACTCATTTATCCAGAAAGGCAGAATATATAACCCTACATTTATGAGAACCAATACAAGGAGCTATTACTGCTTGCATTACAATCGTACCAAAAGCCTCTGATGACATGAAGGAGCAATTTCATAAAGGCCTACATGGACACAAAAGAAGATGTATTTAGAATGGAAATTGAGAGACAAAGAGCAGGTATAGTGGGATTTATCTCTAGCCACCCTGGAACACTAACCAAAATGATAGCAGCGTATTTTGTAGCGCATCCACTATAAAAACATCCTCCCAGGTGATGCCAAGTGGAACTCAGCTCCAATACCCTAAGCACAAAATTCACCACATCTCCTGATGAGAAGCCCTTTTTGTAGGAAGAATCCTCACTGTTCTCTGTTTTGGTGTGGAAAAGGATTTCAATTCATGCTGCTTAAGTATACATTTTCCAACAACAGCAAATAGTTAAAAAATAACAATGAACACTGTTTTTACAGTAGCCATATAAATAACTTAAATTAAAAAAACATTGACCAAGTTACGTTTTGCATGAAAAACAGAAAATCACTTAGTCCAAATGATTCAGCAAAGCCTTGCATATAAGGCAGCCAAGCTGCCACTAAAATCTGCTTTTTGTGAAGTTGCTCTTGCCCTGTGGATGCAGTCAAAAGACCGGTCACAGGTCTCGTAAATACCCTTTTATTGTGAAGACAAGAATACAGATATACAGCTATAGACAGCACTCGTAGCCCTCGTATCTATCACTATTTAAAGCACAGCAGACAATGCAGCTTGATCATCAGATGTACGGAAGTTCTTTCACGCTCAATCACCTGAATAAAAGCAATGGGAACGGCAGGAGCCCAACACTTTTAAAAATCAGACCTTATAGATGTTGGACAAATTGTTTAGCTTTAAGAAGAGCAGACTGAGTGGGGTCATAACAACAGTCTTCAAATATATAAAAAGCTGCTGCATAGAAGAAAGGAGCAAACTGTATTCCATGTGCATTAACACAACTAGAAGTAATGGACTTAAATTGCACCAAGGAAAATTCACTTTAGACATTAAAACACCCTTCCTAACATCAAGGATAGTGCAGCACTGGAATAGATTGCCTAGTGGGGAGGATGAAGAGCACTTGGTGCTGCAGGGCTGTTAGAAGATGGTTGCCATCTGCAGGGTGTTGCACTTGTCCTTGGGCCCATCCCTTAGAGTCTCTCCTATCCCCGTGGACCCCACTAGAAAAATTTGTCCTGACCATGAGATCACAAAGCAGGCTCTGGCTCAAACTTGGAAAAGCAAGGACTATTTACTAATATTAGCTAATCTCTGAGCAGAAGCTTGTGGCATGCTCTTTTGCTTGGCAGCTAATGAGCACTATTAATAATTGGGTTTTTTTAAATGCAACTTCTGAACACAAGAAGGATTAGACAGATGGCTACCAGTGGTTTGCCAGATCAGCGTTAGCAATGTTTTACTGAATTAGTTTCATTCTCATATTCTAATTGATTACCATAAGCTACTTTACTTGTCAGAGGTTTCTTTAATAGTATTATTTTAAAAACACAATATGGACATTATAAACCAGTCTGAAGTAATTAGTTTGTTTTACACAGAATATGAAATTACTCAGGAAGGGTCAATTCTGATGCAATGTAAACTCAGCTGCAAAACCTCTTGAAAAAAACTTAGAAATTTCTCTAATGCAGTATTTGCAGCTACTCAAATAGCTATATAGTTACAGTTGTGTTAGCATTGATTTATTTTGAAAGTGGGGCATAAAGGGAGGGAAGAGATTCTGCTCATGAGTATATGATTCTCTATGTTCCTTCTCATATCTTAGTTCAGGCTTGGGATGACAGTGATTGACAGGATGAAGGGGTTCTTTACACAAGAGAAAAATATGGCAAATTTGTGGGGAAAATAGCAATGTCTTTAAACTACGGCACTGACTGAAAAGGGCTCACAGCCTTCTGAATTATGGCTTGTGCACTGACCATGCTGCATCATTGAGTTTAAGCAGCCAGTTTCCAGATAGGGATTTACTTGCTTGGTGTCAGAATCAGCCTTTACAGCTGACTTCGAGAACCAGTCACACACACACACACAGAATCACACAGAATCACCAAAGCTGGAAAAGACCTTTAAGATCATCAAGTCCAGCCTATGACCAACACCACCACACCATCTAGACCATGGCACTAAGTGCCACATCCAGCCTTTCCTTGAACACATCCAGGGACGGTGCCTCCACCACTTCCCTGGGAAGTCTGTTCCAATGTCTAATCACCCTCTCCGTGAGGAAGTGCTTCCTAATATCCAACCTAAACCTCCCTTGGAGCAACTTCAGGCTATGCCCTCTTGTCCTGTCACTGGTTGCCTGGGAGAAGAGCCCAGCCCCCACCTGACTACAACCTCCCTTCAGGTAGTTGAAGAGAGTGATGAGGTTCCCCGAGTCTCCTCTTCTCCAGGCTAAACAACCCCAACATCCTCAACCTCTCCCTATAAGACTTTCCCTCTAGTCCTTTCACCAGCCTTGTTGCTCTCCTCTGGACCCGTTCCAGCACCTCAACATCCTTCTTGAAGTGAGGGGCCCAGAACTGTACACAGTACTCAAGGTGAGGCCTCACCAGTGCTGTGTATAGGGGGAGAATTACATCCCTACTCCTGCTGGCCACACTATTCCTGATACAAGCCAGGATGCCATTGGCCTTCCGGGCCACCTGGGCACACTGCTGGCTCATGTTCAACCGGCTGTCCACCAGCACTCCCAGGTCCCTCTCTGCCAGGCTGCTCTCCAGCCACTCTTCCCCCAGCCTGTAGCGCTGCCTGGGGTTATTGTGGCCAAAGTGCAGGACCCTGCACTTGGTCTTGTTGAATTTCATGCCATTGGCCTCGGCCCATCGATCCAGCCTGTCCAGGTCCTCCTGCAGCCTCTTCCTACCCTCTGGCAGATCAACACTCCCCCCCAGCTTGGTGTCATCTGTGAATTTACTGAGGGTGGACTCAATCCCCACATCCAGGTCGTCAATAAAGATATTGAATAGGACTGGGCCCAGTACTGATCCTTGGGGGACACCGCTGGTCACCAGACGCCACTGAATCACAAGTTACAGAGTGTGCTGGGCTGCAGTGGCATTGCCCAAGTGCTTTTTGCTTTCCAGGCAAGTAGGAAGGTTCTGTCAGATGCTCTTTTATATCCACTCTGGCAGAGATCTACTGGGGCAAATGACCACCCAGGTACCAGTGGGGCTGGGAGGACCTTCTCTGTCCATCCTTTCTAGCCACGTTTAAGTTAGAAGAGTGTCTGTCCTGAACATCTCCAGAAGGCTCATGTTTCTGTACAGACACAGCAGCAGCTCTGGCACGGCTGGCTGTGTGCCTGGTGCAGGAGCTGCAGTTTGGTGCCTTGCATTGCACAGAATAAAGTTAGGCCTGCAGATATTTGCAAGGGACTATTAATACATGTCCTTTCCTCCTTGGTTTGCATTTTGTTCTCTCATTCCTACATTGGGAGGCCTGAATGTGAAGCCTTACTGGCCCTATGAGCCCTTGAGAGCCATTGGTCAATGGAATTGGAGCAGCACATCTAAATGAGCAGCCCAAGGGGGTGAAAAAAGAGCCTGTGTACAGGAGGATATGGAAAGGTTAAAATCTGTGGGACTGTTCCTGTCTGCAGATATGCTGCTTGGCACCCTGAGAGTATGGCCTCTGAGGTGGTCAGTTACTAAAATCTGCTTTTTGTAATTGGCATTTGCACTGATATACCACCCTGGCCCACATGGGAACAGTAAAGAAAGCTTTTCTTGGAGGTAGCAGAGGATTATGCTGATAAAACCTTCTGGTTGAATAAGATTTTTGCCTGGAACATTTTTCTTAAAAGCAGAGAGATGAGGGAATATTCATATTAAGAAATTCAGCTTTTTAAAAGGAAAAAAAAAAAACAAATAAAAAAAGAAGTACTCAGTATTACTGTTTTTGTTCTCTGCTTCAGCAGGGACCTGAAATGAAGATGTAAAATATCAGAACACATTTTTTCTTTTCTGAAAGCCAAGGGGAAGACAAAATCAGGGGACATTTGGATAGATGGCATTTCAGGCAAAAGCTTTCAGCTGCACAAGGCAGGTTGTATCTTGCATTAGAAGTCAGAGGTGTGAACCCAGGGCCATGAAGTTTTCCTCTGAAATGAGGCAACAAGCTCTTCAGCATGATGCAGCAGCACCCAGGCACAAAAGCACCTGCCCCTGTGCTTTACCTGGAAGGTTGGTCATGGCCTGCCAGGCGCAGCGGTCCGCTGTAAATAGATCTACTTGTTGACTTTATCATTTATTTATCTAGTTCTTGGGGCAGAGAATATCTTTCTGCTCTATTGTTGTTCAGTGCTTAGCAAAATGGGATGCTTGTCCAAGATGAGAGCTCTGAAATGCCATTATATTAAATAGCAATAACAGTTTATGGCATTATGATACTGCAGAGAACACTGAATGTGAAACATCAGTTAGCTCAGGAGGCTGGCCACTGGTCTAATCCTTTTACCTCTATGCATCCTGTTTTGGCTGTTTACTGACCCAGAACTGCTACCCTTGGAGAGCTTTTGGGGAAGCTATGTGAAATGTTTTGCCAGTGATTATCCAACCCATAAGAGGCAGTGGCAGGTTCATGTCCTGTGCCCTGGTCACTCTGCAGCCCTACATCCCACTAGGAACTCCGCACATGGCCATGCTCATGTACTCTGAGGTCAAAGCAACTTCTAGTTTATCACTTAGGAAGCAGAAAGGACCAGTGATAAAGCCATGCATGTGATTTGTACAGATCAGTCCAATATGATCTGAGATACAGGATATTTCCTCTGGGATATGTTTAATTGATCACATCATGGGCTTGAGCCAATGTATGCAGCATTTGGGACATTATTTCTTTCCACAGTGGCATGTCCTACAGCTGTCTTCACCTTTTTGAGAATGGAGTCAGTGAGTTTCAGTGCAGTTTCATTGTATGAATGCAAAGGGGCATTTGAGTGGAGAAATCTCAGGGGCTGGACTTCATTGCTCCGTAACTGCCCACTCCAAACTCCTTTACCAGGAAGAACTATTTACAGAATGAAACATGTTGTGTTTTGAAATATTAGTTTCTTATTACTTCTAGTAAAGAACAAAGTAAGTAAAAACACAAGGTGGTTGATGGATTTTTATAAGAAAAGCAATGTTGTGTTGTTCTCTATTAGATTCTGCAGAAATCAATCTAAAATCTAGTTCAGCCTAGTCAAATTAGATCTAAAAGTACCTAACTCTGTTGCAAGAGTATTATTCTCTCCTGATGCCTTGCTTGAGGACACATAGAGATAAAAACTCTTGAGTTATTATCAGTTTATGTGCATCTCCGTCTGCCTGTGGAGTGTACTGTATTAGGTATTTTCTAAGTGATGTGGCTGTGGCTTGCAGATGGCAGTTTAAAGATCATGTCTTTCCAAGGTTCTTATGCTATTGGAGCATTCATTTTGGAAATATTTTTATTTTGCATTCTGTAAACCATGACAGGCTTTTTTTCACCCTCTTTTTTCCCTCCTTTTTTTGGGGGGGATGTCAACTCTTTAAAAACAGGAGAGGCACAAAGGAGAATGATTATATAAAAACTGTCAGTGCTCAGCTCTGTGTGCTGAGGTCTAGCAATGGAGACCATAAAAATGGCCAGTGGATTTATTAAGCATATAAATCTGCATGACTAACACTATCTATGACTATTTGACTGTATGCCAGCTGCATATCAAACAGTATTATCAAATAACATCTGTCTACACATTTAAGGCAAACTGAAGGGCTTCTTCAGTCATATGGGAAACTATTTTGGCCAGTATCAAGGTGAACAGGCTAATTTCTCATTAGGCTGTGTCTACATACAAGTCTGCACTACTTAAGAAGACTTAGCTAAACTGGGGCAGTAAACGATATGATAATGTTCAATTTGGCTTAAGAAAGGTTTGCTCATCACTAATTTAAATGTGTTAACTGAAAATGGCCATGTGAAACATGAGTGGTCAAAGTGAGAGTACCAAAGTTAGCAAGGGTATTTAAAAGGACTTCTGGAACCAGTGGGGCTGAGGTCTGAGGAGTTGAAGCAGCTGCCTAGGCAAGCATTACTACAGACTGTCTCAGGACCATTCACGCAGAAGGACATAGAGGATGCAAAACTTTGTGTTGTGTGATCTTCTGTAGGTGTTCCTTCTCTAGCAAGGAGTTTGGACTAGATGATCTTCAGAGGTCCCTTCCAAACCCGACCACTCTGTGACTCTGTGTTGCACTACCTGATTTTGAAAGGTTATCCTCAGAAGGTGCCTCTTCCTTTTACTGGGGACCTGGACTATTGATTTGGAGTGAAAGACTAACTTGCAGATTTTCACAGCTAGGAGAGATTATTTCTACCCTACCTTGGGTATCTAGATTGTCAGGAAGCCTTGACCTCTGTTTTGATGGATGTTATCAGAGGCTATCACTGGATCCAATGGTGCCAAGGGAGATGTCCTGCTGCCCTGAGCAATGCAGCTCCAGGAGAAGGCTCTGCTGTTAACAGATTTTCTTGAAACGGTTTCATTCCTTGATCTTCATATAGCTTTGGGTAACAAACTGGCTTGTATGTTACTGAAGGAGGGCTCAGGACTCCTTTATGGTCAAGGAGCTCATGCTGAGGGCAGTCAAAGAACTGCAAGCATTAGGTGTTATTGTACACGGAGAAACCATAAGATGTTTATAAAAGTGTAGTGTAGATGAACAGCTAAGTATTTATTTTACACTTTACAAGTGATAGTTTCACTGTATAACGTGTGGATCACCTAACATGGGCATAATGATGTGCTTCACCTCAACATGAACTGCTCTTTTTAGTTCTAAGACACCATTCTCCAGTCTTCAGTAATGCCTACAAATGCACATACAGATATAGCTGTTCATCTCCTCTCCAAAACTGATGAAAGGACCAATGTGAGACAGCCTCAGCTGAGGGCAGAGACTGCCAGTGTGCCTGTAAGCACTCCCCTTTGGGATGTAACTCCCTCCTTCCAAAACTGAGTACCTGCTTAAACATTAGGAAATGAATGGCTTGCATCAGAAAGGCCTAGTCAGTAATTATGACCCTCTCCCTCTTGTACTTCCCTAATACTGCATATTTAACCTGAATCCTGCCCTGATATGTCCTTTATAACATGAGGCAGTCTTGTGTTAACCAATCTGTCTGTGGGCAGAAAGTTAAAGGCACTACCTTTATAATTTAGGAATGCTTTTACTGAGGTATGTGTGCTTATTGAGAGCAAACAATTAGCTCCAGGTGATATAAGAGGGCTGACATTTACAGGGCTTTCTCAGGCATGATGCTACTGACAGAAGTCAGGTCTGCTAACTGAGTCAGTTATTTAAGTATTTAGGCATTTAAATTCCCACTTAACCCTTGTGACATTCTGGATACATAGTGTCTGTCTTGAACAATCCAAGAAATAAACAGTGTATTTGGACACTCAGGATGCCACGTGTTTGTCTTAAGACATCTAAGAGTTAAACAGGATTTGTTGCTGGACTATGCCTCAGGATCCCACCAAGCTGTTTCACTCTCCCCTGCGCGCCTGCAAACTGGGGAGTTTGATGTGGGATATGCTGAGATTGGAGACAAAGGAGCTCTGGGAGCATAATATCCAGAGATAACCAGGCCTTGAGACTTCATGTAAATCACTGACTTGGCCAGAAAAGTTAAGGGCAAGCTGACCTCCACCTGATAAACCACGCTGAGGTGCCAAGTTGTCTCATCCCGTTCAAGGACCCTGTTGCTGGCCCAATCAATGCCTTATCTTGTTAATTAGCCTGACAAAGACCGTCTGTAAGGTATAGCCCGGCACCATACCCCCCTCTCTCTCCCTCCCGTCTTGGAGGAGCACGGAGAAGACAGAGGAATTTCCTCCCTGTATTGGGAGGAAAAAAAAATAAAAGGGGGGGGCGGGGGCAGTGGGCAAGAACTGTATAAAAATTTGGGACACTATGGGTGCAGGGAAGCTCTTCCCTACTGCAGCACTTTACCACGGAAGCTCTTCCCTACCATAGCTCTTCCCCATCACAGCACTCCCCCACCAAAAGCGCTTCCCCACCGACAACGTCGCTGGACCGTGGTGGTAACTATTATCTTGCAAATCTCCGTATTTCTGCTTTCTCCTTTCTTTTCTGTCTCTGTTTTCTTCCCTGTCCTATCCGCTCTAGGGACTCCAATAAAGTTCAGTGTGCACGTGACATCTGACCTCGTTTGTGTCTTAATTTCACCATTTGGGATCACCTTTAAACCTTTTCACTGGTCCTGCTGGACAAACGGGTGCAGCTGCTGTGTGGCTCATACCAGGAGAGGGAAGGCAGAGCCCAGCCACCCCAGCCTCCCACTGTGGTGAGGAGTGTTAGAAAGCAAGGGGGTTCTGCCCCATGTCTTGGAAGACCACACACCAGCCCCTGTGTCTGTTTGTGCACCTTTCTTTTGTCCTGGCGAGATCATAAAAAATTGCCATGTATCTGAATATTGGATCGTGACAACCCTGTAGAAGCTGAGACAGCTAAAGGAGTTCAGGGCTGCCCTGGGGCTGCCCTAGGTGTTGCTGGTATTACAGTGCCATTTACTACAAAGCAACTGCTCCAATTTCACCTGTTAAGGTATGAGCCTTTAATATTTATTAAGCTTTTGATCACAGCTTGCACAGAGTCTGAAAGCTTCAGGTTAATCATTACTACTTTATTAGTATTTTCTTTTTAACCTTTTCAGCCTTTATTCAATCACAGCACAAATGGCTTCAGACCTATCCCTCAATTAAGAGTGGTGACAAAGGAAAAGTTGGCTAAAGCTTTACAAAGAAGGCCAAGTTTTCAGGGTGATGCAAAGGAAACTTGACACCTGACTCCCATCAACAATAGTAATGGGGGCTATGCATCTAACTCTTCCTGCATTGTGCTGACATTGTACCCTTGAATGTTAGTACAGTCCAATAATTCTCTAAAGATGAGGCAGCTTATTTGCTCTGCCATTGCTGCTTTGCTGGCATTTTTATGGCATTCCCAGAAGTACTACCTGTCAGAGTTAGTACTTCCAAGGATGGTATTGCTTTGGGATGATTGAGGATTGATGTAATTAAAGAGAAGGCAGTCTACTGCTTGCCCATGGGTATTTTATATCAAGCGTTTCACTGCACAGCTACGATTGATGACTTAAATGATGACAATGTTGGGCTGCTCTGTATGTGCAACAGTGATTCAAACTGGGACTTCAGGGATGTGAGTCCTGTATCTTAGGCTAAGAGTCTAGAAAGACTGCAAGTTCTCATGAGCAATTTAATAACATCACTGAAAACTCTCAGAGACTAGTCATAGCTAGGGACAAGGGAGATTATTATTTGGAAAATATCAGGACAAAAAGATATATAATATTATATCATTGAACAAATCCACCAGTTGCAGTTGTTGTTGTCTCGAGTGGGATTATCTGATTAAATCTACACATGCTTTTGTAGTTATCCAAATCTAGAACAGTCACTGTAGGCTTTCTTTATAGTCAGTGAAGACTTAGTCAATAGAGCTTCTGGCATTAGAGTACATTAATTTCATCCTAAAGTAAGTATGTGTTAATCCTGTTTTGTAACTTGAACTTGTTAAAAGCCATGTGAAATGTCAGGCATATTGTTATCACAGTGTTTACCCCTTAAAAAAACCTGTCGAAGTGGTAAAATCTGATAGGCAAGCTGCTTTTTAACACCACAGACAGAGTTTGATATGGATGGTCTGGGAACATAAAACAGCTCTTTCTACAGAAAGAAGAAGAATCTTTTTCTTCCCTGATACAATGTTAATAAACTCCAATTACATTTATAACTTTGCATTAAATTAAATATGTTATTTTACACAAGCTCTTAAAAACTCTACTAAATATCCAATAACTGTTTTCTTTATTCCCTTGTTAGCAGCTGCCATGGCAGCAGGACCCGCACAAGAAAGTAAGTGATTTAGTGCATTGATTTGCAGTTGGCACAGCCCTCTGTTCTCAAACAGAACTGATTAGCTTAGCAGGAAAGTGCCATTTACTTTTTATCGCATTTCTTTTCTGCTCATCTCCCTTTGGTGGCTGCCAAGAGGAACAGCAGAACTGTAACCTCCTGAGCTTGCTTTCTTCAGCTCCAAATTCTGCAGTTTTGGGGACCGATATGTCTGGATGGTGCTGTAGCACCAATACACATGCTAGGGTTACTGCTTTGGTATGCTGGGAACAGGTCCCACTGAGATCTTCCAGGCTGTTTCTGCGTGAAATTAACCCTGACTATGACAACGCTGTATGTATTAAAAAAATCCCATCTAAACTGGGATTTTAGGTTTGGTTGTTTTTTTTTTTTTCACCATTTACTGGAAAAGCTAATAGGACACTAAGTCATAATGTCTAGCTGGGAAGATTTCTCCTGACTATGTCACTTTTGCTTCATAGACTGACCCCAGAGCTTGCTTTATAATACATAACATTTAGAAAACTGTGTATATTCTTCTGCACCTCTGATCTTCTGTGTATTGAAGCTGCTGGGGAAACTCTTGATTCACTAGTTAAAAGTAAAGATTTTCCGCAGCACCGAATGACTAGCAGCTGCAGTAAAAACAGTGGGAGTCATTGAATTAGCAATTATTTTCCCTTGAAGACCAATTCATGGCAGAAGTTCAGTTTGCTTTGGGTAAGTCTCCATAATTTCAAGGGTCAGATCCTCAGCTGGAGTGAGTTTGTGTGGCTTTATTGAAGTCTATGAACATACCACCTAAGGTCAGTGGAATAACAGTTTCATACCAGTTAAGGATCTGATCCCATCAACTTATCATGACTATTCAGTCTTGTTAGTCCTTCACAGTTCTCATGCACACTGGTCTAATATTCCACAAAGTCAAAGATTCTTGGGGGTGTTAGATACTTCCAAGTCTGTTTTTCCTGAGAAATAAGAAGAAAAAATAGGAATGGGTGGGAGGTTGAAAACCATTGTTCAGAGTTATTTCTGGATACAAAGATGAAAAGATAAAGAGGGGACAGAGAATTTCCTTTCTACTTTGTAGCTGCAATTCACTCTTAATATATTAATCCTTTTGGACTCTTTACAGTTAGCAGAGATGAAGAGGCTAATCTCTGCTTCTTCTACATTGGAGGCTCCATTAGTTCTGCTAAATAGCCAGTGCAGCACCAGAGAAAGAAGTACATGTGCATTTACCTCCCTTCTCCTTTGATCTCAGCAAGAGATTATAAAACAGCTCTCATACTCTGTTCTTTCATTTTAAAATGCAATAGCAATCGGAAACTTTCTTCCCTCTGGCACAGGAAATCCTGGTGTGGAGAGGGCCCCTTTACTAGAAAATATATAGCTCTCACTCTTCAAATGTATCTAACTCCATTAGTCATGTGAATTCAGCATCTTTTATTCCCTATTATGAGCCATCTTCCCTCTTTCACAACAAAGAAAATCCTTTTTTCTGGTAAAGCAGGAGTTATTTGAACTGCACTGATTCAAAAGCTCACAGTATCTGCCATAGCTAATGAGCTCCTAACAAGCTAGGGATGTTCTGATAGGGCAACATGGCTACAGACCTCTCCTAAACCACCATAAAATACAGTCTTTACAGGACTTAAACTACTGCAGACCTGGGTATACTCACTGTCAACAAAACCTTACAGTTTCGGTGCTATCTACCATTTGTTATGTTATTGGTGGCAAACTCTGTTGACCACGAGTTGAACTTCAGTACAAGATGACTCATGCCTTGAACTCCATTGATTACAAAGGGAAGCTTGTGTGACTGGCTCAGCTATAGCAATAAATGTGTGGTCACATGAAACCAAAGTCACACGTCTGGTCATCCGCAATCCTTTCACACTGGCTTCTGTGAAATATCTTTCTTGCCTCACATCTAGGTTTTCTTTCTGCAGAAACTCAAGTAGATGATGTCAGAAGAAGGGAAAATAATGGCAGCAGAAGGTAGGCACACCATGGTATGAAGACAGTACTCACACCTGTAGTTAGATGGTACAGAAATATAAAGGCACAAGGTTTTGGCTTCCAAATGGAACCTGTAGTCCTGCGTCAGAACCTAAGAGAATTACTTAGGTTTGGAGAGCATCAGGTACCTCAAAAAGGGGCACACAGGTTAACAGTCTTCTTACTGAGTGATTCTTTGATCAAAGTAGTAATGAACACTGAAGATTAAACTTACCCTAAATCCCTCTTCAGGGCTTAGAAAGCTTACTTAGCATCACTGGCAGAGGTTCTTTCTGTTTGCAATGTGTTCCTGAGGACTGATGTCCAGGCCCTGTCTTTCAAACTAGGAGGGAGTGGGAGCAGGGAGCATGCTTTTAGGAGATGGGGTAGCTGGGGGATTGACAGTGAAGGGAGACCTGTTTACCCAGTGTGACCCAGTTACCATATTTATCCAGAGTAGGGCTGTGGTGGGGCTGGAGGCTGAAAAACCTGGGGCTGGGACTAACAGGGGCTGGAGGCTGGCACTCCTGTGGATGGGACTGAAGGTCCCAGGGGAGGCTGAAATGGGTCCTGAGCTGTGGACAGGCTGGGGGAAGCCCATCAGTGCCTGCAGGGACCTGACAATCAGCAGACAGGCTACCTGCACATACTATTGATATTTTAATGCTCTTCTGAATATATTTTAAACTAAAATAGAATCATAGAATCATAAAAAGTTTTGGTTTGGAAGGGACCTTCAAGATCACCTAGTTCCAACCCTCCAGTATGGGCAGCGACACCTCCCACTAGACCAGGTTGCTCCAAGCCCCACCCAACCTGGGTTTGAACACTTCCAGGGAGGGTGTATCCACAACTTCTCTGGGCAACATTTTCCAGTGTCTCACCACCTTCACAGTAAAGAATTTCTTCCTAATGTTTAACCTAAATCTACCCTCTTTCAGTTTGAAACTGTTCATCCTCCTTCTATTGCTACATATCCTTGCTAAAATTAAACCATTGAGTTTTCAATGTAGGAAAAATAATAATGAACATTTAACAGTAATCCTGCTCTTCCCCACTGCCAATTATGGCAAGCACTAATCCACCCAAAATACCAGTCCTTGCAGTAATCACACACTTAATGACCGTGCTTGCTGAGGCCTTGCTTGACTTCCAAGCCTATTGATTAAAATACATCAGGTTCTGATATGCAGCAAAGACACTGTGAACTGCCACCATGACTACCTTGCAGCAGACCCTGCAGCATAGGAACATGCCTACCTCCCCCACCAGTGCTGGGTCACTGTCTCTAGCACAACCCCTTTGCTGACTGGTGACAGCAAATACCACCGAAGGAACTGGTGCACATCCTTGGGCAGCAAGGACCAGGACAGGGAAGAGCTGGTGCTGCCACGGGGCTTTGTCTGAGCAACCCTCTGATGGGACCAGCCTGCAGCCTGGCATCCCACAGGGCGGATGGTTTCTTTGCTGCACTACCATATGTAAAAGCTAGGTCAGTTTAGCAAAACAATAGTTACAACCCCAGTATTAGAAACAGACTGCACTCTGATTTCTTCAGTTTTGTAGTAGTCTTGTTCAAATTCTGAATCCAGGACAGTGCAAAGTAGTTGGAGTTATGGGGGTCACATCTGTAGTGCCATGGCTAAAGACCAAGACATGGGAACCATATTTATTCACTTTTGCAAGGCACTTGATTGTCCAGGACCATTCAGAGCATCAAGGAGCATTTGTGCTAAGAAAATTGAAGCACTTTGGCCTTGGTTGAGCTTCAGCGGATGAATTTGCTCCATATTTGTTAACAAAAGAGAGCAAAAGAGAGAGAGTAAGAAAGAAAAGGGGTCAATTTGTCTTCAGAAGTAGCCACACAGTAAATCTCCAGTGAACAGAGTTTTATGGGAAAAAGTATGTTTTCACTATTCTGCTTCCATACTTTATAGATTGTTCCCAGGATAAATGCAATTGTCTAATGCTGATGATTTAAATGCAAACAATCCCATCGGTTGTTTCCTCGGCCCTGAGTGACAAAACTTCAGAGCTGCAATGTGACCTCTGCCACTTCCACAAATGACTTACCAGCAAAAAATGAACTTGTTCAATTCAAAAAGAAATGCAGAAAAACAAAGCCATATCTTCTCCCTCAAAGGGACAAGAAGAACATAAAGTCATGCTCCATATGGCCCTGATACTGTAAGGTGGTTCAGGCTGTAGATAGAGGTCTGTGTCATTGATACGCATAGAGCTTGGGATCTGTCTAGCTTGTGTCTACTACTGAGAGAGTGATTTGTACCTAATTTGCTCAGTGGTTTCAAGCTTTTTCTTCTGTTTGTATCAGACTTTGATTTTTCCAGAGATACTTGTCAGTAGAATTTGCTCAAATGCACTTTGTAAACACATTTCAGTCTATGCAAACTATTTGTTTTGACTATTCACTACTCATGCTGTGCAACCAGCCACCTAAGGCAAACTGCAGTTTTCCAGTGCTTTTGCAGATGACTGATCCCTGAAGTCCCCTGAACTGTTTTGCAAATCTCTACTGTAATCTGTCTCCAGTCACCCAATAAGGTTACCAAAAGCTATTTCTCAGTCACATAACAAGGGTTACTATCTGTTGACTTTTAACAGATATGCTTAGTGTCATGAGAGAAACGAAAACAAAGATGGAGTGATTTGCACCCACACAACATGATTTGGAAAAGGAACATTTTCATTATTCTTTTTAACCTAAACACATTTAAAATGTAAAACTAATTTCCAAACCTCTTTATAAATCTAATAATAAATACAAATGCTAGCTTTAGGAATTCTTCAGATAAAATAAGTACAATAAAGCTTCTCTTCTAATATGATGCATATTAGATCTTTGCTTGGCATATCTCTAATCAGGCTACTGATTAAGAGATCTGGAGGTCTGGACTGCACAACTACATGCCTAGTTTGAATCCACTGGGTAAGGTATGCCAATATTCCAGGTTTTTTACCATGCAAAAAGAGATACGATTTCTGCTCCTAGTGAATGGCAGTGGAACTCCTTTAGAGCCTCTTAAGAATAAGCCATAACAAATCCGTTGGCTGCTCCAGAGTATTTTGCCTGGGCAGCTTGATGCTTAGCACAGTGGTGGCTAAGGTTAGATGAGTTGAACCCCACTTTGATTGATTTCTAGTGACTGCCAGCTCCAAGTTGTTTAAAGGAGACTATGGGATTAGTGCAGAAGTAGGAATGACCTGCAGAAGAAATCTGACTCCTAACGGCACATCTGCAGGCAAAAGTGCAACAGTGCTCAAAGCACACCAAAACAGGGCTCCTGAATGTGCAGCACTTGCCATAGCTCCATCAGTGAAGTCACAGGCTCCTCCTGGGGCCATGTTTATTTCTAACAGCTTAGTTAGAAACATATCTTGCAGAGCAGAATATTTTGCCTTTTTTAATGTCCAAACTGGGCTTCCAGCCTCTCATAAATGACAACCTCTGACTCAGAGTGCACATAACCCAAAATACCTTTTTACGACTCCTTGTGGTAGCATCATTACATGTGGCATAATTAAAAGAAAATAAAGATATCTGACCTAAAATAGCCACCATGTATTCTTAAGCATAGAGGAAGGTCATTCGGCACTGCTATTTTGAGGACTCTGCTGACAGAAGCTTTTCTGTAACATTCTCATTTCAATGCTACTATCTATAGCCCTTTGTGTAGATTTGTCCTCTCAATGTGGACTGTAGTCAATGAAAAGATCCTGTAAACTGGTTTCAAAGTGTGACTCAGAAAAAGCTGGCAAAAGGATGCTCTGAAATTTTCAAAGCCATGCTGGTTATCTTCAGTTCTAGTGGATATACATGCAGTCCCCTACAGTTTGGAAAATTTCTTCCATAAGCTGCCTTCCATCTACAAACAAGAGTGAAGGTCATCCAGAGGGGTTTTAGCTCATGACAAGGATTATCAACTCTTGCAGGTGCCTTTGAAGGTCTATTATGGAATATGTCTATGAGAGAGTGTACATGTACACCACCTTTGCATGCAGTCACATATATATTTAAAGGAACTTTTGTGGTTTTCCAAACACAGGCACTGAGCTTGTAACTCATAGCTTCCAAACACCTAAACAGATATGGAGCCACTAACACCTCAGAGCTTTTGGAATACAGCTAAGATACTCACGTTTGAAACAGGGTTCCCCATGTCCAAGAGAAAATCTTTGCATTTACTTTAAAAAGTAAGGCTTGGCAGACTCACAGGGTTTTTAAAGCCATTGTGAGTAGGCTTGTAGAAGAGAAACCACGGCCATACAGAGATCTGGAGAGAGGAAGGTCTGGATGAATGGTGGCTTTATAAGGAGCAGCACAGAATATGTGTTTACCAAGATCCCATTTTGATTTAGGATGCACAACTATTCCTGATATTAGCTGTCAGCCATCAGAAGAATAGGATTTCCTGGCTCACAAGGATGATTTTCTTTTTAAGGTCTGCTCTTAAGTATTATTGAAAAAGCAAAATATACCATAGCTTTTCCCAAAACTATTTAGAATCAAAAAAAGCAAGGCTTCCTTCCATTCTTTCCTGTTTCTTACATTCTGCCCTGTTCTGACAGGCTGTTCAGCAGGATGATGAGGATTTACTGTTTGCTCCATGGCACACAAAAAAGGGCATTAAAATTAAAAGTCCTCATGCAAATAATTACATCAATTTTGCAATCAACCAGAAAGCAAAATAAAACCAAAAAACAATGAAGTCAACACTGTAGTAATCTTGCCAATGCTCTGTATAATTAAAACAATTTCACCTTGAAATCTGGCATTGCAATATGGAGCACCTCCAGACCTTAGCACTTTATTTTCTTTTTATGGACCTAGTTTAGATCAGAGGTTTGAACCTGGTGTATTTTCTAGTCTTTTTGTTTATGATCCATTTAGCAATTATTTTATGAAATCTATTTGCTGCATATTAGTTGTTACTTCTTTCTGTTGCCACACCTGTATGACTTGGGAAATGCCACAATGCATTTCACTTGGCAGCAAAATTCTTCACAAAGTCACTGACATCACTGTACTGGCAAAACCCAAGTAAATCCTAAATCTGTACTTGCATTTAATGCATACAATGTTGAAGAGGTCTGCTGCTTTAGACAATGATGGGACAACATTTTTAAAAGAGTTCTCAATTTTGAACACTAGAATTTTGTATTTCCCACCTTCACACAGGGGCTCAGTTTACAGGAGAAGTCTAAGAATATCCTGAAAAACGTTAATATTTTTCTGGGAATTTATTTGCATAAACCAAAAAGGAGGTAGCAAAACTTGCAGATGAAAACCTCAGCTTTGCCCTTAATTTTAACAGAGAAAATGGATCTCAACATCAAACTTTAGAAAAATGCAAGTCTTATTTTAAGCTTTAGCCCTTACATGTTTATTTGGGCAATTCAGGCAAAAACCTAGTCCGATTCTTGTACCAGCCTGAGTCATGATTTAGATTTAAGTTTTGTAACTTGGGCCTAGCTTTAATTTAAATATTGAAGATTTATTCGGTTGCTTTCCTTCTTCTAACATCAAACAGTTTCAGTTAAAGAGATTTGTACTTGAAATGCACTCATTTGGTATTGGTACTGTTAAATTAATAGTGATGTATGTGTGTTTGTAGGCACAGTGACCTTTATTAGCTTCTCATTATGTTTGAAAATAGTTCTGGTTATCCGACTGAATTAATTACATTGAGCATTGTTATGGCTCAGATAACCTATTGAAACTAGTTATTTTTCATCATATGTTAAATGTTAAAACTAACAAGCAGTTAGTTTAGCATTACACTGGAGACTATCATCATGTCTTACATCCTCGAACATGCACTTTAAAAACTGTTCAGATTAAAGATGAATCAAAGGGCTTCAGCTTCAGGGATAGGACTGGAGGTGCACATCCCCACAGACAGAACTGGAGTATAAAATCCAACACAAATTGCTTTTAAAATTTAATAATTCACAAAATCTATGGTGAAGCACAGCCTGCCTGGGGTAGATAAGTAAAATAAATACTGCAAAGTCAATTTTTAATAATCTGTGGCATGAAATTTAAGCACAAGAGAAAACATTTCACAATCAAGGCAGAAGCTTCCTGTAAATGATCAAATGAGAATTTTAAACCCCCTCACCTGCCCATGCAAAATACATCCAGTTTGTCCTTCAGTCCACACAGCATATTCCTACATTTCTTTGTTTAAATGATTTTTACTTCTAATAGAGGCTACGTTGTAATCCCTTTTTAGAACTAGAGTTATTTACAACATCAGAAGAAGATGGACAGATACTGGAGCCTCTTATTTGATGGTGAATTGGCACATCTCATGCACTCACAGGAAGTAATGTAATTAGTTCCTGTGCTAGTCTGGTAACAAGTGGTCTGGTATATTTATCTAATTATTGAGACAACACATTTACAACTGAAGGGATTTTGTTATAAGAGGTTTATAAAACCCTGATTTAGGCTGATCTTCAGTCTCTTAATGCCAAGTAAAAACTGGCCTTCAAGCAACATTTTTGTATGATGAAGAATAAAATCCCAGATGGATTATGACAAGTCTGCGTTGTACTAAAAGAGAAATCAAAATGAAAAGCAGGGGAAATTAAATGGCAAGGATAATATACACACACACACACACTCTCGTTCAGGAAGAGAGAGAGAGAGAGAAAACATGAAGATTTGTATGTATTTTATGCATCTGGAATCAGTGAGCTAACATGCTGTTTATGCTAAGAGGTGTACCATCTGCAAGGAATAAAGAAAAGGGAGAGATTATACTATATTATGGGGAAATCATATTTTGACTTTATTATTATGGTTGTGGCTATTTTATGAAAAGAAGGTGGATTAATAATTATCTAACCAGCCAAAAGGGAAAGAGAAAGCAAAATGGATTTTTCAGAGAAACAGATTACTTCTCATGGAATAATCAGGGTCTTGAGCAATACTGGAGAGGGAGGAAGAGAGGGCTGTGAAAAGAAAGGGAGACCGAGTCTTATGGTGGGAGAGAGCAGAGAGCTTGGATGTCTGTAGGGCTGAGAATGGCTGCAGAGAAAAGACTGAGCATGTATCAGCAGCCACAGGCAATGTAGCCACAGAGAAATGTGGTCCTCTGGTGTCCTGGACTTACTGCAAAGAGGATGCTAATGAGCCACAAGACGTGGTTTCATGTCTCCTCGGCATGACTGCCTCCTGGGTTACCCTGGGCACGGGCAGAGGGGAGGCAGGACAAGTGGTTGCTGCAATGCAACCCTCAGTGTTGAGAGGAGACCCTGCACCTAGAGGCTCATCTGGGATGGGATGGGTGCTGGGCTGGATACGTCCTCTCACATCCTCATGCGAGGTTCAGTGCTGATATGGAGAGGGACCAGGGCCGTTCAGGGCACACAGGAGGATGACACTGGGAGCCAAAACCCTAGTTGTAAACTCTTAAGAAATTATTTTCTGGGAGGAAACTAGGGAAAAGATGCAACATTTCTAGCTAAGGTAAAAGAACTAAAATCAGGTAAAACTCACCCCTACACAGAGGGTCTGGAGCATGTCTCCTGCTCCTTTTATTTGCAGTCTCTCATTACGGATATTTGGCATATATTATTGTACCTCTCCCCCCTGCTCCTACTCTGGCCCAGTGGCTTTTTGTTCTGAATGGAGGGACAACCCTCACAAAGGGACTTTTTTTCCTATGAGATATTGGTTTCATTTACAGTGGGCTAGAAATGCATGTGCAGCAGTGCCCAGGGCCTTTCAATCACCCGCCAAGAGCACTCACTTTTCATTGTTTCCATTTTAACACTGCTCTTGCAGCTGCAATTGCAGCCTCTTTGAATTAAATCTGGGTTAACAGTCTGAGGACAGATAAGCCCCAAGAGAGGAAATGATGTAAATCCAAACAGCAATTCTTTAACCTATTGCTTTTTTATGACAGGCTGGAAGCCCTGCATGCGATTGGAAGAAAAGTGCGTTTTTGCAGTCTGTTCTGATTTGCATAAACCTTTCTTTTGGTATTTGCATAATTTTTCAATTAATCACCAGGACAATACCCTGACTCCTGAACATCTCTCTCCCAGGCATTTAAGGTATTCTTGCTAATATAAAAGATTTAGACACTGATGATGAGGCCAAGACCTGGGGTTTTCCACTTACTTCACACGTAAAACCCAGTCCAAATGTTTACTGCACCTTACACTCCACAATGAGTGCATCAGTGATTACTGAAAAAGCACAGATGGGATGTAGACAGTTTTTCATTCCTTGTTCCATATGATAGAACTCAACACATCTGGTATGCTATGAAAAGCATCTTTGCACTAATTTGTTTGTCAGTATCTATTGAAAGGACTATCTGTCATCCTGTCGCATTTTGGTTGCCCTGAGATGTCTGAAGACAAGACTAGTCACAAATTGCGCCTGCTGGCCACTTGAGACTAACTGGTAGAAACCACCAGCTGTTCCAAGGATCATCAGTGGTGGATTTGTTTCTTTTTTGTATTTTTTATAAGCAGAAATTTCAGTCTAATCTCATCTCAGATATTTTGCATTTGCAGTAAGGAACCAAATCACTTGAGCAAGAGACAGTTTGTTTGTCCTCGCTGTCCATGTGCACATTCCCATCTGCTTCTACAGCTGGGCGAGTTTTCTTTGACTGTACAGGAGTGATGGAGGAGGCATAAAATGCAATTGCTGCTGTGCATGTGGTGATCTTAACACTCGCCTTTGTATGGTAGGTCTTTTATGTCAGGAACCTGACCATAAATAGGTTGGTTTCTCAGGGCAGAGCAAAGATCCTAAAGGAACCTCAGTGTTTATATGGCTTGATCAATACAGACTGAGAATGTTTTTTCTCATAATTCTTCACACTGATCATCGTCTTGAAAGACAGCCCTGTGATTTATGATTTGTTATGTTTATTCTACCTCATCTCCTTGCCAATGAATCAAAGTGCTTGATGTAATTTCTTTTCCAGTCTGATTTTTTATTTGCTTATTATAAATGTTTTATTGCATTAAATTCTGATTGTGTGACTAATGTAAGCCATTTTTGTCCAGTCAAGAGCTATTCTGGTATGAGAGTGCAGGTCTGATTGAAGGTGTGAATTTCAGGTTCTATTAATGACTGGGCAATATATACATAAATAGTTTTCAGAAATATGAGAAAGTCTGTGAAACAAAGTGGAAGCATCCATCCATGGGCATGCAACTTCCAAAAATACTGGTTTGAACCGTCTGTAGTTAATTAGGTGCTCATGCATTTTTATGGTTAATCTGAATGATCAGAAATACACCAGTGTAACTTGAACTTAGTGCCCACCATTTCAAAATAATGAAAATATTTTTCTAGTTAATGGCATATAATCCTTTGAAACTACTGATCCGAATAAGAGGCCATACCTTGTTTCTCTAGTATTACTAAAGGAAGAGCCAGCAACCTCTCTGTACTGGAACAATAGTAACCTAGTGTATGTTTACCACCTTCTCTCAAGATCATTCCAAACATCCAGGTTGTACTCCTAAGTTTTGAACACAAGTTCCACAGGATTTCTGCCTAAAATTAGTGCTGTGTTGTGATCCAGAGTACTCCATAAGTGTGAAGAGAAAGAAAGTGTTCACACTTCCTCTCTGCTAATAACTGAATTACATATGAAAGATTTAAACAAAATCCAACCTAGCAATTTGAGCACCTTCAAACAGTTCTCATCTTCTCTGATATATGCTGCTATTGAATCATGTAGGGCTCTGACAAAGAGGTGAGCAGACTTTCCTTAATGCCTAGGAACCTGCAAAGTTTACTGACATTTTGGGCCAGATTTTGCAGGAGGTCTGAGGCAATATATGCCAGTTAGCAGCATCTAAAAACATGGCTTCCTTAGTTCCTATTGTGTCACATGAGTTTTCCCCTAAACACTAGATGACAACACTCCTTTTAACCCAAGATGCTCTCTAGGTAGGAACAATTTACAGTGTTCAGACCTGTGGTTATTTAAGACTTGCATTTTTCAGGCTACCTCTGTTTTTTAAATATCCAGTTTGCACAGATAAGAAAAATAGCAACTAATTTTATTGAAAGGAAAATTCAGCTCAGTTGAAGTGATGCAATAGAAGCAAGCCTGAGAAGAAAAAGCAAGACTGAAGTTGGCTCAGTGTCAGAGACTCACCCTCAGGCAGGTGTCTCAGGAGGATGTTGAGTGACTGTCAACAAAAACCCAAGATGCAGCATGATCCTGACTAGGATTATTTGCAAAAAGGGTCCCCTCTGTCGGTGAACATGCAAGACCAGGGCCCAGAATTGGCAACTGCATGTGATGGAAGAGCATATTCTTCCTTTCTGCCAATATCTAAATTACAGCCTATGAGAATGCTGCCAGCGTGTCTTGTATTCTTAAATCCATTTCATGTCTTCAGTGAGGTAAAACTTGCTAAAGTTCTGTATGACATAATTTTAGTTTGCTCTGGAAAAAAATTATAAACCAAGCAGCCTAGTAAATCAGGAACAGATATGCTGAGGGAATCCTTAAAAATTAAGACAGCCTTCCATGACTGCAAAGCACATTTTCAGCTGAGCAATTTGAGGATTAAACAGTCCATAATGCAGCTGGTTTCACAGAAAGTCTAACTTGATAATGAAGTGTTCTCACACTATTTAGGCTTTTCAGATGACTGCTAAACACAGAGGTGTGGTGTGCACTAAATGACATTATGTTCTAAAAAATGGTTGCAGTGAACATGTAGCTGTTGTGGGAAGCAGCATTATGATGCTGGACCCTGCATTTATATAAAAATGATACCCTTGTAACACAAAACAAAGCAATCACAGAATCACAGAATGTTAGGGGTTGGAAAGGACCTCTGAAGATCATCCTGTCCAACTCCCCTGCTAGAGCAGGATCACCTAGAGTAGATCACACAGGAACACATTTAGACAGTTTTTGAATGTTAAGCAGTGGCAACTGAAGGTGCCCAGGAAAAACACTGTGGGCCTGAGGCAGAGGTGGTAGCAGGCAGCTGATGGAGACAGACTGCATAAAGCTGGTAACATCTGTGCTGAAGTATTTTGCCTCCTCTCCCTGATTCCCACCCATTAGTTTAAGAGAGACCTTCACATAGGAAGATAATCTTTTCCCATCAGGTTGTTATAGATACACTAGAAATAAATTCTTATCTCAACTGAGAATCCCACTGGAGCAGCTGGGACTCCAGGAACTCAGAAACTTCACTTTCTTCCTTCTCTCCTTACCCTGAAGGTCTTTCTATTACACACCCCATTCCTTGTAGAACTGTAAAGCCTTGGAGGAACTCTGATGAGAAGAGCTTTTACTGGGAGACTTTCTGTGTATTTTACATTCAGTGGAACAGAAAATCAGGGTCAATTTAGATAGAATTTGATTGATAGCACTTACACTCAAAGCCAAATCTAGACAGCACAAGCCAGGCACCTGAACGGCGACCCAATTTTAGCATCCTTTGATTTAAACTTCATAGGACATTATGAGTCTGGGCACATTTTTTTCCTGGTGTTGTACCCTGACTCTATCAGGGTCAAACAAATAAAACTTTATTTGAAAATTCCTTACTTGTCTACTTCTGTTTGCCTTAGTGCAAAATTGATGTGACAGAGATTTCTGAAAACGCTTTTTTTCCTGCAGGGATTAATTCTGGTGGGACTTTGTGTGTTACAGCTTTTATAATCTCTGCTGGCTGTGAAAAAACACTGTCACACCTATGGGAATGATCATGCTGCTTGCTTCTGTGGTTGCTGTCTTTTTTCAGAGAATACAGAAAGACAGAAGTACCATAGGCTGAAACTGGTGCATGATGGGAGAACTCAAGGTTGGATTTTTATTTTCTTTTTAAAAACCCAGACATTTGTACAGTTTCCTACTTCTCTACCACCTCCATTCTTCTAGGCCAAGCAAGAAATGGGTGACCTAGGAGATTAATGGAGAGTGTACAATAACAAGAATTGATCTGTAACTCTTGAGGCTGACCTATGACTGGATTATATATTATATCCTGAATGTCACTCCCAGCTGTACCCTGAAATGGCATTTGAATGGCCACACATGCCAACGAGGAGGGATGGGGATGTTGGCTGTGCCTGGCATGGCCCTTCAGCAAGGCTCTCAGCAGTGGGCAGCATGTTCACACTCTGCTGCCAGGCCTCCTTCCTTGGGTCCATGTGTCCTGTTCACTGAGTAAATGTTACCTGAATAGGCTGAAACTATTTATTAACCATGGAAAGGCAGGAAGATATTTTAGGTTCACTGCACCAATCAGAATCAGTTTTAACGTAACAGCAGTTTACAGCAGATGTAAATCTTCAAAAACGATCAGCATTTTTTATGAACAGAATGAATATTTTTATGCAAATACAAGCTGTTCTTCTGAAGTCGCATTTATGAAATGCCCATAAATTTCCTGAAGGTTTGCAGCACTGGCACACAACAATAAGCCACCAGCAGTTTTCATAGCAGCAATCACTATTTTTGAGACATGCATGAAACCTATTTTGTAAGATGCTTTATGCCTTCTTGTAGTTTCAGGTTTTTATTTCTGCTTCAAAGATGGCCTATGAGCTACCTAGGGCTGGTATTTGAAATCCCATTTGTTTTGGTAAAAGCAGAAGAAAAATAAGCAACTTTAGGTAACACTTGGTTGCTTCTATTAACCAAAGGTATGGAGTTATATCACATTTACTAAGTGACACCCTTAAAACTGAGGACTGATCTTGTGATTCCTTCTGTAGCATGTAATACATGGGCTCTTAAACTTCCTCTGCTCATAGAATCATAGAATGATTCTCCTGTGACTTCCAAGTACCTCTTCAGGACTGCAACATCCCTGCCCCTGCAATTTTGCTATGATCTTTATGGAAATAGTTAAATTATTAAGACTTAAGATTCTTATGGGAGCAGCCACAAGGGAACCTTGGCCATACTGGAACTGACAGGAAATCTGTTATTGACAACAGTGAAGACAGTTTTTTTTTGTCTTCCAAGACAAATATGCTGGTGGGAAGTAACACTTCATTTGGGACTTCCAAGAGCATATCTTAAATTGCAACGGCTTTGAGGAGGTAAAAAATCAGTGCTGGAACTCTTAATGCATCCAGGTACATCTCAATTTCCCCTGGGGATGGGATGACTTAACTGTCATTTCAAGTTTTACATTCTTTCTTTAAATGAGCTATTTCATTTAAATAAAAAGGTTCTATATCCTGGGATGGAAATGCGACTGCTTCAAGTAACCCTGCAGCATGTTGATTTATTACTGACTATATACTCCTTCAAGGAGAAGATTCCTTAAGAAGGCATTCTACACTCAGCTCCATATTTCTTGCTAGATAGAACTTTATATTAATCTCACCATATCTGAATCCATGAAATTTGGAAGGAAAAAATGGAAAATGAGGTAATTACATATTTGGATAAATACATTTGCAGGATTTAATGCTTTTTGTTCACATGAATAAACGACGCTGCTGTCTGCTATTAAGAGATGTTAAGAGAAAAGTTATCTATCTGAAAAGCATCTGTGCTGCTAAATTGAAAAATGAAAAGATTTTGAAGTTTCCACTTCTACTTTTCTGAAGCTGTATCTAACTGTCAGTAAAAACAGGCTTAGTATCTACCTTAAAAATAAAAACAAACAACCAATAAAACCCCAAACCCATAGCATTCTGAAGGGAAAACCATCTCTTTTTACTGAGTCCTTACATTTGCTTTTAAGTGATGAAAAAACCCTTCCAGTTGTACTTTTTCTATTACATTTCAAAATTAAGGCTATAATGTTACATATCTTTGTATGATCTTGGCTTAAAAAGGATTATTATGCAGTGAAATTATATGAACTCTTCTGAGGCTGGTTAGCACAGCTTTTTACCAACTTTAACACTGGTTTCATTCATGCACAAACTGCACTTTGTAAATTCCAGTGAGCACTCGTGGACACAGGAAAACATGCGTTTGTATTGGAGAAAAGTATAAGGAAGTGCCATATCTGTAGCTCACATTAATTTTTAAGGAGGTATCTGTCCTAACAGTTGCAATATTATTAATGTGCAGTCAAAATCTTACTGAACTGAGCCCTAATAGAAAAGCAGAAATGGACGGTGGTGGTGGAGTATGGCTCTCTGATGAGGAGTAAGAAATAGGAAGACTATATACTTACACAATCAATGTTGTTAGGATAAAAAAAAAAATTGATGCTTTTTTATTTCAAATCATATTTTGCTCAAAAAGATCCAGCTATGTTGCAGCAAAGATTGCACAAACTCATAAGCTTCTACATGGTTTGGTGATCAGTGAAGGACTATGAACCAGAGGATCTCAAGTATGAGTTAGATATGGATTGTTGGAACCAATAAGCATGTAAAGAAATATTTGAAATTGAACAATGTTAATACCCCCTAATGACTAATAATGTTCCTCAACAGACTTTGCTATCCAAAATCAAGATAGGGGTTTGGATACTAGACATCTGATTGCTACTTTGTGCAGGACACTGCTGTTGTGGCTCCTAGTACTGTCAAGAACCAGGAGAAAGAGACCAAATTAGAAGGAAAATCCGCTTGTCCTTCTTGGACACCACTTTCCTCGTTTTGAAGGAAACATTTTATGAAAAAGGAATGGGAGAGATATCTGATGACTGGGTGTGATTTCTCACACTGGGTGGGCACGCAATTCCTTCCTGGATCCTATTTTTCCCAAGGGAGGTGAATTCACGCAGTTAAACAAATGACGTGAGGTCTTTCTCCACCAGGGCAATTTGAAATTAATGAAATTCATGCTCATGTATTTTAAGAAAAGGTAAAATGGGATACGGGTCATTAGTAATATCATCAGCTCAGCAAAATCAGAGAGTCATCCTTACTACTGTACATGAGCACAATGAGGTCTATTTCCAACAGTGACTTTAGAGAAGAGCCATACTTTGAACAAATAACAAGACTCTTTCAGTATTATAGAATTGCTGGGCATCACTTAAGTTGTTCATTTGTCTATAAAATAGAATGGTCTGGGATGTACGAATTGTTACTGCAGGACCAATATTTAAAAATAATTTATTTCACAACAATGTCTATTTTGGCCTAAAAGCAGCTGAATAGTAGGAAAGAAACAAAGCTTAAACACATCTTAGATTTCTAGCTGCTCTTCAATGACACGTTAAGCAGCCATTTGAAATTAACAATGTCACTAAATCAGTTTTTCACTACTTTCACTTGGAGACCTGAATTTAAAATAATAAAATCTCCCTGCAAAAGTGTGCTGTTGGAATATGGTCAGGCCATTTCTAAGATAAAATATTGATATACCTGGTGTGCTAAGATGCAGTTTTCTCCTTTTATTGCTTTAATAGGAAAAAAAGAAAAATAATCATTAAAAAAGATAAACGAGATAAAAATTCCAAACAAAATGTGTCTCTAATCGGATATTTCTGTAATAAAATGTATTCTAGCACAGTATATGCTGAATCATGATATTTTAGGATAAATATTGGAAATCCTTTTATGTAGTGTTAATAAAATATGATGCACTGAAATAAAAAAAATGTTTTTTATTGCTGTGAACACAAAGCAAATACTGCCAATCTAACATGTTGAACAGGGCAGACTGGTTACAAATGCTGCTTCTGCACAGAACTTTAATGAACAAAACTTCCCCCTACGTAGTGTGACAGCCTATTTTTTAAGTTTACTTGGTGTTGTCAGTTGAACCACTGCTAAGTACGAACTGTCAAGTCTAGCAGACAAGCCTAAGTGCAGTTGTTGCCTGGCTTCATTTGTTAGTGTAGTTAATATCAGGCCCACACACCACTTTCTGCAAATGTGTAGGGGATGGAATCTCTGTGTTTATAGAGTAAAATGACATTCCTCCTCCTTGTACACAGCTTATGCAATTTGCTTTTCATAGTATGGATCGTATTATATCCCTTTCAATAAACTATTGTAATGGTTTTCTTTTCCCCCAGGTACTTTAAAGGGCTCATGCAAAACAAGTTAATGCTTTTGATGAGATAGGTAATTTTAGAAGATACTGCTGCTTGTAATTTATTTTTATTATACAATTCTTATTTTTAGAAGACATGTTAGATAATAAATCCTCATTTACATTCATTTCCTCTGTCTCTGGATGTGAAGAAACATCTTAATCTCAACAGCAGTTAAGATGATGACGACTGTCTTGGCCCTCTGCGTTACACTCTCTTGCTCTCAAGTTCTGATCAGTGTAATTTTGCCATGGCTGAGGAACGTGTCCTGCCTTCACTCCCATCACAAGTAGGGCGAATGGCAGGAGGTCTTCACTGTGTTATGGGTCAGAAGTCAGCAGGACATTTTGATGCACTCTGGCAAAGCCTATGGAGCAGAAACTCCAGTAGGAAGGCTTCCTGGTGCCCTAGATTGTAACCAGTGATTTGGCTTGTTTTCAAAAGACACAATATAATTCAGAAGAAAAATGTGCTTTACAAATTGTGGAGGACTTGGACCACAAAGAGGCAGATGGTGAAAATTTAATCTGCCTTCCACATGCAGCAGAGAGAACTCCTGTTATTTGCATGATTAAGAAGCTGGATGGGTCATTAATTAACTGGATACTTAACTCTAACCAGATCTTATACAACATTATTATACAGAGTAGTGACAGAAACCCCTCAGAACTCTGCATGCTATGTCCTGCAAGTTCATTCTGTTTAATTTGATTTCTGTGGCTGTTTCCTTTCACACTGAGAGAAAAACACAAGAAATGTTGAAATGTCCAAGTGGCCTGACTTAATAACAGAACAGTTCTTTTTATGGAGCACATCTGTCACGGTTTGACTCAGGATTGGCAATTAAACCAGAGACAACAATGCTATTGATCCCCTCCCCCTCCCACCCAGGTAGGGAAGGAGAGAGAGAATTAAGGAGAGAGACTTAGCTGGATTGAAAACTAAACTAGACAGCTTTAATTATATGTACAATTATATACAAGTATGTTCAGGAATGTACAAAAGCTTCTTGCCTCCCCCCACTCCCAGCAACTTCCCCGGCACTCTCCTTAGCTGTGAACAGTCCCAAATTGTCCCAGCCTGCAGGCAGGAGATAAGGCAGAGCAGACAGGGGCTGAGGGGAGAGTTATGAGGTCAGAGATGCCTGAGCCTGGGGTCGATGGTGATGGATGGATGGAGTACTCCCCAGACACCGGCCATGGACTGAAGAGAAGGGAAGAAGAAGCAGGAAGGAAGTTGTCTTCTGTGATCTCTGACCTTCCTCGGAGCTTACGTAAATATATGGAATGGAATCCCTTTGGTCAGTTCTGCTGTCTGTCTAGTCCAGCTTCCCTACAGGGGGGTCATAGATACTACTCCCCTGCTCTCAGTAGCATCTGTAGTGGCAGATCCACTGAGTAGAACAAACTGACCTTGGAGTCTCAGCAGAAACATAAACATTCCAGTGTTATCAGTCCACTAGCTGGAACACCCACTGTCAGTTAAAAGAGAGCTTACTGGAGGAAAAAAATCAGTAAAAGGAAAATTAGCCTCATCCTGGCTCAAACCAGGACAATATCATTCACTCTGTTTACTTCCAGAGGAAATACTGGACCATTTCCTCCTAATGGGAAGCAGCAGCTCTTCTGGATGTGGCACTGATCTGAGCTGTGCTCAAAGAGGTGGTTCTGGTAATTTCACAGGCATTTTCCATCCATAGTTTTCCACCCCATCTGGGCCTTGATATTTATTGTATCATTGCGAGAACCTTTACAGGAAAAGAGGCAGCTCCACTGACATAGCAGATGAGAAGATCCTCCCAAAATGTTGTGGCACAACTACTCATGTAGGAATGGTGGATGCACTTTTCTGACCATAAACACACATTTTCTGATAGACTAGGGATGCACTGCACCACAGGTTGCAAAAAAATGCCCATGCTGAAACACTAGCTTTCCAGCAGGTGCTTTAAAACCTTAACTGCAGATAGAGGAAAGAACATAGCAACAAACTCAATCATACAAGGCAAAGATGAGGGCTGGCAGCAGTCTGAAGACTCAGATTAAAAGACTGGATAAAACAACTGCCTAAGGATGGAACGCTGCTCAGCTTTTGTTCTGTATGAAGCTGCAAATTATAGGTGCCATGAACTCATCACCCTCTGTGAGCAGGTTTTATAATACACACACTCAGAGTCCCTTAGCTAAAGCAGTACTCCCTGGTAAGGCAACAGTAAGACCATGGAGGGTATGTGGGACACATCCTTATTAGCCTTGCCCAAATCCTGAGCCAGGCCTGGTGATGTAGGGCAAGAGCAGTTACATATGCTACCTACAGTAAGAAAATTATCATGGCATGAAGCTGGCTAGCTGATTATATCCCAAATGGGCAAAAAGGTAATCTATACCAGACAAGAGCTTGAAAGGGTCATGAATTCCTTCAAAAGAGTTGAAATAACATGTACTGATTCCTATATCATCTTCTAGAACACTGAGAGAATAAAAATTGACTACATCAACAGTCCTCCAGGAAATCATAAATAGGATAATTTTCTTAAAGAAAACTCTAATTAATTTTTTTGGGATAAACCACTGATGATCATAAGCAGTCCTAAAACATTTTGCTCCTCTGCTCATGCCTTTCCAAGTCTTACTCAGACAGGCAACTTTAAAAACAGAAACATAAATCATTGTAATCAAAGTAGAAAGTGATATTATATTCTAATGGTAAAATAATATCAAGTCTGCAATAAATTATACAAAAACAGAATTAGAAAATCTATCTAAGATTTTGAATTATCTGAGGTGAAGCATAGAGTTATAAGTTCATAAATAATAATGAAGCTTCTATTTGCAACATAAGTAATGTTTAAGCTGTAGAGTTTAAACTCAGTTTTTACTGAATAAGAGCTTAAAAAGAGGAAAGACAAAGTGGAGAGGGTACAGCTGCAGATAAACCAGCTACTGTAATCCATCGGCTGCGTGGTTGTTTCCTGCACTTGAAATGTAAGTTAGCAGGCAAGTGCTGCAAGCCCTGAGCCATCAATAATACTATCTCCAAACAAATTAGCCTGGGGAAGCCTCTGGATCCTGTAATGTCTGTTATAACAAAAACAAAAGTGAACTTGCGATTGAAAACAAACTCCAGAATAAAGTGGACAGACACTCCCCTGTCGCTTTGCATGTAGCCCCAAAGAATCTACACTGCCATGGATATGTTGATTCATATTTGCTAAGGTACAAATGGCACCTTCTCAGGGTGGTTTCATGAAAATTTAATGGTAACTCTGAAGCGCTAACCATGGGAAAAGGCCAAGCATGACCTGAGCGATGCAATCCTGTACGCTGATGCTGCTGGGTCAAAGGACCGTGTGCTGCAAATACCAGCCAGTCTCTGAGGGCTCCTGCTACACTTGAGGGGGTGATCCACCATCTGGCTTGTTCCCTAACATTGAAATACCAGTGGGAAAACCCTGGAAGTGCAAAACCGAGGCTGGCAATGCCATCTTTAAGTCATGGACTTTGAACTGATGTTTTACCAGCTGTCCCAAGGGACACTGCACACTGTCAACGCAAGGGACTGCGCTTTCCCTCCACCGCTCCCAGCTGCTGCCAAAGGAAGGCTCTCCTCTCCTCCTGTGCAGCTCTGACCACTCAGGTACTCAAAGGCAAACACTCCAGGGAGAGCTAAAAAAACCCCCATGAAAGTCTGGGTATCAGCACTGGGCTTCTGTTTCACTAATAAGCTTCAGGTAAACTATGCCTGTAGCTTGCTGAGCTCCTTAAGCTGCTAAGTGGTTACAAACTAAAATCTTAATACAAAATATACTGTATTACCAAACACAGATCTGTTTCTAATGGAAAACAAAGCTAAAAGAAGGTTCAGATAAAGAAACAGACTTCCCCTAGCTGGAGAACAGAGACTCAGCTCAAACTGGTGCCTTCATAAGACAGCAAGACCTGCATCTACAAATACTTTTGCTACTTCATTTCCACAGTAGTTTTAACAAGGGGTTTCAAAACATGAGGAGTCCAAATCTTACCCTGCTGAACCCATGGTAAAACTGCCTGAGTTCCCATGTGTGGGAACACATGATGCCCTGTGTTGTGTGCGTTTATCCATTGATCCATGTATAATGTTTTGAATATAAATGAATTAAATCTTATCCTGCCCTGGGCAAGTAAGTAGGATTAAACCCATAGCCCTTCTAAGTCCAAAAGAAAATACAACTGTTGAGGGCTGCCCTTCCCACTTCTGGCAGAAAACAACTTGAAATTGAGAGTGTCTGTATTTCAGATTGATAGAGCTTGGGCAAGGGTCATCAGTCTATTAAAACCTTTTCTAATTTTCCACCATTCTTTACCTGAATTTTGGATACTAAACCGTGTATTCATGGAAGCAGACTAGAAAAGTTTTAATTCTGCAAGCAAAAATCTGCACTTTCCAGCTTCCCAAATTTAACTGATTTCCCATCTAAAAGGAAATAATTTTTAGGGAGTCTTTGTTTCAGGTTAGATTTAGAAAAGGCTGGACAGACTTTGCTAAAAGTTAGAGACCTTGATATGTACCTTCAGATGTTATGAAAGAGGAGAATGAGTTCATAGTCCTGATAAGCGGACTTTTTAAAAATAAACACCAAGCAGTGAGGAAGTTACTGTTGCATTTAAATTACCTATTTATTTAAAGTAACCTTCAAGACCTGATATTTACTTTTGCTTGAATATAATTTATCATGAGAAAGAAAGTTGCATGGTTAGTGAGAATACGCGGACATTTAGCTATTTTTCCTATTTATTAGTGTAAATATTTTTATTATCTTCTGCTTTGTTGACTTGCAGCTTGCC
Organism: Hemiprocne comata; assembly: GCA_020745705.1. Taxonomy (NCBI): domain Eukaryota; kingdom Metazoa; phylum Chordata; class Aves; order Apodiformes; family Apodidae; genus Hemiprocne; species Hemiprocne comata. The sequence goes on from CM036587.1 coordinate 12,269,286, forward strand.
ATGAAGGTGGAAGCCACAAAGTATTTTATTATGCAAAAAGACAAGAAAGCTTACACTGAATTTCTGACCTCAAATCTGTCTTTTGTCAATAGCACTGATAATATTTTATCTTTGTGGAGCTGAACACTATCAGCCAAAAGAAAAGCTCCTTAAAAAAAACCAACCTAACCAACAACTCAATAGAACTATTTTTCCCTCAGTGAAGTATAAGCTGTTGCAATGATCCTTGCAATTAGTGATGATACCACACAGCAGTGGTTCACAGGGATTGCTTTGATACTTGTGATGGGTTCATATCTTCCTAAGTTGCAATGGAAGTGTCCTGTGCTTAGGCAGAAAGCTTCCCACCAGGGCACTGCTGTGTGCTGGAAACCTTTTGTCCTGAGTTTTAAGCATCACTTTGTTTACAGGGTGTCTAGAGTGATGGTATGAAGATGAGATGGGCTGAAGTAGGCAAAGGGTAAGGGTGCTAAGGGTGCTAGACAAAGTGCCAGCCATATGGAGAGTACAGCTATATTTTTTCCTGTCCTTCTTTATCACTCTTGAAAGTTACTGGAAATCTGCTTTGTGGTCCAACTACTTTCTCTTACTTTTTCCCTTCTATTTTCTTCTTGTTTTATACATGTTCAATACTGGGTTAGTTGAAGATCTGCCTCTCCATGACACAGGTTTTTTTCAGCAGCTTTATGTCATCTCTCTGCCCAGGAGCATGCTGTGAGAGGTGTGGAAGCCTTGAGACTGCTGGCATCTCTGAAAAAATGTGATGTTTGTCCCTGGAGCACCAGTGAGGAATGACCTGAGTGCTCTGCAGACAGAACAGGTCTTGGTCCCTGCAGTGTTTGAGGAGGACTTCCCCAAGCAGGTTGATGCTGATGGTGACTGACTGTGCATTGGTACTGTGGGGTGAAGGTGAAGAAGGGGGATTTACCTGGGGTGGATGCTGTTGCAAGCAATCAGGATCATCTGCTCTTGCTTTTTATCTCACACACTCCCACGATGCACAAACTTGCAGTCTATGTTCCTCATATTTTGATTTCGTAAAGCAGGAAGGACTTGTCCTGTGGACATTATCTAACTTTCCAGGTTCTCTCCAGAATTTAGGCCTCCCTAAATACATATAAAGCCTTTGGAGACAGTGAGCACAGTCCTGGAGGTCTGGGGACTCAGGGCAGCATCTGAAGCAGTTTCTAGGAGTACACTTGATCACCACAAATAATCCAGCAGTCAACTTCAGAAGGCAAAGAGCACTGTGGGCTTGCTTCTTATCAGAGGGTGCCAGGACAGGGAGAGAAGTGTGGAGACTATACTGGCACTGACAGCAAATGATCTGAGTCTGGTTTACAGTGATCCTGTAACAGAACCTAGTGTTTAAACATGGAATAATTTCTGGAAAATTTCAAATCTATTTAAAAGCCAGCAAAAGGCTCTTAAAATGTTCAGGCTGAAATAAGCTTTGAGATGGTCTCCATGAAGGATCAAATCCATTTTCTTCTATATAAGGGATTGGCTTTTGCAAGGAATAAAAGCACTCGCATTTTTACATCTACCACTTCTGCCTTACCTTCCCTTAAAAAAACTGTGATATCAATGTTTTCCCCTTCTCCCTTTTCCTAAGCTCTCCAATGCCACCTTCTGCTTTAAAGACTTTGGCATGAAAGGCATTCATTTATCAGAGGGAGTGCAGAAGATCTAGGTTAGGATTCTAGTTTATATCGAAGTTGAAACACTTCCTGAAAGTTTCATAAAGGGGTAGTTCCCCTTCTTTTTTATCCTGTAGAGGGAAGAGCTGCACCACATGATTTTCACAGGTACAATTTATTTACAAGTAAAATCCACAGCCAGCTGACAGATGCTTGTTAGCAGGTGAAAAGAAGGCTACTTGTTAAAGTGCAGCTGCTTCGATATTGTTTTTTGCCAGCTGCATATCAGACACCACCTGGCAGGAATTTATTCATTAGATATTACTTTAAAAAACAGCAATGTGATGAATTTAAAATGTTAATTTGGAATGTTTTAAGGAGTAGGTAATTGATGAGAAAATACAATGCTAATTTGCTGTGACTGGTATTGCTAGTGGCTATAATATTTGATTAAATTTTGAGGTTTACAAATGAAACAGTCATTATCATTCTGAAACAATAAAATAGCAACAATCCCTTCTCAGATTTATTAGTAAATAAAGTGCATGGTAGATTCTAGGTCACAGAGATTCAGCTGAACTTAGATTCTTGATGGAAAGCTAAGCTCCTGTTAATAGCTGGAGAAAGCACCTATATTCTTTGTATTAGCACTTTATCTCACCATAATGTGAGAATTTGAAGATCTCTTAAGGGAAGTGTTCACAATGCCTTCGTTTTACTTTCCTGGGGCTGTATTTTTAATGATGTTACTAGTCCTTTTCTCAGTTTATTACAAGCAAAGAAGAAGGTGCTGTAGGAGTAAGTTTGCAAATCTCTAAGGGTAAGTAAATTTCATCCAAGTTATAAAACCCAATCCCAGAGAATTATCCAAAATAGAAAATTTGGGTTTGAGTTAAATGAATCATGTAAAAGTATTCAAACTGGAATAAATGAACATATTTCATTACTGGTATAAGTTTTCCTTTTTTCTCCTAAAAATATAACAATCCTCTCTCCCACAGAGCTGATCTGAATTCATATATCAGCAGAAATGAAAAAAAGAATTTCCAGGAAAAAAGTTCATTTATAAGATTGGGATTCAGCTCCCAAAGAGCATAATTCAGTTCTGATTATTACTGGATCTCTTGGATAATTAATAGATGGGATAATCTGTAATATATAATTAGAAGAAGACCAAAGAGTTTCAATCTAATTTATTGACTTAGTATTTTATGAAATGAAAATTCATTATAAAAAAAGAGGATATCTTTTTGGTCTGACCTTCTCTTTATCTAATTGATACTCCACAGATACTTTCACGTCCATTTATTTTCTAACCATGCCCTATGTGCTCTGTAAAAGTGTGTAAAGTCACATAGACTTTCTGTTAGGATGAAAGACATAGTAACATTTCACTACCTTTTGAGATTTCCTGTTAGGTCCTTAATAGACACTCGTGGCTCCTTGCAACTCTCCATAACAAGAGCAGAGCACACTTAAGATTTCCTGCAAATAAATCCCAAGTGCAAAGCAAGCACTTTGTATGAACCTGCTGCTAGACATAAAATTTCTGGCAGCAATAAAATGTTGAGCATTTACATTTCAGATTGGTAAATGTATATGATTAAGGAATGAATAACTACTGTTGTGCTCATGAAAACTGATCATACAGTTACACTTAAGTTTTATTTCAATTTTGATTTTTTTCTCACATATATATTTATTTAAAATGTCCTTGTATAATCATCATTTCTGTGTTTCTAAAGGGGTCAGTTCTGCTACCACTAAAGTCAGTAGTAAGGACAAATTAGAAGGCAAATCAGGACTGGTGTTCATAGGGAATAACAGATGAGATTAGCTATAGAGTAAATTAATCCCTGGAAGGTATTTCTTTCAGGTGTTTGGAACTGAAACACTACAAGAGAACCTTTGCTGGCTTCTGACAAAATTAAAACCAGAAAAGGCATTTTCTTTCTATATGCTTATTAATATATTGCAATGCTCATTCTATAAGCTACTTAATTACCGTGATGTAATTAATTAAACTGAAAGAAATGTGCAGATCTGAAGAATGATAACAAAATATTAACTTAAACTTAATTTCCTGAATTAGAAGACCTGGATTAAAAGTAATGTTATTTTTCCTCTACTATTTTTTTACTGAAAGTTGAAAAAATAACTAAATAGCTGCTTAGCTACAGCTAATTAAAGAAAAAAAAAAAAAAGATAGAGCAGAGAAAAGTTTATAGTATATTTTTGGATCAGTTGTCCCAGCATCTTATCAGTCCAAGCTACTCACAGGACAGTAAGTGTTGGCATGAAACTGATATCTAACTCATCAGATTGGTACTGCTGGTGCATACAGGGAAACTGTAGAGAAGCTCTCTAGCACAACTATTAGTCTTTATATTTTGCAATGTGATATAGCAACACTTTTCAATCCTATACGTGCTCAGAAAGCTGTCTGTGTAGTTGTATCTGCACACAAACACGTGTTTGTATTTATTTGATATAATAATGCTATAGAAATTAGTGGAAGAGATTCCTGTTCTCCTCAGGGAAAGGAATGTATTAACCGTGTGAAGAGACAATGGGGAGATACAGGAATTTTAAGTGTGTGATTCATTCAACCAATTAAGATGTCTAATTTATAAAGAGATGAACTGCACCCTAAAATTATTAATTTCTCTCCACCAACTGCAAATGGAGTTTAGGTCATTTGTGGACAACTACATTTGTTCTGATGAGGCTGTTCAAATGTAACGTGGAGAAACAAGGAAGACCAACTCTGCTAACAGGATGGGGGATTCTGTCCTAAGAAACAGTGAGTATCAAGAAAACATTTGGAATAAGCCATTAGTATGAGCTTCTAACTAGGAAGGGTTAAATAATTACTAGGGATACATAAGCACTGAGTAGGAAAGTTGTAGTACCTGGTATTTAATGTGGTACAGCCAGAGAGCTTCAGTAAGTTCTTCTGTCTACAGAGACTGTATCTTAAGCAGGTTCAGAGAACAATTCAAAAGTTCTGAATCTAGAGAGAATGCTATTTTTTACATTATTTAAGGGATGCAAAATATTTGGTGAAGTAAGAGAAGATTATAGAATGATTTTATTACATACTTTAAGAACCCAAAGTATTCTGCCTGAGGGTCAGAAATTTGACTTCAGATGGCTCTTCAACCTTGCAGACAAAGATACATAAACAAATTAAAGTCTAGAAGTTGAAAATAAATTCAAAATAGAACTAAACCACATTTTAAAAAGTCAGCTGGAACAGATTAATCAAGGTAATGGAGATTTGCTGGTGGTTTCAGATCAAGGTTCATACATCTGTTCTAAGTATTGTTGTTGCACCTAAAGCTAGAGTTAATGCAGGAAATTCTTGTGATGCATTTCCAGGGTCTCATACCAGACAGCCAAAGTGGCCCTCACTATCCTCAAAATAAAGACAATCTGCTGTTTCATTCTTAGTTTTGTTTGAAGTCTTGAGTTATCTCCATTAAAGGGCTTTTTCCTACATGAGCAAGACCACAACAAGCAGGTCAAGACAGGTGGTTATTCCATTGCTGAGGAACTTGTGAAGCTGCATGTGAAATACGCAGCTGGTGTACTCATGCGTTGAATTGGTGCACCTAATGGATGGAAAGAGGTTTATGGAAGTGGGCAACACAAGGGGAAGGGATTTGCTGTTTTTGTTTCCTAATGAGGAATCTACTGGGAGGGATGGAGTGGAAGCATGGACAGCAAAGGTTATAAAATGCAGCAAGAGAAATTCTGACTGCATACAAAGAAGAAAACAAAACATAACTAGGGTTGAAAGATCTGGATCGGGTATCCCAGAGAAGCTGTGGAAACACTGTGTTTGGAGATACAAAAACTTGACAGGACAAGGCTCTGAAAAATATGATCCAGCTTTGAGCAGGGGATTGCACAAGATGACCTCCAGAAGTCCCTTCTGACCTAAATCATTCTGTGCAAAGATTTTATTAATTTGGGGACTGTGTTGTAAATAGAAGCTGTGTTGTAAATGTGTTATAAATAGAAACTCAAGCTTAGACATATGAAATGATTTATTTTTTTCTCTATATGATCAAAAGTAGGTATTAAATACATAAAAAGTCATTCATCTAATGAGAAGATGTCATTACTTTCATCTCACTCACTTCATACATCATGCTGCAGTAGAGTGGATTTTTCTGCTGGTAGTAATAACAAAATAAAATACTTGCCTGCTTTCCTTCCTTTCTCTAGCAATCTCTTGCTTCCAAATCCAAAGCAAACTCAAAACCACTGACCTCAGAAGCATGATTAGTAAGAATGTTTGTCTGACTTGCAGAACCTCTGTGTAACGAAATCGCAGCAGCCTGGAATTTCATCACGTATCTGTTTGTGGTTCCAGAATGTTATGACACCACTATAGGTTTCCTGTGTCTTCCCTTAGCACTTTTACATACATCCTGATCTATGAAAATCAGCAATGCCTTCTACTGCAAATATAGTTTTACTTTAGAAGAAAGCAGCAGCTTTCTCTCTGTTGCTATTAAATGTAGGCTTCCACCAAGGCCAGATTGAGAGAAAAATGAGGTTAGGAGCACACTGCAAAAAAGGGTCAATCTAATAGAAGGAAATAATCCCACAAGCCTATTTTAATATGTTGAAAAACAATGGGTATGTATTTTAAAAGGATTAGGGGGTTTTTAATTTCCCATTTAACTTTTTATAGTTAAAAAGACTATGTGAAAGAAGGTCACCCAAATGAGCAATATTTTCTCATACCACAGCCAATGTTTGCATAAGAAGAACTAAGAGCAAAATGAGCTGAATTAATCCTTCAATGAGTATTGCTACTGAACTTTCTTCTTGAGAAATATGCAAACTTCTCTGTTAAACTGCAAAAAAACCTCCACACTATGTCCAGTTTTCACCACTGTGACTATGTGCAAACATGCATGTTGGTCATACATAGGCTGATTATTTTCTCTTTTGGTGTTTGTCCACAAGCATCTGAACATGAAGACTGAAGAGGCAAATTTCTGTGTATATTTACATCAATGTTTTTGACACAGCTGCCTAACTGGTCTCAATGGTGAAGACTGTGCAGCAAATTCTATAATATTCTTCACAAGATCTGAACAGATGCCTAGATTCTTCATGGCTGAAATGATCTCATGACAGATTGGCCATCTTGATCTTCCAGTTTTCCTGTTCAAAAAAAGTCTGTCTCTCTTTCCTGTGAACTTAATATTGTATCTAAAATCATTTCAGTTTCAGAACTGAGTTTTTTATCTTTCAAGATTACATTCTGAATTATCCCTACAGTCATGTATTCTTTTTTTAATAATTCTGGTGAAATATCCAAGATATTAACTGATATGCGACAGTAACTACTACATCTCGCACATAAGCTTCATTTTAGTGCAAGACAGTGAAAAAATACCAGACATTCTGAAAAGTATGTGTCCTCAGTTGAACTTTCATTTAACCTAAACTGATATATTTTTTTCCCCATAAAATAGAGGTCTAACTACTTAAGTACTGGTATACTTTCCAAAAATGTCCAAGCATTTTCTAACTTTCACAGGCAAGCTTCACTGGCACTTAGGTTTTCCTGTGTCCCTTTAAAAATGTTTGTGTTTCCTTAAGAAATTTTTGTTTCTTCACAGCACCGAACAAATATATTTCGGCACCAACTTAGTCGTTTCTGGAAGTAATTCAATCTCATTGCCCAGTTAATTCTTGACCTTTCTGCTTTGACTGAAACATGATCAGAACAAGGTAGAAATACTTTTTTTCAGCAAAGATATCCACGGCAAATTTTCCTTCCATGATCATTCCAAGTTCGCATGCCCTCGAGGCAGAGGAGCACAGGCTTGTGCTGGCAACACAACGATCACCCCTCCAAGAGCTACAGCAGGAGCATCCAACCTTGACGATGGAAGTCAGGCTTGAATTACCTACATCCTCTGGCTTTAGAAGTGTTGCTGATATCAAGCTTGTGCTAATGTGAATATCAGGACCATTTTACACTCTGAGCCAGGACTTTCAATGGGAACTTGGCCATTGAATTGACTCTGCTTTGGATTAGGTAGCTACTTACACACTTAAATATAGATTGAAGAGAACACACTTCTGGCTCAATACAAAAATCTGTCTTGCTTAAGTGGACACAGTGCATATATGACTTTTCTCAATCTGTAGTTATGTTGTTGTCAGATTTTGCCCTAAACTATGGCAAAAGGATTTCATTCAGAGCATTTTGCAGTGCTTTAAAAGGGTGAAATGAACCTCGAGGACTGATACCTATTTTTATGTTATGTTTCAGGAACAATCCTTAGAAGATAATAATTTGTCAGAAGACTACCTGTTAGAATGAGAATTCACTGTGTTGTTTGCTGTGGGGTTTTTTTGTGCTTATTAGGATTCCTCCTGACAGAATGACACTTGGAATCAAATGTCCAGCAACAGGTTCAAAAAGCCCAGCACGTTACTTTCACTCAAGAGTTAAACCCACTATGGATACAGCATCCAGTGAAACTAAAACAATTTATTAGCTAGTACGTTTTGTTCCTGGGGATGTGTAAAACGAAAATCAATATGAACAATGTGAACATGTTGAGGCAGCACTGGTGCTGCTTGTTTTTGAAAATAAGAATTGCTACTTGTGTTGGTATATTGTAAAATATTCTAGTATTTCCTTTAGTTCACCTACTAGTTTTAAATAGAAGACAATACGCTCACTGGGGAATCTGCCTCTGACACAACACTGAATTTCTCTTTATGAACTGAAAGCAATCTGTCTGACTAGGACATTGAGGACCAGTAATTTACTACCTCAGCTGTCTTTTTAAGTGCTCACCCAATGCAGGGATTGAAGCTTTCATTCTATAATTATAGAGGAATCAAAGACTAGCACACTAATGTATTGTGCTACAATGCCAGCTATTTATAATCCTCACTTCTTAGGCAATATGTTTTTAGTATGTTAGGATGGTAAGGTTGTCAGAAACAATCCTTTTTCTTTCTTTTTCTTTTTTTTTTTTTTTTTAATTTTAAACTTAGGCGCCCTAAAATGGCTGAAAAATGCAAATTATTTTTAAAGTTTAGAGTATTATAGTATTTTAAAGGAAGTAAAGATCCTGTGAAATTTATCAGGATTAGAAAGGATCAGTTTTGGTGCTTCCTCCATAACAAGTTACAAGGAACATCAGAATAAAATATGTACATTAAAAAAAACAAAACAGAAAAAACAAACTGCCATGACGTATAACAAGGTTAAGATAGCAGGTTTGGGTTCAAGATCAGTCTGACAAGGCAAAGCACTTCATACCACTCCATGAGTCAGGTCATCTCATTAAAAATTGTTGTTTAAACTCTATTATTGGAACATAATATTTTGGCTATAGTTTCACAGTAGTAATCTAATAATAAGTCTCAGGGATGGCTTTGTTTTTTTTTCTGATCTGATCACCTGTGAGCTACCCATGTCACTAGTCTTTCCTATCACTAGCTGAAATATGTGTTAGCTGCTTTTCCCCCTCACTGTAGTGTTGTGTTGCCCTCTCCCTATTCCTCCTTTTGCTATTTCTGGGCAGCTTGAAGAGGCCTATGGTTCCTCTGGAAATAGGGTCAAGACTCTTCACAGAACTACCAATGCTGGAAAAGACCTTTAAGATCATCAAGTCCAGCCTATGACCAACACCACCACACCGTCTTGACTATGACACTAAGTGCCACATCCAGCCTTTTCTTGAACACATCCAGGGACGGCACCTCCACCACTTCCCTGGGAAGTCCATTCCAATGTCTAATCACCCTCTCCGTGAGGAAGTGCTTCCTAATATCCAACCTAATCCTCCCTTGGAGCAGCTTCAGGCTGTGCCCTCTTGTCCTGTCACTGGTTGCCTGGAAAAAGAGCCCAGCCCCCACCTGACTACAACCTCCCTTCAGGTAGTTGAAGAGAGTGATAAGGTCCCCCCTGAGTCTCATCTTCTCCAGGCTAAACAACCCCAACATCCTCAACCTCTCCCTATAAGACCTTCCCTCTAGTCCTTTCACCAGCCTTGTTGCTCTCCTCTGGACCCGCTCCAGCACCTCAACATCCTTCTTGAAGTGAGGGGCCCAGAACTGGACACAGTACTCGAGGTGAGGCCTCACCAGTGCTGTGTACAGGGGGAGAATTACATCCCTACTCCTGCTGGCCACACTATTCCTGATACAAGCCAGGATGCCATTGGCCTTTCGGGCCACCTGGGCACACTGCTGGCTCATGTTCAACTGGCTGTCCACCAGCACTCCCAGGTCCCTCTCTGCCGGGCTGCTCTCCAGCCACTCTTCCCCCACCTGTGGCATTGCTACACTTCTGCACTCTCAGACAGTCCTGTTGAAAAGACAAGGAATATTTTTCTCCAGTTAAGTCCTTTTACAGAAGGATAGTCTTTCCAGATAATGCTGATCAATTCCTTCAGCCTACTAATAAAAATAAGGGTTGTCCCTTATTATATTGTTTGTAGAGTGCCCAGGACAATGAAGCCTTACATTTACTAGGGCCTTGGATGTCATATTGTTGTACAAATAATTATTAATAACAGAAAACCAGGTAGAAATTCTTAATGAATAACCTGTTAGAAAGTTGATTTAGTATCTGGAAAATCCTGAATCACATACCCAATTAATTAATACACTAGCTGACAGTTCAAGTGATACAGTTTTTGTCAAAGGCTCTGCACTGCTCCCTTCCTCTGGCTCTGGCTGAGCCTAATGCTCATTCTGAAGGCAAGAGGGTTTTCTGTGCTGTTCCAGCTCAGTGATCTGACAACACTCACCTTAACTAGTTTCTTGTATCAAAGATTGACTCAATCAAGTATTTTCGGAGAGAAAGCTGAAACAGGGAAGGGTCTCTAGGGCAGACTGAAGACACATCCCAAGTCCATCACGCTTACCCAGAAACGCCGAGGATGGTTTACCCTTGTCAGCAGTCAGCTAACGGACACTTACAGACTCTGAACCATATCTGTTTTCTGTGACTGGCTCTATTTATTCTTGGACCTGTAAGGGACTGAGGTGCAGGGGAAATCTCCTACATCCTCATGCACTCAGCACTGCGGCAATGAACCATTTACTTGCCAGAGGAGATGGGCCTATGAGTACTTGTCCCTTCTCTTTCCTTGCACCAACTAGATCCCTGGCACATGAGGACACCTACAATCACTAACCCTCTCTCTCAAAACTTGGACAAAAAGTCCATTCCCCTGGCTGGTTGCAAACTTAAGGAACCTCCATGAGTTGTCAACCCCTTACATTCATTTCTTTTACTTTGTTTATTTGCTCAGGTCTCTGGTATTACTGACTGACATGGGATTGTCTGTACTTCCAGTGCTGACAGCCAGGTTACTTTTCGACACCCAGGAGGAATTTAATTGCTATTCTATACACTGATTGCAGTGTAGATTGTGCCCTTGGTAGTAATATGAGTTTTAGGATAAAAAAAAAAAAGCCAAGGTATAAAAATTCCTGCCAGCCAGCGTGAAAGCAGAGACAAAGCATCATCTTTCACTTTTTTAAACAAAAATCTGTTATTCAGGAAGGGAAAATTTGTATGGGCAAATCTAGAAAATTACTTTCTTTTTGCAATAAAAGGTTATAAGAAGGGTAAATATGAGATGCAGCTAATGTGAGACATTGCACTTATGAAGGCAAGTTCTGGTATTTAACATTGGTTCCAATTTAGATATATTTATAAGGAGTATTTTCCAATGTATGTGCCATCTCTATCCATTTCTGTTACGTACTGTTTAGTGTCTATTTCTGAAATCCTACCCTGCTATGTTATCTGGCCTTACCCACCTGAAAGGTTGATGTTTAAGCTAATTGCCTTGAATACCTCTGGCTCAGGACAGGACATACTCCCTCTGGAAGTGTTTGCCTCCTTTATCTTTTTACTGCAGAAAAAAGTTCTTCAGACCCCATGCCTAATGTTAGCTGAGACAGAGCCCATCACAAACACATAAAATATCATACACTGTCAGCTCTAGTAGTCTGTGTCTTGTGGACTGGTTTTCCAGTCTGTTTTCCAGTGGTGACAGGCTGTTTTCTCAATGCCATATCCTCAGATTGCTCAGTAGCAGGTAGATTTTTCTCAGGCCCCTTAGAAATATGCCATTTTTCCATGGAAGGAAGAAGGACCAGAGATTGAACGTGACTGACACTGCAACTGGGAAGTGGTCCTTAAACCTGCCCTACATGGCACAACAACCCCAGCCTGGAGTAACTTGTTTAACTCGTGTCAAAGTAATTTGTCCTAACTGCTGAGAAGTCACAACCACAAAAGCACCATTATAACTTGGGGTGGTTGGTGTTGTTTTTGTTGCATTGTATCATATTTCTTAATGTGCTTCTAAAGATGAAGATATAGATATGTAAACAAGAAAAAATATCTAGAGCTACAGTTCTCTCTGCTAAATGCCATGTAAACTCTGGAGTGATCTCTTATTTATACATATATGTGTGTGCATGAGTGTGCATGTGCATCCACATAGAGGAGATGCTACATAAATAATACATAGAAATAGAACATATTTGCTTTGTCTTGTATGAAAATGAACAGCAGAAAGGAAAATAAGGTGAAGATTTTAAAATAATTAAAAAATAAAAAAAATCTCCTAACCTTTTCTTCTGTTATTTGACCTTGGTTTCCATGGTAACAGGATCAGAAAAGTCAGTAGCAGGAAGAACTCTCACTCAGACATGTTACCTACAGAGAGGAACTGGTACCCAACACAGGCATACACAGCAGCATGAACAGTCTGAGAGCTTGAAGTGCCAATGCAGATCGATTGTCAGTGGTTGGGAGCAAAACATTAGACTTTCAAAGGGAGAACAGGGGGACCAGCCCCTCTGCTCTGTAAATCAAGCCTCCTAGACATAGTTCATGCTAGGCAGGAAAAATTGTAGAAATCCAGCATCATTAGTTACTTTGCGTTATCCTGGCTTCATATAACTCATATATCTATATAATCTACATATATCTATATATAAAATTTACATCAAAAGGGCAACATCTGCTTTTGTAAGTAGGAGGGGCTTTAATGACATGCTGCAAAACTCATTTGCTATTGAGTAAGCTGGAAAAATCCTAGGAAGGCTCTTGCACAGAGAATACATGAGGCAGGAGGTGGCTTTGGAAACATCTCGCCCAGCTGCAGCCATGGCTAAGTCTGGGGTCCCATCAATAGTATGTTCTACAGGAAGAGAATGAGCACTTTCACAGCCTCACAAAAAAACAAGCAAAAAAACCCCAAAACAAAAAAAAAAGTGCTATTTTCCATCAAATCCTGGCCACATGTAAGGGGCTGACACTGGGCACATCATTTACTTCAACTTCTTATGGATCCTGTCTCCCAGAGTGTGACTCACTAGGGCCATCCATCCACTGTGCCCTAATGTCCCTGACTCAGACCTGATTCTCATGGCTCCCATTCATGCTCAGAGTTTTTCCATCCCAAAGTTAAATCTTGCTCAAGTGTAACTGCATTACAGATAAAGCTTTGTTACTTAATTAAAGTATAAGACTAATTGTCTACAATGATGTCATCAAAAGGCCATTTCTTAGAGTACAGCACTGGAATAATTTACATAGGAAAGCTCACAGATGGACCATAAATAACATGCAAAACCACAGTCTTCTTTGTTTCATCATGAAACAAGAATGAAGGGAGTCCGTTGCTGGCATTGGGGTTATCTGTATCTGACAATACAGATACACATCAAGCCTATTATAGAACCTGACATTCCTGGTTTATTTTGCTTTTTGATTTTTTTAACACTCTATGTTTCTTGTTTAACAAATTGTTCTCAATATGATGTATTCACAATAAGCCCATAAGCACAAACTGAAACACAATTTCCTGCTAGCTTCAGTAGAAATACATTAATCCACTGGATATTTCCCTGGACAATATTATCTCTCATGTGCAGGCTATATTTCTCTCATTCGGCTGCAAAGGGGAGAAAAAATCCTTGAAAATCTGTTTGAAAAGTGACATGCAAGAAAGTCATAGGTAAACTGCCTCTTGCTCATGTGAAGTCTTTCCTATTTACCTATCTTTCTATCTATCTATCTATCTATCTATCTATCTATCTATCTATCTATCTATCTATCTATCATCCATCTTTCTTGCAGCATATAATTTACTAAAACCCTCCCTGAATATGACAGTGATGTTAAAGAAAGAAAGAAAGAAAGGCAAGAAGGTAGTCAGGCTGCTGTAGTCCTGATTGCTTTGAAATGCTACTCTCATGTGTTTGTAAGTGCTTTGTATCACAAAAGCATTTTGCATATCAGGAAAGGAAGAATACTGTCTGTTCTATGTTCAAATATAGGCATATTTTAAATACCCACTGCTGTTATTCGTCCTCACATTTTCAAGGCCATGTATGCTGCCATGCCTTATAAAGATGCAATATTAAATGCTACCAGGACTCCAGGGGTGGTTGATTACTGCTTTCTCATGACCCACAAGGCTAAAACAGTAACTTGTTCTTCACTGTCTTGTCAGCTGGTAATGAGAAAGGCTTTCCTCCAAAATAATTTTAAAAAGGAAAACTAACTTAGAGTAAGTTCTAGCTTTAAAGACTAAGTTGAATTTTTTCCCTTTCTCCCTTTTTCTTTTTCTTTCTTTTCAAGTGCTAACATCAAGTAGTAATCTCTCTGCAACTTGGAGAAGGGACAGAGCTTTGGCTTGGGATATAGATCCATGCAGATGCCATTCTGTATGAATACATGTTCCTCCTTGCCCTTCCCAAATATTTCAATGATAATAGATCTTTTAGAAGACCTGCTGGTAAGCTTGTAACAAATTCAGATTGTTCTGACCTTCCAGAACACTGTGTTCCTGGTTTATACCAGGCCAAATCTAGCAGGTCAGGATCCCTGATCCTCCTAGGGAAAGGTGGGAGCTGTGAGAGTTGCACAGGTGGACAGCTGCCATGTATTTTCTAGGGACATTCTGAGGAAATGCCCCACAAATCTTGAAAGAGCCAACTCCCTGCAATTGCAGCTGTGATGATGGAAACAGAGAGTGAAAACCATTGCAGCCAGGCAGTAGAGAAGGGGAAGGAAATATTCATTTTTGGGCAAAAGTGTAACATGAAATTACTCAGTGGGGGGCTTTCAAAGAAAGAGATTCCTCAGGGAAATTGGTTTGGAAGGAAAATCTGCAATAAAACTTTTTTTTTAAAGTTCTTAGTAATTTCTACTTTGGGACAGAGCTGGACATCAGCAGTGCTGAGAACAAACATGAGAGTAGAAGGGAACAGATCACAGCTACCAAAGGCTTTGACTTCACTCCTCCTCCCTCCAGCAAGCTGCCTGGTTTCAGACTGAGGAGATGGAGATCCTCCTGTCTTGCTGATTGCTAATTCCAGTTGAAAACAAACTCCACGATCAACCCGCCAAAGAGGCTTGGTTTGACTCTACCTTGTCATTTGTGAGCAAAAAAGAGGATCAGTAGTTGTGTGAATTTTTCTAGTCCCCTTCCCCTGAGTCAAACGTCCCTTTGACACTCCAGAGAAATGGCTGGGTTTAGTTCATGTTTAATTAAACCACTCACCCATTCCAGTAATAAGCACCTTTGTCTTCCTCACTCCTTGTAATCGGAAGGAAGGAAGGAATAGGTTTCACAGCCACCACCATCACCAACAGGTTTTGTTGATCACTATCAGCTTTTGTTTTTCCAACTAGTATTCCTGAGCATATTAGGACAGAAAATGCTTTAGTCTTGGGAAGCAAGAGCCACCCAAAATAAGTTCCCTTTCCCTATGGAAATTACTTCACTAGGACATGAACTAAAGCATTTATTTGGCTGCTGGTGCACAGTAAGGCATACCCAAGCACAACATTGAAGATTTGCGGCTGAATATAAATGGAATTTAGAAAACTTGAAAGAGGTGGCTATGATGGTGTGGGGTTATAGAAAATTAATTGTGGGTTTATAGAAAATTAGTGTGCCTGAGTTAGAGAAGGCAGCAGTGTTACAGGTGCTGCTGAGGCAAACCGTGGGACCAGTAAACAAGCTGGTGTCCCACAAGCTGGTGTCCCACGGTCATTATCTCAGGAAGCAGCAAGAATAGAATGTTGTAGCAAGAACTGAGAGGCACCGGCTGGGAAGTGAGAGAAGTGGAAAACAGTAAAAGTCCTGAGTTATCATGACATAGGGGTGCAACAGTGCATGCATCAAGGGGTGCAAACAGCGAGTGACAAAACACGTAGCCAATCACGTATAAGCTGAGAATGTATGTAACCAATGGGGTTTGTACTAGAGGTGTGTGCTTAGGGGTCAGAAAAGTATAAATTGCTGTCAATTTCGTAAATAAAGGTCTTCAGTCATAACTTTTATAGAGCTGTGTGAAGTCCATTTGTGCCTTGACATGATGGAACTGATCTTGCACGTGTTTCTGAAGCAGTGGATTTTGCATCTATGTGCAACCTCATGAATGCATGACGGCTCCTCCCATAAAGATCTTCAGAGGAAGGTTTGGAAGTGAGAGTAGAAGGGGTTAAAGAGATGGACACAGCAATACAGCTTTGCATAGGTGCTTTTGCCTTTAACCATAGCTAGAGCTTTGGGTGTTTTGGAAAAAAAAGCTTAAAAGTACTGATTTGGAAATGTATCCAAACTGAACTTTCAGGCTTGGCAGGCAGAGAGGATTTGTCCTTGGGTTGAGAAGAATAGCCCTTGGAGCTCCAGAGGGAAAGAGCAGAAAAACAGATGGAAGGAAATTAATTAAATAAAAATAAATTAGAACTTTTAAACAGTATTGTTTTTAATATTTATGATGCAAAGAAGATTTGCATTTTTCTGTCAGTAAAGTATATGTCTTCATTTGACCTTCACTCCCTAAGTGATTGCTTTATTTAGCCTGAATGGCAGACATTTTTCTGCCTTTATATGGACATTTAAAGAAAATCTGGATACTGCTGTTTTTTTATTCACATTGTAAAATGATCCTTGATGATAAGAAAATGGTAATATTTGCTCATACCATATGACTGGATCAAGGTAGCCAATGATCTGTGTCTGGGTTGGTTGCTACAGCGTGATGTATTATGCTTCATACAATTTGCTGCAGGCAGAAATCTTAATTAAGGCCTTTCCCTAAAGAGTGACCTTCAGGGACTGCATTTTTGAATTGGTGTAAAAATAGACAAATGCCCTAACAACATTAGGGGAGTTTTAAAAGGGTTTTAAATGGGCATTTCCCCATCTTGTCTACACAAAGAAAGATGATTTGCTGCTATTATTGAATGAGTTGTGAGGCGTTTTCAGCGAACAAGAAGCCTTAATGTGAACAGAAAGAGATTTCAACTTGATGTGCAGAGCTCAGTTACTCAGCTTCTCCTCCACTTTTAATGCAAGTTGCACGTCTAATTTGAGAATATACTCCCCTGGGCTCTATTAATCCATATTTTACCACACTCCTGGATATCCACTGTTTTGGGGTCCTTCTAATTAGCTCGCCATGTCTGGTGTCTTGCCCAGCTTTCATCCATAATCCCCCTACCCAGCATGCAGTGGCACCTGGGCTGGTTTGGCTGGGCAGGAAGGGGATTGTAGACAGCACTTAGGAAGCAAATTAACCCTACTCACAGAGTTTGTAACAGTCACTACAGCCATGTAGGATGCTAGTGGGATGTGTACAAGTATCTCCAGGCTGTTCTGCTGAATTCTCACCTGAAACACCCTTATGATAGAAGACATGGGCTTTTCTTATTTCTTCCACCCAAACTAAACTGCCAACCTCCCCAGCACTTTTGTACTGAGGCTGCACAGTGGCTAAAGCCACCAGATTCATGTCCCACTATGGATCCAGGCTCAGATTTGATCTTCAGAGACAACAGAAGAAGGCATGCAGTGCTGGCGGCCCTCCATCCTCCACAGGGCTGTGGCATGTCACGACACATGTTCTCAGCAGTGCCGGCTCCAGTCTGGCTTTTCTAATGTCCCCAGAACTGCTGCCTCAGCTGAACAGTTTTTGGTGAGCTGAGGGACACCATACACCAAGATAAGGAGACCCGATTTCAGTTGCCACAAGTTATATAAGCCACTTAAATTTTGAAGATAAAATATACTTTCAAAGTAACTTTTAAAAAGCTTTTGACACCAGTTATCCCCACCCTGCTCTACAATACAGCTTTCTTCATGGGCAAAGATGAAATGAAATAGCTGCTGAAGCTTACAGACAGCTCTTGTCAGAGATGGGGCTTTTGTCTGACAAGCAGAAAACCCTTGGCTTTTTAAAGCTAAAGCCTATTGTGAGAGATACAAACCAGACACTTGGCTAGACTCCCCCAGCCTATTTGTACTCCAGTAAGACTGTGCTATCAGTTCACATGAGCCAAGGGACTGGCTGTTCCAAGGAGCACAACGTGCTTCAGGGAGCCCAGAGCCCAAGAGCTGAGGGCACAACACACGTGGAGGAGCCCGAGCTTCCCAGAGCACCTAGACCCACTCCAGCCCCAGTGGGGATGCACCAGGCACTGGTGGTACCAGTGGCACCAGCCTGTGGGTGGCCTTTGACGAGTCACACAGCGCAACACAGGCATTGCTCAGAGCACCAGCTTCCATCCAGCTGAATTATGTGAAACACTTCTAACGTCCTTCCCTCATCGTTCTTACCATCACAAATAAAAATCTGTGTGTTCCAGAGTCTCCAGCCCGATGGAATTCATCCCTGGAGTGGCTGGGACACTGCTGCAGGTGGGACAATTTCTCTTTTTATTCCCAGTTCTGCTACTGCTCTTTGAGCATGACCTGAGGACAATGACCTCATCTGGCTGTTACACTTTCCTGACCTACAAAACAGAGCTAATTTTGCTTATCTGAGGTGAGCAGGGAAAGGCCTATTACTTGCCAAAGAGCTTGACCTTGCTCAGATGCAAGATGCAACAGAAGCACAGGATGACAACAGTAGACCTGTTCTCTGAAGCATTGTACTGCAAAGCCTGCTAACGGCCCCAGTAAAAGCCTTGGCAGAAAAAACAGTCTGTAAAACATCCACGCTTTCCAGTGGGATGTCCTGTGACATCGCTGCCCTCCTGCCACCACAGAGGCACAGGGTCAGTGCTCCAGCTTGAGCAGAGAGGCTGTGAGTGCCATGATTTCCCACTGCCCACTCCTGCACTGTGCCCTACCTAAAGGGATGCTCGGGCTCTGTTCCAGGCTGCTCGGCTGGCAGAACCCCGAGCTAAGGAAAAAATTAATAATGAACCAAAGAGACAGCTCACTCTCAGCCTCACACATCGTCGAGGAGATAACAGGCCAATGTGTATAATGATCTGCACTGAATCATTTGCCACATTGGTATCAGAAGCTTTCAGCTTCATTCAGAGGCTCTCTCATCCAAACTGCATGCAAGATGACAGTGTTAATACATCAACGCCTGCAAAGGCGGCTGTACTGAAATCTGTCAGTGTTGCCCCTGCACCAAACAGTACTTGAAAAAGCAGATGTGTAGCTCAGATTCAGTTTATTACTGTCTGAACCTTCCTCACTTACAAAACTAAAGGGTGATTAAGGGGGAAAACCCCTGGCTACTGGAAGTTGCAGTTTCTGTTACATGCAGCTTGGAGGATGGCAGGATGGACCACTGTCTGGAGCCTACTGTTGCATTACTGTTGTTGTTACCATTATTCTTCCTATTTCAAAGACCTAAAAATATTTCAAAGTGTTTAAAAGAAACCTCATCAAATCAAAATACCCAGTCTTTCTGCTGTTACGGCATTTGGACAGTTTGGTACCTCCTGGAGAGCAAAGCCAGGCTGGCTGCTGAAGCAGTGAGCTGTGGCTCAGAGTTATGCATGTTGTACCATGTGACCAGAGGAAGTCACCTCAGGTAACATTTTCATAAGTGCATTTTCATAAGTCCTACTGACTGCTAATAACATAGAGGCTTATAAAGGCTTAAGTAATTTCTGAAAATGAAAGACAGTCTCCTAAATATTTTTGGCACTTCCAGAATGAATGAACTCATCTGAGCTGGTCACTCTGTGTTTCCTTTACAGTCACTGGACAGAAATAGGGCATGGTTATACCATGACTTATCTGTCTTCCCTGAGATCCTTTTTTGCATCCTCTTTTGCATGAGGAAGGGCCGACACATGCATTATAAAGACAGATTCTCCCATTTTGACTCTAGGCAGCTCCAGTGGGGAAGTCAGCACTGTAGGTATCTAATATAAAGTTAAATGCACTCATGCACCTTGTCCTGCTGGGCAACTGAGATAACCGCATATCCATCTCCTCAGCATCACTTCTCTCTGCTAAGGCCTGTCCAACCCTCTAAGTTTGTGCCATGAACACGGAATGCTCCAGCCTTGTTTTGGGTCCTCCAGGATGCAACACTCAAAAGCAGCATGAGCAAGTCCTAAGAAGATGACTGTCAGGCATTGAGGAGGACAAGGCATTTTGCCATCTCAGCCTACACTCTTACCTCTTTTTCCACAGGAGAGACACAATGGCAAGCAAAGGAACCTGCCATACTCTAGGAATTCTCTTTTTCCTTCTACCCTTACAAGGCAAAATGAAGTCTCCAGCAGCTTCCCTGTGCTACTGAACGTAGAGAAAACCATCCTGTTGGGCCACCTGCCTGTCCTTTGTAGCATGAGAGGAAAGCCTTGCTTTCCATCCCAAGCAAAACTGATAAGTAGGAAGATATAAAAGTTTTTCTTCTCACGCCTTGTGTATTCTGGTATTTACAGTGAGTCAAATGGGTGTAAGTAGAAGGTTATTTTGGTAATTGCCTATCTCTCAGGTATAAAACACTATGTTACCTACTAACTACAAATTAGTACTCAAAAGCAAAAACATGTGTTTAATTTTGATTTTAATTGCATTTTTTACTTCAAACATCTATTCTTCTCCCTGGTGCAAACAGACCTGAGCAATCTTGCAGAGATCAACAAAATCTTCCACAAATGCCAGGCACTTCTCTCTTGGTGCTGCTTCGTTCTGTGAGCATTTAATCTACTAACTTTGACAGAATGAGCTGTCTAATTTCTACTGCCTGCTTATTTTTAAATCAACAAATATTTACTGCACACTGCATTTTAAAAGATGCAATTATTAGTGTACCTCTGTTTGATTACCAATGACACAGTAATAATACCAGCAGCTGCTGAATTGTAAGTGAAAATAACCCTTTGTTCCCATTTTTCTTATCTGTAGACTATAACAGCACTCATGGGGACAATAACCTATGAAATAGATTAAAAGCCTGTTAAATGCTATTTTCAGCTTGGCAGATCACCAAACTCTAGCTTACCCTTAAGCTCTGTTTCCTTTTAAATATTCCTTTTAGTACAGCCATGTGACAACAGTAATGTGCAGTTTTGCAGTGATTAAGTAACTGCACAAACAAGAGGTTTTAGGTTTATAAACTGAGTGGTGCTGCTCTCACAGGTGAAAAGGGCTGTGATCCACCAAAGACACGAAGGCTTCTGGAAGAGGCTGTAATGGTCTAATTTGCAGTTTTTTCCTCTTGTCTAATGACTTTAAACAAAAGAAGAGGACACTGTTGGTTTCCTATTTCTGTCTGGCAGTGTTGAACCCCCCCTTTTGTCTCCATCCCCCTTTTAAAGCACTAGATTCAGATTAGCAGGGAAAGAATTCACATTCATTTCACTGAATAACTGAGTGAATTTCCAACATGATAATTGTTGAGGGGGCTCATCAGTGGAACGATGCAGCCTGGGGCCATCCTTGGTGTGCCAATCTGCTTTTGTGAACCTCTGCTGACTTGGGACTGCTTTACCTTTCTGAACAGAACAAAAGAAGGAAAAAAATAGAACAAGAAGGACTAGAGGAACCGGTAAACTGCAGAGTGTTTCTAATACTGTAGGAGGGCTTTTTTTTTAAAGAAACAGATGGGGAAGACAAGGAAGACAAAGGTCTAGGAAGCTGTAGTAGCAGTGGAGGAAGAAGTGCAAAGGCACTGGGAGACTGGTACTGCTCTGCTGAAAACATTTGTTGATTTTTATTTGTTTTTTTCAGGGCAGATTGTTTCTATTCAGACATGGGATAAAACAGAAACAGATCTTGTCAAGAACAGCACAACAGGATCTGAGTCTTCTGCTTCCTGCACTAGTCAAGCACCATTTTAGCACTATTTTTGGAGTTTTGACCAACACCTTGTCCCTGGAACTCAGAAACTCCTCCTGAAGAAAGCTTGGTTGGAACTAGAAGCTCTGAAGTCCATACAACCTTTTTAAATGAAAACAAGCCTGTAGATAAAATCCCAAAAAATTGTGAGTTCAACTGATGAAAGAAAACATAAATAAAAATTATCACAGCTCTCACCACATTCTGAAAAGTTGGAAATAAAATTTAAAGTGTGTGTATTTATGGAGATTTTTTAATGGACATTTCTTTTAAAATTTTAAATTGGAAATGATCATCTGACTTCCATCCTGAGAAGCAATAGCCTTTTCTCTTTTTTCATGTGTAAAATCATATCAGCCTCTCACTGAAGGGACAAAAAGAGCTCATGAAATTTTATGCCGTAAGAAAGAACACTCCTCTACCTGAACTTCCCCTTGCTAAAGGCACAAAGACCTCTCTCGTGTTTCAAAACATAGGAATTTGCCCAAGACTAAGAAATTCCTGTTTATCCAGCCAAAATCTGCTGCCTTGACAAGACCAACACATGGGAAGAAGACCAGCATCCATGAGCCTTTAAGGCTCTGTCTTCCTCAGCAACAACCCACCCCATCATTCCTCAAGCCCAGATGGCTCCTGGAGGTTGTGGCTCAGGTTCCTCAGCTGGAAAAGGGGCTTTTTCTTTTGGAACAAGACCATTATGTTCTTTAACAGAACACACATAAAACACTATTCTCCAAATCACTTTGTATTTTTGCCTGCTGCTGAACAGTGATACTCCCCCACAGACTTTGTTCTTCCTTCCCTTTATCTCTGCATCCATATTCAATGTGATATGATTTTTACCATGTGGCTGGATGTCATGCTCAAATACGCTTCTAGTGGAACCAGTATCATGATGCACCAAAACAAAAAAAAAATTCAAGCCTGCATGTCTGTATATCATTTGTATCACTACTGGAAAACAGGTTTTTTGAGGAAATGACGGGTATTTTAGGTATTATGGCATTTCCTGCTCCAACTTCACTGTGCATAAGACACATCTGCAGTAGAAAAGGAAGGAGACCAACCTTCACCCTCACAGCTATTCAGGACTGGGCAAGATGGTTAAGGCTGGAATTTCAAAAAAGTACTTGAGGGTCAAATATCACAACTCCATTGTAGTTTTAAAAGGGATGGTGCCTTAAGGCCCCAACTGGAATATTTCTGCACGTGACTTTTTAATGCACATCTTCAGGTTTTTGCTCATTTCCCCAAATCCTGGAGTTTGACTTTGAGCTGTGGGTTGAAATGAACATGAAACATAAAGTGAAACTCAAATGAAAGCTCTAACTTTTACTTACTTTCAGAAGATAACTTCAAATCCCACTAGACCCTTCTGTGAAGGATGTTTTTGAAGCAAAAGCTCAGTTCTTTTCCCCTGATGTGTTTTATTATCTTTGTGCCTTAATTTCACCCATTTTATTGTATCCCATAAGAAAAAGAGCATGTTCCTGTACACTCAGATGACCTGGTTAGGGAGACAGTGTTTGCAGTTAAAGCAGTAATATCACAACTCTGAAAGTTAATCCTATTTTAAGTGTATGCCTGTTGCTTTGGTAGTAAATATAAGCTACAGTATTTAATCTTCCTCTGGTTCTTCTGTACTTTTTGATACCAGCATCTTGGTTTTATAAGCACAAGGGTGCTGGGTACTTACTGATGACTGCTGAACACACAGACGTTTCTGCAAAGGAGGCAGAAAAAACATGCAAACGTTCATCAGAAGTGGTGATCTGGACCCTGGTACAGGAACATAAGACATATCAGCTACATTCTGAGTGTTGGTTTTCCTTTTCTGATTCACTGTCATTTTTATTCAGAGCCTCAGGAAGATTTTCTGGAAAAAGCTGAAGGAGCTCCAAGCCTGAACTCTAGCTATTGTATAACCACAGAGCAGGAGACAATGGACCTCAAGAGGTCATTTAGTCCATTTCCCTGCCATTTGCTATCCCAGAATAAATTATTTTTTCTTAAATTATTTTAATAGGTTGAACCAAAAAGCCACTGCGCTTTGCCAGTCTAGGATTTTCTCATAATGCCACATAAATAATAACTGTTTTAACAGGACTTGGGTACCTGCGTGACACTGATCGCTGCAATGTGAACATCATAGTCAAACTGTGAACATTTATAATTTGATCCAAAACAGTGGGTTATCTAACCACTCATTCTTGAAAACATAAACCAGCAAGGAAACCCCAGCCCCAAATGATTGCGATCAGTTTGCAGCTTCCATTCCTGTGAAAAGACAAGCTTTTTTTGCCTGAAGTGGGACAGATGGCAGCCCTATAGGTTGCCACTCCAAAGTGCCTCCAAGCAGAGCTCTCTGTTCTGTAGCTGTTGTTACAGCAGCATATGCTTGAGAGATGCAAGCTGGTTTCCCTGAATCTAGCCCTGTAATGGTGCATGCTGGGCTCTCTCACATCCACAATTCATTGCTTGCCTTCCAAACTTCTCCATGTTTCCTTTTTTCTTTTTTTTTTTCTTTAAAGTGAACCTTTGCTTACCAGATATAGAAAAGCCCAAACACAAATCTGTGTGTACAGATAGACATGGTCTTGTTCTTTGTATGTTTGTTAGTATGTGTAGTTGAACTTAGAATTTCACAGGAGGTGTTTTCAAATCCAAGTCTGCACAAAAATTAATTGAGGTACAGTTATTAGGCCCTGATAGCAGTACTATGCTAGGGGTGATTTGTTGGAAATCTGTGACCTTCAAGGACATCAGAGTAGCCATTGCAACACAAGGGAGCACCCACACTCTCCCATTCATTACTGCATTAATAAACCCAGATCCAGTTCTAGCTCTCAGAGATACAAGCCATCCCTTAGGATCCAGTGCTCAGTCTGTGCAAAAAACAGTGGCTACCCACAGCTAATGACTTACACTTGTCAAAGGACAGACAGTGTACAAGGTAGGGTGACATTTTTCACACTTTGCATAGTTAAACTCTAGAAATTCTTGCAGGAGGATTCTGTGCATAGGAAATACTTTCCAAAACAAATTAAATTAATTACTGGAAGAAAACTCTAACACGAGGGACTGAGGTCATGCAGTTACTCATGATCCTGACCTGCAGATCACAGGAAGCTGAGAATGTGCACCAGGAAAGTATTGCTATATCCTTTCCCTTTTCTTACACTGTTCCCTAGACAGCCAATAGGGCCATGGTCAGAGATAACTTACTGAAGAATATGAGGAATCTGAGTGATTCGTCTGAACCAGTGCAGCTGCTACTTGGCTGCTCATGGGAGGTTGACACAAAGCACCTGTGCTGGTGTTCTTACAGGTAAGTCCTGACAAAGAGCAAAGCTGTTGTGCAGTAAACAAGTAATAGAGGTGAAACTGGGTGGGATGCAGTGTCCTAAATTCAGCTGTCCAGTGTCACTATGGGCATTGAGGTGTTTCCTGCCTCATCTGCAGCTTAATCCCATGCAGATGAATTGAGCACCCTGGGATGCTCAATTGGCTCAACTCACTGAAAAGTGAATATACTCAAAAGAGAATTGGGAATGATTTGTCTTCTGTCAAAGAAGTCAACTGGAATAGATGAATCCCAGATGAAAAGTGCCTATCTCTCTTTACTGGCCACAGAAGGAACTGCTGGTGACTAGCTATCACCTGACACTAAGGGAACACTAGCTCAGCTTTGGACATTCCCAGTGTGGATGTCTAAAATTACGTGAAACACTGAGACTTCACGCTATGCAATAGCACATGCATGCCAGCCCAGATTTCTTCTGGCTACCCAAAGACATTTTCACCCAATTTTGGCTGCAGGCAGCTGGGAGTGAGCACTCTGAAACATGTTCCCCAGGACTTACAGTGGTGGCTTTAGTACAGGTGACATTTGCTCAAGCATCCCATGAGAAAGTCTCAGTTGGGAAGAAATATTACAGCATCTCGGCCGGTCTGAGAGACAAAATGCTGAAATACTGTACTCCCTTGCAAGTCTCCCCAGTACT
The DNA here is from genome assembly GCA_020745705.1 of Hemiprocne comata. NCBI lineage: Eukaryota > Metazoa > Chordata > Aves > Apodiformes > Apodidae > Hemiprocne > Hemiprocne comata. The sequence goes on from CM036587.1 coordinate 12,295,065, forward strand.
AACTTCTGACTGTGTGACAGCAAAGTTAAGGCCCAGCACCTTTAGCTGACAGATGACCTTTAGCTGACTAAAGCTCTGGTAGGTTTATTCCTGAGCCCAAGAAAACAAGGCTAGGCTTATAAAGATTTGCAAAGGCCAAGAACATACTGTTCGTGTAGATTTTTTGAGCAGGGCTTTGTTGGGTCTTTTTTTTCCTCACAAACAGTAGCAAAAGATATTCTGGTAATACTCTGTGAAAAACAGGGCAATAAATTGGTGTCATTTTATTGGATTAATACTGTCACATCATCTGCCACCACTTTTCACCTATGTCATCAACTTTGCTGCAGCCATTCTCTGCTCCCATCACACTGCAATAGTTGCAAGTATTGCAGTTAAAGGTGGAACCAAAGGCAAGGCATGTTCTGAATGTATCTGGAAAAAGAAAGAGGGTAATGCTGGTATTAGAACTGTAAGATGGAGGGATGATCTTCTGACAAACTCATGTTTTTTGAGGTGGTATCAATGCTACTAAGCATTAGAACATTTTTTTTCTTCTATTTTTTTTGCATCAAGACAAAGTGGATTCTGTATACTCTGGTTTCTAAATATAAAGTTAGACTAACTCAGCATTTTTGAAACCACAAGAAGGATGACCGAGATGAACTGCCTGATGCTTTCTAGGTACAAGAATATAAACCAATTGCTATGGCACATATGACTAATATCTCCTATGCTTGATCCTTTATCCTACCAGGGGACTCATTGTGCAACCTTGAACAAGTTGTTTATGCATCAACTGTCAAAAGATCTGAATGACTCATAAAGAAGTTTCAGGTGCTCAGAAGGACTAAATAACCAACTGAAATTCCCCCAATGTGTTTTGACTCTCCTAGTATCAACAAGAGTCCTTCTTACCTACATTTTAAGACCCCAGAGTATGAGGGATTAAGTGAGTGTGAAGTATTATTTCTATAGCATGATGAAGTGCAGGGAAATTCTATATAAGAAGGAGATGTGGTCTCTGCATATATTTATGATATCTTAAAATAAAGTGATACTATTTGGAGTTCACATGTGAGCAAAATACATAATTCACAATCTAAAGGGACTAGAAATGCTATTTGGGCTGGAAGGAAAATGCCCCTTGAAGACTGAATCTAAGCCTTTCCATTGCTGGAATAGAGCAGTCTGTCATCAGAACAAGCCTTTAGCTGCCGAACAGAGGTGGAAATGTCTCATTTCACATAGGGCTTGGAAACTTGTTGAAAGGATGACTTTCAACAGGAATATTTTTCTAGTAAGCTTTTACAATATGGAAACAGGAGCTTGGCTGGGACACTTCTGTATCTTTTGATGAAGACTTCATTTAGATGCAACATACACCTCTCAGTAACTCTCCCACCTTGTATCAGGATGAAACCGAGATAAAGGGACAGACTTTGGCATCCCAACCTCAAGGCCAGGATAGTCAGGGGTTTTGATTCCCAGATGATTGAAACAAACAGCACCACTGTGGTGTGGGGTTTTTTGGGTTTTTTGTTTGTTTGTTTGTTTGTTGTTTTTTTTTTTTTTCCCCCCAGGAAAATCCAGCAGAAACCTATAATGCTGGGGAAAGGCAGATTTTAAATGGTTGCAGAAACACTCCTCACCTCGGGTCAACCAGGGCTGTGATACCAGGACACATCATCCTAATGGCACAATATGCCAATTCTTCATTAATTATCACATTCACTCTGTCTTACTGAAGACAGTAAAATGCATTTCTGCCTGGCACAACTTAAGTCAGGCCCTAAATTGGGCTTAATCCACTAAATTTTTAGCTGAGGCTTGTCCACAGTCCCAGATAAATTTATATTCAGAGAGACTTGTTCATTTGTTTTACAGCTGTGAAATCCACAGCATCCATATCCCTCAGAAATTGTTTTGAATTTGGATATATAAGACCTTTTTGTTTCTCTGAGTATGTCTGATTAATAATTGTTAAGTTTTTCTTCATTTCTCATAAACCCTAAACATAACAGTCACTTTCAGTTAAACTGAGGAAGTAACTTTTTGTGATTTCTGGTCATCTTTTGCTGAGGTGTGGGTGAGGAAAGGGTTTAAGATCGGATTTACTGAGTTACAATAAACCTTAAACAGCTTTCCCCTTATCTTGTCTCTTGTTGATCTTTTCTGATTGACGAAGCTGTACAAAAATGATTAATTTACTTTTGAGTTTGGATATAATTTTGTGGGGGTTTTTTGTTTGTTTTTTTTTAGCCAAAAAAACCATTTAGCACTAGGATGTTCTTGCCACACAGAGCTACTCACATTGACCTGTGTCTTGCAGGCAATGTGATGGATTCAGAAAAATCTGCAGGTCAAAGATGGATGTTCAACTCTCATAGCTGAAACAGTAGTCAGTTATGGATCTGTATTTCAGTGCCTGAACATAGCAGGGCGAATATTATTGTCAGGCAGGCATTTAATGATGCTTTTGAAGGCATTGTGAAAATTGTCTTTGATAATGACACTTGTCTGAGCCAACGACCTTGCAAATGATTAAACGCTTTTCACAGTGTACAACACTGTGCTGCAGTAATAGTGTGTTAAAGCAAAAGCCCCATGACAGTATTTGGGAAACTTCTATTTAAAAATACTTTAAAGTCTTATGGTTTCTATATTTCCTACTCCTCTTTATTAAGATCTATGAATCAAGTTCTTCCCTACGCAGCCACTGATACAAAGGGTGATTGTTTCACCACTTGAGCTTTAAGTCTGCTCATATTAGAAAACAGCAGATTCTCTTATGTCCCTCTCAAAATTATTTTTTTAGAAAAACTTGAATTTTGTTTGGTTTTATGTACCTGTTTTTCACATCTTGAAGCAAGTATTTTATGTGGTTCTATACCTCATTCTAGGTGTTGCCAGGAGAATGGCTGTTTTGATGTTTAGCCTTGACTCATTTAGAAGGTCCTGTCATCTTCGTTGAGATCTTGTTTCGGTATCTGTGAGTTGTTGTTCCAGAAAACATCTTGCCATAAATTATTATTGCCATGGGTGACCAACACAGTGAAAAATGGGGTCAAGGAAAGAGTCAAGATCCAGACAGTTGAAAGCTGTGAAAGTAAGGGTCTTAAAATAAACACACAAGTACTGAACAAGGAACAAGGGTGGTCTGTGATGAACCGAACTGATCGACTCTTATCAATCTGTGTTGCTGATGTGACAGGTCACCATGTGTTGGACCATCTGGATCCTCTTTTGTCGTGTTTTCCATCAAAACACTTGTACAGTAATGGCTCAGAAATTTAATGCAAGGTGACAAACACAAAGTGGGTTGATCTTCCTGCCACATGGCAGGAAAAAGATGCATCTTCTAATTAGCTAGAAGATGGCATTTCTACCTTAGACATGTCTTGAGCACTCAGGAGCAGCAAAGTATATGGGACCCACCTGAGATACCAAAACCTTAATGGGTCCCTTACACCAAGGAAAACTGTTGTCTTAATCAGTTCTTTACAGTTTTTTCTTCTTCCCACCTGCACCTACACGGTTCATACTTAGTAACTTATTTATTTTAGCCAGTCAATGATTCAGCTGGACCTTAACACAGAAATAGGAATGATGACAGAGAAGTGAATGACTAACAACAAATTGTGATAATTTTGACAAGCTAACAGAAAGAGAAGGCTTTAAAAATGTTCAGTGTTTTGAAGCTTTTCCTCTACACTCACCAATTCCCAAAGCTACTGTCCTGTTGCATTCCTGAGCCCTCCCTGGTCCTGCCAAAACTTGCCAGACCCACATCATACCATCTTGTTCCTACAGGTGAGCCACATACTGTCCTGCTCCAAAGACAGCCCCCAGTGCCCATCCTTTTTCCTGTCCTGCATGCAGCCTGGGCTGTCCATTATCCCTGCTCACAGCACACACGTGCACATGGCTGAGTGGATGTTGAAGATTCTCCATGGAGGAAGAAGAGGGCTCAAGGAAATCAAGGAAGAGAGCATTACAGTAGTAATAGCTCCACTCTACCAGGCTAATCACATGACTGCGTAATGAAAGACAGGATGAGAAATGGGGTGGGAAAGCACAAGTTTCTGGTTTGTGCTCAGAGGCACAGGGAAACACTCCAGGTGATGTATGACTGACGTATACAGATGGGGGAAGAGTTGAGGGCTAAAAGTGGTGCAGAAATGCAAAGATTTGTTTTCGCTTCATTTTACAGAAAATATAAAAGGGAGTGAACAAAACTTTCTGAGCAAGACCAATCCATTGCTAATAGAACACTGGTCCATCATTTGAGAGGTTAGCTGTTAAATAGAAAGAATGTGATTTGCACTGTCATGTATGCAATACAAAAATTGCCACTTTTGCCCAAATAATAAATGTAGCAATTGAAGAGAGAAGAAGAAACCCAGCAGGCAGAATGATGGAGTAAAAAAGAATTTAAATGAGAAAAACTGCAACAGATCAGAAGGGCTCTACAAGATAATGCACTTGTAGGAAACAATCAGTGTATCACTAGGGTTTAGGATTTTGTTTATGAGAATATGAACAGGTAGAAAATATCCCAAAGATCACATCTGAAAACCCCAATGGTGACTGCTAAGGAGAGGTTGCCCAGCAGGGTCTAATGGTGCTAGAAAAGGGATTCTTTCCTGGCCTTGCTATGATCTTGGGAAAGTCTCTTCCTCAGCTGTTTCCTTTCTTTTCTCATTCTTCTCTCTCACCTATTTACACTGCAAACACATCAGGGAGAAATGATACCTGTGTGAAGCCCAGCACCACAACACCTGGAGTCTTGGCCATGACCTTTTGGTGCTCATTCATAGCACTAGCAAATTGATTGGTGTAACAAGGGAGTTCAGGCTGGGAATAGCAAGGATTCCCAGGTTTCCTTGAGAAGCTGAGCAGGACTTGATTATTGCATCCCATTTCACACATTTCCTTCTTCTCAGGCATTAGCTGATCAGCACGCTTCTGTGACTAGCAGTAACACTGCATAGAAGGAAAATGCCACTTTCCAGAAAGAATGATCAATCTCTTTGACTTTGCCTGTAAACATGTTTCATCAGGGGGTCACTAATATGCTTTTATTGCCTCACTGTCAGAGATGATGCCATTACCAAGCCTGATAAAGTATTCTGTCGAGGGTTCCTTTTAATTTTATTTTTTATGTGATCATAAGAGACCGTAACCGATAAATGTAGTTCAATGCTTTCTCACTATTAACTAATTCTGAGTAAATCCGTTGGGGCAGTCTGGATACAAACACTTCAAAGAATTTTTACAGAATATTGAAAATGATATTCACCATGGGACATAGGTTTAAGTACTGAGCTGCTAGTGTTTTCTTTACCATTAAAGTTACAACACTGCTAAATGTCATTTAGTCAAAACATTGTATTCAGAAGGATTTGAAGGGAAAGATGACTATTTGCTTTTAATAAATTTGTCCCATAAGGGTGGCTATGTTAGCTTATTTCTGGGGGAAAATGGAGTTTGGGAAAAGATTATGCTTTTTTCCCTGTTTCTTTCTCAGGGCCCAATCCAGCTCCCACCAAAGGCAATGAGTTTTGCTATTGCCTACAGTGTGAACAGTCCCTGATTTCTGAGGACTTTGAAATGTTCAAATTCAAATTAAAGCACAAATTAGAGCTTTTTCAGAGAGACAGGGAGGGAAAAAACAAAACAAAATAAAATAAAACAAAACAAAAAGGTCTCATGGAGGTCTTTTTTCCCTGCTGCTTTCATATCACATATAGCACCCTAAAAACTGGAACACAGAATGTGAAACCATGGAAACAGCTGGATGCTACAGGATTTTTGAACTACTTTTGTCAAGGTTGAGACTTTGGGGATTTGATTTTTTTTTTAAGTTTAATTGATTTTTTCCCCTACTGAAATCCATAATATGTTGAGCTTGCAAAACCTATGTTAGAGGTCACAGACTAAATTTAATTGGTAGTATTTCTTTTGAGCCTAATTTAAAGGTTGATTTGGCTTTATGGACAGGTTCTCAGCTGTTGTAAATCATTTCAGCTATAATGGGGCTCAGTTTACATCAGTAGAAAATGTGGTCATCTGAGACTCAAATCCCGTGCAAAATCTCAGGAAGAACATGAAAAAAAGTAAAAAAAAATCCCAAAGCTCCTTTCTTAAAAGACTGTTTTTATGAAACTTTTTGTAAAGCTAAATATTTTGCATGGAGGTGAAAATGATACATCTGTGTTTCTGTTTCAATTCAATCTACAGAAGATAGGGCTGTCATGGAAATATGATTATATGTGGTCATACGGGCTATATGGTTTGGGTTTATTTGGTACAGCCACCTCATAAATCACAGCCAGTTCTCCCAGTAGTTATTAAAACACTTTCCACTGGCCCTCTGTGGAGCCTTGAACTCAATGTTTATGGCCTCTTCTCCTCTTTCTCCCTCTCTGCTGGCTCAGGCTCAGATCTGGCCTCCCCTGTACATCAGCTCCTGGCATGGCTCTCCTCAGCCTTGTTCCTCATCCCCCTCCATGCATCCCTCCATGCTCCTTTGCTCAGGCCCTGGAAAGTGCCCTGACAGCAGAGATGTCTGATAGCCTGAAGGAAGATCAAAGCAAATTAAGTAACATTGTGCTACAGAGAGAAGGATTAATATTTACATTTTTCCTCAAAAGAAAAAAAAAATATATCTGAAAATTGATGCTTGGAGAGATCTTGGGCTTTGATCCTACAAACCATTTAATTTCATGCATTGTGGGCAGTCCTGGTTTTTATAGACCTATTCATAGATCATGTGCATAAATCCTTCCAGGCTTAAAGACTACAGAGTACACTTTAACTCACTGCTGTGCAAAAGGCACTAAAAGGATGTTAATACAGGATGCAAGTGGCTTATAGACCTTGTGAGGATCATGAAATTACTTTGCACTTACAAATACAATTTCAGTAAAATGTATGCAGGCTCTGGAGTGTCTGCCATGCAGCTGTGGAGCAGGATGGTCAGTGTGAATCAAGTGAAACCCAAGAGAAACGTGTACAAAATTCAGTCAAAAGGTTTGTAGACTGCGTTAGGTTAAGACTGTATTTCTTGAATCCAGGTGTCCTGGAAGAGAGTACTAAAAGAAACAGATAAAACACTACAACAAATGCTAGTCTGTCAGCTTTTCTAGCTCAATCAGAAATTGCACTTCAGAAATAGACTTGTTTTCTAAGCAATTTTGTATCTTAATAGATACAAAAAAGCATTGATAAACTTTTGACTGAAAGAAGTGAGTCTCATCTTTTGGTACTCTCTCCTCACCAGCAAATGTGCAAGGTTTTGGAAAAGTCCATGACCTCAATGTTACAATCATCCATTAATACCCAGTAATGACAAAACTGTAATCTCAGTACAGTGAGTTAAATAACTGAGCCTGGGCAGCTCTGAGAGTTGCGATCTGCATAGGAGCACCCTATCTTCAATCCACTCTAGTCTGTACATAGATCTTAAACAGCAGTGCAATAAATCTTTCACTGATGATATGGCACTTATGTCTATTTTTCCCTATATCTATTAGCTGCAAAAGTAATTTCTGTATACATCATGCTTCAGTTAACTCATTTTGACAGCAATAATTTGGAGACAACTCCAAACTTCCCGCCTCTGGAATATATACTGGAAACTCTCTCTCCTTATACTTTACTAAGCATGGATTTTGAGTACTAGCATCGTGATGCCACAAGCTCTAGCTGTGCAAATTAACATTCAAACTTGCCCTTGAAAAACTGATATTGGTAGAGAAATGTATTTAGAATGGGGTTTCCTGCTGAAAGGAAATATTAGAAAGATCATAATTTAGGCAGGTTAAAGGTCTTGAATAAAAGGTGATTCATTGCAGTATCCTAGAGTGTAATGTTCCTGTTTCAGCAAATAATTTCCAAGTCCATTTGTGGATTTTGTCACTTGAAGGTTGGACTGCTTCAGAGCATCTTGCCTTGGTCTTCCTCTAGAAAGGATGAGCCTCATCAAATTGAAGTACAATAAAACTACCCTATGGCATTTTTCGTCATTGTAGATCCTGATATCCAGGGAGGAATGGAGGTCTTCACAATGACTTAAAAAGACTTGGGTTATGTCCTAGCAAAAAACAATAGCAGCAACAAATATGTCTCAAAGATAGAGCTTTATCTTTGTTACAGATGGGAAATACCATCCTGAGGGCTACTTTCTCATAAGAGCAGACATTAAGACACAGACACATGAGCTCAAGCTGAAATAAGTTCTGAATAAAATCTTGGGCTTATTGCAGCACAAGGAGAAATTTTCACCACTGTGGCTGTGACCTCCTGCCCTAACACAGCGTAAAAATATTTCCCTTGTCATAGAAAGTTATGATGCCTCTACAGAGAGAATACCTGAGGGTTGAAATTTAGTCTAGAAAAAAGTCCTCACTGAAGAAATGAAAATTTGGTTGAAAGCCACTGCATGGTGACTGATTGTGACTAGCTGAAAATTGCCATTACACACTCTCTCAGTGCTTGTACAGCTCACAATGTTCACAGCCAAGGGGCAAGATGCTCTGAAGAGGTCCAATCTTCAAGTGGCAAAATCCATGAATTTACTTAGAAATCACTTGCTGAAACAGGAACACCACACTCCAGGATGCTGCAATGAATCATACTCTACTAGAGTCTTGCTCTTCCATTAACCATGCACACAGCACTCTGGATATGTGTATGACAGGAGCCACAGTTACACATACACATCTGTTTATGTTGAAATCTCATTATGTAGTGCCTAAATGTCATATTTCAAGAAACTGTTTTAAAATAAATATCTAAGTGTCCATCTCAATATTTTTTAAGGTTTTAGACAGCCAGCGCTAATTTTAAATGGTTTAAAATAAGCAGTTAAGGAAGGTTTTCTGTCTTCAAATTTTAATTTAAGAGTTTGAATCAGCTGCAAAGAGTGTGGGTGAGATATTCTCACTCGCAGCTTAGGCTGACCAAATAAATTAAATAAGCAACAGCATGACTATCAAAATATAAAGTAGAATTCTTACCAAATTAACTAATTTCACTTAGGAAAACTGACTTGGTTGAAAAGAACAATTGTGTCATTTTTCTGCCACTTGCATATCTAATAGTTCTCATTCTACAAAACATCTTTGCTCACATTTGATTTCATGAAACTGTTTCACAAACCCTGTGAAAAACAACAGAAAGTGTAATATTTAAAGGACAAGGACAAATAAAGTACACATTTGCATAAGGTGCAACATTCAATTAAAGTCAGTAGAAACAAAACTAAAATAAATTGTAACTGTCCCAGAGTCAACAACTATGACAGTGCATTTGCTTGACCTTCTTCTTACTCTTTGTACAGCTTGAAAGTCTCCTCCACAGATGTCCCAGCAGCTTCATCTCTGTTTCAGTTCTGAGCTAATGATATCCTCCTGCAGTCACTTCTTGTTCTCAGACTGAATTCCTGGGGGGTTCATTACTTGGGTCCATAATGCTAAATTTGGGAACCATGGCTGCATGGCCATCAACACGTCATCATTGCAGACAGTGGCAGCTCTCCCAGTGGAGATCCCTCTGTTGCTCTGCCTGTCTCTGCTGCCAGGGCCAACAGCGCTGCTCACCCCAGCCCTGCCACACTCCTTCCTGCCTACCAACAATGAAATGGCATCTGTTCCCAGACAGCAAAGCAGGAAGTTAGAGGAGAAAGAGAGACCTGAAACTGTTTCCTGCTCTTAAGTGCTCATAGGACAGGCTAGCTACATGTTATATTTAATCTAGTTTGTGTTTAACGTGGTTTAATTTTGAACAGTCCTTATGGAGGTGTGAAATGCCTGTTTAAGAAGCAAAGCATCTGTCCAGATGGCACCAGCATAGCTGACTGTGCCTTTGGGCAACAAGATGGACTAGATGACCTTTTGAGGTCCCTTCCACTTCTGTTTTCTTTGACTCTTATTTCTACAAAAAAAAATAAAGTGCTTTAACACCATCCACAAGTGAGCACAACTGCCGAGAAAATACACACAGGAGGGAAAAATCCTCTTTGATTGCTCTGGGTTTTTCTTTTGACCTAATGTACAGCTAGGTCTTCTCCCAGAAAGAGACTAATTTTTTACTGTTTCTTGTGAGCACTGGCTATTTTTATTATTTTTATACCTTTCATAAAGACACTTCTTTCAGACAGAACACGTTCAGCCCTGGTAAGTATTTGATCCTTTTTTTTTTTTTTTTCAAAGCACACATCACATTCTAACCTTAATACTTTGTATTGTGATTGTGCCTTCTTTTTTTCTCTTTTTTTGCTTTTTTTTTTTTTTTTTTTTTTCTTTAGTTATATTTTTTTATTATTGGAAATCTCTGTAATCTAAATATGTCTTTATTTCCAAGAGGATGACTGTTTCCTAGGGGATGACATGGCTTCTGGCCGAGACAAAAGCTGTTTCGCCCAAGGAAATCTTCTGAAGTACTAAACACAAGGATGTACTTATCATTTCATCCTCGGTGCATGCAGCTTTTCTCTTCTGCACGAAGGCCTCAGCTGCTGTGTTACCAGGTCTTCACCTGTACAGCTTCATTTGTTAATAGCATCCTTGGCAGTCTGCTTTGATAGCCATTTAGGATTCAAAATGTAACAGCAAAAATGGTGAAACTGGAAAATATGTGCCCTGAACATGAGTGCAGAGATCTTTGAGATGGGTCAGGCATGGAGCTGGTCAGACCTGGAGCTGTGGCTGGAGGTAGCTTATGGCATGATATCCTTGCAGGATCCAGTCCCAGCTGAGCAGCAAGACTGACCCTGGCCAGGAATGGATGAACTCTCTTGTGGTCAGCATTCCGGGCTGGGCTCTCCTCTTGACCTGTTTCTAGGAGGCTGGTGGGTAACTTGTTTGGGTTTTAAGCAGTGCAGAACTGATCGAGATGATTCATCCGACCTAGGGGTGCCCAGCACCCCTTTGCAGAGCCTGGGAATGTAGCACTGAATTTTGTGCCAAGTGTTTAGTAATTCAAGTAGGACATGAGTTAAGGGTTCACATTCAGCTCTGACCAAAGCTTAACATGAAATAACAGAGCAACTTATTCAGTTTTCAAAGAACCACTGTCAGCATGAATAGAGGAGAAAACTGGTTTTAGATAGGAAATTACTTTTTAAAAAAAACCCAAAAACCAACCAACCAAGCAAAAAAAAACCATAAAAAAGACCCAGGTTCTTTTGTTGTCTGGAAACTGAGGAAAGGGAAATATCTGCATAATAAACCAGGAACTGTCTCTACATTTGACTTGCACTGCACTGACACACTTCCCTGGTATCCTGGGGAACCTGGTGCTGACAGATTTGGTTGTTCAGAAGAGTCCCCAGTTGCTGCAGCAATGGGTGACAGCAGTGAAAGTCACACCTTTTAGCAGGGAGTGAAACTCCTGGGTGAACAAGTGCACCAAAAAGACACAAACCAGCCTTTTCTGTCAATAGGAGAAAACTATAATAGAGAATTTATCAGTAACAGGAAAAAAATATTATAGGAGAAGAAATTTTGGCAGACCATAAGGAGAAAATCCCCTGTAGGGAGAGTGGAAGCACAGAAGCCTCAGCTTGCTGAGAGCTTGTGGATCCCTGTCCTTGGAGGTTTCCATACTCAACAGGACCTGTCCTGTGAAGGCAGCCCTGCCTCAAGTAGGGTTTGGGCTGTGGAGTTCCCCTCCAACATACGTTTCTTTGTGTTTCCAAAAGGAGATAGAAATCTAGAAGTACAAGTTTACCTCTCCAGGCCAAGCTGCTACTATTCAAGGACATGAGAATGGGGTCATAATGAAAAATATGGAGTTTCAACACAAAGAAAGTGGAGAAGGGAGGCCACGGTGAAGGAGGAGCAAGGGGGGAAGTACAGAAAGTGGTAACGACAACTTAAATGTAAACTGCTGCTTATTCACTCACCTGAATGGCACTTCAATGAGGAGGAGATTAAGTAACATAGTTCTCTGTGGTTTTGAATCTCACTGTGTCTTAGTTTTCCTGGGACTGTGTGCCTGGAGATGGTTGATTTTCTAGAATTTCAACTCGTGATAAAATTTTTATCAAACTTCAAAAGCAGTAGCAGAATTTTTCATGAACACTTCCTTTTTTTTTTAATTTTTTTATTTTTTTATCTTTGATGAAATTTTCTCAGTATTTTAGTACCAGGTTCTAATGCACGCATGGAATCAGTACTGCTCCTGATTTCTGAAAGAGCCCAGTTGGGTTAATTAGAAACATCCAGGCTGATCAGTGCTACCTAAAAGGTTGTCAGTCCTAGATCCCCACTGAGGTCTCACAAAATATAGTGATATAGATAACCTGGGCCATTTTAACCACACAAATTGCCAGAGAGATATTCACCATGGGCAGTGTGAGCACAAAGTCCCCTGACCCTTATTGCACTTGGGAGATAAACAAGATGTAGCTTTTGCAATCAAGATTAACACCGTTTTTTTTAAAACTCAGGGAATCAAAAGATTCCAAAATATGAAGAATTTGAATTTGTTTTTAAAGGATTTCATCTGTGGGAACCGTTCAGACTAAAACTACAGAGTACTCAATTTATCTCTTTCTGAGAGATAAAAGGATGAAATGAACCCTGCTGGGATTTAAACCTGAGGTTTCATGGACTCTAAGTGTTTCAGATCAGATGCTTGAACCACTAAATCATCCCACAAAATAGAATACTTGTGTTCTTCCTTTTTAGTTCTTTTATCCAAAACTTCTGAGCTTGGTGGGGTTTTGTGACTCTGTCTGAATTGATTAGCACAGCAAATAGCAGAGTATAGCAGTGAATGCACAGCCCTGTCATATACTCTGTGCAGTGGGCAAGGATTTTCCATTTCATACATCATTTACAACTTGCTGCAGCAGTTTGGCAAAGTTAATATGTAGATTAAACTCACAGAAGGGTTAAAAAAAATGCTTCTCTACTTCCTCTTCCCTCTTTTCTCTATAGTGAGAGGACATCTTTGCACTCACATATGCACATTTCCCTGAAAGCCTATAGCTTGGCACATGTTTACCTGCACCTTTGTCATTCACCTCATGCCATTCTCTTCTGCCGTAACTGGGAAAATAAAGTAGGTAACAATTTTGTTGGATGTTAAATATTTTACTCGAAAATTTGAATTTGCAAACCTTCTCTGTGGCTGTGTGAGCCTGAGTGTCTGTTCCCATACTAGCCTGGCATGCTCCTGCTCAGTAGTGGTTGCAGATCCCATAGCACCCATCCCTTTGCATAACCATCCATTAGTTTACATTGATGAAATAGCATTAGTTCCCGTTCTGCAAAAACCAGCATACAAGAGGACAGAAATTTACACAGACTTTGGCAAATCGATCTAAGTCTACGAGGAACTCAGAATTCGAGCTGAGGGAGAAAGTTTTTTAGCCCATATTTCCAAAGATTTTAAAACTCCTCTTTCTCAGTGGGATGAAACAAGTCCTCCTAGAGGCGTTTGTTTCAGAGATCCTGACCACTGGGTATCAGACTGCCTGGAGTGGGAGGCCCTGGTTCAACATGCCGCTCTGTTTGATTCACTAATGAGGTACTAAGAGGGCCAGAGAGCAGAAGTGATTGCCTTGATAGCTCAGTTACTTGGTCACTCATCTAAAACTTGGGAGAACCAGGGTCATGCCCCTGATCCAAAGCAAGTAGCTAAATGCATGTCTCCAGTAACCTGGCTGAAGCGCTCACCATCAGACCAGGGTTGTATAACTAATCTTATCCATGAAGAAATTCTCCCTGGAATTGAGAAACCTCTTCATGGGAAATAATGTATTTGAAAATACTTGAAAAGAGCTCTTGCTGTCAGACTGCAGTGCAGGAAAAGGAGACAAAAAGGGGCAGCTGTGAAATGCTTAGTGTTGCATGCTGCATATTGCCTGTTCTTGACCTGTGATTTGGGGCCCAGGAGCAACAGCCCTTCCTTCCAACCTGCTTAGGTGGCAGCATGGAGGACAGGCAGTCACAGATGGGGGGAGCATTAAATCTTGTGCAGAATGACCATAGGATTTTAGAAACATGGAAGTCATTTGCATGGGTTGCTGGAAGCACAACACAAAGTAATTGGGAATTCTCTATTCTTCCGTAGTCTATGGAAATTATAAATTGGATATAAATATTTATTAATATTTGAAATCAAGGCTTTCCTGGGAAAAAGACTTGTTAAGTGAGTGCTTTTCATTTGTCCACTTCACTTTTTCGATATTTATTGATCAGATATGTAATGAAGACAGCTGGGTCATATAGTTAGGAAGAAACACTGACATGTTCCTGAGAACACTGAGAATAACCTGTTCGATTGGAGTCTCTGTAGACTGTGACACCAGAAAATGGGGAACAATGGAGAAATACTGTTTGAGGGACTTAAAAATGTTTGTGTGATAAATACATAATGAGAAGCAGAAACAGCAAATCCCACATGGAACCTGATCACTTGTCTTTTTAGTCTGGGCTTGTTTCAGCATCAAGCACTTAAGAATAGCATGCTGAAAACTTGCTGTAGAAATCTTATAATAAAGTACTTTTTCATACAGATTTCTTTCTAACCTTGATTAATTAGAGATTGGCTTATGCCCTGAAGCAGTGGGATTTGTATTACTTCTAAAATTTTTAAAATCCTAATATTGTTGGATATTTGTGTTGCCCATATAAATGCCAAATAATTTGTGAATCCTGATATATTCTTGGCCAAATGATACCATAACAGTAAGCCTTACAGAATAACCTGTCATAGCCTGAAGACACTTCTTTTTTTTTTGTCTTATGAAATACACCTTTGTTTTCTATTACGAGATTAGACAGGCAAAAATTGTAAAGAAAAATAGCCAAAAATTGCATTTTATGAGAACCTAAGCAATTCAGGAGTGCAAGCCATATGGAAGACAAATAACATATCTTACAACTGTAATCCTAAAACTTTATTTTTTGAAAACACTTACAAATACTCCTAGCCAGCTATAAGGAATTTACATTGATAGCTTAATAAACTATACTTCTAATTTCTTCAATAGACATCCTATTTATTTACTGAAGACTCACTTACAAGCATATAAAATATATTGAAATTATTTGGTTCCAACTGATCTTGCTTCAGGCAAGCATTTAGCTGTCAAGTGCTGGAGGTTTACGCTTAATCTTGCATCAGCATCTTGTGAGGTAACACCATCTACACCAGTGGGCAAAATATTAGATTTTAACCTTTAGAAAACAGTGGGATCAAATGTCTTCTTAGAAGATTTCTTCCTTGCCTTTTACGTACTTAGATATATAAGCACCAAGGCCCCTTATAAGATGCATTTTCCACACAAACTGCCCTTTAATGCAGAGAAGTGCTATTATACTTATTTCACAAATGAGGAACTGAGACATGGTGATTTGTCTTAAGTCACTCAGTAAGGTCCCTGATGAAAATCTATCTCCTCATCAGCACTGTAACTTCCTTTTAAACGATCCTCTTTCCTGTGCATTAGTCAGACCACCTTTGCATTTCAAAACAGAGTCCTGTTTCTGATGTTCTGTCTATTCTTTTCCCACCACCATCACAAACTCCTAGCCTGCCATTACAAATAACTTAATTTTCTTTCACTTTTACCATCCTTTGCAAATTCTATTAAACTTTCTGCAGCTTCTGGACCTAAAAACCTTTTCCTTTGTCACCATACCACTGGGATTCAGATTCCCAGAGCAATTTGTCATTTGCCAGAAGTGGGGCAGTCCCTCTAGTGCAGTGACAAGACAGAGTGCTTGCCTGTCCTGTTACAGCATAAAGCTGTGACATTGACATGGTTTGGGAGAAATTTCTTACTAAAAATGAGTCCCCTTTTAGAGGACAGTTATTACTGTAGCTATGCCCAGATGCCTGCATACAATCTACCAAACACTGCTCGGAGAGGTGTTGCAAATAAACTAAGCTGTCAGAGCTGACTGGGGCAGGTACCAAGACAACTCCCAGTAGAACATGTCAGCCTCAACCACCCTCATATAAAATTACAATAGCAACTCTGCACAGAGAATTTGAAGATGCTATTCCCAGCCTTTGATGTTCTCAGCTGCAGGGCTGGGTTGAAAAACAAAGGTGAAGCCATTTCCTCTATTAACTGCTCCACTGCAATAGCGTCATCTAAATGGCCACCTGAAACTTGACAGGTATGTGCAATGGAGATGCAGAACATTCAAACGTTTCTTTTTATTGCAGTATACTGAGGTATGTTTCTCACACATTGCAAAGCAGATTATATTGTTTAGCTGTCAGAAGGCTGTGAGGAAACCTGTGAATGGTCTCCAGTGTCTCCTCACCCTCTGTTACACCACAGCGCAGAATAGCTACATGGTTGTACCATAGAGGGTAAAGCATCACTGGCTGCACTGGTTGGCTGCTACACTGAGTTTAACTCAGATATTCTGTTACATGATACACCCATTGGGTTATTGTGCTGGCTTTTAATCCAGCCCACTGAATGAGAAGAGGCTAACAAGGTTGGTAGAAAATTGTATCTACCATCTCTCCAAGGACAAATGCAGATAGGGGCATCTAGTGTACCTACTAATTAACATTTCTCTGCTGGGTTATATGAATGCTACTAAGTCAAATTTAAAAGAATCAATTGCTCTCTTTTATTTCAGAGAAGTTCTTCAATCCCAGCATAACTATGTGGTACAGAAAAGAAAGATAGAAAACTGTGAAGCCTGTCAGTACTTTGCTTTTATGGATCCAAGACAATTTGCTGATTTGCCTTTGACTACCACAACATAGTCCATTTTCAGGAAAAAAAAAAGCACTCTTCATAATTGTCTTCCAAGCACCAGTGGACAAGGTGCAGGCTCATTAAAAGTGTGCTCTTATCTGGAGTTAGGTGACATGAGGTAATTAGCGTATGGTAAAAACATACTGATTATGGGAGCCTATCCACCTAACTTAAACATCCAGGCTTCATTACACTTTAGGCACCTAATGAAGCAGCCTACATAGAATGATTTTTTAATATAACTGATGGAGAGAAACAGATTACTGTGATTAACTTCTGAAGGATTTAAGGGGTACACCCTGTCTGCTTGTGTTTAGCTACCTAAAACTGGTAGAAAGGATCTCCTTTTGGAGGCCTCCAGCAGCACCTCATTATCTGTATTGCACTTATGGGGAATCTGAGCACTTATTTAGCTGCTTCATTAAACTGGTGAAAGTTGACAGTGAGTCAGATCTACAAATTAGGTGGACAGAATCCCATCCATCATTTTTTCCAAGAAAAGTAAAAGTTGAGGTGATAAGCCTGAGTAAATGATACTTGTTCTCTCAGCAAGTTTCAGTGTATTCAGTCCTCATGTGCTATCCCAGTTACATTGACACTGTATGTAAGGACACCAGCTTTCTACACCACCTTTCCATTACATTATGAAGAATCACACTCTACCATTTTTTTTCCTTGCAAATAGCTCCTACGTTCAGCATTCCACAAAGATCAGTTCTTGGACCATCTAACCCTATACTTAGATACCACCCCTAAGAGATCACCATGACACGGTAAGGAGTTTATACTGGCAGCTACACACTTCAAATGTTGTACTGTCTGTTTTTCATCTGAAGAAGACTGTAGGAGCTCCCTGATAGCCTTTTTAATAGCTAGAGTTTGGATGAAAATTTGCCCAATCAAATAAAACCCAGAAATGGTTTGTAGACTTAGGAAGAATGAATCACTCAAAAGCTGTAAATTATCATAGAACCATAGAATCATAGAATGGTTTGGGTTGGAAGGGACCTTAAAGATCATCTGGTTCCAACCTCCCTGCCATGAGCAGGGACACCTTTGCTTGGTACCAGCCCATGTGTACAGTCCATTTCCCTTTAAAACACCCTTGTACAAGTATCCTTCCTTCACCCTGCAGCACCTGGGTGGGTTTGTACGTGTTCTTCCCACACAGACACGGCAGGAGCTGAGAGGAACCGTGTGCTGTGTGTGCCCTGCCACAAACCCTGCACACTCCTAGCCAGGCTGAGGAGAATCAGGGGAATAAGAGGATAGCCCCCAAGAGAAAAATTCAGCCTGCTCACAATGGACTCCTCTAAGGTTCCCCATGGTGTGGGTGGGGATATCAGGTGGTGAGATAGTGGGTCCAAGCATAAATTTCTGCCAGTTGGTAGATGTTTTCTAATTGGCACAGTCTGGTATGGGTCTTGTGAATCTCTGGGCAAGCAGGTGAAGTACAATAGGTTCAGGGCTAAAGAAGATGCTTTCATGGCCCCACCATGAGGGAAAACCTGAGTAATGCCTGTACATCAGCACAGGCTCCAGAGATGTTCATCCATATAATTGGGCAGCATCTACTGTATCATTTAGATCTAATGCTCTATAAAATACCTCTGATAGTTGGACACCATGGTGGTAATTGAAACTGTAGACAAAGAGGTGAAAGAATGGATCCCTGATTGGATCAAAATGTGAAACACTACAAGAACTCTGGGAGAGAGTCACAAATAAACACAGCCTCCTACTTGTTGATGCTTTGGGAGGAAAGAAAGGCACCAAATCACCTTGTCATAAGACAAAGAAGAAAAGCAAGTAGCAAGAAAAAAAGCCTCTGTGAAACTTCTACATTCTACACAAGTCTTTTGTGCAGGACTAGGTATCCAAAGGCACATCTACCCGAAGGATCCCAGGGCAAACTTTCTGATTTTGATGTGTAGGAAAATGTACTGCTAAGAGACAGAGATAAGTGTATGGTAAAACTGAGCTATTTAAATCCTGAAGTAAAGCTATACAGATGAATTTATGTCTACACCATAAAAGCAAGACTTGTCAGAGTTCATGAATCTGCAAAGTCAGTTACAATAATCTACAATGCTGTCTAATCCACATTTTATTATTAAATAATTTGAAATATCAGCAAGCTACTGAGAACCTTTCTTTGGCACAATATAATTTAACATTCTGAAGACTCAAATGCATCTGGCTGACCTAAGTTATTTGGCTCAACTTGGAGCTAACTGGAAGAAATTTAATGTCCTGTGATACACAGGATATCAGACTAGATGATCTTTTCTGGTCTGAGCTTTATAAATATATGGAAAGTGAGGCTTTGCCGTAAGTTTCTCACAAAAGGCTGTCACAGCCAGGACATATTGTCCTACTGGCCTTCTTTCATTGATATATGAAGTCTGGATTTAGCCATTTGCTGGGCTTGCTGAGTTGCAGCTGTGAACCCCCCAGGCTTTCCAGCTATCCTTGGCTTTTATTATTTTTCTTGGGATGTTGTCTCTTTGTATATAATTGTGCTAAATCATTTTGTCTCCATGCATCTTTTATTAGAAAAGGCTTAGTCCTCCAGAACTCAGAAATACTAGGTATAATTATTCATCCTACTCCAGTATTCCCTTTGAGAAACAGTGCTTCTATATTTGACAACTTTTTTGCTTAGGTTGATATTGTAAATTTAACCCATACACACCTTTGGCAATACATCCACCTCTCTGCTCCAGAGGGAAGGCCCAAGGTTGTTGGTTTTTTTTTTTCGGTTGGTTAGTTTTGGTTTGGTTTGGTTTTTTTACACTAAACTTTTATTCAGACTAGGATAGTTACTTTGGGAAGACAGTAGGCAGCAAGGTGGGTCAGGCCAGATTATACTTCTACAGGAATAATCCACATTTAACGTGTTGTGTTTACTCCCAAGTATAAAGGTTAAGACAGGTTTTGGAGTTTATATGCTTTCCACAATGACTTGCAGCAGCTATTTGTAGAAGCAGAAAGTTAATACTTTTCCAGTTCATTCTGCTGCCAGCTGTTGGAATTCAGAAGCCAATCTATCCCAAACATACATTTGACACCACCACCAGTGGCTTTAACACTACTCCAAGCCCTTTAACAGGTATTGCCATTGGTAGTAACAGGCTCTGTAGGTCTATATTGAGTTTGCAAGGACTCAAGACTGAGGCCTGTCAGGTTTGCTTTGTTTGAACTTCTGATGTGCCTACAGATTAGTTTCCCCTGCTTTAGCTGTGACAGCAGTTCCTCCAACTGACCAGGTGCTTATTGCTAGGTTGTTTTATCTATGTGTATCTTTGTGTTGTACAGCCATAGTTTTATGTCGATAACAGAAATATACAATTATCCTGCTCAGAATGGGGTTTTTAGGACTGTAACACAATGACATTGTCAAGAGAGGTAAAGGTCTTGAGCGGTGCAAACACAGAGGAGGCACGGGGTGATAAGAGACAGGGCACAGGCTGGCAGCAGGGAGCTCATATTTGTAAACCACTCACCTATAGTCCTGGATGCAGACTGGGAGTGGGACAAAACTGCTTTTAGGCATAGCAAAGATAGCAAAGGAATCATTCCTAACATATGCAAAGACAACAAAAAGAGAAATTTGGATGTCATTTGGAGCTGCATACAAATGAGGAGAGTGTAAGGTGCAAAAGCTTGTTATCAACCACATAAAAATGACTTGGAATAAATCTTGGAGTAACAAAGAGGAAACCATCAACATGTACCTCATAATCCTCCCTGTAAAGGCATCCAGCTGCTGATGACCGACTACAGTGCCCATCCCACCACCAGAATGATCCAGAGGAGCTGGGGAAGGGTGAGCACAATGCAAGAAGAAGGGGTAGAAACTATGAGGTATGTGTATAAGAATTTTAACTATTATTATTGAAAACTTTTTGTGAATAGATGCATTCTTTCTCTTTCTGTAGTAATGAGATCTGGGCCAATAGCCGTTCTTGTATTAGAGTTATACTAACAAAAAATTCTTGGCTTTATATATAAGATGGATTTTTCTCTCTGTCCACAAACAAGATTTTGAGTACAACAGAAACCAGAATGAAACACAGAAAAAAATGGGGTTTCTCCTTTGCTGTGACACTTGGCAGAAACATCATGGTTGGCAGCATGTTGAGACTACTCCTCACCTTGCTGAAGCTGCCTTCCTTTTCACTTGCTACCACCTGTGCTGGGGGGGGGCACCACTCCACTTTGCTGGTGCTGAGATCACCTCTCTGATTAGGCCCTACTTTTAACCTGTGTTTCTACAGAACCTCACACACCCCTAGAAAAGTTCCAAACACCACAAAGTCAGAAAAATTAGAGAAGAGTAACTCTTATTCTTTTGCCCAGCCCATCTGTTCATAGGCATATATGCAGTTCACCTGGCATCCATCCACTATGAATGCACAGATTGCATTCAGCATGGCACCTTTAAGGACACTAAATTAGCTTTAGAAATATAGATTATATCCCTTTCCTTACATACTCCTCTAGAATATACACTTTTATTTGTGGCAGAGCTGTATCACTGTTTATGATATACACCTTAGCCTCATCTCCCAAATACATGAAAGTCAATTTTATATATCCATTTATATATCAATGTCTTTCCAATGTCCCTTTCTCAAGGATGATACTATATCAAGTAGAGAATGGATCTGCTCCCTCATCCTTCATTCCATTGCTTTCATGATTTTTAAATAGTGTCAGGTAAACAGTGCTGCTGCTTAAGGTATTTTGCGACGTAGATTGCTTATTGAAAGATACAGTGTTCAGGCAAAGAGTCTATGAATTATTCTGAGATGGAATATCATATTATTTAGAGGGTCCCAAGAAGCAGCAGTGAAAGTGAATGAGTAAATCCATATTATATTAGCTGCATATAATGAACATTTTGCTAACTGGAAGATCTGCTGGATTGCAGAAGGATCTGCCGGGAGATGTTTTGAAGTCTGACCTTTGGGGACACTAAAAGCACAAGACAAACCAGTAAACAACAAACCTACAGTCTGAAAGAGAAACAGACACACTAATCCACAAGAGCTTGTTCACTTGTAGGGTATGCATTTTGATATACATGTTGCACCAATAAAACCAACTGAAAAGCCAGGGGTACACTAGAACAGTCCTCCTCTGAAACTGTGATTGTGTTTCTGTAATCAGATTTCTCAGCACCAAAATACACTTCTTGTAGTTCAGACATGTTCATTCTGCTCTAATAAACTGTTCTTTTACAGAACTCCTGTGGCCCAACCACAGACGGAGAGAAACGGAGGATTCCCCGAAGAAACGAACACTAATGAAGTTCACATTTCCAGTAATTTTCAGAGCAGAATATGCTCTTTATCATCAGACCGATGAGAGGGCACATTCAGAATGGCTGTACAATTGCTAGGTACTGAAGTAACATTAAATTAAATTACTGTGAAATTGAGTTTGGCCCTCAAGCATAGGAAAGCTTAGCAGGACACCCTTTTACCCTTCTCCTTTTCCCCAGCCTGGATGGATGGAAATATGTGTGCACAGGGGAGTCATGGGACATCCACTGCCAGATCTGAGAACTGAGCCACAGTGCCTCTGCTCCTTTCTCTTCTGAAGGCTGGGCAGCTGTCCTTCTCCTGGAGCACAGAGGCTTTCTGCTGATAAGAGAGTTTTCCCAGATGACAGGCTCTATGAGTTCTGTCTTCGAACCAAGAAAAGTCATCTGGGAGGCTGGGGTCTCCCCTCTGCTCTATTCACATTGCTTCATAAAGGCTGGAATTGGCCCAGAAATGGCTTACAGAGAACTCATTTTCGGTAAAGTAATGCTGTTGACAGAGGGTGTAAGAGGAGGAGAACCCAATGACCCTCAGCTTTGGAGCAGGTGATGAGAAAGAAGAGGTTCAGTGGGTATGTAAACACAAGGCAACTTCTTTTTCATCTGTTGCATGCTGCAAATGTCTATTGTTTGCTCTCATTTCCACTGGGGTGATGTCCTAGGCTAAGGGACTATAGTTAATTCCCTAAATGTTGATCAGTCTGCTCAAATTGAGAGGTCGTGGGTAAGAGTTTCTACTACAATCCCAGACACCAAGAATCTGCAACACCTCACCTGTGTGAACTTGAACTCCAGATGCTCTCTGGGCTACATGCATTGTCTACTAACCAGAGCTGCCAGAGCATGACAATGAAGCCATAGATAGCAGATCTGAACACAGCCAGAGTGGTTAAGCACTTATCCATGTTTGTACAGTGACAAAAGAAAAAAAGGAAAAATATCCAGCTGGGCTTCTAGGCTTTTGCTTAATCCTGGAGATCATTCCTATTCAAAAAATAATATAAATGTTATAAGATTAATAAGGCCTAAGAAATTACATTATGCACAGCCTTTTGTTCAGTCAAACTTGGGGTATCTTACAGCTTGCTGCAGTGAGAATCACTAACAGAAGTAGAACATATGGTGACAAAGGGACACACAAACACAGGAAGACCAGGAGATCCCTAAGCAGCTGATTGAGTCACTGAAATAATTCCCCTGCCAGCAGGACCAGACCAAACTGGTGAAGCAGCAGCAACACTTCTCACTCTCTCACCTCGAGCAGCAGCTCACATACTTCTGCCTGGTCTTTCTTACAGCTCCCTCTTCCCCTTGTTGACATCGCCCCCAAACCCTTGAAGCAGCCTTATGAGGTTTGGCAACAGCTTGCACAGAGTGATAAAACTGCAAGGACTTTGTTGTTGTTGTTGTTAAAATACTGAAGACATCAAGAACAAAAAAAAAACCCACACAACTCGGGAGTTAAAGGTTGTCTGAGCCCTGAGGAGGCAGAGAGGTGGGAATGGCAGGGGAACAGTTTGCACAGCAGTGTGCAGGCCCATGGCACTTAGAAAAAGCTGCATTTTCTGCTGGAGAAAGGCATCGCTGCCCTTATCACCTTCCATTAATGGCTGTGCAGCACCTCGGGGTGCCCCAGCCGGGTGATTACATCTCCCTCCTATTGTGCAGAGAAACGTCCAGCCACTTTCCTTAGGGAGCACTCACAGCAAAATGGATTGAAACGTTTTCAGGATTGTTTCTGTACGACTTGAAGGTCAGTGTGGAGGCGAAAAAGCGAGGAAATTTAGACAAACAAATGCACAACACTCTTAATGTTTTCCTCAGTCTTTGTGTCTCTCACTCCTTTTTCATGCCAGGGAGAACTACAAACCTCCATCCCACCCTGCCCATCTCCACTGGCCCAGGCACAGTCAGGGTCCAGACGTAGCATCTCCTCAGCCAAACACAGTTTTTGTCTGAAATGAAATATCCTACTGTGCAAAATCAAAAGCTCTTCAGCAGCCCACTCCTCCTGTAGTATCTCCCCTGGTAAAGGAGTTTGCAGGTGCTGGCAGGGCACTTACAGACCGGCCACTGATCCTCCCACCTCACTCCATGCTGCTCTTGGGAGAATGTGGTTTTGACCATTGCTCAGGGAGTCTAGGCAAGGCTGTAGGAAACCAGGAAAAAAACTTTTGCCCACCTGGTTCTTCAATGTTTAGTTTAGCAGATGTTTCCATGCTCCCAGTATGTGTTGTGTGTATGACTGCCTTCTTAATTTTTCTTCCAATAATACTCCATTGAAGCAGTAAATTGGTGCTGAGCAGCGAGATGCTGAACTACTTCCTTCCTTCTGTACTGAATACATAACTGGAGAAAGGTTTGAACCTCTACTATGTTAACCTCTGGCTCCTGATATAAGTCAGGTGTTTATTTTTCTATAGTAATTTTTGAATATTTTTTCCCCTAAACAGAGACTGTGGGTCTTTAGAAGAGGTGTGGGAAACACGCGAGAGCATTTTCTGAAGTAGACCAGAGGCTACCTGTGCAGTCAGACTGAAGGAGCTTTCACATACTATTTAAACACCATTTCAGCAGGGAAAAGGAGACTTTTCCCTTCTTCTCATGTGCTTTTTATTCTGTCTAAAGCAGGATTACAAACCCACCTCAGGATCCTCAGCATTGGCAAAGACAAGCCTGTTACCTGTTCCTGAAAGACAAGCCTTTTAGAAACCCACCTCACTTTTCATGGGTCTTAGCCAGTCACATTAGCTCCTCTTTTAAGAAACAAAATGAAAACACAATGATAACAGAAGTTCAAAAGCAATTGTCACATTATTATTGCTATGTAGTGGATACACTGACAAGTGTAGAGCTCAGGAAATTAGAAAGCAACAAAGGCACAAATTGTAAAGGCAATTACTGCAGGCTGCCTGAGTGTGTTCTTGGATTTCATGAATGACATCTCCAAGGGCTGAACTCCATCCTTAGGACAGTAGGAAGAAGGAAAGGCAGCCATAAACCCTTTCTTCTTAACATACATTAAAGTTGCTGTCATTTCAACAAGCTCAAAACACCTGCCAGTTTCTTCCAGAGCAGTGAGCTGACATATTGAGAGCTCCGGCTAAGAGCGTGTTTGAAGGAGAGTGATCTGGTTTCATCACATATGAGTGACTGACTTCACAGGCTGTGAGATTTTCATACCATCACACTGCATCACTGAGGTTTGATTTATTCAGTAGCGACTGTAACACTGAAATGCGTTTCATCTCTCTCCTGATAACACCCAAATGTGGAATGGGTGAACATATCATCATCTACTCACTGATATAAAAATGCTGGGATTTATGGAAGTAAAAAAAGCCGGGGGTTGGGGAAAGCTTCTCCAAGTAAGTGCCAAATCAGCACTTAGACCTATTTTTCTCTTCTTCTGGCCTTAAAAATAAAAAGGAAAAAACATGCATAATATGCCATCATTCTCTCACCTGGGAAATAAAAAAGATTGCTATTAGAGTGAACACTGTTGAAAAGGATTTTGCATGTTTCTTTGGAGATCTTTTTACTTATGGGCCACTCAACTAATTTTACAGGAAGGGTGAGGAAGGCTTGCAATGTCCTCCTGTTATACGTTGATAAATCAAGGTACAGATAGGCTTAGCAACATACAGGCATTGACTAGCAATTTTGTCATCAGCTTTTACACTCTGAACACACACCCACACACACATACACTCCTTTCCATGTGCCAAGTCAAATGGTGTCTACTCCAGCAGACAAAAGATCATTGACAAAATCAATGATCTAGACTGTGACCATGTAAATATCACAGGGTACACCTTCAATTAATTCCTTCCACACACCCCCCCCCCCCCATCTTGTCTTGAAAATGTCCTCTTGGACTATGCCATCATCAATGAAGGGGGGGAAATGTTTCAAGATACAGCTTTTTGGAGTGATGTTTGTGGCCTGGACACTTCCAAAAGTAATAGTACGTCAGCAAGTTTGTTATTCTAAGAGCTGCTAAACAGGAATGGATGTGAAGAGGAAGCCCTGAACCTGTAACAGTGCATCACCTCTCTTTAGAATCTCACTTGTAAACCCCCAAACTATTTCTGTTGCCAAAACTGAGCATTGCACTGCTTTCTTGAAGGACATAATAAAAATTTCTGCCTTTCAATGGAGCAAATAGAAAATATACAAAAGAATTTTTCTACCTCATTAGAATCAGAAAAATAGTAATTTTGACTTTAAAGGGTGAAATGAAATGAGCAACCTGCAATACCATAGCATCACTGCTGGTAAGTTCTTGGTAAACACAATATACTGAGGAGATGTTGTGCTCTGTTTCTTCAGATTAAATATATCTCATCCTCAGATTTATACTGGCACTTTATGGCTTCTGCAAATGACTGTCTCAGCACCGCAAAGTAATTCCACCCTGTCATATTTGTCTTTGGAAATTGTAACAAATTATGGTGATTTATAACATCAAACTCAACTCTTCCATTTTTTCCCCAGATGGGAACGTCGCTGATGGCAAGATGCTGGGTCATCCATTTACACTGTGTGGAGGGTGACAGTGAAACATGTTTCATCTCTCTTGCCTGACACTCTCTTTCCCTTTGAGGGGAGGCTGTCAGCATAACTCAAGCTGTCAAGGCACCTTTGCAAGGGGCCTGAAACAAATCTAATGCTCTCCTGCCTGCATGCCTGCTAATGAGGTGTGACTCGGCTGCCTGGCCTCACTGACTCTCCTTGCCTCTGACCCCTCACCGTCCCTTCTCAGTCAATAGAAGTCAAACTGTCATTTGTCTTTGAGTAAGGAGAGACAATGATCAGAGATGGGAAACTTTGAGGAAACTCACTTTGCATGTACTTCTGTTCTGACATGCTTTGTCCAGGAAAAAAACATCTCATGCCAGTATCACGAGAGCCAACTGAGAGCCCAACTGGGGGTTAAACAAGGCTTGAAATGTTCTCCTCATTGCTTGCCTAAAGCAAGTGGATTTTCTAATTGGCAAATCAAGCACTGAGCTTTTTCTCACCAAAGTATTCCTCCCATAGAAAAAGATGAATCATAGATTATGTCCTTACACTGAAAATTTTCCTGGTAGCCTTTTAAAGCAGAATTGCAGGAGAATCCCAGCTTTATCTCAAATTAAAGAAACATATTGCTCTTTCTAACATTAGAAAGGGAGTGCAAGATACACGTAGATATATATTTGCAAATAAACACAAGGAAGTTTCCCACTGGGAGCAGAAGGATGCTGAACCTTACAAAACCTGACCTCTATCTTAACAAGTGCTGGAATATTTTGAAAATCACCATTTTGGCCAAGGAAAGCAGTCCCCAGAAATCCTTGCCTGCAGGGTCCTATAGAGTGGCAGAAGCAATATATGATACAAAAAGGCTGAACTAGAGCTGTGTCTCTGCCCACCTTGGGAAGATGTAATTGCCCACAAATTAGGAGCTCAGCAAAAACTATATTTATTTGGCAGCAATGATGGTGTTAGAGATCCCTGCTTATGGCAGAGATCACTTACAGAGGGAGAAGTCAGGGAGGGGAAGGAGAGGCTTTAACACCCTCAACTGAAATATTTCCTGAGCTCCCACCACTTTAGTAAAATATATTTCACATTTTGTGAATCGAAAAATGGAAAGCTAAGGAAGTGAAACATCCAAAACCCACCAGCCAGGTTGGATGGAAATGTGTCATGTGTCATAGGAGTAGTGGAGTTTCAGCCCCTCTAGCAGTGCCACAGAGCCATGGGGTTACCTGCACTGGCTGGGAGGGGGTGGGCTGTAGCGCTCGCTGGCAGCGACTGCCAGCACCACACACAGGCAGAGGGGAAATACATTGATCAAGGATATCCTAGACACACACACCCTCCAAGGTTAAGTAAGTAAGTAAATAAATGCATAGAAAGACTGTCAAATACAATCAGTCCTGAGATTATTCTTGAAAAGATGGTTTTATTTCTCACCTCACCATGGTTGCTGAGCGCTAATTATCATTTGACAATTTTTGCTTTTATTTACAGTGGCTTGATAAAATGTGTGCAGGCAAGTGTGTGTGTGTGTGTGTGTTTATTTTTAACATGCGAAGTTGGATATGTCAAACTGAGTCACATGTAACGTGGCAACAAAGGAAATAATTTCACTAAAATACATAATGTAAAACAAATAATTGGAATACCTACATTAAATACAATTTGCATGCAATGTCGCATTATACAATTGCCACACTGCAGAGAGGTATTAGGTTTAAAGTTACTACGTTTAGAAAGCAATTTTCTGAATTTCTTCTCTTTTTGCTGGTTTGAAAAGCATTGATAATATGTTTTTTTTGCAGCTGACAAGTGAACAAAACCCAGTAATTCAATGGTACCATTTTACCCACAAGGCAAGCTGATAATTAGAGGTTTAACAGACAGTTTGGATTTAATATTAACAGTGGCAGCTACTCCTTTTGATTTTTTCTTGTTGTTTAGGGACCAAATAAAGGTGTACATGCCCCCCACTTGTCAACAGTAGTGGGAAAAATAAGTTATGTTTTATCCCTGGCTCATGTCTGACACTGGGCCCCTGGAGTGCAAACACAGGGAATGATTATGCACTAGAGGGCAATGTCTGGAGAACGTACATGTGAAAACAAATATAAGAAAACAAGGGGAAACAAATAAGTGGGTATGGAACTAGCAGACATGCCCGGCCTCATCTTTCTAAAGCAAAGGAAGGGGTTATCAGCCACAGCCTTCTCCCCATCCCTGGGCTGCAGTTTCTGCACCACCAAAAGAGCGATGGGTGGGAGGACACTGGTGGCACCTGTGCTTCCTCAGCAGGGGATGTGACACAACAGGATGAAGGTGGTACATCCATGGGGTGCATGCTGCCAAAATCCTTAAAAGTTCGGCCAGAGAGCTGGAGGAACAGACTGAGAGCATGTGTTTACCCAGAGGGAAGGGAGGACACTCCTTGGTTGTGATCACCAAAGCAGATTTCCAGCCCATCTCAGGTCAAGGGAAAACTGGGCCAGAAAAGAGAATATTTTTTTCAGGTCAAAAGGAGAAAGACCATACCCCAACTATCTCATATTCTCCTCCTCCAAGACGAATAGCTGTTCATTCAGTGCAACCAACCTTTTTGCAACAACAGGTTTCACTTGTGCCTGCTTGATGGCTGAATTTTAAGGAGTTAACATATTACTGATCTCCACAGAAAAATAAAACTATACCTGAAAAATACTATTAAACACTAATGAGTATATAAACCAATTTTATAAAAACATAGACACTTCCTGAAGGGCTAGTCAGACAAAGAGTGAAGACTGAGCAGGCTGTTCCCTTTCAAGCAATTTTCAGGTTTTTTGTATATCATGTCCAAAAGCGGGATTCTTGTTTTTCTTTTGGCTTTTAATAGTTTATTGCATCTGAAAGTGAGATCAATTAAAGCATCCTCAATAATCTTAGACTTAATTGTAGGCCAATTAAGAACGTCGGCAATCTACAGATGATAAAACCCCTTGTTAAACATGTTTATTCTCCAAAGAATTCACATTAAATAAAACTGTTCTGAATAAGTTACATTTCATGTTTCATGAGGAGACAGATACATTTCCACACAAAACTACTAGATGAAGGCAAATTTTTGAAATGTGGAATATATCCAAAGAAGTTTTCTTACTTCAAACAAGTAAGAAAACAAAAACTTTTTATTCACATCTTTTCCAGTAACTGAAAGTTTGCACTTGCTGTGAGCACATTGGGAAAAGACTGCCATTTCAACTGTCAACCTTTCTAGTTTCTCTTATGATGGAAGGCAGCACATAAAAACCCCTCAGAACAAACCAAGGCGATGGATTCTGCCTTTATTTTGCCTTTTGCTGCAAACACCAGTACCACTATGTGTTTTAGTAAGTCTGACCTTTGTGTCTATAAAGTAACATTGCTCATGAAATGCTCTAGACTGACAGCCATGGAAATGAAACTCTTATTCCCACCATGGTTTGCAAAACAAACATGAACACTGACCGGGCAGTAACTCTGTGAGCTGGCTCCTGCATAGGCTGGTTCCCACCATCCCTAACATATGCCCCTAATTCCACCAGTCCTTCTGCAAGGCAACTCCCTGGACAAGCCACCAGAGACACCTGCTCCCCAGCAGCTGGAGGAAGGTCAGCAGTTCCTTTTGGGTAAATTATTGAATTGCCACTAAATCCTCATCACTATTGACCTGGTTTACATTTGGGGTGTGACCTAGTGAATAAAAAGCTTCATAGCTCACTGCTAGTCACCTTACAGACTATTTATTTTCCTGATCTTAACTTTTAAAAGATTTGGAAACAAGGCAGGATGGGTGAAGTTTTAAGTATCAGTTATTTTCCTTGAAATAAAATTAGAAGAAAACCAGCTTTTCAGTGGAAGACTATATTAATATCCAATGCATAAGTCATTATTAATATTACTGTAATGAGTACCAAGTGAATTAATTATGACTGGCTGCTTATTTTAAAATTATTCACATTTTTTATGTTAATTCTCAGCTCAGCCATTATGCCCTTTATGTAGGACATGTGCTCAAAGAGCAGTTGAATTCAACCTGTAATAGAAGCACAAGAAAAAGTCATTGGGAAAAATAGTTCAGATGGGAACAATTAGTTTGCAATATTCCCTCCTATTTCACCTCTTGCTTTAAATGTGTATGTCAGAGTGGACGTTCTCCATCCCTCTAATGTCCATTAATTGACAGAAATACTGGCTTGTGTGCTTTCAGAGGCAGAGTGCTCAGACTCCAGAGCACTCCTTTCTCTGGAGATGAAAGAATTGAAAATCAAATGTGAATCTTCCAAATAAGATTGCAGTGTATTATCACCCAGTTATTAGAGAAGAAAAGTACTCCTCTGAATGCCCAACATCAAGGTCTAATTCCCAGACCTACTACAATAATGAAAATAATGAAAGACCTACCTGAATAATGAAAATCACTGACAAAGTCACTTAATCTCCCCATGCTTCAGTATCCAAAGTCACACAACTAAGTCTCAAGGCTAGAGGGGACTCAAGTTAAACTACGCCTCATGCTAACAACAACAAAAAAAAGTCATCAAACCTGCAGCCTGATTTTCTGAGACTATGGCAGGAGTTCTGGGTAAGCGCTATATGCTGACAACCAATCCACTGCTTCAGGTTGTAAATACACATTGAGGAGCTGGACCTTGGGAATAGTTGCATGAAGGTAGGGCTACATATGGCCTTGATTTGCTCATCACATCTCAGCATTCACTTGGCCACTTTCACCTCCACTACGAACTCCCGTATGTCCAGTTTTATGATATCCATCATTTTGGGAGAGGAAGCTCTAGATTCAGCTCTTTGGAGATACCAGTGCCTTTCTCAGCCTGTTTGGAGACTGTAGGAATATCTAATCAGGTAAACGCTCTGTCACATGTGGAAATACCCATGTTTGTAGAGCAATAGGATGACTGGGATCTCTGACGAGCCTCATCAAATACTGGTTTCCTTATGTCAGCAACCCAGAATTGATCATGGGGCTTCTGCAGCTCTAGCAGCTGCTGCCAACAACTCCAGGAATAACATACTACACGTGAGAGTTGCTTAAAAAACCCCAAAACAACAAAGCATTTTATTACACTGAACCAGAGCACAGCTTCTTTTATATTCAATTTGTGGTGGCAAAAGGCTGAGTAGCATGTTGTCTACAGTTACAACCCAGAATAGATTTGCCATTTTCTCACAAGTCCTTTTCTGGAAAAGAAATCACCACATGGGATATTATGCATGGAAGTAAAAGGATCTATAATGTATTATGTATGTAATTTTTTTGTGTATAAGGATATGTATGAAATACTCACTTCACACTTCTGTTGCTTGAGGGCTGGCAATTTAAGAGATGCAATTCAAGGGAAAAAAAGAGTAAAAATAGGGCTATGCTTTAGTATTTTGGATGGTGGTTTGTGTTAATTTTTTTTGGTCTTAAGCAGCAGTCCCGTGGCCTCCCATGAGACTACTAAACCCTGACTTTTCTTAGCAGTTTGAATCTCATTTTCCAACAAGTTATTACACAAACAGTCAAGTTGTTTGACAGCACCCACTGCAACAAAGAGTTAATGCTTCCCCTCCAGTCCTAATTCACCCCATTGTGTTTGGGATTGCAGGGATGGAAATGATCACACAATAAAGTGCCCTAAAGTGCAATCTCTCTAGACACAATGGAGTTGACTTAAAGGACACCAGGCACTTAACTCTGAATTTCTTTGCTTTCATCCAAACGTTGTTACTTTAACAGCATGTTTTTGCAGGTTTGTTTCTTCTGGTTTTATTTTTCGCCATAGAAAAAGTTGGATGCTCTTTTCATCCACAGCAACATCATTACATGCCTTCATTTCCAGGCCGAGCTGGGCGTCTGTGTGAAAAAAAACCCAAAACAAACAACGCCCCCCTCCTCCCCCCCCAACCCAACCCAAATAAAAACAAAACAAAATTAAGAAAAAGGACGCTGTATTTAGAAATCTTGCCTTTTGCATGTCAGATTGAGCCCAAGGTGATTTGGTCAGAAAAAGGAAATGGGGGTGGCTCTAGATTTACACCTCACAGTTCACATTAATGAAATCTGATTTACATGTTAGTAACTTGCAGTGATTTTCTTTTCTAAGTGTGTTAATTTCTTTCCTTATCCCTCAGCACAGACGTTTAGATGCTATGAAGATTGGCCTTATCAGCCCTCCCAGGATGGGCAGATAACCGTTTCTCTCTCAGTGGCTGTCAGATTACACTGAACCCAGCTTTTCTGTTAACAGGACAGGCACGTATATAGGAAGTGAGCTTCCATACAGAAAGCTCTCTCAGAGCAGGCCAAATAATTCTTTGCTTGCACATCTGTCCTTTAAGGTCTGGGCACATGGCCTCAGGATGGATAACTGCAAATGAATTGTAGAACATACGGAAACACCTCTTATGTTAACATGGAAATATGCAACACTCGTGTTAAAACTGCAATAGCCCATAGCAAAGTATTTTCTTATGCGTATTTTCTGTATCATCTAGTCCAAGCTACATCCTGCCCCCATGCAGGTATCCACAGGAATAAGTTAGCACCTCTATGGACTTGGGGCTGCATAGCAATGTGCTGCAGCCTGGTTCAAGCACTTCCTGCACTGGTGGACAGACTTTGTTTTCTGCAGAAAGTCTGTGCCATCTCCATATAGGAAACCTCACCCGAAATTCTCAACCACCCTATGATGCCCCCATGGTGTGCACCTACACAGTTTCTTAAGTTGCAGTTACTCCTTATGGACCTAATTTAGCCCTATGTAATGGTGGATGGCTTGAAGGAATGCCTGTTCTAATTATTAATTACATAATAAATGTCAATTCAGTAATACAATACAAGCACTGATTTATGTTATAAATTGGCATCTGTATTTCATAAATGGTTTCATTTTAATGGTTTATAATTACTACATCTCTGAAAGTTATAATGTGCAAAAAATGCTGGACTGAATTCAAAATACGTTGGCATGCATGCAATTACTGAAAATAGGAAAAAAACGAAACCCAGAGCAAATATTTAATTTAGTATTTGCAGCACTGTAGTGTTATCAGCCTGCACAAATGCTATAATTGTCATCTGTAAAAAGACCAAAGCAAAGTGCTCGGGAAAGCGAAAATACATCTCACTTGTCTGTGGCCTAATCCATCAGTCATTGCATTCACATGTAATCTTTACTCAGCCGAAGTCAATGGTGTTAGTTATCGAACAGAGGTGACAGGGCTGAATGGAAGTGATAAAAAATGAAAT
This sequence comes from Hemiprocne comata, assembly GCA_020745705.1. Taxonomy (NCBI): domain Eukaryota; kingdom Metazoa; phylum Chordata; class Aves; order Apodiformes; family Apodidae; genus Hemiprocne; species Hemiprocne comata. The sequence continues at coordinate 12,328,914 of CM036587.1, forward strand.
CCTTTTAATGAGAAGTTTTTAGTCCCTTACTCCTGTGAGCAACTGCTTTTGTTCTCGTTATGTCCTCTTAGCAGTACTGGTAACATGACTCTCTGTGCTTAACAAAACCCAAACATGACAAAAAAAGCAAAGACTACCTAAATGGACTTGCCTACCCCACCCCTGCAGCTAGCCCTCGGGCAGTTATTCTTTGTGGCTCAGAAACATCCCAAGCCCAGCAGCTCGTGTTTACTTTCCTAACAGTGATGCCAGGAGGCTCACAAGGACGTGTCTACCTGGAGGTATGCCCGGCTTGTTTCCTACCTAGTCGATGTGCCTGCTGCAGAGGGCGATGCTGGTGGGTAGTGGTACTGCACTGTCCCACCTACAGCTCTTCCCTGATGCACAGAAATGTTGCATCACACAAAAGGTCTGGGTCTGGTTGGAAGTTTTACTTTTCAGGTAATTTATCATAATTGTTAAAAAGAAACACTTCAGTATCAAAGCAGAAATCACCTGATGTTTACAGTTCCTTTTGATGAAATTGTGTAGGATGAGAGTCTCCAGGACAGGCCCATCTGAAGCCCCTCCCATGGATACTCTCACATCCCCACCTCTCCCTGCAGCACAGCTGACCCTCCCCACCTCATGTGGCTGTTCCTGTGGCACGGTCTGCTATAATCACAGCTCTGAGTTAAATATAACCTTTCTCTTTTTCTTGGGGATGTGTTTTTAATCTGGACCACGTTTATGATTCAGATTACAGGACAACCCCTCTGCCAGATGACTGGCATGGCCAAGCCAGGGGTGAAGGCTGAGGAGGGAGCAGAGAGGAGCAGGCAGGGTTGGTCACACATCATTGTCTCAGAGCAATGCTATCATGGTTTCCTTAAAGACTTCACAGTAGGATGCAGCAATGGGAACAACCTCAGAATTTTTATCTCATTGGGCTTTTAAAATCTCATCCTCTCTTCCCTCTACAGTTGTGGGTAGGAAAATTCCTCCATGTCACAAACAGAGGAGAAGAACAAGGCTCTGAGAAGATGTAGCCTCACTTAACTTGGTGTTTAGTCTCCCCAGGATCCTTTTCACCTTGGTGGAAAAAGCATCTCCTCCCCATGGTAAGTCACAGCACTCCATTAGCACCTGGGTTGGGTTCATGGGAGCTTTTCTTCCTGCTGTTTTGGGAGCTAACTGAGCAGCCTCTGCACACTAGCCTGTTCAGACAACAACCACATTGATGAAAAACTATTCAAATATCAGTGCACATGGGGAGAAACACTATGAAAGTTTTCCTCAGAAGAGAGGAATAATTTCTTGTGAGATGTATTTTAAGAGCATCCACAGGAGTATTTTTTGAAAGCCATATGCTACTTATTCACATGCATGTGACAGAACTCATATATGAGGAGTGATACAGAACACAAATGTAGGTGTTGCACATTTCATATGTGCATATGTTCATAGCCTATTCCCGAGTTCTGTTTCTGAAATACTTCTTTACACATACGTCATTTTCAGGTTCAGTATTTGGTTACCTTTGGCTTGAGAAAAAATGCATTAAATGTATGATTAACATGTCCAAAAATATGTGGGATCAAAAACATTTTTATTGGCAGAATTAAAATACTTGTTTTTATAAAAAAATTATGTCAGAATAGGCCTAAATCTTCAAGATGATTCAGTTTAACTTTGTAGAAGTTGGGGCACCACGAGGTCAGAACACCATAAACCAGCACAAACTCAGGCGCTTTCGTCTCCCTTCCACCTCCTTTCCTTTCCCTACTCAGCACCATCCATGAAATCCAGGAAATTGCAGTTTGTCTGCAAGCTGATAGCATTTACTTTTCTTAATTGGCCAAAAAGTTGACCCTCATCCTATAAGGACTAAGGCAGAGGGTGAGTCATTTATATGATGTAACTGAGAGTTACTGAAACTCCAAATACATTTATAGCAAGCTTAGGGGAATGTGACCTATTAATCCCTTTCTCCTACTCTGCTGCCATGGCTCTGACACTGCAGTTTCTCTCTAGTGTCTCAAACCCATGTATCAAATAGGACAATCACTGAGAGAGTGGCTCCCGAAGCAGGAGAAAAACAGCAGCACTTGTTGAGTAGCCAAAGAAAAGGTCTCCTGGTAACAGACCTGCACCCAGCTGGATCCACACAGCATGGACTCAGCCATGAGGACAGCCTGTTGGGTTGGAAGGGACCTTAAAAATCATCTAGTTCCAATCCCCCTGCATGGGCAGGGACACCTTCCACTAGACCAGTTTGCTCAAAGCTCCATCCAACCTGACCTTGAACACTTTCAGGGAGGGGGCATCCACAACTTCTCAGGGCAATGAAGTTATTGACAGGAAGAACAAGTGCTTGGGCCAACTGTCTTTTGGTTGCTCAGGATGTAATCAAGAAATGGCAGGCAATTAGCCAAGGTAAGGAGGTGACTGCCATGAAAGAACTAATTTTTTCTTAATTCATTACTTCCTCAGGTGTAGCTATTTTAGAACACATAGGCTCATAATTATTGTAACCATTTAGTTACAGATCTCAGCTTTTAAACTGGCAGCCCTTAGAAAAGCTTAATGAGCTACAGAAGGACATAAACTCCATGCTTTCTCACTGGCAAAGCAAAGAAGCAGAGGGTAGACAAATAAATGGTTTGCTATCTGATTTTTTTTCTCCCTGTTATCTTTTGAAAGCCACTGTTTTGGAAAGGCCTGGGAGCTTTCACTCTGTGACAATGTTATAAGCATTCAGAAGCAACCATGTGCTCACTATCACACAAGATGCTTTTAGCTGTTGTCCCAGCCCTGTAACACAAACACAAGCAGTTATGGAATTATACTACTTCTTACTTCTTAGCAAATGAGGAAGACTCCTGTCTTCCAGAAGCAATTCTCCTTAAACTTGCATAAAAATTTGAAGAAAACTTTAATCTTCCATGGAAGTTTCTCATGGTACTTGGAAAGATCTTACCCAAGCTCTGATCAAAGGCACAGTACTCTAAACTCCATGGAAAACATTTATCATCTATTTGAATACTACAGCAGACAGGTGGAAAGACAGGAGAAATTACTCTTACAATCATAACCAGAATATAATGTCACTATACTAAGGACAGTGGTTTAAAATAAGCAATGTAATTTGCTGATGAAAGATTATTAACTCTTAATTGATAATACTGATAAATTGCATAATGATGTCCTCTGTTCCCAACAGAGACAACACAAATAGCTTGTGTCTGGTGAACAACAATGCAAAAAAATTTAAAGCAGTTACCAAATGTAAAATACAGTAAGTAACACACCACTTTAAATTGGAAAGAAAAAAAAATGTTTGGAATAAACTTGTCAGAAAAGAAAGGTAAGGAATGGTCCCTCAAGCTAATACAGATGAATTAGAAAGAGAAAAGCAGATAGGAGCAGTTCATCAGGAAAAAAGTGAGAACCAAAAAGAAAAAAAAAATTAAACAATTTTTAACTTTCCTCCTTTTTTCTAGTCAATAATTATACCCAAGAACAATGTTAATATAAGTATTACTCATCTGTTTTCTTCCATGTATTTATAATTTTATGGTACAATTAATAGATCAGTTAAACTGGCATTACTCATGTACAGAATGGCTCTGGATGGCAAGGAGACTCCATCACAAATCTGTTACTGTGATGGTCATTTAATTCTGATAGGAAAGGCAAGAGGAAAAGCCTCGCTGGCAGATTTATTGATTGCGTTTCACCAAAGACCAGCAAGAGGCAAGCACTCTGAAAATCCCCAAAGGTGATCATTAGTACTGAGTAACTGTCACTAAACATTAGCACCATCAGCAGACTGGAACTAAAAGAAAGTGTGATGCTTTAAATGTGAGGCCCAAGAGGGGTTGCCTGTAGTCCACAGAAAAAGTAGAACATCTTACATAATGGCACCTGCATTTGAGACAACAGAAATGCTTTACATATATATTTTTTTTTCTTTTTTTTTTTAATATTCATATGTATATAGATAGACTTAGAAAATTGGTCTAGCACAGTCAGGCAAATTGGGCAGGGCTACCTACTATAAAACATAAAATTAATGTGTCAAGCTAATTTCGCGGTCCACTTGCCTGAAGCTGCTTAGGACCAAATTAAACTTGGTCCTAATCAGCCTGAGTGCTTTGCAGGTAATACAGAAATCCATGGGATATTCTTATTACTGTAAAAGCAAATGCACATTATCTGCACGAGCAGCGTAAGAACAGGTTTACCAGAATAATTCGCAGTTTCACACTTCCTAATGCATTGCTAGCTCACCTGATTTTGGTGGATTTTGATTTGTAAGTCTCATGTTTCCATGGCACAGAGGAACCAGACATCAGACATACCATTTTTTATTTTGCGTACTTGAATCTGATCTTCTGATCCTTGGCTTGGCGAAAGGAGCACTTTCTGTAACTGAGGTGATGAATTTAGGTATTACAGGAAGATAAAGTGTATGAAGGGTTTTGCCACTTCCCATTAGCTCCTAGGTATCTTCCCTTTTTTATGACATACTGTGATTCTCATTTGTATGCCTTTTTTCCATGGGAAACAGCAGGAACAATATCCTTTGTACTGCTGGCAGGCAGCTGCCTCTGATACAGACACACCACTGCCTTTTGTGTACTTGAAGCATTGCCTCAGCCTGGAAAAAGAGACTATTTGTACGCCACCCTCTTGGTCAGTCTACAGTCCTTGCAAGCCCTTGCTCTGAATACAAGATCCCAGCAGAGGAAGTTATTTCTTGCAGTGACCCAGCATCAGCCTCTTTCATCAAGGGGCCACACTGACAAAAGCACAATGCTGTAAAAGGTCCTTCCTCTCCCGGTGGTACCTGGCAGTCACAGCAGAAAACAGAAGATGTGGGAAAGGGCTCTGGGAAGACACATTCACCAAAAGCATCTTACCACCACGAGCCTTATGAGTCTTACGATTCTGCATTAAAAGAAACTATATCATCCTTATCAGGGATAACTTATCATCCTTATCATCCTACACAGGGGTCTGTCTGCAGTATGCAATGCACACAGTGAGCATTAAGGATGAGAATTTCATGAACGTGAGAGACTGATGTCTTATGAAGCATGATCCAGCATGTAGATTAAAACTGGAAATTAGATGCGTGGCCTGTAAATGGATGTCTTCTCTAAAGCAGCAAAAGGAAGATGAGCTCCCTCACAGCTTTCCACTGGTACTTTGGGAAGACTCAAGCTCTCCAGTACAATGAGGAAATAAAACCACAAGTGTGGTTTTCACATGGGACTCCGGGCATCAGGGGATGAGGATTCAGACTTGCAGCTCTGCACTGAGGTCACGTGACTCACCTCAGAGCCCTCTGCTTCCTTTGCCCCACTTCCTGCCTTTTTTGTTTGTTCTATATTCATCAAAAGAGTCAACCTGTTCAGTTTTACCAGCACATCCATGGTTCAAGCTAGGCTCATGTGCCATGGCTACATTGCATAGCTGGCAGCAGAGCTGTGCTAGGTGACCCAAGTCCCAGGCATTGCTGAGATCTCAGTGCCTGTGCCACCCCTGTGAACACTCAGTTGAGTGTCCCCACACAATCTAGCCCTGTGATGTCTGGGGACATCTGCTGCTTCCTGCCTATCTACTTCTCTCAAGGACCCGCCTCTTTGGTGGAGGAGCAATGAGGCTTGTTAATACGAAGGCACTGGGACACAGCTCACATGGTCAGTAAGTTTGGTCATCCCTGACCAGGACGACAAGCTCTGTATGAGAGACTTCTCCTGCCTGAGGGTACAAAGCCGTGACCTTATTTTTTTTTTTGCTAAACTGTATGGTTTGTCCATTATACAAGACTGTGTTAGAAAACAATTATTTAAAATCAAGAGGATTAAAATCAACAAATAATAAAAATAAGTGTAGGTTCACTAAAATACAGTGATTTATACTTGGGATGGATGCAGAATTGCAAGGTCCAGCTCAGTTGTCCTGAGCTGTTTTACATTCTATTTTCCAGTTCCAATTTTTATTTCTAAGCTTCCATCCCTAGAGAAATACATAAGAGGCAGTTGTACAAAGTGCTTACTTCTATGCCAGAACCTATATTTTCATCTTCAGAACCTATTAATTTTTTATCTCTTGCAATGAGTTTAGGTTTGAATAAAGGACTGCTGGCTAAAAAAAAAAAAAAAAAAAGTATCCATTTGATAATCTTTTATTTCCATGTGTCTCTCACAGCATCACCTCTCAGCACTCAGGTGATGTTTTTAAACTATGACATTTTCACTCTCTGTAAGAAACACGTTCTTTTTGAATAATGAACTCATGCTTATAATTGCTTTTGCCTTAAAGAAAAAAAAAAGTAACTTTGCAACACTTCGCCAAGTCTTATCCCCCATATTTCCATATTGTGCTAAGATATAGGCAATTATTATTTAAGTCAAAAGGGAAAACCAAAATAATTTACATCATCCATCACAGCTCCCTTGCATGAATAAATTACAAGACACCATGGCAAATCAGTCGTGGAGAAAGGAACAATTTGCATCAAACAGTGTATTTGTGTGTATAATCTTTTTAATATTTTCTGACTTCATATACCAAAAGAGTGGAATGAATTCTGTGAACTTTAAGTCATACAAAGCTGTTTATTCTGAGTCTCTAATCAGTTAAACTGAGGATACAGCCATGGCAATAAAGAGAACAGACCTAACTCAGCACAAATTCAAAAATCTGTTTGCTGTTCAACTTGGTTTGCGTAGACAGGAGGTTCTTAATACAAGAATCATTTCCTAAGGGTGTATGGATGACAGTATATGCAAGAGGACCTGATTGTAGCAGCTAAAACTGCAATAGTTGTGATTAAGAATTTGTCAGTAGATGCCAAGAGGCATTTGCTTTCTTTAGGAAAAAATTAAGCAGGACCTCTGTTCTTCTCTTTTGGAAAAAATATTATGTCCTTATTGTCAGTCTCACATAACAGGGCAAGAGTGAATGTCCAGGATAAACCTGTTGCTGTCTTGCTTTTCGAGGTAGCTGATGCTCCAGGACAGGAAGGCATGGGAGAGGGGAGAGGATGTGAATGAACTTTTTGTCTTCAAAAAGACAAAAAGCAGGCGTTGAGGCTAAATTCACCATGGGAAACACAATTCCCATTTGTGAGGAGCATCACTACAATGAATATACATGAGAGTCTGAATTACTGTATTTAATTTTAGGGCTTCCAGAAAAGTTGGTGATGCAAAAGCCTCCACAACAGTGGTGTCTCCATCATGCAGAAAGTTTGTGTGCCAAAACAGGCTTGTTCTACTGCGTGAAGTACAAGCTACATACATCTACTCTCTGAAAATGCGTCATTCTCTAGGAAACAGATCTTAGAAGGTAAAACTTCAGCAGGACTCCTGGCTGTCTTTCCTAAGGCACACAGCACATGCCTGCCCTCCTGCTGAACAATCACTTGGTATCTTTTAACATTTACATAGCCACTCTTATTCTTTCCCACAGTTAAATCCTCTTTTATAATCCCCCGCTTCAGGGTCACAGCTCTGTAGCTACTGGTATTAAGGGGATTCAAGCAGGCAGACTGAAAGGGAAATATACCTCAGAGTTAATTTTGATAGGTGCTGCATATATCCATGGTCAATCTATGCTTCAGAGGGTTCCTGAGTGAACTAGGATAAATGGAGACCTAAAAAGAAAGATGATCTAGTCCTGTTTCACAGATGGAGGACTGGAGAGCTGTAAGTGGTAACTGCTGAATGACTTGCTCAAAATCATAAAGGAACTCTTGAGCTTATAAAATTTTAATTCAGCTCACTCACATCTGTGGCAAAATATTTTGGTTTAGCGCTTTGGTGGATTTCCAGGGGTAGAAGGAAATCTGATTTTTCTTTCTCCTGGGGAAAAAAATAAGAATAAAAAATTGCTAAAGCTCATGAAGACTTAGCAATAGACACAGAATTGCCTGTTGTGGAAATATTCACAGTATTGCCAATTGTTAAAAAATTACTAGCTATTTTTGATATAATATCTTTACTGTTTCTGCAAGTACCTATGTGTGTACATTGAACGCACATTATAAATGTTATATCCCTGTCTCACCTCCCTGCTCTATTTTCCTTCCTCTCATATAAACTAAGTGTCCTAAATTTAATTTCCCCCCTTACGAATTGGCTGCCCTTTCATGTCAGGAGAGAAAACGCCCACTCAGCATAGCTTGAAAGGAACCTGTCTGCGGTTGGGAGGGAGAAGTCGAGGTGCCTCTTTAACTAACTAAATTAAATACAACTAGAGCTCCAAGCAGCTGGCAGGTTTGATTTGGATGTAGGATGCTGTGAGATAGTGATAAGTGAGCGCTCCAGACCAAAGGGAATTAAAAGGCTGTACTTTGGTTTAATGGAGTCACTCTCTTTCTGTGGCACATCCATTAAGGACACCGTGCTGGCACGCTGCAGTGCCTGCACCACTTCAGCTGCAAAAGGCTAGCTTCAAATCAGGCTGAGCCTTGGGCTCTGAAGCACACAGGTGCACAACTTTTGAGAGGGGCAGAACAAGGTCCCTGCCATTCTGTCCGTAGCCTCTTCATAGCCTTGTGAGTGAAGGGAAAGCTTTTGTCAGATCAGAGGTTTGGATCCTGCTCTGGATCACATGGGAAATACCTGCCAAACAGCCCACGAGGTGGTTCAGAGAGTGCAAGAAAAATCACATTAGCCTAAGTGAGAAATTTGTCAGTCTATTAAATAATTCCTTAAACCTTGTAATGATAGAATTACAGAAAACCGTTTCTTCCTCTATCTTTTACATTTATTTAATAGTGCATTAGACAGCAGTTTGTGTGTAGTCAGTCAGTATTCCTTGCTCTCTCCTGGTATTAGTACTTCTCTTGTTCATATAAGCCCTCCCTTGAGGAACTATGAAGATTGGAAAACATTTTTAAAGATTATGATTCAACTGTAAAACCTTACTATTTGTCAATGTCACCAACAGGCAGGTGTGATGCCTCGAAGTGTCTTTCAACTCTGCCTTTTAAAAGAACTAAAAATGTAAATGAAATTTTGATTTAATAATTAGTAAAATATATTTGACACTTGTCTGCCTCTGGTAATAAGGGGAACTTGCCTTACATTCACAAAATATTATGAAACATCCTCAAGGAAGATGTTGCAGAAGCAAAAAACTGTGACTGGATGCTGTTATATGCTGTGTTTCCAACCAGCTACTCGGTAAGAGACCCCTGCAGACAGAAGAGGTCAAATATTCAGTTTTAAGGCTTTTTATTCCTTTCCTTTAGAAAATATTTTCTCTCTTCGGAGCACTTAAATTGTGTCAGAGCAAGAAAACAATGGTCATGAGGTGCTGAAAGTGTTTATTATCATAAGCAATGCCTCTGAATGCCAAAATTTCTAACTAATAGTAGAAGACTGAACACTAGAGTAATTATCATGACATGGAGTTTGACAACCCCCATTTCCAAGCAGCAGTCATTACAGAATCCTTGGTCTTTTGCACAATTCAAAGCTAATCTTTAATTTTTGTTCTTTTGTGTACATGTGCCACTCTAACTTACATGGTAAAACAACTCAAGAACATGTAAACATATTTGTTTCCTCATGCACTGAGATGCATATTTATGGATAATTTTATGTAAAACATGCAGTGAGGAAAAAGGAAAGATTGTTTCAAATAAAATGTATTAGTTCTGTAGAGAGAAAAGAATGCATTGGATTAAGGATAAGTGCCACACAATTTGAATTATTGATTTAAAAAGGAAAAGCACCGAGTCACATGAGACTGTACATACAGTACTGGCAAAACCAAGAGAAATTCAAATAAAAGAAAAGAAAGAAAATATCCCTCCAAAGATGATGACTCTCCAACCAAATTCAATCCTCTTCTTTACCTTTAATTTATTTTATCTGATATTTTTTCATTTGTCCTCTCTTGGAGGTGAGGTCATTACTACTCTCGGTGTTACAACAGCAGCTAGAAACCCCAACTGTGATCAAGATTTCATTGTGTCAAAAACTATTGTGGACAGAGACATTTCTACCAAAAATATCTTGGAAAAATGTCAACAGTGTGACTAGGAATCGAATGCCTTAGTTGATCTACTTGCCTAAGCAAACAGTGTAAAAAAAATAGGCTGCATTTATGTAATTAGAGATTGCATTTACGCAGTGAAAACTATGATTTCAGTGAAACTTCTGCTTGCTTTACATTGCCAAGATTATGCCCACTACTGCACTATAATTAGTAAAGATGGGAGAGAAAAATAATGGGAAGGTGTGATAGTTATCACTTTGGACGTAATTATTTTCGTCTATAACAAAGATAGTTTGTTGTGTGTTGGCATAGCTTGCTTTTTTTTTTTTTTTTTTTTTTTTTTTTTAATGAGGCAAAGGCTCTATAAAAGGTGCATTGACAGCATGCACAGGATGGAAAAGATCTGTAGCAAGGTCTTAATGGAGTTCCCACAGCAGTTCTACAAAAAGGTCTCCTTAGATATTTTATTTGTTGCACCTAGACACCAAGATATTTCTGGCTACTAATGTTACACTATCCTCTAAAACAATAAACTGATAGTGATTCAAGGTAAGTATTTCACTGGAGATCTGTATTAAAAATGGAAAGAAGTGAATGGCTGTCTGATATTTCCTAGCTTATCAGGCTTTTTGGATGGCCATTATTTTCCCAACCAACTTCCCATTATAAGTGTCAAGATTCCCAAGATAGAAAACATGCAATTTTGCTCTACTTTCTGTAATTATGACAAAATAAATTTCCAATGAACCTTCATTGGAAGTGGAAAATGAAAGGAGATGAATTCGACATTATTAATCTAGAAGTTATTTTGAAAACCTTCTGGATACAACATTCTGACACACGAAACCAAGCTCTGCCTTCAAAATAAGTGACTTTGGCTGTGACTAGTTTAGTAAGAGCCAGTGGTATTCTGAACACATCCAAACCTTTCACATCTTTTGAAGTCTGATTTCAATATCTAGGATCTCAAATTAAGGTAGAAGGATTTCGAAATTTGGGTGTTAAGAGCGAAGTTAATGAAAAACAAATTTGAGAACTGACACAGCAAAGGACATTTTCTAGAAGGTTGGGTCTGAAATGGATCTGCATGTCTGGGTGATCTTTAGGTATCAAATCCAACCACTGCCATTGCTGTGTAGGTAGGGCTCTGACAGTGATGTTTTAGATGATTAAGCTGTAATTTAAAAACCCCTTCACTCCTGCCCTCTCTTGGAGGTTGACAGCCCTTTGCCAGAGCAGAAGGGAGCAGGTGCTGGTATCTTCCCCACCCAAACTCACCAGGCAGTGCTTCAGCTCAGCCAGGATAAGGTCTCTCTGCTGGGAGGCCACCCTGTGACGGCAGTGGCTGCAGGACAGGCACAGCCAACCCAACTCCGTGGCCACCAGCTACCAAGTCATAGAAGCCTGTAATCCTCTTCTACAAAAAAATTAAAGCCCTTGAAACAAAAGACCATAGGGAGTGGGTCCTTAGAAGAACACAGTGGTATTTTCTGGTATGTAGGAGTATACCTTTGGAAGGAAAACACTCCCCATGGTAACCACGAGGTGATGCATTTGCCTCTCTTACCCCAGAGGATCATACCTATTCAGTGCTTTCAGAGGCTATCCTCCTCCCTCACAGGATCTTGCCTATGACTTCCAACTTCCACACTTCTGTTTTCACAGCAACACCAAAGGGATCCTAAGACAGCTACCACAGACTGTATTTAGGTTCAGAACAGTTGTTCAAGCTAATCTGGCAACACATTTTACTGATATAATTACAGACATAGTAGTTAAACCAGTGCAACAACCCTTTGGGATCTCTTACTCCACAATATAATTGCTTTGTCTGGTTACTTTTATTTTACTTTGCTTACAAGATATGAACCCTGACCAATTTTGCAAGAATCTCTGGAAATATTTCTTTTTTTTTATGGCCAAATACCATCCCTCTATAGCCCCATATGACAGCCAGCAGCACTTCTCTACACATTTTCTCAGAGCTCCCACAGCAACACAGATGTGCAGGCAAGAATGATGAACAAATGGAATTAATACTTGCAGAAAGCAAAATTCAGTTAATAAAGCAATATCCAGGTATAAATGACCATAAAAGAAATCTTGTTTTCCTTAAGAAATAGAACTGTAATGTTCCAGAGACACCTCTCCAAATACAGTTCCTTTCTTACATTGGATTAAACACAATCACAGGAAAAGCAAGAAAATATAGTTAGACCTGAAGTAGCAACTCTCCTTCTGGAGGCATAGCTCCTCATTTCTGCAGAATTTTTCACCATTCTTTTTGGATAGGGCAAATGTTCCACTGAATCTTGGTTTTAGTTGAGTTCTAAATATGCTTGTAAGACAATAATAGATTTTTTTTTCACAGTGTCTGAATATAGCATCTGTGTAATCCAACTGAACTGCCAGATAATGGTTCGTTTTCCTGTACGTTATTGTTGTATGCAATTATACATCAGATGAAAACATGTGTTGACTTTTGGCTAAGTACTGAAAAAGCTTACAAGTATTTTTTTTGTGGTACTGAGCAGGAATTCAGCCACCAGAGGTATTTGTATAATAAAGAGCAATATATAGTGTATTTTATTTAATTTGGTCATGCTGTAACTGTTTCACTTCCTCCATTCACTAGAGTTTTCTGGTGGCATATTTAAAGCCAATTATTGTCTGTCATTACTCCCTGCAAGGAATAGCCATACATTTTCTCACTGTAGAAATAATCAGCAGTAACAATGCAATATCAAGCTGCTACCTTTCTAATGAGCTGAGAAACATAAACATTAATTTATTGTAGCTTCTCATGTCACAAAAAAAAGACATCAATTTTTATTTTAATAAAGTTAAAACCACTGAAATTTCCTGTAAAACACACTAATAAGCATTTGATTGAATTAATTAACATTACCTGTTATTTCAATGCTCTTGATGAACTACAGAGCAGGATGTCCAGCAGTTTTATAATTCTTAAAAATTATTTTAGAAAATATAGAATCATAACATTCCAATTAGAGAATTACCTGCCAGTTTTCTGTAGTTTAATTATACCAATAATAAAACAACTAGAAATGCCTAAGTTGACAAAGAACACAAAGCCGGAAATTCTTACAAGTTTAGAGGTGTCCAGGTTTTACAATTTATATGTTAAATACGTAAGGATAAATTCTAAAAGACATTCTGGTGTCTAAAGGCACATACCACTGAGCTGGGTCATTTTCAATTATGCTCATTTTGGTCACGGTAAGTTCAGCCCGCAGTTTGGAAACCATCTTTATGCCATCTGTCTCTTTAGTACCCTATATTTAGTACCCTAACAGAATTATGCTTTGAAATTAAAACCCTGATGCACCGTTTGCATCCTTTTTTCTCTCCCTTTGCTTCCACTGCTATTTTACATTTTCACACAACCCATACTTTTATTCTGCTTGGTCATGTAGGGATGTCCAGATGTGTCCTAACAGCAGAACAGACAACTTAATGACCACATGGAGGACTGCAGCCCGGCTTGGCTATGAAATAGCATGCTGTCACCAAGACACTGCCAGTTTTACATATGTCCATTAGCAGGCACACAGATGTTGAGGGCATTTTCTCAGCAGAAACAAAATGCTTGGAGGTCAGGTGCAAGTGAAAAGCCCTGACCCATGAGCACTGCAGCAAACAGTTGAGGCAGCAAAGATGATCCTTCCTTCCAAGCCTTCCCTCCTGCTGCCTCCTAGCATGACAGTGGGAGGGAAAATGCACAGCTCAGAGGAGTCTAAATGTGAACAGCTGAGCTCGAGTGAGAGCTTTTTACCTCCTCAGGATTGTTTTATAAAAGGAATTTTTTCTCTTTTTTTTTCAAAGATGAGCAAACCAGCAGTGGAATACACAAAAAAGTATTACAAATTAAAACCAATGCTTAACTAAATATAAAATTTTGCCCACTATGTTTTTATTCTGAGACAATTGCTTTTTTATCAGAGATTTGTGAGCCCGTCAGAAGTATGTAGAAATACTGACACAGTAGCATTATTCCCAAATTATTCATGTTATTATATAAACGCTAGTGAGACTGTTGGTTTATATTTTAAGAGCTTATGGTCATTCCTGATTATGGTCCATTAGTTCTTTCTACATATTGGCTGTAAATAAATTGGAAGGTATGTTACTTATATACTTATATACTTACTTAATTCCATCAAATTGAAAATACTTCCCCTAGCAGTCAGCCTCTTACAGAAACTTGCAGCATTTCACTCACATGACGATGCGTGTATGAAGTAGTGGATGATCACCCTGAATAGATAGAAAACGATGAAGGCTCATGATACCCTGAACCCTTTAGGTGCAAGGGAACTATCCCAGTGACTCTGCTATCTGTGCAGAGGATTTTCTTGAGCAGCACACTGGCACCCTGTTCATAGCTTCCACCTCACAACAGTTCATATAAACCTTGGCAGACTGGACTAATATCTCTCCCAGGAGTGGCAGTACTCATGAAGTCCCACCTTTGCTCCAAGCCAGCCAGACTGATGCCATAAATTTATGTACACAATAGTGTAACTCCTGCATTAGCTGCCATTCTAAATCAAATTCCTTTTCTTTTACTTGCTTGGTCACTGTGGCCACACAGCCCTGCTAGGACAGAAGAGAATGATGTAACCCTCTGAAACATCTGCATTTTCATCTATACAGTGCCCTGTATGCCAGTGTCACTACTGATCCCACATCAGCCTTTTTCCTCCAGGACAGTAGGAATCCAATTGCTGTGCATTCACAGGGGAAGGGGAAGTTGCCCTGAATTGGCCCTAATTTTCATTCTATTGGTACCCAAGCTAGAGAGATGTCTCACTCAAGACCTGAAAACTCCTGGGCGGCCTTTCTTGTCTACCTTTTTAGACAACTTTACTACCTGAAAGCTCATTTGGTTCAAACAGATGAGTTCACAAGAGCTGACAAAAAAAATTCTGCCGCTCTGGGGAGTGTAAATTCTTCCATGCATGAGAGGCAAAAAAGTAGCTGATGTGTGAGGTGACATTCAAAGCAAGATCATTGCACTGCTGCCTCTGCAGAACAGAATTATTATTTTCTGCTGCTGTTCTCTGCGTGTGTTGAGGCCGCAAGCCAGGCTGGTGTTTGCAGCTGAGAAACAGAAAGAAGCACAAACATTTTCATGCCTTATAGCTGAATTCTGCAAGGCATAGCACATCTTTTTGGAGGTCATGAGCCTCTCCAGATAGGTCAAACCAAACACCTTCTGGGTTTGCATCCCTAAGGAGAAAACATACTTTTTTAATGATATAAATGTCAAAGAACTACAGCCTGTTAAAATGTGTTACTGCCTTCTGGGTAATTTTACACCGACTTTAATTATCCTCCATCTTCACTTGAAAGCCTGATTAGCGTAAGGATCAGTCAAAGCCACATTGCCTGCCCAGCTGTATGCAGCCCCACGTGGGGGAGGATTTCAGACACATGCCAGAGACACAGCAGATACTGAACTACACCGGGAGTATCTCACATCTGTACCAATTTAGTACCCACAAGAACAACTAAGAGGCTCTTCTGCTCTTTCAGACCCTGGGATGCCTTTACTAACACAACTTGGATGCTAGAAATACTAACTTAAAACTATGCAATTAAGCCAAATTTCTCATTCCTGTTTCTTTATGAAAGATGTAAGAGTTATACCCACAAAACAATTCTATTTCAGACATAATGAAGACTAATGCTGGAATTTAAAGCTGTGGTTCATACATGATGGTATGCTAGAAAGAGAAATGTTCAACAATTTGCCATTCAGGTTTTATTTTTCTTATGCCAAGGTAGGGGACATTTTTTGTTCATTAATACCAAACATATATTTGTTTCATCTGACTTTAATCCCATCCAGTGCAACACCGAAGCAGAACAGAACTCTAGATCACCTTCAATCAAACTAGCTTATCATTATTTATTTTTTTAATGTTAAGGGTATAATACACCAGGGTTACTGAACAAGAATTAAAAGCAACACAAAGTAATGTATTTCCACCTTGCATTGACACACAACTTTTTCAGACATCACGTGCTAGGGCAAGTATGATGTCCATGTATTTTCTTCTTCACTCCAGGATGTACTCAGGTAATTTTTAAATGTTTGGCAACATAGATTTATACCATTGCTCATTCTTCACTGGTCTGCAGCTCCATGCATCCAAGTTTCATTACGTGATGCCTTTTGCATATGTTAGATACTATTTCTGTGTTTTCTGAATTACCCCTAGACCCAGTTTTTTCCATCTCTATGTCTGCATTTCTTTAACTGACCACTACAGAGCTGTCTATAGCTATGGGGTCCCCAGTGTCCCGCTGTGCCCTGTCTCTTATCACCCCATGCCTGCACACCTCTGTGACCAACCTGTGTCTCCCTCTCTCAAGACCTTTCCTGTCATACCAAGTCTGCTTCTCCCTTAGTGACATTGCTGTGTTAGAGCCATAAATACCTTATTCTGTACAGCATAACTACTTGCTACTGCTGTCTATCTAAAGCTATGGTTGTACCACGCAAAGATAAACAAAAGTAAAACAAATTAGCCATAGCTAACTGGTCAATTAGAGAATTTGCTGTCACAGCTAAACCAGGGAAAACAAAACTGCAGGCAGGTCAGGAGTTCAGACAGAGCAAACTTATCAAGCCACAGGCCTGAGGTCTTATGACTCAGTGCAGAGCCTATGTCTTGTTACAAGCAACGTCAATACCTGTTACAGGGCTACATGGATAGCATCATGGAAGCACAAAAGATTCCGTGACCTGTGAAGATTGCAAAGCTGTGAATAGAGAACATGGGGAGATCTGATCCTATACACCTTCATCACACCTACATCTCTGAGCTTGGGCAAAGGCAGTTTTCTCTTCAGTATCGTAATTTATTAAAGGTGTCTCAAGCATTTTAAACTCTCCTGCCTGGTATCTCTTTAGGAGAGGTGGACCCTGATGAGATGCTTACTTTGAGAGCTTGAAGCACAAGCAGGTTCCGATCAAGTGAGATGTGCTTTTTGAGTTTATACAGTGCTGATTTTTTCATATGTCTTTTAGCAACAGTGGGATGTTGTTTTTCTTAAGCAGCAATATTTTTAAAGTACATACAGTATTTAAAAGAATGAGCAACTGGTGGCTAGTCAGTGTTATGAAATAATGAAGCTGAAGTACCTTCAGCCATTTGGCATCTTGAGTCACTCAGGCAAATGCAAATCCCCTTGGTAAAAATATTTCAACACTCAAATTATGACAGCATAAAAATTTAACAGGTGAGGTTAACTTTACCCCCAGATGAAAGCGTACTATTACAGAACTGTAGTATCACATGTACCCTTATCAAAATAAACTAATATTTGAAAATTACTCTCAGAGTAGGCCTTAGATATTCTAGAGTCCACCAAAATGTGGGATCTAGATGGGTCCTAAAAATGCAAATTTTCTTATACTTTTATGTTGTTAGCTGTCCTCTCCTCTATCCCAACCTGCATCGCTTTTGACTGCACTTCGACTGCTCAAGACATGACTTGGACCCCTGGTTCCTCACCCTCCTGTTCCTCATCACATTTCCATCACACCATCACAATTACCCCCAAGTTTCTGCCTCTCATGGTTGGTGCCACATGTCCTAAAACAGGGGACATGTCTAAGGCTGTCCCTGTCTTTGTACTCTGCTGTTTACAAAAGATAACCAGAATCTATCAGTCTTGTACAAAATAACTGCAAATTAAATAGAACTGTGCAACTTATTACAAACTCAACATAGCAGAATAACAGGGCAAATATATTATCTTATCTGTGCATTCTTTTATTGCCAGATTATCTTGGACCTATCAGTGTAGTCATCTAAGCCCTTACATGAGCATCAATATAAACAGCAAAGTCCCTAGTGGATCATCACTGATGTTTCATTAACAGCACCTTCTTTCTCAATAATAAAATACGGTCATTAGAGGTGAACTCTGATTGGAGAAAAGAAACTCCTAACTTCTTATTTTCCCATCCATAACCATCCCTAACTTCAACAGTGAGTTCAGTAAACCATCCTGCCATGTCTAAACCAAGTGCAAGACATAACTGCCACAATGATCTCCAGTGATCTCCTCTAAAGCAGATTTCTGAGAAGACAAGGGACCTGTCTGCATCGCCTGTGTGTCACCATTTAATTTCTCTTTACATTTTATAAATTCTCAAATAAACTTAGAACTCGTGTAGGGCATCAGACCTGGCAGTGCTGAGTTTCCCCAGTCAGCTGAGTCAGGATGGCGTGGAGAATGCTGGTGTTCCAACTGTAACCCACCCAGGCAAATCACTTTATAGCAGTGGGAACCCTTGCAATAAAGTAAACATCTGCACATGATGGATGATCTGAAGCCTAAGGTCTTTCTATTTCACAGACACCATTGAAATGCCATCAGTCATATAGCAGTTTTCAGTCATGATATCAATCAAAGCCATATTTTAGTAAAGTTTAGCAGGAACACTTTGCATCCTGAATTATCAGATCTCTGCCTTTCAGTGCTTATGATATTGTCACATTTTTCACTGAATGGCTTTGGAAAATACAGAAGTTCCTGGAAATGAAATTAAATCGTGCTGGCTTATCCTTACACCGTAACTTCCAGCAACACTCTGGAAGTATCAATAGCAAAACTTATGTTTCTAGGTGTTTAACACAGTAACCAGCAAACAATTTTTGGTTAGACTAATGTCCAAAACCCTCATTCCAACAGAAAGAAAGTCTGGGTTTCAGCCATTTCTGGAAGGAATAAAAACAATCTAAGCAGTTCTTCAATTTTTATGTGATTCGGGAAAAGAGGCTTTTCACGCCAAAATAAGAACAAAAGCATTGCATAAGGTGAGTTTTGGCAAACCTGTTTTTGACATGTTCTGCAGACAGGACAAGCAGGTACAGAGAAGACACGAAGATATGGATTTTGTGCTGGCAGCCTGTAAAGCGAGGCTTCCTTGCACTTCAGGCAGGACAGGCAGAGAATCTGGGCAACCCCAGGGGAGGGTACGGTTTTCTTATTTAAGGAGGTGAAGTTTGTCTTCATATCTAAGCAGCACAGCAACAGCTGTGATGAGGCTCAGCAGGTATCATCTGTCTTAATTTTTATTAGGTGGTTTTGTTCAAAACTAAATTTCTGAACTATGTAAATCAAGGCAACACTATGGGCTTTCACGTAACTATACCAGTTGGTGGCACCAGGTGGGTATCAGTCTTATTTCTTTCATACCCCTCATGATCTTTTGGCCATGAGAGGCAAATCCAAATGTGTAATCCTGATCCTATTCAGGAAAACAGCAAAGCACTCAAAGTCCAGAGGAGTCCAAGTCCCCACTCAGAACTTGAAGCTTTCAACAAAACACTTGAGCCTTCCCTTCTTGCAGCACAAGAACTGGTGCTTATGGCCTGTTTTTCCTGTAACAAATCCGTGTTTCAAGGCAGGGCGTTGACCTGTGAAATTCAGTGTATGTGTCTTTATAAGTCTTCTTCAAAACACACACTGATTCCAATCACTGAAGATTATCAAGTCCCAGAGAAACAAACCCTGTGCCTTGATAGTGACACAGGAGCAGAGCCACTTTGAGCCAGCTCCGCCAGCTGACTAATGACTCCAAACAGCTCCTCCACAGTGCCCTGTCTGATGGACATGCTGTTTGCCTATCTGGTTAGGAAAGGCAATTTCATTGTCTGTTCTTCCAGGGGATGAAGATACAGATAGATGGGTGTGCCTCTAGCACATACTAGCAACAAAACTCTCCTGCAGAGGGTCAGTGCACAGATTTACATTTTAAAGAGCATCCTAAAGTGGGGAGCCGAGTCAAACTGCCAACTACCCACACTGGTGAATTTTGGGACCACGTAACAGTGTCTACTTTTCTAACTCAGAACCTTCCGTAAAAAAGGTCTAATGGCACTGGCACTGAGCAGTCACTGGAGCTGCTTGGCTACTGCTGTGGTCTAAGGAATTAATGTGAAACTCTTTCTGTTCCCAGGGATGGAAATGCCACTTCATATGCACAAAGCAGTAATAAAAAAGGAAATGAGTGTTCACAATGCAACAGTATACATTACAATCTAATGTCATTATGAATGCCTTTGGCTGTAGGTTATTTGTGTTTTATAACTTCATAATTAATGATCTGTAATGAAAAAGCAGTGCACATACAGAGCTTTAAACAATTCAGCATACTTCATTTTGGTTTTGAAGGTGTCTTTTCATAGTTCTTCACAACATATTCTGGAGTATATCATTACATACGTTTCTTAAACATAGTCTTTCTTTAAAATTAAACTTGTTATATTTTCTTGAAAGCTGTCATCTTAAAAATACAGTGATGTTTCAATTTAGCTGAGATATATTGAAAGAAAGGAGGAACTTTGTGCTCAGTTTTAATGTGTTTTTCAAGGTCTACTGATGTTTGTTATATTTGGTTTTAGCTGGTAAGGAAAATGAGATAGAAAAAGAAAGCTGAGCTGGGTGAACGGTTCATAAAATTAGTTTGAACTTGCCTAAACAGAAATTTTATGCATCCCAAGCCTCATTTTTCTACTGAATGTTCAAGTCTGAATTTCAGCTACACTACACCTCTTTGCTTTTCTGTCTGTCACTCTAAACTTATCATTACCCTTTGTGTGATTAGAGAAATACTTCCTTAATACATAATTGTTTTCTTTCACACTACTGTAAAGGAAAGTCAACAGAGTCACATTGATGTGAAAGTAGCATGAGGGAGATTGGTTTTAGTTACCTTTTGGTATCTAAGGTTACAATTGAAAATAACAATAGGGATGGTTAGTGATGGCAAGGAGAGTACTGATAATCTCAGCTGTTTTCCTCCTTGTGAACATGGAGTCAAGCCTGACAGCTTCCAAAGGAGCTACACTCTTCCAGTACTAAATTTCCCTGAAAGGGAGTCCCTTCCCAGTTGAACTCATCATCTTTTTAAACTTTTTTTTTTTTTTAACAAAGTAGTGCCACAAGCAATACAAGCTGGCAGTTTGATTTTAGAAACCACAAGAAAGGTGGTAAGCAGACTGCCTGTGGAGTTCACCCACAGGAGTAATCCCTGCAGATCAGCACAGAGATGTATCTGTCTGCAACTGTTTGGCAGATAAGTAACAGGTAATTTCCCAGAACTGTTTATGGCTCCTTTTATCAGACCTAACATTCACTAATTTCTCTTAAGACATTTACCAAACATTAAGTTCTTGAAACATTTCCACTCTAGGAATAATAATTAACCTGTCAGACTTCATCAGGGAGATGACATCTGTGTGAAAATCTAAGTGATACCTTTTTTATGAGGGCTGCATCGGACACAGCAGAGAAAAAATGCTTACAATCATTATTTTTAAATAGAGGGAAATGAGAAAATACTATCAGGTAAAAGTGGAGCTGAAAAATAGGCAGAATATTAATCCATTTGATTAGTCCTCTGTAAATAAGGGTAGCTCTCCAGGTATGAAGGTAAAAAGAAAGAAAGGTGGCTCAGAAGTCTTTTATTCTGACCTAAATGCATGAAAAGATTACTTTGATGCTTATGAAGAAAACTGCTTCAAAGCTATGGGGGAAGATAAGTAATGATCTATTAATGTTTGTAAAACTACAAAAAGTTCTCCTACTATCCAGCAGGCTCTGGACAAAGATGTGGTGTTGGATAAAGTGGTTTATGACAGCATGAAGGACAGGGAGGCATGGGGTAGAATGTACATCAAAATTATGGTGCTCTTTTCTTCCAGTGTCGATTGGTCTTGCAATAATTTCTAAAATAATTCTGAAAATCTAAAATAGCATTTATGACAGGGGACTACACAAAACAAAGCCTTTGGCAGCTCACTGGACACCTCAGCCATACTTTGGACAGCTGAGGACAAACATTTGTGCTGACAGTGACTAGCCAAAGAGAGTGTGCTGTTTTTCCCAGGTGACTACTGCCCCAGTGCAGGGGACCAGCCTCCTGTGGTGTTCAATTCCAGCTCATTTGGCTGAGACAGTTGACTGAGATGAGACTGTACATAAAGGATACCTCCAAACACAGACCCTACCTTTTAGGGGTAATTTGACAGTCTAGACATTTTTATATTTAATAAAGAGCACTCAAATTTAGTGGAAGGTAAGTGTTTCAGACTTTCCAATGGTGTTTGTTAAAAAACAAAGAATCCAGGTTTGGACTGAATCCCGAGGCTGGGACTAGAGCTATTTACTAAACCTTCTCTGATGAGATTTTTATCCTAAGTAGTTTGCGAGTTTCCCATCAAAGAGCATCTGCTAAGAGCAGTATAAAGCAGTCACAGCATGATCGGGGAGAATGACAAGCACATTGGTTATTCATCACTGACAGAGCAGTGACAGCTCTAGGCCTTCAGTCTAACCGCATTTCCGAAAGGAAGCAGGTGGATATGAAAAAGCAAAGAGCCTGAAAGTGAATCCTGGGAGAAATCACGTAGACTGACTGTCCAGCCCTCAAGCTACCAAGTTGCCCAGGATAACAACATGGCAATGGTTTCGCAAAAGGACTTGAGCCAACTTTAAACAACGATGGATAAGTCCACCTGCTCACCCTCCAAGAGACTCCCCTCCACATATGCACCCTGCCAGAAGATTTAATAAACTAGAACTGTCTCCTGGATAGGGTATTGGTTAAGGCACCAAGTCAGTCTATCCCTTTGTTGTCATCAGCAAACAGTAAGAAACAAAAGAAATGTTACATGATTGTACAGGCCCTTCAGGTTACCATTCTCGCTCTTCAAAGCCCTTAGGGAAACACATTCATCTGACATGGAAGCAGTCAACACTTCACATTAGGTACCTATCCAAAAAACATGTTTAGTCAAAGGTGATTGTTGCCCTCTATTGCTGCTGGGAAAATGTCACAAGCACAACTGCTCCCAGAAAGTGACGAGCATGAGTGTGTGAGAGAGAATGAGATGGAGAAAGAGAGGAATACGAAGATCAGGCAACTTCATTTGTACTCCTTAACTGAGGGAGATGCATCCTCCCCCGGGAGGAGAGGAAGAATATTACTGGCAAAATGATAACCCCAGAGGCAGTAAGAAAGCTGGAGTTCTGCAACCAATGTTGGAACCTGGCCAACAGCCACTTCTTGTCTAAGTAAGCCTGGGTCTGCATATCTATGTGCTGAAGTGAAACTGAACTCCACCTGAATTTCCTAGGAGAAAAGTTTGCCTCATTTTTTGATATATTGAATTTTTCCACATATTGGACATTTTTCCAATAGACTTTCATTATGTAAGTCCTTTCTTTATAAAAAAAAAAAAAAAGAAAATATGAGCTTGAATCTTGCCATGGGTGAAGTCTGCTGACTATAAGCACAGGGGAAAGTGCATGTGGTTCATCTTGGCTTTGTTAAGACTTGCATTTGCTCCAGTCTGGTCTGTACACATCCCCTTCTGAACTATGGCAATTCAGAATAGATATACTGAATATTCACTTAATGTTGGCATAAGGGATTTCTATGAAGTTGTGCAGATAATTAGTTACCAGATAATTTTCTTAGCAAAAGGCAAATACTAAAACACAGAGTGTGCACAGATTTGAAGTAAACACCTGTAGTTTGCTATCAGTAAAAGCTCTTGACAAATACACAATGCTGCTTCTTAAACACTAGTAAATTAAGCTTTTTGGTACCTAGATGGACAGAAGAGGAATTTCTTTAAATGAGAAGACAATGATGATACTTATTAGCTAGCAAGGCTGTGAAAAAATCAATTCTGTTCTCTCAAAGTTACGACTTCTCAATACAAAAAGTGAAACCTTTCTAATAATATCGATTACCATTGTTAAACTGTGAAAGAACAGATTATCTACTCATGCAAATAAGGAGAAAAATAATATCCAGATTTAGAAGACTTATCGGAAGAACAATTCTGCCCTAATGTAAGAGATTAGGAATATGCCTTTTATATGTTTTATCCAATACTCTTTCTGCAAAGTTAAATCAAGCTGTGAGCTACATCATGGGGACTGCATGACAGCAGCTTCTTTGTCAAAAATAACCCATGATTTGCTGTGGCACTTTTATTGTGTGATACCTTCCTCTACAAGCCAGATGATGCGACAGAATTGCATCCTTGCAAATGATCCCAAATTAAAGTGACTGGCTTGTCCTCTAGCAGGTAAAGGTTGGAGAAACTAGACTTTGGAAAACCTGGAGAACCTCTTAGGATTCAGTAAGTGAACTGTTCCACATGAGGCAGGACTACCCACTGGGAAGTGACTGGCTGAGTAACAGCCCTGCTGGAGAGGACCTGGGGTAGTGATGGACATTGAGTTGAATGTGACATAACAGTGTCTGCTCATTGCAAATACAGCAAAATGCACACATGGCTGCCTTAGGAGGAACTTGGCTAGCAGGTCAGGTTAGTTACTACCCACCTTCACTTGGTGCTGCTGAAGCTAGAAATGGAATATTGTGCCCAGGTTTCTGTCCCCCTGTTTAGGAGTTATCCTGAGAAATGAGAGAGTCCAGCACAGGGCTACACAGAGGGTCCAGGGCCTAGAGCATGGGATGCTAGACACCTGAGGTTGCTTGGTGTGGGGAAGGAAAGGCTAAGGAGTGATCTGATTGTGCTGATGATCCATATACCAAAGATGGAAGGCACAAGCCAGGGTAGTGACTGGAGCAGTAAGGCACAGCCTTTACAAGAGCCTTTGCAAAGTGGAAATTAATTATCATCTCAGAAAATTTATCTTTTAGTCTGGAGCTCAGTAGTCAACTGAAAGCATTCAGGCTCAACAGTTCCTCTCTTCTTTCTCTGGGGAAGCTCCATGCACTACTCCCACTATTCATGCCATTTCCTGGGTTCCCATGCTGGGAACACTGGCTTGTCTTGTGGTTTCAGAGTGCACAGCCCTCACTGCCATGCTGGGGGTTCCATCAGTGGCAGTGCTCCCCAGGGCTTTAGTAAGGTAAAGAGAACAATTTACTCTGATGCTTCAGCATGTGTCTGAACACAGGTAGGGTGGCAACTGTCTAGCTCTACTCTGACAGGTGAATATTTTAAATGGATTATTAAATCCATCTTTCTAATTAAACTAGCAAACCCCAAGAACAAACCCCTAAACTGCTAATCCAGTACTCACACAATGGTAAAGAGCTTTGCAGAAGTACCAAGGACAAGCTAAAATAATGAGACTGTAAATCCCAGAAGTAGATGAACTTGTGAGTTATCCCACCTGGCTCAATTCCCACAATGCTGAAGAGTAAACTGCTAGATGTGGGATCATGAAAAACCCAAGTAATGGATCTGTGATGAAGAAAAGCCTTTCAATCTTTGCTGATGAGGGAGCAGAGAGCAAGACAAGGGAGACAAATGCCAGTTCCATCACTGAGTAGCATGTAATCCAGTTCATTGAGCAGAACTGGGATAGGCTCCAAAGGGACATGCCTGCCAGTCCTGTTAGCAGGAGTGGGGATATTAAAGTTGTGCCCAGAGAGGAAAGATAAAATAGAGCATCAAAAAGATAGACAAAGTAAATAATTTAGCTCAGTGGTGAAAAGATTTTTTAATGTCAAATTTCCCATCTTTTAACTATTTTGGCAACACCTTCTTTGCCTTATTTGTCACTTGTCAGATAGAGAAGAACTGATCTCCATGGCAACACATTATATTAAATGTAGGAAGCAGAATCTATCTATCTATCTATCTATCTATCTATCTATCTATCTATCTATCTATCTCAGCATCTCAGCATCTAAGCTTATTAAAGCTTATTAAATAGTAACCTACAGTAAGAGGGGAACAGGGAAGGGACCCAAACTGAAGCATTTGTTCAAGGAAAAGAAAATGCACTAGTAGATACCAACTAAAAATGGAGTATATTCAAAAAATGGAGCATATCCAAGAGGCTGAAAACAGTATCCAAACAGATTTTAAAATCAGAACAGTTTTCTAAGCAGGGGAAGATCTGAAGGGTCTGATCAGTAGTCTAAAAGTAGTGTGCAATATAAAGAAACAAGATGCTGAGAAATTTTGTGTCATTCAGGAAGTAGGACTGGAGGAGCAGTACAGGGAGAGTTTTCTGAAACCTGAATCTCATAAAAGGAGCAAAACATACAGTGGATAACAAAACAAGTGATCATAGGGACTGGGATTAGCATCTGAATTCTGCTGGTGGTGGGTGACTTTGACTTGCAATTAACAATGAGTGGAGAGTGTTTAGCACTTTTCAGGAATGGACCCATAAAATGAAATCTGAGAGAACTGCACCAAGGCAGCTCTAGAAGAACAGCTTGTACACACTAAACTCAAAAGAGCTCTGAAATCAAGCAGTTCTGTGGTTTTATGCAAACATATCAATTAGCCTTAAGCTGGACAATATCAAGTCAGTCTTTAGCTGGACAGTAATCAAGTCGTTTACGCAACACCTTTTTTCCCCCCTTTATTCCTGCCGCGGTGCAAAGCACTACGTCTAGCTCAAGAAATGCTTCAGCTGCTAATGGGTGGGTGGTGAGAGACTTTTCAGAGCAGCATATGCTCTGCCCTCATGTCCACAACAGACCACTGCCAGACGCACAGGACTGAGACACCTACATCTGCTGCAAGCCATAGGGCGACTCTCAGGTGTTTACAATAACAATAGTATTCACAAATCTCTGATCCTCTTCTCATTTACAAGACCAAAGTTTCTAATGTGTATGTCTCCTTTTAACCTATATAGGATTATTGCTGGAGTTTTCCTCTGTACTCTGTACATTAAAAGATCTGTTCAAACGGTACTATGAAAAGCCACTTGCTAACAGTTGCATACCTGAGATTACAGACATTCTTTCTGCTATTGCAAGTAAGTATTCCCTATTCTGATGAGTGTTTGTGGCTTGTGCTTGGTGAGCCAAGAGCCACGAATTCTTGTGTTGCTCTCACACCGCAGCAGATAGATGTGAGTGGTGTGTGCTACAAAAGCTGCTAAATACTTTGTCTTCCAGTTTAATCCAGTCAGCATTTAATATAAAGTTAAAATGTGTTCTTAATCCATCCAAACTATTTTGAACAACGCTGATAACCAAAAAACATGAAAATTAATTAATAGCTTACTTTGTCCACTTGGTTAATTTTCACATGCTTCATTAATGAAATATCTTTAGGCTTCCTATCCACAGCAGGCATCAGGAGATAAATGAAAAAATGCACTAAAATGAATGAAAAATGGGCTTGTTCAAAAGAGTTCACTCCAGTCAAAAGTCTTTGCAGAAAAGCAAAGAGAATAAATGGAACAAAGGCCTGATGGAAAGTGAATCACACCAGATCTGTCTTGCACCTTACGGACTTCCAATCACAGGTAAAATTTTATTTATATTACTCCTCTAGACAGTCTCCATTACATCTTCCGGTGGGAAACACAGAAAAGAAATGTAAAGCACAATGGAAATAAATAGGAGAGATACTTGAATGGGTTTTAGTCATCTGAAAGTTGACATGTCCCACTTTGCTATGGGGAAAACAATCTTGAAGACAGCAATCTTGAAGCCAGGGTTACCGTATTATTTCAGGAGCTCCTGAGTTCACTGAAGGCCGTTCTGTGCTTTCCCCCTGCCTGTGGCCACCAGCTGCAGCAGCATCTCTGAGATGGGTGCTCCCAGGTGTGTTTTTAGCATCTGGACTGTGATGTTAAAAGATGCAGCTCATACTAAGCCTGAGAATTTACTGTCATACAGAGACATGCTTTAGTGTTTGTGCTTTGTGCATTCCTTCCATACAGAGATACATGTTTGTAAGCTGGGTATCTTGCCTTTCAGACTCCACTACCCAGGACTTACAGTGGCTACGGAAAGGTAGGGTAAAGTCAGAGTAAAGCCATTATGCCAAAATAATTTTCAGGAATGAGGAGAACAATCAGTGCTGTAGTGACTACTTCAATTAATAAAAGACTATAACAAAAAACTTACTCAAAAGATTAAATCAGCACTATCTTAAGACTCTTTTGGTCCTCAGATGCAGCCAGCATTACATAATACATCGCTCTATAGACACAATTCTATGCAGGAAAAATATGACCTTTCTTTCCTTTAAATCAAAATAAACATGCAATGACTTATTCAAAGCTCAGTCTTATTAGACAGGAGCAACACAAGAGTCACAGTGACTATGTTTTCTGTGTCTGTCTGTAACAGTTTTATGAAATTCATCTGTCTGAACAAGAATATTTTGACATTGGGGTCTCAGAAATGTAAGTCATTATCAGATGCTACTGTCATCTTTTCACTATCATTGTAATTTATTTAGGAATCTTTACATGACCATATTAATACTTACAGTAGTCTGCAGACTGGTGGAATAACATTGTTTTTCTCAGCTTTCCATAGGTGCTTCTCTATGGTATAAGTGATGACAGTCAGGAGACAGTGTATCCCTGAGAGATCTTGCCTAAAGGACAGCGTTTTGACAGAGCAGGGAGGCGAGACAAGACACTTTTTTTTTTTTTCCAATAGTCTTATTTCAGCTTCTAATTTGTTAAAGGAAAAATGACAATATTCTCTAAAAGTTACAAGACAATTTCTTCCTATTTTAAAACCAGCTATTTTATACTTACAGAGAGTGCTCTAAAGCTGATAACCTGCAGTAAATGACAGCAGAGAACTAATGAGAAGAATTTTTTAATTTTTTTTTTACAATGAGGTGGAATTCATCATTGTTTGGGCAATTATGCAACAGTTCAATCTCCTCTCAGAGTAATGCCCCCTGCTCACTCCCCCTCAAAATGGAACAAAGGGTACATTTTCTTAAGCACGTTCTGAACTGCACAGGGTCAGCAGAGAAAACTTACTTGAATCTGATGTGCTTGGTGTGACTATAATAATGAGATTCTAAGATGACAATAAATTATAAACACATTGACATAATTATAACCACTTTAAAATAATGTTAGGTTGCATTCAAAATCAGTAATTGCTACATTTGAAGAACTGACCTTCTGGTTGACCATGTCAGCCTATGTACAATGTGTTTCTTTAAGAGTATCATGCGTTTAAGACTATGATGTATAAACACGGGTGTCTTAAAGGATTCAAATTAGAACCCAGGAAGACTTTTGTCTAAAAAATATCCCTTTCTTTTTGGGTGCAATCTAACACCTATTAACCTGCACAACAGGTGTTGTACAACCTGTGCAACCTCTGTAATAGTGAAGCTATATTAGTATCTACGGACTGCTTATGCTTACAATGAAGATAAAACTACTGGGATAAGCAGTGGCCCGGACTTCTGTGAGGTTTCACTTCATGTATTTTTGGGATGAGCTACCAGAATAAATATTTTAGCTATGTTGCAATGTCTAGCTATAAATACCCATGTGATATTCTATGGCAGGGTGATTTGTAAACGTATAAAGAAAATGAACAGATGCTACATATACATAGTCCAGTGTGGTGGTTTTTTAAAAATACAGATCTGGACAAACTTTCTTATTTTACTAAAGA
Organism: Hemiprocne comata; assembly: GCA_020745705.1. Lineage (NCBI taxonomy): Eukaryota > Metazoa > Chordata > Aves > Apodiformes > Apodidae > Hemiprocne > Hemiprocne comata. The sequence goes on from CM036587.1 coordinate 12,358,363, forward strand.
GCTTTTATCTCAATATTTTCCAAAAAATACTTCCTCATTGATGACAGGATAGAAATTTGTAATATTCTTCTAGTCCCTAAAAAACCATTGCAATCTGTTCACCTTCCTTCTAAATCACTTTATTTACAACCAGTATAATATCCAGTGTTTTTTAATATGAAAAAGAACCTTTCCATTATCAACACGTTTAAAGAACTTTAATATAAGCAATGAAAAACATCTTGGGATTTTGTTCTTTTACCTACATTTGCAATTTCCAAATTGACCGTCTCTCTTACTCTTCCCTGGAATATATTTTGAGGATGAAAGTCCAAATCTTTTCCATTAATACAGATGACAGAAATTAGCCCTTAAAAAACCTGTGCTTTTTAAAACTTGTAGGAAAAAACTCTAAAAGTAATAATGGAATCACAGAACCGTGGAATTGTCAGAGTTGGAAGGGCCTCTAGAGATCATCTAGTCCAACTCCCCTGCTAAAGCAGGATCCCCTAGAGCACACTGATATAATGATACAACCATTATACAACATCATCAAATATCACCATATAAACATTATAAAGATTTTTTGTAGTATTCTTGAAAGTATCCAGCCACATAAAGAAGAGTTGCTGCTTTGACACATTGCCCATTAATTAATCTCAACTATTATTTTGAGGAATAGCACACTGACATTGCCACCAAGTTGACAGAGAGCAGTATATATCATAACAACCAAAAAAAATCATGCATGTCAGTACTGTGTCTCCCTCCCACCCAAAAAAAGGAGTAAGTTTATTAATTTAATTTCTACAAAACATTTTCATTAGTGTCCCTTGAATGATCACTGCTTTTCATCGCTATTCACAGAGCAACCAAGTAGAAATCCTCCAAAACAACACCTGGCTCCCTGGGATGTCAGAAGAAAAGAAGACGAGGCCGCAAAGTCCTTCTCAGGCAACACACACCTCTTCAACAACTTTGTTGCAGAGAAGAGGTGAAACTCCACCCTTCAGGTGCCTCCAAGGTTCAGGCTGGGCTGATAATGTCCTGTAAAATTATTACAGGAAAGTCACTCCTGAGAGGGCTCAGCCTCTTACAGTAGCTGTAACCCTGCCAGCCTGGTCCTCCTTCTTTGGTGCAGATGACTTGTGCCTTCATTCCATGACTGCTTTATTGGGAGACATCCAAAGCTGGCACCGATGCCCTGCCACTATCAGGGCTGGGTGGCCAAAATCCCTCTCCCACTGGTGGGCAAGGATGAGGGGCTCTGCCTTCCAGTGGGGCAAGACATCGCCTTTCACCTTCCACAGTGCTCTCCAGTCCAGACCCAAACCAAACACATCAATGACAGGAGCATCCACCCCATCACTTTGTCTCGGATGGCACTTTGTGACTGGCTGTGCTGCCATCTTCCTGCCATGGAGAGGTGAAAGCATGGCGAAGATTTTCCTAACAGCTCTCCAAACTGGGCCTACAAGAGAAGTATAACCTCTTTCTTTAACAAATGTGTTACACTTCTAGGAAAAAAAACTAGTCTTCTCCAGTCAAACTAGATTACTTTTCCTTTAAAGCTATTTTAGTATGCTCAAGGCATCTTAAGTACCCTGTATAAATGAATTAGGAATGACAGTTTCTCCAGTAAGGGGATAGGTGACCATGTTCTTTTCTTGTACAGTTCATACTTTCTGAGAAAAAAGAATAAAAGCCAGCATGTTATCTGTATGCATGTTATTTAAATGGCTCTCTCCCCTTGCTTTGTGAGAGTTTAACATTCCCAGTGATGTGTGGAGAAAGACTTTGAAACATAAAAATGGGACTTCAGATAACGTAAAATTACTTCTCAGCAACAAATGCACACACCTGCCAGTCTACAGATGTGCTAAGCAAAGCACATAGGAATTTTACAAACAAATTTACAGCATGTCAAAAGCTTCAGCGAGAAAGCAGATTTGAGCGATGCTTGGTAATAATGGTACCTGCCTAAGAGTGCTCCACTGCAGCCTGCCTGTGCTGCTGGACATCTGCTGCTCACCAGGGACACAAATCTGAACACCTTAAATCAGACAGACACTTATTTGTTCAACAGAATTTTCCTGTTACAATCACTTGCCATATTCTTGTAATCTTACGACCTTTTTAAATGTTTTGAAGAGAGACACAGCAATTGGACTGGACTTCTGAAAACCCAACAGGGTGGAACCTTTTTCATAGGTATGAGATTTTTGTGTACCTTGAAATACTAAATAAATACTTAGGTTTAATTCCAAATTAAGTTTGGACAGCAAGGGATAAAGTATCCCCTGTGTCTCCTCTTCTGATGCACAATATGGTACATCATAAGCTCTCAGCAAATCTTACAGCATCCATAGGACAACCTAATAACATGTCCAAACCTCCTGGACTGGTGGGCCTCCCCTGGGTCAGGGATATGCAAGAGAAGCACACATGGCAATGACAGGAGAATTGCTGCTGTGTCCTGTGAGGCTGGGACCATGTGAATCAAGTTATCAGACCAGCTCTGTGCTGGCAAAGTGGACTAGGGAGCTATTTTCAATTTTGCTCCTTTCAAAGCAAGTGAAGGAGAAAAGCTTCTACTAAAAGCTGAACAAACTTCTAGGAAGTATTTATGTGCCTGGTCTGAGGTTTACCAGCCCCTGTTCTAATCAAGGGATTTGGATTTCATGTGGCTGATGCTTTAGTTATGGAGTTACTCATTGCAGAAAGCTGTTGCCTTGGTAGCTGGGTGACCCAGGGGGTTAATAAAGCAAATTTTCACCTCAGAGATCTGTGATTTATGTCTGCCTTAACAGACAACAGTAAATGAGTTTGGTGGTCTCAAACTAGCCCACAGACTCACTGTAAAATCTCAGCATAATTTCAAAGGAATTTACCATAGCTGGGATTTTTAATTCATAAGAGACTAAGACTGGAATAATAGGGTCATGTTTCAGGGCAGGATGAGAGACCATTAAGTAATCCTAGTATATTATTAAGTAATGTAAGTTTAAATATGTGTGAATAAAATGTCTGGAATTAAATTTAAAAAAATAATTTAATTCCATTACGAGTTTAACTTTTGACCAAATAGTTGCAAGGAAAAAAGTGAAACAGCTTTTCAGTGCTGAAGGCAGTGCTAGTTCACTATGCATGCAGTAACAGTGTACAGCTCTCTAGGAATGACAGCATCACTCGTTGTGGAAATGCAGTATTTCAGAAGTGGTTGAAGCAGTTGTTTTTACAATTAGGCCTATAAAGATGATTAACTCCCTCATGCCAGGACATGAGATAGTTTCTGAATATTTATGTCAACAACAGTCCTTAAATGCTCGTCTCTTCAAGGGGCTAAAGATTTAAACCTCACTGTCAACTGTTGCTAAAAGGCAGACAGCTGCCTTACAGCATTATGCCACAGCTATAGCACCCTCCGTAGGAAATGTGTATCCCAGTCTCAGGTTAGTTATCTCGTTCTGCATTGTGCATGATGTCAGAAGCAAAAAATATAGAAACAGCTGTTTACAGATAATTTTAAGACATAATTTCAGAGCAATGTTGATCTCCCTACATAAACAACATTTTTCCCTCTTTCAGGGGACCTAACCCCATCTCAAACCCTTCTCATTCAGCTTTCTGACCAAAGGACAGAATCGAGGTTGGAGTATGTTTTGTTTCTGCCCATAGCTCTGGCTGGATCTGAAGCTGATGTAAATCAGCATCATTCTGCTGCAGTCCTTAGTTTCCAGATGAGGATCTGAATCTTTACTTATTGCCTTGGTCAGTGAGAAGTGGAGTCCAGAGCTGTCAGAGAGCTAACACTGGGTGGGTATATCAAGAAATCCAACAGACTGTAGTACATTTTCTCTTTATAAAGTATAAACAGCCCACATGTTTATGGATGACAGCAGTACTGGGAAGGGGATGAGGGGGAGAGATGTAGGGAGTGACAAATAGACTGTAAATTAAAATTAACTGCATCAGAAACTTGAAGGAAAGATACAAGTTGGGTGCTGTGTGTAGAAAATATCTTATTGCAGTCAAGCCTGACCCTGTTCCTTGAAAAGCATTTCTCTGATTTGTTCAGGTCACAAGTGGGATGGAAATGAGCCTCCGTACCGCTTCTTCACACATCCGGATTTAATAGACTTTTTTCCACTGATAAAAGACCACTAATGAGTTCATTTTCAAGCTATTAAATTGGCTAGAATAGCTAGTTCTGCTGATGATTGCACAGAGACCTGACGGTCACAGTGGGTTTTGTCTTTGGCTGTTAACCATTTGCTGTCTCAGTGTTACAAATATTTAAGTATAAAAGGAAGGTAAACCAAGCACAAAAAACCTTGCCCTGTCCCTCCCCAACCCTTTCTTTGTTCTGCTCTTTCAATTTAGTGATGCTGTGAGTTTCTCAGATGCCTGCAAACACAAATACTTTCTTCCCAAACAGCTCTTGTATCAGCAATACCTAGGGTGATCCAAACAATTAGAAGCACATTCAAAATGACATTTGAGTTTGGTTCTGGATGACAGCACAAGTCATATTTTGCTTTGTTCACTGAAATGTTTTACATCAGAGTATGACAGCTCCTTTCTGGATTTCCCACTCATTTTGTGCTAAGCTGGAGTCTGTGCCATTATGAAATGCATACAAGGGATACCCAGCTCTATACAATATTGCCTGAAATCTTAAGAGAACTACTTATTTCTTTAGTCATACAAATAAATGCAATTAAGAAATCACTGCTTGATTTCTCTATTTCTCTATTGGCTTAGATACACTTAAGAGTATCATGCAGTCTATCAGTCTTTTACAGGCAAATAATTAGCTGCATAGGTGCACAGTGCTGTAAACTCTGCCATTCTCAGTGGCTGAGAGAGGCAGGGGTGGGTTGCTCCTGATATATTTGACTGCTCCTTCTCTTTCTCTTCAGAGAATCTTTTAATGCAGTTGTGTTAAATACACTAGAATTGGATTTGACCTTGACCTTTAATACGCATGGGAATATGGATTTGGCATAATGGAAAACTATTTGCCAACTAGCCTTTCAATATATACGTTCACCACCCCTTGCCCTTTGCCTCTACCTTGCCTCAACTCATCACTGGTTTTGGACAGACACCACTGGAGAGAGACACCCACAACAGCAGAAGTCTGGAAATGTGGAAAATGTGCTCAGAACTAGACACAGCAAAGAATATGCTTGACATGTGTCTGAAACATAGGGAAGTCATATGTGCCAGTTATTTAATATGAGTTAAGGTTTTGGTTTGGTTCTTTGCCGCCTAGCCCAGGGGAAAGGTAAGGACAAGGAAGGGTAGAGGAGAGGCATCACCTGTTCACACCCCAGCAAGCTGTGTCAGGCACAGTGACTGCAGCCTGTATTACAGGTATTAAACAAGAGAAAACATCAAGCTGTTAAGATCAAAGACTATGCAGCAGTCTTTGAGGGTTGAGCACACATTCATCCTCTCCAGTGGCTTTCAAAATCCCAAGTTTTCGGTTTCTTCCCTGTACTCCATTAAGTCTCTACCCATGCCACGGGTTCTTATCACATAATGAACCTAGCTGTGCTAGCTTTTCTATCTTGCTGGGACCTGCAGCAGGTTCCCCTGTGTATTTGGCCCTGTACTTAGCTTCTAAACTCCTGCTGTACTCAAACCTCTATTATTCAGCAGTTCTCCACAAGCTGTTCCTTGGATCTGCCCTTAGTGAGACAAGGTTTGTAAGAGGCAGGAAAATGTGACGCTAGATTCCTTCTCTTATCTTCCAAAGTTATGGATTTATGCATTTGTGAATTTTATGCTCATTTCAAGCTTAGCTGATGTTTTCACAGACAATCAACCTGTCTTTCCAATCATACATCCCTTGTTTAACTTTAAAAGGAATATAAAGAAAAGGTAGGTTGTCACACAGGCTTTAACATTCATGTCACCTTCCTTTATTCTTTACTGACTTAATTAAGTTAATGTCCCTTTTCTTTTTCTGTCCTTTCCCTCCATGACTTCCAGACAATCTTTTGACCACTCTTACTGTTACCAGAGTGCTGAGTGCTTATGAATTACATCTCCTTCCCAGCTAAGTTTGACAAGTTCTAAAAAAACCCCCAGATTCAAACAATTTAAGGGCACGTAGAGATAGGATGAGGGATAATTGTTTTAAACAGGAAGAGGGTAGATTTAAGTTAGACATAAGGATGAAATTCTTCAGTGTGAGGGTGGTGAGACACTGGCACAGGTTGCCCAGGGAGGTTGTGGGTGTTTCAACCCTGGAAGGGTTCACAGCCAGGTTGGATGGGGTTTTGAGCAACCTGGTCTTGTGAGAGATGTCCCTGCCCATGCAGGGGGGCTGAAACTAGATGATGTTTCTGGTCCCTTCCAAACGTGGCAATTCTATGGTTCTATGATTCTTTGATTCTATTATTATTCCCAGTCACCAAAATAAATCTCTGGCTTCCAGATCTTAACATTATTATGTTGGGATAGTGTTTTGGTGACTTAAGGGCCAAAAGCCTGGTGTGGCACTGTATGAAACATGCTGCGTGGTTTAAAGGAGTCCCAAGTCACAAGCAGCCTGCAGTTGTCTGATTGCTCCAGCTGCTGCATGGAGATAACAACTGCACAGAGTGAGCAAAATCCCTTGTTTTCTGCACTTGTAAGCAAGTCAAGACCTCAGTGTGTTTCTGAGGAGACTTTTCTAGATTAAAGTTTCAGAGAGTGACCTTATTTCTGTCTTATATTGCAATGCCTCTGGGTGAGACTGGCATCCATAAGGCACTGGAGGTCTTTGCTGGGAGGCACTAGATGTGGGTCCACCATGACATCGTGATTTCAGTCCAATTGTTTTTTACTGATTATACTGGGACTGTAACACCAATGATGTGCAAAACCCCTCCTTGCTGCTTATGTGCCACTCCTGTCCTGTAGAGCCAGTCTAAGGAGAGGAGAAACAGTAGGCACCAGAAAAGGGGGAAAGGCAGAGACATCATCTAACATTTCAGATATGGTGCATGGGTCAATAATGAACACACTCACAGCCATCTTTGGAGAGAAACACCAAAACATATGAATATGTAAGGTATCCCAACACTTGTATTTACCATATTTGCTCCGAAAGATAAGTGTATCAAACGCTGATCATACAGTTAGAGCCTAACCAGTAAGCCAGTCTATGCTTCTTAAAAGAGGAAATTTTTGAAGCAATTTTTTTTTTCCTGGTTGCAGCCACACACTGAGTCTGTGCAGAATATCCCTTGCAAGTGGACTGCAACCAGCCATCTCATCCAGAATGGAGCTGCCACAGGAGTGGTGTGTCAGTGCCAGGGACTGTTTGTTCGGCTGTCCATAACCACACTCAGAGCAGGCACAACCAGGAGCCCTCTGCACAATACCAACCAAGTAGTTAAAATCAGCCTTTTGTCAATTGAAATCCTCACTCAGTGATCTACTTCATTTTGTTAAAAACAATTTCCCCCTATCTTAATGGAAAAATGACTTACCTCTTCAAAGATTTCAATCCACTCCTGAAGTACCTCTTGTTGGAACAAAGTTGTACAAATTTAAATTTATCTTTAGGAAAAAAAAAAAATCTTGTCTTGTGAATGTTTGTAACTGCATCTCAAGAGAATGATTTTTGATGCTCAGTATCTGCTCATCACCAAGATGATGGTGGCCTTATTATGAACATGGCAACACAAAGCCATGGAACTTTAAATATAATTATGCTCATGACACCATTTTATATGTATTAAAATTTTGTCACGCCTGTTTTAAAACATCAAGAATCTGCTGATATTTCTGTTAATTTAATCCTATTTTCTATGTGATGACATGAGTTACTTGTTGATAATTAGCTGAAGCTGAAATTTACCTTAGAATAAGTTGGCACAGGAACAACTTCTTTCTTTTTAGAGTGAAAAAATCCCCCTGGATCAAAAGATTTGCTTTTTGGACTGTATTTAGGAAGTTTCAGTAGGCAAGAAAAATGGCGATGGGAAGATGGCAATAAACTGGAGAGCTTAGACAAAAGTGAGTAAAATTCAAAATGCACTACATTTTCCTCATTTCTCAATGCATGCCCAAAGACTCCAGTTCTGAAGAGCCTTTGTCAAACATACGGAAGCATCCATTTAATTCTCTACAAATGATAATTATCTAAGCTATGCCGGCTCACTTCACAAAAGCCATTGCTCCCATGACCTACTTACTCAAAACGCAAAGCAGGGCCCTGAGCCCGTCACACTTGCAAGCTGATAGATTTGTGCTTAGATGGAGCAGCATGCTCTCCTGGACTGGGGTTTCCTGCAGTGTATAAGCAGGTATAGGAGAGGGTCTGGATCATGCTGGTGCAGCCAGCAATGTGTGTCTCTTAGAGGTGAACCCTAAGTACTACAATATTTTACGTGGAAACGCAGTCACAAGGCAAGCAATATTTAACAGAGATAAAACATGTCACTCCTTCTCTAATGCTTATGATAAGCACTGGTTTGACAAAGTAAGGCTTTATTTTAGAGAACATGTTACAGACAGAGGACAGTACAAGTGATGCTCAGGTAAATTGCATTGAATCAGCTTTTTAAGTTGACTAATTAGAATGCATTGCAATTCTATACGGACACTTCCAAAGTCAAGTAAGCTAAATTCACTGAAGACTGCTTTCATTTTGAATAATGGATTTACATAATATAATCCAGTTTAAATAACAATCCAGTTTAAATTAGCCTTTTTAGGTAATTTGGATTAAAATTTTGTAGCATGTGTTGTACAGGCAAAACATAAAGCCCGGCTCTAACAATGCACTGCAGCAATGAAATCTGTAGCAGGTGAGGAAGATTTCTGTCTCCATGACAATATTGCTTAGGTTTTCTGACTAAATACTAAATGGTGTTTAGCACCATTTTTTAGCAATTAGATGTAAGAGATACTATTTAAGATAATGATTAGGATCTGAGTTTCTCCTTATTGTAGAGGTCAAGAAGCACGGCCAACGGTTGTAGACTTCAAACTCTGACTGCCAAATTGCAGGTGAGGCAAAATTCAAGAAAGGAAAAAGGTCAATGAAAGCAATGACCAAGAAGGCTACCACTACCAAGGCAGTTTGGCTACTGCAACTAGCCTCAGGTATTCCATGACAGACAAAAAGCTGGTCGTCAGGAAGCCATCAGTACATATTGCACTAACAGTCCTGTCTGGCAGCCCCAATTCCCAGCCATTGTGTTACAGGTTAATAATTAATCTCCTCTCACCAGTCAGACTGTACCTTGACTCCAAGCCAATTCCTAACAACTGCTATTATAAAATCCCAAAAACCTCAGGTTAATCTAATGTTTAAGAAGACAGATAGACCAAGAGCTGATGCAAAATCTTCTATTTTCCTCTGGACTTTTCAAGGTTTCACAGCTCCTTTTAGACATACAGGTGCTGCTGAACAATAACCAAGCTGGATTGTTCCTGACGCACACCAGGGCATGGTTATTTTTAAAAATGAAACATAAGAAAACCTTAGAAATTTCATTTGCATGTAATCAGCATCCATTTCTTGCAAATGCAATGCCCAGTCAACCAGAAGAAAAATGACTTTTAAAAGCAGGTGTTCTTTCTAATTATTGTTGATTTGAGCAAGTTATTAACACTTACATGCACCCAGGTTTACTGTAATGTAACCTTATGTGTTTATCAGCAGACATCTATCTGATTGAGGACAGTATCTTTTGGTTTATTCCTCAAAAGGGGAGTTAAGTAAGAAATAGTTCAAATTAGTTATCGCTGCTTTTATATATTAGCATAATATACCTTAATGTAAAAAGCTAATAACCAAGATAAGAGTAAAACCCAGCCTACTCTGCTGTTGCAGCATGGAGGAAGGCTACTACCATATGAACAGAACAGCAGTGGTTAAACATGCACAGAGAACACTGACATATTTGAGTAGTTTATTTCTCCAGGCTTACAAATTTGATTACCATGGAGTACAAAGCTATTAAAAATATGACCTTTCTATACTGTACAACTTGGCAAAAAGCCAGATAATAACTTTGTTTGACTTGGGTAGTATGATAGAGTGCCTATTCAGCTGGAAATAAAATGACTTTTCTTTACAGAAAATTATACCTGGAAGACTTAATGTCCATCATGAACATAACACACATACAGAGTCATTAATTCAGACTCATGGCAGCCACTCTCATAGAAGTAAAGAGAGAATGTTTCTAGAAAATTATGTAAAATTCTGCTGCTTGCCTGGCATTTGTGGTAGGGAAAACTGAAATAAGTACTGATGACAAGAGATAAAGCAGAAAATAAACAGATTGTACAATTAATGTCACTGATACTTCATAACTCTTTGTCCTGAACAAACCATTCTCTTTTTGTACTTTTTGATATGCAAACAACGGAAAAATACGAATTCTACATTGATGTTAGATAGACAGACTTTTGCTCTGATAAAACATCTTGTTAGTGCTTCCACTAATACCAATGGCAAATCTTAACAGATTTCAGTCCAGCTAGGAGTAAAATCAAAAAAGATACACATGAAAGAAAAAATGCTTGGATAGTCCTCCTGTTTTTATGAGTGTTGCACTGAATTCGTTTTAGAAAGAACCCAAGACAGGAAATCATAGATGATAAGGAAGAAAATAATTATTTCAGCTTCCAAGTATCTTTGGCTTTAAAGACGTCTTCTACTTTAATTAGACTAGAATGACACATGACAAATACTGTCTGTGGGAAAATCAAATAAAAACCCTATGTAATTAAAACTCTTCCCTAAGTCAAAATACAAATATTAATTTTTTGCAGACTACTGTTAGTTTTGTTTATTATGTATTTATTCATGGGGGCAGAGGTTTTTTTCAAAAGATTATTTTGCTGGTAAAACAAAATAATATTTCTTGGTTTCCCAGATGTCTAACTAAAACACTCCTGTCTCTTTCACTTACAGGCAGAAAATGAACTTGTGCAGACACCTCCAGAAACTCAACCAAGGAACCATTGTTATAGTCTTCTCCACTGCTTGGTTTTTAATTTTGCTTTTTCATTTACTGTCTTATGGTACTTTCCAAACAGTTTCCTTTTTTCATGTTTTAAACAAGACCATTCTAATCAGAAAGATATTATTAAAATAAATCCACTGGAATACGCAGGAGTACTGAAAACTCATTAATACAAGACGATTAAGATACTGGAATAAGGACTTCATACTTCTGTGGAAAGTTACGTTGACTTTGTAATTACCACCCATGCTCTGAAGTTCTATGTCTTGTCTGAAAATTGGATTTCCAGTGTGTTGCATTTTTCTATTTAGCTGTGGAAATCAGACACCAGGGAATCACACTTCACTTAAAGCAAGGTATTAGGAGAGCAATGTCCATCCATCACTCTCAAAAGCGCTATAGAAGAATGGCTTAAAAAGTGAGATGACAATGAAAAAACCCACAGTATTCTTTGAAGATAGAGTGAAACATTCTCAGACACATTTCTTTCTTTGTTTTCTTGAGTTTTCTCATTAAACACCTTTAGGACATAGGATTTAACTCAGAAAGTTGCATATCATATAATATCCTACTGAAAATAACTGTCCATATCATATGGTCCAGTTCTGAGGAAATTCAGCTGTGGAACAGTCTAGCCACACAGAAGTTTTCCTTCCCATGCCCTCAGTTTAATACTGCTTTTTGCCTAAGTCCCAGACATTTATGTCCTTTCCAGTTGAAGAGCACTCATTTTATGTCCTCCAAAATTAATAAAAAACCCACACAACTTCAGTGGAAGTTTTCACTTTTTGTCTGAAATATCAGGTCAGGTATGGGATCCTATTAAGCGTTCATCTTAGGTAACATTTCATGTCCATATGTTTCATAGGTTTACTGTGAAATCTAAAAGGGAGTGGATGGCAGCAACAAAAAGGGGAACTGACTCTGTAGCTGTGTCTGCAACGTCTGTCAGCACCAATGGAGTTTTGAGAGCTCAGCTTCAGAGTCAATCCTGAAGAACCCTTCCACCCATATCAACAACCATTATTCACTCTTTTGGTCCCATTATCTTCTAAGAAGTGTGTGGTGGGTTGACCCTGGCTGGATGCCAGGTGCCCACCAAAGCCACTCTATCACTCCCCTTCTCAGCTGGACAGGCAAGAAAAATATAACAAAAGGCTTGTGGGTTGAGATAAGGACAGGGAGATCACTCAGCAATTACTGTCACAGGCAAAACAGACTCAACTTGGGGAAATTAGTTTAATTTATTACTAATCAAATAAGAGTAGGGTATTGAGAAAGAAAAACTAGATCTTAAAACACCTTCCCCTCCTTCCCCTCACCCCTCCCTTCTTTCTGGGCTTAACATTACTCCCAGTTTCTCTGCCTCCTCCTGCCCAGCAGCACAGGGGGATGGGGAATGGGGGTTGTGGTCAGTTCATCACATCTGCTGCTCCTTCCTCCTCAGTGGTTGGACTCCTCACACTCTTTCCCTGCTCCAGTGTGGGGTCCCTCCCACAGCAGACAGTCCTCCACAAACTCCTCCAACATGAGTCCTTTCCACAGGCTACAGTTCTTCTCAAACTGCTCCAGTGGGGGTCCCTGCCATGGAGTCACAAGTCTTGCCAGGAGCCTACTCCAGGGTGGGCTCCTCTCTCCATGGGGTTCCAGGTACACACAGGAGCCTGATCCAGCATGGGCTTCCCACAGAGTCACAGCCTCCTTCAAGCATTCACCTGCTCCAGTGTGGGGTCCTCCACAGGATGCACATGGATATCTTCTCCTCCGTGGAGCTCCATGGGCTGCAGAGGAACAGCCTTGCCTCACCATGGTCTTCACCATGGGCTGCAGGGGAATCTCTGCTCTGGTGTCTGAAGAACCTCCTCCCCCTCCTTCTTCATTGACCTTGATGTCTGCAGAGTTGTTTCTCTCACATATTCTCACTCCTGCAGGTGCACAGGTTTATTTTTCCCCTTTTAAAATACATTATCCCAGAGGCACTACTACTGTTGCTGATACGGGCTTGGCCTTGGCCAGAGGCAAGTCTGACTTGGAGCCAGCTGGCATTGGCTCTATTGGATGTGGGGGAAACTTCTAATGTCTTCCCACAGAAGCCACCCCCATAGCCCCCCTGCTACCAAAACCTTGCCACACAAACCCTACACAAAGTATTCTGTTGCTGTGGTTTTTCTTTCAAGTCCTTGAGGATGATCTGCTTTCATGAGCAGACTTTCACTCCTGAGTTGGTTGGTGACCAACAAGGAGCAGTACATTTCACTTCCTATAATTCAGTGAAACATTAAAGAGAGTACAGTGTACAAAACTGTTGATCAGCCTACCAATGACCACACCTTTCATCAGCCAGATGACTTGACTACCAGTGGATTTATTCCTTCACATTCAGTTCTCAAGTTAAACACAGAGCAGACAGGTAAGCACTTTTCTTTTGAACAAAGAGTAGGAGATATTGAGGAATTCCTTGAGAACTAAGAATGCATATCTAGCATGCTTCAGTTTAAAAATCACTATTCCCCCATTTCCTTTCTCGAGGATTAGGTGAAACTGTGAGTTGTGTTTGACTCATGTTTGGAGAGATAAGGCTCTGAACACTGAGGTCCTTTTTACTCAGCCATTAAGAGTTTCAGGTCTGACTGCAAGTGTGCTGCAACATGACAAACTCCTGTGTCCTTTTCCTTGCTCTGAACTCACTTTCAGGGTTAAGAGGCTAGTTGCTTGCCAAGTGCCAAACAGCTATTAGAGTGGATTGATCAAGTGGAACATGATGGCAGGAACAACAGAGAAGGAAAAGAATGAATGCAATTTTATATGAATTATGAAGCCACTAGCATGCACACAGTGCTGATCGTGGTTGCTTACCTTAAGCAAAGCTGGGCAATGAAAGGTTGTTTTTAGGTTGCTCAAAGGTATCCTGTATGAAAACATTGGCACTTATTTGCCATTTTGGGACTACGCATATATACTGCCTGTTGTCTTGTCTGCTGGAAAGATTAGAGGCATGAACTGCTCCTGCTTCTCTATGATATGGCCTTCCTAGAGGAATACCAGCCACTAATTGCATAATGGAGAGATAGTAAACATATTTAGAAATACAAGTCTCAAAGCATTTCTTCTGCTTTCTTCTGCTTATAGTGAAGAGATACTCTTAATACATACATTGTGAAAAATCGAGAGGGGACCTCATCAGTGCTTATAATAACTGAGTATAAATCCAGAGCTCTATGGGTAGTATCAATGATTAATTGCTTTCAGTCGACATTAGACTCTGTCATTATCAGCTACTTGCTGCTCAACACTTGCTCTGCTGTTAATTATTGTTGTGTGGCTCTAAGGGATGTTTTCAAAATATATCAAATTCTGCTACTGTAATAGCACAGTGAAGAAATCAATAAGCTGCCATTTAGCAGAGGAAAGACAAACAGATACTTGTATTAAGAAGTTTTGAATAATTTTGCTTTATCTGAGACCAGATAAGATATCATAGATAATAAAGGTACTTCCAAGACAGCACTGACATTTGGCATCCTATCTAGACTTCACTGAAACTCTTTTTTTTTCATCCACCCGCACATACAGCAATACCCTCTGGAACATAATGCAAGTGAGAAAATTAAAAGGGATTTGTTCAGATTCCAAGTTTTTGGAATGGATATTTTTACCAAATTTTTGTTAGCATATCCCTTGTGACTTGGAAAAAAATACCTACCCCACATCATTACTTTTATTATTATTAAGGAGATAGGCATGGTATTAACGATCTTTTCATAGGAGAGAAAATACCATGTTACTAAACTAGGAAAAAAGGGGCTGCCTACTGATGTAAGGTCTGCCACTCAGTTTATATTAGGCTAGTACTTCAAAGTTAGCATTAACTTCACCAAAACAGATGCAACATATTCTTTTCTGCTGATGTTCTTCTGTTTATAATGGTCAGCCATAAAAGTTTTATCCATAGTGCAGCCATGTGGAAGACAGGCAAGACTGCTGTGCAATGTGCAACAGCAGTAAGGGCTGCTATGCCCTGTAGTAATCTGTCTCAGTAATTATCTCTGATAATTAAAAGCAAGATTAAATTTAGGTAACAGTCCTAATGATGGAAATAATCTAAAAATTATAAAAATACTTTAAAAAATCCTTTAAAATGTACTTCTCCTGAAATTTTCCAAAACAAGATTTTCATTCAATTCTGAGCTGCAGGAAATGTTGAAATATGCTCTCTTCTGATTTAGAATTAAATGAATTTCTGACATGCCAACATTTCTAGAGTTAGGACCTTTATTTAAACTAAGTGGAACAGATCCAACAGCTGAAAGAAACAGACTCCATGTTGAGATTACTGGAGTACATACTTTGGGCGTGGGAGAGCCAGAAGAACCAAGGCTGGAATATGTGGGATCCACAAAATTTGAGTTACTGGCGTTTGTCCATCCTGGGATGCCACCACTAGATCCTTTTAACCTCAAGCTGCATCCCAAACCAGGGAAATTCTCATGATCAAATTTACAGCCCCACTGTCCTCTCTCCAGAAAAAGGCTTTAGAGACTTTCAGTCAGTTTGGCTTTCATAAGTGTACAGGAATGCACCGAGTACTGTTAATTAACCAAATTACCACCAAAACTTGTGGAACTTGTGTTTTATTTTTATCCCTTGGCTTTTGATCTATAAAATTCCAGTCAGTTCCATAAGGGAAGAGCTACAACTAGACTTATATAACAAATATTTAAAAATAAATAAAGTACATAAATGACCAATCTAATGAAAACCTAAGAGACATTGTAAATCAATTTCTGCTATCAACTAATGATATTATCTAAACAAGATGTAGTGCCTGAGAGCATCTACATAGGCATCCCTATGTCTGTGCAATGAGATTACACATACAAAGGATGTGTACCTACATGCAGAGGAGCCTAAAGCAATCCAGAGGCACCAGTTTTACAAGCCCAGGTCTTCGGAACAGAGATCTGGATTATGCGTGTCTGAACCATCAGCGAGATAGGGAAACTGCACGTCAATTACTGTCCTGTGGAGCAATGGGAGAATGAGCTCGGGGGAGAATGAGAGCAGAGTGTGCCAGAGGCCAAATGATTAATGTACCTTCTCTGTATTAGCATCAACAATGCGCTGCCTCAGAGGAAGTCACGGTTAAAGAGTATCCACTAACCTGATGCAAAGCTCAATAAAATATTAGAATAACTTGGATAAAAAATTACCTTTGTATCTTGCAGGAAAGCGTCTCGATCCCACACGTCTCCTATTGCTTCGCTGGGCTAATTTCAGCCTTACTTTGCGCTGTTCATGAAAAATCAATTATGTGACAGAAAGAATGAGAGACCTAGGAGGCATCCACCTCAGAGCCCAGCAACACCACTGGCTGGAAATTGATGCCAGACAAGTTCTAATTAGGAATAAAGCACAAATTTGCAACAGTGTGGGTGACTAACCACTGGAAAAAATTATTAGAGGAAGTGGTAGGTTTTCTGTCTTTGCATCTCTTCCAAGCAACCGTAGAGGCCTTGCTGGAAAGCATGCTTCAGCTAAGCACAAATTACAGAGCTCAACAGAATCAACGAGCTCTAATAATTCGAAATAGACTGGTCAGACCGGATAAAATAATTACCCACCCGGATTTAATTTTCACGAATCTGCTAGCACAAGGAAGCTACCAACTCTGCTGGGAAGAAGACAAAGAAAATAACAGCTCCACTGACTGAATTTGAGGTTCCCAGCTGCCCAAAGGTGTTTGGCAGATTTACCCCCAAACAAATAAGAAAATTGCAAAATGTTATTAAAAGGGGCACTTGTTTATCTTATGCTTAAAGCACAAAATAATGTTATCAACATATTTTTGTATTTTCACTGATTTTCAGCTATGATGAATATTTCTATTTAAGCATCATCTCAGTCACTCAAATTTTAATAGGGCTATTCCCCAGTGGGGCAGCTTAAAAGGAGATTGTAGTTGGATATGCTGTTATTCTATCTCTTTTAGCCCCTATAAATTTATTGCAATATTAACAAAAATTACACATTTACTCTCCTAGGAAATCAGTGATGAAGAGGTAGTGAAGAACCTAAGAACGGTGAGGTATTAGCAATGGACCCTCAAATACACAGCTGAGCTTTAGGCAAGTTCCATCATGGGAGAGGTAGAGTGTTTTGGAACAAAACCAAGCCCCAAGTGTTTGACTGTGTTACCTTCAGTGAGGTGAACAGTTTTTAACCAAGACACCAATCATTACATAACCTTACCTGTAAACAAGACAGCTCTGATGTTCTCAAAGCCTGATATACTGGCTTTCAAGCAAATAGCTCTCATTTCTCTTTCTCCATTTAGATCTGAGAGACTAATTAAGCTCATCTATGGTTGATTAATGCAGGTAGAAAGCCTGTGGCTTCTTCCAATTACATTCAGATGATGTGGTACTACTAGATATATTTATTTGGCTTTTAAGAAATGTATCTGTAAGAATGATCCAGGCAATTGTGGTGTCACATTAAAGTACATTATAAAATAATTAGTGAACCAAACCAGCAGCACATTCTGTATAGCCATCTGGAAAATATGATGTTACAGCATCAACAGTACAGATCAACATCTCTTCTTGGTATGAGAAGGTACCCTGGTTCCAATATATATACTTGTACTTCACTAATAGCTGCTCAGCTATTTTATTACTGTGGAAGCAAGGAGATGCTAAGCTATGGAGATGGGGTGTGGTAGAAGAAAAAGTTTACTGCAAAGCAAACTCTACAACCTGCTTCTTACCTGGGGTAAAACTGTAGACTTATTGGTGCCATACTGGTGCACTAGATTAAACAATTGCCCCTGAATATCTTTGCATCCCTGACAGTTCAATCTGCTGAAGAATGGATCTACTGGTTTAAGTGGGTAAAATCCCAGCATAGGAAGAATGTTTAAAAGAAAACAAAAAACAGTAGACAAATCAGGTATTTGATGGGGGAGGGAGTGGGCTCAAACATAAAATGCACCTTACAACTCGGCTGAGACATGACAGAGACCGCTCAGAATGTCTCGATTGTAAAAAAATATTCCAATGGCCCTTTCTTTATGCAGCACATACAGAAAATCAAAACAGGAAAGTTTCCCAGCTTGAGAAAAATGCACAGCTTCTAATGTTTTCCTTTGCTACCTACAAATCCCATTCTAAAAACTCCACCAAAGTGAGAACTGGAAGCTTCTGATTAGGGAGGATGAAGCTCCAGAGATGCTGAGCTGAGCTTGGAGAATGAGAAATGTATATCATACTCCCCATAATCTCCTTTACCTATATATAGTGCAAAAACAATTTGGGGTTTCCTGAATTCAAGTGCACCACTCCCACAGGTTTCTGTACCACCTGATCTTTACTGTGAGCTCCTTACTATGCCCAAAGGAAACACAACCAGATTAAGTCACAGGCAGCAACGGAGTGGTATCCATTTGTACCGAGCACTCCTCACTGTGGCCTTGCCTCAATCACAGCTGTATTTCTCTAGCCTAGATGAGGACGAAGAGTAGGAAGGTCACACAGAGCATTAGCTCCTCATCCTATTAAATCTTTGGCTCTGTAATGTCTTTTGATCGTGTCTCTATTAAGTCACACAAAGAAACACTGCCTAACGCACCAAAAAGTTATGCACGGGTTTTAAACTACATAAAAGAAACAATATACCATGGCAAAACATTAGATGAACATGCCTCACTGTATTATTCTGACATTCTCTAAATGCCTTAATTTTCCACTTTTCATTTTAATGCATATGATCCCAGACCCCCAAACTCCTGCATGTTCCAGCTAGCTTTGTCAAAGAACAGCTACATATATATTAACAGTTACAGCCATGCTCAAGTACCAAGCTTTATTGCAGTTCACAATTATATACTATACAGTATAACATGCACAAACTGTACACCCAGGATATCTCTTAAATTCATTTATACTAAATCCATTACCTGGGATTAATTCTGTGCTTATTTTATCAATTTCAATGGAATTATTCTTTTTGCATCAAATACGTAGGTGTTACCACTACTGTTGCCAATTTAATTTTTCTAATTGATATGGTTTTGCTGAACCCATTTAATTGAATTTATTTCACTAACAGTGGAACTGATTCTGATATATGGAAAGAATATGGTTTAAATAAATGAGCAAATATTCACCACTTTTGTTCAACCCAATATGGCTTTTCAGTGAAATCAGTAGTCACTTCTCAAAACAAATGCATTTTAATTCCTTCTGATTTATTTCTCCTCCTACCACTTCTTTGTCACAGTTGGATGCATTTAAGTAAACCAATTGGTATTTATAGAAGCCAATTTTCATGTAAATCCTTGAAAGATAGTTTAAATATTTCTTTAGTACCTACTTCCCATTAACTGAAACTAACACATTTCTGTAATGCAGTAGGCTTGCTATTGATAATAATACAGGACTTTATTTTAATGGAATTCCTGTTTCCATCTTCCTACCAGTAATTTAGGCAGATTAAATTTGTAAGCAGGACAGATTGGCTTAAGGTTTATATTGTAACTTAAAACTCCACATATGTTCACATACACTCCATCCCATTTTGACAAAGCTGGTGCTTTACTTTCTGCGATAACACTGCACTCCATTGATCCAGGCATCTCCACCACAGCAGCCAGAGCTCAGGGCTCACTAAAATGACCCTCAGTGACGATCCAGATGTAGGCAGCAACTCTATTCAGATTCAAGTCAGGGATGGTGCCACTTTCCTATGAATACTTGAATACAGAACTTCCAAAGTTGCTGTCCTGTTAAAACCCCAAGTCAAACATTGCTGGATTAACTTATTAAACTCCACATTTCTGAATGTGTTGTGGACCGCCCCCCCCTGAAGTGTTCAAGGGCAGGCTGGATGGGGCTTTGAGCAACCTTGTCTAGTGGGAGGTGTCCCTGCCAATGCAGGGGGGTTGGAAATAGGTGATTGTAAGGTCCCTTCCAACCCAAACCATTCTATGATTCTAGGATTCTATGTTTTCACCTAGAATTTGGTGTAACGTCAGAACAGGACACAATTTTCTCCGATGTCACAGTTCCTCTTCAAAGCATCTTAAGTACATTCTTTTTATTCTGACTTTATATGGCTATCTCTTACTGTTTTTTTAACACTCCTTTATCACCAATAAATGTATACCAGTCCCACATACATGATGAATGCCACTGTCCTGTGATTCTATGTCCTGCTTGTATGGAAATTTGTTCAATTACGTCTTTGCATAGCAGCAATATACTCATTAATGAAACTTGCTGTCAAACACTTAAAACTGGTTATGAAGGATTCCAGAATTCACCTCACTTTCATGGATCAGTTACAAGATTTTGTGGTTTGTAGCACTGAGGATTTAATAATATTTTTGGTACATATTAACAACAGATGTCCTTCTCCTTCTCTTTAGCAATTAGGAAGTCAGCCCCATCTCTTCCAGGATTTCATATGAAGGGACAGTCCTCCTTTAAATGTAGGTACAGCTTCTATTAATAGAAGACTTTCACATGATGAGCAAAAACCAAAACCATTAGAGATAACCTTCTCATGGTTTCTTTTGATTCTTCTGCCAGAGTTGCTATAGTCTATCTAAAAACTATGAAAATCTGCGGCATGAACCTCAGCTTTGTCTGACGTCCACGGTGATTTGCAACTAGAAGTTCAAATCCTTAGAGATGCCAAGTTCCTCTGACTTTCACTGCCACAGGAAAGTTCCCTGACCTCCTGACACTTATTTACTCTCTAAAGCCACCAAGAAACCAAAGACATATACTGATTTTACTGCATTACGTAGAAAGTGATTTCTATATGGATTAGCCTTTATTTAGGTGGAGGAGAAAGCTAAGTGGAAGGGTAACAGGACCTGTGAAGATCCCTTCCTTAATTTTCATATTGTTTTGCTTCATCTTCCTCTGCCCTTCTGTCTTAAAGATCAAATCAGAGATTGAGAAATGGGCGAAGTCTTAATTTCTCTCTTGCTGTGCCTAAGGTGTTGCTGTCTCTTCTGCTGGCCAGCTGGTTCATCTACAGGCATTGGTAACTTTCTGACTCCCTCAGATACTGGATGGATGTTGCTGGGGTGAAGTTAGGATTGTATCATTTCCTCAATAAAAATGCAGTTAAGGTATGCCACAATCTTTCCCAGTATTTTCTTTTTTGCCACCTACTAATGAAAAATGCCTGTATTCCATGATAACAAGCCATCAAGGACTGTGCTCTGGGTGCACTTGGCCACTGCTGGCCTGAAGGAGCAAGGGACTGCTAGAGAGCACAGAACAGTATCTAACAGAAATAGCTCCACACAGACAGAGTTAGCACAATGTTCATCATAGCTGAGAAGCAGGGAAGGGAGGACAGGTTAAGCTCACAGGGCAGGTTCAGTTTATAAAAAAAAGCAAAAGGTCATAAAATGTTGCCCTGTGATCTTCCATGAAGAAATTATTTCAAACACCAAATTCTGTCACAGCTTTTAAAACCTTTACAACTACTGCAGCTGCTCTGCAGCCAGGTGCTGAGTGACATGCTCACATGTCAGGTAGTAAGGTCAAGCAGATGAAGGAACTGAGCTGAAGGACACCTGTAGATCATATCGACCCACAGCTGATAATCTGCTCTTCTGATTTCAGGCACAGGAGGAATCAAACTTGCCACCTCACAAACAACCTGAGCATTGTTTTGTACTTTCATAAATGCATTGAATTTCCATGTTTCTGCATCTCAATGAGATACTTCACTAAAATGTGAAGTTAATGACTTATTAGTTAAAATAATTTACTTTACAATTGAATTCACATGCCAGCTGTGTTGCACACTCTAGAAGGGAAGCAAATCCTTTTAAAGTGCCTCAGTAATCTAATTAGCATGTTCCTTCTCTTTATGCCATGTTTCAACAGTTACTATATATGCTTGAACCTCAAAGTACCTCTCTCTTCAGTTAGATGAGGGGAGAATGGTTAATTTGGGTGTGCAAGAAAAGGAAGGTATTTAGGAAGCAGCTCTGTGTCATGCTTGATAAAAAGCTCGGCAAAGGTTTCAAATGATCATACACGACTGGAGTCGATTTTGAAGCTGACAGCTTCAAAGGAGGTGCAGGATTGTATGGTAATAATGGGCATTAAATTACCTTCTCTCCAGCAGTGTGTATCATTTGGAGTCAGGTCATAAACAGGATAAGGGAATCTTAGCTTTCCGCTCCTTGTTATACGGGCACTGTGAAACAGCAAAAGACTCTTCACAAGTCTCATTAGCTGTCATTACCATTCTCAAAGTGCTATGTTAAACCTGAAGCTGAACACCAAAAAATTAACAGATTTGTAATAATTTATAATGGCAAGACTGATGCAGAACCTACACTGCAACCTAGGAAAGCAGCTTAAAATATGTGCTTCACCCTTAGAAAATAAGAAAAAGTCCAGCATTTTGGAAAGTAATATGATTTTCTAAGTATATAGGTCAGCAAAATGTTCATGTAAAAACAGAAATGCTGTTTAGATGTATCTGAATTAACAAGCCAACTTTAATAGTGGTCTACACAAAAGCTGTACTAAACTAAAGCTCAGGGCCCTGTACTCATCTTTAAAGTGCTCCTTACATTTAAAATCTGAATGCAGTCAGATGCTGCCTTTTTAAAAATTGTTTTTATTGGGCATACATTTTATTATAGCCATGTGAATTGGTGAGTTTTGTTTATGATACTATAAGCTCACATTGAAAATCTTGTCTAATCAACACGGAGCATTCCAAACCTCAGTAGGATGATCTTTGATCAATGTGACAGAAAATATTGCAAAGTTACTGATTCATAATTTAAATTTTAGTAGCATCTAGGGGCCCTGTAAAAGACTGCAGCCCACTAAACTAAGTACTGAGTATATATATGCCGTAGGACAGTATACAGAGCTTACAGTTTAAATATTTAGGGCACTCGGAAAAGAACTAATTTTTCTTTTTACGTATGGGAACCAGAAAATGCTGAGGAGGGATGACATAGACCTCAGGGAATTTTCAGCACTCCTGAGACCCAGGTCAGTAATTTAACTCTGGCCATCTTTCATATGCCTTTAATAAAATATTTGTGTTGCATACTGTGTGCATGATGTGTTGTGACTGTGTTGTATGGTTATTGCTGTTCCTTAAGCCTTCACAAGACACAGAGCCATAAAATAGATATAAAATAAAGTCCTTACACTGAATGGATAGTTCTTTAATAAGGAAACAAATGAATGACTTACAAAATCAGAAGAAGAAATAACCGTGTGCTTGCACATAAATGGAACTACTTTTGTTCTCTCTGGCTGTATCTTGTTGAGAGCAGCCAAGTTGTGCCGTCCTCCTTGGGCAATTCTATGCAAATTTAAGAATCTGTGTTATGTAAGTAAACTGCCATGACTGTAACCTTATCCTGGATGCAGTCCTCTGCAATCACAAGTTCTGATGACAGAAATGATGCAAAACATGTCACAGGCTGCCCTCAACTAAAATTCTTCTGGAAGATGGCGGGCAGCCAGCAGATCGCTCATGTGGCTGTACTAGTTGAAATAAAAAAGGAAATGGCTGGTTCAGTGCCTCTTTCTTCCTATAGCTGCATCTCATCATGTTCTCCCCAAGCTTCTTATTTGTCTGTGCAAGTATTCCAGGCAAGGGGCAGATTAGCAGGGGGAAGGTCCAGATTCCTAATCACTGGGCAATAGAGCTGCCTCTGGCAGCCAAAGGACAAATGCTTGTGACCTCTCTAGCTCTCCAACAGGTGACTGGGAATTGGATGAGAGGCAGAAAAGGAGTGGGCAGCCAGGTGTGCCATGCTTGGCAACCTTCACCTGTCCTGAGAAGGGATCTGAGGAAGGATAGGGCGGTGGGGAATTGCTACCAGCACAGCTGCTAAATGCTGCCAGAGCATGGGGGGTGACTTCTACAACAGGTGAACTTCCTCTAATGGAAAAAACATATGAACTGGAGGCACTGCTGGAAATGTCCAAGTAGATATAAAGCAGGCTGTTGGAGGGATATCAGTCAGATTGGCAGGACTTTGCTGTTGAGTACTAAAGAGGACCGTAGATGACAGCTAAATCTCACCAGGAGAGCAAGTACAGTGCAGGTCCTGGGAACACTGGCATGCCAAACAGCAAATTGCCACGATGGGGGAAGATATGAGAATTGCTGCTTCCAGCTCACTGAAGCTCAGCTCTCTGATGCAGGACACATCTCCTTTTTGCAGCTATCAACAGCTCTGCTGCCAGGAGACCACAGGGCTTCTGGTTTGAGTCTCGTGTGTGCTCAGCAGGGCCAACAACTGGATGGTGAACTCTGCCAGTTGGTGAAGCTGGATTTCATATCTGGCTGCCAATGTCAGGCATGAGAGAAAATTAGCTAATTTCCACAGTATTCTAGCAAGCAGGGAATGCTTGGGAAAAAAAGCAATGCAAGGCTAATTTGGTATCTGATTTTAAAAAGGTGCAAGTTTAAATACCAATAATGTGGAACGGAAAATCTGACATAAAGACCCAGAAAAACAGCAATGTGTAACTAAAGAAAATGCAGCCCTTACAGGCAGTGAAGTGTCTTTGAATAGGCTGTAAACACAGATAAATGGTGTTCAAAGAAACACCCCAGAAGTTGTTGAGTTTGGCAAAGGCAATGACAAGGTTTGAATGAAGTACAACCAAATGCAGATAATGTAATTGTAACCTCATTTAAACTAATGATGTGAACAATCTAATACTAGTCCTTGCCACTGCACAGGGCCTTTCATTCACAATAGTACATTTAAAAAGGGAAATGGAGGGAAAGAAGATTTGTCTGACTAATTTGCATAATGAAGGAGAGTGTGGCTACAGACTGCGTTCATCATCTAGAGGAAAGGATCTCAGTATCCTTTCAAATCTGCTTTTCTTGCAATGGTGGGAGAAAAAAACCATGTTGAGTAGAAAAATTATACCTCTTAGATTATACTGCTGCAGCAGGGATGCAATTCATGGCTCAGTACTCAGTTCAGGAATTCAGACATGGTTTGCCATACAATTAACAATACAGAGCACAGGAGGGGCAAGACATCCTGTTCTGTCTGCTCTCTTTGCACCCCATGAGCTGCACTGGTGCCACCACCCCTAAAATAGCAGGCTTGCTTCCCAACTGCTCTATCCATCGTCTCTTGTTCGGCAAGCCTGGTGAGGATACAGGAGACATCCTTCTGGGACATGAAATGCTCCATCTGGCAGTGGGAACCAGAGGCAAAGAAATAGGAAGCTATAAAAGTTTTAAAAGGATTTCAAGCTCCCCAGGGAAATTGTTCTATTCCTTATTTAGCACTAAATACCTCTTGTGAAACTCAGCCTCCTCCACTTTCCAATTAGGACAGCACCTGCTTTATTCCAGTTGTATCTTCTCTGAGCCTACGCAGTCATTCTGAGGCGACTCCATAAATGAGGTCGACTCGATAAAAATACCCACTGCTGAAGGATCTGGCTACGGCAGGTGACTTACGATCTTGCACAGCTCTGGGTCTTAAATCTGTCCTACTGAAGTCAACGGGAATTTTGGTGTTTGACTTCAAAAGGATCAAGATTTCGTTCCAGATGATGCAAACTGCTCGCAGTAATAGGATGGCATTAGGATGCTAAATAATAATGGCATTTATACTCACCAAAGTGTCAAAAGGGGAATCTTTATAGTGGATACCCTACTTGTCCAAAAGTCAAAGCACAATCTTATACATAAGAACTGTCTCATCCACTGTAATTGTATGAAATAACTCCCAGATGTAGTGTTGATGATATGATGTAGTGTGATGAAATCTCAACTGATTGTGATGGTTTCTTCCTAGGTTCTGTCCAGCATTTACTGTAATTTTTAAACTTTTGTGCCCCAAGGCAATGACACTTATGGAGAGATATATACGGTATACTCTTGGCTAAAAGCAAAGAATCTGAAAATCCAGGAGGCAGAAGCTGCAACAAGTAATATAACAAGAACTATCATTTCTTAATGCAGAGTTCCTATGCTGCAAGGATAAATTACCAAACTCCTAGTATAAAACATGTGTATCTCAAGTATAATTTTTAAATGCAGGGAGCATTTCCCCAGGGCTTTTCTCCAGCTGCAGCAGCATTGGCAAATGTGCCAAGTACTCTGCCACTGATTTAGTGGGCTGCAAGCCACACTCCATCATTGTACCTTACCCGCCACTACCATCAGGTTTTTGTTGTCCCTTGGCATCCTGCTTACAGCAGAGAATTATTCACTTGCTTGTGTGGTACACAAAACCCACACTATTTCTAGCTAACTGCATCTATCACAGCAAGTTTGCATCAAGACTTCAGGGATGGAGAAAAGAGAGGAGGAAAAAGAAACCTGCATGGGGGGTCTCCTTTCACATCTCTACTCCCCAGCTCCCACGTGGTGCCACCAGTTAGCACAAGCAGTGGCACTGAAAGGCACAGGCTGCTCCTTAGGCTGTCACTCCAGCTTTGTCTTTTCCTGGAGAGCACCATGCTGAATGGACAGATGATGACAGTGGTATGAATGCAATTTTTCTTGTCTTCACTGCCACAGCTCAATGGGGTTTTGCAGAGACAGGCATGGCCCGTATTTTTCACAATGGCTCAGAAGCATTTTAAATTATTTTCCTCATAAAAGTGAGCCTTTTGTTGGCACTTGGAAACCTCTGTCAGAGACATTTTACATTTTTTGAGTCTAACTTTCTGACAGAAAGAGCACTATTTGCCAAGTGCATTCAAGGCACTTTCTAACAGCACTCTGCAAGTATCATTTCTAGTTCTGCCCTCTCTGAGAAAGGCTGCCCAACTAATTTCTAGCCCTTCTCCTCTCTTCTGCCCCAATAAGAGAGAGGTAGTAACACCAGCTCAATGATCTACAAGTCCAGAAAGTTTTAATGCTCTGGTTCAAATAAGGGGCTAACACAGCAGGACATAAAAGCTGAGCTCAGACAGTTGTAGTCAATATTGAAATATCTAATCCAATGCATTCAAGTAACTCTCCTAGTTTGAGGAAGATTAGCAGATCTTTAGATCCAGAAGAGCCATTAGATCATCTAAAATCCAACCCACTGTACAAGCTATGCAATGGAACTTTCCAGACCATTTTATTTCTTTTAAAAATAGCAAACAAAACTTACAGTTTTCCCTCCAGTCCACCAAAAGTAATGCAACATGGAGTCAGCACTCCTGAAAATTCAAATCCTCTGCCTCCAAACAGTAGGTACAGAACAGACAATAATATTCAAAGTATTTATCAGTTATATTAAAGCCCCTCTGCTGAAGTAAATGAACCACTTAGGTAGGAGTTTTGTTCAATTTGTGCTGGAGACTTTCTAATCCCTAACACAGCCAGCACAAGATAGTAGATTAATATCCTATGGCAAAATACCAGTGGCATGTACCTCCCTACTGATATTCCCTGTGGACAGTTGCCTATAAGGAGATGGCAGAGAAAATGGAAAACTTAGAAAAAAAAGCCCAAAATATCGTTTGCCATATTGGGGTGCCACAGTGATTTCTCTGAACAGAGGAATATTCCTTTCATTCGAAAGTCCTGACTCTGCTTCAGTTATGCCAGTAATGATACTCCTTCCAACAAAACACCTTCTGTTTGACCCTTCTGGTGATCCTGGTAATGTTCTGGATTCTGGCTTGCTCTGATGCTACAGGATGTATAACTAACTATTGGGCAGTGAGTGCTGGACTGCAAAAGGGTCAAACCAGGGAAGCATGTCAAATACATATTGCCAGTGTTCAGATCCTAAACATCCGCATTACATTTAGGATTAGGTTCAGCCCAGTGTTTAAGGGAGAGGGAGAAATAGGGATATACCATGAATGACATATGGGGCTACAGTAGCCTGTATTCAGATGGTAAGAGTGAGTTAGCCAGACTCTGCTGATGTGCACTCTGCAGTTTAACTTGAATAGTTCTAATCATTCCTAAGAATATTTCTAAATACAATGCCACTGTGCTTTGAGGTTTGACAGCTCTTTTTGGAGCTGATCACTTCTGGGAAGTTAAAAAGCATGCAAAGTGCAAGGACTGTATCCTAGTTAGCCTGTACATGTTCAGAAAAGCCTTTGCTATTCCATCAGCCAAACCAAATTGTCTGTTCATGATAAAATCATAGAGTTGTATGTTAAAAATACAGCAAAATAAAAATCTTCGTATAACTTATGTTAAAATTATTTGCAGATCACTCTATTGTGAGTTTTTATGTTGCTAATTTAGGCTATTACACTAAATGGTCAAGTTGTGTGGAAAACATTAATCTTTCACTTTCATTATATCCATTTTAAGAAAGGGTAGAAAGGAGGACCCTGGGAACTACTGTCAGCCTCACCTCTGTGCCTGGCAAGATCATGGAACAGCTCCTCCCAGAAGAGATGCTAATGCACAGGGAGGACAGGGAGGTGATTCAGGACAGCCAGCATGGCTTTACTGGGGGCAAATCCTGCCTGACTAACCTAGTGGGTTTCTACAATGGAGTGACTGCATCAGTAGACAAGAGAAGACCCATGGATGTCATCTATCTGGACTTCTGCAGGGCCTTTGACATGGTCTCCCACAACATCCTTCTCTCTAAGTTGGAAAGATTGATTTTGATGGGTGGATTGTTCAGTGGATAAGGATTTTGCTAGAGAGCAGCCCTGTGGAAAAAGACCTGGGGGTACTAATGGATGAAAAGCTGGACATCAGCCACCAATGTGCAATTGCAGCCCAGAAGGCCAACCACATCCTGGGCTGCATCAAAAGAAGTGTGGCCAGCGGATCAAGAGAGGTGATTCTGCCCCTCTACTCTGCCCTGGTGAGACCTCACCTGGAGTACTGCGTCCAGCTCTGGAGCCCCCAACACAAGAAGGATGTGGACCTACTGGAGCATGTCCAGAGGAGGGCAATGAAAATGATCAGAGGGCTGGAGCACCTCCTCTTATGAAGACAGGCTGAGGGAGCTGGGGGTGTTCAGCCTGAAAAAGAGAAGATGCCAGGGGGACCTTATAGTGACATTCCAATACCTGAAAGGGGCTTTATAAGAAGGCTGGGGAAGACCTGTTCACAAGGGTATGTAACAATAGGACAAGGGGTAATGGTTTCAAGCTACAGAAGGGTAGATTTAGGCTGAACATTAGGAAAAAATTCTTTACTATGAGGGTGGTGGATCACTGGAACGGGTTGCCTGAAGAAGTGGTGGAGGCCCCAACCCTGGATACATTCAAGGTCAGGCTTGATGGGGCTCTGAGCAAACTGTTCTAGTTGGAGATGTTCCTGCTTATTGTAGGGAGGGTTGGACTAGATGACCTTTATAGGTCTCTGCCAACTGAAGACATTCTTTGATTCTATGATTTTTAAGTTATTCTTTAATTATTATTTCTGTTGGGGATAATTTTCTGAACTCTGTGAAAACATGAAATCAGAACTATCGCTTTGCAAAGATATTGGAGAGGACATGTTGGCATTTTTCTTTATAATTGTCTTTATTATTTTTTAAAAAGGTTGAAAACTTATTTCAGAGACCTGACATTACATTTAGTAAAACAGAATATAACTGACTACTACAGGATTGGAAAGTGCAGACGTAAATCACAACTCAGTCTTATCTTTCTAGTAGCTACATCAAATCTGTTAACAATTGAGAAGCCATTAAAATGCTAATGAGTGTGAAGGATGATCTATGTTTCACTCTCCAACTTCTATTTTTACAAAGGCAAAACATACATGGAAATCCCACCAGTTCTCTCTTGCTGGAAGAAATATGGAAGACTATTTAGCTTTTGAAAATATGACACTGTGGTTAGACTTGTCTGCAAGATAAATTGATACATTACTGCCAGCATAATTACAAAAAAGCTTTAGGGCCAAAGTTACACCAGAAAAAGTCTTAACTAATTCCCTTTAATTTGTTTCCAAATACCAAACAGCAAGAAACAGCAGTGAATTTGACTGCCTAATCTGTGTCAAACTTTTAAGAAAGATGCAAACTTCTGAGAGATGCCATGCACTCGACCTTCTGGACAGCAAACTTCTTCATAAGTGTCCTGAGTGAAAGCTTCTCAAAGTAAACCCTGTAGATTTACTTCCTTCTGAAAATGCTTTCACCTTGTGGAAGATCTGGCCCAACACAAATGTGACAGCTCAAACGCCCTTCCTAGCCAGAGTCTAGAGCATTAACAGTGAAAAATATACTTCAAAGTTTCTGTAATTCTTTTAAAAGAGGTATCAGTGCTTTCCCAATCCTTACCAAGAAATTTCTCTAGTACACAAGGGATAATAAACTCGTCTCAGGCTTTGGTGGAAGTGCCACATTTTGGAAGTGCTCAGGTGCAACTGTGTGTGTGTATCTGGCACTAAATTTGAGAACTCGCTGGTCCCTGAGTAGCAGCACATGCATCATACTAATGTAATCCTGCCATCTCCTGTATCCCCTTAATCAGCAAGCAGCTGGGTTTCACTTGCTTCCAGAAATATCACAGTCTTGAATATCTCAAACAACATGGAAAAACCCACACTTTTATGGGGGTTAAAACAAAGAGGGTGAGAGGAACACGCTATAATCAGCTCTCTGTGCTGTTCCCTTTAGTGTTGCCTAATGTTATTTATTGCAGCACCATGTTCCTTTTGAAGCATAATTAAAAAAGATTAATAACCATACAGTCTTCCACAAAGATAAATTGATAGCATGAGCCTTTTCCTGTTGGATTGCCTTTTTCTAACATGTAAGAGTGAAAAAACCTTTGATATCTTTTTTTTCTCACTCTTCACAGGAAGAATATCCCTTTAATCTAGCTTGGGGTTCCCTGAGTTCCCTGAAGTAATCCAGCACTTTCCTCTGGGTGACAGTAAAGTGATCTATTACCCCACTACCATTTTTGCCCTTCACTGCCTGTGTTAAGCAGCTGCTCTGTTTCTCACAAGGTGGGTAGCCAGGCTGTCCCATGTTTTGGGCATTGGTCCTGTTTGCCTCTCCTTAAGTTACCAGAATTCAAGGGTGCAGCTGCTGTGGAAAACACCCCTTTGGAAAGCCACTCCTGCAACACCCAAGCTGGGAGGGATGTGGCTTTTATGGTCCATGTAGCTCTATACTGTAGCTTCAGGCTGATCTCATATCCAGGGCCTCATTTCTCTATGTCATCTTTGCCAGTGTGAAGATGATGGCAGATCAATTCTGTTCCAAGTTTTCCAAACTACATGAGGCACTCCTGCACTTTTCCAGTAGCAAGTAGGCATGCTGCTGAGTAATTTTAGTAGTATTTCATTTATTATGAAATATTTTTGTCGTAGAAGTACTGATACAAACCCAAAACTAGACACTTCAGACATAAAACACACCAGATTTTAGCTGGAATAGAAAGAACAAGAATAAGACTGTCACCTGTCCCACGTGGTGTTGACAAGTGAGACAGGCGAGTGAGGAGAAAACTGATCAGTAGGAGTAAAAAATACCAGTTAATACCAGTCAAGTGCCTCTACAAAGAGAAAAATGCTTCCCCTTTACCCACTGCCTCCTCTGCTTTCATAAGGAAAGCAGAATTCACAATACAGCAAGACACACAACAACGAGCTTTCAAAAGAGATTTGGCTGAAGGCAGCAAATGATCATGAAGCTCTTACATTGCAAAACATTTTTGTTACTATGCTTTTAGCTTGCTCAATATACATGTTCAGAATTATGTCTGGAAGAGACAACCTGGATTAGTGACTTTGTTTTAAGAATAGATAATCTCTTGGTAAATATTTGCACCGCGCGAGTTAGCTTTGCTGGCAAAATTGTCTTGACAGTGTATCAGGCTGAGCAGAAAACTGACTTGCTGATACTTTCAGGATGTTACTAAAAATGATACAAACTAATGATGCTTGTACTTGCATATGAAGCAAAATTAATTAGTGGGGCAACTAGACTGGCAGAATTTTAGTGAACTGCATTATTTCTTAGGAATTAAAGTGCAGACTGAAAGTCTTTGAACTCACTTATGTTAATTTTAAAACGTGTCTATCCGTTGTAAGAACTATAGACAGGAATTAGCATCTATAATGTATGAGCGCATGACTGTGCATCTGCAACAGTGTGTAGAACCAGACAAGGTGAGAAAAGCAGAATAATCCAATTTCATACTATCATAGAATGGTTTGGGTTGGAAGGAACCTCTGAAGATCATCTAGTACAACCTCCTGCCATGGGTGGGGACACCCTCCACTAGATCAGGTTGCTCAAGCTCCATTTATGGTACCCAAACACAGCACTTCGGTTCTGCAATGTTTAGCTCAAAAAGTCCTCCTTATTGGAGGATTACTCACTTACACTGAGAAAGTAACAGTGAATATCGCCACACACATAAAAATAATTTAAAAATACTAATAATTTTGGTCAAGAGATCAAAATGTTTGCCCATGAGATTAATTGAAACATTTGCTCCAGATGCTTTCAGTTCTTAAGTATCAGTTCTTTTTAATCTCTGTGTGGTCACTACCTTTTGCTTCTTAAGGTATAGACAGGTACCTGACATGTATAAAGCTGAGTGATTTATAGACTTAGAGATTTTTTCAGCTATGAAGGCTCCTTTGAGGCTATTCAGACTCTTCAAGTGTCATTTATAGTGGAAACTGCTATGTTTGCATTGCATGAGGTTTTTGCTTCTTTCAGTTTAGTCAGCACTGACATTATGAGCCTGTAAAATAAAAGCTGATAAAATATGTGACGTATTAAGTGCTTTCACAGTTTTGTAGAAGGCAGTCGCTTATGTTAGAATAGAAGAATAAGAAAAAGTGTCACATAAATACTAGTGGATAAACAAATGTGAGATGTAACTTTCATTGGTATGTTGTCCCACATTTTCTCAAGTATTACCCCAAAAGAGGCAGGTGTGGTTTTAAAAATTTGCGACACTAATACAAAAAGCAACACCAGACTGAGAATAAAATGTTGATTTCAGCTTTTAAGGCAGTTGCTGGTATAGTTTTGAAGTTTTTTTTCTTCTTTAGTTGAATTAACCCACAGTTTACCAACTTAATCAGCTTACAGACCAGTTACAGTTGTGTGAAGTCTCTGCACTGCTGTTCTTTATTTGCAGCTCCATCACTTGATATAGTTTTGTAGAAACAGGATTTCTTAAAAAAAAAGCAAGTTCTGCCCATCCCAAAGAGAAATTGTTTTGTTCCAAAAGTCTGTAGAAGTGAAATTTGTATTGAACTACAGATCCTTTGGAACAGAAACTAATAGAAAACATCCTTACCATATTGTTTTATCAGGATGGCACAGAAGAGGGGATGTTGGGAAAAAAGGGAGGAAAAATATTTTCCCTATATTCGGTTTGTCTGACAGTGGCAAGATTGACTTGACTTTCAGGGACTCTGTCTGAATCTCTCTGCCGAGGTTATCTCAAGGATACTGTGCAATAGTGTCATTTCTCCTTGGTGTGCCAAGGTGAACTGCACAAACACCTCCAACAGCTCTCAGCTATTCTCATGTGAGACAGATTGCTGAGCTTCTGTTTGGCTTTAGAGATGTTCGCGTGCCAGTCACTGGGCCACAGGATGACAAATTACCTCTCTGCCAATATGAGAGCTGGGACAGTTCTCTCCACAGCCTCCACCAGATGGGCCTAATTAAACTATTAGCCAATGAGTGAGGTCTGATGGCTCCATTAGGAATCCTCCTGTGCTTAAATAAACAGCTCAAAATAAATAGTTTTCTTGATCAGAGTGTTGTTCACGTCCTTTTCTGGGATATTCATTAACAGAGTGTCTTCTTTGTCTCCTTTTTCCTAATGGGACAGGGCCTTCGTGACATTATGAAAGAGTTTCAAAAATCTGTAATGACATTAACTAGTTTGCTTTGAGGAGTTAAACCCTCTCCCACACCTCTCCCAAAGTATCCATTTTATCGGACTTTATGGCAATTATTTATTTTTCCTTATGATGTGCAGCTTCATCGTGGCCATAGCATTTGCCACCCTGATGGGCTGAAGCCTGTCATTGCCACGTGTACCACCCTTAGAGCCTACATGGCTTACAGAACTCATCAAGCTGTGATCCTCTTCCCTGTGCCCACAAGGAGGGATGTTCTTTCCTCTTTTTGTAATTACTGCCTAGAACTAACTTCTCCCACCTTAGTAACTATCCTCAGGTTCACCTTCATCCCTTCCTCCTCTCCACTTTCTCCCAAGATGAACGTTTTCTCCTTGACTCAGCTGTGACCTATATGCATCTTATCTAGAAATCTGCTCATCTATCACTATGGTCTTTCTTTCACGTATCTCAGCTTTTTGATGAGAAAAATCCGGTTGGAACTTGACGTTTTAAACAAGCTCTTCCTCTCTTTTCTCCCTTTTAAAAAACTTCCCAGTGAAAGGCCCCTCCTACTCATTTCTTGACTCAAGAGTTTCCCAAGGACATCTTCATAATCCAGAACTTTCTCTCTCCCTGCCCAATCAACGTAAGGAAGATGAGCTCTGCAGTGAATGCTAGTCGTGATTAAATACTTTTTTTTCTGACTCATTCTCAAAGGAGAATTGCTGCTTTAGGGGTGGGTGTTGGTTCCACAGGGAAAAAAATGGGATATTTCACTCATTAATAGCACTCCTTGGCAGCAATGTTTGACTCACCATTTGAAATGAGCAACAAGGATTTTACATAAAACAAGTACTAGACGGATTCTTCAATCTACTTCATGTCAAACATGGTATTATCCATGTAGCTAATTAGAACTGTTTGAGCTCAAAAATAGTAAGATGCTAGCACCACAGTTTCACATATTTAATTATAACACACTTGGTATTGATTCATTTGCTCTGGTGGATCCATTTTAAGATACTCTTTGGCTAATTGCTCCAGAAAGAAATTAGCATTTAAGTTTTCTAAGTTATAAAACAAATCAGGATGTGAATCCAAAATTGTGTCTATTTAGTTACTGAAAGGAAATGCAAAATGAAATCATTAACTCTGTGAGAAAACAGGAATTTCAGAGGCAGGTCCTGTGACAATTTGTACCAGCCAAGGATCTGTCCCACAGTGACTCCACACAAGACTCCCAGGTAGTAAAAATCTTCACTATTGAAATGAAATTAATTTAATGCCATGTCACTTATCAGACATGAGACATACACAAAGTGATCTGCCATTCTGAATCAACTCCTGAGACTTTCCTGAGATCACCCTTTAAATAAGCCCTTTTCTTTATCTCCCTATTGGACTGGAGTGAAATCTGAGTAAATACCTCATCTTGCTTTTAGGAAGCAGGAAGTTCAGAAAAATTACTAAAATAATGGATATGTGGAGTCGTGATATCAATAGAATGAAAGGCTTCAATAACTTTGTTTCTAGATCTTCTCTTGAGCTCCTGTGGGGAGACTGCAGGGTGAGAGTATTTCAGAGAGTGGCACTTTCTGCACATCTTGGCTCCTCCTGGTACTTCTCCACCGTCAAATAAGGGATGTGTTTCAACTCCATCACAAGTGAGGACCACAGAGATGAAAGCCAAACATGGGAAGGGGTATGAACATCTTTTGATGGCTTCAGAGGATTAAAGAAGTAATATTTTTAAAAGGTATGCAAGAGGCTGCATTTTTTTTCTTTATTTTTATTGTTACCATGTTCAATTTTAAGGGCTAATGGTTCTCCCACCAGAGGAACCATCAAGCGCAGAGAACAAGGAAACAATTCAGAAACAGAATACAAAATGAGCAGTTAGCCCATGAAGGTACATGACTTGATGCAAACCCCTGCCCCCCCCCCCCCCCCCAAAAAAAAAAAAAAGTTAAGAAAACACCTATATAAGACAAGGAAATACCCATGTTCTTCAAAGTAAAGAGCTTTCTCAGTCAAAATCCAGTCCATTTGCATTTAAAAGCTATCCTTGTTTCCCTCACAAAGTGGATGTATTTAACTATATTAATTCACAGAAATGTCCTAAGAAAACACCACTTCTGGGCCTTTCAAGGGCAGCCAACTAGAAACATATTTTCTCAGGCTGCCCCACTAATTTATCCTAACCCTGGTGTTGGCAGGCAACTTTTTATCAGTTGTCTCTTTCCATATCTAAGCTCCTCTCTCTTGCTGATCACTCTAAACCCCTTATTGCCGTATGTCCACCCAGCCCTCTCCATGTCAGGACTGGCAACGGCATTCAGTGGACAATGCTCTCAGAGAAAATTCAGTCAGAAAGAAAGGCATTTTGTACCACTTAATGGAAAGAGGCAGGAAATTCCCAACTGCTGCAGCAGGTCTGCTGTAATGCTTCTATTCATGCCACTCCAGTTTGTACTTACTAAAACAGATACGCAGAATTCTGCTGAAAAAGCTACACAGATTTCATCAATGACCACACAGGCACTTAACTAGAACAACATACTTTTCCTTTGTTCAACTCAAAGAACTAGGGTTATCTTCTGGGCAGAGACTCTGTGTTGTTTGGGTTTGTCTGGTTGTTGGCTTTTTTCGTCTTAGTCCTTAAAAAAAGCCTAACATTAGCAAAAGAGCCCGGAACATGCTTGTGTTTGGCATGTTATGTTTAATTGCATCTCTGAGTTAACATGGGCACATTGTTTTAACTTCAATTGTTGGAATTGTCATATTGTAAAATTTCATTCAAGTCCCACTTCTCTGCCTAAAGTGCCATAATGTTAGCCAAGTGGGGAAAAGGGTTCTTCTGAGATTGATTTTTCAGACATCGTAGTTCTGTTCAATTGAATTCACTCAAGTAGTGGTTAACATAAACACTGTGGAGAGTATGACATGTCAAATTAACTGCTTTGCAAATCTCCTGTTAATTGTCAGCCTAATTAAAAAATTGCTAATTATAATGTTTATAACTTCAAATAACTGCTCAGCTATAAAGCACTGGCTGTCAGGTGTAAACAGGGGGACTGAAGGAAAAAAAAAATCAATCGACATCTGTTAATTTATCAGAGGCAGTACACTAAATTGAAAAATGGATTGCCTAATGCACTGTAAATCTGCATTACGATAAAAGACCAATTCATCTCAACACCTGCTTAATAAATGATAATGGCCATCTTCAGTGGCTAGCCCTAGGGCTTCTTCTGCCAATCAGACTTAGAACCCTGCCTTTACCAACATCAGACAAGAAATTGATTGCACTGCGTTATGAAGTATATATCCCTTGCCTTCTTTATGGTGATAAAAAGGAATAGTCTTTACAGAGAATTTTTGTAAAAAAATCTCCTGGACTTTCTCATGCCATAAAGATCAAATCTGTCTCATCCTTCTAAGGTTCCTCTATTTTAAGTGCCAAGTCAAATTATTCCCATTTATCAATTTTCATCCTTTAAGTAAGAGCTATAGAGCTGAAAGTCAGTAATTTTGTATATTTTCTTAAATATTTACTTTGATCAGATAGATTATGAACTTCCGTAGCTTACAAGACAGTGAATATTACTACCAAACAGCAGTGTTTCCAAACTGCAGTCTTCCAAAACATCATTTAGTTCAAAGAACTGCAAAGTTTTAGACAGTGGCTGCTCAGTTCCTCAAAGGCAGATGGATTTAAAGGTTGCATTTTGGTAGATTTGTATTTTTTCGGGAAGTACAGGCTACTTCTAATGGCCAACAATAACTCAAGTTTTTGGGGCAAGAGGGTGAATATAAATAGCTGGTTTTCATTTCCTCTGTGAAAACCTGGATTACACTAGACTTGGGGAGAAGACAAAAGGAGGAGGATGAACGGAGAAGATACATGTCTCAGAGAAGGCAACTCAGATTTTCCAGCACTTGAAGAATCTGTCCTCTGAGGATGACACTGTTGTTTCCTAATCCCTAACCAACCACACACTCCTGTTCATTTCCACAAAGACATGCTTTGAACCTGTGTGTCTTTCTCGAACTCAGCAACACTGTCTAAAATGATGTCCTTGGCAGCACGGCAGCAGGCACTGCCTCTCCCTAAGACACATGTCATAATGTTGTGCTAATGGTTCTCATTTCATGGTGACATTTCCAGCATGCAACACTGTTTCCCCTCCTCATTTAAACACATTTGGAGGGATTAGGCAGCTTCTGTACTACATGATAAACTTCATCAATAGGTCTCTTACACATTTCTGAGACTGCAAAGCTTCCTTAGCATATAATCAAATCACAGATAAGTTAATATTTAATACTGTTTTTAAATTGCTGATTGTGATGAAAAGGGTCAAGTATGGCTTAAAAAGATCATATTTTTCACTTCCACTCCTCAAACTCTTCTCCTCCCCCCTCATCCCGAGATTGAAATCTGTTTTCATTTCTCATTAGTTTGTATAATGACTTTTATTATTTTATAGTATGGCTTCATCTAAAAGCTTCAAACATTATTAGGACCAGTATAAAAGCAAAAAACAGGCTAGTCCTTGACCCACAATGGTAATGGTGAAATCAGGGCAGACTCAAGGAGAGAAGGGTAAGAGGAACAAAATTATTCATAACCAAACTCTGTGTCATAAATTAGTGTAAACCAGGTCCTAATTTACACGTCTATACATCAGATTATGCTGTCCATCTTGAAATTTAGCATATTTTAACAACTATAATGACAATGGATCTGGTAATACTTAGCCTTTTCCAATGGTTTCCCAAAACTAGACTCCTGCTCATAAAAAAAAATGCAAAATCAATGGCTTTACAGTGGAGAGAGAAGGAGAGGTGGTGCAGAAGAAGCAGGATGCCCACAGAAACTGCTGCTTCTATTATTCCTACACACACACAAAACTTATGGTCGTGAATCCCAGGCTGGACAAGAGTGTCATACATTGTTTTAAAGATGCAGTGTGCTGTATCTGTAAACCTATTGTAACTAAGGAAACAGTAGTAGTCTGTGTTCCCTGTTTTTGGTGAATACAGCTACAATTTATGTTTCAGTTTCCTCATGTTGAAGGAAAATGCAAAATTTGATTCTTTATAGGATCAGCATTATTGATTTCTAACAGTGTGTAAGCAATACAACTACACACAGAGTAATAAATACATCCACTCTGGAATAAACAAAACTATTATTTTGTGTCATGTCTTAAATTTCCCTTTTAAGCCATGTACATGTACTGACAGCAACTTCCTTTACTAACACAGATGGATGCGGCTGTTTTCTTAAGTCAATTATTGACTTACTTTTAAAAATCTCCAAGGAAAGTAATTTTGGAAAGTTTTACTTCTTATGAAAGATGGTTTTCACAATAACACATGAATTTCTACAGCCCCACATGCATTTAAAACCCCTTTCTTGTGCCTAACAGCTTTTCATTACTATTGCTGCCTTCTCTGACCCCCAGAAGTAAAACATTATGCTTTTCCTATTGCATACGAATGTTAGGTCTTTGGCACACCTAGATGCATACCATTTAAGGCAAACCTATTAAAATTAATGTAACAGCATGTACATCCATCTGGTGTACAGAAGTCAGCCAGGAGCAAGTCCTTTGATGGATTTAGTCTGCCTTGTACATCTTTTGAATTCAAATAGTTAAAAACATTGTGACCTTTATGCCCAATGTTGTGCATAATTTTCAAGATGATAGAAAAGCAATTTAGTTGTTTTTTGAATTTATTTTGAAGCATAGTCCAGCAAGCAAACTTGACAAAAATATTTGTAAAAGAATATTTTAATCTTTTAAAAAGAGGATAAATTAATTTGTATCACCGATGACATTTTTTGATCTAAAATTCCACACTAAATAGTCCCCAGAAATTACACTAAATGCCACAAATAATAAAGACAGAGGTAGTATCTGATTTGTTTTCTGGATTAAATAAACCAAACTGTGATGCCTGAAATGAAATAACTGAATATGTTGTGCAGCTGTTTTTATTAAAAGTATTACAGGAGAATGTGCCCTAAGTTTTACCTAGGCACTGTAGAGATTTTAAGCTTTCAGCAACACAGTCAAATACCTTAGGAAACATGTTAATTCTGTTGACAATAATGGTGACAAGAAGAGTTATTTTACATTTGGACAGTGCAGTTCAAGCAATTTTCACGGCTATAGTGTTAAACAGCAAATTGTTTCCAGAGCTAAAAATTCAAAGAAAAAATTACAAGAATTGCAGGATATCTGACCCCTGAAACATTCCACAGAATAATAACCAGAAATATTAAAAGCAGGAACAGTAGCCAAATAAGAAACAGGATGTTGGTCACACCAGATGAACACAGATACTATGCCCCTTTTTAACCATTTTTGCAAATGGTAATGACAATTTTGGAAATCTTGGCTATTTAGGAAAGAAAATTTACAATACTCTGCAAATAGAGATTCAGAGAGGAAAGCAATTCAGTTTTCAGCGGGACCTGAAAGGATAACTGACCATGACCTTTTCATTTTAATTTTAGCTGGAAGGAAAATAAAGCTTGGAAAAATTTTCTATACTAAATACATTAGACAGCAGTATTTCAATGGAGAAATTAAAAATATTGCTTCCTATAGTGTAGTTTTGTATGCAACAAAGCACAGAAGCAACCAAGACAGACAACTACATAATAGGATTGAAAAAAAAAGGCAATTAAAGAAAAAAAACTTGGAGGAAAAAAGATCACGTTTAGATTTTTAAATCATAAGACCAGTGCCATCTCCCCTGATAAATATCTATGATAGTATATAAGATAGCTGGATCTCCCAGTTTTCCTCTCTTTTGGCTTTTTGATTTATTTATCTTAACATTGTTATCGTAACACTTAAAGATGTAATGGGAGTCTCTCTGGCATTATGCTCTAAGATTAACCTTTTTCTTAATGTCCCAAGGTCCTCTGGTAGAATCTGCTATTTTTATATATATATATATTTTTATATATATATATAAAAAATATATCTACTATAAGAGGGTATATATACTATGAGCATACCTCTCTCTATACGTATGCGTATTGCTATGTGGATATATTCCACATATAAGAACATATGTGCATACATAAATATAGTGAATTGCATCATGTTAATTTAGACTGTTATTGATTAAAAAATCTCAATTTAAAGAGTCATATATTTATTCTTCTAACTGGTTTGTTGGGTTTTTTTCCTTCTTAATGTTAAAGAAGTGTTGATACATCAGCTAGGGACATTATCCTGTTAGTCACCACATTTAGATAATTCATTTGCAATATCCAATTATCCACTATGTTAATGCGACACATCTGTGTGCAAACCCTGCCAATGAGACCACATCCACATTCAAAAAACACTAGACTCATACTACTGCCAAACAAAATCCCCTCATTTCCATCCAGTATTCTCAGCCACTTGGTTTTTCCACAGGAAAAAAAGGAATGCAAACATCCCAAAGTCAGGCTTATTCACTTGAAGCATAAAATAAAACCACCCGCAATGATTTTTGCCAATTTCCTGAATCCTCTGCATTGCAAAGCAGAATTAAACATTTTGTATGTTTTTTTTACATTACCATTCGATGACCTGTACAGAACCTGAAGGTTAGAACTTTACAAGGTAAGTGTTACTAACCTGTGTACATCCCCATTTAAAGGTCAAAATACTGTTCAAGCATATACTGAGAAAATCCGGAGTGAGGTGTATATGCAGAAAGATAAAATCTTTCTGTTGTTAGTCTGTTAAATGATAAGAGAAAGAAGTAATTCCTTTGAGAATAAAAAAAGTTGTAAAACAAAAAGATCAGACATTACAGTAATTCCAACCTAACTGTTAAATGTCCTCTTTTTGAAACTTTAAGCTGGTACTTTGCACATCAGTTTCACTGAAATTAAAGTGAAAGTACCAATGAGCCTAAAAGGACCAGCAATATGCATGAAGTCAGACCTTTGTATTTGATAGCATGGGTTCAAGAACTAAAATAGTATCTTGAATTTTAAACTTAAGATAAGAACCAAATACTAGATCGAGATCCAAAGCCAATAAAAAAGCTCCCAATGAATCAGTGGGGTCAGTAAACATCAAACATCCAATAAATCAGAAAGCATGAATAAAGGACACAGGAAAGTAACAAGCAGAATATAGAAAAAGGGAGTTTCAATGAAGTTAGAGCTGATGCATTTCTTGCCTAGGTAAGTGAAAGAAGTGCAGTCTGTATGTCCTGCTCCAGATCACACCATCAGGGTTAAGCAGCCTGATGAATCATATACTGCTCCAGAATACACCTCATGGACAGCTATCCCAGTGTTCCATTCTTAGCAGTTTAGAGTTAAGAGAGGCAATAAACATTGCTCTTAGTTGTCCACTTTATTCTATCAATCTCAGAACAGCATCAGTCTGTACATCAGAACAGTACTGAATACAATCTCAAGTCACTTCAAGTATTGCAAAGACCATGAATGCTAATACAGCTTACCAGATAAATGCTTGTTGGAGCTCACAGCTTGTCTACAGTGAAGTAAACACAGATATGGGGAAACATAACCCCCATTTTCAAGAACGGAAAAAGAGAAGACCCAGAGAACTACAGGCCAGTCAGTCTCACCTCTGTGCCTGGCAAGATCTTGGAACAGATCCTCCTGAAGACCCTGCTAAGACACGAGAACATCAAAGAGGTGATTGGTGACAGCCAACATGGCTTCACTAAAGGCAAGTCCTGCCTGACTAATTTGGTGGCCTTTTACAATAGGGTCCCAGCCTCAGTGGACAATGGCAGAGCAACAGGTGTCATCTACCTGGACCTGTCCAAAGCTTTTGACACTGTTCCGCATGACATTCTAGTCTCAAAACTGGAACAATACGGATTTGATGGATGGACCACTCATTGGATGAGGAACCGGCTGACTGGTCGCACCCAAAAAGTTGTGATCAATGGCTCGGTGTCCAAATGGAGCCATGTGACGAGTGGTGTTCCTCAAAGGTCAGTACTTGGACCAGTGTCATTTAACATCTTTGTCGGCAACATGGACAGTGGAATCGAGTGCACCCTCAACAAGTTTGCTGATGACACTAAACTGTGTGGTGAATTCAACAAGCTGGAGGGAAGGGATGCCATCCAGAGGGACCTTGACAGGCTTGAGAAGCGGGCTCGTGCAAACTGCATGAAGTTCAACAAGGCCAAGTGCAAGGTTCTGCACCTGGGTCGAGGCAATCCCATGCATGAATACAGGTTGGGAGGAGTAAGGATTGAGGATGGCCCAGAGGAGAAGGACTTGGGGTAGTGGTCGACCAGAAA
Source organism: Hemiprocne comata (assembly GCA_020745705.1). NCBI lineage: Eukaryota > Metazoa > Chordata > Aves > Apodiformes > Apodidae > Hemiprocne > Hemiprocne comata. The sequence goes on from CM036587.1 coordinate 12,401,430, forward strand.
TTTAACATGAGCCGTCAATGTACACTTGCAGCCCGAAGAGCCACCATATCCTGGGCTGCATCAAAAGAAGCATAGCCAGCTGGTTGAGAGAGGTGACTCTCCCCCTCTACTCTGTTCCAGTGAGACCCCACTTGGAGTATTGTGTCCAGCTCTGGAGTCCCCAGCGTAAGAAGGACATGGAACTCTTCAAGCATGTCCAGAGGAGAGCCACAAAGATGATCAGAGGACTGGAGCACCTCCCCTATGAAGATAGGCTGAGGAAGTTAGGGTTGTTTAGCCTAGAGAAGAGGAGGCTCCGGGGTGACCTTCTAGCAGCTTTCCAGTATCTGAAGGGGGCCTACAAGAAAGCTGGGGTAGGGCTTTTTACACAGGTGTGTAGTGAGACGACAAGGGGCAATGGTTTGAAACTTCAAGAGGGAAAATTCAGGCTAGACACTGGGAAGAATTTCTTTCCTGTGAGGGTGGTGAGACATTGGAACAGGTTGCCCAAGGAGGTTGTGGATGCCCCCTCCCTGGAGGTGTTCAAGACCAGATTAGATGAGGCCTTAAGCAACCTGGTCTAGTGAGAGGTGTCCCTGTCCATGCAGGGGGGTTGGTTTAAGGTCCCTTCCAACCCTAGCCATTCTATGATTCTATGATTCTATGATTTGAGTGTGTAACAAATAACAGGTCTAGCTGAGGTCTTCGTTTCCTCCTCATGGAGCTATCGTTACGCTGGAATCATGCCTTAGTTCATGTCCTCTTATGCTCTCTTCCATTCAATTACTAAAGACATTATATGCTGGAGCCCACAAGATTGTAGAACTGTGCTCAGTTCTGTGGTTTAGTAAACAAATTAGAAGAAAAAAAATACCCACAATGCTTTTTTGTGTGTCCTCTCTGCAGCAAAGAAAAGCATTATTGCTATTTTTTTTAATTTGCTGAAGAAATGACACAACTATGAATACAGCAAAATATGTAACCCAGTACAGGAAGAAAACTTTAGTAGAATTTGAGGTTCATCTGGTATGTAAGAAAATACAGACAAAAAAAAAAAAGGAATTATTTTTCCATGGGAGTAATAATTCAAACTAATTAATTTAGCTATTTTTAAATTCCTTCATTTCCCTATATCCCCTTCTCTCTTTTTTTTTTTACCCCCCTAACTCATGTAATTAGTACAGATTGGTAAGTACTTTTGGAGGGCTCAACCCACATTTTTGCGTGAGTTATTTATTTAATCACTTTTGAGAGATGCCTTCACAGACCCTTGATAAGAGAGAGGTATGTTTACCAACGCAGGATGTTCTCCAACATAGATGCAGCAAACTGCTTGCCTGACCTTCTAGAAAAGTATTCAAAACCTGGTCTCACACAAAGTGCGTTCAAGAAATCCAAGGATTTCAATACTATGTCACAAAAATTCATTTTCATCTCCTGTTAAATGTCATCTTAGTAACTGAAAGTCAATTTTATCACTGTCTATTGCATATACCCTGATATCAGAGGAGTACTGGCTTAAGACTGTTGAGATTTGGAAAGATAAAGGGTAAAATTCTTTGAGAGCAGCAAAGCTCCTCTGCCATGATTTGCTCCCACTGTAACCAAAGGTCTCTTTTTCCATCACTTAAACATATCCACAGATGTCCAATACCCACAAGCTTTTTCCGTGAAGTCCTGAAGTCCATGTACACAGTTTTGACCTGAGAGCAGAACAAACTCTACAATACAGGAAATTTAGAAGAATAAAAATTAACAACTTGAGATGTTAAGGACAGGTATCATATTCTTTCATCTATCAAGGAAAATTAAGACATGGGGAAAATGAGGAGGGATAATTCATAGACACAAACACATTTCTCCTCTTGAGTAAAAAGAAGAGTCATCTGAGCTCAGCCTCTGCACACCTGACCCAAAAATGCTGTGAATGGCAGCTGTGTAAAAGAGAAACTGTTTGACAGGTGGTGAGAACTAGAAGGTTTTGAATGCTGCTAAGCTTATATAACCTATGCCCAGATACACAGTGAAATAGTAATACTTTTCACATTTACGTAAAGACATCCAGTTTGCTCTGAGACAGTCCTTGAGAGACAACAGCTCCATCACACCACTTGCAACGTGCTTCCTCAAGTCCTACAACATGGATGGCTCTGACTTAAGGGGTGAATAATCGTGTGGGCCATCTAGTAACAAAGCAAAAAGGCATTGCTTAAAGGAGATTACTGCTTAAATACAATTACAGAATTATTAAAATGCAAGTTCCAGATGGAAATTGCCATAATGGTTATTTTACTGAGGCCTTCAGAGTACACTCAGAGGAAGCAGAGCATTGACATGACAGGCTGTAAGGTTGTTATTACACAAAAGGTCAAAGTTTCCCTTAGATTATGTCTACTCTGTGAGTCATTGACTTTTATAGACCGAGGTGTTTAGAAAAAAAGTCGCATGAAATTTACAGCAGCATAATATTCTGGCTATAGTCTGTAACCTTATTTTAAAACAAAATATAGCTCATTAAGTGTAATATTCAGACTATATCCCATATTATTGTTTTCATTTAAGTAGCACCATAAATGTGCAGTGGGCTTTAGAGCCTGATTTGAAAGATACTAACACTGCTATGAAAATTTTACACCTTAAAGACTTCCTCCTTGAAATACCTGCTCAAGTGAGTAACCCAACTGGAAGTCTGACAGATATCAAAGGACTTTTTATCTGAGTAAGGACTTTAAGGCTAACATCCTACCTCTTTAGGAGTTGCAGAGGGATAGCATATAGTGGTGAGAAGAAAGTTGGGTTTTTTCCAGTGTTTTTTCTTGTTGCTGCCTTTGAATCTTTCAGTCACACCATCTTGTATTCCTGTAGCTCTCCCAGTTTTGCTCTCTTCTTGTCTGGCTCATTCATTTCTTCTCTAGGATCACATTTTGTCTCAGCATCCTATTTCCATTTTGTTCTTTATATCCTTTTAATGGTTCAGCATGTTTCTCCATGTAACCTACATTCTTATTCATGAGGTCCTTCCATCTATGCAACTCGGCTTCTCATTTTACCTCTTAAATCACCACCTGAAGGTCTCACTGCTTAAATTTAGCTTGCTCAGCCTGGAAATCTTCCAAATACCAAGTACTAAACATTGCAAATAAAAGTGATTAACGTATCTTTTTCCTTCTTCAGTAAACAAGGTTTTTGAGAAATACAGAAGTGAAGAATGATGTTGGGACTGATCAGACATGTTCTCAGTTCAAAATGTGGTGCTTTTATGGAAGCATCTATGCTCACCCACTTCAAACAGAGTTTCATAAGAAATAAGCATTAACTATATAGTCAATATTTTTACTCTTCTGCACAGAAAAAAAAATACTGGTTTTATGACTAAAACTGAAAATAATGCATTAAAAAAGAATGGCATGAATGTTCTTTATTTAACATTCAGTGCCTCTGTTTTTAACAAAACCTGTTTTTTGCATGTCTGAGGCTGAATCTTTTGGTGCACTAATGGGCAGTTTAAAAGGATTGTAAGTGTGCATCAGACTCAGCCACTTTAGTGCAAATGATTTGACCAGATTTCCACAACTAACTTTCTTAGTATTAAAGTACTAACGCAGTTTAAGTAATTTGTGCAAATAAGCCTTGGCAATTATTCTGAATAATTTAATGTACTGAAAATGAAATGATTTGCAATCTCATGTGGTTACAGTTATAACCATGACACATTCTCCTTTCTATTCCTCACCTTCCTTTTTTAAGAAGCAATGAATATATTACTTAGGTACTGGAAGAAAGAAAAGATAATTCAAACTAAATTGTACTTTTTTAAGAGAGTGAACACAGCCTACAGCTTATTGGTTGTAGAATAACTCTACTAGCAGGGTAGATTTTCCTTATTTAATGTCAATATCAAAGAGTTAAGGATGTCATTTTACACATTTTTCTTTATTCTTACCTTAAAAGCTAAACCAACAATTATGCATTTGCATAATTCAATTAGTTTTAAAAAAATGTCTGCTTGGCAAGACAATCACCTGCCCCTTGAAACTAAAACATTATGTGCCAAGCATCTCCAATCTCCACTGATTAACAATAGCATATTCCAAATTTATAGGGTCTATTACCAGCCATCTGAAGAGCAGCCACTGTGCCAAATCTCTCTTACTCCCTCTCCAGGGAATCCATTCTCAGATGCTCTTTTCACATCCGGTAAACAACACTTTATGTCTTTTGCACAGATAGCAGATAATTACCATATGGCTAAAAACATGCTTGCTTCATTCGCCTTCCCACTGTAAACTTCCTTCATTATGACAGCCAAGGAGCATCTAGGGAGGTATACTCTATAATTTAGCCCTCTATAGGTTTAGTGGTTTAAAAGGTCAGTGTCTATTACAATGAAGTTAAAAGCAAGTGTAAGCGACTTTGCAAGAAATATTTTTTTATTCCAGCAGGGCAGAAGAGAGCAACTGATGCAGGTGCAGGAGTGAGAGTCCATCATATATTGCATGGAGCACCAGGATGTTTTCTTATTGCATCCAGTACAGTTACAAATGCATGCTCAAGAATAATGTAGCAGGAGAACAGCTAATAAAGATTTGGGAAGATAAAGAGCTACAACTGGCTTCTTTTCTGGTTTCCTTCCTGTTTCCCTGTCTTGTCATTCACTGCATAGTATGGGGCAACAGCTGGGAAAAGGAAACTCAACCAAGTCTTTGAGCAGTAACTATGCAGGTACATGACCCTGCCAACCCTGCCTGTCAACATCCTGGGGAGAAGAGGGACTTGCCCATCTTGTGCACATAATGCAGCAGACAAGAGCTGAATCCCAAAAGGGATAAGAAAACCAGATTCCAGAGATCTGTCACAGTCTCAAGGAGCCTCAGAGGCTGCGTTCATGTAGAGCTGCTTTATAGGAAAGCTAATTATGATTTCTCCCAAGCTGAATGATCGATTTCATCAGGCTCCCTCTCTATTGTGGTTGCTTAATCTGTGCTTTGAACTGAAAGGCTGGTTGGCAAATTCTATGGCACTTTTGACCTCTCCAAGATTAATTCTTTGTGACCTGGCTATTTACTTAGGAGTGCAGGCGACAGATGAGCCCATAGGGGAGAGAAAGATCTTCAAGGATGTTGCATCCTTTTGGTACGACTTCTATCACTTCTGTTCCACAGCTCCTGGAATACAAAAACCTCAAGGACAGGGAGGGAAGAAGAGGATATGATTCCTGTTTTTTTTTAACCTTCATCCATAAAATCTCTTTGAAATGTGATTTAATTTTATCTCAAATTTTCTTTGTATGCTAATCATATCCTCATTATTGATTGAAGTGGAAGAAGTTTTTATGTCCACTCTAAGTGATATGTACTAAATGTTAATAAACCTGAAATAACTAAATCATAGCATCATTTAGGTTGGAAAAGACCTTTAAGATCATTATGTCCAACAGTTAATGCAGCACTGCTAAGTCCACCACTGAACCATATCCCTAGGCACCTACATGTCTTTTAAATGCCTCCAGGGATGGTGATTCAACCACTTCTCTGGGCAGCCTGTTCCAGTGCCTGACAAACCTTTCAGTACAGAAATTTTTCCTAATACCCAATCAAAAACTCCCCTGGCACAATTTAAGGACATCTCCTCTTGTCCTATCTCTTGCTTCTCGGTAGAAGAGACCAATACCCCCCCCGCTACAGCCTCTTTTCAGGTATAGAGAGTGATAAGGTCTCCCCTCAGCCTCCTTTTCTCCAGATTAAACAACCCTAGTTCCCTCAGCTGTTCCTCATAAGACTTGTGCTCTAGACACTTCACCAGCTTCGTTGCCCTTCTCTGGACACACCGCAGCACCTCAATATCCTTGTTGTAGTGAGGGGCCCAGCACTGAATGCAGTACTCAATGTGCTGTCTCACCAGTGCTGAATGCAAGGGGACAATCACTTCCCTAGTCCTGCTGGCCACAGGATTTGAGGCGTGGCCTCACCAGTGCCAAGTGCCAAGGGACAATCACTTCCCTAGTCCTGTTGGCCACGCTATTCCTGATACAAGCCAGGATGCTTTTGGCCCTCTTGGCCACCTAGGCACACTGCTGGCTCATATTCAGCTGGCTATCCACCGATACCTCCAGGTACTTTTACACCAGACAGCTTTCCAGCCACTTTTCCCCAAGCCTGTAGAGTTGCATGGGGTTGTTGTGACCCAAATGCAAGAAGACCTAAAGACCTGATCCCAGTCATTTCCTTTTTATACTTCACCAAAACTCTAGTGACACCAGTAAAAAACAGCTGATGATTTTGAATGGTTTTATTTCAGCTATTTGGATGAACCCTTTTACTACCACTTCTGTGTAACTTCTTGTATTTTCCTTCCTTATTACCATTTCACACTGTAACAAAGCAGAACAGACTTCTAAGAAGAAACAGACAACAACTCAGGGGCTATACAGAGATACTCAGAATCTCATGTGAAGAGTCAGAAGATTGAGATTTTGGGTTACAACTCATTCACAGTCTGGATGCATCCAATATATATAGTGGATTCAGGCTACCCAAAGAGGATAAGATCTCACCTGTGCCTCGTTAAAATTTGGATCAGTTAAATTAAACAAGCACAGAAATGGTAGAAGTGAGAAAAGAAGCCAGAGGATTACAATAACATCATTTATACCTATAAGAGGAAGGTCAAAGCAGGTCAACATCCATAATGTCAAATGCTGGGCAAGCGAAGGGGCAAAGACAGTGACAAAGTGGAGCAGTCAGAGCAGTGCAGCTGCTGCAAAGGCGAGTCCAGTGATAACACTAACTAATAGTTACTAATGTATTTCAAAGACAGAAATGAGAATGATGATTCACCTGTTATGGACATGTCATCCATCAGTGGAAACTGCCTTCTGCAATGGACACACTGCCAACATTTCATCTGCTCCTATTGCTTAGCTCGGGGAGGGGGCGAGAAAGAGCAAGAAAGGATGGTCAGGGAGCTGATTCAGTACTCTGGAAAGGAAAAGAAACAGCTTTTTGCATGTGGAAGACTAAAATCTTGTATCTGTCTGTATTAAAACAGCACAATACAGTAAGTGAGAGTGGAGTCCTCAAGATATCCCTGTGTACGTCAAGAGGGTCCCAATGTTTTATTAGCCTTATTGCCAGCCTTCTCCTTTTCAATTTGCCTGCACTGCAGTGTTCTCCTTCAAGTCAGAAGGGCTTTCCAAAAGTCTTATATTGGTCACAGGACAAGAACAGAGGACACTGAGGGCTTACGTCCCATACCAAATGTTGTAAGTGGTGTACAGATATATATTTGGGCCTTTCATTGTCTCCTGCTTTATCAACAACTTCACGACTTAAAACCCAAATGAGCACATTCCTAAGGGTGGGACCTATGTTACTGGTGCTTGATGAAGGAAACTCTGTTTATCCCATTCAGTAATTTTAACAGTATTTTTTTTCTAAGGAGAACATTTATTGTACACCTAAGTGAACTTATGCTGCCATTTATAGACTTAAAAAGGAAGAGATTTCCCCCTGGAAACACAAAACACACTGTTTAAATAGCATTAGAGAGTAATTTGGGCAGCTGGTGCCCATCTTATTTGTTTTATAGATAAGTCACCTTTCATATGAAAAAAGAACACCTGTGGTTTTATCTACACAGAACAAGTAAAACAAATAGCGGTACAGTATTGGAACTGACTGCTTGCTGATTTACTTAAGAAATGATCTTCATACTTTATTATTATTATTATTATTTATGTTGCAGTATAATGCAGGAACTCTGTAATGCTAGGCATTAAGTAACACAGAACAGAAAAGACAGATTTGCCCGTGAGGTCTCGTGCAGTCAGACCACAGTTCACAGACTTGCTAGAGAAGTTGCAAACTCACATCTGGGGAAGCTTTTGCTTCACCAGAGGAGGTGAGAGGGGTAGAGGACAGGATTGACTTCTAAATGCAGGACAATTTTGCTGTTTATCTTGGCAGATAACCAGACTGCAAAAATGTCCCAGTTTTGAACTTATCTGGCCATCAATTATTTCCAAGAGGACAAATTCTATAGAAAAACATCCTTCTTATTATTTAATAAAGGGCCTCTTGATGGGATAAGATCAGAGTAATAGACTGTTGCAATTAAGTACAGGTCTCTTGCTGTAACAGCAAAGGTGAAAGTGAAACAAAGACATTTATTTCTTTAGCCCTATACTACATGACTAATAGAAATAGAAACATCAAATGACTGTAAGCACAATCATTTGACATGGGCTTTTACACCATTGTTAGCCTGGTGACTTCTGCTAGGCTCAGAGAAGACACTCAGTGCTTGCTTTCGGCTGACAAGGTTCTGTTGAACTGTACACATAGTGCTATAGAACACTTCCTTTAGCAACAAATCTTGTTCTAACTGCTCAGCTCCCCCAAATATTCCCTCACATTCCCAGTGCCCACCACGTGCAACCCAACCCTTTAATTCTGTGCAGAGGGCTCCGCCTTCTGGCAGCAACTCCTTCTCAGCATCTCAGATAAGCTCTGTAAAGCTCTCCACAGCTTCATGTAGAACCCCATTAACCACATCTGTGCAGCTCTTCCTTTGTCCTTTCCTTTCCCCACAACTGCTTATGAAGAAATCAGTGCAAACTCATTTGACCGTATACAGCTGCTACCCTTGCTTTTCATACCATTTCCACCAAACTATCCTCCACCATTCAGGGTCTCCTCTGGTGTGAATGGCCTTCTGTGGCCTTCTCTTACTGTATCACTACTTAATAACAGCACTAGACAAGGCTGGTGGGCAAGTTGATTTGAGGTCCATTTTTGATGGTGGAATTAAATATAGAGGAGACCATTCTGCCCTGAGGCAGTAACCTGTTGAGTAGATGACGGATGTGTAACACAATCTGGTGAAGAATCATTCCAGATGACATGGTGATACGTAATAGTGGTTGATGGGCAATAGGAAAAATAAATAGAAGAGAAGAAGAAAAGCTATCCCAACCCAAAAACTGGCTAGGGAAGACCAGCTTTACAGGTTTTGCAACCTGAGTTAAGTATGAATTAAGCAAGCAGAGAACTGACTCATATTTCATTTCATTTCCAAATAAAAACAAGAGTTTTTTTCATCCTGCTGAGTACATGCATCCAGAATACATCAGATCTAAGAGACAAGCTTCACGACAACTGACAACTTTTGTAGTCTCGGATATCAACTCCCAGTGGTCTTTCTTCTATTTATTTATTTATTTATTTATTTATTATTGCTTTCTGAGCTTTTCACAGACGCTAGCTGAAGTTTTTATTTAAGAGGATAGGGATAGAGAATAAAACTTTGATTCACCGAAATAACCCAGGTTGTTTCAATGCCATTAGATTTTGCAGTTTATATAGCTATTACAATATTTCGTTTTAATGGGTACTCATTGCCTGGTGATGATATTTATATTATTAAGGCTAAACAGAGTTCTTTCGGTAATTGATTTAAGGGTGTATTAGACACAGACAGGCCCAAAAGATATGAACATATGAAAAATTATATGAGGCCTTTGACAACAGTGAAATTAAATTAATAGTAAAATTGGATCAAGTTAATCAAATGAGTAAAATTACAGGAAGGTTGCATAAGAGAGCTGAATTGAAGGAGTTTTGCAATAATCAGTTTCTGCAGTGCAGCTGCTACACATTTGTGTAATAACAGAGTTGATGAGCAGCTAATTTGTATGAAACTGGAAGCAAGTTAAATGTTGTTTGGATTATAAGGGGAGTCTGCAGCTAATGCTCAAAGAGTCTCCACTGGTTTACTGCTACACACTGGAATTTCTCAAAGCTATTAATGAAAGGTTTGGCAGAGCCGTATGTGGCCATAACGGCCTTGAGCCTTTCCTGTGGCTTCTTTGGAAAGAGCAGGAGAAGGTGAGCTTACAAAACTGTCAAACCTTTCTTGCCTTCCTGCATCACATGGGGCAGCCACACTGCCCCTGTCAGTGCAGAAAAGCTGAGTAAAGTCAGGAAGGCACTGAAAGACAACATCCTTTGCTGTAGTTTGGTGTTGCTTTCCCAGGCCTTCATGCAGAGATACCTGCAGCACACCGGCCAGCCCAGGAAACAATCTGTTTTTTATAATCTATTGTGCTTAAGGGTGTTTGCATTCACCCTGTCCAGGGGCTGTGTCCCACATTTGATGCAGTGGATGTCAGCCCAGTGCCACGGCTGTCACTGCAGTCACAGACAGGCCTCAGTTAGCTTTAAACTGGTTATCACAGGTGGCAGCACAAGTCTTTGGAGCAGAACAGAGCTCAGACAAAAATAAAAAAAAGGAAAAAAAAAACTTAAAATAAGGTTGTATTTGAGGCTATCCTAAAGCACTGTGTTACCAGGCCCTTGCTGCTAGGAATACTCAAGAAAAACCCTGGACAACTTCTCTTGGATACAACTGTATAAGCTGCAGGTGCTGTGGGAAACAAGGATGCATATGCAGCCTTAGCTTGGATAGAGTACAGTGAAGAGCTTGTTTTCTACCCTAAAAACACACGTATTTGACAATGGTAACTCTTTTTACAAATGTGATGATATCTGTAAGTGTTCAGTTTAAAACTTTTTAAATTCTGCACTAGTCTTATAAATGGCAAATATACATTGCACATATACATTTTATTCGCTATGCTAGGTTTTGTTTCAGTCAGTAACAATACAACTATTTCTTAACAGAAACTCAGTTCTCCAGATTTTCAATTAACCATAAATGTCAAAATGTGTAGTTTGAAAATAAAACACATTTTCCTCTCAAATTGGAATGCATAAATGGACTAAAAGCGATTATAAGCCATGATTTATCAGTAATAGCCAATAAATCCAGTTCCCAGCTTTCTGGGAAAGGAAATGCTATGCTATTGAACAGAAAAGGTTAAAAAATGTTTCATTAGATGCACACGGTCTCTGTGAGCTAACAATGTGTGTGTGTCCATAACTCCCCATTCAACACAGCTTGTTAGAAATGTACATATTTTAAGTCAACATTGTGTCATTTATTTAACAGGACTACCCGCAGGGTTAGGTAAGAATAAAGCATATTATGGCACTTAGGGATGTATGTATGTTGCCTGACTGCTGGTCATAGTCAACTATCTGCATCTGATCTAAGCTTTCTGACAATAACAAAATGCTTATTTCAGTCCAAAAGATTTTTAAAAGTAATGCCAAGGTACAGGGGACCTGTAATCAGTAATGGAAATACCCAGAGCAGCCAGGTTACAGGCAAAACAGGATACAGGGCCATGTACAGGGGACGAGGTCCCCTGGTGCTGTGAGCTGAGGATTCCAAGCTGCTCTTGCTCCATGGGAAAGTGACTTCTGTGGACCTTGCCAGCTGGATGGATTGTAAAACTCTGGAGTTGATATCAAAAGAGAACTAGATGTATTATTTTTCGTCACGCACTATGTTGTGGTATTAAGTAACAGGAATCATGAGAGCAGGAAATTTAGAAGTAAACAGGATTTTGCATATGAGTATATGCATGGTTGAATAATATTAATAGTAAAACGTGGTAAGCTTTACTTAAGTAAAAAGTTTTTAAAAGTTTTTAAAAGTTTAAAAAAATTTTTAAAAAGTTTACATCTCTTAATTGGAGAACTAGACAGTCAGAGTCTCTTTTTAAAAATTGTTGGCAACTGCAGCACTGACATAAGTCAAAGCAATCTACTGACTCCAGTGGAGTTAATTGTCCTCTGTGATCCCATCATTTCCTCACTTAAAACCTCATGGCCCCGGAGAACAACGTGGCAGAAGCAGCTGTCTTCACTGCTTATGAAAGATCAGTGAAGCTTGGGTCTGGCACCGTGGCTGAAGGATGGTGCTTCAGCCTGGGATGTCCTGCAGCTTGCAGCAGGTGCACAGGGAGACCTCCTCACCCTCTACCTGGGTTTCTGTGGTGGCAACTGGGGCACAAGGGGAAATAAGGGTGCCCCCTGGCTGGGCCCTGGTGGAAGGTCCTGCAGTGTGGGTATGTCAGTACAAACCTGAACAGCTCCCCTACTGTGCTGATTTCAGCTTGCAGACAAAAGGAAAAGGGTCCAGAATTTGTACTCTTATTACTGATTTCTATTTGTACTGCAAATGCAGAGTCTGAGGTGTGATGAACAAATGCTCTGATGGTAAATAAAAGTATTGAACAATTACTTATAGATGCTATTCTTATAGTTATAACTTTATAAAAGATAATTGTAGGAGAATTCTGGATCTAGCAAGCAATTGCACACTACCTACCTTTCAGTCAATCCACTGGCTTAAGCAAGACTACATATGCATTAAATTACACATGCTCAAAAGGATTGGACAAATTCACACCCACCAGTGATAACTGAACACAGCTGACCATGTGTAACTTCTGGCTCTGGCATTCCCATAACCTCCTCTCTTTAAACATCCAGAAGGGAATGAGCTCCTACAGTGCTTGTCATGCACTCAGCTCCTGCCTAAACATTTGCTGCCAATTGCTGCTGGAGGGAGGAGGCCATTCAGCTCTCAGTTCTGACCTAAAGCATCAAGTCCTAGTCAGGGCTGTATGATTTTCAGCACCACTCCTGAAATCAATGGTCAAATTCTCCTTTCAGCCAAGGAATGAGCAAAGAAATTATTTTAATTGAGATTTCACAGTTAAAATTTGGCAATGCTGACATTTCTAATTTCCACCAATTTGAACAACACAGACCCACAATTACATTTGTGTAATAAAGTTTTTATACTGGCAGCTCACATGGTTTTGGCCAAATTAAATGAGATCAGTTTGTTTCTTGTACCATAATCTCTAGTTAATGATGAATATTTGTTGCAAGAAGTCAGGCAGCCATGATCACTGGGTAACACAGAAACTACAGACAGGTAGGCATATGGTCTTGATAATCTAAGACCTGTATTCACATAAAAACTTCTTTACTTGAATTCAGCCTCAAGGCTTATACATTCCCCTGAACTAAAATATCCATTCTGTTATTTACTGCATTACTTAAAAAAACTGCTTTCCTATATTTAGAGAGCCTCATAAATGGCATACTTTGTTGTGAAATGTACTAGCTTGTGTGCTGAATCATACATCACTATGCTGTACCAGATGCCAGAATTTAAAGCAGATCTTGGCTCTTTCTTCACTCGGAGATAGAAGGAAAACTGGCAGCTCATGCCACTGCAAGCTGAACTACTACTTTTTCTGATTCATTTCACTGTCACTGCAGCAACCTGTTGGTTATAAAATCTTGATATAATTATATGGGCTGAGATCTTTCGGGTTTTACTCCTCCCTCCGTCTCAAGTTTTTTTCATTATTATTCAAAAATGGAGGCTTCATAGTCACCTGTTCTCTAAAGAGGATACAAAAGCAAATCTAGGAGCTCAGACCTCATAAGGTCTCGTACAAACGCATCTAGGGTAAGAGGGAGTTCAACACTGTATGTAAAAATTAAGTATGCAATGACAATTAATCTTTATCATGACATTAGATTCTTTGTGTAACCACTGATGTCTGAGGGGAGGACAGGGAGAAGCAATGGACTGACTGGTAAAGGAACAGATCTCATGACCAAATCTCTAATGTGATGAGCATAAATACACACTTAAAATACTGTTTTCTAACCTTAGGTATTTGCAACTTTGAGGAGTTCTGAGTGCTGCACAGGCACAAGTGCATCCTGTCACAGATAGTTCAGACAGTGCTGCTGAAACTGAAGCTATGTACAGTCCATTAGACTACAGGGAATTAATCTGTGAGCTGCCTACCTGGAGTAAGTTGCAAAACTAGTATTCAACTTTGTGTATCTTTAAAGACCATAATATGTAAGCTGTACACTCACTGGCATCTCTATGGTATCAAATGACATGCACCTCCTTGAAATCATGATCTGTCCTGGTTTTTTTTTTTTTGGAATGGCTCACTTACCAAGCTGAGAGACAGGATTAAGAAAAGTCATTTGGGTGTCAATCAAGTTCTCTGTTTCTTTTCAGAAACAAAAAAAGACACAATTGCAAATACAATATGTGTCTGTAAAATAAAACTACTTCTTCTGAAGCAGAAGCAAACACTTGGGACTCCTTTTCAAAACTAAATTAAAAGAATTTTTAAAACTGAATGTCATACTGAAAGGTAAAATTAAAATGAATGATTTCAGTGACTGTCAAATAAATTCACGTCTTCTACAATACCACTAATCAGGTCTAATGCACTCTTAGTGCTCCAGAGACTCTGCTTTTTCACCTGTTTAAAAAAAATTTACTTTCTAGTTCATCCAAAATTTTGCCATCTCCCAACATGCAAAACATCAATTCTACTTCCCATGCTACCTAATAAAACACATGTATACTACCTAGACACCATCTCTCAGGTAAGCCACCGAGGACTGCTACTTACTGATTGGTCTTATTCTAAAACAAAGCTGCTGTGGAGGAACTTCTGCCACTCATTCTTTTCTGCATCTGCCTGTGACTTTCTGTGTTTCAAAGCAAATGACAGACTCAGAAAAGTGGTTTTATTCGCTTCCTGACTATTTGGATGTGCTCAGTCTCCCAGTCTAGAAGACCTGAACTGAATTTAGCACCATATGAGAAGCACAGAGGACCTTGTAGTTTTCCATTTACTAGAGTATGACCTACTGAAATAACTCATCTCTCCTACTTCCTGCTAATTATAAGGCTTCCAGTTGCTCCTACAGTATTTTGCTTGGGGACAAATAAGATATATCCTTAGCTCAGCATGCAATGGGGAATTTGTTTAACTTGAGCAAATGAAAAAGAATGGGATTTTTTTTCTCTTGGTTAAAGAAAAAATTTAGCAAAGCCTAAGATATGCCACGTCAGTATGGGCTCAGACTGAATATAAGTAATGTCCTGAAACAGTTTTTCGAGGTCAAGAAACTGAAATACCTAAAAGCTATTCATGCCCCTTACCTGTTTTGTTAGCAGATTGTATTACTGCTGATGTGCTTTTCTTGTTTATTTTTTTGTTGAGATTGGCATGGTTTATGAAAGGGAGGGGATGAAGGGATAAAGAACAGCAGCAGCAGAAACACCTTCTACATCCTGCAGCCATTCCAGGCTGTGAGAAGGGACAAGGCACAGCCCACACAGACCTTGTCACCTGAGAGGGGGATGGGTCACAAGACCCTGGAAAGAGTCTAAGACAAACACTAAATACTAATAGTTGCCCAAATGTTGTAATGATGGATCCAGCACAATAAATGCATCTCAACATGAACTAGTCTGAGGTACACATGCTAAATTGGTCTTTTTCAGGTATTATTAAGAAATGGCTGAGAAAAAGACAGTGGCTTAAGGTGCTTTTTTGTGTGAAGCTCGACAAGTTTTTCACTCTTTCTGAAGAGTATTGAAAGCTTTTAACTCATTCGGGAAACATGAAAGCATAGCCTATGCCTTAACTAAAAGCTGAACAACAGCAAAAGGAATTCCAATTATGTCTCATTCATGACTTTCCAAGGCCCTCTTTGAGAAATATTAAAGTAATAGTTTCTTAACTACAAGAATATTATTAAAAAAATTGAGTGTTCAAGAACATTATTAAAAATTGTAGAAGGGCAATGAAAAAATGCAATGGCATTTCTGAGCGCACACATGTATGTTTACAAAATCCTTTGGTTTGCTTCAAAAAACGTTCTTGTGCTAATAATAGCAAATTAATAACATTATTTTATAATCACCACCCAGCATTCCTTGTGCCACTAATCCCCTCAGGCAGGCACTTGGCTCTAAAATTGAATAGGAGGTAAACCAGCAAGTTCTTCATAGACAAAGCAGAACCACACAGGCTAGAGCCAGATCACAGTAGTCTCAAATATCTAACAACTGCTCTGAGAGTCAAATGGGAATTATGGCAGCATTGCATAAAGTCCTTTGTTTGCATCTCCTGAGTGTTTAATAATTGATCTGAAGCTGAAAAAGTACACAAAACATATTTTTTTCATTATCTAGTTAATTTGTACTTCAGTCATGGTGCACGTCAGTTTCAAAATCAGGGTGTTAGCTGATGTTATTTACCAAATTTTATAGGAACATTCCAATGACTCAGGGCTTTATTTTCTGTTATGCTTCTTTACCCATTTATCTTTTTCTAATTTCTTTTCTGATATTCTATTCCAGTAATGCTTAACCAGTCATTAGCTTTTATTAGTAAAGCTAAAATGAATGACAGTAATGTGAACAGCATAAAACCAACGTTGACCTACTTTTATTAAGTGAAGGAGAACAGGCCTTATAGGTCTGTCATGTTGTCCAATTTACTCTTCTACCTAAAATGACTGATATTTCCTTACCATGATCTATATATACAGGTTATGCTTAGCTCTGTTTGAAAGCAACACAAATGGAATACACAGTTATGTTCTTATTCACCCCCTGTTCTGATTTACCAGCAATTCAAGCAATAGTCAAAACTGACAGTTCCAAAAATTGGAAAAGGAAAGAAAAAATGGAACAAGGTAGCAGATCATCACATTGAAACAATTAAATGCTACCTACGAAGCCAGTATGACCTGATGGCATTTTTTAAAAGAATGAATTATCCTCAGGCATTTTTCTGCTCAGGTAATTTTGCATGTTTCTCCTCTTCCTTGCTCTGTCCAATTTTTAAGGTTCAATCCCAACTGAACTGCTGAGCGCTCCTCTCTAGCATTGGTTTTAGCAGAGCAGAAATGTTCTTTGCATCTCACTAAGGTTTGACAAGCGTTGCAGAATTAGGCCAAATAATTAATCACTGTCAGGCAAGATCAAATGTCAAATAAGTAGCCTTTGGAAGGCTTCAAGTGGAAGTTACACACTTAGCTTCCTCAATGCCTAGGAATAAAACTTGATGCCATTTAGTAACATTGCGATTACTTTTATAATAGTAACCAGAAGTTCCCAAATGAGATCAGGACCACGTCATTTCAGACATAATGTAGTGGTCTCTAGAGGGCTCAGAGTGCAAAGAGATTATAAGTAATAGTGATTAATGTATTCTGCCTGTCCCCATGAACCCCGTGCAGAGGGGAGGCAAGTGGATTGCCAGTCACAAAGACAATGGTAGCAGAGCCAAAAATGAAACTCAGGGTTCCTGAATTTTACAAGGTCATCTTTCTAATAAACTTTGCAAGCAAATAAGACACATGTGGCACTCTTCAACTGATCTCCTATATTTCTCAAGATGAAATTTAAAAGCAAAATGACAAAGACCTGTTCTGAAAAATCTACCCTAAAGAATCTGGTCTGGGGTAGCAAGGAAAACCAACACCTCCAGCTGTAAGTGCTGAAAAAGTAAAGCTAGCAGTCAAGATCATAATTTTTAATAGTTATGACCTCGAAGCAGCAGCTCACATTCCCAATATTATAGGGAAGGAGGAAAGCAGAAACATATCAATCACTCAACAAAGAGGCTTGTCAAGGAGTGGGCATTTTTCTTTTGTAGCAGCTGCCTATGTACAGCCTATCAGGAGATATCTCAGGTGTCCATCAGAACATATTTCTGCAAAAAAAGCAAGTGCATCTCCACTGTTAGTGCTTCAGCTTAATTTATTTGTTAAGGGCTCATTTGGGAGTAGGCTTGGGGAGGGTGGGAACACAGAGAAATGTGCTTATTTCATCATGAAATCTCCCTGCTTTCTGTCAGCCTGCAAATATTTACATTAGACCTGCTAGATTTCTGCATCTTTTAGGATTTTTTCTAATTAATTCAGTCTTAATGTTCTCCTCATTTCCATACTTCTCAAATGTCATTTCATCTCTTTTGACCTGCTTCCATTTCTTTTCTCCCTTCTCCCTCTTCGCCTTCATGCTCTTTCTGAATTTTGAAATAGATCTATTGGTTGACAGAGGTATTTGAAATGCTTTCAGAGGCTGGGCCTTGGAAACACAGGATAGCAGATTGCTTAATCACATTTCTCACCTAGAACCTGTATAATAAGGGTGACACATAGGGTGTGAGGCTGCGAAGCTACTAGTGAAGACGAGCTAATGGACCTTGGCCAGCCTTAATTACAGTTTCTATGCCAAATCTTTTCCTCCTCTGGCCATGAGTGTGTCAGTCTATCAGTTTTATATTAGCTGTCAACCTCCTCTGACTAGTTTATCTTCATCTTTCCTATTTTGTGTGTTGACACGGCACCAAAAGAGTTATTTCCCTGCAGCAGAGGCACCCTTTGGTCCTTTGCTCTGCAGACTGAATAGAAGTGGCTCTTCTACAGGGCTCCTGACCCCACCTGGGAGGGACCACATGTGCCATGAACCACTGCACCCCTGACTCCCTGCACCTTCAGGAAATGGCAGTCTGGCATTTAAAAATATATATTCATGTATATATCTCAAGCCAACCAACAACAAAAAAAAAACCATCCAAAAAAACCAAAGCCCCCCAATCATCTCAAATAAATCCAATACCAATGTGCTCGCTCGCAGCATGAATCGCCTTGCCTGCCAAAGCGGATAGAGAGAAAAAACTTCTTTTCCTATTTCAAACTAGTTTAGGAAGGTTTATCAATTGCATGTGTTTCCCAGTGAAAGCTTCCAACCAGCTGTGCAACATGTAAATCAAAATGTGCCTTCTTAATAACAAAGGCTTCTATCGATCAGGATGGGCTGATAAATTGCTTTCCGCCCAAGGATAAAAAAGACTGGACTTTAGGTATGTAAAAATGGTAAATATTTCTCTGCCATTCTTTTTCCTTCCCAGCCAGAAGCATCTTAAGAGATCCATCTGTTTACTTACCACAGAAAGAAAAAAATTAAGGTTACTAAGCTCCCTGTGCTTATTTATCCAATTTTGCCTTGAGTTAAATGTTGGAGAACCGTCCCCATTTGGGAAGGTTTTAGTTCTGCCAGAGGCTACTATAAAGGCTGCTGTTCCTATCACTGCTTGGCTTGTTTGTCTCTGGGTTTTTTATTCCAGCTAGACTTGCAAAAAAAATTACACTATTCTGGTGCAAAATGAATGGGATTTCCTCATTTCAGTTTATTACCTTTATATATTTCTCTCCACTAAAAAAGAGAAATAAGTCCCACTTATCCCCCTTACCCCTAGAGTGGCAATTTCACCATTAAGCCTCGAGAGCTTTACATATGCAAACACAAACACAGTGCTTACAGGAAAGATCTTCCCTATCCATATGTTCATCTCCTTCCCTTTACCTAAACCAGTCGATTACCTCAGCAGCTCAGCTGTGTTATTGAGACATTTCAGCGTGAAATTTGTTTTTCCTCACTGAACTTTAAGCGGAATTTCAAGTGCCAAGTCTCCAAAGCCAAGTGGGCCTATTAAGAGATAATTACTAATTATGCTAATTTGAGAAGTTGTGCTATTTCTTTCCCTGGTCATTTTATCTGCAGCTCTCCTGAGAGAACAGTCCCCATTCAGTGTTAATAACCTTTGCGGGCTAAGCATTCATTGGAGGACAGTGTGTCCTAAACCTAGGAATATTTTACAGTTAATCTAGATATGTGGCTGTAAATTGGAAAGAGAAGCAATGCTAATGACTTATGCTATTAATTTTTTGCAGTAGCAGAAATATCTGATTCCTCTCCATTTGTATATTGATACAGACTTATGCTGATGGTTTTATTTCAAATAAAAGAGTCCTCAGTGATTTGAAATATTCACTACACCAATAATATTTCTCAGTGATCATTTTCTAATCCTACCTATTGCAAGCTCTCATAATAATAGATGAAAACAAGGAACAGATTTGATTTGCACTTTCTAAATGTCTAATTTACTTTTCTAGTTCTAATTTTATTTTCAAGTTCTATACAGTGCTTTTTTTCTTTTATTTTTCAAGACACTGGTCATTGGGTTGATCATATCAGACTGTACAGTATGCTGAGAAATACGAGACTTTATTAATTTTTCAAATAAAATAATGACTTTAGGTTTTATTTGATGTAAAACATACATATTTTACATTTTTTATATTTAGAAGTTGTTTATGGGGTGGCAGTACACAGAGCCTGCCTGGCTTGGCTTACCTTCCAAACACAAGAGGTGCTGAGACAGCCCTCCTGCTGCACTACTTGTTGATAAAATCTTGATTCTCTTGCTCCTCGGAATGGACTGCACAGGTAAGAGCATGACAGCCACAGACAACATCCAAGATCAGAGTACTCTTTGTTAGGAGACCATGGTTATCCTGCTGTGACCATCAAGTCCTGTTCCTGCAGTACCTGGGCATGCAGGTATCCCACCAAATGGGAAGCCTGCATGCCTAAGAGTAGATCCCAGGAATACAAGCTACAGGATCACTCTCTTGGTTCATCAGTGTAGTATGAACATCCTAAATACTCGATGGTGGACAGCAACAGCTGGAAGCAGATGAAGAACAGTCACAATTGTGTGCCTGCAGCCAGGGAGGGCAGGGCCCAGCAGGCAAACACAGGCGGCCTCCACCTGCAGAGCCAGCACTCGTGGGCACAGTAGCTGCCTTTCCAGAGTAAATAAACTCCTGTGCTCATTGGAGTTCATAATCTAGCTTGATAGCTTGCTAAATTGCATACCAGCAGGGTTTTTTAATGAGTGGAGTCCCACTGAACTCTGTGCTTCACAGCCAGCGGTGCTGATCCAGCTGTCTCCAGGCCCATACCCTCAGGGGTGCTGGGGGGGCGGTCACAGCCACAGTGGCTATGGTTCCAAGGGCTCAGCAGCTTTCTCAGCCACCTTCTCTGCCCAGCCTGCAGCAGAGTCAGGCTTCCTCTCTAAACTCCTCTTGCTGCTGCATGACAACATCAACTGGAGCCTCCTCCAAAGGCCAGACATTGCTCTTGCTGCCCTTCAGGGCTCCCACAAGGGAATCTTTGGCGGAGTTTAACTCAGTGAACACCAGCTGCAGGTCCTCCAACGGGCAAGTAATGTAAGTGCACTGCTGGATTTGGCCTCAGACTGACCACTGAAGACAGCAGGGTACAAATAGCTGAAGGTACTTATGGGTGACCACAGCTGTGGTACTGCAGCTCAGGAGGACAATGCAGAAAACAGGAGACATCCAAAATATTTTTATAGGAGTTGGGTCTATATTCTCTTTTTTTTTTTTTTTTTGCAGTTTGCAGCATCAAAATGCAAAGTAACTAAGCAAAGATCCCCTCCATGCAACCAAAATTAAAATGAGGATTGACTGACAAGAAAACAAAGGATAGCAGTTTGTACTTGGATTTTTCACTATTTTTAAACCATATACAGACTTAAAACCAGCGGACGCATTTTTTTAAAGCCAACAAATGCAAATATTAAAAACCTTTGGTAGCACCTATTTCTGGAAAATGTAAGAAACAACCCTCAGACTCCAGTTCAGTACTCCCAACTTAAGAGTGGGAGGACTGTGTTCATATGAGATGTGAATTACGGCCTAAAAATATGTCCTAGTAAAAAGAAGATGATAATTTTAAGTTTCAGCATTACCAGTTTCAGAATAGGGCTTCCTTTAGTGGAAATCCATTTTGCAAGTGTGTGAACCTGCCCCCAAGCCCTCCAGATAAACATCATGTAAGACACGTCTTCCTCGCTGATGGGGCTGGGGGAACCAAGAAGCCACTGACCTCCCACCATCCCACCAGGAGACATAGATGCAATATGGATCTGTAACTCCCTAGCTCGTAATACATCTCTCACAGGTTCACGGGAGCACATCCAGTGGAACTGGCTGCTATTTGGGCCATCCTGTGACTCAGGCATTTTGGAAGCTCACTAGCACAAGCCTAACTGAAGTCCCTGACCTGCACCTAGACAGACGCATGGAGTTTATGAAACTTCTTCATAAAACAGACTTCCTGGCCATACTACAAGTAAACTTCTGTGTCTCTCTCACATTAGCTCCCCCTCTGGTGGACAGATTGTCGTAGGTGATGTCTCCTAAGCCCCATTAACTCTAGAGACATTACATCTTTTAAAGAAACACTGTGTTGCCCAAAAATTCAGCCTAACCAAGCTGTATCAGTCTCTACCACTCCTTTGTGATATATTGCTGTCCCAACGCAGCAGCTAAGGGGACTGGCCAGAGGCTGAGAAGAGAGCA
Source organism: Hemiprocne comata (assembly GCA_020745705.1). Taxonomy (NCBI): domain Eukaryota; kingdom Metazoa; phylum Chordata; class Aves; order Apodiformes; family Apodidae; genus Hemiprocne; species Hemiprocne comata. Next base: position 12,423,407 of record CM036587.1, read on the forward strand.
ACGCATCTGGGTAATATGAGGTTGTAAGTGAATAAAGAGAAAGGAAATACCTTAAAAAACAAACATAAAAAAGAGGAAGTCAGCAGGGAGAGATGCAGTATCTCCTGAAAGGCCTGCTGGAATATTTAAAATTAGTTCTTCCTGGAAAAATAAATGAGTGCTAGAGACTATTTCAAATTGCTTCATGGGGTCTGTTGGTCACAGCCACACTTGCTCTGTGCGCTCTGGGAAACCAGCAGACTCAAATCACAGCCCCAGAAAGGCGCTTCACATTGCTGATGCTAGCTGAAAGGAATTTCTGTACATGTTATTTCTTATTCATGTTTGAAATTATTTTTTAATCTAATGCCTACGAAGCTCATGAGTTGTGAAATAAATTTCAAAAATCAGTTAAAAAATAATCAGACATTAGCTGTTTTCTTTCCTCTTACATTTATGTAATAAAAATGTTTATAGCTACATTATTTTACAGTATAATTCCAAAGACTGTAGTAACCCTGTTGAGCATTTGGAGCTGTGACAGATTTTGAAAGGCTCAGACTGCATGAATAACAGAAATGCATAGCTACAAGAGACCCCAGCAGTAGGCTGCACCTTCAGACCTCTAAACAATGTAAGAAATTATGCACAGGAGAGCCTGAATACCCTCCTCTGGCCCAGATTGGGCTGAAGAGAACAGGGTCCTTTGGATGAACAAGTCCACGTGGGTATCAGCAGCAGCAGAAAGGAGAAACAAGCAATTTCTGCATAAATTATGTGACACTTGGAGCCAGCCAGGTTCTTCTGGAGAAATAAATCCTCTCTGTGCTGCTAGTTGGTGCTTGAGATGGTGACTAGGTCAGTAGGTGGGACAAGCAAAGAAGTATTTTATTTGGCACTCTTCTACCTGTCCTCACAAATGTATGTCTTGGCAAAATTTCTCTTCCACTATCTCTTCATACTTGCATCAGGGAGGAGAGGGAGAGAAAGTTTGCCATCCCATGGTTTCCAGCTGGAAACACATAAAGGCAAATGGGTACTTAATCCCCTTTCAGTTCCTCAAAATCTTCATCCCAACTATACTAGATCAGATAACATGCACAGCAAGTGCAGCAGAGGAAAATGCTCCCTGCAAAAGCTCTGAGCAAACAGGCTTTGCTTGACAAGCAAACTTGACAAGGCATTGAGTAAAACTCTTGCCTGAACTTCTAAAGGAGGGCTGTTCTTACACTGCCACCAGTAGCTAGTTGGTACAGCTGCATGTCCCTGAAAACCACAGATTTTGGAATCCTATTATTGGATTTATTTACTTTTTGTAAATATACAAATATACAGATGTCCTTATTCTGCATATTTGCAAAGAAAAGTTTGAAAATATGAAGTGATGAAAGCTCTGCAGAAGAAACATTTAATCTATCATTCTCTTTTCCCAGAAAGAGTTTCTTTAAGTTGATTTTTGAAAAAAAAAGTGGACATTTGAGGTCTCAAATTCTACAACAGAACATGAGCTGTGGACTCCTTGCTGTTCCCTATTTCCTTGCAGCTCACCCACATGGATTTATTTTCAGGCTAAGAGCCCAGATAACACAGAGTAACATTTCATCATTAAAAACCCCAGTTATGATAAAGAATAAACAATACTCATGATGGTGACAAGATGAAACGAGATTAATAACAAGGCAGATGTTCAATCTTGTCTTTGCAGTTGAAATTATAAATGGTCTGAGCCTAAGAGAAAAAATCAGAGCCTGAAACTGAAGGTTTGCTATTAATCAGTTGTAACAGCATAGGGGATTACAAAACATGGTTAAAACACACTGAAAACAAGAAAGACAAAGGAAGATGGTCAAGGGAGTATGGAAACAACTCTGTCAACTGAGAAACTTCTATACACAAGCTTGTGAAAATGGTGTAGCTCATAAAAAAAATATGCTTAGCAATTAAAAACCACCTACAACAACAAAAAGACAGTATTACGAACCATATCAATTTGTGGAAATTCGGCCCAAAGTTTATTAAAAAAAAAAGAAATCAGAGTTTGATCCAAGCTTCTTATGAAGCCTAGGACAAAACTTCATTGATTTCAGCCCTTTACACAAATATGCATGTACATTAATGTACGCATTGCTGGAGCATATTTTGGCACATTAATATGCATAGTACTAGACTGTCTGTGTTTAAGTATATAAATAGAAATTGAATATAAACATATGCATTCATAGCTTTGAAGTTCCATTAGTAACAAAGCAGCGTAGAGAAATTATTAGCATTTTTACATGATGATTTCTGTTTAAGTCAGATACTGAACTGCTGCTGATACTTACAAAGCATTCAACAGATGGGGAGTCTAGACTGGTAACTTCTGTGCTATGCCAGTGTATTTTTAAGCCTCCTTTAATGTTAAATTTTGATGCTGTGCTGATGAAATCAAGCACTTTCCTGAGTGTGCAATTTTAAGTTCCTCGTTTTCTTCTTGAAACTGTAGTTTGGCAGTGATCCAGTACTGATAGAGCCAGTTAGCATGACCCTAACCCCTCTGAAAATTACCACTGTGGTCAATCTGCACCGAAGACAACATGAACACCCATGTGCGGATGACCTATGGGATGAAGGTCCCATAAGTGGTAGCATCCAGTGCTCCTGAAAAAGAAAGATGCCCATGTAACAGTGCAGGACCAGGCTCCTATTCTTTTACTCTCAATTCTGCTCTCAATCCTTCTCTCTTTTCTAGTGGAAACAAAAGGGAAATTGTGCTTTTGTTTGCAAATTTACAACAAGAAATGTTGATGCATACATATTTTCTGCAATATTACCTACTCAAAAAAAAAAAATCTATAACCTTAATGGATGAAAGTGAACATTATACAAGTGAAGACAGAAAATACTTTTTCTAGTTCTTTTCACTGTTTTAGAAAATGAACACAATAAAGTTAGATTCCTTTAGAAATACCACTGCTTACTATTTATGCAATTTCAAACTATATTATTCAGGTAGCATTTATTTGTGTGGTTCATTGCTTCCCCTAACATACCTTCATTTGTTCAAAGTATGAACTTATTCTAGATTTAAAATGGTAAAAGCAAACCAATGTAAAAACATAATGAAATCACCTTCAAATCTGCTTACGTTCTCGCTTTTCATGCAAACCCCCATCATAAAAATAATCTCCCAAATTTCTCTGAGATTATTCCAGCAAATCCCATGCCCATCAAATCCCAAAACATACTCCACCTGCTAGTGAAACTATCACAGTAATTGTCTGGGCTTTTATCTAATGAATATGCATCAAAGCCGTCAAAACAAAATTCTAACTTAATCTACATTACCGGGGAAAGTTTCTGAAGCAAGCTGTTGCAGGGAAATTTATGTAATATGTTGTCAACATTCAGCAAAGACAAGCTGTCTGCTAGAAAGGGCTGATGGAAACCAGTTTCCTACATTCAGTCAGGGAATCCAGTTACCCTGAAGCCACGCTTTTGGCCACAGATGTGCTGAGAGCATCACATCTCATTGTGCCTTTAGCGTGCCTGCCCACCTGTACTTTGTCTCTCTGCAAAGACTGTGCTGATCATCACTGAAAAGTCTCTTTTTGCCATGTGGGTTTCAGTGAGTCATCACCATCTCTTCTACAATGCACAAGCTCACTCATACCTTCTGGAGCACAGGGAAGTGACAGATGGAAATGCAGTGGATTGTCGGCACGAGGTTGACACGAGTGCAGCTGCAGACAGGTGTGCCCAACATCAGCATTTGACACAATATAGCATGGAGTAAATATACAAAAGGAAAATTATTTGAAACCAAGGTTAACCAAGATTAACAAACCACTCTATTGATCCAACTGCCTGTGTATGATGCATGCATTGCTTTTGCTATATTGGCCATTAGAATAATAGTCTTAGCCCCATACCTTTACTTTTTGCTGTCTCCCATTTCTGCCTAAAAAGCTCAGAAACCAACTTTACATGCCAGGGTCAGAGAAACATCTATTCAGCTTAGGAAGCAGTAAGGGGAACAGTTTAGATGTGCTAAGACAGAATGATCCCTAAGAACTCAACTCAAGAGGAGTGCAGAGATCTCGTTTGGTCATACAGAAAGAAAATCAGGAAGGCAAAAGCCCAGCTGGAGCTCAGCTTGGCCACTGACATAAGGGACAACAAAAAATTTTTTACAAATACATCAACAATTAAAAAAAGAGCCAGGGAGAATCTCCATCCCTTACTGGATGTGGGGGGGAACACTGCAACCAAGGATGAAGAAAAGGCTGAGATACTTAATGCCTTCTTTGCCTCTGTCTTTAATAGTCAGATCAGCTACCCCCAGGGTGTTCAGCCTCCTAAGCTAGAAGATAAGAATGGAGAGCAGAACAACCACCCCACAATCCAGGAGGAAGTAGTTAACAATCCGCTTCCACACCTGGACACAAAAAAGTCCATGGGGCCTGGATGGGATCCACCCCAGAGTACTGAGGCAGCTGGCGGGTGAGCTCGCTAAGCTTCTCTCCATCATTTATCAAGTATCCTTGTCAACAGGGGAGGTCCCAGGTGACTGAAGGGTGGCTAATGTGACACCCATCTACATGAAGCGCAGGAGGAGGATCCAAGGAACTACAGGCCTGTCAGCCTGACCTCAATACCTGGAAAGATCATGGAGAGGCTCATCTTGAGTGAGCTCACATGGCAAGTGCAGGGCAGCCAGGGGATCATGGCCAGCCAGCACGGGTTTATGAAAGGGAGGTCTTGCTTGATGAACCTGATCTCTTTCTGTGACCATGTGACCTGCCTACTGGATGGGGGGGAAGGCTGTGGATGTTGTCTATCTAGAATTTGGTAAGGCCTTTGACACTGTCTCCCACAGCATGCTCCTGGAGAAGATGGCAAATCATGGCAGACAAGTGTACACTTCACTGGCTGGATGGCCAGGCCCAGATAGTTGTGGTAAACGAGGTCAAATCTAGTTGGCGAACAGTCACCAGTGGTGTCCCTCGGGGCTCAGTTTTGGGGCCAGTCTTGTCCAATATCTTTATCAATGATCTGGATGAGGGGATTGAATGCACCCTCAGTAAGTCTGCAGATGACACCAAATGGGGTGGAAGTGTTGATCTGCTTGAGAGTAGGAAGGCTACAGAGGGACCAGGACAGGCTGGATCAATAGGCTGAAGACAATTGTATGAGGTTTAATAAGATCAAGTGTTGGGTCCTGCTTTCAGTCACAACAACCCCATGCAATGCTACAGGCTATGGGAAGGGTGCCTAGAAAGCTGCCCAGCACAGAAGGACCTGGGGGTACTGGTTGACAGCCAGATGAACATGAGCCAGCAGTGTGCCCAGGTGGCCGAGAAGGGAAATAGCATCCTGACCTGCATCAGGAATAGCGTGGCCAGCAGGAGTAGGGAAGTGATCGTGTCCATGTACTTGGCACTAGTGAGGCTGCACCTCGAGTACTGTGTTCAGTTCTGGGCCCCTCACTCCAGGAAGGACACTGAGGTGCTGGAACATTTCCAGAGGAGAGCTACCAAGCTGGTGAAGGGTCTAGAGAACAAGTCATACGAGGAACAGCTGAGGGAACTGGAGATGCTTAGTTTGAAGAAGGAGGCTGAGGGGAGACCTTATTGCCCTCTATGACTACCTGAAAGGAGATTGTAGGGAGGTGGGTGTTGGCCTCTTCTCCCAACTAAACAATGACAGTACCAGAGGAAATGGCCTGAAGTTGCAGCAGGAAGAATTTCTATACTGAGAGAGTGTTCAGGCACTGGAACAGCCTGCCCAGGGAGGTGGTTGAGTCACCATCCTTGAAGGTATTCCAGAAACATGTAGATGTGGCACTCCAGGGCATACTCTAGTGGCCAAGGTTGTGGGGTTTTTTTGGTGGAACGTGTGTGGTTGTTTGTGTTTGTTTGGGGTTTTTTCATTTTAATGATTGGACTCTGATCTCAGAGGTCCTTTCCAACCATGACAATTCTGTGATTCTGTGAAATACGTGCTGGCAAGTAAATGCATTACACATTTTTTTTATATGTAGAAAACTTTTACAAAAACAGTAGTAACTTTTCATCCAGCTTCTGATTCCACAAAAAAAATAAAGTACCTGCATATTTGTATGAGATCTTGTTACTTATTACTTGCAGCTTTTCTGAACAGCAATGGAATAACTGAAAGAGTGATTTTGCTGAACCAAAGCAAAGCAAAAAACGCTACCCCAAAGACCTCTACTGATATACTGGTGGTACCCAGCCACCAATCTCATAAACACTTTCACTTTTATATTTGAGATGAATAGCAGCTGCTTCAATAGGTGAGGATGCACGAGCAGATTAACATAACAAAAACAAGGGGAGGAAAGAGATGGGTGTTTTGGTAAAGAAATGAACAATATGTGATAAGCACATGGACCTTCAGGGTTACATATACTATGTTTTAAGAGTAGCTTTTTGGAGCCTTTGTGGTTATGGTTTCAGCATTAACAGTGGATTGAGACAACTTCTATAGTGTTTAATTCATACTCCTTTTAAAACAGCTGCTACAATACCCAAAACAGTGTGTAATTTGTTGCTTCTTGCTTTCTTTTAATTTTGTGGACTCTTGATGAGAGTTTGGAGCTTTGAAGCAAAATTAAAGTAATAATGTATAGGAAATAGATATTTTTTAATCCTTTATAACTTTTAGAATTATGTTCCTAGACTCAGAAACCAGGGCTTGGTTCCTTTTTTTCATTTTAGAATTGTCTGCCACATTTTAGCCTAAGAACTAATGGTTATAACAAAGTCAATTTACAGTGGTTTTAGCTAAACTGAAAGTGTCTCCTCGTCTTCCAAGAAGCAGGTGCATATACAAAATTGATGAACTACAGGCAAGGCACAAATGTATGCACTGTTACTAAGATTTTTAACAGAAATAAGGTTTATCAAATTTAGATATTTTTTCTTACGAAAATTAAGTGATTCCTCTAAAAGGAACCTCATTTAAGAAAAAAAAAAAAGCTGCAACAGTTTCAGTCAATTCCATAAGCAAACTCTTGGATCATCTGAAGGAATTAATCCATGTTCCAAAAATAGAGTCATTCTACAGATTTGTCAGCAGTGTGCACTAATACTGAAGAAAGAGTTGCCTTTTAAATGTAAACTTGGATGCATAGAAACCTTGCCCTCAGCATGTATAACAAGCCACTCTGGGAGAAATCTAAAGCCTTCCAGGAATTGAAGAGCAAATGCGATTTAACACCAAGAAAGAATTTGATCCCCATACATTTGTTTACATACAAAATAGATAAATAACTGAAAAGCCCTCTCCTTTCAAACCCCACCAGGCAGAACTGCTTTGCGAACACATGTAGCAGGCTGCCTTGCAGGCAGGGATTATACCTGCTCCTGCCTGTGAGCATTGACTGTTGGTGTGCAGCGTGGCAGGAACACTGTCTGCCTTGAAATGAGCAGAGCTCCCAGGGACCTGCCATGTCACACGAGTATTTCGCAATGTTAAACCCAAGTGATGTGATGCAGCTACAGGAAAGATAAGTACAAACTAGAAACAGGTTCATTTGATACTTGAAACTGGAGCAACAGACTCCTAAATGTCTAACTCTTGCTAATTAATTCTGCAACAGATTTATTAACTGCTCTGACTCAGTTTCCCTCTCTGTAAACTGGCAGAATGTGGCCTCTGTTTCTGAGAGTTAATAACTTTTCATAAATACTTGGAGCATGTACCTAGTATGATTAAGCTGATGCATTTTTATTAACCATGGGCAATGAGAGTTCTTCCCTGCTAGGATGTGCTAGAATTATCTGAAGAGAAGGATGATCTTAAGTCAATGGGAGGGAAAAATAGCCCAATGTGCCTTGTATCATAGAACTAAAAATTCAATAAGGAATTCACTGGTAGCCTTCAGGAGAATCTGCCAAAAGTTCTTTGTCTATGTTTTTTTACCCCATTCAAGAAGAATGTATTACCTGATTAAAAACATACCCGGGCTAACCGATCTATAAAGCAGTGTTCTGTTAAACTACTCCTATTACAAACCACATTTCTGAACTGCAAAGGGCTATTTCATTTCTGACTAATCAAAACTAGTGTACGGTTTTTAAAATCCCCACTTTTTTCCTTTTTTTTGACACCTAATAACCATCTTCTGATAACTGATACTGTTACTATCTTACTGCCTGTTTTAACCTTACAGTTTACACCTTGTGCGATAATATGTGAATACTGCAAAATTCTTCAGGGTTGGCTTTTTTCTTTTCTTAAGAAAATTAATGCAGAGCTAAAGCCTCATTTAAAAAGTATTACTGGCTGGGTACAAGTTAACCTAGAAAGACTAGCTTTTTACTTATCTGGCAGAACTGAAATGCTTCATATTTATGCTTGAATACTGTATATTCCCTATTCCCTCTTACTGCTCATGAAATCTAAAGGATTCACACAGTGAAATTTTTTTCTTTAAAAAAAAAATCAAAATGACTTGTGCTTATGGTTTTCAGCTGAAGGCACAAAAAGTGCTCCTTGTGGTCACATCACCAGATAAAGCAAACCTCTGTCACATACAGCTGTAAAAACTGGTCATTATAAACATGCATTGAAAATGAGTCAAGGATCTTGATTTTAGAAAGAACAGATTTTACAGATACAGATCAGATGCTTTAGCATTAATAAATGATAAACATAGACCAATCAATAATCTTTGCAGCAGTTGCACCTGGAGGAAACCTGCTATCAGTGATATTAGAGAACATCCCCCTTCTGCAGGGTTTCTTTGAAACTCCTACATCCATGAGCAGCAAGAGCTGATCTCCATTTAATTACTGTCTGTGCTGTTCAACAGTGGAGGCAACGGAGACCACTGCGGCTCTGCCCCTTGCCTCCCAAAATCACCATTCCTACAGATACGTAAATAGCAATTCATGACTGGCACAAGGGAGGGAATTTACAACCTGAAAATCAGCTAATGGAAGTTAATTTCAGTTAAATATTATTCAAGAATCCAGAGGCATTTTGCGTGGTGGTTTGTGGCAAGGCTACTGGCATGGATGTAAAATGGAGCATGAGCTCAGGGTTGGCTTCTCCTCCCAGTTATGTCAGTTCTCCCAGTAGATTCAGCTAGAGGAAAATCAGCAGAGAAACTTACAACCAAATCCACTTTTTTGGTAAAGTTTTGGGGTTTTCTGACATGTTACAGGCTCCTACATAAGCATCTGTCTTCACCATTCTAAATTACTTAGCTTCTCAAAAAACTTACCTACAAAAATAGAATGTTGAAATACCCTGAAAAATCTGTGTTATAAGTTTCTTTCATCTATTTATTTCTCACTCTAAACAAAAATCTTCTAATCCTTGTGCGGTTGTGCCTTTGTGATTTGTCTCTAAGGCTATTAGCATTACACAGAGGAAGATCATACACAAGTCCTATATGGATGTTTATATATATGTATTTAAAATAAAAATTCATACAGCATGTATGGATAGATGTGTATAAACACAAATGATAAAAAAATATTTTATTTTTACATCTCTAAACAAAATGCTTCAATGTAATACAAAAATCCCTCATGTAAATATTTTTTGGACTTTACATGCTTGAAGACCCTTTGTCTTGTGTAACTTGGAGTTTCTTATAGTCATTCATTTTGATACCCCTAGATAGCTGAAGCAAAAGTTTATATTTCATACAAAACTGTATGCAGATGTACATCTACATTAAGTAACATGCAACCATGTATATAGCAGCACAGTTCTGCCACCCGGACTCATGCCGAGAAGTTTGAATTTCAGTTTTACTGTGAGTAGGGGCAGCAGCATCAGGCCTTATACAAAGGTAATACATTATTACTGTTGGCTTTATAGCCATCATATTACATTTGTTAAACCTCACTACTTAAGGAATAAATAGCCATTTCACAGTCTCTGAGAAGTGGTAAGAAGTGGGCTATTGCAGAAAATTAGTTGTGTGTACATCTTTTTCTGCAGAGATGGAGATAAAGTATCTGTCAAATTCTACTTACTTCTTCCCACGCTTCCCAGCAGCTTTGACTCTTCGTGCTGATGTTTCATTAGCAGTTAGAGAAAGATGACTCTGCTAATAATTTTGAGCACCATCTCTCCTATAAGGAGCAAAGATGATGTAAAAATTGAGAAAAGGTATCACGCTTTAGTATGAAGTATTATTTTGCTGAGATCTAATTGCTCATTCCTCAGTCTCAAACAGCACATGAAACACCACCAGCATTCACTGCAGGTTTCAGAAATAGCACTCACAAGTGGCACAAATCCAAAATTAGGTGCAATAGTTGGTACATCACTGGAAGCAAGTCCTAACCCAGCAGAAAACACTTTCACAAAGTCAGACTATGGTCTACAGGGGTCATCTCCTACCACACAATATTTATCTGATGACAATGCACTAGCAGTCACTACAGTAACAGTTTTTTTCTTCTTAACAAATCATCATGTAAAGTTCATTACATCCCCTTTTATGAAATCCTTTTGTTTCTTTTTCCAAGTGAATAAGAAACAGGGCATATACTAATTTTTATTATTATCTTCCTAACCTCACTACAGCATCGAAGTAAGACATTGGGAACGAGTCTCAACTTCAGTCTATTTTCACACACATCATGCAGAGCGTTGAGTGGGAACTGAGAGGAAGGCAACTCAAAAAGCTGTCAGAAATATTCCAAGGAAATGTGCCTGCCTTCCTCACAGCTGTGTTCCTGGTTTTGGGAGGCACACGGGCGGATGGCTGCTTATTGCCACCACTGCACAGCTGAGCAGAAGGGCACCTCCTGAACCACCGCGCTACAGCTTCAGCTGTGAAAACAGGGGAGTGCAAAAAGCCTCACAGTGAGCAGGAGCAATGAAACCACCTACAAATCACCTTTCCTCATAATCCAAGTAAGTCAGGAGTCAGATAATTTCCTGAAAAAGAGGTATTCATATCTCATCCTTCTTCATGTATCCTACCTAAAGCCACAACCTGCATTCACTGAACTGAGCGGCCAACTTTTTAGTGTTAGTCTCAGCTGAGCTAATCAAATAGCTCAGCTCCCTACAAATGTGCAAGTTTTCTTTTTCCATGCCTTGAATAAACGGATTCCCCAGGCCAGGTACGTACTGTCTCATCAGAAGAGGTCCTTCCACTCCTATTAAACATGCTGAAATTGTTTCCTTAAAGGCCTCTGCCTTTGTAAATAAAAAACTCAGGAATAAATCAGAGTATCCTGTTTATCTTCTTTAGAATCTTTCCTTTAACATAATTTTACTGTATTCTTTCTTATGTTTCTCTCCAAAGTAAAAGAAATCCTAGAATGAAACAGAATATACTCTGTGAGAATACATCTGTCATTCATTAACGACACTGTAATATCTTCAATATTAGCCATCCTGCTCTTCTGGCAGTCTGCCCTGCTCTGTGCTTGCCTTGTCATCACGCTTCACTTAGCGAATACTTCCATCAAACCATCCATGGTTATGTCCAGTCCTTAGTCCAGAGCAGATATTGTTAATTCAGAGCCCAAAAACGTGTCTTAGTATTTCACATTCGTTGTAACAAGGAAGAAATTCCAGCCTGACTGAATGACAATAACACCATCCATTTATTGCTTTCTGTTAAAGCATTACATGTGGTTATTTTACGACTTGGAGAGGGTTGCCTATTAGTATGGCTTGACAAGCTGCTTCTGTCAGTTAACAAAGCTGTCTCTTTAACGCGCTAGGTATCACAATACACTGTTAAAACTCCTCTGGGTTGGCTACTTTGTTTCAAATTCATACAGCAGGGAACAAAGGTCAGCTAGAGCAGAAAGGTAAGCACTTCATTTTACCATTGGAACTTACATAATCTGAAGGCAAAACAAGCTGTTTTACACAGAAAACCTCAAGTTCATCACAGATGCCTTGAGAATGATCTATCTACTGATGCATATCAGCTTTTTTTTTTTGTCTGGATAAGTAATAGTTTACACGGAAAAAATAGTAAACTGCCTGAAAGGCTGTAGAGATAGTTAGCTGTAAACACAGAGATCAATTCAGGTTCATTGCTACTTACAAAACCTATACAATATTGGCAAGAAGTTATTCAAAAGTAGTATAATTAACAGCGACCAGACAGATATTCTTATGTTTGCTTTTTTAATGCTACTTCGTAACCTAAGGGGTATTGAAAGAACCTAAGAAAATAGTTTGCACGGACCTTTAGTAGCTTTGATATTTCACAAGGCAATTTCACCTGACCTTTAATTTTTAGTGCAGTGTTTTCCATTTGTAGGGTATCACTTCAGAAGGGGTTGCCATTAAGTATTTTAGAAACTCCACCAACATCCCTTAAAGTGGAATTTGTAAGCAAAGCTCTCACCTTATGTATTTACCTCCCAAATCAGCGAGAAGCAGCTACAGAATTTTAAGCAATATGAAGCAATTTCCAATGGCATAATACTTTGCCACTAGGTTTGCATGCCTCCACATCGCCACTGAAGAAAGCAAAACATCTGCCTTGATTTATTTGTTCAAAAAAATAAAAGTGGCTATATACATCATTGCTCATATAAGATATGGTCAATATTTATATTAATGCTTTTTCTACTTATATAATTAATACTTTGGAGTAAAGTTGAAATATTTTATTCTCTCTCAAAGTAAAATGCACCATTTTATTGTCCTCACACTTACACGCTGTTGCTAGGAAGATACAACTCTGCTGTAACCTAATCGCCTGCTATTTAGATATGGACTCATGAATCCCATATTTTTATTCTAAATTTAAGTTCAGTCATTGTAGCTAATGTCCTTGATGCTATCTCAAATTGCTATCATTACACAGATCACTAGAAATTGGAGGTAATAATAAAAAAGAAAAGAAAAAAGAAAGGTACCAAATTAGATGATGGATAAAGGTTTAATCAATTTAATTTTATCACCAAATCCAGTCCCTTCCTCTCGAGCTGTCAGGGGATGAGATAAGCAGAACACATCTTGAAGCACGACACAATTCAGTTGTGGGGAAGGAGTTGTGTCCCTGAACCTCGCCAAGATGAAACACGCTCATTTATTACTTTGGCATTGCAGGATGATGAAGAACCAAGCTGGTTTCCTCCCTCTGTCCTCAGCACAATCTTTCTATTTCATTAATTTCTCATGGAATTTCATTTCACAATCATTTTGCCTCTCTCAGCCACTTGCTGCCCTTATTTAGTTTATTCTGTCAACTTTTATTTTGTGTCCCGTTGTACCAGCAGAAACCTCGGCCGTGGCTTGCTAACACATCAGGGATACCCAATTCCCTCGTTTCCAGTAATTAACTTTAATTGCTAACTCTATAAAATGGAATTACAAATAAGGTGGGTTATTTGTCATCTTATACTGGAAAATAACTCAGAAGGGACATATTTCCAATCACCCATTCCATACTTTGATTCCTAGGAAGTTGCCAGAGGCTGCTGAAGTGTGGCCGTTTTAGTATTATCAGTGAACAGCAACTCTGCTTTTGTTTGGTCTACCTGGAATCATGTATCTCAGAAAACAAGCCTTATTTTCAAAAATCTATACCACAGGCTATGACATCTGCAGAAGCTGCACTGAGGTCACTGTGCTGAATTCTGCCAGTACTCTGCCATATTACAGAGCCTGGGAGGAAACCTAACAAGAACGCACAAATCCAGCAACTTCCTATAAAGCCCTAAACATTTAAATCGTATTTCTCTAAATCATTAGGCATAGTTTTCTAACCTCTGATCCTTTATACATACAGATCAAAAAACAAACAAAATAAAGCAAACACAGAGAGAAACATAAAATACCTATTACTGTTTTTACATGAGATTAGTATGCAGATAATATGGCAAGCACCTGTGTTTATTTCATTAGGTTTTTGCAAAATTAAGATACTTCCCACTAGGAGTTAATGTACTTATTTTCTAAATGATAATGTAAATATTCCTACCTACACTGATTTGACAAATAGCTATGAGTAGCCACATTTTAGCTTTTTGTATGTAGTACACTTTTTGTATGTAGTGTAAAACTGAATTAAATCACTGTGCAAATACATGCTTGCAATGGACATCGCAAGGACATTTAATGTTGTCTCCAAGGCAGGATCTTTATACTGAAATGATTGCTGGATTTCATAAGCATAAAAATAAGATGCATGCAAATTAATTATTGGACAATGTTATTGTACACTGGAATCACACTCAAGTGTCCTGCACTTTTCAATGCTCAATTTTCATTTATGGACATTCTCTCTCTCTGTGTCTCTCGCAGCACATGTTTTTTTATTCTTTTTTAGCCTAAACACACAGGGAAGTTCAGCTATTCAGATAATGCTGTTTGGTTTCCTTGCTTAAACTTGCTTTCTGCCCCCAGGAAACTTCTAAAAACAGGACACACAGGTATAAAAGAAATGGAGCAAAGTGCTACACCCAGACACACAAATTTATCATTCACACCAACCAGGACAAAAATATGACCGAAAACACGAAAAGTATATCAGAAGGGGAAAACCATCGCTATTAAGTAGAGAATAATATTTACTTCTACTGCTACACATTCCTAGATATTCTATCAGGCAACGTCTCAACCTCGTTTTAAGCATGGTTCATATGTAACATGTAATAAAAGATTATTAACTTGTATAAATAATTTGCTGTGTCCATCTCCTTAAGGAGTGGGGATGTGACAGATAATTTAATTTCCTTACTCTGTTTAATACTCAATGTACCTTTAAAACTAGAGTGAATTTCTTTGTCTACATGTGTCCATAGGTATTTCTGCTTGTGTATGTTTAAACATACACACTTTAAAGCATCTACTAAAAGCATTTTTGCTATAGACAAAATACTTGCTGGAAAATAGTTAAAGGCAAGTAAGTGTCTTTGGTGTAACTCTCTACAGAGATTTTTCAGAATCTCTTAAACAGATCAAACCTGCAAAACAGTGGAGCCCATATTAATTCTCATAAAGACATAGAAATTTATGAGCCTAATAAACATTTTGACTAGTCACCAGGACAGTCAGTCTGTTAAACAACACCTTTGCATTAGATAGCATCAAAAAATACACAGAAATATATGATCAGTAAATAAACTAGCATAATAGTAAAATCCAACAGGTTTTATACCAGGCATGTCTTAAGGTACAGGCGTTTTTGCCAGCATAAATTTACAGGAGTGTGTATTTTTATGAATATATACTGTGATTACATAGAAAAGAAAATCAAAATAATATGAACATAAGACTTGCTCCTTGTACTTACTATGCTACCCAACCACATCATTTTGAAAGTAGTTACAATAACACATTTGGAGGAATAAAAGAAGAAAATTTTTTTAAAGTAATTAACTCTTCAAGTGTACATTCTTCTTGATATTGGCCAGTAAAGCACTTTCTAGAATGCCATCAACCTTCAGTTGTGTATTCTACAAATAGCTGTCATCTACCAAGTTACAGTTTAGCAAGTTTTTGTGTTGTTTTGTTTTTTTTTTAAAGACATTTAACTTTCACATTTTTTTGGCAAAACACAGACCAACATAGGAAGCATCAGATAAGTCTTATTGAAAGACCATCACTTTTGTCTGCTTCTTAGAAACAAAATTAACACTTAAAATTTGCACTATTTCTCCATTGTATAGATCAATAGATTACTGTTTGCTCTTGGCCAAGTACAGGGTAGCTAAGGCTAGCTAACTTTGTAATTCCCTAGAAAGTAGTTTTGGTAGAACAAATACAGCATAAATAAGTCTGCAGAGTACAACCGAAGTACACGCAGGAGACTGCTTAGTATTTTAAAATTTATTCTGTAATGGAGTGTAAAAGACAGTAAAAGATCCAGAGGAACAAGTCAAGGTTACACACCTACAAGTCCTGATATTTCTGCATGTCTGCTGTTTTTACTTGTGCACTCATCTTTATTTGTTACTATGGTTCTGAATATACAGAGTTCAGAGAAGAAAGTTAAAATGGTGACAATCAAATTATACAGTCTAGCGTTTAGCATTTGACCAGTTACTACACAAAACCTGCTATGACACCTTTCTAAAAAGTTATCAAATTCTGTGCTTACTGGCTTTAACGTAATCAATAACTATAAGACACTCAGCTAATGGCGCCTACAAATTAGGTTTTCTAGAATCAGAAGAAATAGTGTATCTAGAATATCAGCCTGAGTTGATGAGCTCACTGACTAAAACTTGTGTTAGTCCCACATAATGATGACAATTACAGGTGAACTGATATTTACTGTTCAGATGAACACTTGGGAGTGAGCATCTCTGCAATCAAATGCGTTGCAGCTGGGCATCCCTGGCATGCTGCTTCTCATAGCAGTTAATTTTACTTTGAAGTATCCATACCCTGTTAACTTCGGGTTTTTCAGGCAAAACATCAAAAACCAGGCAGCAGTGTGTCATCCCCTCTACAGGGGAAAACAAGACAGCCTTGCTAAAAGCTTTTATCTAGGGCATATTCCCTGTTCGCAACAACATCCAGTAGCTTCACTTTTCATGCTTATGGCAATTAGCGGTTTGCTTAGGAAAGGGGAACAGCACCAAACGAGCAAAACTCGGTGGACCTTATCTAAAAAAAGGGGAAAAAAAAAAAAATAAAAGAAAGAGGTAGTTTGGGGGGCGCAACCCACCAGCCGGGAGCTGCGCGCTGCCCCGGGAGGCCCGGCGCTGCGCTCTGCCCTACCCGGGTCACGTCCCGGCCCCGGCAGACACCGGGGCACAGAGGGACGAGCGGCAGCTCAGGCTGAGGCTGCCGGGGACGGACCCGGAGCCGGGTCGGGGCAGCCCGCTGGAGCCCCCGGGACAGCTCCGCCGCACCGCGCTGCCTCGGACGGGGCCCCCCGAGCCCCCGCCCGCCGGCATCGACACCTCAGGCCAAAACAATGAGAAGAGGAAACAAACACTAACCCTCCGCGGGGGGATCGGCGGCCCCTCTCCTCCCCAGCCAGACCCCGCTGGCGGCAGATCGGAGCGGCGGGGAAGGTACCGCCAGTTCCGGCCGTCGGGGCAGCGGCAGGGCCGGTACTGGCGTGCGCCATGCACGGACAATGAAAACAGAAGCAGCCAATGTGTCTGCCGGGGCGTGTGTGCAGGAGACAGGCAGAGAGAGAGAGAAATAAAAAAAAAAAATAAATAATAATTTTCCCTTACCTTTCCTCTTTGATCTCCTCCTCCGCCTCCTCTTGGACTTGCATTTCAGCTGCCCGCTCGGCCCTCCCGACGCCCTGCTGCTGCCCAGGACGGATGTCATGCCTGTACTTCAGCAAAACACCACCGCGCCGAGATGTTCTCCTCCCGCGGAGTTTCTCCTCTTTCTAAAGGAAGCTTTTATATCGCGGTAAGGAGGGCGGGCGGGCTGCTCGGCGCTGCCCAGCGAGGGTCGCGCCTCCGCCCCGACGTGCCGTGCCCGACCAGGGTGATGACCGGGGGTAGCCGCGGCAGTTCCACCTGCCCCGCTCCCACTTTTTGCACCTCTGCGAGTTGCTGGACACCGGCCTCTTTGAAGCCAATTGTGCGGGGTGGAGGGGCTGGAGGCGGGGGGTGGGGGGGTGGGGGACGGATTTGCTGCTTCAAAGTCTCCCGCAGCCCAATCGCTCACGCCGCCCTGCTCTGACATCAGCTCCGCCAGCCCTCGCCCCCAAACTCTGCTCCCCCAGGGATGCCGGCTGTGCCCGGCTCCCGGCGGAAAGCGAGGGTGAACGGCCGCGGAGGGAATAAAAACATCCTGCCGCCTCGTCTGGAGAAGCCGGAGGGGTAGCTTGCACGAAGGGAGGCTGCAGGCAGGATTTCAAGCCTTTTCTTTTTTTTTTTTTTTCTTTCCCCCAGCTTTAGGCCATGTGGACACTGAACACTGTTTCTAGAAACACAGAAATGCCACTGCTGTCCTCCCCAACCAAACACTTATTAACTAGCTCACTAATTGCAATGCTTATTATTCCCAGGGAAAGAATGAGTTACTGTTGAGGGATCCCTGTGTCAATAAACCTTATGCAAGAGGATAAGTGTAGCGATTTCCCTTGAATCTCCAGTTATTTTTAAGATAGGTGCTCTGCTAAATTCACGAGCAAGGGCAAAAGCTCTGTGCAAAGAGGAGCGTGTTGTCACTCAGACTCATACATTAACGCTGCAGTGCCTCATTTAGGCAACTGTGCAATTAAAGTGTCGGGAGCAGAGGGGCTTTTACAGAGAGGAAAGATGACAACAGCATTCCTCTGAAATGCTTGACTACAAAGCATTACATGTTCATTACAAAAAGCCAGGATATGCAACAGATAAGGCACTGCTTTAAGTTACAAGGGCCCTACTGCTTCTGTGCTCTATCTTCCTTAGTTATTATCTAACTTAAAAATACGTATCTGGAAACCTAGGCAGTAAATGGAAAATGGAAGAATATAAAGAAAAAATTATGCTAAATAATTAATGTCATCGTTAGTGCCTACTGCATTTCTAGTCGGCTGGAGGAGCACAGTAAAACCCTGTTTATCAGAACTCCTTTAATCTAAAACTTCCTCTTGCTAGAATGTAGGTTACCCAGCTCCTGCTGCTAAGCACTTCCACTGCAACTCTCCCAGCTATTAGAAACCCTCTGTGTTTGGCTGGTTTAGGCCTCTGTCATTTTTAGATGAGGCAGAGCTACACATTACACAGATTTTCAAGTCAAATAAAGAAAAATGTTTCCATAAAAGTCTCTAAAAGTCTCTGAAGTGCCAAGATTATGTGACCACTTGGATCCCATCCTCCATGGAACAGGTCATATATGGTAAGAAGGCCCATGTACCCTAATTTTTAGCTATGTGGCACATACAAAGCACAGAGGTAACTGCCCCTGCTACCTTACCAGCTAAGGTAAGAAAGCCTGTGAATTCAGACCCGCATTGCTTGAATGCTAGATAAAATCAAGGAAGCCCTGCATGAAGGCAGGTTTTTAGACCCACAGCTTCTACAAGCTGTTTTGTGTTTCTTTAAGGTGCACATCACCGAAAAGAATCAAACCTTTGCACTGTTACATAGCTTAAGTAAACATCTCTTTAAAATGCTTCTGTCTGTTTCAGGGAGAAAAAATATGTCTGTGGGAAAACAGAGAGGCAATCACTACTTTTCGTTTTTAGCTTGAGCCTTCAGTCTTTAACCTTTCTCTCTTTTTTCTACTGGTTTCTGTTGTCGTGACCACAGCTGACCCTCATCTTTTAATGTGGCAACAACTCGTAGTTGCCTGTGAAGTAGCAATGCTACTGCAAAACACAACTGTACATTCAAATGCACATCAAACTTCTGACCAGTCTGGAATTTAAGTCACTCAATTTAGAAGCCAGCTGTAGAAAAGTGTCTTCTGTGCTTCAGTACCAATCTGTGCTCTATCCATTAGGGATCTAAGAGAGAAGCAAGATACAATTAAAAAGAAAATGAGCATCCCAGAACATTCACCCCTTTTTAAGAGTGGCTTCAAGCTCAATACATTTTTTAAACTTTCTGAAGATGTTCTTTCTGATAACATTTTGCTATATTCTCAAAATTACTGGAACATGAAATCTGAGGTGGGAAAAGATAGACTGTCTATGTGGCATTGCCAGTCCCTGGAGAAGTCATTCTACCAAGGCAACCTGAAAAGCCACCAATTCTCAGAAACTATCATTCAGTGCTAACAATTTCATAAACTGCTTTAAGGTCTAGACACAGTTACTAGGTGTCAGCAAGCCAACATGAGCAACAGCTGAGCTGTGCTGGTAGTATAGCTCCTATCTAGGCTGGTTTCAGGATTGATGAAGGCATGAAGACAGCTGGAGTCATGCAGGTGGAAGGTCTCCCCTTGACCACAAGGAGAGGTGACCGGCAGTAATTTTTTATACCATCCAGCTACAAAGTCAAGAGAATTCCTTAAATGTGTGGTGCTTATTCCTCTTGTTCTCCACAAAGGAAGGAATCAGTTTCTCCACTGATTGATGTCCACTGTTTCAACACCCTTTTTAAACTTAAATGTGAGGTTACAAATCCCACACATCTGGGTCTGTCTCTCCTCCCAGAGAAACATGTAGATGATTTAAAGCACGATGTTAAAGTGACATCAAGTCCATCTAGGAAGTACAAAACCAGTACCAATGAGGTGGGGAAAAAGCTAAATTATGAAACAACACCAGTTCTCTTTCATTTATGTGCTCATGTCTACTAGTGGCCAATGCACTTGATAGTCTTACAACTCCACAGAAGTTATGGCTGTTCCTGAATGCCCCAGTAATGATCGTTAGTGAAGTTTCATGCTCCTTTTTGTTAAGTAAAGCAACTTAGGACTTTTCCCATCTCCATGGGCCTGGCTGTGGAGGTTATGTTTATTACCTTTAGGCTGAAGCATTTCAGACTGTTTTAAAGGCAATTATTTCACACACCTTGACTTACAGCCTGTGAAGAAATGCACATCATGCCAATGTACCCTGCTTACTCAGGCCTAGGTGAATCAGAAAAGTAGGATGGTTTAAGGTATGAGTCCTGATGAGAAAGGCTCTTCCCTATACTGGCTGGCAAGCTGTGACTCTCTCGGCATCCCAGCCAGTACCTCAAAACCTATATCCCTGGTCTTGTGAGACAAACAGGTCTCCCTCAGCCTTAGAGGTACCCAAGAAAAGAGTCCCAGGTTTTGCAGGATTTGTGACAATCCACTTCAGGCAGGTTCTCTCAAAAGAGGAGAGCTGAAAGGGCAGTCCAAACAGTTTATTAACTGGAAGACTGATTGTGACTATGACAGTCTGCTGGGGAAAGAGAGTGAAACTGGATGCCAGGTTGCACACCTTAATTATACATTCCCATGTCAATTTCTATGCCTAAGCAATATAGTGTAGAGTTAGTAATTGACAAAAATGGAGAAGAATGAAAATGTCTGAAGAAAAAAAGCAGCCCATTCTTATTTCAGCAACTTATACCCCAAATAAGCAACTCCAGGAACACATCTTTGGAAATGTTATTCAACTCTGAATACTAAGCCCACCAGAATTATGGGTAGTCAGTATTTTTTCTGTACAAACATATTTAGATGAAGTAGAATAGATACAAAATATTTTTTTTTATCTCTCTGTTTTTTTGAAATTTCAAGTATCTTGATTTTCAATCAATACAAAATTGATTTTCAACATTACAAAATTTTTTGGTGAAACCCCAATTTAAAAAAAAAAAAAAAAGCTACATTGAACTTACAGAAATGCAAATGTCTAAAAATGGCTTTGAGCATCTAAGACATACCAGGGATACTCCCAGGACAGTGTTGCAGAGGGTGCTCCTCCTGGAACAAAAGGGTCCTGCTGAGTCTCACAGAAGCTCCAGACTCTGCAGTTCCCAGAATATGCACAAACCTTTGAAGGAGAGTCCGTCTGGCTGCCCTATTCCCCAGTTTCCAGCTGTGCTGTCCCTTCCCTAAGGAGCTGTGGATACTGAGAGCAGCAGGCCGTGGTAGAAATCTCTGCTTGCTTTTGCTCCCTCCTGCCTGTGTAGGTGGTGAAAAAAATAAGGCCCTTAGAATCTGAAAGATAAAAGATGCTCAAGGGCGTTAAAGCAGGACATGAACGCAATCGTGTGGCTGTGCAGGTGAAACTCCAGAGCCTTCTGCCGCAAAATGCCTGCACTAATCCACTCCTGCCCTACTTACAAGGATCTGTCAGTGTGGCTTCTTGCAGAAAAAGCCACTTCAGCTTTGGGGCCAAACATCACAGGACGGCGATGAAGCAGTGTGGGTATGGATCTGTATTCGGTATATCAAGTTTGCCAGAAAAATGCCTTATTGCAGACGGGTCCTCCTGTCTGCCTGCTTTCACATTCTTGCACATGAAATAGGCCAAGCTGGCTAACACTGTGGTGTTGGATAGCAGGAGGTTAAGACAATGTTAAAAGGATTTTGCCCCTTCATCAATCTGCCACGTAAGTGAAGGAATTTCGAGTGCGATGCCTTATGAGAAAGGCACAGCAACCAAGTTTCACCTCCCACAGGAGGAGCTCTCCCTCTTCCCCTCATTTCGCACAGGCCCCACATCTACTTCGATGGTGGTTCACTGGGCAGCATGCCAGCAACAAGCAACGTCCAACTCCCTGATGAGCATGAGATAAACATTTCAGAACTGCTTAGACAATAGTCTCTCTAATGGGGAAAACACCTAGATGCCAAAGACTGCAAATCACTGTGATTAATAAGTCTGTATAGCCACACAAACCAGCGGCAGTAACTGGGCATGAAGCAAAACTTTCTGAAAGATGTTTTCATGGGCATATTAAAACATAACTCAACTGGTCTGACTCTTGAAGTGGCATAGAGATCCAACTCATCACCAGAAACAGTTTTGGTTTTAATAGTGTTTACTCTGTTTGTAATAAACTAAATCAAAATATGGGATGACATGGGGACGCTTTGTCCCCAAAGCAGGAATGTCTGAAATCTCATTCTGCCTTCAGATGTTTCAGTCTTGGCCCAAACTGGTTGTAGTTGGTTTGTTTGTATGGGATTAACTTGTTCACAGACCTTCTCTAAGGCCTCCACCAACTAAGTTTCTTTCTGTGCCCCAGTATCCCAACAGGCAGAAAGGTAATCAAATACACGCTTTTTAAGCACTTGAAAATGCGACAAGGTACAACAGCTAATTATTATTACTTTTTAATTATTAAATATTCATTTTCTGATAATGAAATACTGAAAAGTCATCCTCTACATCCTTTGAATAAACCCTTTGACTCTGCTGGGGGAAATTTGCTGATGCTGCAGCGTGGCTGTTCGGAGCAAGGAGCTGCAGCCCTGCTTGCCAGGTGCACATCCTGGCACCAGCCGAGGGCAGCAGCACAGGCACAGCACTGCCTGGCTCAGGCTGCACCCACGGCCAGAGGAGATGGGCACCTGATCAGCCCTCTGTGAGACAGGGGTGCCGTGTCACCGGTAGGTCCTCAGCCCACGTCTTTGGGTGGCTGTAAAGAATTCCCAAGGGATTGAATTGTGGCATCACCCTCATCATGCAGTTGCCCCAGACTGAGAAACCTGGCCTCTGAGAAGAGAATTGTCCAAAACAGTGGCCTGACTTAAAAATTAAGACCTTAATTTCTCTGTGCTGACAGCTTTTTCATTAGTAAAATACCGAAGCAAACACTTACTGTAGGGGATTGAGGAAAGCTAAAATGACCAGGGGCTACTTGCATACAATATACTTTTCACCCTAATCTTTTCAGTTTGGAAATCTTCCAAAAATTAAACGATGAATAAATTCTCCCCCTAGCAGCCATGTGGTTTACAAAGACCTGCAAAGTCCTTGATGAAAGACCACCTTCTAAAATGGATTCTGCTAGTCTATGTCGCAAGAAACCTTAACCAACTACTCTGGGACTCTAAAAATGTTTTATAGAGTAATCACGCAGTAACTGCATTGTAGAGGAATAAGGCAGTATTGAAAAATACTACAGCATAGTTATTGTACAGCATTATTTCAGTAATGCAATGTGTTAGAGTTTAAACAAGTTATTACAGAGGTATTATTTGACTGAATTTTACTTTTGCAAGTATACATGTGTTTAGTATTGCAACCTTTTCCTTTAGACCTCCAGCACCAGTCACTGACCTTGTTAGTGACAGTGGCGAGGCTAAGGTATAATAATAGTCAGTGTAAGAGAAGTGTATTAAATTGCATTAACCTCTGGTTAGATTCCCTAGCAGAGTCATCAGGTTTCAGTGATATCGTATTACTTGACAAAAGGTGTTTCACTGCAATTTTCTGTCACCTTATTTTTAAACATATTTTTCAAAAGACATTTTGGCTTATATGATATATAATCACTGCAAAGCCAAAAGCAACAGTTCAGAATGTAAATGCAGAGAAGTGCGTGAAAATAAAGGAGCACCTATGCATTTACATATTCTTTCCAACACTTGGCCAGCAGTAACAGCCAACCACAACTTTCTAAGATAGGTAAAGCCCTACAGCCTGTACTGAGAACCCTAAAACAGGCAGTCACAATGAGGTCATTGAGAAAATAAGCAAAACAATCTATATTTTTTGAATGAACTAGCCTATAAACTCTATAATGAAGAACATTACAAAAATTATTTGTCCCTGCACATCCTTCTAATAAAACATCTGATACAATGATTTGCCTGGGGAAAGTTGTCTAAGTTTCACAGCATGGCCATTCAGAAGTCAGAAGCAGAGAGGATGCATATTGCCAGTACTATTAAACAATTTTGTAGATGTATACCAGTTTAAATCTAGCTTGAAATTCTGGCTAGTGTTCCTCTTGATTGCCATACTCAAGAGCTGGTATGTCCCTTCCCATTTCATGCTAGGATTGTTCAAAATATGACATACTGCTAAATTTAGGCAAGCATCACTTGATTGAAGACACCTCCTGTAAAAGTCCCTGGCTTCATCCTGGCTCAAACCAGGACACTATGGTACTAGAATATCGTCATGGACTTAGTGCAGGTTTTGAACTTCTTTGGTCTGAAGTCAGGTCTTAACTGACATTGAAGGGCATGACCTTAGGTAAGTCACCTAAATATCAGTGTAATGCAAAATGACAGCAAGACATATTGCTCAGTGTAATTTTTGTTTTGTTGTTTTTTGGTCAACTATTGAGATAAATACTGTCTTATTGTGTCCAGGTGCAGTTCCTACAAATATGGACCCCAACTCTTGCTTTAGATGTTTAGGTAACATTGTAATGTGAGTAAGGAAATGTCAGTGAGCTATGACTGTAATCATAGACTTACATAAATATCCACCAGCACCACTGAGAAAACAGTAGCAGTTCCTGGATCAAAAAATGAACTCCTTGACTGATCCTGGATAGGGGGAAAGTATATTCTAATGCAGTCAATACTATTACATGTCTATCCTCTACCTCCTACATAAATTTCCCCTTAATTTTATTTCTCCTGCACTACAACTGATTTTTCCTCATCAAAACCCTGATCTCAGATAGGCATCAGGAAAGCAGATGTGCTGAAGCATCTGTCTGCAAGAAGAGAGATAATTAGAGGTGCTCATATGTAGGCCTTTTACTACAACTTAGCCTTTAAAGGAGAAGGACATTTTCCCCACACAGGATCCACAGAAAAGTCAGGGAAACTCAAGCAGCATCAAAAAGAGATGATAGATCCAAACCATGCATCAAGAGAAGCAAAGGCATCAAGAGGCACAGGGACAACAGTACATATTCTGTGTGTCTCCCTTACTCCAGAAGTCCCAAAGAACAAGTTGATATCTCTGGATGGTTCAGAGACCAAAATCTCAGTTCAAACTCGACAAAGAGATGGAAGTTGAAAATGTTCATTAAAGTTTGCAGGTAAATCTGTTCAAGCCAAACACATCCATGACAGTGGTGAATCCTGAACCTTCCCTTCTTGTAAGAAATAGATAAACTCATCGTACTTTGTACCAATTCCCTAGCCACATGGTGGCTCTGCTGATTACTTTGTTAATTGCTAGTAGCTGTGAAGCCCTCTGTCTCAAACCTTCTTCACTTAGTTTTTCTCACTGAATCTACATTCAGGCATTAATTTCTATGTGTCATACCAACAAAATCAGTTTTACATCAGGATGATAATGACAGGCAGCCACTGAAGCCTTAAAACACAAGTGCTGTATCAAATAAAACCTTAGCCAAACTGATGTGAGTTATTTTAAAATTACTAACTTCTCTTTGCTGCTGGACAGTTTCTGAATAAAATTGGCGGTTGCGAATTCTGCCAAGCTTAGTGGTAAGATTCAGTGGAAATACAGTTTTAAATCCATTATTTAGTCACAAAGCTGGAGACCTCAGTCTGGATTCATCCCCTCTAATTTTGACACTTAGCTCAGGTGAAGACCCAAATGAAGATTCTTGTCACCCTGTTCCCCTTGGCACACAACTGGAGAAAGAGAGTCCTCTGTATGGTAGCACCAAGTTTATTTTGGAAACATCATTCTCTTTTTCCCGAAGTGATTTGAATATTGGGTGAATCTCAGGCAACGTGGGATTTCTCAGCATTTCTTCGAATTCTAAAAGTAGACAAAATTGATAAAAGCAGGTGTTGTCTTAAAAATAGGTAAAATTTTATGTCTGTGGCTTGTTTCTACCTAGATTTTATTAGAAACCAAATCCAGTATAAAAATGAAAGAGAGACAAAGGAGAGGAAGGTTGAAATTACATCTATGTAAGATACAAAATGTTGTCCTGAATCCAGGGTTATAAAATATACATTTCCATTTATAGAATAAGTTTAATAAACA
Organism: Hemiprocne comata; assembly: GCA_020745705.1. NCBI lineage: Eukaryota > Metazoa > Chordata > Aves > Apodiformes > Apodidae > Hemiprocne > Hemiprocne comata. The sequence continues at coordinate 12,449,601 of CM036587.1, forward strand.
TCCTCTTCAAATGCTCAAGATTCTTGTTACACCTTTTTTAAAGGAGAAAACAGTTAAAGATAATTCTACAGCAGTGCTTGATTTAATTTTCTTTATTTTATTTTGTTGTTGTTGTTTTCTCTTTTTTCCAACAAGAAGCTATTAGGATCATATGTAAGATGCTTTATTTAGAATCTGAAAATTTATTTTCTGTTTTTCTGTTGACAATCAGAAGCACTGGATGGAAAAAAAATAGCAGAACAAAGACCTCCCTAGAGATATTTCATGTTTGCTGACTCACTACATCATCGCATATGACACTGAATTATTCGTTTCAGCAAATACTGAAATAGCCCAAGAAAGCTTTCTTGCTCTTTTATCTTCAGCATTGTTCTTTGGTTTAAACAACTCACATAAAAACTTTTGGGTAAAACTACAAATATTGAAAAATCATAATTTAGAGTGGTGTTTATTGTACAGGAGGCCTCCTTAATCATCCTGAGATAGAAGGCTGGGAGTATAGGCTCCTTGAGCTCAGAGGACAATTTGGATAGAAAACATGTTTCATCTTGATGGCCCAACCCAGAGCCCATCAGGACTTTAAGAAGTTTTAGCAGGATCCTTCCTCTCTTCATCTGCCTGAGTGACTCTGCTCATGCAGAGGGATGGAAATTGTGGCCTTATTTGTATCAGAATGAGCTCTGATGTTGACAGAAAAGCCCACACACAGCAGAGCACATTTTTCAATTGTGCCTTGCTTTTGAGTTAGCTATTTTCAGACTCTTTTAAAAAGTATAAATATTAGTGGCCATTGAAATTCAGGTAACCATGTGCAATATCATCTGCATGGAGTCTTAAACAGGTGAGCAGCTCACCTTGCCTCCATCACCCACACTTTATGGTAACACTGACTTAGGGGTGAGCCCTCCTCACCAACACCTGTGCTCCACTTCTGGCATGGGCTTATTGGATTTCTTTGGCCTTGACCTTAGCTTAAACTTTTAAAGAGATATTGTGTTGTTCTGTATTGCAGGAACAGTGAAAGGTAAGTGTCTGGGTTGTATGATGACTTTCATAACCTTCTAACTTGGATTAGAAGTGTAATACTTCACCAAAAAAAATCCAACCAAACCAACAACTCCAGGTTCAGCTGCATGTAGGAAGCTGATAGTTCGATACCATCTGCTTTGATGCAATAATAAATAAAATTGTAATACTTTACATCAATGTAGATAGAGAAAATTTCTGAAGTTAGAATTCTTATGTATTAGTTAATGTTGAAACTATGAAATGATTAATACCAAACTGAGGCATGCTTGGCTTTTTTCAGAATTGATTACCAAAAGTAGCTATGCTATTTCTCGCTTTTAGACTTGGCTACCTGACTTTCCTATCTCTGAAGACAAAATTCTCAATTACCAGCATTTTACTGGGATTAGATTCTTTTTCTACAAGGGCTGGCTTTCATCTGCATTGATGCCATTTCCTTAAAATGCTGTGTGTGACAGCAAGAGAAAAGGAGAAGAAAAAAAACAAATCAAGTGAATGGATCAGTACATTAACCAGTGCTCTAAACTGAAGACAAGGGGTAGAGAGTGGTCAGGAATATATTTGTTACAATTTAAAATAATAATAATTAGGATGGATTTATTTTACATGCATGGTACAATTTACTGTGCTCATCTCAGACACTTCCTTCTCTTTCTTTTCTTCTCATACCCACTGAAAGATTTAAACACACCTTACTTGTTAGTAACAAGCATTGATTCAGCATCCCTCATGAAAAGATGTATGATTTTACTCCATCACAGATAATTTCAGAAACATTTTGCTGCCTGCTTTTATCTGCACTCTACTTGTGGAGAGGATTTGAAAAGGTTTGCGTAGTTGCCTTCTCTCCAGTAATGTGAGGATTTTGTTATCCAGCTGAGCTACCAACGTTGGTTTAGATAACTTGGATTCCTTCCTTCTTTAGCCAAAATCTCACAAAACCTCTCCCTGAAACACAAAAGTACAGGAGAGAAAGGGCAAATGAATCACCAAACCTTTCAGAAGGCTATTTATATTCCTGCTGGAACATGACAGCGCTTTCCTCAGTCCCATCTGATCACCTTGTGGTCCTTTGCTTGTGCACCCACTTAAACAATTTTTAGAGAGAGATCTTCAGCTACTTCTGATATCAGATCCAGTCCTGCTTCCAGCCAAAGACAACAGACCTGAAGTACTGACTTAAACGTGAACAGAATTAAGTAAGAATTAAGTATTGCATCTCTTTGGTTCCAGCAAAATACCACCATCTCATTCAGGTTCACATGTCCACACACACATGGGTTCAAAGCACAGCATCCCAAGTTCAGGACATATGACCCCCCAGCAGTGGGATGTGTTCCTTGCATGTGCCAGCAGTGATTGCTGATGTACCAGCTTGCATTTCTGGGAGACATCCTCAGATTCACAGACACACTTGCACCCTTTGATAGTTTCTGTTTCATTATGGCAAGAAAATAGAAAACCTAGTGCAATACAGACAACGCTGACATCCATCTAATACAATTTCCCTTCCTTCTTTCTTGTGTCTCAGTCTTTCCTCAAACCTCTGCACTAAAACACCAACCCAATAATTGTAGAGATTAATGCCAAATAGTTGACAGAGGGATTTGGGTATTGAGCTCCTTGTGGCTATCTCAGAGGCAATCACAGTGGCTTGAATTTACTACATATTGTGCTCGCTCCAGGGCAGGGACAATCACTGTGAGATCCTTGTGTATGAGGTTTCCCATGGGGGTGTCAGGATCCTTGCCTGAGGCTGCCAGCTGCTGGGAAGCCCTCAGTGAGGTCCAGCTGGCTGCTGCCTGCTCAAAAGGGACATCGTTCTTTGGCAGATGTATCAGTCCTGGCAGAGTCTCTGGCCCAATGGGTATGCAATGGGTATCAGTCCCTTTAAGGGGTATCTGTCCCTATAAAGGGCAACAGTCCCTATATGGGGCATCACTACCCAGCAGGCTTATCAGTCCCTACAAGGAGTATCAGCCTTCAATAGGTGTGTCCCTTTAAGGTGTATCAGTCCCTATGAAGGGTATAAGTTCCCAGCAGGGGTATTATCCACTGGCCAGAGTATCAGTGCCTGGAAGGGGCATCAGGCCCTATAAGGTGTGTCAGTGCCTATGAGGGTATCAGTCCCTATAAGGGGTGTCAGTGCCTATAAGGGGTATCAGACAGTCTGGAAACAGTCACGAAGCGATCCATGCAAATTGCAGCCTGAGTGCAATCAATAGAAGTGACAAGCCGCCGGCTCTGGCAACCGGGGACATAATGAAGGTGTGACTGTGTAAACGGCTAACAGATAACAATGCTATAGGAAATTATAGGGCAGTGCTGTATTGAATAAGTGCAGTGCAAAATGAGCTGCGGCTCGCAGGTCATGCTTCCCCGCTGCTGAAGTATCTCTTGCTCTTGTCCTTTGTAATTGTAAGTGGCAGCAGTGGCGGCTGAATGCGATGAGGGCATGTATCCAACCCTCATTTGTTCTGCATTACAATGCAGCCCTCGCCGCCAGCAGCTGATCCGGAGTGTCAGTGCCCACCTCCCAAGTGGACCAAGAAGCCAGTGAAAACTCCATTTACTTAAGAATTAAGAAGGCTACCGTTAAAACAAGGCTGTCCCTGAAACCACACTGAATATCTGAGCTGGTCCTGTAAGAAATATGGTGAAACCTCTATGTTTTGTTTTTTAAAGAAACACACTGTCCCCCCCGAATAAACGTAGCAGCCTAAAGCCTTTTCTATCAGAAAGCAAAAAATCATATGTGGGAAGTACAAGAAACTTTTTTTCAGCTTTTTTTTTCCTTTTTTTTAAGGTTTATAAAAATACTTACAATATATGAAATATGTATTTTTTAAAATGTTGAACAGAAGTTTTGACTACATACAGTTTTGATACAGGAAACTCTAGATGCTACTGTTCCTCTTACCCACTCATTAACATTCAAGGAGAGAAAGAATAGCTAAAAAGTGTTCATTGATTTTTAATTTTATTTTCAAGTCCAGTGATATGAAGTCCTCTACAACTTTGTTCTGACATTTGGATCAAACTCAGTGGCTGTTTTCTGAAACCTTAAGTCTTCAAGACTCTTAGGTCTGATTCCCATTTAAAGATTTACAGATTAAGTTTAACATTTGAACCGAATCAAAGACAAGGAGATAACTCAAAGTGCTCTGTAGAGTTCACTGATATTTCACCATCACTGATCAATACTTTCTGCTATTTATGATAACTCCATACATCCCTTCCCCCCTCTTCATAATACCAAGTAATTTTATTTATGGTTTTCTTTGTCTTGGCCCTGAGAATGTGCATTTTTCTGGTTAAAATAAAACCTACACTAAACAAAACACTTGCTGAATTTCTTTATTAATGCACTGTAAACGTAGATCAGTAATAATTCTGTAGCCTTGTTTTCAATCATTTAGTGTGGCTGCTTGCTTTCATTGTTATAAAGAACCAATTTGTTTCTTGCAAATGCACCTACCTACAAAGGAAAATGAATTCAAGGCAAACAAATTCGAGCTCTTGATTTTTAATTTTTTTCTTTTCTTTTCATTTCAAAACAGCAAACAAACCCTGCCTCTTTTCTTGTGGTTTCCTTAGGTCAGACAGCTTTCAGCTGAATCAGGGTGGGTGTACTTCCCAGGCTCTGAGGAGTCTCCAGTGGGGATTGCATCCTCCAGTATTAAGGAAAATGCCACAAAAACTCAGCTTTGGCAGATGTCCACTTAATCTGACACTAGAAGGTGCTCCAGAAGTCAAGCCTACGAGCAATGGTAGATCTGGTATCTGTAGAATCTGGTGCTTTTATGTTACTGTTGACACCTTGGCTATGTAGGAGAAATCATTGAGGAAACCAATCTGTGGGTTCACTCATCTTCTGCAGAGGCAGATCACAACAATGAGAAAGACCACACAGCCATCTGCGACGTCTTTGGCCACCCCTGCAGCATCTCCTCACCCTTGGATGGGTAGCAGACATTTTGGGAGTGCAGACTGGCTGCAAAGGGGCACACGGGACCGGACCTCCATGGGAACAAAATCAAGGGCCTTCCAAAGTTAATCCTGGGCTTCACTATCTCTCCTGCACATCACTGCGCTTCCTGGTCAGCCTGGGATGGCTAACTGCACTGCAGGAGTGTGTGAAGAAAGATGCTATCAGCCCCTATCTGTCTAAACCAGAAACAGGCAGAACCAGAAAAGCCTGTCTTGTCCAATTTCCAGTTCAGCTTTGCAGACGCAAGAAGTGAAGATAGTTTGGACATGCTTTAGATAAGGAGCTGAGTATCTGGGTGTTTTCCTGAGCTCTGAACTCCACGCTTCGTACAGTTTACTAAATTCTGTCACTACATTTTTAACTTTCCTGGTAATAGACTTTTTTTTGCTTCAGTGTTTCTTCTCCCTACTTCCCAGCAACACTGTTAGTAAATGCACAAATATTTGTACAACCACCAGTGTATACACTCTAGTAGCATTAGTACTAAAATGTGCATATTTGCTCAGTGCTCTTGAATTCTTCAGAAATAACTGTGTGAAGCCAAAAACAAGCTGCTCACATGCTTAGAAAGCCCCGTGCCCTCAGTGAGAGTTCACTTTTAAATGTATGAGGAAAAAACAGACCTTGCCTTCCTGTCTTTGTAGAAAAATCCCGTGGATATGTCTAGTACAAATGCACTTGGATGCAAAGACGAAAGTGGGTATTTTGTTTCTTTCCTGTACAGCCACAAAGGGAACCCAGCACCTTTGCAGAGCTGTAATTGCCAGGTGCCTGTTTTAGAGGCAGGAACATAGATAGCTGGTTTGGCACTAGGCTGATCTTTTGGAAAGGTAGGAAGATTAAAAAAGGACTGGTTACACACTGCTTTGCTTCCTAAACCTCTCTCTCATGCAGCAAATTTTCAGCTGGTTTTCCCCTTGCTTGCCTTTCTGGCTACTTTCTCCTTTACTTACTTTCCGTGGCTGCTTCTAATGTACCTGTGCTGAAGGATACCTTGCTTCTCCTCTCATTTATCAAATTAAATGGAATTCCTTAGGCATCACTATGTTTGCACCCCAACTTGCTTGTGAGAAGGTTAGCGGTGATTGTTCCTACTTGAAGCATTAACCTCTGAAACACAAATCCTTTCCCTAGGACAGGGAGGCTGGCCAGTGTAATGCTGTTCTTCTATCCCATGGGTCGGAGGTCAGCATTTAATTTCTGAGGCAAATACTTACTATTCAAAATTCACTGTCTGCTGAGAAGTTTCACAATCCTCTTTTAAAATTCCCAATCAGGGACCGACTGATCAAGACTGGGAAGTGGAAAACCTCATGATTGAAGTGTTTTAGCTATCCTATCAAAAAAACCCCCAACAAATACACCACTGACCGCATACTGAAGGTATGGGAGGTTGCAAGGTAAAAGCTGAGTGAACTCAACCTTTGGGCAAGGGGAGGAGATGGGGGAGTGAAAAATGCAGACAGCTGAACTCCAGCAAGTATTTTTCAGTAAATATTGCAAGGGCCTTTTGTCTCCATCACATTTTGCAGTTAGGTAATTAACTCCTTTGCTATCTTCCTGTAGAACCATACTTTTGTATCAGCAAAAACAGAGCCTCAGTCACGGGTGGGTTTACAGAAAGTAGAGATGAAGGAAGCAGGGACAGGGACACAGACAGGGACAGGGTTGGGGTAAGATGGGAGAAGCAAACGGAGCTGGAGTGATACCCAAATCCTGCCACACAGACTGAGCACAAATAGTGCTTTACTGACATCCACAATGCAAGCAGTAAGGCAGCTTGCCAATTGAAGTGCCCTTTCTTTGTGAATTTGCATAATACAAATGCATCTTAAAACCTGGAAGATCTTCCAAGTGCTTGCTCTCCACCTGTTTTGCCTTGTTCTTATACTTGCTGCCCTGAAGACATGCATGTGTTCTCCATGTAACGATGAACTTTGTGGGACCTTCAGTGTCCCAGCACAGAGGAAACTCCTAAATGCTCTGCAGGAAAATCGGTCAAAGGTTTGGATTTCTGGGATTCAACCACATTCTGTTTTTCTTTTTCATGAAGACCACAATGGATGCTCAAGCTCAGTGTGAAATTATTGTCTTGTGAAATAGCTGTTTTCTCACAGACAGTTTGTTGACTGAAAAATGTCTTTTCTTTGTCCCAGTCTTCATCAGCCTGAGCTGACAGCATATTCAAAATAGCATATTCCGCAACATGTAGCAGAAGTGGGAAGCATGGTTCATGGTTTGTTTTGTATGGGTAGAGATGAGGGAATACACTTACAGGTAGTAAAAGTCACAAAGAGTTTTTTTTGTTGCTTTTTAATTCAAAATTATACATTTTTATGTGCACAGCCTAGAGATACACCAAAAGAAGTAATTTTATTAAACTGAATTATAAAAATGTGTGTGCTCTTCTCATGTGCCAGTTCTTTCCAGTCTAAAAGTCTGTTTTCCCCCTTAGATACAGAAAACTGCCTCATGCCATATCTGTCTCTTTCTCTCATATTTTTTCAATCAAAATGTTCATGGATGACAGACAGAAGACTCAAGCTCTAGGACCAAAGCTAAATGTTAACTACCAGCTGCTTACAATGTGGGGAGCTTTGAAGCTGGAACTGCTGACCTTGCCACTAGCTCCTCCATAGTGTCAAAGAGGAGCATTTACCATGCTGATGCATTTTATTTCTATGTCAGATTATGGACTCACTTTATACAAATCACATGCTGTCACAAAATGTCTATGTCAGTCTTTTTCCTTCATGTATTACTCATGTAAGATATGCAATAAAATCCTCTGTTTTCTGCACATGGCAAAGCCTTGTAAAATTAATCACACTGCAAATTAGAAGGAAAAATTACGCTATTTCTCTTTAGAAAAATTAAATCTTTTGACATTTAAATAGCATATTTACCAAAGCACTTTGAGTAATATTGTCATCTAGTTTGTGTCTATTAAAAAACATGTTATAGTGTAAAAACTGGTTTTATCTCTGTTTCTGCAAAAGCATGGCCAACATTGATTCTATTTAACATTTTATCAGCTGAACTAGAGAAGAGATATTGCCTCTTTGAGCACCAGCCAAAGGTCTTGTAGCTAATGCTGACCTCTGTCAAATATAACACATTGTATAGGAAGGATTGACAATTATTGTTCTACTGTATTTTGCAAGACACCAAGGGTCAGAGCAATGGAATTGTTACATTGCAGCAGAGCAATAATTCAAAGCTTGTTTGCCTGAGCTGGGTAAAGCTACTAGGGTCAAAAATTGTTGTGTTATAGACAAAATGTTAAGGAATTTGTAAATAGGCTTGCAGGTTTTCCACTTACTTGTTTCCAGGGATTTCCTTTGTGGTTGACAGGTATTCCAAATCAGCCCACTGTCCTCGTATGACAGCATGATTCTTCTTGTTTTAGAAAATGATAAATCAGCCTTATAATCTCGAAGATTCAGATTGTATTGAAGCTTTATGTAGCCTGCTGGAAAGCAGAGGTGAAGGTCCAAGTAAAAAGGGAAAAGCTTTCTTATTCCTCTGGAGCATATACACAATAGTGAAATAAGATTTACAAATTCATAAAAGGTGTTTTGATTTCTTTTGCTCAATTTTAAAAGCTGTTTAAAATAAAAAAGTATTCCAAGATATCTGACTGAGAAGCCAATGATTGTATCTCCCTGTGGTGCATGGCCTTTTCTACACTGGTGCTTTCTATTAAGGGCATTGTGCATAGTTGAAAGAGGATCAATGTATATGTTTTGGTGTTGAAAATACTGGGTTTTATACCTTCTTATAATCTTATATGGATGCATATATGGTTCATTGCAAATACAGTACAAAAAAAAGGATAACTAAATGCCTCTATATAATCAAAAGAAACAAGAAACCCATTCCCACTGATGTTGAAGTCAGTATTTATTGCAAAACTTCAATGTGAACAGATGAGATACAATAGAGAATATAGTTATAGTTCATATATATGAATATACATTCACAATACAGAAGAAAAATATTAAGAATGTCAATGACCTTGTCTTGGTCATCTCTTTTGCCTACTGTAGGATAATTTTCTGTGGTATATTTCCAGTATTTTGGCTCAATAAGCCTGTGTTTATCAGCAACATTACTGCTGCAAAACTAGCAAATATTGTATTGAACTATCTAAACAGGAGTACCATCTACTGGGCTCAGAAAGCAATCTTTCTGACCTACTTAGCACGGCTAAGTCCTCAGGTTGTGTGTGCGGTTTTGTGCACTGCACATTCAGCAAAAGTGTAGACCAAAGGGGGAAAATACCTACAGTAAAGCTATCAAAATGAAAAGAGATAAAGGGAACACCTGGAAAAACTGCATGCTTTTTATGAGGGAAGACATGCAATGGAGCTATAGGCTAAATTAGGAATGGATTTAAGAACTGATACTAGTTTGTAAATTTGAGTGCTATTCAGGATAAGAAGAGACATCAGTGGGCAAATTAGAAAGCCCTAAGAATTGAGCTGATGTCAGAAATTTCAAGTCAGAGCAGATCATTATTGTTTTTCCTGCTGTGAATATTCATGCATCTGTAACAAATAAAACTCATGTGGCAGTTTGAGAATCAGGAACTAGTTCTGTTGCCAGAGTCCACTACAAATCAGGACTCACTTTTATTAGGCACTGTAGTTACCTTCTGAAAAAGAACACACAGTAAAAATGGTCTGATCCTTACGCCCATTAATGAAATCACACAGATAGGAGGACTGGCTCAGAGGAACAAGTCAACAGTGTATGTTTTCTTTCTTCCTAAAAAGAGGTGCTGTGGCATGTGGTCCTCTGCAACTGCTTCAAAGAAGGAAAGGACCTGTTGGACAAGAATGGGACAGTAGTGTACAGGAGCACATGATGTGAACGAAAATCATAGAATCATAGAAACATACAATGGTTTGAGTTGGAAGGGGCCTTAAAGATCATCTAGTTCCAACCCCCCCTGCATGGGCAGGGACACCTCCTACTAGATCAGGTTGCTCAGGGCCCCATCCAACCTGGTCTTGAACACTTCCAGGGATGGGGCTTCCAAAACTTCTCTGGGAAACCTGTTCCAGTGTCTCACCACCCTCACACTAAAGAATTTCCTCCTAATGTCTAACCTAAATCTCCCCTCTTCCAGTTTTGAGCCATTACTTCTTGCCCTCTCACTACAAGCCCTTGTAAAAAGTCTTTCCCCAGCTTTCCTGTAAGCCCCCTTCAGGTACTGGAAGACCACTGTAAGGTCCCCCCCCAGAGCCTTCTCTTCTCCAGGCTGAACAACCCCAACTCTCTCAGCCTGTCCTTGTAGGAGAGGTGCTCTAGCCCGCAGATCATCTTTGTGGCCCTCCTCTGGACTTTCTGCAGGGGCTCCATATAATGAATTATTACTGTAAGTGCTTAAAAAGGGAAGCAATTAACTTAATGAAGCAAAAACAAAAAATCCATTACAAACCCCAATCTTAAAATAGGATGATTTTTCATGAAATTCCCAGGCCTTAAAATTAGAGTGTTAGGTGTCAGTGTATTTCTTATTATTTTATCACCTTTCTTGTATAAAGAGGAACATTGCAATGAGCTTGTCAAACATTATGGTTCAGGATGAAAACATTGTTTTCCTAGAGCAGGTGACAGTGGCTAAGCTAAATAGCTTTGGTCAATTCCTAAACCCATCTTCTGTTACATGGACAAAAATGTTCACTCTAAGCTCCCTCTAACTGTCACTGGAGAAATAAGTTCAAGTTACATGATTCAGGGAGAAATGAACAAAAGAAAACTCTAGCAGAACTAGTTTGTGTGATAAGAGCAATGAAAGTGCCAGAAATGAAGCGTTGAAGTTACTTGTGAGCTTTGGGTGGGATTTGCTCCTTACACCAAATCCTGATCCTGTGGCTGTTGCAGTTATCACAATGCCATGCTGCAGGGTAGGCATGATCCTGTTTGCCATAAGGCTCAGGGTATCCTGCAGAGGAGCAGAAACACCAGTCTTGACCCAGCATCTAGAAAAATGCCCCTCAATTCTTTAATCCTAAATATTCAGTTCAGGTTTAATTCTAGTACGCACTAGCACTGAGGAGACAAAGTGTCGAGGACAGTCAGTGTCCACAGCTGAGAGCCTGAAGTCTAGTGATGACCAAAAGGGACTGTCTAAAGTGACTAGTTAAAATCCTGAAAATCATCCTGCCCTATTTTGCTGTGAGGAGTTTTGAGAGCTAAGAGAAACATCTGTGCCTTTCTTCTGTTATCTGATCATAGCAGGGGTCTGCCCTTGAGGAGCAGAGGCTATCAGTAACTTTGCTTCAGTACGAGACCATCTGGGACATGAAGGGGACACATATTAAAACAAAGTTATGTCAGTGCTTAAAAGTTTGTCACTGACATGGCATAAAATAAAGATGCCAAAGTGAAGCCTAGAAGCCTGAAAAAACTAAATTCGCACTTTTAGCTCACTTTTTAATCAAAACAGTTGATGAAAAAAGCAATACCTATGACACTGGGCTTCTCCTGAAATAGATTTAATTGCTGCATCTCTGTTAGTATAAAGGAAAATGTTTTTTATATTTTTGTAAAAAAATACTTACTTTTTCATACGCAAGTTCAGAATCATAATTACCTTGTGATATCAATGCATTTTAACTAACACCAGTTTTATTTTTCATCAGTCACCTGCTAATATAGATGAGGTGTATTATTCCTTATTTTTTACAGCTTACCATTTAGAAGATATCAGTTTTTATTGATAAACTATGAGAATGCATGATGAAATGGCTCTAGCGTTGAGCTGTTAAACATTGACCAACAAATTAATGTTATAAAATATGTACAAACTACAGTGTGATTCCTGTTTATTGAACCATTTATGTCCTTGCCAGATAAGCTATCAGTAAATATTTTATCAGATACACATACTTAAATTAATGCAATTAAAGTGAAAAACAGTTCATCAAAGCATTGTTACATCTGGGTAGAAAACAAAACCAACAGTAATTACCATTATTAGATATAGCTTACAGTATATGACAATACCCCAAACAGAATTCAAATCAGAAAAACAACAATTTGTGCAGAGGTTTCTTATGCAAGTGATTAAGAATAAAAGCCTCATAATTAAAGACAGCTTGGCACACATTTCTGCTGTATACTGGTTTTATGTCTTTCGCTTTTTTACCTAGACTTCTCTTATCTTGTCTGTCTATAAGCTTTTTGGGGCAGAAACCTTTTATTTTGGGACCCTGAATGCAACTGGAGAACTTATAGTCAGTAAAAATTACATTTTTTATTTTCAACCACCAAACATTTGGGTACCTCAGCTGGTGATTCCCAGAATTTCTCTCTTCCCACTAAATGCCATGAGTCTCAACCCAAGAGCAGATTTTCCTCCAGAACAGCATCCCAGTTAACCAGTCTTGCGTGTTGTAGTCATGTGCAGAAAAAGTGTGCAGCAAAACACAGCTGGGGCAGTGCATGCTCTGCACATGAAGGGGACCTCATTCTTCAGGCCTGTCAGTTCATTACAAATTGTAAAGAAAAATTTCTGGTTTCCTTTCATTTTAATGATATGTTGGAAACAAATCCATGTCCTTCTCCTGTCAGCCTGCTGCTCTTTAAAACAGCCAAGGAGAACTGCAATCCTTCACCAAGGCCAGCCTCATCCTTTACAATTGTCCCATTAAGGTGGAAAGCAGGAAAGTCTTCTCTCTTTCATTGCCCTCATTTTGACTGCTTGGAGATAAATGCAGCTTTTTAAGTGTCACCTGGACTGGATGGGCTTTTGGCCCACACCATGGCAGTTCTTCTGTCTGCTTGGCCCAAATGAGGAGGTCCCAGTTTGCAGAGGAGTTAAATGAAATATGAATCCAGGGAGAGATTTTAATTCATGCTTTTGGAGACATGACGAGATGCCTTAGCTGCTCTGTGCTGTGCCCTATTCAAAAGATACTGAATAAATCTGAATAATGAATGAAAGAGAAGAGACCATTATCTGGTCTGTATGCACAAAGAGGCTAAGTTTGTCAAATTAATTATTCACTGTGAATTATTCACTTAGCTCCAACAACCTCTGCATAATCCATCTTCTTCTGTCCATCCCAAGTGCTATGAACATGGTCTATACCCAGCTCATATTTTAGCCTCATTCTTCGAGTGATATGTGATGTAGACTACAAACATGGAGCACAGACTCATTTTAGCACTGGGAAAAAAATGATTATTCTATTTAAAATTAACTTAATAGCTGGAAAGAAAACAAACCAGCCCCAAATACAAATAGCTATAAAAAAGTAGAAGGCACAATGAATATATCTTAGATCCTGGTCTTACAAACATGTGGGCATGTCCTTTACAAGTGGCAACCTTGACGAGATCAATGAGAGGAGGCATAGTGTCAGAGTTAAAAATACATTTATAAAAGGAGGAGCCAAAAGAAGTCATGGATTAAAACATAAAAGCACTTACAGAGTTATGACAGTTGAAACAGAGCATTAACATAGTTGAATCTTTTATAGCTAAAGCTGTACTTTGACTATGTTCTTTCTTGTTTCTTATATTCATCAGGAACATTTAACATTTTTGTATTACTAAATCTCAACAGGTACTGTAAAATGTTGAAATTTTGCTACGGTTAGTAATGCTGAGCAGTACCTTAAACTCTGCTATTGCAGAGAATAGGGAATAGGATGACACAGTCAAATTTTAAAGCAAAGCCCTAATAAAGAATATGTAGTATGAAGAATGTGGCCTATAAGAACTGAGCTAAAATCATACCTCAGAAGCTCTGCTTCAGTCTGTCTAGTTTGGAGGATGTGTGAATCCCAGAAAACAAAATATTTTTAAGATTAAGGGCACAATGTAGGCTTTATTTTTATCAAGCAAGTTTAAAGAGATATTTAAAGCGAATACTTTGCTTTCTTTATGGCATATTTTGTTTTATGCTAAGCAGAATCCAAAAAGGCCCTATTAATGAAGATGGTTTAATGCCTGTGCATTATTATAATGCATTCCTTTGTTCTACACTTTCTCTGTGTGTCATAGACTAAGTCATTAATCAATGGGTGCTGAAAAATAATTGTCTAGTGCTTAACAATCTTCTATTGTTGAAACATTTGGAATTTTAAGATAAAGATGTACTGGCTGCTCTGAAAAAAATGTGGTTTAAGATTACCCTTCATGGCAGTGTGGGCTTATTGTTAGAAATGCAAAGCAGATGACCTGGTTTTAATGTGTTTTAGTGCACTGTTGTTCAATTGCCTATTCAAATCGTGCTCAAAAAGTAGACTTCATTAATGTCACAAAATAATGATTTTGTGTGTTATTTTATTGTACTGGCACATTAATTAAATGGAGAAGCATCACAGAATTACACAGCATTTAAAAATAGAAGTACAAAATCTTTTTGGTAATAATAATGATAACTCTTAGTCCATTTAATACAGTCTAAGAATTATATTATTTTTGTACTTCTATCTTTGATGCCAGATATACATAAAAGGCACATACTGATTACCAATCACCTGGGAATACATGTCTATAACAATCCATTCCAGTGACTCACCTAAGACATCTGTCTGACCACCTTTATATAGGCTGAGGAAGTTCTGTGGAAAATCTTATAAAACTGCAGATTCCCAAACAACATGGAATAGTTCTTTTTCTTCTGAGAGAAATACTGCAGAACTGGACATCAGGGGACTTCTCCCAGCTGTTTCAGCTCTACCAGCACACTGGTTTGGTTGTGAAGGCCACAAAGTTGCCCGGAACGTCACTCCTCCTGAATGCCCTCTAGTCTACCTCAGGCTCTTTTAAATCACCTCAGAATCTAAGTAAAAGCAAGAACAGCTCTTTTATCACAGCTCTTACTAGAAAACAGAGTTACAGGTGCAGCTGCTCAGGATGCAGGAGGTGGACCCACAAATCTGAGTCATTCCTATGAGATGTGGAAAACAAAAAATTATTCCAACATGCCAGACTTGCTGAATGAAATACATGACAATACTTACTATAACCAACAGAGAGTATTCTCAAGAGGATCTGGACCACAGAGCTCTTCCATCATACTTGAGTCAGTGGAAAGAGTCTCATTATCTTAAAAAAGAATGAGCCAAGCCTTTTTCACATCATCAACAAATCTTCATATGAGTTTTGTACAATATGATGTTCCTTATGCATCTAACATTATGTGATATTGGCTAATCCTGGGGGGAAAAAAAAACATGGGAAAAGTTGTTTGTTCCTCAAGAGAAACCCTAGGATGAAAATAGAGGGCTTGAGTGTAAAGCTGAGGATGATCACAGGGGTCCTCAGGGTATTAACACAAGTGGTCAGTTCTTGATCAGTGCAGGAGCTGGATAGATGGGTTATAGGAGAGAAAATGAAAAATATGCAAATAAAACATCACATTTATGGCAAGAAAGGAAAAGATCTAACAGAAACACAAAAAAGACAGTGACAACTTCCTTAAGGATGGGATTAAAAGAGGAAGAATGGGAGGGATTACTCCACCACTGCCTCCCCTTGTTAACCCCAGAGGTGATGCACAGTAGTACCTCCTTCACTATGTTTTGATTTGTCACTCAGCAATTGCAAACTCAGCAATTATATGTAAACTATTATCCTTTACTGGATAACTGACTTAAATAGATGAGAATTTCAAAGGCCAGTGCTTGTGTGTGTTTTCTTCCTCAACCTTCCCATACACCAAGGTGACAGGTAGTGCAGCATGGAGTCAGAGTACACTGAGATGTGACCATCCTGTGCCTTTGTTTTAGCAGCCTGTCTACATATGAATGCTACAGAGATGTCTTGTATAATTCAAAGTAATGAAGATCTTATCGTTCTGGCCTAATGTGTTGTACCCAGATCATATACCAACTTATTAACAAGGAACTTCAGAGCTACGGGCATGATTTTAGTTATTGTTAACTACTTTCCTCGTTATGACAATCACTGTGGGAGAAATGAAATGTGAAAAGAATCAAGAGGAAACAAAGTAGATGGACGACAGACACAATATTAATAGCAGTTTCTAAAATACTCTCAGCTTGCTTGTAGTTATTTCAGAGGGAGGGTTGGCTGTTTAATCCTATAAGATTTTTAATTTATTTTTTATTTCTTTTTTTAAAAAATTCAATTAGAATTTTGAGGTGATATATTAGCCCTTTTCAAGTAAGTAATAAACTTTCACTGACCTCATATCAATAGAAACAAAAATAGTAGCACTCAATTGTACCACTTATTAATACTGACCACAACTAAAGTAAAATCCTAAAGGCAGTGGCTATACAAGTTATTGCAAATATGCTCAAAATTTAAAGAAGCATGAATGTTAAATTACATACACATCAAAAACAGAGCAGAGGGTTTTGCGACCATTCTCAAATACTTACTGTTTTTCTTCTTCCTAGTAGCTATTTATTTTTCCATGATTGAATAATGAGCTCCTTGGGAAAAGCAACGTGCTTATTTCAGTGCCTGGAAATCATATAACACATTGTGCAGGTTATTGCAAATAAACTCTAAAGCCCTTTATAGGAAGAAGAGTCCTGCCATTGCATTTTGTCTTTCCATTTTAGCTGCTCAAGGAATGTGTGTGCTTTATTCTCATTTTCTGCATGTGCTTATATACATTCTGAAGAATCCAACCATATAGATATATGTCCACACCTAGGGCCAGACATGCAATAAAGCTGAGAGCCTCATTTTCTAGTGTGGTGGCTACAATGAAGTAAATTCTGTGCCTAGTAAATAAGGGGGAATGGAGGGAGCTGCCAGCTTAAACGTACTCCTCTTTAGCACCTCGAACTCTCAAGAAAAGGTCTTTCTCTGTGTCATAAATCATTGAGAGATGGAGAATAATTGCCTAGTTCTCAATAGTCTTCTATTGTTGAAACATTTGGAATTTTAAGATAAAGATGTACATTTTGCACTGAAAAAAAAGTTGTTTAAGATTATCCATTCTGAAAATGTGAGCTTATTGTTATAAATGCAAAACAGATGACCTAATGTTAATGTATTTTAGTGCTATTTTAGTGCTGCCTATTCAAATTGTGCTAGAAAATAGACTTCACTAATGTCACAAAATAATGATTTTGTGAATTATTTTATTAAACTTAAACATTAATTAAATTTAGAAATACTTTGGATCTATAAAACATTTGAAAACAGAATTCTAACACATTATTATAATAATAGAAAGGAAGAGTTCTGAGGCCACTGAAAGCTTATTCTGTCTTTTTACTTTTTCCTAGGTGTGTGCCATAACTAAAAAGAATATACTGCAAGTGATTGCAACCTGGCCAGGAATACACAGATCTGTATAACTCAGGTTTAGTATTCTTGTAGGATAAAGAGAACAGCTTAGCAGAGTTCCATTCTATTTTTCCTTCTACTTCAGTAGCACGATGGAACTTGAAACACAGAAGTGCAGTGCATGGTACTGAGTCCAGAGAGAACTCGCTATTTCCAAACTACTCAAGACTATTTATGAAAAAATAATGCATTATATTAAAGTGAGATATTGTCTTTCAAGAAAGCCTTATGGGGTACTGTAAAAATGTAGAGAAATGGCACCCTAGTTCACGATATAAATAACCTTGATAACAGAATCCCTGAAAGTTACTTTCATGATGAAGCAAAGTTTAGGAAAGTGAAACAGGTTTTTTTCAGTCTCTTTGCTGCCCCTGAACTGTATTCATATACTGCATTTATGCAGAGGTAACTCTTAGTTTACAGTTCAAACATAATTCAGCTTGCACACCTTGTGTGAATTTAAGAGAAGAGCTGGCATGGTTCAGCATAGCATCCATCGAAGGATTAGTTCTTTCTACATGTAGCTTTGACATGAAGTACAACTAGTTGAAAAAAAACCAAGACACTGCTGCATGATGGAGGAAATTATGGTAAGAGGAAAAAATTGCCTGCAAAACTTATAACGAGTCATACATAATTCTTTACCTGCTCCTATTGCAGTGGGGGAAAACCCCTGCAGCTCTATTATGTTAAAAACTGCAACTACGAGAATGTAGAGCTCATTAATCAATCTGCACTAGCCCTTAGGGTCAGTGGTATGAAACAGGAAAAGAAAGTTGATGATTGAGAAAGAAAATACTAACTCTCGTTCTTACTTATCCCCAATAAAATTAAAATATCTGAAGATTTGGAGAATCTGGATCCATTTCTCATCCCTCCTTATAATTTACCTTTATAAGGGAGGCCCTGTCAGCCCATGACTTTGGACAATCTCTTTTACCAGCAGCTGTATACTCTAGTAAAGCTCAACACTTCTCAGTGTTAAGATTTTAAAACATTTTTCACAGACATAAATAATAATTTTCCAACCTGCATATAAGGAAACCTGAAGGTCTGGAACTAAGCTACCTAGAATCTTATCAGTAGTCTCCATCTTTTGTAGAAGAAAAACATAACACAAGATTATGCTACCTCTGACAATGTATTTATGCACCCATGTTGTCTAGTAAGGCATATGACCTAGTGGAACAGAGATGCATATTGTGGAGGAACAGGACTTTGGATTTAAGTTTTTTCAGTCTGTTTTGTCTCACAAGAAGTCATTGAACCAGGGTGGGCATCATTCACCCCATTCTTTTGATTTAAACAGAATTTGTCCAGATTTTGTCATCTTTGTTAAAAATCAAATCTGGGAGATTGGAATTGTATGTGGCTATTTTCTAAACTATCTTGGGGAAAGAAACAGTGATGCTTCTCCATAACCCTCTACAACCTTTAAAGAAGTGGTAATGCCACCACAGGTAAGGTTTAGGTCAGTTTAGACTTAAGCTTTCAACAAAATTGTTTTCTTTTCTTCTGCCAATGAAAAGCCAATGATATAGGACCTTCCTCCTTTTGTGTGTGGCATACACAAGAAAACAAAGTGAAAAATGTAACTATTTAAAATCCTGCCTATGTCTAAACATTGATTGTCCACTCAAAATAAAGCACTTTCCAA
Organism: Hemiprocne comata; assembly: GCA_020745705.1. Classification (NCBI taxonomy): domain Eukaryota; kingdom Metazoa; phylum Chordata; class Aves; order Apodiformes; family Apodidae; genus Hemiprocne; species Hemiprocne comata. The sequence continues at coordinate 12,468,572 of CM036587.1, forward strand.
ATTAATTCTCAAAATTCTTTGGGGGGAAAGAGGGATACTACTTGGTGTCCATATAACAAGGAAAACCAACATCTTGTGTGCAGTTTTCCTCCACATACAATGTCATATGATCGCAAAAAAAAAAGCCCATCCAAAAGTTATTTTAAATCTACCAGCTACATTTACCTGTGATTATATTTCTCCACAGCTTCATTAATATCCAAGTTAATTTATAATGAAAGAGGATTTATCACCATATTTATAACTTTACACTTTGTGGATGGCCAATAACATTTGAGCAATCTTCTGTTTAAATGTAACCACCTTCCCTGTTGCAAACACCACTGCAGACCTTCATGTCATGCAATATTATCTGCTCAGCAAATGGCACTGATAGTCTCATTGTAGTTTTTAGTGCATAAGCTTATCAGAAAAAGTCAGGAAGAGAAAAAGTTCTTCAGAAAATAAACTGAAGTAATAAAACAAAGATAGTATTATTAACAAGTCTAAGTTCAAATGAAGTTCTGTTAGCAGCAGGAACCAGAGCTGCTCGTTAGTCCTTTAAACAGTGTCTTATTAAAAGAAGTCGCAAATGCTGGTAAATCAAACAAGCTTTTCTCCTTGCCCTGTGTTCCCACTCTTATTTCACCATGGACCCCAGCTTCAGGCACATGAAAACTTGGACAAATTCAACTTTTGATATTATGTGCATCACTCACTACTCAGAAGCATAAAATTACTATATACAGGAACAAACTACAAAGCTGATGTTCCTATATTAAAGAAATAAAAGCTTTTTTTTTTCCTTGCCAGCAGTACATTGCTCAGCTCTGTCCTGCACAAACAGATGGCCGATATGGAGTGCTGGCAATGATGGTAATTCAGGCAAGGAAGTTGAAATGCATTTGCCACATATACATTTCTAATATTTTCTCATTGCAAGCAAAAGAGATCAAAATATTCTTATGGATTGCCTATACAGAACATATTTGAGAAAGAGGAAGTCTGTTGTGCAAGAAAACTCATGATGGCATCTAAAGCTTTGAATCTCATCAAAATGTGAAGCGCCAACAAGTCAACCAATCCATGTGGTTCTTGAGTTGATCCCAAATGGGCCAAATGGCAAACCAGGACCTTGTTGCACCACTGTGAGATGTGATTCCATAACAGGAATAATTTGATGTGTCTGTTAGTAGCTAGTACTCATGTTGAAATGGGTCTTGTCAGATATATCTTACTGGGAAGGGTAAGGCCACTGGAAAAAATGGCGAAGATGGATTGAACTGTAGATTGAGCACATGGAAATTGGAGAAAGGAGGTCATATTGCAGAAGCTCACAACTACCAGACTTGGGAGTGCATCACAGTTAGCATTTGACTTCTGCAGCTCATGTTAGACCATAACTAGATGCAATTTAATTAAAGTACTGACTTTGCACATGTGAAAGCAGAGAGCTCAGGGCAGATTTAGAGCAGCTGTACAGCACAGAGCTTCCAGAGAAGCTTTCTGCCAAGGAGGAGGAGGAGGAGGAGAAGAAGGAGAAGATGATATGCCTGCGTAATTTGTCACACGGATTCATCCGTAATGCTCCTCCAGTCCCAGGTGGAAGCATCCCACCACTATTTCAGCCTGGAAAAATACTTCTGGGCTTCTCAGCTGTCAGATGCTTTGCTACAACCAGCAGATGTCTTCCCCAGCAGAAAGGAGAGCTTTTGGAAAACTTGGCTGGCAGAGGGAGCTGGCCCACAGGGGAGAGACAGAGGCTATATACGTAGCATCTTTTCTGAAGTAATCTTCGTTATTTTATACCCTCTGGATATAGCTAGCTTTCAACATCAGTGAAGTGCCTGTCAGGGAATAGCTGTATAGCTTTAGGATACTGTTGCTATAAGAGTATTATTTCCTTGAGGGGGCGCAACCTGCTGCAAGAAGAAAATTAGGGCTGAAGGAATGTCAGTCTGTGTGAACTCACACACAGCTGGAAGCAAAAAAAAATGTTGCTGAATCAGCACAACGTGGCTTTCCATCCCACACTGCTAACTGCAGCAGTTCCCTCATTAAGGTATAAATTTTAAACCTAGAGGTCTGAGTTTTTAGTGCTTAAGTAGACAGGCAGCCTCCTCCCCAGATTTAATGATTTGGTGAGTCTGTAAATACAGTGCAAAATACAAATTATTTTCCGTAGAAAAATTAATAATTTCCAGCAGTTAAAATTATTCAGCTTGTGAAATATAGACATAAATGCACATACAGAGCAGGATATAACTATTGGTAAATGTGGACCTTTAATATGTGACCTTTGTAATCCCACATACAAGATGTGTCCTGGATATTAAATTCATGCTGCACCTAATTTCACCCAGAGTCTCAGTTCCATAGTTCAATATTTTTCATTTATTTCAGGTTTTCATGGTTTGTTTGTACAATGCTAGAAAGCCATTTAAGTTATTCTTCATGCTGCTGTTCTCATTTTGGTATTAATGAAAAACTTCTTTTCTAAACAAACAACAAAGCCCCAAAATCTTAATCTGCTTTTTGCCCCTCCAGGGTATGAAGAGGAAGAACTCTAAGAAGACGTGCTTGCAACTCAGAAAAGCCCACATCTGGAGAAGCACATAAACTGAAGGGAACAAATAACCTTCAGTAAGTTGGGGTGGATCTATTTTGTATTCTAGCTATTTACATGGAACGGGATTATACTTCAGGAATAAAGTGGTAAAGTAATACTTGGTAAAGTATATATTATCTTCTTAAATATAATCTTATAATCAGATGTAGCAGCATCTTAAACAAATGCATTTCTCAATAGGTGATTTTATACCATGCAAAGTAAGGGAATCATCTCACAGGAATTTGAAACACTGTTATGGCTTTTATCTTCTTCCTAAGAAATAGCATTGTATGGGCATTAAAGAAATATTAATTTCAGAGTTGCAGAATGCAGTTTGTAGCCTATTTCAATGTTGTTTGTTATGTACTACATATTTTGATTTACAATCCCTTCTGATAGATTAGAAGAAAAGAATGAACAAAATCCCAGTGACAGAGCACAGTTGGTTATTATTCATCCTATTTAGCTACTACACATTTGCTTCTGTTGCAAGGAGGAAGTTTTTCCAGGGTTAAGGCCAAGCATGAATAAAGCAAGGCAGAACATGGATAACCAGACATATGCAAGAAAATAATATTTTTCAAATAAAACCTGGAGGACACAGTTGAGACACAGTTTTCTAGGATGTGACATACTTTTGCAATTCACTTAAGTATATAAGAAATGTGTTATTTCATCCCAACTGCAGTCTTTGGCTCCACAGCATCATGGACACATTTTCAGAGGAAAATAATGTACATTAAATGTCTACAGTAAATTTGTCATCAAACACTGAACAACTGGTTGAGAGCAAAGATACTATGGCAGTATCTGTTCATTTGCTTTTCCATGCCAAATGTTCTTCAGCCAAGTGACACCTTAGACAAGACTATCTCTTCTCATTAAGCACAAAGCAAACTTACTACATTGACACATACATTTTGTGTTAGTGCAAAATGATGTATCTCGACTGATTAAATAAGAAAATTTAAACATTTAAACCTTTTAAGAAGGAAATTTGGAACATTGTATGAAAAATACCAAGCTTGTGTCGAGAACATCTAGAAACCATGCCTTGTCATGTGTGGCAAGCAGTGGTCATGATGTTGTGGCTTAAATTATACATCTGAGGAAGTATCAAAATACTTTAAATATAACCAGTTTGAGATTACCTATGGAAACTTTGGCAATTTTGTAAAAAAAGTGAAAATGAAAACAAGCCAAACAACTAACCAACCAACCATAAAAAACCCCATCAAACACCACAAAACTGCAAACTGCAACTGCTCTTGAAATCCCTGCCTTTCATTTACCCCACAGTCAAGAGTGCACGGATTGCTCCTCTACAAATCCTCTCAATAGTAAGAAAAAGACTTTTTTTTGCAATTTGCATTATTTTTGTTCCTGAATAAAGGCCCTACAGTTCTTACCCATATTGCCATCTCAGAGTACAGTTGCCATTTTTATATTTGCTCCACTAGCACACAATAATATGAGCAAGACAGATACAAATGGATGTTTGCTGTTGTTTCCTTGTACAAAGCCTCAAATACTCACCATGGCATACATGGAGTAGCATCAGAAATCTAAATTTGCAAGCTAAATATACACAGTGAGGGGATGTTTACTGTCTTGCTGGTAGAGGTCATTACATCAACAAGCTAGAGAGTGCCCAGGTTTTTGGATCTACTATGATGACAATGATGTCCTGAGGCAGAGCAATGGCACTTATAGACAGCTAGTGACAGCTATGAGAACTGAAACTGAGAGGAGAGCGTAGAAGAAAGCATCACCTTTAAAAACTGAGTGGAAGTTATTAATATGTATGAACAACTACTTTCAATTATAGAGTTGTTATTCCGTGTTAGTTACTTTATATTTTAAAAATCTGAATATTATCATAAGAAGACAGAAATTATTTCACTGTTTTCAAATTACTGAAATACAAAACAACAGTGTAGAAGATACTTGTGTATTCCATCTTGATTAATGTAATTTTTATTTTGAATAGGGATTTCTTCAGTTAAAAACAGGTAAATACAGTTACAAACCCACTGCTATACAAGTTAGAAGGCAACACATACTTTCTAGAGAGAAATATTGTAATTGAGACCTCTATTTTGCTAATACTTACAATGTGGTTTTTATTTTAAACATACAGTTCTCCCATCAGTGTCAGCAGGATTACTCTCACGCCTAAAGATATGCAGATGCTTAAGTGTTTGCAGGATTGGCTATTTAGTTAGTAGTTAGCAGTTAATAAATTCCACCAACTAATTAATAAAGGAAGCAACATTGCATTTCCTATTTCAAAATCCAGTCATGAAGGTTGCTCTGTTAAGAGATTAATGAGATTTGTCATGGCAATTCCATATATTTATCCTTGTTCCAGTGTAGTGGTTTCTTTCCAAAAGGAGCTACATCTTAGAGATAAGGATAATTTTAGAATCACAAAATCAGGAATGGAAAGGTGTGCACATGGGGAAGACAGAGTCTTACTTATTGTTTTCCAGTCTAGGAAGAATCAGTATTAATTTAAGGAAAAAGCCATTTCTGTAGAAGAAGAGTCAATGGGAAGATAAACAAGAGATTTTGCCATGTAAATAAAGATTTATACAGAATTGCAACCATTGGCAAGACTACCCTCATTGACTTCAGGGGAGCTCTATGCCCAGAGCATCTGCAGTTTGGGCTAAGTGTCTAATTCTTTATCAAACAGCACTAACCTGTTTCCCTGTCAATATCTTCTGGCTGCGAATTCTACAGCTTATAGCTGTGTTCGTTTCTCATGCACTTTAATTTGCAGAGGATTAATTTAATTGACTGTTTCGTTAGCCTTATGATACAGGAAAGGATAAAAAGTAATCCCTAACTGCCAAAAGATCATTGCAATATAAAATGCCCTTGTACTCAAATAAGAAATAAATAAATATTATAAACACATGAGTATATTCATGCTGTTAGTAGAGATTTTTCTATCAAGAGCCCTGTTCACACAGCATTTCATTTCTCTCTGTCATTGACTGGTGTTTGTCCACCTTTACAGGTCAATGAAGAAGGAGTGCAGTGTTCAGCTGAGATGTTTCAAACTGCAGAGCAGGGGATGGTGAGAAGAACCTGCTCTCCTCTTTGAAGGTGTATGTGGAGGCTGACGTTACTTGCTCTGTAAAGTTCTCATTTGCAGATGTTCATATCTCAAAAACTAGAAGAGCTAATTATTTAAAAATCAGGCAGCACTTTCATCAGTCAGTCAGCAGCTTAAGAAGTACAATGTTTCTGAAATATGTTCATTTGTCTAAACCACATCAAAGGCATAAACCCAATTTTTTTTAAGCCTGATGTGTGTGACAATTGCATATTGTTCCTCAGATCCTCTTTTCAGATTGAAAATTGCTCAGTGGTTCAAAAGAGAGATTAAAAAAAATAACTGAAGTATAAAGGGATAAATTAAGAGTCTGCATAAAGATTCCCAATGCAGTTAGCGGGTTCTGAAAAAGCATACATTTCAAATGACTTGCTAAACGTTCTATCTGCCAAATGTAATAAAATAATTATTTGTGCTGGTGAAATATCTTTCATCAAAGAACCACAGAATACACTATAAAGCTGTCAGTAAACTTATTTTGACTTGGAAGAAATTAAGATACAAAGAGGTTTAGGCCCAAATATCTGTTGCTGATGTGATGTTATCCTGTGCCAGGATGGCAGAGGTGGATCATCTCTACCCCTAGAGTAGGCTGCTTCTTTCTGATGCTTTGTGTTGGTTGACAGGACATTCTCTTTTTGGTCTAGAGGATCTTCAGGTTGGTGTACCATGTTGCAAAGCAAAATGTATTCCTCAAAGTCACAGCATATTTACAGTCCATTCTTTCCATTAAAACAAAAATATTTAAGCATTATCTACACCCATAATCCTAGCTAGAAAGGGGGCAAGGGAAAAACAATGCACTCTTCTCTGCAATGTCCTCAGCCTCCTCAGGAAGGAGAAAGGTTTCTGAACTCTGCAGTCACAACAGCAAGCCTTGGTCCACAGATGTGGAGTAAAAGTTTGTAGGCATCTGATCCTTAACATTTATAGAGCAAGGAGTGTGAGGCAGGTGGGTGCCAGTTAGGAATTCGCAGGTATATGTGTACATGAGGTGAGGACATGTTGGCTTGCTCTTCCAGCAAGTCTGCGCCCCTCTGACCAGCACCACTAACTTCTCCTTGGCCATGCCTCAGGCATTGGTCACAGACCTGCCAGCCAGCTGCTTCTCCACACTGGGGAAACAAAGGTGAAAGCACGCTGCTTCTCACATGCAACATGCAGAGTGCAGCTGAGGGAACTTCCAAAAGGGGGGTAAAAATCAAAAGAATTCATACCCCCTGCTGGCTTAACAGAGCTCCATCTGCATGGAGAAGAGCTCCCACCTCACTGAGGCAGCACAGGGAAGGCTCCAAGGCTGATTTCTCTGATGACGTCCAGCAACCAGAAGCACTGAGATACAACATAAGGCTCTGTGGATTGAACTGCTGTAATGTAACATAAAATGTATCTCCCAACCAAACCTTCCTGAGGAGAGAAAAAGGAAAACTTTTGCTTTTATTGAAAAAATAGGTTTCTTCTGGTGAATCTTTGCTTTAAACCATTCCAAAACCTGTCTTGCTTTTGCAGACTTTCCTGGATGGACCACCTGTACAAAATATAAGAATCGGAAATCTCAGATATCACCAGTTAGAAATTAATATGAACCAAATGGATATGATGCTTGACCAATCTGATAGCCTTTTATCATGGCATAGCTGGCTAGGTAGATGAGGGGAGAGCAGTGGATGCTTTAACTCCAGCAAGGCTTTTAAAACTGTCTCCCATAACATCATCATAGGTAAGCTTAGGAAGTGTGGGTTAGATGATTGGGCAGTGGGGGATTGAGATCTGGCTGAATGGCAGAGCTCCGAGGGTTTGTGATCAGTGGTGCAGAGCCTGTTTTGAGGCCTGTGGCTAGTGGTGTTCCCTAGGGCTCAGTACTGGGTCTGGTCTTGTTCAACATATTCATCAATGATCTGAATGAGTGTACCTTCAGCAAGTCTGCTGATGATATGAAACTGGCAGGAGTGGCTGATACAGCAGAAGGCTGTGTGGCCATTCAGCATGACCTGGACAAGCTAGAGTTGGGCAGAGAGGAACATAGTGAAGTTCAACAAAGGCAAGTGCAGGGTCCTGCACCTAGGGAGGAATAACCCCATGTAACAATACAGGTTAGGGGTTGACCTGACTGAAAGCAGCTCTGTGGAGAAGGACCTAGGAGTCCCGGTGGGCTGTAAGTTAACCGTGAGCCAGCAATGTGCCCTTGTAGTCAAGAAAGCAAATGGCATCCTGGGGTGCATTGAGAAGAGTGGCCAGCAGGTGAAGGGGAGGTTATCCTACCCCTCTACTCTGCCCTAGTGAGCCTACATCTGGAGTGCTGGGTTCGGTTCTGTGTTCTACTGTACAATAAAGACCAGGAACTACTGGAGAGAGTGCAGTGCAGAGCCACTAAGATAACTGGGGGACTGGAGCAGCTCTCTTGTGAGTAAAAGCTGAGAGAGCTGGGTCTGTTTAGCCTGGAGAAGAGAAGACTGAGAGGGGATCTTAATGCTTATAAATACCTAAAGGGTGAGTGTCAAGAGGATGGGGATAAACTTTGGTTTGGTGCTGGAGTGGGTCCAGAGAACAACAAGGCTGGTGAAAGGACTAGAGGGAAAGTCTTATAGGGAGAGGTTGAGGATGCTGGGGTTGTTTAGCCTGGAGAAGAGGAGATTCAGGGGGGACCTCATCACTCTCTTCAACTACCTGAAGGGAGGTTGTAGTCAGGTGGGGGCTGGGCTCTTTTTCCAGGCAACCAGTGACAGGACAAGAAGGCACAGCCTGAAGCTCCTCCAAGGGAGGTTTAGGTTGGATATTAGGAAGTACTTCCTCATGGAGAGGGTGATTAGACATTGGAATAGACTTCCCAGGGAAGTGGTGGAGGCGCCATCCCTGGATGTGTTCAAGGCAAGGCTGGATGTGGCACTTAGTGTCATAGTCAAGACGGTGTGGTGGTGTTGATCATAGGCTGGACTTGATGATCTTAAAGGTCTTTTCCAGCCTTGGTAGTTCTGTGATTCTGTGATTCTTTTCAGTGGTGCCCAGCATCAATTTGTAACAGGCACAAACTGGAATACAGAAAGTTCCACCTGAACATGAGGAAAAAATTCACTTTGATGGTGCCAGAGCACTGGAACAAGCTGCCCAGAGAGGCTGTGGAGTCTCCTTCTCTGGACATACTTAAAATCTGCCTGGATGCTTTCCTGTGCAACCCAATTAGCAGGACGGTTGGACTAGATGATCTCCAGAGGTCCCTTCCAACCCCTAACATTCTGTGATTCTATCAAATTGCTTTTCCAGGAGTTCATGTTCACACTTTGAGCAGAAGACAGCTCTGTCCTGACAAACCTGAGCAAAACCCTCAGATCAGGCAATCTTTGCTGTGTGGATTCAAGCGTCATCATCTCTAATTATGAAGTTATGAACACTTGGTGGAACAAACTAAAAGAAAATAATTTAGCACTGGAATGAAAGAAAACAATTTAACACTGGATCCTGCAAGATTACCAGGTCCACTAACCTTTAGTACTTGTGGTAATCATCCCTATTCACTGTGAGTTCATTTTGCAAAGAGTAAGATGCATCATATGCTTTTTCTCAAGTATCACCTTTCACACAAGTAGTGCAATGTAAAAACTGTCTTCATAAGAGTGTCCCTTAAACTGGTGCTTGTCACAGCTTGGAAGCTCAGGTTGCCAGTGAGCTAATTGTACTGAACAAGTATTCTCGTATTTTCCACTTCTCATCTTGAAAATCTAAATTAAACCCACTGCAGGACACTTTTCTTTCTCTGGGGCTCCTACCAACCAAATTGAAGTCCTGTTTAAGTCTATCTACCACCACCACCAAAGTCGTCCCTGTTTGTCTTTGGAGAAGCCCAGTGCCTGCCAAGAGGGAGGTGGCTGGTTGAGGTGCTGTTTAGCAAGATAAGGGTAACTGAGAAGACATAGAATCATAGAATCCTAGGGGTTGGAAGGGACCTCGAAAGATCATCTAGTCCAACCCCCCCTGCCAGAGCAGGGGCACCTAGAGTACATCACATAGGAACGCATCCAGGTGGGTTTTGAATGTCTCCAGTGAAGGAGACTCCACAACCTCCCTGGGCAGCCTGTTCCAGTGCTCTGTCACTCTTACAGTAAAAAAATTTTTTCGGATATTCACCTTGAACCTCCTATGCTCCAATTTGCACCCATTACTCCTTGTCCTATCACTGGTCATCACTGAGAAGAGCCTAACTCCATCTCCCTGACACTCACCCCTTACATATTTGTAAACATTGATGAGGTCACCCCTCAGCCTCCTTTTTTCCAAGCTAAAGAGACCCAGCTCCCTCAGCCCAGGGACGTGAAATGGGTGCCAGGAGATTGCACAGAGAATCAGCACTGGAATTAAGGAGCAAGCCCAGGCTCTCAGCCTAAAGTGAAGCTCTACAGGGCTTCATTTAGAGGCTTACTTGTCACCAGCAAAGTTTGGAAGGGACAGATTGCCACAACTGTCTGTGCTACTGCAGCATGGCTGGATGGAGGGCAGAAACCAAGGCAAAGCATTCAGCTTCCTCCACACACTTCGTGTAGGTGCCAGAGCACTCTGCAGTGGTCATTGCACTGCCCACGTACTGGTTTTCTATATGTAAAGGGGTTTTTTTAAACTGCAAAATGCAATGTTCTCATACATGTGTGATGCTGGGTCTGAAGACTGTTTTAACATCGGAGGTGGGGTGTTGTTCAGGAATTTGTGCCTTTAAGCATGTGTTTATGAGGAAAGAAGCAGCAAACAACAGTGCAATTTAATGTAAACAAAACACTAAGCTCCAATTAACTACTGCTTGGACATCTTAAATTGGGAACGAAACCTCATATTTAGGAACCTTGATTAGATTTTTAGAGAAAAATAAATTTACTGAAAGCTGTGAATATGAAGGGTGGCTGAAAATCAAGCCTTTGCTGTTGTCAAAAAATATCAGTACTGTTCTTTAAGCCTTGAGTTTAGTAAATCTGGTTTAAAAGCAGCAAATACAACACCCCCCCCCCCCCCCCCAAACCCCAAACCCATGCCTGTAACTGGAATACCTTTATCTGATTTTTATATCATCTGGGTATTCCAGATAGAGATGGCTATACAACTTTATTGTTACTACAGTATTTTTTTCCCTATATCGTGTCGATTCAAGTCAAAGTTCATTTATTTGCAAATTCTGGTCTAACATGCTTCTTAAAGAGTGAGAATCTCATAAACAAATTGCAAACATAATTGCAGGTATTACAGGGATAAAACAGAAATGCAGCTAGCTCTCCAAATTTCCTGTGCAAAATTAGAAAGACACAGTCTATTTACATCGTACTCCTAGGTTGCTTTTTCTTCTTTTTGATATAGTTATTTTTAGACCACTTTTTTGTAAGTCATGAGAATACAGGATTTTTTTACCCAGTTGTCTTAAAAACTGATGCATTAGCCATGTGGGAATCCTGGTGGTACTTTGTAGTGAAAGGGAAAACAAGAATTAAGAACAGAAAAATCAATTTAGTCACCAAGCGTAAGGGTCACAGCCAAATTAGTTTCAGTACTGATAGCAAGGTACTATGATTTGAAAGGGAAACCTGATAAAGTAAGAAAAAGGTAATAGTCAGCAATGTTTTAAATCATCTGGTAATAACCTGGGCCATGACACAGCAACATTGCATTGCATGAGCACTACAGGCATCCTATTTTTCTATCACAGTTTCACATTTCTTCCAGAAAATAGGCAGACTGAATGTTTAAGTTCCTGAATGCAAGGGAAATATGTCACGCAGCAAGTCATCTGCCAACTTTGTGTTTCACAGCAGTACCAGAGCATGGGACATGATTCAGGAAGGAGCAGAATGAGAGAAGAGGCCAAAGAGAGAACACGACCACAGCAACGAGACATCATTTATTCATACTTTTACTGCCAGAAGTAAATAAAGTTATGCTTGTAATTATTGCAGCATCTATGGAACTAGAAGCAAAACTGCTGAAGATTTATGGGCCAAATAACACTTAAAGGTAGTTAATTTATACACAGGCACACTAAAGAAACAGTACCCATTATCACTGCTGTCCACTCTAACACATTCAATCTTCAGCCAGATTTAATTTAACAAGAAGAGCTTCAATCTGCTGCTGCTGCAGTCTCTCCATTCTACACTTCACAGCTCCTTTTATGTGTCTGGAGAGAGAAGGAGACACTGTAATTAGCTGTTGATATTAACGGGCTTTCTTTTGCTTTATGAAGTTGGAAATAAATGGTCACATTACTGAGCAGACTGGTGGATGCTCATCATGTTCTGTTTTAAAGAGTTATTTAAACTGGGCGTGTGAGCTGTCGTTTCTGTGCTGCTTGCTCAGAGTTGCTTCCTGCCTTCATGTAATGGAGTTTTTCATTCCATATCAAAGCAAATTGGGGTCCCAGTTCTGTTTATGTTAACAGCATTGCTCCAGCCAGGGAGATTACAATCTCTAACATGAGAATATGAGGAGAAGCAGACAGCGCAGCAGTCCAGAGATTTGTGCAGATATCTTCTTCAGCAGTTTACAACATTGAGTCTGAAACAGGTTGTTTGTTGTTTTTTTGGCTGTTTTTTTTTTTTTTTTTCCTATTATTTTGTCTAGTACAAAATCAGATAAAGCTTCCTAGAAAGCAGGATATTCTCAGAAGTGTGTGGCAGCAGTTTCATAAAAGTGTCATACTGTCAGTGGTTTTCACAGTACTTGTAGGAACTTAATTTTCTCCAACCACTATCTCCACGTTGGTTGAAATTGGCCAGAGGGCTAAAAAAATTATTGGATAGGTCAGAAATATGGAGAAAAGTGGTCAGAGGAACGAGTTTAATGGTGGAGAGCTCACTTTATTGCTCAAAACAGTGGAGAAAACACTGCACCTGACTGAGTTACAAAAGTCTCAGCAGCCAGAGGCTCACACCACTGACAGATTTCTGTTAAATGGGCAGAACAGTCCAAGAAGAAGCTCCACCAAAGACAAAATTTCTCCTCTACCCATACAATTTTAGCTTTTCCTGAAGCTCCATGAAACACCTGCCACTGCTTTCCTCTTAACGATTGCACCACCACATTTTCCAACAAAGATTTTTTCTTATTTTCTGTCCACATTTTTTACTTGAAGAGAGAGAAACGCTATGATTTAAGTTATAAGAAACCTTTCTGTAACATTAAATGAAAAACAAATCTTCTTGCCTGTTTGCTATCTCATTTACATAATGGATGATTTTTGACTTTCAGTTAAGACATTGGCAGAGATCAGGAGAGAGACATTAGCACTCATTTGAAAACATATATTTGCACTAATGTTTGCTTATACTAAGTACCTGGGGAAGTTCCTTCAGAGATTTGTTGAACAATAAGCACCATAACCTTTCAAGCTAAATCTCTGCAGTGGGAACCTTAGGGACAATATTAACTGACTTAATGGATTCTTGCATTTGCTATAACATATATGCTTTTCTAACCCACTTTCACTCTTGCACAAATTGCTCAAACTCTCTTTTTAATGCCTAAGTTTTCTCTCTTGCTCACACTGCGGGTATTTGATCCTGCTATCTACTCATTTTAAGCCCTCGATAAGCAATGCTTGATGGAACAGCTTCCACTGCAAACTGCTGGGGAAGCAGCAAATTCTCTGGGCAGTGCTGCCTCGTTTTACCAGCTGATCAGTAAAATCTGCCCATATCCCTGCTTGCCTGCATTTTATGGATGTGGGAGTGGCAGCAAAAACTTGAGTTCACTACAAGCATAGAATAACACTATCTACAAAAATTTTTAATAGACTGCGTCTCTTTACATCCCTGCTTGTAAAATAAATGATAGACATCTTCTGAAACCCCAATTTTTATCCTTAGTTATACAGCAGTACTCCAACAGATGATATCATCTACCCTTTCTTAAGCATATTTTCTGTGCTAGAATGAAGAGCATGATTAGTTTAAAATTGAAGATCCTTATTTTACATAATTATATGTAAAGGCAGGAAATGTATTTCTATCATTTATTGAAGCTTTTTACAAGAATTCATCCTGAATTCTGAAGGAAAGTACATTTTATATGTATAGAAAATACCAGCAGTAGCAGTCAAGAATAGCTATGGTAACAAGTCAAAGAGATTTTGACTCATATCATAGTCAGTGAATAAAATCCCTTTATGTGAAATATCCCTGAAGACTTTTTCTGAACAAAATTATACAACTGTTTTTCTCCAAGTGTGATGGTATATCACACAGCTGACAAGACCTACGAAACTGGTACACTGCTGAGGGCTCTTTTCACAACACATGCTTAGAAATGTGTATGCACACAGGGTCTAAATTCACTGAATGACTAAAAAAAGTTGTTGTTTTGTTTAAAGGAAATTAATTTTATAAGTAATCTTTCTTTGGAAATTACAAGTGGAATCTTGAAAGGGAAGTGAAAAAGGCCACAGAAAATGCCTTCACATAGAAAGGTGCTTAAAAACCGGGATCAGAAACTAGAATAGCATGTTTATTTTACATGCAAGATGAAGAATATGGATCCTCATTGTTGCAATATCAGTGAATTTCAACAGGCTTGTTCTCATTCTCAAGTCAATGCCGTAATTCGGAATTGTAAGGAAAAAAAGTTTTACTTCATATTATGGACAGTTTGCACTTCAAGGTGCAAACTACTCTAGGCTTCAAAAGGGACATAATCCATTGTTGAAATGTCTACAGAAATTATTACTAAGTAAGCCAAAGAGGGATTTTATATCAATAAGGCAACGATAGTTTTTTTACCATCAGTTTATTTACAAATAGTTTCTTTTGAAGTTAAACAAAATGTTTGTGACATTCAGATAATGTCTCCCAAAAGTGAAAATTTGGGCTTTTACTGACAGTATATTTGTGCTTTATTGGAAGCTTAAATGCTTCCATGTCTGTAAACAGGTTACTTTGACTTCTGGTAAGTTTCATTGGTGAATGAAGCCTGAACTAATGGCAACCTACACATGTGGCTTCAGCTCTGCTCACTTGGCATTCTCCCAGCTTATTTCCCTAGGGATTTGCAACTTCAGCCACTCAAGTCTGTGTAACAGAGTTGTCTTAAAGAAATAAACAAGCATCATCACATACTTCACTTCCTACCAAATGTCAGAAAATGAGGACTTGCCAGGAACAAAAGTTTTAACTCAAGGCTTGCTTGTAGTAGGAGGTATAGCAACACAGAGCTGTTTTACTTAACCTGAGTTTAAAAAGCCATAACACAGTTTGGATGCTCCGATGGTTTGTGCTGTGATATGAGTAGCCCAGGAGACAAGTAGTCAGATACATTCTGAGTTTTTCTTCTGCTTAATAGAGGATCTGTCATAGTCTGTCACCTGCAAAATACATCTCTACATCCTGTTTCTGACAATGACTGGCAGGTGATTCTCTTCTGAGGAAGAGAAGCCTTCATTTGCTTCTGGATCCTAGTTCAAGAGAGATCACTCAAGTGATCCCATAAAGTAACACCAACAATTACTGGAGAAAGAGAAACATTGTCCAGCCAGATACCTCCAGACTGCATTTTCAACACATCATTAACACTCTTGATTTCCACAGCTTTGTGACCCATCTAAACACCAAAAAGCAAGGCATCTTATCACCAAAAAGGCTCAAAAATTCCTCCTTAGATAGATTTTATTCCACTTTATTTCTGCACTCTTCCATTGGAAAGTTTTCCCACTGGTCAGTGAAAATGCACTACACTTTTCAAGTTTGTTTTGTAGCAAGAGAAAAACCTGCTTACTTATGTTCTCAGCACCAGACTACAGCCCTCTTCCATCTCCTCTAGATATTCTACTATTTTAGCTCAACTCTTTTCTGCATCTTTCTGCTTACAGATTCTCCCAGAACATCAAAGGACTTCTCTTTTTTATCTCCTGACTGTAGCCATGAGGAGGGCACTTAATGGTGAGGTTTCAGTCTAACTTTAATCTTCAACAATATCATACCTCTTTGCATAGGGTGGCACCCACAGGATCCTTAGATACTCTCAGAGTGCTGTGTAGCCAGGGATATTCTGCTCAATGTCCCTGCTGGTTCCTTCTTCTGAAACCCCCTTCTGTCTTTTACTTGTTGTTGTGCGTATTTGTCTCAACACTTAGTTCTGAGCCCCATCCCCTTTTCAAAGGCTCTTTGTTATTCAGTATTAATTCTGTCCAACTCTGTCTATATATTCTTCAATAAAGATGCTTAGAAGAAGAATATCAGAACTGGGTAGATACCCAGCAGCACTTTCTCAACCCTGCTTCCACCAGCCTGAGTCTTGGATGGATCATGAGCCAATATTATATTTCATCACTCTGTTTCCATCTCACTTACAAGGTGAATAAAATACAAACTGCCTTTGAATTCCAGGAAAAAAAAACCAAAACCAAAACCAAACCCTCACAAAACCAAACCATATCAAGAACTTCATGTGCTTTGATGTTTCATCATGCAGATACTTCTACACTTCTCTAAAACTTAAAAACACAGTGGCTCTGGATTATGGTTGCTGACATCATTGTAAAACTTCTGGACATCAAAATCCCTTAAAAAGAGCCCTATGAAAGTCTGCCTTTGAAGCTACAGTTTATCAGTTTGTCCGAACAGTTGTTGCCCTCGACAATTGCTCACTTCGCTTGTGTATGGAGTCAACCACATCTCCAGACTGGCTGTGGTAGGTTTTTTCCAGATGAGCAAAGCCACACCAAAATAGATATATTCTACAGCGCCATAAAGGTCACATAGGACAAGCTGAAAATACCTTCCAGTTCAGTCACAGCAACTATAATTGTCTCATGTAGTAGTAGTTTAAGATATGTGTCCTATTCCATCCTCCCCTTTCCTTTATCTTCCCAAAACAAGAACAGAGAGAATTAATTCTTAATTTCCATCTGCCAGTTACTTTCTTCTAAGTATTGAGGATTATTGCCAGAAAGCAACATCTAGTATGATGTAGGACAGGCTGACTGGCTTATGTGAGAGAAAAGTAACCCATGACAAATATATTCCAGTTCTATTCTGCAGTCTTCTAACTTCTGCATGCGATGAAAGGACAAGAAGACTGTATGATTAACAGAGAGTGGAGCAGTGCCTTTTGGCAGCGGTATAAATCAGATGCAAAATGAAAATACACACTGAATTTACACATACACATTTCAGTTAGCAGAGTTGTATTTGTGTAATAGATGACAGTATTTGATGGTAGCTCCTCACACGCATTGCACAGTGAAAATAATTTTTTTGGCATAACAGATGTACAGTATGAAGCCTCCTGTTCAAATCATTGATCAAATTATAGCTATAAATAAACCCAAGAGTTCAAAGTAAAAGGAGTTTGGCCTAGTGATGGATTTTTTTCAGGGAGACAGAATTTGATCATGCCAAATTCTTAACAGTAAAATAAGTAGTTCGGACTTACCACCTGGTATTAAAAAATAATCTGGATTTCACTATTCTTCACACATAAGTTTTCCTTGCTGCTATAGAGCTACACATTTGAGTTAAATGTCAGTGAAAATCACCAGTACAAATATAAAATGTGTCAATGTGAATCATATCAGTAAATTTATGTAGTAATTGACACTGGCACAAGCTTCATCTTGTTCTCATATGACCCAGTCTATTTTGAGCAGTCATTTTTTCCACCCAGTTTTCTGAGAGTTATGTATGTATTTACTCCTTTAACGGTCACCTTTAAAGCTTCTGGGATTCTTTGGCCAATTTCAGCCAAAGCTAATGGGCAGAAATATCAAAGATACTCTATACCTTACGTATTTTATGGAAAAAGGTGACCACTACAGATGAAAGACATTACTGTGCTCACAAGGGAAAGGCAGCAGTGTGAGCCCTTTATTACATAGGAGAATATATTTGTGGCCATGAGTCACAGACCCACAGGAAATCAAATGTTCACTTTGTTTGATGTTTTTGCACAACAGTTCAAAACCAGTAAGGATTACTTGTGTCACACAGTGGGATCCTATATTGAAATTCCACCATTGCATTTAATTTTTCCAGATCTTTATTGGTGGTTATTATAGATTCTTCATTTGTAATTAGCACATAGAATAAAAAGTTAGATGTCTGTATTATAAAACTACCTTTATTCTTTAATCTGATTATCTTGTTAAATGCCTATTCATACATTCAGTTGAAAATTATAATATTGAGTGCTTGTTTTCAAAATACTTTTTCATTAAAACACCCAATCCAATACAATTTCCTCTGCTGCTTACAGACTTATTTCTGTGTGTGTCTTTCCAACACGTTTCAAGTGGGCACCATATATAGTATGGCATGAAAAATAAAGACAAATTCTGATTTTAAATAAACACATCTAAGTTTGTCTAAGAAAATGATTGGTTCCGATTGTCTTGCTTTTTAAGGTAATATGATAAACCCTATGTATTGTGTTGTTTATAAAATCCATTCCTATTAGGGAACAGCTCATTGGAGTCTGAGATAGCTAAAATCAAATTAAATGCATTTAACTGACCTTGCCAGTCTTCAAGATTACAGATTGTGTTGTGTTTGTTCTGAGATACAGATGTCCAGCTTTTGAGTAGAAATCCTTCTTATTTCCAGGCCATGCAATTTTCCAATTGAGAGAAAATTCACCCAATTGAAAAGGATGAATTAATGCAGTGGTCAAGGAATATCGTAACTTAGGGAATCACTTTCTTTGTTAATTCCACTCACAGTGCGCCATGAGTTTTCTGTCATTTTCAGGGTTGCACAACTCTAAAGGCTTCTTAATGAGTGGTTTTAAGACTTTTGTAGTCAGCTCACTACTTGGAGATGTTTATCACATTATGTGGTTCTATTTCAAAAAAATATAGTTTTCTGATAAAGAAAGAACAGAAGTATTACCAGTGATTCAATACAGAGAAGGAACTACAAGCCATCTGACATCAGGTCCAGATCCTCATCATCAGGTAAAACTCTCATTGAGGGAACAGGCTCACAGAAGAGCAGTCAAAGCATCTTCTCTACCAGCTAATACCTCAGCATTACAGATCTGTCTCAGAGAGGAAGGAGCAAGGTGAGAGGCTCAATACATGGAGATTTTTATGCAAAACCAGTTCCAGAGCCTAAGGTGGCTCATATACAACAAAAGCAGTATCCTGAGTCGAAGTCCACTGAAGACCATTTACTTCCCCGAGCATTTGATTAGATTAAGGTCATCTGTGCACCACTTTTTACTGCTGGGCCGTTGCCCAAATCTTAATGGAAACAGAAAAATGCATTCCTGTAGGACACCCAGGTATTTATACAGCTACTTAAATTGAGCCCTGTGGCTCTTCCATATGTGCCCTGTGCACAGAAGAAGTGGAGTCAGGGTTTCATCTCATCTCTGCTGCTGAGCACTCAAAAGGCACATGAAGGGAGAAGGCTTTCTCAGGAACTGAGGAGGACTGTACTGTTGCCTGAACCTAACAGGGAGTGAACAGGCAAAATCCCGTTGCACTTTACATAGGATCATCACCTGAGTCACACTCAGAAACAGACCTGAGTAACATGATCTGCAGATACTCACAGGCAGACACTTTTGCAGAAAGCCTTTTTCTTAAATTAAAAAGACTAGACTATGATTTTCCACAGACACATCTGCAAGATCCCAATGCTTTAACACTTACTCCAAGAAACTTCTCTGATTTCAGTGAGGTTCCTTGGTACAAAAACGTACTAGTAAATGGGAGTAACTGCAGGATCGGATGCCAAATTAGCAGAAGTTGGCTCTTGCACTGAAACAGAGCAATGTTCTCAAGATGCTGTTGACACAGACTGTCATTGGCTGTGTGATTACATATGCATGTATTTCCATGCAGCCTATATATTTATTTAGATTCTTTCCATTAATGACAAGAAATTGCTTAGCAATGCAAAGTCATGCAATCCTGTAGGACACATAGTAATATTTATCACAGTGGTAAAGAGAGCAAACAATGCATAATTAAGTGTGATAACTTTGTTTGTTTGTTTGTTTTAAGAATAAAAAAACCCCTAGATTAACTTGTCTACTATGTTTGCTGTGTAAGCATGACAGTCCAAAACAAATAAGCACTACTTATGTCATGTTCTGTGTCTCTATAATGAAATTTTTCCATTGCATTTAGTTGTCCCACAGCTTTATTGATGGCCATTATGGACTTTCATGTTATAATGGTAACAGACTGCCTTAGGAAACTACCTTACTCTTCAAACAAATCTCAGTATGTAACTGAACTCCTATTCCCATTTGCCAATGCAATATGATAATATTGAAAATTATAATATAGAACACTTTGGAAGAAAACAGTATTTTTTTTTTTTTTAAGTAAACAAAGTAAATTCATCTCCATTTTATCACTAAGCTATAAAATAAACTACCTTTTCCACATGGTTGTTTATCTAGTGTAGGAATGGACTTTATCCAACAAGAAATTGTTCAGTTTGGTATTATAGCCAAGAGAAGTCTTTCATAATCTAGCAGCTCCACACCACCAAGACCATCCTCACTAGAGAGCTGGTACCTCAGATGCCTTCGCTACACAACAGCTGGGAATACTACATGAAATACAGAGCTACATGTAATAAAACAGGAGAAAAATGGAGGCACAGAAAATTAATGTAATTTATGTTTAAAGGCTGGAAAGATATTTATTTGACTTCTGTAATCCCTGTACTATTCTATAGTTCTCTGTTTCTGGCATCCTCTAAAACAATTGTGGAAGAAAGGTTTTCTTTGAAGACTTAAGGGATGTAAATAGATTTTTCAGCTTAAAAAAACCCAACAAACAAATATAATAAGCAGCAAATCCATATACTAGATCCTCTTGCCTGCAACATCCCCAGCAGTTCTAGAGAGCAAAAAAATCCCTATGGCATTACGGTTTTTTACATTACAACATGTTTTGATTTTGTTCTAAAACAGCATTTTGTTGTTTTTTTTCTTTACTGGCTGGTACAACAACTCTGTTTCCAATTAAAATTCTCCTTAAGAGTAATACCAAGACCTTGCCCCATTTGGGCTAAGCCTCCCTTTGAGCATACACTATTCTAGTGTCAGGTCTGTGGGGAGGAATCAAACAACATTAACTATCTGAAATAAAATGTACAAGTGCCGTGCAACTGGGCTTACCTGGTTTTGTTTTGTTTTGTTTTGTTTTGTTTTTCCCCAAGGTAAAAAAACATTTATAAACTCTTCACAAGATGTACAAGCTAGCAATTTCTTTGATTAAACAAACCATGTCCACTGGTGATTTGCTTAGGGAAACTGTGTTCAGATATAAAAGAAGCATATGGAACCATAAATTATTTGCTGTTGTATTTACTTAGGAATTTTAATTTCACTAGGCATACCATGCTCTATAGAGATATTAATCTGAGGGCTGAGTTAGATCTATATTTTTAACAGAAGTGCATTCAGGGTTTTATTCAGTTAGTTCACTTCAAATTCAAATCTGTCTATAATACAACTTTTCTTTGTAACATATCACCATAGAGGCCAAGTTCACTTCACTCTTGAAACTTCCCTTTTTTTCCTTTCACAAATACTGCCTTTCCTTATGCAGTCTTTTCCCACTTAAATTTGATGGAACTCTGAACGTTCACTTCTCCTGCCCAACTCCCAATACCACTTCAAACATTTCACATGATTTCTCAGTACCTGTTAGCAAACAGCCTTGTTGGCTTCAACTTTTATTCCTTACTGGGCTCATGCTAAGAGTCTATCTCTCTGCCATCATCCATTGAGTTGAAAGTCTCTGCTCTTCCACCTTTAGTGGTGAAACCGATATTTTATTATTTTCAACAAAGTCTTCCATATAATTTCTTTCTCCAACTTTATGGCAATTTCAAAACCTCAAGTGAAATTATTACTTTGTCATTTCATCAGCAGACCATTAAATGATGGGGAACTTTTCTCTTTTTGACAGCCTTTATCTTAACCTTCAACAACGCTATTAGAAAGCAATGATCATTCCAGCAGAATTTTTATCACATATATTAGTATCTTATGCTGACTTCAAACTTTTCCTTTTCCCCTTAACTTGAGTTAAAGGGCTAAATATAATTTCTTTATGGCAATCTGTAACTAAATGAGAGTAAATAGACAGTTCATGTTTTACATCAGTACCTTGCCCATGTAAAGGAATTTCATGTAGATTTCCATCAGAGAGGTTTCTGTTCAGGAGATGAGATTTTAATGGAATCGTTCTATATAGATGTTTATTAAATATTTTGAAATTGCCCAAAGGGATTGATTAAAACTTAATATTGGTAAGTGCAAGATGGGCAAACATGGGCATGTATATATACATCCCTGGAATATTTTCCTTACAAAAATTTTAGTTAATTAAAAAAAAAAGTCAGCACAAGCAATGTGTGTTTTAATAGAATTTCTCATAGTTCTCCCTCTTCAGGGTAACCAGAATATGTACAAATCTATGCAGGCTTTTCAAGGTACCAAATGAGAAATCAGTTCTTTTTATTTTAGTTTTTAAAACCCACGCCTCTTTCAGTTTTGGAGATGACTTCAAGATGTGAAACCACTGTCAAGGAATTCTTTCTTTTTAAAGGCAAAAATAAAAATAAGTAATGAAATCACAAGCTTTTGCATTTCCATATTTCTTTTTCTCCTATGCAGAAAACTAGTATGACATTAAATACTTCAGCATAGATTCACGTCACTGATAATTCCCAGTTTCCCAGTATTCCTCTGTTATGCCATCACTCCTGAAAGACAAGCATGTGCTCAGCTTCTGTTTTTTGTTGAGATCTCCTTCAGGAAGCCTCCTGGTTCTCTGGTGTCTCTGAGTTTTGCTCTCTGCCTCTGTTGTCCAGGGGAAGGATGCCTGAATCATGGGGATGCCCTTTGCAGATACCCTTGTGAGAACACGTGGGAGGGGGAGATGTCACTTGTCCCTGCATTTGGCCCCAGTGGAAGTTGTTTTCTCCCTTGCACAGCCCCTGTACATTCCTTGCAGACAACTGGGCAAATCAATTTTTATTTCCCAAGGTCAGTCTCCCCTCCCATTTTAGGAGGAAATATGAACTGATCTAAAATTTGCACTTCCAAATGACAGAAATTATAAAATCTACAGGTTTCTCACAGTCACCGCATATATATATATATAATGACCATAGGTTACAGTCACACCAATTACCTGTTTCAATCAACAGTTCATTAAGTTGCATTCAATAATACTAAACCACAGTCTGCTCTCAGAAACAGCTGATGCAGCAACCTTATTTTGAGTTGCCCACTTACTCACCAGGATTGGGGAAGGAGGGCTCCATCTCTTCAGTAACATCTATTGTTGCAAAATAAAATGCAAAGTACTCTACTCTGAAAGTTATTCTGCAGAGCAAAGAGGGTGTAGAGTTTGTAGCTGTTTATTTATGTTTAAAACAAATAGAAAATGGGAAATTTTACAGTGTTCACATGTAGATATTAACAGGGGTTTTTTTTTGTTTGTTTTTGTTTTTGTGGTTTTGTTTGTTTGTAGTTCTTTTTTAAGATTTTCAAACCTTGGATGTTCAGCCCATCATTACCAAGTAAAATCCTAAGTCTTTAAATGAAATAATAGTTATGGTGGTATTGCATGCAATCTTTCTGTAGTGAAAAAAATCTGACTATGGCAAAATCTGTTGTCAGAACCTAAGATTCACAATTTTGTTGGTGTCAGCTTTGGGGATTAGTTATTTATTTATCTAACGTTTGTAAAAAATTCAAAACTTACTTGCTAGAAAAAAACAAAATCAAGAAAATGAAATGAATTTGTCGAAATGTTAAAGCTTTATGACAAATTTAAAAGCTTTCTGTTCCATAATGAGAAATGGAAAATAGAGTATCCCTTAGCTCTGAATTTTACTCATACTTTAAGTTGTTAAGGAAACAATTTTAAAAATAAAATCAATATTGCCTGAATCTCTGCTAGGTAACATCCACCCTCTGTGATTAGGACTCTATTCACTGTTGCCTTTCTGCAGGTATTCTAATTATAGCTTGCAAACTGAAAGCACAAGATAATAATTATCTGCATGTATTTACAAGTTAAAAGAAATGCTGAAATATGTTTTACTGTGCCACGTTGAGTCTGTGAATGTTCTCACACATTTGGTATCCCACTACGATATAGTGATATTTGCTGCACAGCCTCCTATCCAAACTTATTCTTGTGGAATTTCTTCAGAAATCAGATGATGCTTCTACATATGTAGGTAACAAAAAGCCATGCTATAGATTGTTTCTGTGTGCAGTTCTGTGTGGCTTTGAAGCAGGTACCAAACCTAGCAGTTCTACTTGGTGTTTTAAAACACGTGATTTGAAGCATGGTTCTGTTTAATATGCAGTAGTTGAAAGAAAAAAAGCTCTGTAAATGCCAACCAGTTGCCCATGTCCCCTGTTCCTGTTTGCTGACAAAAAATCCTAAAAACCATCATATGTTTGAGCCTAAGCATTGATTAGAGATGCCAGAATCCTACAAGAAGGTACATTTTTTTCTAACCTATGAAACAACAACAAAAATATCACCACCAACAAAAAAGTTTTTTACCAATGTATTTTTTTTAACAGAAGTATTATTTTTACCAAAGTATTTTTTATTTACCAATGTATTTGCGAAATAATGTGTGAGCGGGGCAGTCTTCTGCAAAAGTGGCTCCTAATTTTCATACTTGTTGAAAACCTGTCCTGTGAAAAACACGGACAGGAGTAGAGAGAAAATGAGGTGGTTCCTTACTTTCTATCCTTGATCCTCCAAAACAGAACAACTGTGCAAAAAGTAATGATCAGTAAAGTCCAAAAACATTTAGACCTTTAAAATTAAAGGGGACATTTGTAAATGCCCCCCCCGTAAAGGGACAATTCCAAGGGCTACAGATCCATCATTGTTCCCCACAGGACCATTCTCATACAGTAAGCTGCTAACACTTTTTCTCAGCTACACAACCATCTACTTTCTGGAGGCATGTGTCTGTGTGTGTGGCAATTTCATTTTCAGAGGCATATGAACACACGTCTACTTAAATAAACAGCAGAGATGATATATTCTGCAGTTCTGTTTATCTCACCTGTACACTTATGCAAGGGCTCCATTCCACAATGAGCTGAGGTGTCAGGGGCAAATTCACTTCAAGGAGATTTGCTGCTTTCAATAGTGAAGATGGAGTTGATCCAAAGTAAGTGAAACTTCATTG
Source organism: Hemiprocne comata (assembly GCA_020745705.1). Classification (NCBI taxonomy): domain Eukaryota; kingdom Metazoa; phylum Chordata; class Aves; order Apodiformes; family Apodidae; genus Hemiprocne; species Hemiprocne comata. The sequence continues at coordinate 12,493,443 of CM036587.1, forward strand.
TAGTTTTTGGCTGATATGGTTGGAAACTGGCAAATTTTTAATATCTCCTGGCTGCTACAAATGTGCAGTCAGTACGCTGCAGCTATTTTTGTGGACCTTTTGCAGAGACCTTTTCAGATATCTTTTGGAAATGAAAGCACTTGCTAGCATTAGAATAGCAGTCTTAATGCTTTGGGAAATACTTTCAGCTAATGTTCCCGCTGGCAAATTGACTATCCATTTCTTCTTAAAGATGTCTAAGATGTAAATGGTCCTTTTTAGAGTACGGAGGTTGTGCATCGAAACCGACTGTTCAACAGTCGCAGCTGCATGCATGTTATTATCCCAGCACTGATTACAAGATTCCATTGACCACAAGCTGCCTGTCTGCCAGTCTAGATGGTGTGATTAGTGTATAATCAATTTTAACCCAATCAGAAAACTCTCTGCCTGCAACTGATAAAGGTCTCAGCAGGGTACTGATGAGGCCAGAGCCTTGGTATCTCTAAGGGGACACCTGCAGCACGTGAGGTGCAGAAGCTAAGCAGGCTGATCTAAAATAAAGGAATAAAGGTGGTCTGTAAAAAATCTGATAAACAACATTCAAACAGGACAAGCAGGGTAGCTAAAGTGTGGGGCTCAACAGCCTCACGGCCCCTGAAGCACTGCCATTCTAAATCCTAACACAGGGAGAGGATCACCTTTTAGATCAGGAAGATCATTCAAGACATAATATTTGGTTTCTGGTCATTAAAAGAAGTAGCCAACAAAACAATTTCTCTGATTGTATTATTTCCTTCAGTGCACTAATTCCTCTGTGCTACTGCAGCTTTGTACTTCATTGTCTGTGTGTCTTCACAGAATACTGGAATGTAATATGACTGTGACTTTCAGAATCATAATGCCAAGAAATAATTACCTAGTCTTTGCTTCTTCTTTTTAATTTCTTGACCCAAAATTTTTTTTTCTTCTCTCTTTATGTCAGTATTCTTTCCTAATTCTGCAAATGAGATACTTATAATTACAGCTCATATTAAAGCTGTTAAAAAATAGCACCTTATTATGTGATAAACCTACGTGCTTTGTATTAATCCCCAGTGCTCTGCTGCAGGGCAAACAGTTCCTCATAACTTCCTGTCTATGATATGACCTGTACCTATTACATAATATTCAAAATTAAGACAGAATGCTGACTACCTTATTGAAAGCTAAAGAACTTCCAATGTACCTCTTTTGTTATCATATCAATATCTCTTACGTATTAATATGGAAACCATTATTTTTATCAATCGTATAATTAGTTTAAACACAGTTCCATGAATTATCTTTATTTCTATAAATACAGATTAAATCCACACATGCCATGGGTTTACTCTTCTCTGTAACTTCTGGGTGAGCTGCACTCCTACTTTTGAGCTTTCCAGAGTATCTGGCACCCATCTGAAATACCTGCAGCAAAGCTTACATTTATCTATGTTCACAATAAGCTTAAGATCAAAAGGAACTTTATTATTCTGTCTACAAAGTATTCTTTATTTTTAAATTACCATTTCAGATTTAGTATTTTCTCTGTTTTCAAAATCTCTCTCTAATCAGTAAACACTGCGCAGCATCACAGTGAAATAATCTAATTATCACTGCTCTAACTTTCAAAAAAAGCCTTCAAAACTATTTTAAACTTGATGATTTAGGTAAAAACTATCGTTACAATGTTAATTTACCCATAGTGCCTACAAAAAGAACAATGACAGGGTACGTATAGGTATTTGAAATATGCACTTCAAAGTCAGTATGGACCACTGTAAACAGCCTTATATCATACTCAGAGCATAGTTTTAAGATTCAGCATGAACTAAAATAGCTTATTCCCAATAGGACTGATTGTGCCTTTAAAGATATATGGAAAATTCTCTTCATAGAATATGACCTTCATAACTCAATTTATGGGTCATTCCCTCACTTGTGGGATATTTTCAATATCATAATTGTAAAAAGAGAAAGAAAGGAAGCAAAAATGTTCAGTTATTCATTTTGCAGGGCCTTTTTATTAAAAGCAGAAATAACATTAGATGAAAATCATTTCACTGATAATTTTAATGAAATATGAAGTGCTTTGAATATATTTTATTGCAGGCAATATAGAAAAAAGGCACTGGCTGCTTAATATGTCATTTAATGAATGGATTCCACATTGCTTTTCTTTGCTACATTTGGAAGTGAAGGCCGTGCAAAGATGATAGCAAGTGCTTTTGAAAGGGGGCTTCTTCCCACATTTTTAAATTACACTTCACCTAATGGAAGTTGCAAAGTATAATGCAGCAGAAATGAGGCTGAACCAAAACACTGGAGCTAAATACCTTAACAAATCTCACTGAATTTCATCCAGGAAGCCCATCACTAATGTTGAAAAAAAACCTGATGCAGATAACGTCCTAGCATGCTGAAGGTCAGGCTGCTATCAGAAGGATCCCACAAAACCAGAAATCTCATCTAATTTGCACTGAGCTAACATCACAGTTGCTGGGTCAGCTCAGCTGAAGGTGAGGAACCACTGTGGAAGCTCTGCCTACAGGAATGTGAGAGTCATTACAGGGAAGGCTGGTAGGTGTCATTTATTTGCACCTTTTTCCCGTTTTAATGTCAGGTCAGAGAACTAAGTTGCCAGTGCTATAGAAACGCACCCTAATCTGTCTGGTGTTTTTTAACAGGGACATGGCTCTGACCCAGCAAGTTTCCTATTTTTAGCTCAAACTACCTTAGGCTTTCTTGGTTAAGAGCTACCAGCTTTCACTTCAGGCTTTTTTTCCCCATAAGATGCAGGTTCACTAGCTGTGTCTAAAATGTGCTGAACACCATAGCCATTCACTGGCCTTGAGACCAGCTAGCACTGGCTGGCTGGGTCTGCACTCTGTAGCCCCTGCCCCTGGGCCCATCCCTTCAGAACCTGCTGTCCTCTGTCCACTCTGTCCTCCTGGCTGCCTGGGAGTGCTGAAGGGAGACCAAACTCAGAAATGCTAACCCTTAACAATTAAGAAATAAGTGGCCTAGGGCTCAGAGGTAAGGCTTATTCCCTGATGCTTTTATTTAGCAGTCCAGGCATAGCTATTGGTCCACTGAAAGAAGCCACAAAACCAGGCTTTTAAATTAGCAAAGAAAAAACTTAGGAATCCATGAGAAAACATGCAGAAGGACATTTTATCATGCAGTTACAAGAAGATATCCTGCTTGCTGGGCATAATGCCCTATTAGAGGGTTAGAGACTAGAGCCTATGTGTAAAACCAAGATGTAAAGAAGGTCCAAAGCTCGCATTACAAATTAAATATATTCTTCAGATGCTGGAGACACTTCCATATCATGCATGAGGAGTCTTCCATGTGTATTTTGTGGTCATGAACACAGATACAGAGGAAGAACTATCCCAAATATTCCACATGGGTTGGGGAAGTGGCATTTTAATCCCAAAATATCATGTCTATGAATTTAAACACAGTATAAATGGATGCAACACTGCAGGTCAAGATGTTAATTGCAAGAATGATGGTAGGACAGCGGGCAAAGGCATGTGAAAGGCCTTGAAGCTATGACTCCAAAATCAAGGACTGAAAACCTCACAATTTCTCTTACATCAGTGCACCTGGCATGGTTGTCCACAGGAGAAATTATAAAATGGGAAGAGGAAAATAAAGTCAGAAAAAAAACCCTGGCAATGCAAGGGGTCATGTAGATAATCCTTAACTTTCCCAGTTCTACCATAAAGTATTTTGTGTATCAAAGGACTTAACATGGAAGTGAAGAATGGACTGTAGATTTCTCATTAGAAATACTTTAAATTGCCTCATTCCAACAAAAACCTCCACCAAACCCCTTTTAATCTCAGTATTAAGTTCTGTTGTAAGTGCTAGTCACCATAGTGCTGACTGACTTAATTTTGAATTAGTGGATACAAATCTCAAATTCACATCCCCAGCAGTATAAAGCTCTAGAATGTTGAGAATGAGAAATACTTATGTCAGAAGCTCATAAGTTATGAAATAGTAAAAGCACTCAATGTTCTTTCTTGGTAATGATGCTCAGACAGTTTCCCAGCAAATACATCAGACTTGATTCATGCCTTTTAGATAATTTTAAAAGAGGTCCCATGCACACACAGAGCCAGGGAGATAGTTTCAGTCATGCCTGGAGGGATGTTGACACCACATCTGCTAAAGCCCTGCAGCAGAGAGGGGGCACATCTCCTGCTGCTCAGGATACCACAAATTTGATGAATGGCAGGAGATCCAGAATAGAAAGAAGGGTGTCTCTGGCCTATAGATGTAAGAAGCAGAGACAGTGAAGAAACATTTACCTGTGATGTTTTCCACATTTACCTTTCGGATCTCTGACCTCCATTGCCAGGTTTTCTCCACGTTACTATCAATGAATGATGGAAATAGTAAAATGTCTGTACGTAACAGACACTGCTTATTAACAGGAAGAGAACCTTTCTTTCAATGCATGGTAGTGAGAAGGAAAGAACACGTAGTAAAATAATCCACCTTTTAAAATTGTTTTTAAAAAGCTTTTCCTCAAGACAAACCCTGCAAGTTTAACACCATATGGTCTTAGAACCTAAATCACTTACATGCGAGTGTCAAGTATTTAGAGATCACATTATCATACAGATCCATAAACAAACAGCTTCATAATTTCTCACACAATTATAATCCCTGTACATTTGGTGTGTATATTATGTGTAAAAAATTAACAAACATAAGTGAGAATTTTACAATACTGCAGTGCTGTCATGGCAAATTGCACCATCAAAATCCAATTGCACAACACAGCTTTAGGTATGATGGAAGAACTGCACTATATAACTTTATAGACAGTGCTCCATTAAATAAGATGTGAAACAGGCCAGTGTGGAGCCTGAAAAACCCAAGAGGTGCTGAAGGCAATGTAATAGGACCCCATGGTCAACAGTATCAAAGGTTGCTGATAAATCAAGACAACGAAAGAAGGAGCTTCTCAGTTAGCTTGAAGCAAGAGATTCTCATTACAAACCCTCACAAGAACAGTTCCAGCACAGTGGCAATATCTGAAACAAGACTGAAATTGATTAGAAAGATTTTGTATATCGAAGCCGATCTGTAATGTCAGAAAAGCTCTGTCCAGGATGAAGAAAATGGACGTGAAAATAAGTTAAACTGAGGAATTACCAGTAATTACAATTTTTAATCTAGTGCAATTAAGAAAAACATTGTTTTTACAACTTGTTTCACTCCTCAAAAATTTATTTTCTTCTGACAATCCAGTTTCTGCTTTGGTCAGAAATAATGTGGCCAGCAGGACTAAGGAAGTGATTGTCCCCTTGCATTCAGCACTGGTGAGACTGCACATTGAGTACTGCATTCAGTGCTGGGCCCCTCACTACAACAAGGATATTGAGGTGCTGCGGTGTGTCCAGAGAAGGGCAACGAAGCTGGTGAAGTGTCTAGAGCACAAGTCTTATGAGGAACAGCTGAGGGAACTAGGGTTGTTTAATCTGGAGAAAAGGAGGCTGAGGGGAGACCTTATCACTCTCTGCAACTACCTGAAAGGAGGTTGTAGCGAGGTGGGGGTTGGTCTCTTCTCCTAAGAAACAAACAAGAGGCAACAGTGTTAAGGTGCACCAGGGGACGTTTAGAGTGGATATTAGGCAAAATTTATTTACTGAAAGTGTTGTTGGAACAGGCTTCCCAGGGAAGCAGTTGAGTCACCATCTGTGGTAGTATTCAAAAGATGTGTAGGTGTGGTGCTTAGGGACATGGTTTAGTGGTGGACTTGGCAGTGCTAGGTTAACAGTTGGACTTGGTGATCTCAAAGGTCTTTTCCAACCAAAACTGTTCTATGATTCTATGAGCTACTAAACAGGAATTGACATGTAGGAAAAAAATAAACACCATCTCCAAAACAGCCCAAAGATCCAGGAACAGTGTGACATATGAAGACTGATCAGATGGTTTTCACTGTGTGTCTGTTCTCTGGATCTCAAAGTTCCCTACCTGCCTACCTGGTTCCTTTGGGATCTAGAAGCTGACTCTAACTGAAAAAGCTATGGGCTCTGGATGCCTCTGTACCTCATGAGGATGCAAAAGGGAAGTGTTAAGGAGCCTACATGCTTTCAGGCTCAGTCTGGCACATATAAGCACAGTCAGACATCAATCATAACTGCTCTTAAAAGATAGCTGGAAGACAAAAATACAGACCTACTAGATAGAGTCTTCATCCAAAGACAGGAGATACACAGGCATCCAAAGACTGAGGTATACAATCTCCCTCATGGACAGGGTTTTTTGCCAAAGAGTAAACAGTGCTAGCAGAAATTGAGCCCAGAACTAGCTCTGCACTACCTTAACTACTGGGCTGCAGATTTTTCTTCTCCTTAAGGGTCCTTCCTGAATTTCCCACAGCACCCTGGTTTCAGGACAGGTCAGATTAAGCAGTAATGGCTGTTTCACTGGCAGGGAATGACATGGATTTGAAAGCCCTCAAAATCCACATCCCAGTCCTTCACCTTCCATAGTTAGAATAGCAACAACCACAAAAGTACCCTGTTGAGGTCTCACCCCAACAAGTTAACCTTGTTCTCAGATGTCTTCAAAGGAAAAATGAATTCTGAAACCTAAGCAGAATAATATAATGGAAAGAAAGCAAGTGGAACCAGAAGACCCTCCCAAGGATAACACTACTCTTTATTCCACCCTCCAGCTTTCTTATGAGTACTGTTCCAATTTTTATCTCTGAAGATTACAAGGGAACTTCTGAAGCACTGGAGCTTAGACCCCAAATAATTTAAGATTTCACTCACAAAAATATCATAAACCTGTACCATAAAACAAAGTTATGCTAGTGTGAGATCTGAGATGCTAGATACATTCATAACTACATACAATAATAAGGGACAGGACAAAGCATACCTACAGTTCCCCATATTAGAGCAAGTTTTAAGTTTAACTTCTACAATGAATTTTTAAGCTTAGGTTAGAAACTTTTTTAAACAGACCTTGTAAGAACTTTTGATCTCTTAAATGCAAATCACCTCTCAAGCTTATTTTATTTTTTTCCATAGGAATTGATAGCAATTTACTATAAAAATTAAAGCTAAGTGTTCCCAATGAATCCAACAGAAACATATGGTTAAGAATGATTTACAAATCCATAAGGCAGGGAAATACAAAGGCATAGACTAAATCCAAATCCTCTGCTAGCATGACTTACTTAGTGATAATGTTCCAGTTGGGTTCCATTGTGCCTGCACAGTTGAAGTTTGGAGCAGTATCCCACAACAGGCTTCACAGCACTCAAGCTGCTAAACATCTTCAGCTTCACTGTATAAACACGAGGCTGGTGGTAATAATTTACTTTCCATGAGATTGCTCTTTAACATGAAGGATTGGCCTCATGCTCCAACACCTATGCATTTCCAAAGATTGGTGAGTTTGTCATAAGGATTATGTGGTAAAAATAAACTAAAGGTAATACAGAAAGTATGGCATAGATATTATTTTGAAAATATTTTTCACTCTGAAGCTTGAAATGGTTCAGAATTTAGCAAGCAGCGAATTAAATCACATTTCAATTGTATTTAAGTTAGAGCTATTGCCAATAGCCTTAGTTCAAAAGATCTGGGTACCATGTATGATTTCATGCATTGGGATATACTCAAATTGTAAATAAATCTCAAAGAACATTACTATACTTTTATTTGCTGTCATACCAACACAAAGTTATTTATTCCAGCATATTTTGTATATTCTAAAATCCTGTTCTGTTTACCTTACTCAGCTCTAATACAGTAATTTTGACTGTTGTGGGAAATGGCCTTAAATGCCCCTTAAATGCCTGCCTAGGCTTACCATAAAAATACCAACATTATCATTATCAAAACAACTTGTAGCATTCTAAAATAAACAAAGTTTACATGTTTATTTGGAAGTGGAATAGCAAATTGTGCACAGTAAGCCAGATCCTTATAACCTTCATTCACTTTTTACTCACTCCACATAGAAATGCCAGAAAATTATTTCCATAATTAGGAATTTGGAAAAACTTGTCAAGTACATTGAAAAAGAAAATATTCTGGAGGCTTGACTAGTAACAGCCCTGTGCTGTTATCAGAAGATGGATGCAATGCACCTTTCTGTTCCTCATATGCTCTATTCACACAGAAACAAGTAGTTGCAGCTTATATTAAACTAATCTACAAGTCTAAGTTGTGGTAGATAAAATGATACCTTTGCAAATGCTCTGCTGATTGGAGTCCACTGAAGAGAACTGCGGGATTGTCCTCTCCTCTCATGAGATTCCCTTCTCTGCTGGGGACTGCATGTACTAAATAATTTTTCTGGATACAAAGTGTAAATTGTCTTTTATCTGTGCATCACTTAACCAATGCAAAGATAAATATACTGAACGCTTGGACATGTGACCAGAATCTTATTTCTTGAACAACAACAAAAAAAGGGACAAAAACCAAGTCCACCTTTATTTGTGCTTAAAAGCAAATTAAGTAAGTGACATGACCCCATGCTCTGAAATGTTATGTATCCAAAGCTTGTAACATTTTTTTAAGCAGTAATGATCAAACCTGCTGTGGCATCTTCATTGCCTCTAGGGTGCCAGAAATTCTGCTGCTTTCCCAAACTGACAATCCTGTAACTGTTTAGAAACTCTCTGGGGAGGTCAGCATTAAAACAGGCTGGAAGGAGCCAAAGTAGCATATTATTGAATTGAAAAATCTATTTGGACCACTGTAAATCCTTATTTTCACACTGTAAAAGCAATTATTCTTAGTAATAATATATTAATAGTGTTATTCAGTTGGTCATTTGGAAGTGTATTTAGTAGGCAAATACACTTCACAGCCTTCCTCAGTCCCCGGGCAAAGAATTTACAGTGCAATTCATGGAACTTGGGGTTCAACTGCTTGAAGACTCTTAGAGTTCATGTGAAATGCAAACGTTTGCACCTCAATGGAAACAGTTAATTCTAAGGAACACATGGAAACATATATAGCCTTCACCAGGACTCTGAATTTCTCAAAGAGAAACATCTTGGTAGATACATGTAAGACTACCTCAAAGGGACGATAGCCTGGTTTGAATTCTTCAGACCACTTGACTTGACAATATGTCGATTGACAGTTCATCTCTCAATTTGTCACATGCAAATAGAAGGTTTTAAGTAAAAGCTCAAGATACCATTTAAAAAAAATCCTTTCAGCTTTTAAAGGTGAAACCTTGGGCAATACATAGATCTGCATCTTTTATTATATTGTTATTGCATTTGAAATGCATCTTTTTACATTTTGAAGTTAATTCAAAATGGTTTACATTTGAATCTAAGCTGTTTTGTCATTTTGCCATCTTTATTTTCTAGAGATAGTGATGTTAAAAAGACAGGCTTCTGAAGCAAAGTTTGTTTGCCACAGCCCAGTTCTATGTAAGACAGATGAGGTCATTTTTTTGTAAGACACTAGCAATTTCTGTTTAATTTTGGTGAATCAAGGTCAGGATCTAACAGAAACTATCCAGGCAGAAGAGTCTGTCAAGGTACTAGCAAGAGGATGTGTGCATTTCTTTTCTCTTCTATACAATTCAAGAGCAAACTCCCACATGGACTTGTTCTGAAGAGCAGTTGCTGATGCTTTCCAGAGGCTGGAACAGATAAACAACCAGGCACTATAATGAGGTATAGCTGCATTACTACAGTTATCTGTGATGGCAGAAAAAGCAGTAATACCTCTAATCAGATTTTCTGTACTTCTACAACATCATTTGCTCTGCTCAGGCAGATGTATCAGAACAAAAGAGACAGGCAGCAACTGTAAAATAAAATTCAGATTCTTCTCATACTTGCTCCTGATTGACTGCTACACACTGACTTATCAGAGGAAACAGAGAAAGATGTGTCACAAATATACATCCCCTTCTAAAAAGCAGTCAGTTAGCTGTGATAAATAAGAATGAAACATCACAGACAAGAGCTGAGTGAAACCTTACACTCAAATTAATAGGATTATGCTATCCTGTTTTTACTAGCTAAACGTTGAAAGGCCAACTGTGAGATTCTGTGAATGTCATAAACATCAGTCAGCACAAACTTAATGATGGTGGTGGTCCATCTGAAAAACTCTCTTTGGAAGACAGTCACAACTCTGCTAGAGACTGGGGAGAAGTTTTACCACCCCATGCTACAGCCAATGGATGTACAACCAGCAGCAGAGGGAAGTTGCCTGCAGCTTGCTCTCTGTCAAAAATAAAAGACTTAGGTAAGGTGGTGACTGAGAACAGGGAAGGAAGGGACTAGAGGAGTGAAGTGGAGGAGCAATAGCCTGGTGTTCTGGCAGAAATGTGATTCAGGAGTAGCAGCAGGAAGAGGGAGGAAAGGGCAGTTGCATGGGAGAGAGGACGTGTCTGGGAGGAGAGCAAGCAGGAGCACAGGCCACTTTCAGGAGTTGGGTCAGGGGTGCAGCCAAGTATGGGCCAAGGTTGGCACACTCACAGGATTGAGGAGTTTGTGACAGCTATGAGGGAAGAATGGAGCACAAGTTAGGTGACTGGGTGTGTTAGCAGGAAGCTGGAGTCATGGAGAATAGGGGTGGGGAGGTAAAACACTGTTGCGAAGATGAGAATGAGGTTGGGGAGGACAGCACCTAGAAATGTTTGTGTTAAGAGTGGGATGGGATTAATGTTATGGGAGAGGAAGACATGGAGATCATGTCAAAATCATCAAAAGAAAGGTGAGGAAATCTTTGTGAGGTTAGGAAGAATGAAGAGCAAGAAGTTATGGTGTGTGATGTTCTCAGGCCTGCAGGAGCTATAGAATATGTCATATCCCACAAAACCAAGTGTGTCTGATTTTTCTTGGCCCAGACAGCTCCAATCTGCTCTTGTCTTGCACGTACCACTCACTTCAAACTCACAATATATCCAGAAGTGCAGATGGCCCTGTAGTTGAGGATCCCTGCAAAGTGAATGCTATTGGAAAAATACCCCACTTATATCCTTTATCTTAAGCCATGCAAAGTATTCTTTACCACCTAATCCCACTTTCATCTGTTACTTAAAGTAATACAGCAGTAAAATCCATGTGGCTGGAGACCATTTGACAGTCAGGTCACATTTAACACATTTAGTGAAAAAATTATGTTCCTACAATTTTTTTACTCTCCGTGGCATTCAATTACTTATGAATAACCTCGTCTCTACTTAAACAAAACATGTTTCTCTAATGAGGTGCAGCAAAACAGACATCACAATTATCTATAATACAACATCTAACTGGCAACACTCTGAATCCAGCTCCTTCTAGGGATTCTAGGGACAAGCAAGCTCCAAAATAGGTGGACAAGGAAGAAGGAAGATGAAAGCAGGTGCCATCCTGGAGGGGAGAAAAAAGAAGTGGCCAGCCTTGAGGGGAAAGCCCTGGCAAGTACTCATGCTAGACCTGGGGACTGCTTTCACTTGTGCTTTCACTTTCCTTCTTCTCCCACTTGCATTTTCTTTTCTCCAGTGTCCTTTTTCTTTCTCTTAATTTTCTTTCTTATCCATGAATTATCAGGAAATTAATAAAAGAGCCAGATCATGGGCATTGTTCCTCTGGGGAGACAGGTTGTACCTGTTCCCAAGCCTTCCATTTACCAGTTTTTTTCTATGTAGCTGTGCAGTAGGATGGACTTACTTCACAGGGTGGAAATGGAATCCAGCAAATATATATCAAAGGATGGAGTATCCTAACTTGCACTGATACATAACTTGTGTTCTCAGCCCTTTACAGGCAAAAGGGAAAAAACCCTCCACTTCCTAAGGGCTTTAAGTCTGCTGGCTTCTATGTTCTATGGGAGTTCAGAGACACCAATGACAAATTAGTACTGATTCCACTGAAGTTGCTTCCTATATATGATTTCTATTTGAAAGCTGCCTTAATCTATGGATATATATATAACAAGAAGAAATAAATTCCTCTTTGAATTTTCCCTGAGGCTGTTGATTCCCACCCCTGAGAGCTGCCAGCTCCCTCCCATACTGCATGACCATAAGACCACTCCAGGCCAGTAGGAAAGTAGTAATTTGGGAGAGTACTACACAGATGCCAATTGATTAAAAGTCCTAAAATGGAGGTTTACTTTAACACCGGTTATTATAAAACACCTATCTGAGTGCTAAAGATGAAGAGGGAACAAAAATTTTAAAACCTGTATTTATAGTAAAACATAAGAAAAAGCTGAGTCAATCAGACAACAAGCACCATTAGGGCAGAAGTTAGAATGCACTTAGAATGCTTGGACAGAGTTGTTTAAATCTTTCATAATGAGGTAATTTCCGAAGATGAAGCACGCCTTTCTCTGCTGGATTAATTAGGGTTCACTTTACACAGGAATGCAAAAGCCAGCATTTATTGTAATACAACCAGCACTCACTAAACAAAATCCTCCCCTGAGACTGGAAAACCAATTCCCTGCTAGTGTCGCTGATCACTTATGATGCACAAAGTGGGACAACTGTGCCAACCACTTCAGAAGTAGCTCAAATAACTCAGGTTTCAGTCAAGTACTCAATTGTGTAACAAATAATGAGAAAAGGGAAGAGTGATGAAGTAAAGAATTAGTTTATTTAAAAAAAAAATAATGAATGAAAAAGTTTCTTACAAAAATGTTCTTTCCCATTTAAAGCAGAACACCACTGTATCATATTTTTCAAAACCATCGACCTTAAATTCTGATATATGAAAGTAAAATTCTGAACTGTGATTTCCGCACCAGTGAGTATCAATCCATTACATAATGACTAATGAAACTTCCTGGCACTTTGGTGCTTGTAACAAGCTTATTAAACAATAATTTGCCACAGTGTGATGCTTTCTGGGTCATCAAAGGTAAAAACAGCTCTTTAAAGTATTGTTCTAACAGCTGATTATAGAAACAGAAGACAAAGACAGAAGAATTACAGTGAAGAAGAAAAAGTCAAAGTGTTTTCCAGGACAGCTATGCTGATCTTTTTAAGACATCAATACACATTTTATAATTGCATAATTATGCAAAATAAAACAATTTTTATATCATATTGTAATTATAGAACTGATTCACATTTTGATTATAAAATGTATTCCATGATGTCACAGATTAAATACGGAATGGAGAATGCAAAATAAGAAAAAGTGAATGAAGGAATGTTACTTTTTTTGAGATTTGAGAAGGTATTTTAATAAAAAATGGTGGCATGAACAGAATAGCAGAACAATTGTACCAGAAAATCTTTACTGTGAATTAAACATATCTGTTGTAACACCTACACATACTGTCAGTTCAGAGTGATATCTCCAAGAAACAAACTTCTGTAGTAGTTTAGCATAACCAAAATATTTGTTGGATCTACTGTGTTTTGCCTGCAAATTCTTAAGAATTATTGGATGTTCACCAAAATTACAAAAAAGGTAGTTATTAGGCTACCTCAGAGACTCCGAAATGCATAATAACAAGTCAAGCTCTGAATTGCAATTATTGAATGAGAGTTGCATAAATTGATGTTAGAGGAGAAAATAGAAGAATGTGAGAGTGAAGCATCCCCCCATCAGCATCTTTACTACTGTGATTTAGCTCTAACTGAAGGACTTTTAGTTTAAAAAGATGACAGTGCGTACATATTTCCAGGAAGTATCACAACAGACATTACTGGAATCAAAAGCTTTCCAAGAACTGGGGCACATACTGTTCATGAAAATGCAGGGCTGTTTGATTCAGTTTGACACCAAAAAGCTAACATGATTTTCAGATAAGCTACTACTGACTGAAGAAATGTTGGGTTTATGCTCTACTTCTAAAAAGAAGGCAGTTCTCTGTTGCAAACTTAAGAGCTAACTGAAGAATGATTAAAACTAACTTTGAAAGATCTTCCAGAATGGAGAAAGGATAATGTCTGTAAACAGAAGATACTGAATTTCAGCCTATTTTGCAAATGAACCATATTCAAATATTATCAAAAGTCGTAAGACTAGCAACCTCTGATGTGGTGGCCAGCAGGTCAAGGGATGTGATTCTCCTCCTCTACTCCACTCTCGTGCAACCCCACCTGGAATACTGTGTCCAGTTCTGGGGCCCCCAAAATAAGAAGGAGGTGTTGGAGTGAGTCCAGAGGAGGACCATGAAGATGCTCAGAAGGCTGGAGCACCTCTGCTATGAAGACAGGAGGAGAGAGTTGGGGCTGTTCAGCCTGTAGAAGAGAAGGTTCCAGGGAGAACCAGTACCTGAAGGGGCTACAGGAAAACTGGGGAGGGACTTTTTACATGGGCACATAGTGATGGGACAAGTGGTAATGGCTTTAGACTAGAAGACAGTAGATTTTGTTTAGACATTAGGAAAAAAAATCTCTACTGTGAGGGTGGTGTGACACTGGAACAGGTTGCCCAAGGAGGTTGTGGATGCCTCATCCCTGGAAGTTTTCAAGGCCGGGTTGGATGGGGCTCTGATCAACCTGGTCTAGTGGGAGGTGTTCCTGCCCATACCGGGGGGGGGATGGAACTAGATGATCTTTAAGGTCCCTTCCAACCCAAACCATTCTTTGTTTCTATGATTCTATGTTTATGAAAGATCTTAAAAACAGTTCAAACTGGAAACAAAGTTCCAGTAGAATGAATTTCAAGTATGTTTTTAAGAAAAACACATTTTAAAATTCTGTATATGCTAGTTGTTGTTTTGAAATCTGAGACCTACACTAATCCAAAACAAAATTTAAAAAAAAAAAAAAGTCTCTATTAATGCAATTTTGCCAGACAACCTTCTCTCTAGAACTTTGCTATAGTATTACTTACTCCTATGCCATATTATGCCAGTTCAAACAATGCCAGTTTAGAACATTATTTCTAAATTTAATTCCTGTATATGTAGCAGTGGACGAATGTTTAGTGTAGTCAGTAAGGGACACAACAACTGCTTACTGTGGTGTGGGAACTGTTCAATCCAGGGAACATCTCCTACAAAAAGGCACCATATATTCAGTTCCACTGTTCAAAATACTCTGTGGTCTCAGTAGTCATGTAGTTTGATAACACATTATAAACCAAATCTTTATTGAGGCAGTAGGACAGATCAACAACAACGTGCCCATATGGTGACTCACCCAATCACTGATAGCAAACACAGGATCATAAGCAATGCCATGGCTCTAGTGGACTGCCAGGGACACTTGGTGTCTGGGTCACCAGACAGCAACTTCCAGTAGTGCAAATGCCTTTTGAATGCAGATCAAGAGTCACGATGCCCCTTGGCTTCACTGATGGTAGCATGATTTGAAAGAATCATACCATACATGCATATGTGGATGTCAGTCAGGGTCAGGGTGTTGACAGTCCATCTATGCTGCTGATATTGGTCAAGGGACAGGGTGTTTGGATGGAGTGTCATACTGCTATCAGAATGTCATCCACAATTTTCTGTGGAGAAACATCTGGACAAAGACAGCCACTGCTGTTAGAATCACTGACAAACTACTACCCATTATTTCAGATAAAATTTTTAAATGAAAAATCTCCATTGCAGAAATTCAAAGTGAATTTATATGCTAAACTAAAATACTGCAATATTTTTAATATTAATCTGGAATCTGTAAAGACAGCTTTGATTTCCTCTTCTGCAAAAAATGTGTGTATAATCTCTGGGACAAGTAAAGTTTCTCCTTGATATGGACTGCTCAGTGTCCAGTTGTAGAACTGAATAGCACTGTGCATCAACGCTCTGAAACACACACATTTAACAGTGTAAGAAATTTCACACAACCAAAGAAGGACAGGTGACTTACATGAACACTTTAGAAAACCATAGGCTTAACACATTCTGTCTACAGCCTCATTATTATTATTTTTACAAGAGGAAATTCAATTCTTACCATGTAAAGTTTTCATCAGACAAAGTCCAGGATCAGAATTTTAATGTTCCAGGGAAGGATGAGAAACTTTAGAGCTTTTTCACTGACTCATAACTATAAAACAAGAAATAAAGTAAATTTTGTCTATTAAGAAAACGCTTAATGATGAAGCCTATTAGACCACAGAGGTGTCCATGAAAATCAAAGCTCTGTGCACCAATACATTTCAAAACCCTATGAAAAGAATTGCAGGGGGAAAAAAAAAATGTTGCTTTTTTGTTAGCATGAAAAGCATGGGGTGGATGAGATTATACAGCTTTGACTTCAGTTTTCAGAATGTCATCTTCACAATAAGCAGTGGCAAGAATCACAAAGAGATGTCAGAGAATAAAGAAAATGATCAAAGCTGTTTAATTTTGTAAAAGGGTGTTTGCCAGAACCAAATCTAGGAGAGATGAGACATTCTTTGAAACTGTCACAAAAAAGTCAGAATTTTGCTATGGACAGTTCTAAGGACAGCCAGAGACTGTCACCAACTGTACTTCTCAGCACATCTCTTCTGTAGTAACAGGAGAGAACGCTAATTTCCTTTAATTGGATTAAGTTTTAGGCAGACTTTTTCCATAGTTCAAGGAAACCAACAGGAAGGCCATATTTTATATATGTGTACACTGAGTGTAAACAACTCATCTTTTATATCTATATATCTATATATCTATATATATCTGTGTGTGTGTGTGTATGCACACCTCTGTATATCATAGGAAGCAGTAGGAGAATTGAGTTAATTTCACAACCTAATCCTAAAGCTTTCTGGTGGGCATCTTCTCCAGAAGCACAGAGTAGAAAGGCTTCAACCACCCTTTTCTTTTAAGGAACTAAGAATCATACAAAGTATGGAAGTCTGTCTCCTGATTATAGAGTGGTAACAGACTAAAAACTTTTTCTTCTGTTAGTTTCTTATTTTTGGAAAGGTCATTTTCACTTCATGGGCAATACTTTCCATCCAGGTCCTAGAATGAAAATATTCCTGCTTCAAATGCAAATTGGATAATCCTAGACACCAGATTAACAAAACCACAATGTTAAGTCAAGCAGGAAATGAGTTTATAGTTCTGAGGTTGTTTGAATGAAAAATTTCCCTAATGCAAGAAGAAAGTTTGGGTTGACTGTATGTTATACAATGATGTCCCAGTACACAACCCTGGGTTTTCCTGAGAGCTACAGCTTGTGAAAGCATCAACAGCCTGCAGTTGCATTCCTTGTGAACATCCTCCATGTGTACACAGCACTGTTCTCTCCATTGCTGTGATGTGCAAACATCAACAATTTGACAAACAAAGCTCTTAATTACAAAAAATCAGAGCATTTGATACCATAAACAGAACTACAGAATTCCTTTTCATATGATAAAAACAGAAATTAAGCAAACATTATGGAATAAATAGTAGTTTCTCAGTGCAAAAATTTCATTTAATAAGAAGGGTTTGAAAGTTGAATGCCTGGAAATTTGTCATTCTTGATGGAGTGATGCTATGCAATATTGCTTCCCTCTAGAAACACAGCATGGGAATCATCTTGCAAAGGGATGAAGGACAAAAGTATCAATTATCCAGTCTTAGACCAAAATATTAATGGATGCCAGTAGTCATCACATATTCGCTTAGAAAGTATCCCTTATTATAGATCTTGATTTCTTCCTCCATTTCTTTCCATCATTGAATCACACCTACTTGAAAATAGGTCATTAACCCATTATATATAGCTAAACTAAGGTTTAGTACTTAAGCTGCTAAAAACAGAGTAGATAATCCAAAACCATGGAGCAGAACAGGGACAGTTGAAGGGACTCACTTTTTAGGTACCGTATTCTGCTGGCAACTGTGCCTGCCATGGCTGTCCTAAAGATGCTCTGCAACTTGCCTTACAGAATGGTTAGTGTAGCTCTGCAAACAGTTTTAGCAAGTCCTGAAGCCACCGAGGTTTGCAGTTGGTCAGGCAGTCATGAAATGGAAATGGTAAACAGCTGTTCTAGTTCTTGGACCACAGAAATGAGGCACCAAATTAAAGCTTTGCTCTTCTTGCAGCAATGACCTCCTCTTTCATCTCCTGTTTTCTTTATCCTGCCCTGTAACAGAAACTGTTGTTATGCTACAAAAGGACTACTCTTGTTTTTTTCCCTCAATTATCACTGCATGTATTAATCCACTCACCAAAAGAACAGCATCATTTTTGCTCCCAGTGTCTGGCAAATATGGACTGAGGGGCTACAAAATGAATGGTGAAAATCCATGGTCTTCCTTCATGGCTTTGGAAGCCATCACATTCTCAGATTTCCCCAGTGGGACAGAAATAAATCACATACTAGCTGAAACACGTAATGCAAGGGAAAATGGTGAATTTTTGCCAAGTAATTCACCAGTGAGGATGAAAAGACCCAAGGGAGAGAATTCTTTCAGATTTAATACAAAAGTTGTTCATATTTTACAGCAAGCATTCACAGAAACTCCTACTAAATCTCAAGTTAAAACTGAAACCAGCCACAAAACCAACTTCTTCTCTTTTGTCTTTATGTTACAACAGAAGAAGTCCCTTGCTACAGTCAGTGAGGTTGTACCTCTACAGTTTTTCTCTGGATACAAAGGACATTCTCCATATCCCCCATTTCAGAAGAGTTTTGTTACGGGGTGTGAAAGGGACCACAAACAACAGGCAGCACTTGTGAGCAGACTGTTTTGTGTTGGGTAGCCATGTTAGGACTGGATTTTACAGCCTAGCACAGCACTTCCTCCTAGTAAAAAAAAGTCTCAATGTCACCAGCACTGGGTGGAAGGAGCAGTTTCATCCTCTGGTGTGCACAACTCATTTGTAGCCTTGGCTGTCCTTGCAACTTCGGGCATTCAAGTTCTCTCTGGCAGAGTCTAAGATCACAGACTGGTTTGGGTTGGAAGGGATCTTAAAGATCTTCTAGTCACAACCCCCTGCCATGGGCAGGGACACCTCCCACTAGACCAGGTTGCTTCAAGCCCCATCCGACCTGGCCTTGAACACTTCCAGGGATGAGGCAGCCATGGCTTCTCTGGGCAACCTGAGCCAGTGTCTCACCACGCTCAAAGGAAAGAATTTCTTCTTCGTATCTCATCTAAATCTACCCCTTTTCAGTTTCACAAAAGCAGCCAGACACCAATTGTTCTGTATGCCCAGTACATCACCACACAGCTGTTCTGTACCTAATGCCACCTCACACCTTTTCCTACAGATTGGCCTTTCTCAACAGGAGCCGATGGGGTTGTCAGCCTTCACCCTTCCACCCCTGCAGACCTCCCCAGAGTGCCCCCTCCCCAGAACACACATGGGCTCAGTGCCTTGACCCGCCTGACAAGAAGCTACAAATCCCTGTGCTTTCTTTTAACATCTAATTATCTTCTGGGCCTCCGCAGGTCTCCCATTTCCCAGCTGAGCCAGGAAGGAGGCCGCCTCGAGGCCCAGCAGCTTTGATGTGGAGCTGGGAAAGGCTAAGTCCAGGAGGGCTGAAGCTGGGCCAGGCCTAAAGGGCAGCCAGGCTGCCCACTCCCCTCACAACGGTGCAAGGCCGGGGCATGGCCCAACCGCCACCTCCACCACCCCGAGCTGACGACCCAGAAGATGGCATGTGGTTTTTAAAATAATAACAATTGCAAGTGTGAAAGGATGTCAAACCTGTATTGCCTGGGCTGGTAGGCCTGGACTTGTCTGTCTCAGCCTCTTTCTCTTTTGGGGAAGGAACATAGTCTGGAAATCACCAGTGAAAAATTCTAGAAAGCAACATCAGTCCTGAGAAAAAGCTTGCAGTGATGCTGAACAGAAAAAAGAAGGAGAGAAACCATCATATGAAGAATAAATAATGGAAAACAATCTCCACAGAACAACATCAAGGTGGAGAAAAGGCAAGAGATACAGAGTCTTCGGGAGTCAGTCAAAATTAATCAGGCTGCAACAGGAAATCCAACTTCTTTTTCTTTGTGTGAGGCCCACATGTTGGTAATCATGCTAGCTTTGGAAAGTAACTGGTGGTAAGTAATAGCAATCAAATGAAGTCTGACTTTCTTCGGTCTGACTGGACCAACATACAAATCTGGATGACGTAACTGACACATACAAATTGTTAAGGGTAGTTTAAGTCTTGCATTTTAAAGACTAAAGCTCCAAATTAAAATTGGGAACACAAGCATTATTAAATGACCCAAGATGAAGAAAGAGGGTAGAAAATTGATACATTTTTCTGACTTCATGTGGTTGAAACCATGGCTGGTTTAAATACAGCATGGAAGATCTCTGGATCCTCTGACTTCTCTTGCCAGTTTTGATTTAACCACATATTGTGTCCTATAAGAATAAAATCTGAGGGCACTGGGACATTGACTGTTATGTTGGGGATGAGGCAAGACTCAGAATTTTGTGTTTGTCTGCACATAGTCCTGATAGGCTTCTTGTGATAGTAAAAATAATAAAGCTAATGGGTAGCTCATAGATTTTTGTCATTTTCAGTTAATTTCCAGGCAATCGAAGAAAATGAAAGGCTTTCCCACTTTTATGAGTCACTACGCTGCAAAAAATCAATGTCTCTGATGCTTAAGTTCACCGTGTACCTGCATGAAATTGCACCTGCATTAAGTTATTCCAGCAGAAGAAATCTTGCCCCCAAAGGTCCCTGAATATGACATTCCACATCTAAATCGTGAGATTTTCCTGCAGGAGAATACCAAAGCCAGAACTTTTTTTGTCATAATTAAGAAAGGGACTTCTTTTCCTGTGTCCAAATTCCACTGGCATGAGGACTGCAGAGACGGGATGTATCTTCCATTTCTGAGAGATTTGAGTACACTATTTACTTTAGTAGGTGCTGGAAAGTGGCTAATTTTCATTTGGAAAGTTGTCAGTGTTGCTGATACTTGCTACTTTGTCAGTCACACCAGCGGTTTCTGAAGTGCATGAACTGCTTCAGTCTGAACTCTGTAGTGGGGAACTGTAACAGGAACGGGCTGTGAGTCAAACTTAGAATAAGCCATATGCTTCTCCTCAAATGATGCCTGTCCCACCTGCCTGAGCCTTGTGCTGGCACACCCCTGGGACACCTCTGTGCAACAACTGCAACTCTCTTGAGCAGGGCAGGAAGGGAAACTGGATGTGGTTGTGAGCTGGAGGATTTTAGACTGCAGTGACAATAAACTCACAGCCCTTGATGCAAACCGTACTTGTGATGCAAATTCATCAAAATGAGAGACTCCTGCTGTATAGTCTAAATCCAAAACTCAAATTGAAAAATGCTGTTAAGATGCCTGTACATAAATATGGGGAATATCGTTGTTCAAATTCCAGAGAGATTTCTATTTCATCAATAATTCATGAATTTGTAAATTCATCATTTGTAATACTTAAATGCTTCCTTGAAACTAAGTAGCTTTCATGTCTCTAGTTAAACATATTGAACATAAATATGCAGGTTATTGCAAAGCTCTCTGGGATTCCCTATTGACCCTTATTTCTTTATAATTGTCACATATTTATAGAAGAACAGCTGAATAACATCTTTCAATTTTGAGTTGAAGCTTTGGAGCCACAATCACAGCTTTTGGATTTAAATCCTCAGATGATGCCCATAATACAGTGGGTGAAATGTCAGGGGGGAAGTGCAAAACTTAGGATAGAATAAGGGATTTGCTAAGGAATCTGAGAGGATAAAATATGCAACATAGTTGAGGCCCTTGTCTTCAATGATTGAAGTTGACTAGAGAAAGGCAATTAATAAGAGAGAAAACTGGAGTCTTTTGAGCAGTGCCTAACTTGTCTCTGAATTACACCAGAAAAAGGAAGAGCAGTCATGGGAATCTAGCTGGCATCAGACGGTGGTACTCACTGAAAGCCTGAAAGCTTTACAAGCCTTTTGGTGATGTGACAAGACCAGAAATACCCTGCCAGTCATTTTTATACAGCTTGTGGTTTTGCCTTTCTGTCAGCTGCTATGACCTGTTTGATTTTGTTCTTAACATGAATTTTGCATTTTCAGTAGAAAAAGGGATCAATCCTGCAGGTGCTTTGACTGAAATCTTGTAAAATGCTAAAGGAGAAGGCAAGCTTAAAGCTAAGCAAGCATGTAAACTTGGGCTGGCACAAACTCAAATGTTCAAGTACCTGATGGGGTTGACGTCAAGGAGGAATAGAGCCTACATGACACAAATCTTCTGCAGTAACAGTGCTTGGATCAGAATCAATTGCCTTCACCTGCCCTTTTACCCTCCTTATGTTATCTGACATACATTCACATCTTCAGTTGGGAAAGGTTGCTCCATCTCCCATGAAGTTAATGGAGCAACTGCATCAACTGGTACTGAAGTACAGATTGCAATTTTGGTCACAGTCCTCAACTGGAGAGAAGACAAAACAAAAATATATTAATAATTTCAATTTTTAAATTCTTTCACTGAAGATTTCAGTGGAACACAACCGTACAGTGACCATATGGTGGTATCTTGAGAGTTTGCTACTCTGAAGGTACACAGTGAGCAAACCTGCAGTAGAAAATTACTAATAACAAGTTACTATCATAAAATCTTGCAATTCTGTCTCTGCATCTTAGTCCATCTCTTTTCTTTAGAGGATGGTGATGTAGTTAATATAGGTTCAGATACTTAGAGTTGCATTGATGACACCATGCATTGATGTAGTCCTGAGCATTTCACAAGGCATTGGGGGATGTGAATGGATGTTCTTTATTCTGGGAAAATACTTGTTGATCTGGTTTCAGCAGTCTGCCTCCCTACTCAAAATATATTTTAAAATTCAAGAGGCCTCTTTCATATTTCTGGATGCTACGCTTTGCCACGTTATACTTATAAAAATTAAAATTAAAAATTTAAATGCTTTTTTAATGACTAAAAATTAACATCTGGGAATATTTCAGTGTCCTTGCTTGTCTGAGTTTTTGTCAGATCAAGACTGGTGTTACTGACTGTAGTAAGTCCTCAGGGTGACAGAATCACTCAGTTTTATTTCATGGTTTTCATGCTTTAACAACATAAGATTTTTAATCTGACAAGAGACACCGAAGCACATCCAAAGAGTTAGAAAAGATGTTTGCAAATCCAGAGAAATTTAATCTGCCCCTTTGCTTTTTGGCAACAATTCAACATCATTTGTGGGGGAAAAAAAAAAAGGCAAATTTAATATTGCTGGAGTTTTTCACTAGTTGTTTGTTTATTTGTTTTGTTTTTTTATTGTACTACTTTCAGCATGTGGAGATCAACCATAACATATGTATTGGTCTTATTAGAATGGGTAGGAGATTTGTTTGTTGTATGCACATATGTGCATGATTTATTTCCCAAGGAAGTGGGAGAAGTGATGTCAACTCATCATTCCTGTCATTATGGCTGCTATCTTAGACTGTCTTTGCTTTCATTTATTTTCTGGTAAAATATTCCAGCCAGAAACTAGGTATTTTTTTACAAGAGCAAAAATACCATGACAGCAAATATTTTATTTTCTTTTTAGTTTTACTTTTGATACAGAAAATCCACAGACATTTCATATTTGTTTTGATAAACATATTAGCAATATATTCAACAGAATAATTAAAAAATATGAGTTGGTTACACAAGAAGGAGACACAACTCTTTGTCATATTTGGTTTTTTGCATCAATTCTCTAGTGTCTAATAAGAATTGCATTCTTACTGCAGGCTTTCAAACACTGAAGGTCTCTCTCTTTTCGCTTCTGGATTTCAGAGAGATTTTAGGAGCTTAACTTCTGAATATTTTTGTTATAGTCAATCACAATTGAGTAAAAAATATGGGAGCAAAGAGCAGACAAACTGTTAACATAATCAGATAGTCTGATTCCTCCAGAAGCCAGGCTAAAACCAAAATCAGCCAAACAGAAAATTCAGAGACAAAATGGTAAGACAAAATAAAAGTTTCATAGTCTATACAGTGGAAATAAAGATCATTGTTCTAATTTACCCAGCTTAGCAAAGAGAATTTTATTCTAATAGTGTTTTTGCCATTGTTACTCCCTCACAATTACTGGATCTTTGTATAAATTAATTTGACTAGTTCTCCAGTGCAACTACATCTGACTTTTTTTCACTAATGTGTTTCCTGCTGAGCAGGAAGACAAGCACATTAAAACTATCAAGAAAAGAAAATGTCTTAAACTGCAGGCTATGACTGCCAGTATTTCAGGTTTCTGCCTGAATGTAAAATGGAGTGACATTCTTGGAGTACTTAATTATTTGACATCTTTGCTTCTTTGACCATTACTTTCTTACTTTCTTAAGTCTCCCATTTATTTTGCTTGGAAAATATGGTCTTTTTGAAACACACTTTAATATGCCTTACAGCATAGAATAGATGGAACAGAGTATTGGCTTCATTTCAATCTGGGATGGGCTCCAGCTGAACTGATCACCCCAGATCCCCTTATGGCCACTGTAGATCTGATCAATGTAGTTAAAAGAAGGTGAGCTTCCCCATTTGCTAAAGCAAGTCAGATGATTCACACCTTAAAAAGTGTATGTGTCTCATAACACTAACATTCAATGGTGATTTGTAAAGTTTGGAAGTGTCTTTAATGTAATTATCTAAAATTAGCTGAGAGAAATTCTACTGTCTAGGCCAATTTAAGAGTGCCTTGAATGGGTTAGCTTAATTCATTTCAATGGTGCTTGTATTTCAACAAAAATGAGGCATTTTTTCTCAAAATGCAAAATTAAGCACTTACTCTGTGAATTTCCTTATGCTGAAAAGCAATTAGGGCAATCTGACTACAGACAAACAGTTTGGCTATCCAGCCCTTTCATCATCTTTGTGGCCTTCCTTTGGACCCTCTCTAAACTGTCTACATCTTTCTTGAATTGTGAGAACCAGAACTGGACACAGTACTCCGGGTACGGCCTAACAATGCTGAGGAGATTGTATGATCACAACTCTATTTCTGCTTTTATTGCCCCTGCGGATGCAGCTCGGGGTCAGATTTGTCTTTGTTGCTGCTTTGTTTAATACTAAAGGCAAAAAATAGTTTGAAAAGTGGAGAGACAAATTCAAGAAAGAAAAAAACACAACATTAAACAAAACCCCAATGCCTTTTAGCAAGGCTTTGTGAGCTGAAAGTGGGAGGGCTTTTTGTAGGAATTTCATTACACACTTGTCAGTTCATTCTGCGTTTCCTAAGGAAGCCCTGTCAGAAACAGGGTACAAAGGGTAGGTGGACTTTGGTGGTTATTCTTATGGTCATTTTCTTATTTCTAAAGTAGCACCCATCATAGTAAGGGTTAGTAAAGCAATTTATAGCAGACATTTACATTTAAGGCAAGGCTTTGTCTCCTATGGGTTATCCTTCCCAAATCTATACTGGCTCATAAATAAATATTAATCTCTAAAGTAGCAGATGAACCTCCTTCAGGCTACATATAGGGGTAATAAGTAGCCAATCCACCTACCATAGATTGACATAATCTTGATTTCAAGAGCTTAAACAAGTGATGTGCTACTTGCCAGAGGGGGCTTGACAAGAGATGACACTGTTTCTCCAAAGCACGGCTCCTCCCCATGGAAGAGTGGGCAAGCACCTCACACTGCTGGGCTCAATTAGCCAGCAATCTCCAAGTGCTGATCCTGCTCTCCTCCCTTTATTTCTCCATTAAGTTGTGTTTTTGTTTTTTGTGTTAATTTTTTTTTTAAGATGATTGCTCTGTATATTCGTATTTCAGAAGCTGATCATCAAGGGAAGAACTTTTATATTTTTCCTTCCAAATTTTTCCTGATCTGTAAGCTTCCAAACCCTCCAGAGAAGTTTTACGTTACTTACATTGCGTCCTCTGAAGATAAGGAATCCTGTGCTGCCTGTCTGCACACTTTGTTCCCAACTGACTGACTGATTTTGCAAAGGAAGGACCTTTCAAATGTTGTCTTCCATTCCTATGGAGGTCTGTGGGAACTGGAACATTCATAAGTAAGCTTAAGATCCTTGAGGAGTAAAAGTCTTATGGAGATACAGCTGAGTGTGCTCATTACCACTGTATAAAATACCTAATAGTTAGAACAAGTAGAAATGCATAAATGTCCTTCTGGCAACTTCTTATTTTGTATAACGCTAAATTATGCTGGTACACCTACTACTCTTCCATAAATACCTAAATCACTTTATTTGCTCACAATTTGCACAGTAATTTTTGAAATTTTTGAAATCCACTGCACTGATGAGTGTTGTAATATGCCCACTAGAAGTTATCTTTCAAATATCTCTATATCACTCCTGCATTATCCTTTGCAATAGTGCTGAATTCTCCCACTACACCTACCCACTTTCCCTCCTCAAAACTTTATCTCCTTTTACAGTGATCTCCCTAGTCCTGTTATTTTCTAGCCCAGTTGGGCTATCCCCACAACATCATGAGTTCCAAATATGTGTATGCCAGCAGCTCTCTTATCTGTGCTGCTAAGCTTTTTCCATTTGTATATAAGCACTTTAAGAACCCTCTTTTTAATTTTTTTTTTCATCTTAGTGCTCATAAATCCCAGAGTTAATCTGACCTTCCTTTAACTCCTTTCATGTAAGCATGATGTTTTCCTTCCCTTTAAATTTATCATCTTATGTTCTCAGGTTTTTTTCTTTGCATTCTGGCTCCTCCTATGCAACCTAGTATTCTCTCATCCCTCCTTCAGCTTTACATTATGATTATTTACACAGGGAGATCAGTGATTGATAGGGGGACTATAATAATCATTGGAGCTTTCTAGCACTTATTCAAATCTCTGCAGCTTTGGAGTTTCCTGAAAACTATGTTTCTTGGATTACTGCTCAGTGCTCTCTCTGCACTCAGTATTTTGGTATTCCTGATACTGAGAAGACACACTGAAACTCGCTGTTGCAGCTCAAAGAATGATCTTTTCTCTCTTGCAGTTGAAATTAAAACATATTGAAGTAAAATGCTGAAAACTCGACAAAGTTATGAGGGACATGAAAACCATGCAGGGGTTTAGTGCTCAAGAATATATGGGCTACTGCGTTGATTGCTAAAAGGTACTGAATCCCTTAGTGAGAAATCTACTCAAATTGTACAAAAATGCCTCAGTTTGACAGAAAAAAACAAGGATTCCTCAGACTCACAGACAGTAAGAGATGGTAAATGCTTAGGCAGAAATGGATACAGAGGTCCATGGAAGATGATTCCCTTTTCTTTTTGTTGGTGGCAGTTTAATTTGGTTTAATTACCAAGAATTACTCTACCTTAACACATTTTCCAATGCAATGACTCCTTTACACAATCCTGGATCCTTGGAAGCTCCCTGACTTTACTTTGCTGCTACAAAAAGGATTTGGATCTGGACTTGGCATTATTTCCAGGAAGCACAGGCCCAAGGTACTTTTTCAGCCACTGTAGCAGCAGAAACCACTGGGAGTGTCTTGCCCAGCAACAGTGGCTGGGCTGGGAAGAGAAAGAGGAGGTCTCTTTGCCCTCTAAGAGGAAAGGCACAGCTTTGCCAGGCCCTGGGACAATTTCAGTGCCTCAGCTTTCTGGACCTGTGGAAAAAACCTTTACCTTCATGCCACGTAACAAAGTGGGGCATTTTCATTGCCCCGCCTTACAACACAAGTACTGTGTCCCTCACAGGCACTCCATGTGTCATCCACATGTACTGTTTTCTGCTACAGGATAAAGTTACTGCAGTTACTATTAAGCATAACTTAGATCATTTATACTCATAAGGAGCTGAGTGATCTTGCTTTCAGCACTGGACACCACAATTAAGTCCTCAATCTGAAGGAACTCATACTGTTAAATGAAAACTAGTCATGCACTAGTGGTGCTCTGGGGATAAGGGCTGGGAGCTAAAGGGTACATGGTGCTACTTACTGCCTTGTACTTAGCCTCTCTGTTCAAAGTAATGAAAAAAGCAGCTAAAAGTGGCACCTTTATGGGAAAACTGTTGGTCTTCAGGGAGAACATGTTGAAGACATAGAACTTCATATCCAGTTATATGGTCTCGAGGTTTTAAAGTTGGCAAGTGGCTGTCCGGGTGAAAGGGATTACTATGAAAGATGACACAGCCCCTCAGACCAAGTCGAGTTACTTTTCATTTGTTCCAGTAGAAAAAAAAGTCTAGTTCAACATTTTTTTTTTTCTGATGAAAATGGAAAAAGAGCTGTTATCCATGTTCCCAAGGCTTTTCATTTTAGTTTATTTTATAAGCATTACAGGATTTGGTTATGTTCAGCTCAAATGTTTTTGTTTTAGTTGGTGAAAGCTAGAGAGTTTTTCAAGTTTTAGAGGTTTCCTGTTAAACTAACTATCTCAGCTATAAATGCTTGTGAAATTGATATTTTATTATAGTTATTCTCTTCTAAACATTTTCTATGTTCTTGCTGAGAATGATCAGGAATAATTTCTTTAACCAAAGTATCTTGTCTCAGTCCCTCTTTCATACTATTCAGGAAATTTCTTCTGGGAGTTAAAGAACAGAAAGCTACACTGGTCTCACCTCTTATGCAGAAAAAGGTCCTTCTGCTTTAGTTTATCTAAAAGCAGCATCTGTATTACTGGTAGCTCTTAGAATCTAGGCAAAGAAAAATTATACTAGTAAGATAAGTAATAATTTATTTCAATGTATCTGGATTTGGCACGTGTTTTTGAATTACTTCAGACTTCATACTGCTGTGGCTTGTGTGATCAAGCATGACTGCAAAAATATTTAGCCTGATGTTTATTTATTATAATCTAGTTTTCTTAGCACTCTTTTTGCTTTTTCATTGTGTGTGAGCATTAGAATTGCCATATGATAGCTGTGGAATCAGTATTGCATAGCTGTAAGAAAAGGAAATTCATGAAAGAATTTGCAGTTTAATGTACCATTCACAATGGAAAATATCGGAGAGCCATTTGTCAAAGATAATTAGTAACGCTCTTATCACCCTACATTAGCCACCTTTCCTGCTAGGCCCTAATAAACATCATAAACAAAAGCTCCATGCTCTGTGTCAGACAAGGAGCTCTTTTCCAGCCAAAGATATAATTTCACATTTAATACTAGCATTGGAATGGTAATACAGTTTTCTTGTCCTTGGGCACTTAGCTGCAGATCATACCCAGACTGACCATTTTTCATAGCACCATCACAGTTCCAAGCAACAAGGTTTTCTTCTTTTATCTAAACTCATAACAATCCAGTCAGTACAGAGGCACCTCTGCATTCATCTACCTTTTTTTTTAGGCAATACCTTAAATCTGGTCTATTTATTTTTACAGAGGTTGCATTAATAAAATGTTGCTCCACTGAGCTTAAAAATGCTTTTCATCCCCTATGAGGGGCTCCAGCGCGGAGAGCTCATTAGCAGCATTAGACATGACCCCTGACCTTAGCCTAGCAATGCTGAAATACAACAACTATCTTCCTAAGCTCACAGAGGTCACTCCCAAGTTATACAGAAAGCAAAAACAAATGGACAGAAGCTACTTTTTGCACACTCTTATGGCCTCCAGCCATTTCCACTGATCTCTGGAGGCCTATCTAGAGCATGGTCCCTCACTCCCTGCTCCTGCAGACAGAAAGGAAGTTTCAAAGTAGAATATATAAATAAGTACAGAGATCTGAACTATTGACATTTTCTTGACTCTTAACTTCAAGAACAGTCATGAAAGATCCAGTCTTTGCTGCCAGATCCTACATTTACTGTATTTAATTATATTATTATATTATATATTATATTATTGTTAACTCCAATGCATCTTTTAGCATATAGTCCTTTTAAAATGGTGGAGTCCTAAAAAATGGTAAAGACCAACACTTTTTTTTACCTTCTAAAATCTCTGCCTATATTTCTTCATTTTAATTTTATTGTAGCTTGACATTGCACAAATAGACCCACAGCAGATAATTGGGATTCCCTCTAATTTGATCCTCTGCAATTACAAGCTGGCAAAGTTCTGTTTATCCCTTGTTGATGCTGATGACATTATATCAGGTTATGCCCTTCCTTTCAACTGATTCCACTCTGGGGACAACAGATTTGGCATATGGGGACTGTCTACAATCTCATAGGTGAATGTGGCATGCTCTGACAGGAGCAAGGCTAAGACTGAATTTCCCAATAACTAAACCAGAATAGATTAACTCTGGAAAAGTTGACCATGTCGGTTTTGTTTGTTTGTTTGTTTGTTTTCTGCACCCTGGACCTAAATACTGTCAATGTAAACTTTTCATATATCATACTTTTATAGACATGATGCTGTATTCAGTATCTTTAACTAATCACTGTCTGTCTTATTTCATCAGTAGAGTAAAACCATAAGGATTTATTAAAAAAAGTTTAAAATATGTTTTTGTTTGTTTCTCAGGAAAAGGCTAAAGAAGGGCTCTTTTACATAAATAAAATGCTTCAGGCCTAACTTGTTCCCTTTCTCTCCTTCAATTTTGCATTTTTTATGGCATAATTTTTCATTATGCATTTTCCTACACTTCATAGGAATTCATAAAACATTTCTTATCTGAAAGAAACAATATGTTCTTTGCACTACTGCTACTTATCTTTTTCCCCTCAATCTGCATGAATAACTGCTGAGTAAACCCATAAAACTGTGGGTTTTTTTCTAAGTTTATTAGCCTAACTATTCCAGGAGGTCTTGCATTATAACCCCAAATTTGAAGAATACATTAAAATAGTTGGTCTTCATTTACCTGGGTTTCTGATCTGCAAGGTGAGAATCAGAGCACACTGCAGATTTCAGCACAATATGAAGGTTTAGGCATAATCCTGCCCATTCTACTACCATTGCTGGTATGACTGAAGTATCCACTCAAACACTAATTTCTTGCAGAGCTGTTTTTTCTTACTCTCAGTGCAGTTTTCCCTCTCTTAAAAGCCTACCTAACAATTTTTCTAACGTTTTTGAGCTGCCGAAGGAATTCTTGAATCTCTCTATTGTTCTGTTTCTCCTCAATTCTGATTTATGTCATTTTACTTTTAAAATACAGTGACCAGATAGAGAAGTGTTCTGCTTGTGGTCACATTGCACTGATTGAATAATTTCTTCAGATTTACATTTGCATTTGACATCTCTGTGTACATACGGGAATTTTATTTGCCTGTATCACTTGCCATTAGGTACTCAGGCAGAGGGCTTTCAACTACTGCAGTTCTCATTCAGTCACTGTTTTCTTGATCAATGATTTGTGCCTTCTGCACTTTGTAAGTGTATTTCCTTTTTATTATTATTATTATTATTATTATTATTATTATTTTCTCTTAGCTTTCTACCTAGAGATGTCTGAACTTTGACCTGCTGCTGCAGTTTTACTTAATAGTAGAAATTAGAGGTGGAAATAACTGTGTGATTAAGTCTAGTATCTGGTTTATTCAAGTAACCCCTAGCAATTTTATTTATGCATTCTACACAGATTTTGGTGTGTTATGAAGACAACCAGTATGTTTTCAGTGGAGAAAATCGTGATCCAATAGATACCAGAATGTGATGTCTGTGTTTGTTTTTTTCAGGTGCTATATTACCAGACTACACATCAGAAATATAATCTAAAGTAAATTTAAAAACGTTTCCATTTATATGCACAACTTTGCAGGAGATGTGGTCTATACCTCGCTGCTGTTATCAAGGCAGGAGGTTCATAAAACCATACATGTGTTATAAAAATAATTATATGGTGTATATATGCACATACATATATGTATATATATACACAAACATGTATGTGTGTGTATACATATATACACTCACACACATGTTCATAAACCAGAAGGGCATATACTGATCAATAAACCCCTGTGTCTACACAGCTGGATACAGAATATTCTACAACTTGCAGCAAGCAAAAGCCACATCAGCAGGCAGTACCACTGATATGTGACAAGTCTTTATCTTGCTTAAGGCACCTTTAGATAGCGAGTTACTGTTTATAGTGCTTACCATTTGCTGCTAGTAATTCACTGAGGTATGATTGAAGCCTTATTTTTTAAGATTTAGAAATATGTTATATGTTATATAGAGAAATATATCTAGAAATATAACCCATGTTCTCACCTGGCTCTGCTTTCATGCAAATCAAATAGTCATCTTTGTAGTAAATCCCACACACAGACAAGAAGTGGGCTGGGAGCTCAATCCTAAATACCCTGTTGATGCTCTCCTCGTTATCCTGTTGATGCTTTCTGTGATCTCCGCTTATTTTAGGCGTAATAATATCAATCCCATAGTTGGATACGTGGAGATTCTTTGCGATCCCACCAGGGTAAAACAAAGATAATATAATATCGGGTGCACAAATATGTTTTTATTTAGGTACAGAACAATTGGTAAGAGTTATAACTGTGTATTTGTCATAAGCTTCTAATAGATACAATAACTAACCCTAAACTACAAAAGAGAAAGATCAGGAAAGGAAAGAAAGAGTTAAAGGAAAGAAAGAGTTAAAGGAAAGTCACCACCCAGAGCTCCAGCGTGTCTTGTTGGTCGCGTTGGTCCAACGGTGGCGGTGGTGGTCTGATCTTAGCAGACTGGTTGAGAATGGTGCTCTTCTCCTTTACACAGTTAATTTCTGGGATGCATTGCAGCGGTTACCCAGTCACTGTTCCAAGTTTTCAGTGAAAATTCTTTATCACCTCCTGCATTTCTTTGGTCCAGTTATTTGTATAGACTTTAAGTCTTTTCTGCTAGGTTGGTGATTTACATGAAAACACTCTCTGAGCCTCTTGATTAATTCAAGGCCTGGTTATCGCTGGATGTCATTGCTCAGTGCTAGCTGGGGCACCAGTTGTGTGCCTCTTTTGTCTGCAATCTCAGCACATACCACACCAAGCTCTCCACCTTCGGTATTTGCCACATTGCAGGGGGGCTTGCCGTTATCAGCTGAGTAAAACCGGTTTGGTGGGTTACCACCTCTCTTTGTTAAACACTGCTTACCTCTTGGATGTCTCCAGACAAAACATCAAGACACCATAAGCGTCCGAATACACTATTTATCTCTTGGATTGTTGAAGACAAGCACCATATATCCCAAATGTCATAGACCTGTACTTATAACCCTAAACTTCAGCAGTATTACTGTGAGCTGGTTCACAGTAACGTGGGCTGTGAATTTCTGGTTCTTTGTTGTCTTGACCAAAAATGTTGTAGATGTAACCAAAGAGAGCAGGACATGAAACATGAACCCTATTTGGAAATCTAATTCCTACCGAAGTTCCAATTAATTTCAATAAAAACAAGACCTGCAATGTGTATTTTAGATTTAACCTTAGGCTATCTTTATTGTCAATTGAGATAAATAGGCACTTCTGGGGTGTTGTGCATGTGACCTATTTTAGATGCTTATTTTAGGATAAGATGAATTATACCCTAGCAGTGCTTGTTTCTACCCATTGATTATAATACAAAAAGACAGAACTACCTCAGATACAGATCTCAACAATTAGTCCTATGCAGTGTCTGCATGATGTTGTGAGCTTATATCGAGAGGCCAGACCAAGGCAAAAGTTGTGGATTTATCAGCTGCAAAGTCTTTTATAAATGAACCACAAAAAAATCTGGGTAACACACTGTCTGATCTATCTATCTATCTATCTATCTATCTATCTATCTATCTATCTATCTATCTATCTATCTACTACATGATACCAACATGTTCATGTGCCTGTACCAGTGTGCCATTGACACAGAGTGGTGGCCCAAACCATGGCACACTGCCATGAACTGGACTACACAAGGGTTAATTATGTACAGTGGTTTACGCCTTGGCTTACTGTTGCCCTGAATCCTTATCACTTTAATTGATCATTCATACTCTTTATTATGCAGATGGCCTGTGAAACCACAAGGAGTTACCCCTGATGCTGAACAATGCAAAGGACCAAGCTGTTACATTACCTCTTTTTTTCCTTATTGATGCATATTATGCTAAATTTGACTTTCAATAGAAGCTTAAAACATCTCTGGATACATCTTGTAGTCTAATACTGGACAGATGCCCCTTTCAATGACTTTCTGTCCTTGCTGATGCCTCACATGTTCTTTTAAATAAAAGGACTGCCCCGTGGACAGCACATTTATTCTATTAGTGTGATTATTCTACCTTTAAGTGAGTTTCAGTGTAATGGATACAGGGCTGTTCATGGACTGATAAGTGGATATTAATCCCTTACAGCATACTGTAATAGTAAATTATAAATTCATCTAACATAAATACCATTATATAAAGCTGCAATTATGCAATTAACATACCCACTATTTTCACCAACATGCTGAAAGCTCTAAGTGCAGTCTGTTCAGTTACATGGCTGTGGTCCATACACATTATGTATTATGTGTGAAGAACCACAGTTTCTTTTTTGAAATGTCCTTTCTGAAGGTCACCTTGCTAAAATGATGGTCTTATTAGCTTCTTTTTATATTATTTTAATAAATCCTGTACATGGGGATGAAGTTTTAGTAGCAGCATTTGCCTCAAGGTGCTTGTATTTTAAAGACTTTTTTTGCTGTCGTAACACATAGACCAATTCAGCTGGAGTCAGTAGGAAATAGGATAGTTCCTTTAGAATCTCTTCAATTTAGATTAAGCTATATCACATGGAAAAAAGAATGAGTCCCATCAGCTTTTTCGTAAGTATAATCCCTCAGAAGTAGATGCTTTTTGCGAGGCACAAGATCAAGTGGCCACAATTTTTCAAATTCTTTTAGCTTAGGTCTAACTGTAACCCTCTTTGAAGCTCAAACTGGGTGTCTATCCGGTGTAAAAAATATGGTCAGTACATTTCATTGTGCAGGTCCTCTGATCATCTGAATTACAGACCTGGTTGAAGTGTGGAGCTGCTCCCTGTCTCCTAAGGAAACTAGAGGATGCAGTAAGATCATGTACTTCAATATGGTCATGACAGAACATTTGTCTTGGGACTGTCTGGAGATGCATCTATCCTAGGGCAGATATTAAGCACTTAAAGCTGGGAATTTGCTGAAGTACATTGTTGATTCAGGACCAATGTGTATGAAGAAAATGAGATTTGGTCTCCAATGTGTCACTGTTTTCTGAGAAAATAGACTGTTAGCAATAAAATTCATATTGTCTTTCCTGATCTCTGCCTAATTGGCATAGCCATAAATGCATGGGGATCTGTAAAAAGAATGTACCTGGTAGCTAACTGTTCTATGGCAATTCCACAGATTTCCACACTGTAATTATTTTAAAAGATTTCATGGGTCTAACACAAATACTTAGAAGAGCCAGCACTGTTGTTTTTTCAATACTTTTTTTTTTTTAATTTATATTTAAATTTTTTTTAAAATCAAGAGCAAGTATTTCTTGAAGAAGACACAGACTCTTTTTGCTTTCCTGCCTTCCATTTTCTGACAGGAAGAGTAAATGTAATTTTAAATTCAAATTAAAAACACAAATAAACTGCCTTAATGCCCCTAGGGAGTGTTACTCTCCTAGCATAAGGTGGGACTTTGCCATTGCACTACTATGAATGATGTTCAATGAAAGGTATTTGTAGATCGGGCTTGCTTGCAAATGGAGAACTCATGTTATTAGTAGCACAAATATTTTAAGTCTAATTTTCTGTTTAACCCTTTTAGTTACCTAGTGCCACTCTTTTCCTGGACATTTCTGTTTGAATGAGCACAGTGCCCTTGCAGAAGTGGTTTGCTTTTCAAAGGGATGACCATCATATCTCATATAAAGCATAAGGATTTTGAAATACTAGAGTTTCATGAATACAGAGATGTATTTGAAGTTTTACATTGATTTACATTTCTAGAGGTTACTCAGTAGTCTAGATAGGGAAAAACACTGAAGAAAGGTCTATTAACCAAATGCAGCAAAACTCACCCAATATGATCTCTTCTATGCTTAAGGACTTATTGTACTAACTAAAGATTACTGTGGCAGTTATTATGATCACCCTGGGTAGATTTAATTCCTCCAAACTTTAGACATAAAAAAATTTGGTGCCTGGGCCAAGGCTACTCACAGGCTTCCCCAGTAGGCAACAGAGACAGACAGAAACATTCAGGGATATTTTTTTATGTTGTTCGTTGTCAATTCTCACTGCAGCTAATGAAGAAACTTAGCCTTTACACAGCTAAAGTTGAGTAAGATAAAACCCACCTCAAAACATAATTCTGCCTGAGTGTTTTTCACTTCTGGAACACCAGAGATTCTTCCATTAGGTTTCCCTTCTTACACATAGTTTGGTGAAAGGTTACTGAGTTTGGGTTTTGGAGGACCAAGTGTGGAGAACTGAGTGAAAAAAAAACAACAAGGATAGACAAAATACACTACTTGAGTATATGTATTAAAAATATGCATCAACATTCCATGAACTATGTCAGAACCAGGTTTGTGGTTTCATAGGAAAACTGAGTCCATTCCTTCAGTGAGCTCCATCAGAGCAGGCTTAGAAAAGTTTGTATTTCCATGAGTACCAGCAAAATTAATAGTTATTTACACAGATGCAGTTATTAATATTTGGACTCTAATCTGCATCACCTGCCTGGACTACAGTATGAAGACTGCACTGATAAAGCTTGCCTCTTACACTTTTTGCCATTTGTGTAGCTCCTACATTTAACTGCACTGCTCCTTCTAACACCATGTTGATGACTAGAAACTTATTTACTTTCATATAGAAAGAACTGGGCAAAACTTCAGAGCATGAAAATTGGACTGAGGATAAAATACAATGATCAAATGCGACAAACAAATATGGTGCTGCTTGCCCAGCTCATTTTCATTCTGTTGTAAGCACACAGGTTTGGCCAGGTCCAGTGAGGATGTGGCAGCTTTTGATGAAGGTAACAGGATGATATTAGAACAGCATTGCTGAAAAAAACCAAAACCCAACCCCTCCAACATTTCCTACTTGATGGTACAAGCAATTAGATTCTGGTGATGGATTTGAAACATCTGTGGATTCTTTCTCTATTTCATCTGTTGGTGGGTTCAAAATTATAAACCCTATGTTCCTTCATATTTAACTTCAGTTTAACTTCAAATGATCATGTTCAAAAAGTTTAATATAATTCGCCAGACAAATCTTTTGGCCTTGCATCATTTCTAAATGCTGTTACACACAGCAGGAATAACATAATGGTTTTGCAGTACCCATATATATTTAATACAGTATAATTTTAATAAAGAAACAGAAGAGGAATGAGCAAGCATGAATTAAAGGTCTCAGTTTCCAATACTTACCCAGAGCTAACCTTACTGTGCTTTTTTCCTGAGTCAGTTCTGAGCAGGATCAGATAGATCCATGCTTGCACTGTGTTGTATGTGATCTAACAAAGCCACCCAGCCCTGACCTGAGTCTGTTGATACACAACCTGCACTCCTATGCAACTCTTTATACCCTTATCATCAACATACTCAGTCTAACTGACTATGTGGTCCTGGGTCTAGAAAATATAGTTTGTGGGCCAGATCTTGCTCATGGACTACTTGTCAGGATAAGAATTTGAGGTTAGGACTCTTGCATGGAATGACTGTTTATTAAAATCAAACAGGATATGTCAACAGGCCTCCGTTTTTCTATCATGATAATAGTCACTGAAACACCAGCCATCATTCTGGACCAGACTTTGCACTGCTTTGCCTATGGAATGCAAGTCTGCATGGCTATTCTTTGTATTGCATGGGTTGTAATGACTATATAATACAACAGGAAAATCCAGATCTAGAATTGAGTAGGGATTAAAAGATAGAGCTTTATAATGTTAAATAGCTAAGGAAAACAACCAAACAAGCAATTCACAGTAGAGACACAAACCCTGAGTGTATTTCCTCTGAAAATATTTTTAGTATCTCCGTTTCAGCTGTTAATGGAAAGTTTCAGGGCTATCTGTGTTCACATGAGAACATCCAGGGGACGGAACTCTTGGATATTTATGATGGAACCAACTTAGGCCTTAAATGTACAGGCCTACATGGAACTTTGAGCTCACCATTGTAGTAGTTCTCATGCTCTTATACTTCATGTAAAGAGCACTGTGTTAAATAGACTTTTTCCAATACATTGTCTACTTGTCCAGAGGAATAAGATACTTAGAATTCAGAGTGAAGGAAAGAAAAAAAAAAAGACTGAGAAACTTTTGTTTCCAAGATGTTTGAACAAGATATTCAATTGGTTTTTTACATCAGATGTACATTCGTGGTTGTTCCTGATCTCTAGAGCTAGAACTTTAGAGTCAAAGAAATATATATTTATGGTAAGAAGAGTGCTTCTCTGCTAATCTTTGACCATCATCCCTTTCCCTCCAACCAGGTGGTTCCTTCGGATGCCTGTAACCAGAGGTTATGCACTCTAAAGACAATAGATGGGTTGAGTTTTCACCTCTGGAAACAAAAGAAACAAAATTACAAAGCAGAGAAAGGGAAAAGTAAAATCCATAAAATAACAATTTTCTAGAAAGAAAGTGTTATTAATTGAATTAAGGAACAAATGCATAAAATACTTAAGAGTCCTTCCAAGTGCATAAAATAACTTTTTATTATGTTAGATCTACTTAGGTAGATCCTGGAAAAAAGGTATGTAGCTTTTAGCTGATTCAAAGAAAAACCCCTCATGTATTACCCCAGTTGTTAACTCAAACCCACCATTTTACTTGGTTGTATATAATTAGTGGCAAAATTTCTATATTAAAGAAAATTATTTTTAAAATAGATGGAAAACCAAACAATGACTCTAATGGCAGCCAGCAGTTTGGCTCCCATTTTATCGTGAATCTTCCCTCTACTGAATTAAAGCAGCAGAATAGAGGCAGTGCTGGGTTTCTCAAAGCACCCTGCCTTGAGGAGCATAATCTGCATGACCTTTAATATCATGGGAAGGATCGGAGATCCTTTCTGTCCTTGTAAACACTGACAAAAAATGCATGCATAAACCCTAGTTGTGATTGTAGTTTTAGACTACACTGGAATGAAGTTTTCGATGTATTTTACTTAGACTAAGTAACAGCATATTGAAGCATGGCAGTTTCCAAGAAATTCAGTCTGCTCTGAATTCAAACAAGTTTGCTGGAGGAAGTGCTAAGCCAACCAGCCTCCTAGACAGAAATCACATTTTCAATGCACATATTCAGAAAATATTTAGGTATAATTATGTGATCAGTACTGTCCTTGATTTAAATTGCTTAACTGTCCCTTTAAAATATATGCAATGAGAACATATGGAAGCAATGCTGTCATTTCACACATTGGGTGATTGAGACTTTGAAGAACATTTCAGTCTCGCAGGCTGCTGCTGGCTGCAGTACAGCCAGTGGGTCTCTGCTGGGCTTGGATTGTGCCACCAGCATTCTGCGAATGAAGACATTTTGGTTTCTGAACTTGATAGAGTAGCATAAGTGAGGTTATCTCTTGCAGACTTAAGATCTAGAATCAAGAAGAACACTTTAGCACCAGGACAAATGATTGATGTTGGCATAAGCCTTCATGGTGTCGTTCTGCAGAGTGTTAGCTATTGAAACAGCTGTTCTCTTACCCACATGCACTGCAGAAGCTGTGCTACCAGGGTCACAATTAGTCTGGTTTCAGCATGTACTTTTATCTTCCTTGGCAATCAGTTTTATGGCGAGGGCATATTTTCTGGCACATGCTTCCAGCAGCATGTTATATAAATTATAAAATGAAGATATACTGTCTTGCCCTATCCTATCTGAAATATGAGAGAATTATTCACTAACTTTAAACATAATGTCAGCTTCTACAAATACCTTTGCCATAGAACATTGCCATGAGTGAGGGAAATGAGAGCGAAGACAGACAGACGAAGGCGTTAATGAACTGGTGAGCAGCACAAAGCCAGTTCACATCTGACTTGTTCTTCTCACCAGTGACATCTGAAAGCTTACCTTGTTTTTCTGTAACCTCATGAAACATCTGTAGCCAAATAACCTTACATCTCCCTTTATAATTAGAGCTATTACATAGAGCCTAAACTTACACAAATGTCCCTAGTGACGTGATTAACTTCAGAGGTACTAGTCAGCAGGAGTCAGTCACAAAGCATAAACTAATTAATGTTCGAGGACAAGGACAGGATGACAGAGGTCACCCATCTGACGTGCTTTTGAGGATTGCCAAGTAAAAATGGAAAGGAAGCATAACACATCATCTTCAGGGAGTTATTTCAACAGTAAATGGAGAATCTCTGATTGCTTTCCTGAGTGCTTCTGTGTTCTTTGTTTTCTTTTCCTTGATCATATATTAAGTGTGGCAAAAAAAGGAAAGTACTGATGGGAAAATGTAACTGTAATCTTTATAGGGATCACTTCAACTGACC
The DNA here is from genome assembly GCA_020745705.1 of Hemiprocne comata. Lineage (NCBI taxonomy): Eukaryota > Metazoa > Chordata > Aves > Apodiformes > Apodidae > Hemiprocne > Hemiprocne comata. The sequence goes on from CM036587.1 coordinate 12,533,622, forward strand.
AAGAAATGCATTGAAGAAAAAAAAAATTACAGAAGACACCAAATTTACAAAAATACACTGAAATTAGATGTTGTGTCTGATATTCTGGTATTGAGTTATTATGAGGTGTTGTGAAAAAAATAATAAATCTTCTACTTTTTCCTCTTCAGAATTACTCTAATTTTTTGTGCAGGATACTATTTTTCTCCTTAGGCCCAGATGCTTCATCTTAATTCTATTATGGTAAGCACTTAAATATACTCTTTTATGCTGACCTCTGTGAGAATTAAAGTAAAACATCTGCTGAATACTTTGCTGAAAAAATATAGGTTATTAATATGTGCTTAAGTGCCCTGATGAAATGCAGGCTGTGTTGGCAAAGGTTCTTATTTCATACACAAAGATAGGAAGTTTGGAAATATAAAAGAATGGAACTCTGCTGATTTTTATTACCTTAAGATCCTGCCTAGTCTGGTTGGTTTCACCTCTGCCTCTGCCAAAGAACTTGTTTTTTTGCAGTTCTCCATTTAAATATACTGCTGCCACCTCTGATTCACTATGTTGGACTAATCTTCCTGCTCATGTTTGGGTAGGATTCTGGTGCAAAAGCCCAGCAACAGTAAGCCAGAAGTCTTTTACTTTTGTGCCCAGCCAGCAGTGAAATCAGAGCAGAGGACACAAATGGAGATAATGTGGTCAGCAGGGAGAACAAGAGAAGTGAATGGGCTGTGAAAAGTCAAGAAACAACAGCTGGTCCATGGGAAGGACACCGGTGAGATAAGGGTACAAAACTTGGGCAAGGAGTGTGAGTGCTAGAGACTCTCAAAGGATCCATGGACAGGCTGTGAACAGGATTCCTTCAAGGCAGATTCAGGCTGTACGTGTGGCAAGACATTAGGCTGGAATAAGCTAAATGGGATGTGGTAGAAAGGTGGAAATACTTCTTTCAGTGCCAGCTTTAAGAGTTTAACAGTTGACTACATTGGGTTCAAAGAGAACATCCATGTGAGAGCTGCTGTCCCCTGAGCAATTAACTGAGGTTGAGGGCATCAGAGGGGCGAGACAGTGCAAGAGCAAAGAGATATTGGATGGGGTGAAGGTAGAGCATAGCACGGAGATGGGAAGAGAATGATGCCAGGAGAGGTGCAGGGGATCTGTGACTCAGAAGCCATGCTCCCAGGAGCTGGGACAGATGTATAACCAATTATCCATATTTCTTGCTGTACCTCTCAAACTAATCCAGGCTAAGATGATAACTAATGTTATCTGTTCCTCCACTGATTTATATGACACATATAGGGTGGTAAATTCAAAAACTACAGAAGTTTTGATCCATATCATTATCAATATTTCACATGTAGAATTTTTAAATGAAAAGTAAGCAGAATCTTCCCATGCATACAACAACAGATAAAGATCAATGAAGAACAACTAAATTGCCCAGTCAAAATGTTGAAGCTTTGAAAAAACAGATTAGCAGTTGTCCAGGTTATTTTAATTTAATCTCAGTGTGTATATATATATGTGTGTGTGCAAACAGTAGTTTTTTCCAGAGTCACAATTTATACAGAAAAAAATCAACTGTTTTACTTGTCTTTTTATCTTTGCTTCCTGAGTTGTTCTGTGGAAGTACAGCAATTCTTTAATGTGTCATTCTGGCATTCAGTCTACATTTCTGTGTCTGCCTGCTGCAAGAAAAGAACTATAGGCAGCCTGCAATCTTGACACAGAGACTTTGCCCTAAGCAAATGTGACCTCATAGTTCGACAGGTCCATAGGCTTCTATATTTCCAAAAATAAATAATGAGTAGGATGTTTATACAAGAATTCTTCCCATGAAAAGGAATTGTTCTACCTTTTCCTTATGTTCTTGTCTAACATGAAGACTAGGAAATATACATTTGGTAAAAGACAGGCAGTGAATTTGAAAGATGCTATAAGCATGAACTCCTCACTGAAGATCTTTGGGTGCAAAAGTTGGTCTTTACGGCAATGTCTAAACCGAAGAAAAATTCATATTGGATAAAGTTGTTGGAAGGTTGGTGAGGTGTAGAGATTTTTTTGACTGTCATAGAGACACTTCTGTTTATTGAATCAGAAGTGACATTGGACAATATGCTGATATAGGAAAAAAGCTTGTCCCTTTCAACTTTAACGTAACAGTACAAATACAGTCCAAGAATTCAGTGGAGCTGTAGTACTATTTCTGTAGTACACACCTGGTTTTATTTTCAAGGCAAATAAAAAGGCAAAAGAATAGATTGCTACACTAATGTGCTCTTGCGAGTATAATTTTTTTGACAAAATTACCTTCCTTTAAGAAGGAAGGACTATCACTAGTATTTACTCTAATAGATATACCTATGGGTGAGGCTTTTGTCTTTCACATCTCCTCAAAACATTATGTCTAATGCAATGCCTCATTACTTGAAGTCCAGACCTTGGTACAGCAGTACAGGCTGCTAGAAGACACACTCCCTGGGTCAGATCGTTAGAAAAGCTTTAATCCTTTAGAACAATTTTTCAATACTGTTTACACTAGGGACTTCCTTGTACAAATCCTCTTTAAACAAGACAAGAATAACATAGGAAGAAACTATTTGTCTCTGATCTCTGCTAAGAAGGAGCACAAGCCTAAGTCTTCAGGGGCTTTCTATCATTTAAACTAACCAGGAGGGGATTAATCAAAATATCTTTGCTGCATGATGTACAGCCAACTTCAAAGCTACAATCACATTGATCAGTGTATAGCAGGGCAACATTCACAGCATCTTATGTTTTATGTTGAGGTAGAGCGGAGACTGAAATGCCCAGTTTGCCTCATCGCTTCTTCTTTCCCATCAAAACAACAGCAGGGTGATGTTCTGGAATCCAAAGTGGGCTGATTGGGTGTTTGCATAGGAACTCAGCCCTGCACTGTAACAAAGAACGAGCATTGGACATTCCATTGTGATTTTATGTACTAGTTCCTTGTAAGCAAGTCTAACCTCCTTTTAAAAACTGTCTTGCATGCAAAAAAGTTTCCTTCATTCATGGGAGGTTGATTATTCTTGCATAACCCCATTTTTATCATTGCAATTGTTACTTCCATCCTATTTCTGTGTGAAGAATTACATTTTCAGAAATCTCCATTTAAAAAAAAAATCACTGAAATACTTTTTACTTTTCTATTTTTGTTGAAAGTGAGTAACTTCTGTTAAATACGAAGAAAATATTCACATTGCAAAAAAAGTTCCTCTCATAAAACACCTGTCCATTTTAATCAGTTAACTTTACATAAAACCCAGGTTTTTTTCCATAAATGTTTAGAAATTTTTCTAGCAAGTGTCTTGCCATTAAAACTTTCGGAACAAAACAGTATTGTCAAAATGTAGCATCTTCTAGGTAATGCAAATAATTATTTTGACATCAGGGAAGGATTCTCGGGGAGATGAAAAGGATGACCTTCATCATAGGACAACCAAATGCTGCTAACTGCAAGATTCAGCTGGATCTTAAGGACAGATCAAGTCTGTGATTTACATAATTAAGAAAGGGGGCTCTTCCATAAGTGTCTTGCATCCTAACCAAGGCCCTTTATCATCAGCCCATGGATGGCTCATCTGCACCTTTCTAATGCAGTGAATGTTTAAATATTTCTACACAGAGAAACAGATGCAAAAGGAGTTCATCTCCCTGTTAAGTGACCTAGGTAGCTAGGCCATTGGCTGCATTTCCATCTCTATTTGCCTCTTCTTTTTTTTTTTTTTTTTTTTCCTCATTGAAAAACTTCAGTCTATTTTGGTTGTATGCCAGTATTGTACAGAACCAAATGTCAACAACAGAAAACATTTCAGTTGAGTGGAGTTGTTTTTTTATAGATAATGAAACTATTTCTGACCTCTCAGAAGAATGATAAGCTGAAGCTGAAGACAGCCTCACAGGAGTTTTGTATGCTTAAAAATATCATTTATTCTTTTTGAGATTATGTCCATTTCCTCATGTTGGTCTCATAGGATGGTGGAACAAACCTCAGCAGAGTAGCAACTCCAGCTCAGGTTGTCATCTTCCTTGAGATGCAATTGCCCTCTTTTGCCTCAAAGGATATTTATTGCCCAGGCAGCTGTGAAGACACAAGGAGGAAGATCACAAGAAGGGAAAGATGGTGCTTGTTGTTTTGGCTCATTAGCTGCTATTTTTGACTCTCTTTCTAACAAGTCTGACATTTCTTAGTAGGCCACAGACACTTCTGGATTCTCTCATTCCATCTTCTCTATGTTGTCTCTCTTGCTACTCCTCACTTTGTGAGAAACGCCCCCTTTAGGATATTTTTGCTGTGATCACTGGAAGAAAATGATCAGCTGTGAAGAAAGGATGACAAATTTTTCTGCACTTTAAGAATGCCTTCATGAAGTAGAGCCAGTCTCTGCAGTCTTCCTGTTCTTTGAGGCTGATGAGCCAAACACTGGAACAGGAATAAAATCAACTGAGCTACATCCTGAATAGAAGAAAGGAGTTGTTCAAGGCCCCAACGAGTTAAACCCCTTGGGAAACGTGGAGGACAACTGGGGGAAGTTTAAAAGGAACTACAAGCAATGGGCAGCAGCAAAAAGGAAGACAGAAGGCAGCCTTGCTTCTGAGAAGTAGGTGGTTTTGTACTACTTGATGTTTTAATGGCTTTCAGTAGCTCAAGCAGAGAGGCTAACTCTGAAAGTGCAGTACAAAATTCAAGGAGTACTTCACACTTCACATAAAAAATGAAGCATGTGAATGATTTTTAGACTCAGAAAAAGGGTTTGTAAGAATTCATGGAGAAATTCATACAATTTCAAGTTGTGTAAAGCTATCTTTCAGTTTTGGAATTAACTCAGTGTTTAACATCTGACTAAATTATGAGACCATCTGGGGCAAAGCACTCCAAAAGAGGCTACTAGACGATTCAGAACTCACCATTGACAATTTAATATTTTGCAGGCCAAAGAAATTTTCTTCTGAAGCCCCAGAGCTGTGGAAATACAAAGAGAGAAACAAAGTAATGATCAGCACTTGAAGGTAAATGGGTGGAGTTTAGTGCTTACTAGTGAATGAGGCTCTGATTTATTATGTCTACTTTTAAACAAATAATCAGTGTCTAAATAAGGAGTACAGATGTCTTCACTCTGCAATGGGTTTTCCCAGTCTGTAGACAGTGGAGAGAGAAAATCACCTGCAGAGAATTGTGTCAGGTCAATCTATGAGGATCTCACCCTCTGCTTCACTGCCTCTGACTGTGAAGGGAACCTCAAGTGACTAGGCTCTTGACACAGATCTTTCTTTTAAGTTTTGGAAGTGGAATCACTTGGAACAAATCTGAGTCCAAAGAAACATGCAAACAAAAGACTGGAAAAGATGTGTTTACTTTCTACTTTGCTGCTAAGAAAAGAAAATCCCATGTAGGTGAGAAACCAGCAGGGCTTAATCAGAGAGCACAGACCCAAAATCGTTACAGAAGACTAGAAGATGCCTTCTGGTCGTAGAAAAACTGTCAATAGAACTTCAGAAATCACCCATTTTTCCAGATTTGAATGTTTAAGCCAAAGTCAATGGACATATTTTTCTGAAAATTTTAGGATAAGTAGAAAATCTGGAATAAAAGGCATTGGTCATTGCAGAATAAGAGGTGGAATGTGTCACTTCTTAAGCAGAGTTGAAGAGTTAAAATATAAAAAATGGGAATGCTGTTCATTATGTGAGGACAGAAATTTCTGAATTGTGATTGTTGCCAAACTGTTTTTCTATACTTCTTACATCTCCTACCTTCCAGCAGACTGTACAGTGGTCAGAGAAATGTTAATTGATTTTGGTGACTTCATGACTATCTAAAAGAAACCTCATACCAATAATTTTATTGCCAGAAGTGAATCTTTGTGCCTCCCATAAACACATGGTGACTTCATGACTATCTAAAAGAAACCTCATACCAATAATTTTATTGCCAGAAGTGAATCTTTGTGCTTCCCATAAACACACAAGGATCACTTCTAAGCTTATAAATGTTTTCTTAATTTAAGACAAAAAAGACAGATCTTTTTCTTTTGACATGTACACTCTATATCATTTGGCTAAAGCACACTGTAGTCAGTTCTAGAGTCGAAAAATGTGCTTGCCTTGTACTTGCCTTTCTCACCTGAAAAGTGAACTGAAACTGCTGAGGACAATGTCATACACAGAGAACAGATCCATGAACATGATAGTGTGGGGACAAGATATTTCTAGGCCCTATTTTCAGACTGAAGTATATCTCAACATTATGCAGGATTTTTTAAAAAAGATGTCAAAAAAGTAATTCCAAAGGGTTTAACAGGAGAAATACACACATAATGTAAGGATTTCAAAATGTAAGGAAGCACCAGAAGTACTATATGTTGATCTTAAGTGAATAGCAGCATTGAAGGCAATATTTAAACCTTGCTGTTTGGCAAAACACATGGTCAAACTAATAAAAAATACAAGGGTAGAAGACCAGAAAAAAACTGGTATCAGAACAAAATAAGCAGAACTGTTTACATTCCACAGGAGAAAGCACACAGTCTTTCCCAGGACTTTCTTCCTGGAAATTAAACTGCAGTGTTTGTGCATATCAATACTCTTCAAAAGACATGATTATCTGGCATTGCAATGTCAGTGGGATGACAAACATGAATGTAAGGAGCTTACAAGGAAAGTACAGGTTTAGGCATTTCACCACTTGTATTCATTGTGCAGAACCCTAGAGGCTGGTATAGAGCAGTGTTGAAATAACTTTAACTTTTGTTAAAAAGCAGTTAGGTCACACTCTCATCTGTCAATTTAAAAAACAGCAGGAGGGAAGTATGGGTTGTTCCCTGCTGAGTTTTCTGCACATCAGAAAAAAACAACAGAAGTCGCTAGTATTAGAAACTCATGATAGAAATTGGTGGAGTAAGTGGGTTTGCTATGTATTAATAAGAGGAAGGGCAAAAATCAGAAACTGAATAAATGAGAAAAAGGAATGAGCACTCCCTTTTGCTTCTGTGCTGAAGTCTTGCCCTGCTTTTTGCTGTCAAGCACCTTCCCGGCTCCTAAAATTCTCAGGAAATAGTGAATCTTAAAATAATTTATTCCCTCAAATTAATCTGTTTTTTTGCTTTTTTATTGTAAAGGTTGGTATACCAGTAAAAGCTCAGAAACTATTTTAATACAATTTGCAGGTTTAGAGCCCATGTCATCCAGACTGCACAGAAGACCAATTGCTATAGGGAATATAGACAATAGGAAACACAGAATCATCGTGGTTGGAAAGGACCTCTAAGATCACCAAGTCCAACTGCCAACACAAAACAAAACAAAAACCCCACAACCTTGGCCACTAGAGCATGCCCTGAAGTGCCACATCTACTCGTTTCTTGAATACCTTCAGAGGTGGTGACTTCACCACCTCACTGGGCAGGCTGTTCCAGTGCCTGACCACTCTTTCAGTACAGAAATTCTTCCTAGTACCCAATCTAAACTTCCCGTGCTGCAACTTCAGGTCATTTCCTTTGGTCCTGTTATTTACCTGGGAGAAGAGGCCAGCACCCAACTCCCTACAACCTGCTTTCAGGTAATTGTAGAGGGCAATGAGGTCTTCCCTTAGCCTCCTCTTCTTCAGACTAAACAACCCCAGTTCCCTCAGCCACTCTTTGTATGACTTGTTCTCTAGACCCTCCACCAGCTTGGTAGCTCTCCTCTGGACACGTTCCAGCACCTCAATGTCCTTCTTGTAGTGAGGGACCCAGACTCAACACAGTACTTGACGTGCGGCCTCACCAGTGCTGAGAACAGGGGCATCATCACTTCCCTACTCCTGCTGGCCACGATATTCTTGAAGTAGGCCAGGATGCCATTGGCCTTCTTGGCCACCTGGGCACACTGCTGGCTCATGTTAAGCTGGCTGTCAACCAGCACCCCCAGGTGCAGTATCTTTGTTGTCCTCTGATGACAATTACTGTGGTTTTCACTGAATTTTGCTGTAAAGATTATCAGCTATTTCATACTGGAAGGTAACTGATGTGTCAGGACATGTGACCACACAGTCTAGTTTATTAGGAAAAGTCTTAAGTTATCCATACAATTATTATATTATCCATTTTAAGTAAAAATTCCTGGGCTGTCAGAAGTTATAGATGGCAAAATCAGTTTTTATCCTATTTGACCAGTTCTCCTGATAATGATGTGTGCCATATACCAAATATATTTAGTACTTTAGAATAAGCTTTTTTGTACCCTTCACTTCAGCTGATTGAATAAAAAATTCTATTATAAAATATGCTAAGACATATACTATATGTCCTTGTGTGTTGTATGCATTAAAGACATGTGGAAGCCTAATAAATCATCTATGCATGGCTGGGAAAACAAAATGTAGGAAAACTGCACCCCAATACTGGAGAACTGTGCTTCAAAAATATCCTTGGAGGTAGTGTGGCCCTCAGGCTGAGAGCAGTTAATGACTGCAGTCTGGAGTGCAACCCACAGCTTACAAGCTGGATTTGAATTTGAGCTCCTGAGCTTGTAACTATAAAACTAACTACCCTGCTAACAACCCACAGAGACCAGATGGACCTGTAATTAATTGGAAATGTTTTTATTCATGCATTTCCAAGGTATGAATGCTGATACACATTTATATATGTGTGCAAGTACTTATCTAAAAGTATACAAATGATTATTTTTATTAAAAGATGAGGCAATTTCTTAAGTTCCATGGGGCTTTTATAAAAAAGCTTCTCTTTTCATGATTTCTTGCTCCCCCCTTGAAAGACCATGTGGAGCACTAATTAGACAAAAGAAGTGATGCAGAAGGAACATAAGGGTTTTTTTTAACCTGCTTCTAGGGTGATTTTGCCCAGCTCTGAGAGATGTGTACTCTAGGAGCCACTGATAAGCAGGGGACAACAGCAATGGCTTCCAGCACAGCTAGATCTAGATGAAGGCACCTGCTCAACAGTAGTGTGAGGGAACAACGTGTATGTGTGTCCTCAACCCTACTCCTAGGAGCCAATTAAAATACTTGCAAGTTACACAAACTACCTCCAGTAAACAATGATGCTGTTTCATGGGCCACATTCTTTATATGCAGCTGTTGAATTCACACTGGTGATGTCAAAACTGGTCAACTATAGGGAATTAGAGGGGGTGAATCATTCCCTGGAGTTGTCTATTTTTTCAGACTGACCAAAGGGGAAATTTAGGGAGACTGTACTCCTGACTTAGGCCTTTTTGGTAGGTAATATTTAGTGAGATGAATATAGGCTCAAATAATTTAGTAAGATGAAGAAGTCATCCAGCTCTCACTTAGAAGTCCTAAAATTTGGTCACTGGCTGAATTTTAATAAATATATCTGCTATTTTTTTCTCTTGATTTAAACCTATGAAAAACACTGGAGTGGAAGAGATAATTTATAAAACAATTTTCAACTGGTTCTAGTGGTTTTTTAAGGAAGAACTACAGCAAGCTGAATTTTTATGTTGTCATATATGTTGCAATGAATACTAGGTTCTCTTTGGCACCTAAGACTACCACATAAGCTGGGAAGGTTTTATATTAGGGAAAAAAAAAAAAAAAGGAAAGCAATAAATGACTAAATCATTTCCCCCCCTTCCTCTGGCTGGTCACAGCGTGTCTTGGCAAAACTATGTCATGGGCCTTGGTAGTAAGAACCATTCCATGTATCTGTCCTAATGGAACAGTGCCATAAAAAGTGACTAGAGTGGAAAGAATAAAAACTTTCTTCTTAATGCTGTATGAGTACACTTATTGTCTTTGTTGCTCCAGACAAACAAGCTCATGTCTGTACCACTCAAAGGTAGAGCTTTATGCAGTAGGCCAGCCACATCTGTACTGCTTGCACGACACAACCTCCTGAGGAAGAGCATCTTCCAACTCTTTTTGCTAGGAAGAGAACTTAGTTTGCCACATAAATGCAGTGTAGATGACTTGGACATAAGCATCATGGAATGAAAGAAGCACTGAACTCACCTGACAGTATCGATGCACACACTATGAAGTCCCAGAGATTTTGTTACATTTCTTTTTTTCAAATATAAACTTCACAGATTTTAATTTCCAGAAATGTTATCTGTTTTTCATATCTGCAATTGCTGCAGTATGAATCTGTGCATTCATTACCTACATACAGCAGCTTGACTTTTTCACAGTGACTCATTGAAGCCTGAGGTCACTGAGTAGGAAGGTTTCAAAGGCCTGCTAAGGAAACACAGTCCCTGTCAGGAATTTTTGATATAGATTATCTCTACCTTCTGCAGCTGAGCTACTGACAAAGTGATTTCATGGGAGATCTTTATATATATTTAAAAGGTGATTCACTCAGCCCTGGAGACAACAGTCATTGAAGGTAGTTGACTGCAATACTGGAAAAATCATGATATGGTACTAAATACTTTTCTTGTAACAGACAGAATCATTATTTTTTGTGTGCACTGTAGTTCCTTTGTGTCATACAAGCGCTCATTATCCTATATTTTTAAAGGTTAAAAATCTCCACTGGATAACACAGGGTAACAATTAATGGACCTCAAAAGGTTTTGAGGTTCCATCTAGATAAATGCAGAAGGATTTGAAGCTGGTTCAGCTTAAATGTCTCCCTCTCTTCCCTCCCTCCCTTTTTTTTCCCCCCTCTTTCTCTCTCTCTTTTTTTTTTTTTTTTAAGCCATAATGCTTTGATTTCAAAATCAGGCTACAGATCTAACAATCTCAGATTTTCATTTACTGTGTTGCCAACTTTTTAAACTTCAGTCTAGTTTAATAGATCACTGGTACAACCCACATCCCTCAGTAAGTTTTATTTCTGTTTCATATCCAGGTAGGTTCATTTTTCCCTAACTATAACAGAAGCAGTATGAATCATTACCTTCCTACCAGCAACCTGACTTTGGAAGGTTTTTACATTTGCTTTAGTCTGAGTTTAAATTTATAAATGCTCTCAACTGTCTCTCTCTCTCTCTCTTTTTTTTTTTTTTTTTTTTTTTTTAGGGACTTGGAGGTAGAACTATTGAGGAATTCGCTGATGTAATGTCTTCACTGAAGAATGTTGATTTGTGATATATATGTTAATGTGTGACATATTACATGGTGATGTTTTGATATTTTTGGTCTCAATCTGGGACAGTCTGGAACTATGGTCTGCCAGATTTTCTTTTTTGTTGCATATTTAGGCAGAGGTGAGGAGGTGTTGCTCCAAACTGCAGTGCAACTAAACATCAACTTTGCAAAATTTTTGTAAAATGCGTTGGCCCTTTCTTCATACCAGTTAATTAAAGAAATAATATAAACCTAATCTGCATGTTAAAAGCCCAGCACTTCAGCTAATCCAAAGATGAAAAAGCAATACAAATCACCTCTAAATGGTTATAACTAGACTTAGTCCGCAAGCACTTTTTGTATACAGATATTTTTGTCTAGAAAGGGAGATATTCTGTACTACTATAAGATGCTTTTATACTCAACATGAAAAGTTCATAGGAAGCATTTTCCCACAGTAGGAGTTATACTGGCATAACTGTTTAAAATGTGTTTTTTTTCAGAAAGCTTTCCAAACTCCCTTTAACAAGCTAAATCACGTTCTCTCAAGCAGATATTGTTATTTGTTAAGGCTTATTTAATTTCTGTACCAAACTGTCCCCTAACAGTTGGATGGTACAATGCTAACTTGATCTACTTGCCATAGCACATAAATACATGCATGGTTTATACAGGAAAAATTGTTAAAGGCAGAGGACACTGCAACAGAAGCAGTGTGTTTAGTGATCAAAATGGAAATAGTGTCATAAAAGGTTCTTTTTTCACCTACAGTTGTGCAGACTTAGTCCACCTTCCGTCTTGGTTTCCCCATTCCTACTGTAGCAGTGGCATGGGGTAGGGTGCTGCAAGGAACTTGGGATCGTGGTGTATCTGAGCACCCTGTTTCTTGTGCTGGCATGAATCAGTGTATGGTTAAAAGTGTGATCATTGTAAAACTTAAACAAAGAAATCTGTTGATGGGATATTAGTTCAAGAGTTACTCTTCTCTTAAATTTAATGGGAACAATCCCAAATACCTCTGCTAGCTGAGCGGCCATTAATTGGATTAATGTCTGACTTTACCTATGAGCTATTGATAGAACCATATAAGATCAATAAATTATTAATTCTCATAGAATTTTTGTTTCTGCTGGGGAAATGTTATGATCTTCTGGAGGGAAGGCCAACACCAGAGGTCATGTTTAAGTCAAAATAGTCACCACGTCACAAGGACTCTAGGTCTCACTAATGAACTTAAGGAACAGCAGAGTTCCTACATGCCTTATACACTGTCATGTCACTGTCACACTGTCTGAATAACCTCTCCAGTCTTCTTGGTTTATGTGGGTTATAGTTGGATGAAACTGTTTAAATAGATTTCTTAATAATAAACATGCCAGTTGCACACATAGCATTTATATTTTGTTGCTGCTTGTTTCCTATTGAAAATGAGTGTTGGCTCTCTTCTGTCATTGCTAAGGAGCTTATTTCCCTTTGGCTGTGGTTTTAGTTCTAGGGTCCATGTAGAGACTTACTGATGTATTTGCAGACCTATGCCATCTCCACAGTTTGGTAAAGCAAAACTGTCCTCCATCTGTCTGGGAATTGCCTGTTGTGGGTTCCTCAGAGACACCTGCACTCTGAGAGCTCAGGCTTAAAACACTGTACCTTGCTGAAGTGGTTAAAAAATGAAAGAGCTCATTTTTTTGAGAGCTCACTTAGCTTATTGAGGTGGTTCACGTGCAAGTGCCACCAGGTTCCTGTTCCTCTCTTTGTCCAAATCTACAACCCCCCAAATAGCTACAGGAAAATAAATTTGTGGCTCCACAGAGACCAAAGGTCACAGTTTGTAGCAGTGGGAGAAATCCATTTTCTTCAACAGTTGAATCTAATACACTAGAAGATGAGCTGTGGCAGATGGGCTACAGGAACAAAATTCGTCTGCTACTTTCCAAAAGGTGCAACAGCCTTTGACAGCAGGGGAGACCTGGGACTCAAAAGGTCCTCGTGACAACAAGGTGACCCAGAAATTGAGTCACAGCATCCTAAGAGCTGTTTGTTATCATTTTTACCTGCCTGCAGTGATAAAAAATCCTCCACCTTGCAAAGGTAGCAAACTCAAAGCCTTATTGCAGAGCTTCAAGAGTATAATGATGCTGAGGACAATATAAGCAAGCAGTTTTTCCCTGTGTTATTTTAAACTCAATATATAACATTATATAAAATAATATTTCCATCATATCAATCCACTGGCTATATAGGTGAAGAAGGAAGTTACCTATGTTATTGAAGATCATTTTGTCCCAGTCACATATTGGCATGTTAGGAACCTATAGGAGTATAGTTGAAGGTTCAAGAGGATATCTAGATTATTTCGTTTCTGATTTGAACAACAGAGAACTCACTGACATTTCAGATCCCAACCCAAAAATAAAATTAATAAATTTTCCCACATTTTCACCATTAAAATTGAAAGCAGTGTGACTCTGAGAGCAGGAATTATTTAGATTATAATTTATTTGAATGTGCCTGTCTATGTTCAACATACTCAAATCTTCATCGTCTAATGGTGACCCTGAGGGCTCACTAGAAAACAAATAAATGGTACTAATGAGAGTTGAAAATAGATGGGCCATTCAATTAAGATCCAAAATAGAACTGAAAAATGACAACAACAATCTTCAGTTTCTATTTAACAGTTCTGTGTCCTAATTTTCAGAGAAAATTTGAGGTAATGCATATGGACTGAAAATGGTAGAAATTTTCTTTTAAGCATCAAGTTAAAGACAAACAAATGATGAAAATTAGGCTACTCACTGTGAAGAGGCTGAACTGAACATGATCACTACACACATGCCTGAAGCAGTAAACAGAAATAATGCAATGTGATTGAAATGTATATATTCGTTCAGTGATAGGACAAGGGGCAATGGGTGCAAACTGGAGCATAGGAGGTTCCATGTAAATATCAGAAAAAAACTTTTTTACTGTGAGAGTGACAGAGCACTGGAACAGGCTGCCCAGAGAGGTGGTGGAGTCTCCTTCACTGGAGACATTCAAAACCCACCTGGATGCGTTCCTGTGTGATGTGCTCTAGGTGACCCTGCCTGGCAGGGGGGTTGGACCGGATGATCTTTCAAGGTCCCTTCCAACCCCTAGGATTCTGTGATTCTGAGAGAAATGGTAACTGTTTTGATTAGGCCATTGGTTAGTTCCTAAGAAAGTGATGAAGCCATATTCCATGTCTATAGTGACCCACTTTTTCTGCAAACAAACAAAACAGGTGATGGGCTAATTTCTATTTTAGATCCCTTTCAGTGCAATAAACTTAGTTCCATTTTTCTCAAGTGGCAAAAGACTTCCTATCTCAACACAACCCTGTATGTTTTCATTTTCCACCACAATGCTATTGTTTTATAGGAAGAAAAATGATTTGGCAACTTCTGCTATAATTAATACAATTACGTTTATTTGTTTTAGAATAAGAAATACTATGCTACTAAATCCCCACTTCATACAGTAAAAATTCAGTTTCCTGCCATGAAATGACAGCTGTGATATAATAGTGTTAACTGGTAGATTTACTGATCTTCACAATTCAGCCTTGAACTTTTTTGTTTCATGTGATTTGTGATAATGTAGAATTTGTCTGTGCCTTTTTTTTTTTTTTTTTTCTGTGGGGGATGAATAAGGACACAACAGAGAGTCAGATTAAATTCTGTTCTAATAGTTTGAAGGTTCATTGGAGTATTGTAAGAAATGGCTTGTACTTTTCTAAAAACATCATTTTTTGGCTGAATCAAGGTTACATTAATTCCTGATGTAATGTCCTGGGTAATGTTCTGTGGTGCTGTGAGGAAGAACTACAAGGATAGAAGCTCCCATTCTGACCCTCCTACAAAAACACTTATTGCTTCCTTCTTTGAGAAGATTCATGTTCCCTGACAGGTTGAGAGACACTACTTCTTGCAGGAATGCATCCTTCTGTCTCTAAAGCCCTACCAAGGTTTATCTTCAAGGAGTGATCTCCCTCCCTTGTGGAGTCTGAGGTGCAAAGAAGTTACTTGCTATTTCTTCAGTAGCTATTTGTGGTTGGCTTTAGGAACCCTTCATGATAACCAGGAGACCACATAGCAGAATCTGTCCCAAAAGACAACTTTGAATTCTTATTTTATTAAGAATTCCTATCTTGAGTTCCTTTTTCATACTGCAGTGCTCTGAAATGTCTATTGACCTATTTTCAGTTTATGAATTACTTGCAAATCCCTTTGAAATTAATTATTTATCTTAAAGGACTTTATATTTGTCTGTTACCTGCTATTTTCCTTCAACTGGTACATTTTCACAAAAAAAAAATATTGCTTCATTTGCAATGACAGAAGCAGAGTTGTACAGAATTCATTGCATTGCCATGGGAACGAATGAGTTCCTTCAGAATCATCATGGCCAAACTAACTCAGATGAAATAGGAACAAGCCCTAACCTTTGCCCATTCTTCAAACATACGTCAAAACTGATTTGCTCTGAATGTTCAAAAATTAAGAATGTCCCTGAGATTCATAGGTGAATTTCTGAAGTTATTTATCTTATTAGAAATGCAAAGAGGCACCTGCTCTTTTATCTGTACCCTTTCACACTTAAACATTTAAAAAAATGTGTGGCTTTCAGGCTGCAAAGAATAATTAACAGCTTACTGAAAAAGCTGGGAAGGAAGGATATTATTTTTGAAAATCATTGCAAATTTCATTTCATGCTTCTTTTCTTTTAGGATTTTCAAATACATTTTAAAGTTTATAATAAAAATCTTAGTTATGATCACTTTTACAGAAGTGCCTTTTTCCTTATTATCAGTAAATCACATAGAATCCGTGATGTGTGGAACTTCATTGTGCCTATTTTTACCCCTTAGATGTTGGCAAAAGATAAAAAATGTTGAGTAGTTACTGTGGAAGACAAGAAAAAAAACCAACCCTGAAGAAATCAACAAGAAATAAATTATATATTCTGTAACTAGAAGATGAAAAATTGAAACAAAAGTGTTCAGATTTTTGAAAATCAAAATCAAAATTAGAATACAATTTTTTTTTTTTTCCGTATTTTTCCTGACACTGCTTTGAAACATATACAGTGTTAATCCGTGGTGTTTTAGAATGAAAAATGTTACTTTATGACAAAACATATTTTTCATACATAGGAAGATTTTAATATACCTTCCTTCCGACTGATTGTTTCCCCAATTTTATTTAGTTTTGAAGTCCCATCCAGCAGCCTTGAAATTATTCATTCTCCATCACTCAGTAAAGTGAATCTATAATCAAACCTCCAGTAAATTGTAGTATAAATATCTGTACTCACTAATATGGAGCATTGGAAGTGTTCACTTCAACACGGCTAACAGAAAATCTGAACACTGTACAGCTAGTTTTGGGGACTTGAAGGAATCTGGTTTCACAATTAGAACATGGGCCTTGGATGAGGAGCAACCAGGTTCTGCCTCCATGCTGTTACTGGTGATGCTAGAAATGCAGTTTAGCTGCAGTTTAAGAGTGTTCGGATCTTTCTGTTGGTACTGCAAATAATTTTGTCTTTAAGTAAAACATTAGGAAGCTAACCTTAATGTTTCTAACCCCCAATTTAGCAGTGCACCTACATTGAAATAAAAAAAGTAAAATTCATTAGAATTAGCACATGCTTGCAAAGGATTGCAAGGTCATATAATTACAAGAGGCTTTAGAATAAAAACTATTTCTATAATAGGTGTAGTTTTAACAAACTCTTCAATAACATCTCAGGAAAAGTCTTAGAAGTGTTAAAAGAACACTCTGCTGTATATACAGTTATTTTGTCTCCTATGTTAGCTCTATCAACCAAGTTAGAAGATGGTAGAAAATATTGAGTAAAGGTGTGGTTTTGAAAAAGACTGGCAGTGCTCACAGTCTGCACATGCATCTAATCCTCAGAGACTGGTCAAAGGTTAGAGACTTGGGTTCACTGATTTATTCAGATAATAGATCAGGTCTCTGTTGAAGGAATACATGACTAAGGGAATGTGGGAATAGGTGAAAGGTAAGCTCAATATCCTTGGCTGGAGATATCCTGAGTTTGATCCCTAAATCCCAGTTTGGCCCATGCATTTTATAATAAAATGCATGCAGCATGGAGTGGAAACCAGGGATTCTCACTTATAAGACACAAAGGAAATTATAGAGAAGCTGGACTTTAGTGCCTGCACCCATGAGAAGTCCAACTCTTCCTCCCTCTCTCCTTCCCTCCCGACCGTCCATCCATTCATCCATCCTTCCATCCTTCCTTCCTGCTGCCAGTCCTTGATCATCTTAGCGGCCATTTGTTGGACTCTCTCCAGCATGTCCATACCTCTCTCTGAGCACTGGACACAGTATTCCAGGTGTGACCTCACCAGAGCTCAGTAGGGGTAAGGTTCCCATTCCTTGACCTCCTGGCCATGCTTTACTTAATGCAGCCCAGGATACCATTGTGTTCTATCCTGGTATTTGCAGTCAGACTCTTGGTTTGGAATTAACAGATTCTGGAGCCTTGCTTTGTTTCTGTGTTGTTTTTTCTATGGTATCTTGTACATTGCTGATTTTCCAGACTTCTCACAACTGTGTTTCTCATTTACATAATAAGCATGGTTAATCAACCAAGCAACAGCTAGGTGCACAACAGGTCAGTTAAGAACATGAACCCAACAAATCCAACACATACAAGACAGTGGGAGCATCACCTTCCACTATTTACTGCAACAGTGGTATCCAGATTATTCATAGCAGTATCTACAGAAAGAAACACAGCTTCACTAAAACAAAGATGAGTTGTAAATACACCAGCAAGTAACTGCCACTAGCTGTCATCTACTGCCATTAGACCTCAAGATATTTTGAATGCAACCACGCCATGAATGTCTTTAGGGACAAAGAAGGACTAAAAATTTGATAATTTATCTCAATTTTCTGCTCCTCAAAACAGCAGTTCAAATCTAAGAGAGAACACTATCCACTTCCTACTTCGGTTAACTAAACTAGCCACTTCCATTAACTAAACCAGCCACTTCCAAGAAGGTGTTTCTGGACTGGGACCTGAACTGAATCAAATTTGCATGAAGGAAATAACTAGCCAAAGCATTTAGATATCAGTATTTTTTCTCAAGAATACTTGTCTTTACTGTGCTCTCAGAGAATTGAAGCATAACCTAAATACTTCTCTCTTCTGGCAGAACTAGAAAGGGAGTGCATGGACCACAAAAGGCAACGTTGAATACCTGTTTCCAGAAAGCATTAATCCTTTATCCAGAGCTGGAATATTGTAAGAATTGGCTAATAGGATGCAATGAGAGATAACTTTTAATTTGAGGCTAATCAAGGGCATGGCTAGGTGGACAAGAAGGAAAGTAAACAGTAGAACTGACTGTTACTGAATTCTCATCACACAGCTAATTTATTCACTTTGATATTTCTTTTCTTTTTACATAATAAAAAATACTATATCTGAACTTTCATATGAAACCAAATATTCTCAGATAATTCAGCCTGGATCAATGTAAGAGGACTATTTTAACAAAATAGAAGTGGTTTGTTTTGGCTTTTATTACAGTTTGTTCTTTTATAATTTAGAAAGAAAAAAAACACTAAAAGAAGTTATAAATTAAATCTTTTAAATTCAATGACTCAGCTCTTGTTATTTTAATTAGTTTATATATTTCTGTGTGAATTTTTGCTCGAATAATAACATTTATTTGGATTGTTTAGATTCCACTGGAGCAGTAATTTAAAATTGCCCCTTCAGAAAACTATTGGCCACATTCTCAAATAATGGGTATTATTTCACCTTTGATCTCTGAGTGGTTTCAGCAATTAGGCATCTTAAAACCTCACAAAAAGAAACAGAAGTTTATTAAAACTCTCTTCATTAATATTTTGAGATTAATTTGTCAAGTTCCTTCTAGGTAGAACTTACTATTCTAGTATATTCAAAAAGGAAAATATTATATAAACACATAACGAAAGCAGCTAATTATCTAATCTAATAGTGATGCCAAACGATTGGACAAAAAGTATTTTTTTCCATAAAAAGGTATTCTTTTTGTCTCCCCTCTTCCCATTTTACTGCCTGTCCATCATAAGCTACTGACTGCTCTTTTCTATACTGCAATGAGGAGGAAAGCCTATCAACTCATCAACAAATGTCTTCTTTTTGATGGAATAGTCATACTAGTTCTTCTTCCTCTCCATCAGTCTTTCCCAGTTCCAAAGACCCAGGTGAGCAGACCAAAACAATTACTTTCTTGTCCCTTGTTTAAAACAAGCCATGACAGACCCAGCTGCTCCCTCCAAAACTGTATCAGCTGCAGGAGAGCTGATAAAAATATAGGAAATAGTTTAAAGAGTCTGTTCCCTTCATTTATATTAGAAACATCTGAAATCAGAAATGCTGTAACTTACTGTTTAAAGAATGAGAAAAGCAGATCGCTTTGTGGCACACTAGTTTTTCTTACTTGACATTGTTAGAGTCACTACCATCCTTCTGTGCTTTTGCTGAGAAGTTGTTAATGCTGAGCAATATGTTATGTTGATTAGTTCTAATTTATAGAAGCATATTCCAGAGACCTTGTCAATTGTCTATATTACAAAAATCTTAGCTCAGCTGTTATATAGAATAAGCCGTATTTTGGCTCAAATACTCAAACTGAACAGTTATCATAATTGAAATCACTTCTTCCATATGAGATATGCTTAAAGGAAATGGTATATTGAGTGTTTCTGTTATGACACAAAGCTCAAATAACAAATATATTCCTTCTCCAAACCTGTAGTAAATGAAATATCTTTCAAATTTTGTGCCCTGAAAACAATCAAATATGATAGTAGGTATTTTCATTTGTCTTCAAAACAATTTTTAGACACACAATCACATACAATGACTATCAGGATCAAGTCTCCCTAATCTGTATCAGACGCTCTCTTCCTTCTTATTCTTTCTCATGATTTGTACATTGATTTGCCTTTGACACGTCTCTTCAATTCTGCAAAGGTTGTGATCTTCCAGCAGTATTTTCTTTCTATCTACCCCTTCTCCGATTTTGATGCCCGAGTCACAGATTCCTTTCCTGTGTGTTGACTTCAGCACCAATGCTGATGATCTGTACATACTAAAAATCTTGAATTTCCTTTTCTGAATTATTTTGACTTGATTTATTGATTTGTCTTCACCATTCACTGAAAGAACTGTTCACTTTTTTTTTTTTTTTTACTGGACACTGTAATGCACTCAGATATCTTTGTTATAAATAATTGCTGAAACACCCCTACATGTACCTGAAAAGCAGAAAACTGCCTTACTGTGACTGTGCAAATGCAGTGCTGGATTGCTTGAGGTGTGACTGCTAAACAGCTGGACAGCAGCCTAATAAGCAGGACGTCTGTAGTACACCACAAAGCTAATGGAAGTCTGCAGCTAGGCTGTTGTCCCTTTGTGGTGTAAATGTGCACATTAAGAAATGCCTTATAAGTGAACTGCTATATGGCAATGGTGTGTTCAAAAAAATTTTAATATGTGGTTAATTAAATGCACAGTAGACTGATGATAACTAAAAGACAGGTGATAACTAGAGGACAGGTAATAACTAATAACAGAACTGAGTTAAAATTGAAAATTGCTGTCTTTTGGGGTCTCTGGAACTGAGCTGCTGAACATGTTGGTGCAACTGAGAGTTCACCAAAGACTTCTTTTCTTGATCCTTACGGAAGTATTGAATAGAGGACCCTTAGATTGCAAATCCAATCTTGTGATAAGCTAGTGTTTATACAGGGCTGAGATATTTGGGATTCTTTGTTGATGGGGAAAAAAGGCTCTGGAGTGGTCTGCCTCGTTGGAAGACTGGCTCATCCTGGAACAGCTGAGTGGTCTTTGAAGTGTCAGTTTTCACCATGGGAGAGACCAGCAGTCACTGGCCTTGAAGTAACTAACAATACTTGGTTGCGTATCTGATTATTGTGTCTTCTTTTACAGCATAAGTCTTCAGCTCCTCACTTAAATGTAACTATATTAGAAGTAAAATGCTGAGCCTAGGCTCTACAAACTGTGGAGAGTGCTGGGCTCCTACAGAGGACAAATCACTGCAGTCTTTGGAAAGTTCCTCCTAGAGAGAGTAATTCTCTCTAGGGCAGGTAACTTAGATTTGGTAAATAATTTTAAGATATCTAAATTAGGTGATATAAATTTCATGTTCTGTATTTATGTGCTTTACAGTGTAGCACAACTTATGGTGTCTTACTCATACTCTTTACTGTCTGCCACTGAAGGTATTTATACAAGCTGCCTTGAATTTTTCTCTGAAAATATCTTTATGTGTAATGAAATCCTCTTTCTAGAGTGTTGTTCCTCCAGTCTCACATTCCTGAAAAATGAATTATGCTCAACAAAGTTGACTATAATCTTAGTCTAAAATTATGTTCTCCTTTTTGTTCTGTTGCTGTTTTTGAGTTGTCTCTCTTTCATCACAGATTCAGCATGCCTTTGAGAGGATCCTTCTCATTCATGTTTCTGTACATGCTCCCTTAGGTTATTCTTAAAAGTCACGTTTCCTGTGACTTTGAAGGACAAACCCAGGACTTCTAATGACTATATATGGTGATAAAGCACATACTCATGGTCCAGAATTTCATTGCAGTTTTGCTCTAGGATGTTCTTAGTAAATTGAGGACTCTTATTAAACAGTTTCCTTGTACAGTATATTTTCAAAGGGTTTAATACATCTGTTTGTTGTTGATGGGTGTAGATCAACTTTAAATTAATGTGGATGGAAATGTCTTTTTGAAACAAACAAATATTCCTGAGAAATCTTCTGCTTATATTCAAGCTTTCATATAATCCACAAAAAAAAGAATCTAAGAATCAGATTTAGGTTAGATGTCAGGATTAATTAAGAAAAGGTTGTAAAGAATTTGAATTCTCAGATGGAAGGTCCATTAATATACTGGTGAATCACTTTTGTGCACATTACATCTAGAAGTGAAATGATCTATAAATTTTTTTTTGAGTCTTCTAAAGCACACTTACACACTTTCAGAAAATGTATCTGTCCCTTAACACTGGGCTCTTTGGCAAGATATAATTTATAATTTTCTATTAAAGAATAACTATTACAGAAGAATATGAGAACAGCTCATTTTGGTCAGATAAAATGTCAGGTTCCTTTCTCCATCAGTGGCTGACTGTGTGTGTGCTAGTATTGACAGTATATGTGGAAAGAAAGTGCAAAATTATGCAAGTATGGAGTGGCATTTCACAGTTCTGGAGCAAACCTCCCAGAATTTATATCTGTATCATCCTAACCTAAAATGATGGTCATCTTTGTGGCCCTCCTCTAGAAACACTCCAACAGGTCACAGAATCACAGAACTACCAAGGCTGGAAAAGACCTTTAAGATCATCAAGTCCAGCCTATGACCAACACCACCACACCATCTAGACCATGGCACTAAGTGCCACATCCAGCCTTGCCTTGAACACATCCAGGGACGATGCCTCCACCACTTCCCTGGGAAGTCTATTCCAATGTCTAATCACCCTCTCCATGAGGAAGTACTTCCTAATATCCAACCTAAACCTCCTCTGGAGCAGGTCCACATCATTCTTGTGTTGGGGGCTCCAGAGCTGGATGCAGTACTCCAGGTGAGGTTTCACCAGGGCAGAGTAGAGGAGCAGAATCACCTTATTGAAACCTTTCTGGAGTTTCCCTTACATCCATGGCAAAATACTGTGATGACACCACTCTATGGAGAGCACAGTTGCAGATGATTCTTCTTGTCAAGGAGTTATGAGATGTGGTGAAACTATAAAAGGAGTGTGCAAGGGATCAAGATAGAGGAGGGGCTTGGGTTAGCAGGTTGCCTGGCTGGTTTAGAGTATCAGGATAATAGAAAGTAACAAGAGTAGGAACAAGAGACTAGCTTGAATTTTCAGTAGTCTATTACCTTGGATGGTAGATATTGGTCAGGAGAGCTGGTTATTCTCATTTGTAAATGTTTAAATTACATTTTACCTTAATGGTTGACAGTGAAGGGATGTTCTAAACCTCTGCATAGCTGGAGCTGCATGAGAATGTTTGAACTGCTCTGTTGAACTATCTTAGCTGTAGATAATAAAATTGCATGTCTGCTCATGTTTTTGTAGATAAGGGAATAATTCTATCAGTCACTGTTGCTGTAATAAAAGTCAAATCATATAACACAGCTCATTCCCTCATTCTGAATCTCCAGCATAACAAATTAATGACAATGTGCATGAATAATGAGAAATGCTTCAAACCTGAAGATTCATTTGTTTGGACAAATGATGTTGACTGCACTGAAGTAGATTGCAACACTGGAATTATATTTGAGTAACGTAACTAGACTACTGCTGTTGGCATTGCTATTGTGGTTGCTACTGTTAGCTCAGCAGCTGAGCTGAGGTCAGTGATAGTCCAGCAAAGAACAAGTCCTACTATGTAAAATTTAAAGTCTATGTAGATACGACACTGAAGGTTTTTAGCTTGAAAAAGATAATCAGGAAATGGAATTGCATGATATCAGGAGAATAGCAGCTGAGTTAGCAACGAAATCCCTGCTTCTTTACTCTGAATCTGTTAAACCTTAAAACTTCTCCAGAAAATAAGAATTCTGTCTTTTTTGTCATCTGATTTTGAGAATAAAGTACTAAAAAGAGAACTTTGATGTAACTGCTTTGCTTCTAAACCTGCTTTAGCCAGGTTTAGCTAAATTAGTTAATTAGCCAGCTCATTATAATAATTAGTTTGAATTTATAACTAGTGGATATTGATACTTAAATCCTTTGAAGCAGCATGTTTCATGTTCAACTTTACACACATCTAATATGAGAAAAGCACAAAGCTGGTTTTGCAAGATTATAAAAAAATAGGAATTCTTGCAGTATGATTAAAAAACATATATATATACACGAGATAGAATTCAGTATAAGATTGTATTTTATTACAGCTATTTTCTGACTGGTACGATATGTTACCTGAATGTACATTTGTCCGTGTAAATATACTTTAGCATCTAAGAAGCATATGAGTCAGCATAATCCAAAATAAAAAATGTTTGCTGTGATTTTTTCTATCACCTCTTCACAAGCAAAAAGCACTGCACACAACTGTAGGAAAACATGGCCTTGACTTTTATCTCATTTATACATATATAAATAGGTAATAACTCCTGTGTAGTCAGTTGAGTTACATTTGTGTAAAAATGTCTAGATGATAGGAAGATGCATCTTTAGAGCTGGATGAATGTTTGTTGAGTTCTACATTTAAACAGGATGAAAAGTAATACATCTTTGCACATGAACATTGACAGGTTTTACCTTCATTATTAAGGGCATCAACTAAAGAGGGAAGAGTGAAAGGAAAAGGAGTAAGAATCTCTGTTCTTTTAGATCAAACTTTCTTACGTTTGAAATGCAATTTGTGAAAGCTTTTCCTCTTTATGAAGTATGAATATTGAGTTTACTAGGAGTACAGCAGGGCAGAGGAATGCAATAGTGCAGCTCTCAATCAGTTCCAAATATTGACATTAACCACAATATCATCATCTTTGACATTTTGTTCCTGTCTCCTTTTCTGACTAGAAGTGGAAGACTTTCTTGATGGAG
Organism: Hemiprocne comata; assembly: GCA_020745705.1. NCBI lineage: Eukaryota > Metazoa > Chordata > Aves > Apodiformes > Apodidae > Hemiprocne > Hemiprocne comata. The sequence continues at coordinate 12,558,313 of CM036587.1, forward strand.
TACTTGTTCACAACACTGTGTGGGGTGCTCAGCTCCACAGAAGCTGCTTTCTCTTCCTGGAAGTGAACATTCTCAGCAGTCTTTAAATCAATGTGATTACAAGTAAACTGAAGAGTGTTCTGAAAAGACACAGCAACATTTTGCCTCCTACACATCATAAGAATATTTTGTAAAGCCCTGTGGGAGATTTTCTGTACTTTGTTTTGTAGAAATTGATATCCTACATTATTAGAACTCAGAGATGTCAACAGAAGACTGAAAGGCAATTTGGTTACCAAACCTTCACATCATAGCAATCCAATAATTTAATTAATTTAATTCAATTTTGTTTTGATTTCTTTTGTTTATTTTAGTCTGAGGTACTGAAGTTCACCACAAGTTTAGAATAGAATAGAATAGAATAGAATAGAATAGAATAGAATAGAATAGAATAGAATAGAATAGAATAATTTCAATTGGGAGGGATCTACAGCGATTGTTTAGTCCAGCTCCCTGACTGAGTTAAAGCACGTGGCATTGACCACCTCTCTAGGAAGCCTGATCCAGTGCTTGACCATCCTCCCAAGAAAGAAATGCCTCCTAATATTCCATCTAAACCTCCTCTTGTTCAGCTTTGAACCATTCCCATTGGTCCTATCACTGGATCTCAGGGACAAGAGACACCTCCCTCTCCCCTTGCCCTCCTCAGGAAGCTGTGGAGAGCAATGGGGTGACTCCTCAGCCACCTTTTCGCCAAACTAGACAAGCCCAAAATACGTAGCCACTCCTTGTCTTCCAACCCTTCCATCAGCTTTGTTGCCCTCCTCTGGATGTATTCAAGGACCTTCACATCCTTAAATCATGGGGCCCAGAACTGCTCACAATACTCAAGCTGAGTCCCCATCGGTGCTAAATACAGTGGGATAATCACCTCTTTTGACAGGCAGGTGATGCTGTGTTTGGTGCACCCCAGGGTGTGGTTTGCACTTAGGGCTGCCAGGACATAGCTGACTCCTATTGAGTCAACTGTCAGCCAGCACCCTGAGATCCCTTTCTGTAGGACTGTCCTACAGTCACTCCTCTTTCAATTTATACCTGTGACTGCTATTACCCTGTCCTAGGAGCAGAGTCCATAATTTTGACTTATTAAATTTCATCCCATTAATCATAGCCCAATACTCCAATCTATCTAGATCCCTCTGCAAGGCCTCCTGCCTGTCAAAAGAGTCAACAGCACCTCCCAGTTTGGTATCATTGGCAAACCTTCTAATGGTGCATTCAACTGCTGCATCCAGATATTCAAGAGAATTGACCCAAGAATTGAACAGTGAGGAACATCGCTGGGGACCAGTCCCCAGCCAAACCTAGCTCGCTTCACTGCAAATCTTTGAGCTCTGCTCTTCAGCCAGTCCTTCACCCAGACCTCTGTAGACCTGTTTACCTCACAGTTTGACAACTTGTCCAATAGAATGCTGCAAGGGACAGAATCAAAAGCCTCACTAAAATCCAGAAAAGCTACATACCACACCTTCCCTTCACTAGGTGGATGACCCTGTCATAGGAGGATATCAAATTAGTTAAACAAGACTTTCTCCTTGTGAACCCATGTTTCCTGTGCCTGTGGCTTATTCTTTAAATCATAGAATTGTAGAATTGTAGAATGGTTTGAGTTGGAAAGGACCTTAAAGTTCCAATCCCCCTGCATGGGCAGGGACACCTCCCACTAAATCATGTTGCTCAGAGCCCTATCCAACCTGGCTTGAACACTTCCAGGGTTGGGGCATCTACAACTTCCCTGGGCAAACTTTTTCAGTGCCTCACCACCCTCAGTAGAACCCTTGTAAAAATCCCTCCCCAGCTTTCCTACAGGGCCCCTTCAGATACTGGAAGATTGCTATGACATCTCCATTCAGTGCAGAGGGCAGACCATAACATTCTGCTTTTTAGAAAGCCATACTTATAACTAGTCATTTAGACACTATGTCCTTTATATTTTTGCTGATCATAAAGGTAATTCCTTCTTAATTTTATTTTGCTATGAAATACACATTATTGACAGACCCTTTGGGTTCTCTTTTAAGATGACATTGAACAGGAAGGGTTCAAGTAAAGACTTACCCTAAATATTTACCTCCTCCTCAGGTCTTTATTTAACTTCTATATGCATTTTATTAGCATTTGGGTCAGCATTTTCCATGCCCCAACTTTATAAATAAACAGGGAAAACTGACAGACAGCAAGATTGAAACTGACAAAACAAAATACTTCTAAAAATGATGTACTGTCAGGTTGTAGGATTTGTTTCTCTAGTTCAGGAGGAGACAAAACTACTTGAACCCATACTATTAAAACTATGTATTTAAATAATCCACTGGCCTATATTAAAACAGATTAATTACACTTGGACCTGTTCAGACTCTCAGTCTTGTGAAGACTTACCATGTAAAACTTTTAAAATAATTTAAAACTAATTTCTAATGCAGCAATCCAATTGAAAAAAAGATGTTAAAAGGATTCACTGGGAGATATATACTGAATCTAGCAGACCTTTCACATTTTGATTTGATCACTTCTTTCTACTAGAGTATTCAAGTATTTAAATTCTGTATTGCTAAAACTTTGTTGCTATGTTGTTTTCTCCCTTAATTTGCAACTAAAAGAAATATGCCAAATTCCTGAGTCTTTCTGCAGAGTTAATAATTAGGGAACCAACATCTACATCATTGTTCATGAATGTTGAAAGTGTAATAGTTATTCCAGATTGGCAATTTGGTTGCTATAACTGTAATGCATTATTCATTTAAATTATTAATATTATGAACATCATGCCTTTTTGTTGCAGAAAATGAATTAATCTGGTCGATTTCACATCTTTTTTTTTTTTTTTTTTTTTTTTTTTTTTAATATCTGACAATATTGAAAGTTTTAATCTAATACAATTCCCATCAAACCAAAATTCATTTCAAGACAGCTTGACAGTGACTTTCAAAGAACTGTAAAAATAATGCACAATCTGTTGCTCATGGGTCTATAAAATTAGTTGTTATAAATAATCCAGGTGTCTGGATATGGAGAAACTGTTGAAACAAGCTCAGAGTAATTCTATAGTAGATGTAGGAGAAGGACTTAGTCCTTGCTTTAAAATCTGTTGGCTCATATGGACAATCAATTACTATATTTATACAGAATATGAGCTCTGGCCAGTAATGCTCATACTTTGTTCTTTTGAATAGTCAGTTTTACAAAATGAAAAGAACAATAAAAATCAGGAAAGAAAGAAAAAAACCCAAACCCTCCTGTGAATGCTAATTGGCCATTCCATCAGAAGTAGTAGATGATGAACATTTGACTCGGAACACAAGAAATAAATTAAAAAATAATTAAGCTCAACAAAGAAGGTGAAAGAAATAATTGAATTGTTTTTAAAAGGAAAGCAGAGAATTTTTGAAGCCAATGGGAATAAACCAGTAACTTAGAACATGGATCATGGATGAGAATAAGATAAGGTCATAATGAACCACTTATGATGTAAATGGTGAAGGAGATGATCTGATGAAGAAGCAGAGGAAGGAGCAGTGGCATGCACAGGCCTCATACTAACAAGATGCCATTAGCTGGCCTTAAGGCCTTTATCTTTAAATATTCTGAGGGCTTCATAAGCTTGCACCCTTTTCACTGTCTTCTTTAAAAATACAGTGAGAAAGAATGTTTAAATACATCAGGACAGCATGAAATCCCTTATACAGGTGTGTCGTGTTAAAGGGTAAACTGCCTCCAGCAATTATTTCACAAGGTGTGAGTCTGTGAAAAAATGTTAAATTATGTGTCAAAATTGAATAAAATCTGAAATATTTGTCAGCTACTTCTCTACAGGTTTTTTGGAGGAAGCAAGGTGAGATGCCTACTGAAAAAACTTAGAAATGCCCTGATAAAACAGACTTGCATGTCTTATAACAGACTTATCCATCTCATATTTGTATCTGAGAAATTATGCTAATGAAATACTTTTTTCTTCTGCCAGTAATTAATAATAATATCAGGGTAAATTATAATATTTTAAAATTATATTATCAGGTCCTGAATTTCCTTGAAAAGGGTCACTGGGGTTCTTGAAGTCTCAACTGATTTGTGACAAATAATGGAAGACAGAATATTCCAGGACACAAATAATTACTCATCAATAATTTAAATATATGGAAAATGGGATTTCCTGGGAAGTGTTAAAATGGTCAGCATGAAATTACTATTCGAAAAGTCACAGAGGAGCTGATATTTTAATGATCAATAAAGAATTGAAGGAGGTTAATGTATTTAACACCAGGGAATATTGTAATAATGAAATTAGGTCTTTTTGAGAAAATTTGGCATTGCGTTTGATGAGTTTCTAAGTACAGCTGACGAAAGCAACTATTGGCATAACAAATTTACTGCTGTAAAATATTAGATTGAATGAAACACAACAAAAATTAGTACTGCACAAAATCAATGTAGTCTATATTGAAGGGATTAAAAAGTGGCAGACTGATATATCCCATGGAGTATGTGTATATAACTGCTATGTTTCATCCAATGATATATTAGATACAAATCTATACCCTATTGCATACATGAGATTTTGTGAGCTGTTTCTAATTAAATGTTTTCCAATTTGTTTGTTCCAGTCTGGCATCAGCTGTCACCAGAAATCTTAAGATACCTATAGATTTCAAATTATCCTGTTTTAAAACATATTACAGTATCATAATGTTAATGCACTATTGATAGACATGATAATGTTGAGGTATTAAGCAATCTTATTGGTCTTTTAATAAGCTAGATTAAAACAGACCTCACTCAAGCTTCTCACAGCACCTTCCTCTCAGAAGCATATGTACATGACATATCTTTTATTGTTTGTATTATAAAGTTACTGCATTCCTGTTTGTTTTTAGGGAAGAGCTTGTAGCTTGGGGGAAGAGGGGAGAGGTAGAGAGAGAAAAAAACAGCCATCGGGTGCTACGTTGCAGTTGAGGAAGATCAATATCAAATGAGCATTTTAGAATCGGAAGAATTTCTTCAAGTTATGAAAACAGGTTGCAATGTTGAGATGGTTAGACAGGTGGCAAACTGAGACTACTGTTTTATGCAAAAAATATATCTACTTACACAGGTAGTTCTGTTACTACCTAGATACTATCACATTTTCTGCTCTTCTGTTCTATCTATCCAAGGCATCTGTGTATAAGCCTTTTTTTTTCTGGGAAGGAAGTGTTCCTTCATGTATGTTTGTTCATCCCCTACCAAAAAGCAATTTTAATCTCTGTAAGGATGCCTACATTGTAATAGGTGCTAATGTAATAAAAATAGTAAGAATAATGCACTAAACAATTTCCCACAGGTTTAATTTCCACAGTTTGAAAATCAGCAGATTTTCCCTTTTTTAAAAATGGATACACTCATAGAAAGCCTCTAAAATAAAATGCATTTGTGTTCTCAGATGAAGTGCCTGTTAGATATTTTATAGAGCTGTGAGAGTTCAGAAAAGCTTCAGAAGCAAGTCAGCTTGCTCTTATTTATTTTGAAAATGCACTCCACACTCACAGGCTTAGAGGGAGTTTAATTACAATCAATGGAATAATTAAGTTGAGGGAAATGTGCAATAGAGAACAAAAATGAATAGAAAACATATGCCCAAGTGCACCTTTGGGCAAATGCATTATAGGCACAATATTGTCATTATGCCTCTCAAATCAAATCATTATTTGCTCTGGCATATGTGTGGGAAACAGACTAGACTGTACGTGGTTTTTACATTCATATTCTCATCCATATTTAAACATTTTACAAAATGGTGCATTGTAGTAACACTAGCCTACACTTAGCATATGTGTAATTTTGTGTGCAGTTGAACTTTCATAATGTTTCTAATTCTGAAAAAGCATTGCTATGTAAAAAGCTCTACTTCTCTCCCTCTCCTCACAGTCTGCATACTCACCACAGTTTGCTCACCAGAGTCTGAGTCACAGTGAACAGCTCTTTGCAGATGTATTATTTGCTGGTTCCAGTCTAGTTGCACTAGCCATTTGCTACTGTTTCACTGTCCACAGCTCTCTGATAAATAAAATGCACAGCCAGAAAAGGTCTCCTAGAACAGGTAGTTTCAGAGAGTGAAATGGTCTTAGAGAGCCTTATCTTTTTTAATTCTGAATTCTTATCTCTTGGTGCACCTTGCAGCCCCAAAGCCATAAGTCCTGTAATGGGAAACCTGCTTTTTTAATCTCTTTTTCTAGCATTTGCCATGTTAGACATTGAAGAGGGAGGGAGAAGAAGGGAAGGACAACAACAACAAAAAAACCCTGAACCACATTTTTAGGTTACAATTAGGGAAGTCCAAATATTTTAAGATGGTCACAAAAATTTGTATAATTCTGTCTTTGAAAGAGTTAAGACAGTGTTTTGTACAAATATTTAGAAATAAATGTATGACATTTTCTGGTGTGCATTTAACAACAGGGATGAAAGTGTGTTCAGTGTAACCAAACCAATTTCAGAAAGGTAAGACCACAACATTTTGGCTCAGGGATCATGCCAAAGCTTTCAATTGCCCAAATATGATAGAAAACTCTGTTAATAGATGATATGTGTACATATAAGTGTATCAAGGAGTAAAAAATCTTGAAATTAGTAATAATTCTTGTTTGGATTATAGCAAATAAATGCAGAGAGGTGTGAGATAAAACAACTAATCTTTAACTGCTAGGGGGGAACTTGCTAATGGATGAAATATACAGTATGCTTTGTATTACTCTGACTGAGTTCATAAGTACAAAAGTTACAGGTTCTGAAGTCAAGGTAATGTAAATGAACATCTATTTTTGCTGGTAAAGATGATTAAACGGTAACACAGACAAATACACTATTGCTGCTAATAGCTACCTGATTGTTAATTTTCACACATGTTCCTGTTAAATTCTGAGGCACCAAACACCTACGTAAAAAAAAAATTACATGGGTTTGAACGAAATAAGGAGGTACCTGAGCTTCCTGAAGCCTCTAAGAGGGCTGAAAAAATTTCCATTGCTCTTTTTCTCACTGCAGAAACTCAAATGGTTTCATTCCCTCTCGTTCTGCCTACACTTCTCCGTTTTTCCACATCCGTTTCTTAGAAGTAATACAAATGGTTCCTGTGTGGGTATGGGCACTATCTAAATATGTGTTATATACGAGGAGTGATAACTTTCACATATGAGTGTGATTTGTTGCCAAAGGTTATAAAAATCACTGGCAGCAAACAAGGGGTGTCAAAACAAGAGACAGGAAGCGATGTAAACACAGCGACAAGAAGAGGGAGTAAGTAAGAAGGACTTTGGAAACTTTGATTTAGAAGGAAGGAATTAAGAAACTTCATATTGAAAATATATAATTATAATGAGAAGTTTAGAGGAGGTTAACTGTAAGTTAGTTTTCACCCAAGGTAGTAACTCAAGGACAGAAAAACAGACAAGCTTGGTAACTGGCAAACTCAAAATGGCTGGAAGAAAACATTTTTTTCACACAAGGAGTAATTGGTCTATTGATCTAATTGCTAAATGCTACCATTGACACTTCAGATTTTAGCAGGGCTCTTAAGTGTGACTTTTCAACAGCTAACAAAATGACTACAGGCTACAATCACAAGAACAGTAAACTTTAAGAGAGTTTTTCATTGGTTGCGATCTCACATACTTCAAGGTATAAACTTGCCTTTACACAGTGGGGCCTGCAATACCCTTAATCTAGTAGCTTAAAAAAACTGTTATTTTGTGACTATTATGTGCAGGTCTTCTGAAACATCTGATAGTGGCTGTTATCAGAAGAAGACAGGGCAATGACTGTTGGAGCTACCAGTCTGATCAAGACATTTCCTATTTGTGCATATATGAGACACAAAACCAGAGACAGACCTGGGGTTTCCGCTCTTTGTAATTATCCCTGAAATTAATATGGCAACAATTTACACGGTCTCTCAGTACAGGTGTGATGAAAGTGAACGTGTTTGGAAGAAAGCATTCTAACCTCTCACTGTGATAGATTTCTGTGAGATTTTTTGTTCATCAAACCAGCTGCTTGAAAGTGCACGCTCCCACTTGCTCTTCTGAGTCACTGCAGTGTCCAGTGTCACGTGGGAGCAATCTGTCAGAGCAGCCTTGTCATAGAAACACCACAGAGCTACAGTCTGCCAGTTTGATAAAAGCTGTAATAGGATTGACTAACATGCTGACATAAACTTAATATTTGTTGAAGAGCTTAGGAAAAAGCAGAAGGTAGGAGAAGAAGCCAGACAAAAGTAACTTTGCTGAAGAGAAAAAAAAAGTGTGTAACACAGCATTTAAAAAACATTATTGTTTTAGGGTATATAGCCATATTCATTGTCAGTTTATTTTTTCAGCTGGAGCTAAATAATTAGTTATCTGGACTTCCATCTTTTGCTCTGTCAGTTTTCAACCTGTGCCTGCGTCACAAGCATTATTTCTGGCCACATGACAGGAGCAGTGAAGAATGTAGGTGGCTTTCAGGAGTGCTTTGTTTTGTCAAGATCCCCTATTACACGTGCAATGCAGGTGAATATCGTTACTGATCCTGGCTCGCTACGTGACACCGGTCATGCAGTGTATTCTTCTCCTGAGTCCTGGAGAAGTAATGAGCTCTATCACCCCAGAATGGACTGAAAAGCAACAAGAACGACGTACTGGAAAGCAAACAGATTGAGGAAAGGAAAGGGAAATGAAATACAGCAAGTGAGTGACCTTTGAAAATTGATGTGCTGGCTTGAAATTTCCCAGGTAAAAGATACAGTCAAATTACTAAATCTTGTTCTCACATGTAACAGGATGGTCAATTTGTTTGGTCAAATTCAATGAATGTTAAAGCCTTATAAAGCTTCTGTGCAAAAGGATTGGAGGTGACATCAAGGCGGATAATAAAGTTACCCAGAGCACAGATCAGTGGCAATTTAGCAATTAGCTCTGTCAGCAGCTCTGGAAGATCTGTAACAAATCGTAAGTTTTTAACTAGCCAATATAATAAAAATATGTAATAGTGAAGGGAAAGTAACAGAGGCAGAGGCAATAAATGTGTTTAAGCATAGAATATTGCCTTCTTATGACAATTACATGATCTGAAGAAAAAAATTGTTTTATGATATATGATATTCTTGTTGAGACATAATATTAATATTCTGGCAGGTGAAGAAATATTTGTCTTTTTGACTTTCCTCTAATCTCATAGATCATAACAGTGTTGGTTTCAGGTTGGGAAAGAAGAAAAGTTATTATGCAAATTGTGCAAACATCAGACTGAGTTGTAATAGAAACAATTACTATAGACTGAGAAATTCAGCAGAAGTATAAAAAACAGAAATGAAGCAATAGGGAAGGGCAATTCCGTTCACAAGAAGTGCCAGCTCTTTGCTATAGAAGTGCAATCTAGGGGACCAAGTCTGAAAAGAAAGGAAGAGGCTTTGTAATTACCATCTTGTAAGCCCAAGTTTGTCAAGTAATATGCTATATAGTGCAGCCAGTGGAAATCTCAGAGAGTAAAGTCTAGAAGTAGGATATTCACATTTTCAAACTGAAGCAGCAACATGAGCAACCTAAACACCCTACATAGTAAATGGAAAAAAGAAGCCTCCCCTGGAGAGCAATCCGAAGGACCTGGGTTAGGTGCCTGCCTCTTGCCATTGCCTATATAGGCCAGCTGAAGTTAGATGGTGTGAACACCTCCTGAAGTGCCTTATTACAGCATATACAGCAATATACTTAGGTGCAAGGTAAAGGTATGGCAGGGCACCAATTATGTACTTTAACAGCACATGCACCACTTCTAACAAAGTGGTATTTATATGTAATGGATACTGATTGCTCTAACACTACCCTGAGGCTATTCACAGCTGTAATGGAAAGGTGGATATCTTCTACAAAAATTCAAGTTAAGGCCCTGACCAGCTGTTTGAGACAACATCCATTCAGTACAGGAGATAAGGCTGTGGCAGAAGTGAAGGTGAAACACCATCTTTTGAGGAGTTTAAAAATGGACTGGGCTACAGTGAAGGAAAGTCTTTGTACTGGGGAGAGGCTGAGAGAACTGCATGATCTGATTTCATCTCTAACTTGCACAGCTATAAATATCTCACACTGTCCTTTCAGAAAAATTTAAACCAGCAAAGGGCTCAAGCTTTTACTCTTTAAAATTTATTACTTGTCCTTTGAAAGTATTACAGGACAGGCAATCACAAAATGAGAAGGAATATATAGGAAAAGGATTAATATGTAGCAGAAGGATTAATAGGAAAAACTAATTGAAGTGGCACGTACCAAAACTGCAAAGCATACTAAGAATAGTACCTGTTGTGGCAGACTTGTACAAACACAAAAATAAGCAGGAGCATCATTAACTAAGATACCAAGAAAAAAAACCCCTTTCTCAGCCTCTTTCATCCTCTCCTCTCCTCTCCTCTCCTCTCCTCTCCTCTCCTCTCCTCTCCTCTCCTCTCCTCTCCTCTCCTCTCCTCTCCTCTCCTCTCCTCTCCTCTCCTCTCCTCTCCTCTCCTCTCCTCTCCTCTCCTCTCCTCTCCTCTCCTCTCCTCTCCTCTCCTCTCCTCTCCTCTCCTCTCCTCTCCTCTCCTCTCCTCTCCTCTCCTCTCCCTTTTTTTTTCCTTTTATCTTTTTTTCCATTTTTCCATTTTACCTTTCCCAATATACAGTAATAGGATTTTTTTTCTAGTTTTTCTTATTAATATTATACTTTCAGGATACATGATACAGTAGTGAATTATTCTACCTTTGTACAGAGGATCATTGTAGGCAATGGGATTGCTGTATCCAAGTGGAATGAAGGCTGAGTTTTCATGTTAAATACAACATGTGCATCTTGTTTTAATGGTTTGCTTCTTATTTTGGCCTCAAAAAGAGGATGGACAGTGTTTGTGATAGCACTTAAGCACTTGTCAGAGCCAATAAATGATTAAAGGTTAATTGACTATTCTATTTTATATTCCTTTGAAGGTAATGAATGTCTTCAGCACTCAGCCCTTTCAGACTTGAGGTTCTAGACTAATAAGAGTTTTTGCTGCATTCAGCATGTAGTCTTAAAGTCCATCTGCAATGCTCTTCACCAGGCTTACCCCCTAACCCAGCATGGTTAGGATAAAGGGTTCTGTAGCAGACAGACTGGACAAAGCTATTTTCTTTTATCCTTGTGAAGACGACAGCTGCATACCTCACTGGGAGTATTCATTAGGCAGTAGCTGTGCCTTAGTTTACTTAGTGAGGTCCAGAGCCAGGCTTAACTGGCATCTTTTATTTGCTTACCCCAGGCTGAGGGGTGTGTTTGACATGGCAGATTGACTTCTCCCCACCTGTGCTCCCAGCAAACTGGAAGTGGTGTAACCCTGCAGTGCTGTGATCCCAGCTGGAGCTGTTCTGGCTGACTGGTGACAAGGTAAAAATCCCTCAAAACCTCAGTGCTTGGAAAAAGTATCAGAGGTAAAATTATGGTGTACAAGGCTCATAATATCACTCACATGGGTACCACAGGGAACAGGATCCTGGCCTTGGGGGTATAGTAGATTAAAACTTGACATGTGATGCTCCCGGGCACCTGGAGCTGATTGTCTATATTAAAGTTTATCCTGGTGCTCATGTGATTTTTGTCCAGGCTAAGGACCCTTTTCCTAAGCTAAATCTGGGCTGGGTTTGGGACCTGACATGGGCTGGGGACCATTTCCAGTGGGCAGTCTGGATGTGTCTCCTCATTTAATATCAGAGACAGAGGTCCTCAGGGTCAGCTGACTGGGGTCCTGGGGGGACTCCTGGGCATGTGTCCTTCTGGGGGCATGTGCAACTTTCTTGTTTTCTTCTGCATGCTCATACCCTCTGCTGTGCACTGGGGCTGCATTGTGCCCCTGCTCATAATCACATTGGGAACTAACAGAAGGTATTTCCCTGCACACCACTGCTGCAGTGCCACCCCCTTGCAGCTCTCATCGTATGATGATTCGCATCTCAGCTCGATGGCAAACAACAGGATTTCTGAGCAGGAACAGGCACAATCTTCCAATCCTTTATAATTAGCTTTAGGAATATTGGACAAAAGGAAAGTAACACTAGCAAATTGCTGTATCTTTGGGCAGTACTACTCACATAGCCATATTCCTGTAGAGCCCGGTGCTCCCAGTACCCTCTCTCTGTTGGTGCAGGGTGCTTTAAAGCCACACGAGGCAGACAGGGGGTATTGATCTTCCCTCTCTCATTTCTGTCTTTCTGGGTTGGGGCAGGAAAGGAATAGCAGAGGCAGGGGAAGCAGTGAGGCTGCTAGAGAAGAAACATACCGAGGAGCAGAGGCAGGCCTATTAGCAGAAAAGCAGGCTCTGCAGTAAACCTTTCCTTGATTTTCCCTCACTAATATAGCCAACATGGCTCTTGAATGAAACTTTTGCTGATAACTCATACATCAAGTCTATGAAAACTCAGTACTTTTAACATGGTATGTGTTTGTAAATTGCAACTGTTTTAAAAGTTTGCATAACCAGTCAGTGTTTCCAGATAATATCAAAAGCATCAGCAAAGAGAGGCCTTTCTCTGGTGTAAATCAGTGTCACTTGTATCAGTCAACCATGTTATTTCATTATTTCTGAATTCTAATAAAGTTCATCTCTTCTTTCACACAGTGCTTTGTGCAGTATATCCTTTATGATGATTTGAAATCTCTGAAGGCATTAATACTCTTTTGAGGAACGTGCATTAAACAACAAATGCTCTTTGCGTGTATTCACTTCTTATGTATTTATTTTAGCTCATTCCTATCAGAACAGAGCCAAAGAAAGGATGTCTAGAAATGTGTTTACATTATGGGAAAAATTATCTCATTGTGAGGCTGCCTGGAAAATCCTGAAGATTGTTTCTGCCTAGAAATAACAACTAAATTTCCCATAAATCCTTACAGATGGTTCTATGGACTTATCAGTAAATAATAATAAAAACCCTCCACCTCGCTACATCTTATTGAAATACCAAATATAGTGTATTGTCTACTAAACCTTAATAATTATCTTGCTGCCACCAATCATTATGTTCTGCTATAAATATCCAATATTCTCTTTTTAAACAAACTAACTAACTAACTAACAAACAAACCTCTTTATCATGCAGTTCCAGAAACTGAGTCTGAAGGGTGTTTTCCTATTTATTTATTCTAGTTTAAACTATAAAATATATATATTTGTGTCATTTATAAGCATTAAATGGAGTCTTACTAGGGCAGAATTATTCCTATAAGTCATTGTTTTCCATGTTTTTCCCTTCCTTCCTTCATCTTAGTTTTGGGTTTATCACAAGCTGGTTATTTTATTGAAGATCTTTTTAGAAGTCCTATTCAAGGTTTATTTCTCTCTGTGACTCCTAATTCATTTTCCATTCTGCTTCCTAAACTTCATACATTTTCTATTCCTCCTGCTGCTTCCTTCTGCTATTCCCAAGCTAGTTTTAGAGTACACTCTAAAAAGTTTTTTAGGAAATGTATAGATATTTCTTTTAAGCTGGTCTTCACAATGCCAATTCATTGGGTCATTCCAGCAAAACACCTTTTAATGATATCATGAGGGAAAATAGGTCTTTACTCTTTTCTCTGGCTAGATTGTGCTATCCCTTTCCATGGGATGGCAGTGAACACGCACCAAGGGCTCCCATGAGGGACCACGAGGAACCAGGAGGAACCCCTCTTGCTGAAATTAGAAAAGCCTGAAGTTAGTTATCTCCTTTCTTTCCCCCAAAGCAGGGGACTAAACTTGATGTTCACACCTCAAGCTTTCACTGGCCCAGAAGAACAGTAGGATATTGGAGCTCAATCAGTGGCAGATTTTTAATCACTCGGTTGGGGTTTACAAAAATCTGGACAAATACTGTATTGTCTCCCAAAACCTGGTATAGATGGAACAGTAAATGATAGTCCTGTCCAGTATTTAGTGCATACAGCTCATTTTGCAAAGGTAGCAGATGCTATAATACAAAAAAAGAGCTTGAGGACAATGTGTGGGGTCCTGCTGCCCAGCTGCTTTTGGCTGGCGCATCTAGGTCCTACCAACCTGGTGTCTAGCTTCCAGTAGCTCTGCTGGCATGGTAAGGCAGAGGATAGCTGCAAATTCACCATTTGATGCAAACGTGGCTAGCCCAAGGTCACTGGTTGTTTGCCAGCGTAAGCCTGAGCTGGGCAGAACCTGGGCTTCCCTGCTGTGGCTGCAATTAAAGAGTAGCACTGGGTCCAGATCTCTCCTGTCTGATCAGTGTGAGGGTGTCAGAGCTGCTCTGGCAAACCCCTTTGTATTTTATTCCCTTGTACCCTAGGATTTCTTCAATAAGAGTAATAAAAATCATATTAAAATTCTATTTTGTGGGGCGTGCTGCGATACACACATATATTAATTGTGCCACAGACTGAAAGCTTCATGTCCAGGTGAACAATCCTTTAAAGCATTTGGCAGCAATAACAAGTACCTCAAGGTTATGCCCTATCTCTTTTTCTCTTTATGTCATCTGTAACAACTGTGGACTCTGACATTTAGTTAATTAAATTTACCCACACTATCTGACTTAGTTGTGCAATTCCTCTTGAGGACGTAATTTTTGAAGGTAGCAGGCAAGAAGAATGGTTAACCTTGATGAGTCGGTTTGCCATAGTAGTATGTTATTCAAGAAAAGACTTAGGAGCTATCATCTATTGTATAAATAATAAACCTCAGGACAGTGCATGGACACGGAATTTTTAAAGAACAGCATTACATCTTTGAGGACAGATATCAGAATAAAATAAAACTATCACACAATTTGAATTGCTGCTGCACTTCATCTACAAGTCTCTGCGTACTGCAATTCTCTTTTAATAAGTAAATTTTAATAAGTGTTTCCCAGCTAATTGTAGTTTAGATTATTCCTGTCAAATCTGTCTGAAACGGCTTTTACGATTTATATTTCAATGTGGATATATAAAGTTGCTTTTGAAATCTTATTCTAATATGGTATTTGTATACGTTACATTTTAGTATTGGTATGGTCCAAAGTGGCATCTGTGTCTATGCAATTGGCCCTTGCATCTGCTATTGACCACATATTTGGAAGCAGTCCTATTTATGTCTATATAGCTTTCTATTTCCAGAGATGCCTTGCAGAAATCCTACAAACACCTTCTAGTGTGTCCCTGGGCTTCTTGGGCATGCGGACAGCTGTCTTGGTTTACTGTCTGAGCAGTGTGTGGGTATAGAGCCACAAAGATGATTAAGGGAGTGGAACATCTCCCTTATGAGGAAAGGCTGAGGGAGCTGGGTCTCTTTAGCTTGGAAAAAAGGAGGCTGAGGGGTGACCTCATCAATGTTTACAAATATGTAAGGGGTGAGTGTCAGGGAGATGGAGTTAGGCTCTTCTCAGTGATGACCAGTGACAGGACAAGGAGTAATGGGTGCAAATTGGAGCATAGGAGGTTCAAGGTGAATATCGGAAAAAAACTTTTTTACTGTGAGAGTGACAGAGCACTGGAACAGGCTGCCCAGAGATGTTGTGGAGTCTCCTTCACTGGAGACATTCAAAACCCGTCTGGACAAGTTCCTGTGTGATGTGCTCTAGGTGACCCTGCTCTGTCAGGGGGGGTTGGACTAGATGATCTTTCGAGGTCCCTTCCAACCCCTAGGATTCTATGATTCTATGATTCTATGATTCTATATGAGACACATCATAGGCACTGAAGGTGAGTCTCCCGTTGGGCTCCCAAGCTCATAGTCTTTGTGGTGAGACTGGTATGCTTTTGGCTTTGGAGCCAGAAATCACAGGCAATGCAGATAAAGCTATTGAAGTGATTTTTGTTTTTCCTCAGCTCCTATTTTTTCTTATTACCTGGTTTTACAGATTTCTTGTTTACATATAATAATAATGGAAATTATTATGATGATGCCATGGATGACACTAGGGTTTTCCCATAATACAGGGACATTAAAAATTCATTTCAGGAAACAGAACTCCCCTCACTAAAAGTTTTGGTATACAGATTAGAACATTCATGGCTCTAGCAGTAAGTGGTAGGCAATTTTCACTTCTACATTACCCTTGTCATTGTTCAAGAACTATGTTTTGATATTCAGAGCTCCATCTCAGAGGAAGGGAGGGATGTCATGGCCCAGGTGGTATTTTATTGCAGTCCATGTGAGTAGACAGTGAAACACAGAGCCAAATTTGCTCCAGCCTAGCATGAAGTGCAGCACATCTGAAGGTACCGGGAAGTGGTTGTAAATCAGATGAAATTTGGCCCCTGGAAGGCAGCTGTAAAATCAGATGCAGTTGATAAAATGTATGTCAAACTGCATTGTAAATTTAAAGCCAGCCTATAAGAATTTTCCTTTGATTAGTGCATCAGCTAAATGTATGCAGGCAAGCAGTCGTTCTAAGTCTGAGATTAGGCAGATTGATACTGGCTGTCTGACAAATCTCTAGCACTAGATAAGGCTGGAAGTGGAGGGGAGAGAGTTATAAATTGTGTGCACCCATTAATGCCCTCATTTAAATGTGCAATTTAAATGCTAATTGATGTTAATTCAACCCAGCACTAGAGCTGTTGTGTTCAGTTGTTAGTCACATACAGTAACCTGGCTGAAGGACTAATGATAAGGGGCTTGGAAGGGTAGTTTAACTAAAGCCAGGGAGCAATTCAGTGTATGGGACATGTTTGTTTCACTTCACATATTATTATACCTTCTGGGTGATTAGAATTAGCTGAATAAAGGAAAGAAAATTAATTGTGACCATTTTGCCACTGCATGCTGACCGTGCATCTAATGAATGACGTTTTTCGTGTTTTACATTGCTGGAAATTATTCTGTGTCTCAAAATATCTTGACATTCCTTATGAAAATGTTTAGACTTCTTAATGAAAGAAAGAGCTAAGTCCCTATCAGAATTAAATACTTTCTTTCAATCCAAGCCATTTACTTTTGTGTTTTGGTTTGGTTTTTAAATTACTTTATTTTAGTCTCTTAGGTGAAAAAAAAGATCAGTTCACAAAGATTTACCTGCAAAAAATATGGTTTAGTCATGACACTAAAAACCAGTTCTTTACTATGATTTCTATAACTAAGTAAATTAAGTTCAAGTGAAAGTTGCACTCTGAATATATTTTTCAAGTGCATCTGGAGCCTCATGGTAAATTCAATAAATACTATAAATCTGTCATGAAATGCTTCTGATTCACCTGTTACTTTTAAGTTCTTCTTACTTAAAAGTTATTAATGGCAAAAAATGTTAAGAATTGCAAATTGTTGGTGGCTGATATATAGTAAATTTTGTGAGCTAACAGTTTTGCCTGCTGTATTGTTAATATAAGAGGTTAAATGTAATGATGGAGGTGGTAGTGGTTTTATTAAGCAACCAGAGTGCAGATTTGGCTCATGATGTGTGTTAATATCATCTCTATACACCATAAACCTGCCAGGTCAAATTCTGGGCTTTCTGCCAGATGCTGTGCTCACTTGTGCTGCTGTGAACCTGTGCAGGGATGTAGTTTCAGGGGTGAAACCAGGGGCAAAATGTTGCCCAGTTTGTTGAAGCCTTATAAAATCTAGAAGTGATGAAAGGCCCAATTCTTGACTGTTTGCACCTAGGAAAAGTAAGTGTAGAATGCTAACAGATTGACTACTATGGCTGGATCATTTGAAACAGTGATAGAAAGCTGTTGTCAGAAGAATCCAGGCACTGCAGAGTGTAACTTTCCATGAAGGGCTTGATTTGAGCCCTTCATATGAACAGACTCTTAACTGCTCCAGTGACTTTTGATAACGACACAACTCACGTAAAGCTGGAGATTTTAAAAAAATTACAAAATAGCCTTCTAGAGAACTTCATATGGGGACAATTCTGGGATTAAAGAAGTGCTATATACAGGTCTGCTGCAGAGGAAACTGAAGAGGGGAACTGTGAGGCAGAAGGAACAGACAGCACTCCATAATGGCACCACTGTCCATTTATCCAAGATCATATCTTTAATTTATTGTCTGCATTTGAAAGATAGTGGTCTCTGTAACTTGTTTTCTATGATAAAGTGATGTTATACCTCAAATATCGCAGCCAACTGTTTTACTATTGAATGGCAGTGTAATTTGAAATGATTTTTTTTAAGGCATATTGCTGAGTTCATATTTTTTTTTTTTTTATTTTTTTTTTTTTTTCTCCAGGAAGGTTGAGAGGAATTGTAAATTGGGGGGATTTGTTCGAAGGTGAAGGGGATATGAGATTTTAAATTGCTTGGCTTATTGGTAGTGGTTTATCTTAAATTGTGCTGCTGCACTGTATTTTTAAATTATGTCAAGGGCACCTAGTCCATATGGAATGAAAAGAAAATAATGATTTAAGAGTGTATCTCTCTATTGCAAGAACATTCTCACAATGTGTCAGCAGAATCACATGGTCTACAGTATGCAAGAGAAATGATAGGTCTAAAATAACTGGTATGAAGAAGTTGTGGTAAAGTTGTCACCTGTCTACCGTTGGGCACCTAAATCCAGCTCCAAAATCTTGTGAAAGGAATACCTGATTCTTGCTGATTTGTGACTCCTTAGCAACTCTAATGTCATTCTGCTATTGAAAAATGATTTCAGTGATAGTCAAAATTATGTCAGGAAGTAAAACTTTTGGCCTTGTCATGCATTTAAAAAATATATATGCTCCTGCTTGGAGTCACTGGCTGTTTTTTCATAGTACTCTTCTAAATTTTTCTCATCAATGGGAGATTACAAAAAATTGTAGCTATTGAGATTACCTATATAAAAAGGAATTTTTCAGAAATACTTTAATAACTGATCATTTAGAATATGAATCTGGATTAGATGTTATAATAGGTGTCTTCATTTGTTTTAATTTATGCACAAGTCTTAGTAGTTCTGCAGCACTTACTGGATCTCTTGGTAGTAGGCTAGTACATTAAATGACTCCTGCCACTTTCCTTTCTTAAGCCAGTATTTTTTGCAGACATATCTTCTGCACAGTTTAGTAGAAAATGTTTTCTGAAATCTGTATAGAATTATGTGCCTTGCTTTATCTGAGCCTACTCTTTTAGTGATACATATACTCAAGGAACTCAACTGAATGTGTCTCACAGCAGCAGTGAAATGGCTCTCTGTGTCACAGCTCCTACAGAGAGGAGCTCCACGGTAGTCATTAGTAGTACAGGAAACATCAAAGGTAGCAACTGAGACCTGAGCCTTCCCTGCAAGAGGAAATCAAAGCCCAGTGGCTCTACCACTGCTGGCTATTTCAATGAAAAGCAGGCAGTTTTAAAAACTACCAGTAGGCATTGAAATGGCAGGATAAGTGGTAGTGAACCATCCACATAGAAGATGATGTAATTTCTGAACCAGGAATTGGACAATGGGTTTGACTTGTAGGGGAGTGAGTTTTTCCAGTCTTCATTTTTGTTAGGGATCTCCAACTGTGGACAAATAGTGAGGATAATGTAAATAAAATTAAAATCCTAAACACAGGTGGGTGTGAACTTGACTCATAGGTACAGAGTAGGGAAATTAGTGGCTGCAAAACTGAAACACGAACCTTCCTTCTAAACCCATGTGTCAGTAATCTTCCTTCCCTAAGTCCAAGTCACACATGATCTGCAGTAGACTTTTTCTTCTAAGCAAGTTCTTAACGACCATCAATAGCTGTTAGACTCAGCAGGTGAAACCTGGCACGCTCCACCGAAGTCAAGTCTCATTTTTGTTGTAGCACTTTGCTTGAACACTGTGGATTTCTGTGGGAATCTGTGCACTATTTCTTATCCTGAAATCTGCAGTGGAAAACTAAATGGCATCTAAACAGAAACTCAGAAGCAGCCAATAGAGAGCAAAAAAACCACTCCTGGGCCAAGTCTTGCATAGAGTGTTCTCAATGAGGCCAGGCCCCTTAGCAGGACAGGGGAATAAGGAGATTAAATTGTATTCCAGGAGGAGGGCTGAGATGTTAGATAAAGACAAGTGGTTCTTTTTGTGACTCTTGACCATCCTCTAATGATGTATTTTGCAGTGCCACATTTTAAATCGTTTTAATTTCCTAAAGACAATTTCAAGTTCTCTTGTGGTACTAAATAATATTCAGTTCTTTCCTGAGGAAAACGATCTTAACCCTGCAGGCCTATCACCAATACAGAGCTTTACTCAGTTAGCTACAAAAGCTTTCAGTTAAGCAGAGAGTATTGTACAGTCAGTAAGTGGACGGAAAAATAGGAAGCTGAAATTCGAAAGCAGAAAGGAAGGAATAAGTGTCCTCACAAAAGAGGAGTGCAATTGAAAGTCAATTGTCTAGAATAGTACTTTGGGCATCCTCACCTCCAAGTATAATGGGGAGAAGTAAAAGGCTTTTAACACTGCAGGGAGGGATGACACCACAGCTTACACAACACATTTATCATTATTTGTGTGACAATAATATCTAGAGCAGGAATAGATGATCTCTGGTGTATGGTGCCACAGGCTGATGTAAGGCTGTGTCAGCCCAGGGCTGGGAGCTGGAGAACATAAGCTCTTGTGAAAGACCAGCGAGACAGATGTTACCTACTTAAGTTCGGAGTTTGGTAGAAGTTAGGGCTAACTGCTTGACAGAGCCTTGCCTATTTAAGAGGCAACACCTCCTTGCTCACAGTGAGCTCCCCCCAACAGCCTCAGGTTCTTACTCAAGAAAGAAAAACACAGCCTTGAATGCCACCTGGAAATTGTAATAGTTTTCTGGTTGCCCTAAAATAGAAGGCAAACGGCCACAGAGGAGAGAAGGCTGGATCTCTTACCAAGGCACATATTCTACAGTAGGCAATGTTAGTTGGGCCATCAACAGTCTCATCACAATGATAAACTCACACTTTGTTCCAAATGGACAGTGGAAACTTAGGCAGAAAGACACAAAGGCCCAGAACTGCTCACTAAGTAGGTGCCTAGCTGCCAGAGATTTTTAAAGCTGTATAAGACTTGCCAAAGGTTTTATACATGTCAAAAACAGAAGCCAGCTTTCAAGCCCTAAATTAAAACATTAACTCCAGCTCCATGTATTGCTAATGTCTCTGCTCCTTTGTGGAATATGCAGAGATTTCTTCTGAGCTGACCTTTCAAACAAATCTTTTGGAGTAGCTTTCCACAGGCTCCATATTTTTAGTGAAAATATTAAGTAAAATAAAACAGTCAACTTTCTCACTAACTGGCATGTTTCAGGGATTATTCAAATAGGACACTGAATGAATCCGAAAATGTATTTTTCTCCTACTTGAATGGCAAAGGTAATAGCAGATAATAAGAATCCAATGGGTTTCATTGTTAGCTGTCTTAGAAAAAGCTGTTCCATTTGCCCTCCAATCCTTTATTTAATCACACTTTGGAGAAAATTGCACATAGTTGGGTTCATCGAAACACACTGTAATGTTTTGTTAATTATGTCCCATATAACACAGCAGGCCAAATTTTTGAAAGACATAAAAGGTGAATAATCTTCCTGTCTGAATTTTGCTAAATGAATGTTATACCTAATCTTAGTAGTGCTTGCACAGGGGTTAAGCCCCTTTCTGGGTCACATTTTGATCTGTGCTCCTCACTAGCATAAATGAAAAGGATAGATCCTTCATTTCTTGCTAGGAATTTTGTTTTCAGAAAGACCGATTTTCCCACTAGTACTGAATAGGATTTTATACAACAACAAACTTACTTTTCATCTTATAGATTCTTGACAATGTCCATATCACAAGATCTAGAAACTCAGATCAATGCCATGCTTGTTTTAGAACATGATTAAAGGATACGTGATTTGATACTCCCTGCATGGTAAAACCAAATCTAAAAGGGCAGAAGCTTGGGATGCTGGCCCTGAGCTGCCTGTTTTTTGCCTTTGGTGCTATGAACACAGCCAGGGTACTGCAGAAGCAGGGCCATGAAGTATTGGACCCTCTAGTTAAGGTCTCTCTGCCAGCAGAGATCAGCTCTTTGCAGTATGGAACTGCCTTTACTTGTCAATAAATACATGGCTTCCCTTACGCAAGCTAGACAACCACCTTGCTGTTACTTTAATATTAAATTTGGTGGGTTTTTACTTGAATCTCTTGTCCTCATAAAAGATAGCTCTAGTCTTTGTTTAGTTATCCTGCTCTGTTTTCTGGTTCTTTGCATCATCAAGTTGCTGGGGTGCATCTTGGCTGCAGAGAAAGGCAATGACGTCCCACATCATGTGCTGGCCAAAACCTGCATGAGCAGCTTCTGCTGACATCAGTGTTACAATCACACATCTGGTGGCTCACATTTCTCTGCTACCCAGCTGAGTGGACAGTCTTTGGGAAATAAACAGACTGTGAAGTGCTATCAAGTTTCTGTCTCTCCTCAGCTGTTCCCCTCCCATGCTTCCCTGGCTTCCCTCCCCTTCCCATCTTCCTTCTGTCTCTATCCACAAGCCTAAATCCAAGAAGGATCAGAGTGATGTTAGAGTTTTTTAGTTTTGCTTAAAATTGCATTGTCAGTTTGCTGAAGGGGATGTGATAAAACAGCAAGGCAGTAAAGAGTATGTGGTAGTGTGTGAAAGCAGGGGATCAAGGGCTTAGCAGGGAATAGGAACAAAGGAATTTGAAAAGGAGAAAAATCCTGGGAATGAGCTTCAGGGGAAAGACATCAGCCAGAGCAGTATTGTGTTGTGAGGGCAGGTGCCATTAGTCTGAGGAGACAGGCTCAGGAAAAAGATGTAAGAAAAGAAAGAAGATCAAAGGAATTTGATAGTGAGAAGAAATATGGTAAAAGGAGACCTATAGTTATAGCAGTAATAATTATATAAATAGTTCAAGAATGCAGAATCAAACAAAGACACAGAAAGGAAAAAGATTGCACAAGTAATAAATATTTAGGATGGCTATACTGGAAGACAGACAGTATATATTATGGACAGACCTGGGGAATGTAAGGGAATAAGAATTCAGTTATAAAAGAAGGAAAAAATAAACAGATACAGATTTTGTGTTTACAAATGATGCCCTGCAAGACTTGATTTTACACACCCCCTTTTGTATTTAAATAGACTTTGACACTGGAAAAAAAAGACAACCATAATAATTACAAATAAAATTCAGTAGTATACAGCCAATGCTGAGAGATCAGTGTTAGAAAATAAGGTTCAAATATAAGAAGAAGATGCTAAGAAGAACTTTCCTTTCTAAGTCAGCCCCTGCACATGGTATTTAGAAAGAGGCATAGATGGCTTTAAAATTAATTTTTATGTCTATTTTGACATTTAATTGAAGCAATTTCTTATGTAAAAGTTTGATTTCTCTATCATACAACACTTATCAAAGTTAAAGCAGAGCAATTTGAAATGTCAGGATAATAAACCATGAAAAATAGGAATAAATATGCAGCATCTCAAGTTTTATTACAGACTTAACACGACTATGCGTTAGAAAAAGCAGTATGAATAGCTTTTGAGAGAAGAATGTGGAAGCTGGTAATCAAATCTGGAACAGCCTGCTGATTTGGACATGAAATTAATGTCTGAGCACTACTATATAACACTGGCCAAACACTTAGTGGGTTCTGAAGATTGCATTTACACATGTAAGCAGGTCATACATAAACAGAGATGCTCCTGCTGGCTCAAGAGCATTTCACAGAGCAGGAGGGAATAGAAGAGTACACAGAGAATGGAGAGTACAACTCTTAAAGGGCAAGGTGATGTTGATTGGTTGCAATCATCTAGTGACTAACATTAAGCTCTTAGTCTTTAAATTCATTAAAGAACCAAACAAAATAAATGTATATTTCTAAAGTTGTTAAACTAAAACTTCTATAAACTTAGCTGTGCCCTTTAAGTCATGTAGAAATGAAAAGCACTATTTCTTTGCTACTGTTTTACCTAGACTTAAGTAACTCAGACCATGATGGTTAGTTTAGACCTAAAAAGGATGAAAAAATGTTATCTCTGAAATGACATAGTCAGATTATTCATAGCATGCTGATACCCTTCTTACCCCAGTTCTTGTTATTGAATCCCTTCCACTCCCACCCTGCATTTCCCAGACTTGTGCTCCTTCTACTGTGCTTTCCACATGGCTCCAGGCATGATTAAACCTATTTGGTTACAGAACTACTCAATCTTCTCCCATTTCATATGTACCTATGCCCTTCAAAAATTGGGACCTGCAGAGGAAAACAGATAAATGACATCTTGTGTTGGAGGCAATGTATTGTAGAAAGCATGAAGCTCCCTACCTTGCTTTCATCCCTTAGGATGCTTGCCCATATTGCTGTGGCCTTTCTAAGCTTTTCCAATGGGGAAAGTAACCTTTCTTGAAAAGACAGTGTAATTAATCTTATAAGCAGAAAACTGTTCAACAATTAGCAAAATTCAGTGTAGATATGATTAAGAAAATACTACTAAGCTTAGAAAATTTCTCACCTGCTTGACTTCTGGTAGCACATGGAGGCTGGTCCAAATCCCATAGAGTCACATTGAATTAGAAGAAGTTTTAAGCTTAAGATTAGCCATCTGGCTGTAAGCTTGTATATAGAGATCAAGCCATAAAGCTTAGAAAGCAATTAGCTTGTCCTGAAATATATGCTTTTATCTGCTTACTGAATAATTTTCTAAATTCTGTACTGACTAGGACTTTGGAGCTGCCTGGTGTCATGTGAGTTGCCTTCATGTATTTCATCAAATGTCACACTGCAGAAATCTGCAACAGTACCTCCCATCCCTATCTCCCTAGGGTATCTTAGATGCCACCAAATTTCTCTGTCTAGTCAGCAGTTGAATTAAGGAATTGAGACACTGAACAGTTCAATCTGTGTCTTAATTGCAACATGAGTCTGCACTTTTAGTCAGTAATGGGACCCATCAATGTTTATCAGTGCATCACCACTGCAGAAGCATCTGTTCAGTGCATTCAGTGATTTTCAGGTAATTTTGTGCTCACAGAAATGAGTTCAGTGTTATTTATCAGCGACAGTCTTCTTCTTGATCAGAAGGCATTAATCTCACAGAAAAATAGAATAAAAAGGAAAAAATAATCAGAATTCTACCAAGAGGAGATGCGAGGATTTAAACTAATAAAGAGTGTAGCAGAAGAACAAATGGGTGTTAATTGACTGTCTTTAATATTAGCCTGAAAATTAGAAGCTTTGTTTTTTGCCAATTAATGGGGACTTGAGAAAGCCTAACTGAAATACTGGGAACATAAGTAAGATTTCAGATGAGACTTGATATATATAAGGAAGACATTCTCTGAGCTCAGCAATCCTATATCCAAAGAGTCTACACCACTCCCTTAAAAGCTTTGCTTGCAGGCATTTCCTTCCAGATATATTAGTAACAGGCCCAGGAGCTTACTGTTGACACAAAGACATTAAAGAATAAACCAGAGAACAAACCATACAAGCAACTCCCATTGTCCCCAAACAATTGTGACTTATCCCATCTAATTCTAGTGCTATGGTGAAGTGGGTGAGCATTTCTGCTAGATCAGAAAGCTGACAAGCTGGTTAAAGAAGACACATGTTATAGCATGAGATGTGAAAGCTACTCCAAACAGCAAAAGAAAACGGGCTTTTTAGCAGGTAACCTTTAATGCATATGAAATGTTTGGCAGTGTGTTGCAAAACAGGGGTGTTATTATCACTTTACATTTTGGTTACCTAGTAAACAAATTAGTCTACTATGACCCAAACGGATAAAAGCTATGTAGCTATAATAAAAGCTGATTCATATTTTCAGTGCAAAGTAGAACAAAACAGATCATTGCTGAATTTTAAATGAATTTTTTATTGGTAAAATCGGCTGTGCCACAGGCCTGAATCTATACAAATATGAACTCGTACAGGAACAGCCCATGACTCAAACAGTGAAGTGGTGTAGGTCGAGATGACAGCTACCACATTCAAACTAAATAAATCACACAGAATAGAATATTTGATAAGAAATAAACAGTGCAATAACATCTCCCTCTTCCATCTAGAGGGAAAAAAAGGAAAAAAATACCACAAGGGATTAATTCTTCCAAATCTCAGTTTTAGCTCCTCACATGCTAGCTCTTCAATGACTCCCTTACCACAATTCAAGCATAGTAATTTACAATACTTAAACTCCTCCCATATTTCATTCTTTTTTATACAGCCATTCAAATATGTGGTCTGGCTACCTAATAAAGATGATCTGGAAGTATACTGGAAATATTTTTCCTGTTTCCTTGCCACTCAGATTTCTTTATACCCACTATTTATGTTGGGAATTTGTTTATGAGTTTGCAAAGGTGTTAGAAAATTTATGTTTCCTACCATAAATAAAGGAGGAACAAGAAACAAGAATTCCACTGATTAAAATAAAAACAAACAAAAAAGAAAATTAAGGGTTAACACCCACCAAAGCAACCTCTTTGCTTTGATGGGGATGGAAGAAAAAAAGTAGTTGCATGATAATAATTAGTAATGTATAGAATAAAATTAGCATTGATAATTAACATTCAATTAACATTTATCTTTCAGTTTCATCTCTCCAGGGGCTCTTTAGTTTATATGTCACTGTCTTGTTCCAAGAAATTTCCAACTTCTTTTTTCTAGCATGACTACAACCCTTGGTGAGCTGATTATTGGCATGCTGAAATCATTATCATTTAATATTATCTCGTTTTCCTCCTGTGCTCCTCTACCTGCAGCAAACTGATAAACAGGTAAAAGGAAGTCCCTTATTACACAGTATTCCATTAAACTGTTGAAATGGTGGAAACTATAGTTTTGCCTGTATTGAGAAAGGTATAGCCTTACACCAGTGGGGTTATTAAGCACAATGAATTGTAGCATCTTATCAAATGACATTTGAACAAATCATCTTAATACCCTTCACAATTGATGGAGAGAAATAGGCCACTTAAGGCTCAGTTAATCTAATCCTAAAATGAATGTCTGAAATAGGACAGGAGAACCACAGAGTGCAAAGACAACCTAGGGTGGATACCTCAGGTACAGACCTCTGCAGAGTCATGAGGTTACTCTTAACCTACAGAGTACTCACTTCGGAAAGCCCTGAAGCACAGGTCAAGGGAAAATAGATGAAGATACTGGTGAAATATCACCATCTGCCTATCTCATTTTTATATTCCTCTCTCAACTTTCTTTTTGAACACCGTGAGAAGCAGGATTTTGGAGCACTGAACAGAAAAAGCCACTGTACTGTCCCCTGTATTCTGCATTGCAAGTATTGTTTATGTTTGGCTCTTAAGCTGTCCAAATATAACTGTCACACCATATGACTCTGCAGAACATGTATTCTGAGTGAGATTCAGGTCTTGCTGAGCCCAACACTGGTACCTAGAGGTGCACCACCCCAGAGCTTCCTGCAATGGAGTGATAGGTCCCTGCAAGACTTGTCGTCCTTGCGATACTCCTAACTTTGTTTCCAAACAGTTTGTGCCTCACGGCTTTTTGCAGTATGAAAAGTTTGGTATGCTGTTGGTACTGTAAAGAAAGCTGGCCAGTCCTGGCCTAGTGTGCCTGATCTTCTGCTGGGACGGTGGATATACTGGGGCAGGAATATCCTGTTTTTTCCAGTGTACAGTGCAGTGCACTACAACAGCCCTGACCTATGCCTTAGCCTGTTGCCACGGATAGTGTGTTAACACACCAGGTATATTTTCCTTTTGAGATACATCTTTGTGTGTTGGTTCTGCCCAACTAGGTAGAGCAAAGCTCCCTGAGCCTTGAAGATGACAGGACAATGACATAATTTGGATTTAGCTGGAAACAGAATAGACCTTTGTGAGACCTCGACCTTCCGTTTGAAAGTTCTTACCTTCCTCATAGAAAGCCCACAAATAAGTTTAAAATATTGGATATCACTTTAAATTGGATGATGCTACTGACTTAGAAGGTTAAGCAAATCTAGTTTCCCCAGATAGTTCAATATCAACTCAAAATCATAAAGTATGTGTTCAGACTTCAATCACGTACTCATTTAAGTCAAATAAGTAATTGAAGTATACAAGCATGATTGTATATCTCATGGGGTTTGATAGGACTTGCAGCCAAATTTAAAGCTACGTTCATATGTAAGGTCTTGGCTCATTGGACACCTTAACTGCACTAGATATTCCTTAATTTTTTTAACAAGTACCCCTGATGATCTTTCAGCCTTTTTTAATATGCCATCTTTTAACATTCATATACACTGGATGTTTCTTACCTTATCCAGTGAAAATACAAGGGGAACTCAAAAGTAAATGTAAAGCTGCAGAATCCATGGAAACAGTTTTATGTGAGTATGAAAGGCAGACTTTGATAGTGGGAAAATATTTTCAGTTAGGTGGCAGGAGAGGATGCACATATCTATGTATGAGAGTGAGAGAACTATGAGGACAGGTGCAGGAGACTTGGAATTTTGTTCATGTTGGAAAAATATTAAAAAAAAATATCTTATGAAGATTAAGTCTGAAACAAAAAAAAAAAAAAAAAAAGCCAGTATTTAAAGCAGTGAATGTAACAGAAATGTAGATGAAAAAAAACAAGTAAGCAAATGGAAAGCAAAAAATGGATGAAGCTTGAATCCCTGGGACTCTTCCACATGAGGATTCTCCAGTGGCTAGTTCTGAGTTTGGCCTTTTTTTGTTTGTGTTGTTGTTGTTGTGTTGTTTTGTTGGGATTTTTTGTTTGTGTTTGGTTTTGTTTTGTTTTGGTTTTGGTTTTGTTTTTTTTTCCTGAAGAATTTTTAGCAGAAACATATATTTATAAAGCTCAAAATAATATATTTGATTGAGAGCTCAGCTTTTATGAAATGTGGATGAAATTAGCTAATATATTCAAAGTTATAGAGGGTAGGTGGATAGACAGATTTGGCTCTAAGAAGTCATTCCACATTACATATTGTGTGCCTCCTGCCAATTCACGTAGGAGACAGCTTCATTGTGAAAGCTGTGAATTTTTTTGCTAGGTTAATGGTTGGACTTGATGATCTTAAATGTCTTTTCCAACATAAATGATTCTATGATTCTACGAATTGATCTCAACACCTCTTTCATGAGAAATCATATTCTCTTTCTCCAGAACAACTGCCCATTCGCTGTGCTGTGCTTATAGAGAGAAGTAGTGGATTTCCAGCTCATTTGCTTTTAATAACTCCACACTAACAGGATCTGGCCTAATGAAGTGAAAATTAATTGCACCAATTATTTTGGCTCACTTGTGTTTTAATCTCAGTGCTAGAGATTAAAATTGAATAGATTAATCATAAATGGAGTATTATTGGTTTTTCTTTTTCTTAAAACGTTAGTAATCTGCCCTTACAACCAGACAACATTTTGGTCCTGAAACCTCTCCTCCTCTCTTCCATAACTTCTTTGGGAGCTACTTTCTGTCTGGAAAAAAAAAGGAGTGGGCAAACGTCCTTTGATGCTGCAGGAAGACTGGGACATAAATAATCTCTGGAGAGTTTTTTCTAGTTGCTTGTGGTACATCATGCTTTCATCAGATTAACATGGGAAAAGGCAAAAATGGTCTCACTGATAGCAGGGTGAGGAACAAGTGAAAGGACAATCTAAACATATAGTTTATTGCCTAATTTTTAATAGTTACCTCTGCCAAAGTAATGCCAACCAAGTCCACTCCAGTGTAAGGTCCAATGTTTTGCTCACTGACTCTCCACTTTTCTTCAGACCTTAGATCACCAAGGATCTCTTTTCCCAGGATATTGTGAGCTTCGTCCTTCCTGGTGGGTGTTTTCTGGACACTTCTCTATCAAGCTCTGCAAGGACCTAGACTGTGTTCATTGCCCCAGCACACTGTGTAAGGGTTGGACAGTGCAGCTGGTCAGGCTGCTTTTGTAACCCTGAATCCATGGCAAATTTCTCCTTGCTGAAATATAACTGCAGGAAGTCCAGCAACATCTTTCTCCATGAAGAAAAATGTTCTACTTCCTAGTGCTGCTTGATCTCTTCTAGCCACAGCCATGTCTGTGTACCTTAACACTGCTGCTCTACACCAGGCTCCAGGAGTTGTTCCTTCACAGGTCTCAAGAATAGCCCTGGTTGTGGTGGCAAACAGGTCACCCTTGTCTGAATCCTTCCTCTGCCATGCACCACTGCCAGCAGGGTCAGGATGGGGCTTAGGGGTAACTGAAATCCCAGTTATCCTGGAACTTTCTCCATGGGACTGGTATTACTCCCACTGCACATGGAATTCAGACTGCTGTGAATACCCTCCAGTTGCTTCCTCAATGGCTACACATGCCTCTGCACCTTATGTTATTTTTTCCTTAAGTCATGTTCTGTGCATTTCTAGCTATCTGTGTCCCTGCCCATGCAGGGGGGGTGGAACTAGATGATCTTTAGATGATGATCTAGGGAGCTAGATGATCCCTTCCCACTCAAACTGTTCTATTATCTATGATTCTATGAGCCTATGATTCTATTTTTCAGGTGTAAAGAAGAACCTTAAACATACTCAGTCATTATCTGAGAAAGTATAATTTATAAAATACATTTTTCTGCATAAATTCTTTACTGTAGAAATCTTTGGAATCTGTTGTACCATTGTCCTTGTGTTGCTAGAGTGTTATTTTGAAAGATAACTAGTTTTCATCTTCTTTTTCCTTGTAACAGTAATTCTAATTACTGTAAAATACTCAGAAGTTATCTGGATGGTGATTAAAATCATGCAACCATCTGAAGTTTAAAATATCAAGTCAACCTATGCCATTTATTATGGTAGATTTTATTGTCATTTTTAGAGATAAACAAAAATCAATTTGTATTATCTGATATTCAGATCTTCACTTATTGTTCTCAAATGAGGATGCCCTTTAAGTTGACAAGCTTAGAAAATGAACACAAGTAAAGTATGAATAATAGTAATAAATAACAATGAGCAAGTTTAGTTTTAGTCTCAAAGTTATATCAAACTGCTAGTTAATTATATGGAGAAAATGCAGTCATGGCTGTGGGCAAAAATTACTGTTCAACAATATTTGCACAAATAGCAGATAGATGGACAGGTAGATGGATAGATAAAATTAAAATATTAAAAATATGAATCTTCATAGAATCATAGAATCATAGAATGTCAGGTCGGAGGGGACCTCAAGGATCATCCAGTCCAATCTTTCTGGGTACTACTGTAGTTTATATGAGGTGGCTCCACACCTTGTCAAGCTGAGACTTAAAACCGTCCAATGTGGTGGTATCTACCACTTCCCTTGGGAGACTATTCTAATGATTGAAAAAAAAAAAAAGATTAAAAATTTACCTCTTGTGTCCAATCAGAATCTCCCCAGGAGCAACTTGTGCCCATTACCCCTTGCCTTCTCCATGTGTCTCCTTGTAAACAGGGAATCTCCACCTTCTTGGTAGCCGCCCTTCAAGTATTGGAACATGGTAATAGTGTCTACCAAGAACCTTCTCTTCTCAAGGCTGAACAAATCCAGTTTTCTCAGCCTCTTCTCATCTGGCAGGTCTTCCAGTCCTCTGATCATCCTTGTGGCCCTTCTCTGGACCCTCTTCAGCCTGTCCACATCCTTTTTGCAGAGCGGGACCAAAACTGAACTCAATACTCCAGGTGTGGTCTGACAAGTGCTGAGGAGAGTGGGATGATGACTTCTTTATCTCTGCTGGTGATGCCCTTGTTGATGCAGCCCAGCCTCCTGTTGGCTTTCTTTCTTGCTGCAGCACACTGTTCACTCATGTTAAACCTGTTATCCACCAAGACCCTCAGGTCCCTTTCCACAGGGCTGCTCTCCAGCCAGGTGGATCCCAATCTGAACTGCGCTCGTGGGTTATGTGTTCTCAGGAGCAAGACCTTACCCTTCTCCCCTTTTAACTTCATGAAGTGCCTGCTAGCCCACACCTCTAGCCTGTCTAGATTGTTCCATACTTGCTCCAGTATGTGTTTCTACTTGGTCACAAAAATGTAA
Source organism: Hemiprocne comata (assembly GCA_020745705.1). Classification (NCBI taxonomy): domain Eukaryota; kingdom Metazoa; phylum Chordata; class Aves; order Apodiformes; family Apodidae; genus Hemiprocne; species Hemiprocne comata. The sequence continues at coordinate 12,590,232 of CM036587.1, forward strand.
AATGCAGGATATTAATTACTTGGTACTCTGGGACAGTTTTATAAGATTTAACATCTAATATGATGTAAGAAAGATAAATTGATAGATAGGTATGTAAGCTATATATATAGAATATATTGTTGCGTAAAGATAGAATAGTAGATTCTGTACAGAAATCTTTAGGTTCAATAACAGTGTTGTTATGAATTCTAGTAACATATCTTGAGCTCTTTCAAAAGCTAGAATTTCTCCCACCCCTTTCTGCACAAGGTTGACAATACCCAAAAATCTAACTTCACTTGGTGATGTAAAATCAAGCTTCTCCAATTGCGTGTTACTTGGAAGAATTCTCAAACTTCTCTAATTTCCCTGCTTATCAAGGACAAGGTATGCATTTTGCCCTTCATTGTCTGAGAAATCCTACAGAGCAAATTTTCATAGTTAGAGATAATTTTTCTCTATCTTTTTATTAATTTATTGAAGAAGTCCCTCCTCACTCAGATTTTCATCCCTTGCAGGTAAGTGTACTTACCTGTAAAGTGGATAGTATCAGTTTTATAGAATTCTTGTTGATTTTTCAAGTGTTTGTTGAATCCCTTTATCATTTTGAGTATCTATCTGTATCTGTATCTGTATCTGTATCTGTATCTGTATCTGTATCTGTGTCTGTGTCTGTGTCTGTGTCTGTGTCTGTGTCTGTGTCTCTATCTATACTTACAAACTCCATGTATATGTGTAGTTGATATGTCTATGGAAGTGTAAGTGTAGGTATACATATATACCCTAATATTACTGTAGTAAAGCTGGTAGCCCAGTAACCTGCTGCTTCAATAGCAGATGACTTTGTCAGTCTTTAAGCATTAGTAGAAAACATACCATGGTGGCTTGGTCCTAGAACAATTAAGGTATTTTTTTATTTGCGATTCCTACCTAAAATAGTTCAGGAGAACGAGTTACTGTGCTTGACATTTTGGGGAAAAAAATGAGCTTTTTTTTCCTTTCAGACAGTTTAGCAATATTCTGAAACGATAGGCTTTCTGTTTTTCTTCTCTCTGATATCTAAAAGTTGTAAGTCTGAATCACAAAGATCACTCTCAGGGTTATGAGATTTTAAAACATAAAGCTCAGGTGGCTTTGATCCCTTCCCCTTCCTCAGACAGGAGGCAAGACTTGTGTGCACATGGTGCAAGACAAGGACCCTGCTGCAGAAATGGTTTTTAACTCAGACGGTCAGCTGAGATTTATTTAATGCATCCAATCCTTCCCTTTCTCTGTTTCCTACAACCCTGCTAGTATCCCAGGCCTAAACCACCTTCACAGAACCTAATTTTGTCTTCAAGTCCTAACTTTGATTCTGCTTCTTCATCTTTGCAGCTTTTCCTATCTGAGGGAAAATACAAGGTTAAAAAGAACACAAGCTTTAACTGTTTTGAGGAACAGTTCAAAGTTACAAATGGTTGCATAGATACAGTAGTTTTGTTGTAAGGTAGAATATTATGTAATTAACCTAATTCTATGTATTGTATTCCTGCCATAACCACTGATTTGAGGAGGAGGGTCACGGTGCCTGAGTCTCTAGATCTGGTCTCACTTGGCACAGCCTGAGAGCCACTTTCCTTCTGCAGAAAGCTAAATCAGCACTTCTCCTTCCTTGGCACAGCCAGAAGTGTACAAATATACAGCCTAAACTCTTATCTTTGTGCAGAATAACAGTCCTGAGAATAAACTCAAAGTCAGCAAGTTCCACATACTCTCCCTCTATATATAGAATACTGCTGTCATCCTACTTCTGTTTGACTCCAGCTTCCAGGTAGAGATCTCACCTCCACCTGGAATCTGCAGGAGTTGTCCTTTATGATGGGGTTTTGTCATGCCCCGTGCTGGAAAAGTAAGTAGTGACCTAGAACTCAAAGGCTAAATTTGACGTGGTTGAGTAAGCAGGGGTTGTGATATTTTCTAGAGTTCTTGTTAGAATGCAGATGTTTGACTGTTACACAGTTTCTCTATTGCTCATTGAATTTTTTTTTTATTCTGGCAAACTAGTTGCTTAATTCTGCACTAAACACCTTTAACATAAAGGCTACTGAGTTGAAAAGAGTTTTCCTTGCAATTGTGACTTTCCCCCCCAAAAAATAAAAAAATAAGAAAATTATCTTGCTCCTACTCTTGATGCTATCCTGGCTACCAACTAGAGGGAAAATTAAACCTTCCAGTTGATATAAATCATTCTATGGTCTACGTCCTCCACTGCTAAATGCAGAGTAATACAAAATCCAGGAATATTCAGTGTGGTAAAGAAGAAGGAGTAGAAGTCTCAATATACTTCTCTCTTGTTTCTCACTTGTTTCTTGGTGAATGCATGTTAGTTCTCCTTTGGGTTCCAGCTGTTCCTCTGAGACTCAAAAAATATGACAGCACCACTTGATGATTTGATATTTGATTTTCGTGCAATAATTAGATGGCTTTTCTTTCCCCTCAGACTGAGAAATTCACTTCTTCTATTCCAAATATGGAACATCTGTCAGAATAGAAGGATCATACTTGCCATCACAAAAGATGCCTCAGATTTGATTGCAAGGGCACTTGTGTATGAATAAAATCATTCGAGTACAAAAGTATTAACCAAAGTCTTGTATACCATTTAAATGACTGATCGATGGTGATGACTGATGATTGCTGTACATTAATGCCTGAAGCTCTATCAGGCATAAAAGCAGTATTCTGTCTGGTAGATAAGAAAAAGGTTTTGCAATCTATACACTGCATTCAGTGAGAGCATATGAGGTCTTTTCACTTTTTGGTTTGTATTTTGCCCCGGGTCTAAAATGGAAGCTGTTTTCTTTACACTAGCCTCAACCTTGCATTGGGAGTATTTTGTAGCAGGCAGAACAGTGTGTCCCATAGCCACTTGCCCACTTTTTGAACTGCCTTCCTTGCCTTCTACGTGTTGTCCTAAGGGTCATTTGGAGGAGACATCTAAGCAGCTGTAGTAACATGTTGTGAAGCTCGTTAAGCAGTAACAGCCTCAGGAAACAGCTGCTCTGAGACAACCAGTCAAACCAACTTCAACTTCCCAGACATTAAAATATCATTGGTATTGGTAAGCTAATTCAACTGTATTTCTTAAACTTGCCTATGCTGTTAATCTGCTAACTGGAGAGAGGTTTGGGTGATTTCCACCTTCTAAAGTCAATATGGTGGATGTTGTTGTGATATAAATCTAACCATTTTTATTTTGTTCTTGGTGCACTCTTTTCACGAAGGGAAAGTCCTGGGAGGGCTGACATACATATCTGTTATTTATTGTGTGTGTGACGATTTTAAGCTAGTATCACAGATCCCTTCTTGAAAGTGTTCTGCACAGAGATGTGGCTAAAATTGCAATCCAAAGGAACTATCAGTTTGAGGGTTTTTTTTTGTCTCAAACGATGCAAATACTTAAATGGCAGTCTTTAATCTATATGCAAAACTTACTTGTATAACCTGTGTGATACCTATTTTTTTTAATCTGTATGATGCTTTATATAGAAATTCTACTTTCTTTAATGCAGTAGGACTGCATTTAGTACAATGTAAAACATGAAGAGTTTTCTTCCTTAAAATAATTCTACAGGCCACAGAACTCTTTTCCTCATGTATTTGAATGTAAGTTGTTCCTCTAATCACTCTAAATCTCTGTAAAGTTCCTTGACTGGATCTTTTATTTCCCTTATACTGGCTAAAAAACTGTGTCCTCTAATTCAGTGGGTTCTCAGATAAAATGTGGTTTGAATTGATGAGATACTGCAAAGCTGCTTAGTTCAAACTGCAGACAAGACAGAAACCTCTTATGGTAAATGTAGTAATAAATGCTTCAAGTGAAATAAATGTTTACCTTTGGAAAACTCAGTTAAGATCTAAAGACTCTTGCCTACTGCTTTGCCAATATGGCAGTACATTCAAATGGAAGGTGACAGTCTAGTATTTCATGATAAATTACTGAATGAACCCTTTATAAATGCATTATTTCAATTGCTTTGTCTATGATTAAGTGTTCGAGCTGTGTTTTATTTATATTTTTACCATGTTAGTGAAGCATTACCTCATTAAAGTGAGAGTATTTTAAGAGATAATTCATCTGACCCAGAAAATGTTTTGAAAAAGATTTTTAAAAATGTGATATGCCCTTGTCTTTGCTGAATGTTCACTTGTTTCAGGCTTCTGTCAGTATCGCTTGCTATGGTTTGCTGAATAAAACCATTCCCTTAGAAGAAAATCAAAGGTGAGGCTTGACTTCCCTCCCTCCCCGAAATTCATGAAAGAATAAATTAAAGGGCCAATCCCACAAGCTACGAGTGGCTACTCACTCTGTTGGGATGTGAAAAACTACGATCAGGCACATGCCCTCTCTTTTTGGCTCAAAAAGTTGCAACCCCTGTTACAACTGTTTTTGCTGTGTAGTCGCTGTGTCCTGCAGTCAGACAGGTTGGGTATCGAATTAGTCTGACCTGGGCATGGGCAACTCAGACTCAAGCCCACTGAGTGTAGAGTGTCCCTGGTCCAGTGAGCCTTGCCCAGCAACCTGATTCAGGCTGTCTCTTTTTCTTTTCTCTAAATCCCATGCTGGACATACAAACACTTTAATGTGTTGGTTTTTTCAGTAGAAATGACAAATACTGGTCACCTTTTGCTCTGCTTTACCATTTGGTTACTATCTGTGCTCCCAGCATTTTCTTGTACTTTCCTTGCTTGTATTTTTTTTTTTGTTGTTGGAACTTTGATAGTTCCAAAGCTGTTGTTTAGCATAATTCTTCTATGATCTTCTCTAGCTATTTCTAGGGAAGGTTTTCATCTGGTGCTCATTGATGCCATGATGATCTAAATAAGTAAAGTATTATCCAATGTGATGAAAGCAAACTACAAATTTCTTGAGATTTTGGATGTCTGGATGTCTGGATGTCTAGAAGCTTTCTGTCAGAATGAAAACTAGGTAATCAGGTGTCATTTACCATGCTTGAAATTCTTGAAGTTGTGTCACAAAAATAAGCTGCAAGTTCTCATGTACATTTGATGAAAACTGCTCATCATCTTGTAAATCACTTGGAAATGTATCAAACACAGGACTTGGCACACTAGTCTGTTCAAATACTGTATAGAGCCTTGTTCTGAAAAAAATGTAACAAAATAAACATTCTGTGTGTTAATGGGCAAAGAAAGAAGGGAAATTTAATACTGGGTGAACACTGTAAAATTAATTGAGTGATTTGAAGTTTATTTGGTTCCAGGATTTTAATGTAGGCTTATATAATAATGATTACAAAATAATAATGGAACTGTATCACGTCATTAAAATGGATCATCTTAATGATTCATTGAGTTGTAGTTAGTAATTAATAGTTTGCTACTACTTTGCTATTTAGAAGATAATGTTATAATTCACACTTTAAAATAATTTGAAGATGAAATAAACAAAAAGCAAGTATGCATTTTTTATCCCTTCATATTATTGCATAATTTAGAAGGAAGTGGCACATGAATGGAATAATCAGCAGATCCAGCATACTGTTTTAAAAGCAGTCAAGCTCATAAACATATAAAGAATTTCAATCTGGAGGCCCTTCTGATGCAATAAACCCAGTTGTTTGAGGCTTTTTAATGGGAGATAGATGTTTGTATTCTGTGAGCATTGACTCTGTTAACTTCAAGACTGGGGAATCTCTGAAAGACAAGTGGCTGTCAAACCCTGCTGTGAATCCCACAGTGACTTTTCTCAGAAAATTGTTTACTGTTAGTGGGATCCAAAACACAGAGATTTTCGTGAAGACTGACAGATACTATCATTTTTGGTCACTGCTAAAATGGCAAGACCAATTCATTTCAGTAAAGAGAGTCAAGGGAGATGTTTCCTTAGAAAATGAGGTTAATATTCTCCCCATAGAGGAGCAAGTTCACATACAGAGATATGGCTGGAGGCTGCTGTATAACCCATGGTTGTTTTGTTGGTATCTAAACTATTTATAGGAATGGAAATGTTAACCTTTTATGTAAACAAAAAGGACGAGAAGTTCTTAGGAAGCAAATTATGTTAACACTCCTGCACTTCACCCATTAGTTTTTCTCTCAGAATGACTTTGCCAGAGCCTTTTGAATCAATGAGAGTTTTGTCAATGACATTAGCACAGTTTGGATCAGATCTATAGAGTTTTATAGTATATTACACAGAATATGAATTACTGAAAACCTACTGAAACCATTTATCCAGCATTATTTAGGAACAAATGAAACTCATAGCTTTTGAAATTGCACACATCTCTCTTTGTCTGAGGTTCACTGGGAGGTAGAAACCCTAAAATATGTGATTTATGTTCACAGTTAGATACTTAGTCATTTAAATAATTGGATCTGTACATACAATTTACTACAACTGTAAAATATGCATGCATGGTTTTGGCAGCTTTAAAATGAACTGGCAAACCAGGATGTTATCCTTCCATATTATGTCCTTTGCAGCATATGATTTACTCATTTACAAAAGAGTTGTAGTAGGCAATTAATATTAATATGTTGGGAGCTGCAACAAAGCTCCTTAAAAGTGGTGGGCATAACTTTGTAGTCCATTCAGGCTAAATGAAAGAGCAATTAAGTGAGCCTCTCGTTTGAAGTAGCTGAAGCTACACAACATAGAGCATCTTAAACCATGAGCCTGCTCATGCTGGTGAGTACTCTGTCAGCTTTGCTGTGCTCTGCCTGCAAATACAGTGCCTAATTCTTGTCTTTTAATGGCAGCTGTGTGTAAACATGGCGTGAGGGAAGAAATATGCATGAAAACTCCAACAACATCCAGTGAATAATTTTTGGTATGAACCTGAGAGGAAAAGGCAATTGAGACAAAGAGATATTTTGGTTTGGATGCTGATGGAAATTGGGTTTACAGCCATGGACAAAAAGATGTTTCACTGTTATTTGTTTGGTTTTTTTGCTTTTTTTTTCTTTTTTTTTTCTTTTTCGTAAGAAAAATCTGATGTCAGGAAAATTCTGACCTTGACAGAAGTACTTCCTCTTTACAGACACATTCTATAAAACGTACATTTCAACTTTTTGATTCTCAAATGGTAACACCTTTCACCATGTTATACAACATTATCATGTTGTTAATTGTGTCCTTAGGCTGTGTCTGTCACATCACCAGAAAAATGAGAACAGGCTTATTGTGATCCTAAGATGTTTGTTGTGCAGTATCCCTAATAGTGTAAAGTGTCAGTTTAGTTTTCTAATAACAGAGAGGAATATTTTAGTATTGCCAGGATTTACTTGCCAGGAAAAGATCAGTTCACTCACAGAGCCAATGCAGATCAGGTATTTGTTACAGACCAATTGCCTCCAAGGTGATGGCCATGTAACCTTTTCCTGTGTCAGGGCTAACTTAATGAAGCCTGGTGTTTTCCCCTGTTTATCTCAGACAATTGTTAAGACCCACCAGGATGGCTTGTGTGACCAAATGTCTAGAGTTACATTAAGAATCTTACAGATGAAAATTCCCCCTTTTTTGTTTGCTTAGCAATTTTACTGCTAATTCAGTTTTCCTAACACAGGACAGAGGTTATGGAGAGGGGGAAGGAACAAGCAGTTATGGGAGGGGATGACTTTTAGGTTTACTCAAGCAGCTCTTCTGCAACGACTGTTCAATGAGAGCCAATGGTGAAGCAGTGGGACCGCAGGCACACCTCCTGGGGTCTGCAAGAGTTGCATCAGGAGTAGAAGGGACCCCCTAAACAAATTTCTCTGCACTGAGCACCATGTTTTGGAATGTAGGTAACTTAAGAAGAGTAGCTGTTTCCAAAATCACTTTGATGAGGATCAGCGTTTCTAAATCCAAAGTGTCACCAAGCCTAATTCAGAGACATACTAGCCATTTTTATGCAATGCTGCACTTCAGTTAAGACCTGGATTAGTATTGCATCTGCTGTAGGGGCAAGAGTTCACCCAAGCTCTCTTACCTTTCTTTTCATACAATACAATAATATATTAAAATTTAATTTTTATTTTCTCAGTGGTTTTGCATTGCCACCGTTTTGCATGTCCTTGCACCCTAAATCCCTGAGTATGAACTATATGAATGCTAATAATCTTGCTTTCTTGTACTGTAAATACTGGAAAAACAGCTGTGTTTTTGATGGCTTGATTTCATTTACACAGTAGGCAATAAAACACAATCTATTTCAAATAGATTATTTTAGGAGCAGAAGTTTAGGACGATCTATTCATATCATTAACAGTGTAGTCCTCTGCCTTGATATTGATTGAGTTCCTAAGTATTGTCTTTTAAAAAGAGGAAGAAGGAAAAAAGCAAAATACCCTTTTCTATTATTCATTTTATACCCATCATTATATAAAGAAATAATGTTTATTTATGTGATACTAAAAGAAAAATATGGGTTTTTTTTTTTTAGTTTTATGGAAAGACTTGATAGTTTCTTGGCAATCAAATCTCAAATATGTCCTTGCAAAGTGTTAGATCTTTTTACTTGTATTGAAAGAAGAACGAGAATATGATTTTAACAGATAAACCAAGGAAGTGGGAAACTTCCTGCTGAATTTCAGTTAATGGTGAGAAAATAATCAATCATAATAAGATGTTGCCACTATAAGCTTAACCATTTTAAGCCCTCTGGGTAAATAATGCTGTGTATTTCATCAGCACATCAGTCCAGAAACTCTTTCTAAAGAGTAGAACTTAATTAATTATTAGATTGCTGAAAAGTGTGTCTTGATTAGGAAAGCAGAGGCACAAAACATTTCTTGGAAAAAAAGAGTAGCTGACAATTGTTCTATAGTATCTTAAAAGCTGAGTGTTATGCTGTCTGTCTCCATCCTTTCCTATGCTCAATAAAATAAAGCAGTGTCAAGGCACATTTTAGGACAGTAAATACCAAGACAGTTATAACAGCAGCTTCAGTTACTAGAAAAGTGATTCAAACACTCTAACCTTTGCAAAAAAGAAAATAATTTTTATGCCTAATTACGTGTCGAAGATGAGTCTGAAAGAGTAAAAATTGAGGCTTTCCTTCTGCTTCCAGGAGATGAGATTCTATCCACTCCACTGTGGAGTGAGGAGAGCAATGCCACCACAGCAAGGACCCTACAGCTCAAGCTATTTTTACCTGAGCTGGGAAAGTGTTTCCTCTGCAAGTAAGAGTGGTCCCTCCTTATGCTACAAGGAAGCGCCACAAACTGCTTTGTGATTCAAGTTTCCCCTGTATGTATGAATCACACAAACATGATCAGACCTTTCCATTTTTAAAACCCTGGAAAATCACTTGGTATGATGAAAAGCACAAAGAGGGGAGAAGGGGACTGATGTAGAACCCATCTGCCAGAACTGGATGAATAATTTATTCCTTGAAATTTGCTCACCTTTCTTTTTGCAGATTGGCTGCAGTTTACCCTCTTGTTTCAATTAGTATTATTTGAAATTATTTGCTGAATAATTTCTGCAGTTAATTCCTGATCTGCATATCATTCATAAGCAGTTGGATAGCAATTCCTGTTAAACATTCAGGATGCCTCAGCTAATTATTGTGGGATGTGCAAGTCACACTGTACCATAAGCTGAGCTGAACTAGTGTTTCTCAGCATACTTTAAGACTGTTCCTCCTTGTGCATGAAGAAGATTAATTTATTTAGATGTTTAAATAAGATCCAAACTGGAAGCTTTAACAAGCAACAGTAGTGAATGGATGAAAGGTAAAATTTTCTTGTGAGCTAAAGACTAATGAAAAGAGAAAGATAGAAAGTATTAGTATTCAACTGTGACATCTAAGATAAGATCCACAGACCTACACCTCTGTTTCAGTCCTACCTTTTTGTGTTTAAACTATTCTCCGTCTCTGAACAATCATAGGAATATTTTGCCCTTGGCTCCCATTCAGTATAGTTAAGCATAGACCTTACTGTTCCTACCTAAACATTCCCTTCAGGCTTCTCTCTCTTGTGTACTTTGTTGCTCTTACAGAAAGCATCACTATCCTGATGGTTGCTCACACGTACATCACTGGCAGCACCTCCTGGTTTATGTAATTTCTGATGTTCTGCCTCAAACTTGCCAAATCCTTCTAATTAGGGTCTGAAGAAAAGCTCATGGCAAAAAAGGTCCCACCAGGTTTTTATCCTCACCTATCTTGCTGTAAAACCTTTTTCTTCTGAGATTAACACATTTTGACTTGCCCAGTAGTATGAATTAAAAGTTTTACTGTGAGCTTTGTTCCTGTAGTCTATTTCCTCCTTCCACCGGCTCAACTTTCTGTTTCTTTCAAAACAAGTAATGGCCCTTCGTGGCCTGCTTCTACTCCACCTATCATTTCTCAGTTGTTTGGATGGACTATGGTGCTGGCTGCCTTCAACTCTTGTGATAAATCTTTGAAGCAGTCTTCTCCATCTTTTTGTGCTGTTCTATGTTGCTCTCTCCTAAATCTACAGAGGAATTTCCCTTCACCACCTATAAAACTGAGACTTCATCATCTTGCAACACCATTCTTAACACATATGTTATGGCCACTATTAATAATTTTATTGTATTTCTATCCTCATTCTTCTCTCTTCCCAATACTCAGTTACTTTGCCTTATAATAAGATTGCAAATTCTGGGAGCAAGAGTCACCTATTTGTTCTTTATCCATACAGCATTCACCACAATGAACACTCAGTTCAGGACTGCATTCTTGGAGTGATACAGGTGGGAAAAAAATTAAGCTTTACATACACAGAATGCAAGCTCTTTTTAAATTTTAGTATCAGTGATTTTCAATGGGAGAAAGTGAGATTTTGATTACTACTACTTCATCAATTGGATAAGTTTAAGAGGATTGAATACTCCTGAAAAGCAAAGTAGAAAACTGAGTGATTCAGTCAGCAGATGAAAACATCAAGAAATAATTTTAAAAGTGATGGTACACCCATCTGGACTTAATGATTTCTGAATGAAGAAAAACCATCTAGGAAAAGGATTCAGGTCTCAAAGTAAGAGCTGATTAGAAGTCTGATCTGTTATTGAAATCCGCACTTTCCTGTGTGTAATTGCCTTTGAAAAATGTTCAAATGCTGAAGGTTGAAAAGTAACATGCTGTGCTCATAGAGATCAGTGTTTGCAATTAATATACAAATTCTCAAATTTTAACTTGGTTTATTGCCGTTTTACCCCACATACAAAATTAATAATGAGAGCAAGACAGGTTATTAAGTGCTACAGAACAGTATATATATTAATGTTCATTAAACAATATTCGCCTTGACCTAACAACCTTAGAGCATTAATTGTATTTCAGATTCTTTAGTTTTCTTATGTATATGTATATAAGAAAGCTATGGGAAGTCCTCATTTCACTGGTCTTTAGAGATTTACAATGAAAATGTCTACAGTCAATTGAGAGAAAGAGGAGTTTACTGGGATACCAATAATAATAACATAATTGATTTTAAAGTTTGGGATAAAGTGACTCACATTTGATCTTCAATTAATATAGAAGGAATCCATACATTTGCATCTAAGGGAAATCCTTTCTCCATCCTGCCTCTGATCACAATTTTGCCAGGTTTTAAAAAGTTCAATCTCTTTCCTTTTATGAGCTTCCATGTTTTTAAGTGTGTTCTATTTGTTACACTGCCCTAAGCATACAGGTATCAAATATCCCCAGTAAAAGTTTTCATTTCACAGAATGAACAAAATTTTTGTCTTCATGTGAAGGGAGACAAGGTGACCATCTTTTAGCCTATACCATTCTTTTATTCTCAAGAATCTCTGCTTGCACCTTGACTTTGTGTCTTTTTGCTTCTGTAGAAAGCCCAGACTGAGACCTTCATCACCTCCTGTGGACAGGATATTATTGCTATGGTTATTATTTTTTGCCTTCAATGACCCAAATACCATGTACACAGCAGTCCAAAGACAGAATGTGCCAAGCCATAGAATCTGTTACTACTTTATATAGTCATAAAAGTGTGTTTATCTGCAAGATCATCAACTTCAACAAATTCACTTGGTTCTTGCTTCTAACTTTCTAGACCATCAGATTAACTGTTACTGTCTTAATAAATTAATGAATAAGAAACATTTATGACCATAATTTTAATTGATGTTTAGAATTAATAAGTGTATTTCACAGGAAATAGTCTAATATCTGATAATGATTTTTTAATAATTCTGTCATTAAATTTGCACCATAAACTTACTTTAGCTTGATATCTTACCTTCTGAGCTGTGTTTTGAGATAGGACTTCAGTACCTGTAGTTCAGATACCAAGTTTCAGTTTCAGTCTTCATACAGTCTCATTCCATATTGCCTTACTGCATCTTGCCTTTAAGGATCACAAAATTAGGTCCTCAAGCAAATTCTATCATAAATCAAAGTACTTCACCTGTTTACATTGTGGATATTTCATGTTTCTGTTTTATGTATCTAATTTCTGTCTTTCATTATTGTACATGATGTACACATCTTGTGAAGTGTTTTGGGATGTGTAACGTGAAAGACTCTGTACAGGAACAACTGTTTTCGTATTAGAGAGAACTGCAAGAAGACAGATTAAACCTTCAATTAAACAACAAATTTGCCTATGTAAAAAGCTCATAGGAAGGAGTTTAACAATGTTCATTTTTACGAGGTGCTAATGTTTTTGGAATCAATTATTCTGAAAGTTCATCTACTTTGTTTTACAGGTAAAGTAATAACTCAGTTGTTTCAGAAAGGGGCCACGTATTCTTTACATAAAGTTCCACTGTAAAAATCTGGGTACTATTTCTTTTTAAGTTGTAAAACACTTTGGTGTGAGAAATCAAAATACTCATAAAAGGCAACCACAGTATGTTATAAACCACCTTTATGGTTCATTATAGGTTTGGTTTAATGCTGTTGGATTAACACTAAAGGTTAATGTTTGCATAAAATATGCATGATTAGTTTAATACTCTGGAACTCTGATCAGGTTCTCTAATATGAAAAGGAGTGACATGATACATGGTTAAGGCTGACACAAATAGAAGTGTGATAAATTTTCAACAAAACTGGTCAAGGGTATTTTCAAAATCCTCACTTATGTTCTAACACTTCAAAGCCAATCTGTGCCAATGGGAGATTTTGTGTTCAGCTCTCATAATTAAACTGTTTTCTGGCTGCAGGAAGTGCATGCTTTTCTCATTTGCAGTGTAGTCAAAATACTAGGGAATGATACTTTCAGATTTCCTTGTTGCATCCTTTGAGCCACAGATACTGTGTTTTAAGCATTGTTTAACTTTGTAATGCTTTAGATTGCCAAGATAATAGTATTTTTTATGCATAGACTTGGAAATCTGAATCTAACTAGCAGATTTCACTTATTGCTTGCCAAGTGTCTGCCTAAGCTCTTCACTTAACAAATGATTTATAAATTTATGATTTATTCTTTCTAAATTGTGTCTTTATGATGCCTCAGAGATAATTACAGTTAGACATTCTTTCATGCTGCCAGGGAAGAATAGTAAATGTAGCATGCGTTTGGATAAATATCAGCCATAAAACTCAGGCCATGAACTTTTGCTGCTGTCAGGGGTCTGGATAGCAGATAATGAGACAAGCCTATGGGCTATCATAACACAAACAAATAACACACTGTAATAATAATGACATATGGACACAACTACAAGTACATGTGCATGTCCCTGTAATGCATTGATTTATATGGTTATGCACTGTAAAGCTATCAGTTCAGGTTTTGTTTGGTACACCTCTGGGTATGAATATTCAACAGAGAAGTACTAGTAACCCTTGACTTTTTTACAACCTCAGTGTGAGTCACGATGGATATTATAACCTGCACTCACAATGATGATTGAATTAAAAAGTGAATTAAAAAAAAAAAAAAAAAAGGTAGAAATTAAATTAGGCTGGAGTGCTTTAACTGATACTCTTCTTTCATCTTGCACATGTGCAGTATGTTAAAATAATTACTTACATACTCTTAAAATGTTGTTTTCCAATGCACAGAATAGACTGACATTTTTATTTTCAATTTTCAGTTGAGATCCTGTGCCTTATTTACTACACTCCCTCTATTTATTAATTTTTTTAAAAACTTGGATTCTTTTAGACATCCAATTTATACAACTAATGGTGTGGCCACAGTTAGATACGAATTTAAATAAGTGTCCATTCATAGATGTAGTAGGGCAGGCAAGGCCTCCTAAGGCCAGCATCACTGCTAACATTTGTGTAGTATATAACTATGGCCTTAAGTAAGGCAGGTGACTCCCTTCACAATTAAAAGTGAAGAGTTTGGTAAATGGGACAGCAAAGTCAGGAGGGAACTCAGTCCTCACGGCAGTGTTTTCTCAAACGTTTAATGTAAGTCTAATTTGGACATTCTTATCTGAGAAATGCAATAGGATATATGTGCCTGACAAATGCCTGCTACAGGTCAAGATCCTGTTTCAGAGAACTGGACTACCCTGTGAACTTATTTTAGAAGTCCCAGGATTGTCTATCAAGGACAGAACTGTACCCTTCCCCCAGCTTTTATCTTGAAAGTACTTGTAACATTGTTGCTTTCAGGAACAGAAAAGACATCCTAACAAACATAACATTATTCTACTTCACATGTGGAATTACAGCCTAGCAAATTGAAATTTGAGTAAGCAATAAGCCAAAGTAAACAGGCTATTATAACTATGGACAGGTTTTTAATGGGCCCTGTTATTGGTCTTGTTTTTCCACTATGTATTGGTTATGTAGCCACAGTCTCTGGAGACCAACAAATTTAAAGACTAAATATTCATTTCTCCCTTTTACCTAAGCTTGATTCCATAAAAGTTCAACAGCACAAGGGCAGATTCATTGAAAATGGATCTTCTTATGGAAAGCTTGTTTTAGAGGCTGCATAATATCACTCATGTAGAAAATGAGTTCTCCAACCCAGAAATTGCTAATCTGTTTTGATTACCAAAATATGGAATACTGAAATCAAACATTTGTGCAACATTTTTAATGCCTGTAAAATGCAGGAAGCTCATGGTGTATGAGCAATCATGCATTTTTGGGAGATGAGGTAACATTATACTGCTAAGTGATATCAATCTTAGTGTAATTAGTTTTAACAGCATGCCCTTCATTATTTTTTCTATTTTTACCACAGTTATCTTAATTTTCCCTTCCTTCAGCAATGTCTCTTCATCTGTCAGACCAACAAGAACTTTCTCAAAGACAAACAATGCTAATGAACCGGAGACGTGTCTCAATCAATGTCTTTCTTTCCTCATCTTGATGGGAATCATACATAGCTGGTAATTTTGCATTAAGGTCTTTTTTTCTCCTCTTCCATTCTTGGCCTTAAAGGCATGGAAGGAAAGTGGTTTCAGCAGTTATCAAATAGCTCTTTACTGGAGTGACTGGGGGACATTCAGCGATATGGTTGATCACTCCCAGGGGGCACCGTTTCAGCCAGAACAAGACGACAAAGGTCACTGAAAAATAATTCACTCAGATCATGTTGGAACACACAACAGTCATCGGGAGCTAAATGAAATGTGCATAAATGCGGGGCTACCAAATGTAACTTTCAGTGATCTTACATTTAAATATTGACATATTCTGAGAATAGCAGCTGGTAGGATTCACAGGTAGGCTTGAAAGTTATTCTGCGAAGAGTCACTTAACTCACATAAATTGTAGTTATATGGGAATTTCATGAGCTCAACTGTTGTTGATGCCTGACTGTGAAGTCTTAATTAACCAATGCATCACCTTACCTGAGGCAGCAATGCCTCATTATTACTTGCAGGGTACAGAGTTTCAGATTGTTAAAAAGGGAAAATGAAATAACCTAGACAAGATGAAGTTTTAGAACCTGAGACTTCTGCTGCTTTTTTTTTTTTTTTTTTTTTTTTTGTACTTGGAAGAAAAACATAATTTTTACAAAATTCTACATTTCTCTTCGTATTTATTAGAAAGAAATCAATTATACTAGATTGGATGTATAAAATCAGAATATTAATTATATCAATGTAAATCTTAACAGCTTGGTGCCTGCTTAACCTTAATTTTAGTTTGCTTGAAGAGCTATTATGACTCACAGAGATTACAAATCAGGTGTCATTTCCAAGTATGGTTGCTCTTGTCCATGCTACATATCTCATGTTGTAACTTCTTCATTTGCTGAATGAATTAATTGCATCCATGAAGTTGAATTACTAGCATGAGTTGTGAGAGCTGTGGTGAGTCTGTCCAGAGCCTGAGAGAGGGAGCATGATGGACTGCAGGCACTAGAAGGCACCTCACAGGTCAATGGTAAAGAATGGATGAAATGGAAATTAAATTCTGTTTACTGAGTGGCCTTCACAAAGATAATACTCTAGGCATTCTTATAGTAGGGGAAAGCCAAGAAAGTTGAAAACCATTAAGCAAAAAAAAAGAATAAAAAAACCTCACAACCAAAAAATCATTGTTAGATGTATCTTGGACCAACCAGAAGGAATTTAGAAGTTCTTCAAGAGTTTAAGATGACAAAAAAAATACAGAATGTCCATTTCCAGTTGAAAATACAAGACCATGAGTGATACAAAAAGACAACAGTGTTTGATGTTCTTTTTCTATTTTCTGTTTGCATGGATGTAATGCATAATGCATTACAAGAAGATGATGAACTACTTTCTGCTTTATTAGTAACCGAAGGATGTATAAATCAACATCTGCTAAGGACACAAACATTTTTCAACCAGGATAGTGATTTGCACTAGAAAAAACATTAAAACAGTTAACTGAGGGGAACTCTAATCTTCTATCATAATTGCTAATAATTCTTACAGTACTGATACATTTCAGAAAAAATGGAAAAATGTCAATGTGCTAATATAAAAAAAGGTTAAAGAGGTTGAGCTGAGTGATTGAAGGCTGGTTTATTTGACCTAAATGTCACATAAAAAAAAAGGGAGAAAATGTGTATAAGATTCCATAAGCAATAGCAGAATGTTTATTTAATTATTATAATTCAACATAGTTTTGTGAAAAAGGTCAAGTCAAAAAAGCTAGTTGTTAAAGCTGTAGGACTTTTAAATTAAGTTCTACCTGATAAGCTAGTACATCTATGGTAGTTCAATACAACAGCTAACAAAAAATGTGTGAAATGCAATAAATATTAATGCATAGTGGACTGATCTGATAGACTTCTCATGCAATTATATCATGGAGAAAAGACTTTTGACTTTTAAAACAGTTATCCTGAGATCTAATTAATATATTTTTCTTCCATGTGTGTGATATAAAACTACAGGTGATAAAATCTGTGGCTGAAAAATGCTTCCAAGAGTAACACATGTAATGAAGCACGCAAGTGGTTTTACAGATGCTCATACAACAAGTAAGTGTAGGGGGTTTTAGTAGAGAAAGGACCTAAATTAATCTGTAGAGGGATTTTAACTTTGTTTATCTACAGTAGTGGTGCCTACATCTGTGCTAGCTATGCTCCCTTATGAATATGGCCAATGGAGTCAGCAGGGTCTAGGAAACGTTTCCTCAGGTTGAAAATAGAGATAAGTCTCAGTTTTCTTAACAGAGGTACTTTGTGCTGCTTAAAATACCCAAAGGTGTCTGATACATCTGCCTTACATGGACTATAATATGTTTTTATCTTGGGGGGATCTCAAGAGAAAATGTTGGAGTAGACCTAAGGGCACCTGTGTGTCTGTGCACACTGCACATAGAGTGCAACAGAGATTGTACCAGACGAGGACAGAATAAGTGAGTCATTACCAAATGATGATTACAAGATGATAATATGTAATTGTTGCATGTCTGAAAAATAAAATGGCCATGTTATGCACTCTTTTTGGCACAAAGCCCTGACTGCCAAGGTGTCTGTCTTTCTGAATTTTGTGATAGTCAGGGAAGTATTCTCAGGGCTTCTATGCAGGCACATGACTGTACCATAACTCTGTCCCATATTTACTGAACTCACTGGTACCACAAAACATAGTGCAAAAAGGAGGGCTGTGCCACACAGCACTATACAGCAAATCCTCATCACTTAGCTCAGAATGAGATCACAGGCCAGCTGTTGTGCCTTGACCTTCTTGCCCTCTCTCTGACATGTTACTTTTCACATGCAGCCCATGCTGCTGTATGTGTGTCTCCACAGGGCTGGAGACAGCCATCTCCACCACAGGCTGTACCGCAAGATGTGGATGTGTGTTCCCTGTTCCCATGTGTTGTGGTGCTGGGCTTAGTGCTGGAATACTGTTACCCCTTCACTGTGCAGGGTGAAAATGAGACTCAGTAAGATTTTCCCAAGCACTGTGACATTCTGGTCAGGCTGAACACCACCATCTCCAAGGTAAGAAGTGGGCCTATGTATGCACAAAACAGATAAATTATTCTATAGACACTGTAGAAAAGGTTGGCATATTTTCCATTACCATAATGGGAGTATAAACACAAAAGCAGTCAAATATTAAACAACTACATGTGACTTGTGGAAATCCAGCAGTCCCTGGGTGCTAGTCTCAGGCAGCTGAAGCAGCAGGGGGTCATATAAGTTAAGTTACTTTGCATTTCCAGCTCTCAGTAATAAACTACTGGATTTTTTTTATTATTATTAGCAGCATTTTTTTTTTATTTTTTTTTTTTTTAAAGCAAATATATAAAAGAAATAGAAGAAAAGGTGTTTCAGAGCTTGGGTTATGTTTAGGACTAACCTTGACTAAGTGACTAGTATGCCCATGATTAGATATCTTAGATTATTTCCTACGTGGGTAGAAGGGCAAGGAAGAGAAATAAAAAATAAAAATAAAAACAAAACAGAGAGGCTGAAAACTCAGTCTAAGATACTTGTTTCCAAATGCTTGAGGGTTACTGAGAGGAAATGTTTGTACAAGCTAGAACTGGAGACTCTAGAAACATACAGGGCTGTGGTAGTTTTAAAAAGGTAATGATTGTTCAGTAGCAGAAAACCAGACTGATGTTCAATAGTCTCCTAAGGGTGTCCAACAAAACAGGCCTGCTGAGCAGACCGTGGCATCTTCTTGAGGAGTTTATGTAAAATAGACATATGTTTACACTGTTGGTTGTTTTGAAATGCTTTTTCCCAGCTTATACTTTGTTCTCAGTGCTTAAATAAACAATGTTTTAGTTCAGAGAAAGCTCTTTTGTTGCTGAGTATCTCCAGTTACCGACTCTCAAAGGAAAGCAGCCCTGGTGCTAGCTCCAGCAACGTGATAAACCGGTAGGCAAGATACTGTTATCCACCAGCAGGAGGCCATGCAGGAGAAAAAAAAAGCCTCAAGAAAAAAACAAAGCATGAAGATGGTGATAAATTGGAGATGGCTCTATAGCCAGGATAACTCTTTTTTTTTAGTATGTGCTTCTGAGACCCAGCGGAGAGACGGACAGGAACACAGTTAAGTTATTTGTTGAAGAATTTAATTAATGCATTACACTTGTTAGTATGTTTTGATACTGTACAGTTATATTAAATAATTAGTCTTCTTGATGAGCCCTTTTTCCTGCTATGTTCTCTTTTTTCCAGTACTAATTTTGAATAAAGACACTGGGGTCATGATGATCAGAAGTGGAGGTCAATAGGAAGTTGAAATAAAAATGAGCTTTTGGGAAAAAACAGAAAAATTAATTAGTTGGGGATGTCAAAGCCTCCTTAACATGCAAAAAGAGTTGAGTTGGTCAATGAGAAAAAAATATTAATTGGTTTACATCATATGGGCTGAGGATACATTTAATTAGAGAAAGAACGTCCTCCCTCGTCTCTGGGAGATGCTAGGTCAGAACTTTCAATTTTCTTATACATTTCACACCTTCATCACTTTCTTGCAGAAACAACTGTGAATTACCAAGAGTTTCAAGAGCTGATGAAAGGAACTATCACAAAGTGCACTGAGGGAATAAGGTGTTGCTATTTAAAATATACGTAAACCTATGTTAATATTTCCACTCCAGATTTCAAGTGACTTATTAACTTAGGAAAATAAGATGCAGGACTGAAACATAATGCAGTACACATTTCTTCTTGCTATTCAGATAACCACATCAGGCAACTCAAACTAGAAATATATCAAGTTCCATTTAGCTTAGACGACTTTCAGATTAGTAACATCAGAATCTGAATTCCTGAAAAAAGGCATAAAACTATCAAAAAATTCTGCAGTATTCCTTTTCTGCACTGTAACACACTGTAAGTAATAAAATATCTCATTTTCCCAATAAAATATCTCTTCCTCTTTCCCAAGAATACTGACAATGTTAGTAGTGTTCCTTAAAAGTGTATTTGACATTTTTTCTTGGGATAGAATTTTGATAAGCCACGAAGTCTGAAATAATTATTTTGCCATTGAAATGAAATGGATTTTTCTGCTGGCATTACCTGAAGAAATGCTTTGAGTGGAATACCTGAATAAAATTCCTTAGTAAAAGAAATACTTGGACTGGAAAGAGAATATCCCTGTGTATGATGGACAGGATGCACATGGACACTTTATGCTATGAATTGGCAGAAGCTATGAAGCAGGTATCTCCCGACACAGCTACAGTGCTGGAATAGGGTTCCAAGATGGTTAAGATATGGGATAATGGTGCAAGAGAGAACATCACCTCTGAATTAGAGGACAGAGACAGAAGATACATTTCTAGGAAAATGTGATGCAAAACAGTGAAGGATAGCATTGAAATGTTGGCATGCAGTTGGTCGACATCCTCAACCATAATACTTCAAGATGGAAAACAGGAGAAAACATACATGACTATTACTCAAAGTGGAATTAAGCAAGAAAAGCATTTTTTCCCTAGTTTAATTAACTGACAACCATTTTGACTTTCAACACAGCTTTTAAGCATCATCCAATGACTTCAAAAAGTAGATACATGTTGCATTTATTTTCCAAATTAACACTCCAGGATACAGGAAGGAGTCAGTGAGTCACCATATGAACAGATCAATCAATATGTAACCAAAAAACTTATCTGTACAAAGATGTTGAGTCCTGGGTGGACTAACTTTGGTAGAAAGATATTCCTTGGGTTAATTCAGTGAAAACAAATCCTGTAGAGACATTGGCATATGTATAAAGCATTTAGCCATAACATGGGTTATAGTTCCCTCCCACAGCTGTTCACATTGTTTTCTAGTTTTGGTGTGTGGTTGGATACCTAGCTGGCATTACTTGACTTCCCCTCAACCTGTTGAAATTACCATTTCAGTAAGTTAGGACAACCTGTTCCTACACTACTGTGTTATCTTTGTATGGTCTCTCATTTCTCTGTGACAAAGCATCATACTGGGTCATGAAGACTTCAGCATGTAGGACACAAGTACCAGTAGGTTTTCTACATTTTCTCAGCAACCAGACAATTTGTAAAGACAATGGCCTGACTCCATGTTCCCTAATTGGAGCAGAACCTAGCTCAGTGGTTTGACTCTTCAAATTGCTCTCTGGCTGTCTACCTTCGGGATCAACTGTTCGGAGAGCCTTGGTGAGCTCTGGGTTTGACGTGAGAAATTTCTGAGCATAGCAAATAACAAAAATGACAGTGTGATGAACTACTAAAAGTTACTGAAAGCCTCAAGAAAGAGAGCTGGATCTCACAAGCAGTAAAGGGGAGTTGAATAAGAAACATTCAGACTCGACAAATAACAAGATGGAAGAACTGAGGCCCTTGCAACTTGCCATGCATGACCAGGTATACCTAGGTGCCATACATTGCACATGGGCAAGTGTGTCATTAATGTCCTACAAGGCCCTATTTTACCTTGGTAATGGTGTCAGAAATGTATATTTGGGTACAGATGGAGCAAACTGATAAAAGTAACACAGGGTGGGCTGTTTTATGGAAAGCGATTGGGCTGAAGAAAGAGAGATAAGTAGGGGGTTGGTATCCCATACCAAAAGAAGACCCAAGAAATGCCAAAAAAATAATAAAGTGTGCTCATCAGATGAGTGGTGCTGTTGAGGGATGCCTGTGGGGAAGTCCTGTGGTCCACCATCTGGGTGAACAGGACAATAAACCAAACCTGTTATTCTGCCCATGCTGTCAGGGATGGGCCTGCTTCTGTGGTCAGGAAAGCCAGGCTGGCATGTGGAGTGGATGCTTCTTTCTGGAGCAATGAATCGGGCAGCCTGCTCCATGTGAAATGTGAGCAGCAGCCACCCCCTGCTACCCAAAAGTCAGGGAAAGAACTGACATGTGGTGAAGAGAAAAGAGCCAAACTAGCTGGTGTCAAAATTTTTATATATAAGCCATAGCGTAGGCAGGAACAAGACCCCTTTCTTTTAAAATGACTGTTGAATGGCAATACAACTTCTCTTGAAAATTACATATATTCTAGTATTTTAAAATATTACCATTTCTAAAATATTTGTTGACTAGCTTTACACATGAAAGAGTCACACAGAATGGGATATCTAAGGGAAAATTTGCTATGTATTTACTGATTTTGAAGAAATTTATGATATTTGTAGAATGTCTGTTTTTCCACCTCATCTATGACATGCTCTACTTTAATCTTCCTATATACAAAACAAAATAGTCAAACTAAACCAAATCCTGCTGCAAGTAGCCCATTTTCTTTTAACATCCAGCCACTGGCTTAAAATGTCTGTAAGCATCAGTCACTCCATACATGTGGGTATGTGATGCATGTCTGTAAAGATGCCAGATAAAGTGGTTGATGAGAGCAATTGTGAAATCCTGTACCTAATGACATGACTTTCACTGGCTTCCTGTGGCTTGAGATTTAATTTTTATTATGTTCAATATGGCATTTCTTAGGCCCATGTATCCCAGGTAGAATTTAACCTTTCTGTCACAGTCCATCAAACAGGCTGTTAGAACCCCAGAGGCCAGTGGTTGCAAGGTTATTAAAACTTTGGAAACATATTTTTGGTTTTGCCTCCAGAGATGAGAGTTAAGTGCTGTTTACTTAAAAAAACTAATACTCTCAGATTTTGCTGCTGCTTTTCAAAACAGCTGTTTTGCTCATGAAGAATCTATTCTGTCTGAAAGAGAAACTCATTCCCTGTCTCCTTTAGAAAACCTCTGTTGTGCTGCTGTTAGATGTTCCCAACGAACTCTTCAAATAACCTGTTCTTGCTCATACAGCTTTTGAATGTGATAAGTGCAAACTTCTAGGTATTTTCCATATTAAAAGGTCCTAGTAAAAGCCCTTCAAAATCCAGAAGATTAATTTGAAAACCGCACTGAAAGTTTAGAGTTTTGTTGTTTCCCTCCTATCCCCATATAGACAGGTACCACAAGTAAATGAAAAATTCAGAGCCAACTTATTATTTAGTGTTGATTAGACATTGCTTCAAGTCCCTCTCCAAACCATGGAAGACTTCTAAATACAATTCTAGACAACAGGTGTCAGGGACAAAAAGCACATAAGGTGGTGAGAAAATACAGATATCTTTCTTATTATTTGGAATATACTTTCTGCATGTAGCAAAATTCCTCTTTTGACTTGGGATTGTTACTGGCATCTTTCCACTTTCTGTAACAGAGTAGCACAGAAAATAAGTTGTTCTTCTGGTCTCAGTCTCCAGAAGTAACGGATACTTGGTACTTACAGTAGATGTTGTTGCTGTAATGCTAATACCTGACACAGATTTAATAGGTTTTGACTTACACAGAGCACATTTATGAAGGATTACTTGCTGGTCTGCGTGGACTTTGAGCTGACAGAATTCGAAGGGAGGTCAAATAGCTTTCACTAAACCATACATCAGATAAATTACAATAACAATTCTTTTCCTGTGCTGAAAATTAATTGCTGGCAGGAGAAACAGATACCAATATGCATAATGTTAAAGAACCAGTAAAATTTCCTTAAGTTATTTGAATTGTCAAATTTTGCTGAGTAAACCCAAAAGAAATTGGTGGTAATCATTATCGTGAGATAATTACTCTGTCACTTTTACATTATCATTCCCTCTTTCTCCCCCTCATGCCCCAGATGTTTCAGTATTCAGGAAAGCACTGAGGAATAAATAATATAAAGTTAATATTTTTAGACAGGCATAAAGAACATATATACGCATCCATAAAACATAAATTTTATTTCTAAATATATGCGAGACATAAAAATATACCTGTGTAGATAGATAAAAATAATATTGTGCATTATATCTATTGTGTTAAAAAAATTCTTTTTTCTTCCATAGAAGATTGAAGCAAAGTATCTAGCTTTCCTTACAGTAACAAACCCTATTTTCATGATACTCTTTCTGTACATCAAACAAACAAACTTGGACCTTATGCTGGCAGATGAGAAAAAGGAACTATCTGGTGGAAATTAGCACACCTAGGTCCATTCTGAAGTCTAGACTCTGAAGCTGATGGACTTCAGATTTGGAAGATTCACTATCACTATTAATATATATACAGGTATGTTTGTAGAATGAGGCTTCTCAGGCTCTTCCCAGATGGAGTACTTGTGGTTTCTTTAATTTCTCAAGAAAAAAAGAAGAATTTAGAATCCAAAATCATTCTTAAGGAAATTCTTTGTGGACCCATGGTGTACCATAGTGTATTAATAGACAGACAGATGTGCATGCATACTTTTAAGGATATGTAGAATATATGTTTCTAAAGAGATATGTGAATAGATATGGGGGTATACTAATTACATGTATAATAATACATTTTTAGTTTGGCAACATGGTTCCAAATTCTGATTATAATTATTTTTTAGTTTTATAATTATTTTTGGCTCTATGTTGTAATTCAATTCTAATAATGCCATTGACTGCAGCTCAATTTTCCTACAAGGTACAAAAGCTAAAGCAAAATCAAAACCCACACGTCCATTTTGAGGTGTAGCACATTCTCCATGTTAAAGGGAAACTTGTTCTTACCAGTAAATAATTCTCTTCTCATACTAAAGCTCAGTATTTTTGAAATGCTAAGTTAGTTGTGTTTTCTCCAACAGAGATAAAATTTTACATCAAGCTCAAAGAACTTTTTCTCCCTAGTTGGAAATAACCTATTTAAGAAAGAATTCGGACGTAATAAAATGATATAATGTCAAAATAGAAAGTGAACACAAATAAACATCTTAGATATCTATTTGCATCTGAGCCGACTTAAATGTCAAAATGCAGACTCAGCAATGGCTGTGTATGTCATTGGGGATGACACCCAAACTGTCAAATCACAACAAAGTGTTGTCAAAGGAAGTCTATGGAGACTACATCAAGTTGTCAAATGAAACAGATGCCAGCACAGAGTACGTTGCTTCTGAAAGACAAATAATAAGAAATTAAACACAAGGACTCTGGTCTTCAATCAATGTGTACAAGTGCATAGAGTGCCACCTGGCTTGTTATATTTTTTCTTTTCCCTTCTGGATTTAGATGCGTTTGAGGCAATGATCCTTTTCCTCTCCTTCATCCAGCTATGATTTCTGGCGGGTTTTTTTTGTGTTTGCTTTTTTGTTTGTTTGTTCATTTTGTTTGTTTGTTGTTTTTTTTTTAGTATTTTAAGTTATTATTTGTTTGTTTGTTTTAAAATACTGTAAATTAAATTGACCTGTTAAGTAATAATATTTATTAATAAATAATAATAATAATAATTTTGAGTATGATTGTTGTTTTCTTATTGTTTCAATAAAAAAGCTATGTTTTAGAAAGGGTTTAGTGGACCATTCTGGCTGAGCAGTAGTAGTTTGCTGACTGAGATAACAAGCAATCAATAGCACAATTATACGCTACCATTCCCAAAAGAATGTGTTAGTTTCAGCTGCGGTATAGCTTAACTACTATTAAAACATCAAAAGAGTTCACCTGCTGCCAGATTTCACAGTAAAGCTAAGCATTCTGGTAATGTATTTCATATTCAAATCCTTGAGAATAAGACAGGAGCAGCTTTTGTAATAGTATGTATGGTAATACCTGAATATTTTAGTATATGGGTTAATAAAAGGAGGTTATTAGATGCTTACCAGCTAAAAACGAGATAGCTTGGTTAAAGCTTTCATAGGATTTTGTGCAACTTTAAAGAAAGTTTGCTAGCATCTCTTCTCATTGGGCAAACAGCTTCCTTCAGGGAAATTTATTGCATTCTAGAGCTACTTTTGTCAGGCCGTTGTGCTACAAAGTTCAGTTGAGATGAGTAACATAGTAGTCTAAGTTCTATCAAAGAAACCTCTAGGGTTCTCAGCAGCAGTGACTCAGTTCCTTGTGGGCTTGACTCATGGCCTTATTTTCCCCAAGGCAGATGACATTAAAAGAAGCCATGCTATTGCTTGGCTCAGCATGCTCAGAGTGGGCTTCCCTACTGCAGTATTTTTAGGGATTTTCTGCCTGCTCTGAATGGACTCTGCAAACAAGGCCAAACTGTCTGCACAAATTCTGTTTCCTCTCTGAAAGATATAATTCATGTTACTTTCATTTATGCTTGCTTTGTCACCTAGGATCAGCTGTGAATTTCATTAGGTTGCCCTTTTTTTCAGAGCTGTGTCTCAGCTACAATGCAAAACCTCTGCTCAATCCCTTACACTAAAAGACTGAATCAAAATGAAAACCATGATGTGTCAAATGCAATAAAGTTAGTAGCTTTTTGTGGTATGCAATCCAAAATTCTCCAAAAAGCCACATAATAATACTGTATTGATAAAGTAATTTGGGCATAAAATATTCTAGCAGGATTTATCAACTTGGATGCAGTGACACACTTCTGTAACAATTTTAGGTACTGAACAGGCTCTAGCACAGTTTCTGCCCATTTCTAAAGCATAGACACCATGGATGTGACGTTTGTTTCAGTAGACTCTGTGTATTCTGTAAGAAAAGATGCTTTTCTACATTATTTTCTTCCTCCACAGATGTTACCCAAAATACACTCTGTTTTTCTCTTTCCTGGTACAGTAAGCTCAGTTTGATCTCCTGAGGTTTTCCATCCCCTCCATTACTTCAGCAGATTGATATGGATTTTTTTTTCCTCTTATGCCTGTTCAGACTGTTTTCTTTCTGTTTTTCTTTTTTCCCCTAATTTGCCAAGTAACGAAAGGCTTCTTAAACACTTCCTAGGGGCTTTGCCATTTTACAAAGAGCATTTTGTGTTCACTGGTTTGTAATCGCAATAAAACCTTTTGGCCATGCTGCAATATTCATTTTCTGGCCAATTGGTTTCACATATGTTCTCAGACCTTTAGAATATTAAATAATTGTTATCAGAAACATCATTTAAATACAACTTAGTTGATCTCAACTATGCAAGACAAGAAGCATTTTGTTGATTATTTGAATTTGACAAGTTTGGTCAATGGGTATTTTGATTCCTCTAAAATCCAAACTGCTCCATGAGTTCAGAGCCCAGTCCTGCTAATGTTGGAGTGATTCTCAGTAACCTCTGATCTAGCTTTGGTCCTCAATCCTAAGAAAATTCAGCAACTGCTTCACATCTCACTGCCACATCTTCTATTTTTAGGAATATTCTCTGAAAGTATTTTGCTTTTGGGGACTCAAAGGCCAGATCAAAAACTTAAAATGTCTTCACTATGTTAAAAATATCTTTGAACTTCCATTTATCACTTTAAGTAAAATCAACTTTTCAGGAGAATCTAGAGAAGAAAAGCGTGAAAACACACATGTACAAACCCTCTCACGTTCAAAGGTTGACAGAAAAGGTATATTTATGATATTTATAACATTGACATTTAATTCTGAGAACAATCACATAGTCTTGTGTTCTTTCACTCTAGTATACATGTGTTAGGTACATGTATGGCTACTCCAGGTAAGAGACTTTTTGAACTTCACATCCTTGTCCATTGGAGGAAGGAGTGGACAGAGGGAAGGATCAGCTATCTGTTTGCAATGTATTATTATTAATAACATGCTCTATGTGTCTTCCAACATGATTTCAAGAAAATTATATATTTTAAACATTCCTATCAGTTCTTTCTGATTATTTATAACTGCAGCACACATATTGCATAATTCATGTTCAAATCATTTGTTGATACAGCAAATAATTGCTCTTTAAAGCAATTGTTTAAAAGAATGAAATGAGGGTATTTATATGGCTAATCATACAGTTTGTCTGGAAGATATGAGCATTTAAATTACGTGCTGATAAACTGATCAGAAATGAATGCTGGCAGCTACTAAAAATACAAAACAAAGGATGATGTCTTTGCATCTGTGGTTTTATTTAAATAATAATTGCATTTTAAACTACTTTTCTTTATATTTCTTTATTAAAAAGAACCAATTATGAAAACAATTTACACCAAAATTCCTATAATTAAAAATATACCTTACCATGTGAATGACAGAATGTTGTGGGGTTTTTTTTATATGTATGATTTAATCCAGGTGTTTCTTAAGAGTAAGAAAAAATATCAAATATTTTTTAAAAGTCTGAAGAAAATTTAACTTTTCAAAGTGAATTGGTTTCCCATAATTGGAATACAATCTGACAGCAACTGAATTATTCTAAACAAACTGGAAAACTTGTGACCACTGGCTGAGTTGTTTTTCAGCATGTGTTCCTGATAAATGGGGAATGTGGCATCTTTAATTCCTTGCTGGTTATACTCTAGTGTGACCCAGCTGTATTCAGGATAAGGAAGCATTAGCACTGATTTGGCCAGCCAACTTTTGTTCAATAAACCCCTCTTTTGGCAAATTATTGATGTCTCATTCTCTTCAAGTATTCAAATGGAGACTGGAGGCCTTCCTGCTGGACTCCATGCCTGCTAAAGCCATGGAGCTTCCTATGCAGAAGATGCTCAGTGAAGCACTGAGGCTGTAGAGAAAATGGTCTGACTAGGCAATCAGAGGATCATTCCAGGCCTAAAATCTGCTATGCCTCATGCTTCAGCTTCTGCATGCTGAGTCAGTCCTCACTTGAGAAGGGGAAGAATTTCAGGATGCCAGAAATATCTTTGTTTATGATGGGCTTTAGTAAATGCCCTTCCATTATCCATTGGAAGCTGCTATGGTTATTTAAGAACTGCTTTTTAAGGATTGGGCTCTTCTCTTTCATATATTTGAAAGCTGTTTAATTTTTCTTCCTGTTTGAAATGGGTAGTGCACCTTTATCATTAACATGCTGCATGTGTCTCCTTACTTGACTTTTACATTATTGCTCTAGCTATTACTATGCATGCATTATTTATATGGTTGACTATCAAGGAAAAAAGGCAAGCAATTTACTTGTCAAAACATATTAGAATGCATGACTTTAAATCAAAGTTGCACGGGTTTGTAAAAAGCTATAATAAATGTTCTTTGCCTAATATGTTAGTGTCATTCAGTGGGCATGGTCAATGTATCGGCTAAGAAACCTGTAATTGTTTTAAAGACTCATTGAATAGGAGAGAATTTTAGATTATAATGCTTTGCGTTTAATTGTGTGATACTAAGACTTAATTTGTGAAGACTATATTATTTCAGTTTAAGAAAATTCTAACCTGTGCTTTAATGTTACCATCAGATTTAAACAGGTGTTTGCTCAGTATGAAAATTATAAACAACACGGAGCCTAATTATCTAAAGTTAACCTACAAATACAGACCTCTGGACTTAAAAATACATCTTCTCTCCAGAGTGCATTCCTCTGAGTTACAAAAAATTAATGTAATGTAGATAATTCTGCAGGACATGGATTTTATGGTTCCTGTGGACTTACGTTTCTGTTGTAAGAAACAGGTCCCCAAAAAATTTATGGGAACTGTTTCCTGCAGAAGGGGAATTAGCTTCCTGTGAACTACATCAAGAAAGCATTTTGACAAATATAACACAGTTTCCAGTTACCAATTACTCTTGCCACATAGAGAAATTCATACATCTTACTTATAACCATTGTTTAGCTGGCACCACCAATTCACTGACCAAACTGAAAAACAAGTTGATCTAAAAATCCAATTTTTCGCTGTCTCAGCAAATAAAACCTGGAAAGCAAGTGAGAGTCAAATATGTAGAACACAAATTTTAAAATAAAATCCAAGCAAACCTTACAACAACGGATTTCCAAACAGAAAGCAAACTATAATTCTGAATATGTTGAAAAGAAACATTTAGTGCTGTATGTTTCTTACCTCTTTTTTGGAGGATAGCTGTTTGTTGGATTTAGCAGAGTTGATAACAACTTTCTTCAACTAGGAATAGCATTTTGGGTCCAATAAACCTTCTGGTTTATTCAAACTTTCAAACTGCTGTCACAAAGGTGTAATGCATGTTTAACATGCTTACAAACATGCTTATAAATACAGGCCTTATTTTTAAATAATTGTCCACCACACTAGAGAGATTTTTGTATTTTCCTTTCCTTCCTTTCTGTTTTTTCCCTTGAGGTTAGATTCAGTATAACTTACTGAGCCCTTAAGCGGCATTTATCTTTCATTCAGATGCAGATTAAAATAACTTTTAAATTTTTTTTCCATATAAAAAGAGAGTGGCTTGAGAATGTGAAAATTCGTGGTGCTCACAGGACATGTTCTCTCTCTCATTCTGAGAGATTCTGTGTCAATATGTGGCAGCAGTGTGCTGAACAACAGAGACAATTTGTTTTGGGCAGGTATCCTGAGGAATCTATGAACGTATGTTATCCAGAAGTAGCCACAGCTGCTTTTCATATGAGGCTGAAATTACTGAAAATGAGAGGGAGGTTAGGTGAATGTCGAAGTAATTATCAAACTTATCCAGCAGTAATATACCAGACTTGAGAACAGTGACTGATGATTTTCCTCCTAAGGAGAAGGCAGAAATGTACCATGGCAGTGTCCATTTTTATTAAGACATGGTGGTTCTTTCATAGTAGCTGGAAAAGAGTATGGTTCAGGACAATTAATAGTACACTATTTTCCCTGCCTACTGACATGGCAGATTACCCAAGAGTTCAGCAAAGCAAGGGTGGTTTTGTGTTTTCAGGGTGGAGACTGCTCCACACCTCCAGACTTCTGGATATAAACCACCAGTAAATTCTGAATAAGAAGTCAAGAGTTGAAAAAATGTGACAGAAAAGACAACATCAATTTTATCTAGGTAAAACCAGTAGCAGTCTATGTCCTCATATCTGGGAAAATCAGGCATTAGCCAAGATTTACTTGAACTAAGAGCTGTTTGAGCAGTGGGGGGTCTCTGCCTTAGAGAACTAGCAGTTGGAGTATTGTGCAATGAGCAATAACGTTTATCTTCTTAAAAGTTATATCTTCAGTGAGATTAATCAGCCTGACACGTGAGGGGTAAGCTGAAATTATTTGACCTGTATTATTACTTGACAGTGTGTCAGAAAACCCTACTTTATGTAAAGGCTGTGGCCATAAGAGATTTTTTTTCATACGGCAAAATAGTCACCTTTTATTTTTTTCTGTTCTCAGTTTCAATCTGTTCCAACATTGGAACAAGATGAGCTTCACATTTGTTAGGAAAAAAAAGTAATTTTAAATTAGTCTTTTTCACATTCGTATTTATGATCTCAGAGGGAGGAAAAGCACATTTTCACTTGGGGGAAATATGCCATTTTTAGAAGGTCTATTTATCAGTTTGTAGAAGGTGTAAAAAGAGGAAGCAATTATTAAGGTTCTGCAGGGGGAACCAGGGAAAATAATTTATATAATACTATTTGTCCAAGGTTGCTTTAAAAAAAGTATACATATTTGCTAAAGCAAATCTATTCATTATGTTCCCTGTGTGAAAAGAGCAAGACAATCGTAGGTTAGCTATTTAAAAGGCCATAAGAAGGTGGTGTTTGATATATTGAAATTATATTTGAAAGAGGAAAAAATGCTTACAGAGAAAGGAGAAAATTGCAAGGTTTAACAGCGTTTTATTGTAAAGAGATTGATGGACATTTGTGGGCATATGTAAATAGTTTTAGTCAGAGTTTCAGTGAAAATGACATTGAAGATAAGAAAAAATGCCATCTTCCTGTTGTTGTACAGTGCAAGACAGATGAAGGCTGGTTGGATTTTCTGTCTCTTCATAAACCTGATAAAGGCAAGAAATTATTCCCAATAGACAATAAGTAAATGCCAACTGTATTTTGTAAACTGATTATTATGCTTTAAACTGGTTGGGGAGTTGGAGCAGAAAAAATGCAGTGTATAGCACACAGAATTTATTTTAGATATTGTGAGAGACGGACTCTATAATGGCCTTTAATCCAGCGACATTCACTGACTGATGATGCGCCCCCCCGGCACTCGTGGGGAGAGGACAGAGGTACCAGGCGCATGCGCACAGACTACAGACTACAGCTCCCAGGAGGCACGGCGGGGCCGGAACCGGGAAAGGGAGGGAGGAGCAAGAAGGCGCGCGCTCTGTGAATACTACACGGATCCAGCCGCCGCGGTGAGCGTACCGCTGCGGAGGCTGCCGTGCCGTTGCGGCGCTGCTCCCTGTGGTTGTTGGCGTGTGGACGTACCGAACGGACCGTTTGCCTGGAGTCTCAAGGGAAAGGACGTGGATCCCGACGTGGCTTCGGCCGTACCCCCCGGTGGTGAGAATTGTGAACATCTTACTAACATTCCTACAAACATTCCTACATAATATTGACACATACCAGACACTCACTTCTCTTTTCCAATATTCTTCTATTTCCCAAAGGCTCTCTCCAGGCTTTCCCTCTTATCCCTGTCCGGGAACGGGAGTAGGGGGGGAAGGGGAGGGATTCTCTCTTGTTTTCTGTGTGTGTTGTTATTGGCATGTAGATGTAGTGTTGTATAGCTGTTGATATATATATATGGATATATAGGTGTGAATATAGATATAGAGGTAGACCTTGTGTGTGTTAGGTGATACTTAATAAATCGATTGATTCCTAAGCGTTATTTGTGAGTGTGACAGGGAGTGGTCTTCAGCCCTCGGTTTCCCCGAGGTGGGGGTGTGGGTCGCGGCTTTGCCTATCTCGGTCCGCGACAGATATCCTGGAGAATACTCTGGAGATATATGATCTGATTGACTATTGAAAGAGCAGCTCTAAGATCAGATGGTGGTGGGTTGTTGTAGACTCATTCAGAAGCTGTGGAAGTGATGAGTGTTTTTTTCCTCTGGTCTGTGGATCTGTGATCAGATATTATAATCTAACCAAGCATATATGCCAACTTTATAATGAACTGAGTTGTTCTTCAGACTGTATTGACTAGATGGGGTCGATGGGTTCCACCAGTCAGGGAAAGGGGAAAGAGCCTTTGGCCAGAGGCTGGCCAATTTAGTTAGGAGGGCTTTAAACTAGGGATGCCAGGGGAGGGGATCCTCAGCTCATTCCATGCCCACCATGGTGAGGACAGAGCTACGAACAGATGCCCTGGGCCTGGAAAAGAATCATGGGCCAACAGGGTAATGTGAGACTGTTTCAAAGGGGACACATCTCAAATGCTTTTACGCAAACGCAAGAAGCATGGGGAATGAACAAGAGGAGCTGCACATGTTGGCATGCCTGCAGGGCTATGATGTTATTGGGATCACTGAGACATGGTGGGATGGCTCCTATGACTGGAGTGTGGGGATGGCTGGGTATAAACTGTTTAGGAAGGACAGGAAGGGCAGAAGAGGAGGGGGTGTTGCCTTCTACAATGACTGCCTGGAGTCCATGGAGCTCCGCCTGGGGATGGATGAGAAGGTGACAGAAACCCTCTGGGTCAGGATTAAAGGGAAGACAGGGCAGGAGATATCACAGTGGGGATCTACTACAGGCCACCCAACCAGGATGATCAAGTGGATGAGGCCCTCTTAAGACAGATAGGAGCTGCTTCACACTCACAAGCCATGGTCCTCATGGGGGACTTTAATCACCCCAACATCTGCTGGAGGGACAGCACAGCAACGCACCAGCATTCCAGGAAGTTCCTCGAGTGCATTGATGACAACTTCCCCCTCCAAATGGTAGAGGAACCAACCAGAAAAAGAGCTTTGCTGGACCTTGTTCTCACCAACAGAGATGGGCTGGTGAGTAATGTGGAACTCACTGGGGGACTAGGCTGCAGTGACCATGACACTGTAGAATTCAAGTTCCTTAGGGCAGTGAGAAAAGTGCGAAGCAAGCTGAACATGCTTGATTTTAAAAGGGCAGACTTTGATCTCTTCAAAGATCTGCTTGCTAGGGTAGAATGGGACAAAACCCTGGATGGGAAGGGAGCCCAGGAAAGCTGGTCCATATTCAAGGAACACTTCCTGTGTGCCCAGGACCAATGTATCCCTACAAAGAAGAAGGCAGGCAGGAGTGCCAGGAGGCCTGTGTGGATGAGCAAGGAACTCCTGGACACACTTAGGTGTAAAAACAAAATTTACAGAGGGTGGAAGCAAGGCCAGGTACCCTGGGAGAAGTACAGAGAGGTAGTTAGAGAAGCAAGAGATCAGGTTAGGAAAGCAAAAGCACAGAGAGAAGTTCAACAAGGCCAAGTGCAAGGTTCTACACCTGGGTCGAGGCAATCCCATGCATGAATACAGGTTGGGAGGAGTAAGGATTGAGGACAGACCAGAGGAGAAGGACTTGGGGGTAGTGGTCGACCAGAAGTTCAACATGAGCCGTCAATGTACACTTGCAACACAAAGAGCCACCATATCCTGGGCTGCATCAAAAGAAGCATAGCCACCCGGTTGAGAGAGGTGATTCTCCCCCTCTACTCTGCTCTGGTGAGACCCCACCTGGAGTACTGTGTCCAGCTCTGGAGTCCCCAGCATAAGAAGGACATAGAACTCCTCAAGCATGTCCAGAGGAGAGCCACAAAGATGATCAGAGGACTGGAGCACCTCCCCTATGAAGATAGGCTGAGGAAGTTGGGGTTGTTTAGCCTAGGGAAGCGGAGGCTCTGGAGTGACCTCCTAAGCAGCTTTCCAGTATCTGAAGGGGGCCTACAAGAAAGCTGGGGTAGGGCTTTTTACATGGGTGTGTAGTGAGAGGACAAGGGGCAATGGTTTGAAACTTAAAGAGGGGATGTTCAGGCTAGACATTAGGAAGAAGTTCTTTCCTGTGAGGGTGGTGAGATGCTGGAACAGGTTGCCCCGGGAAGTTGTGGATGTCCCCTCCCTGGAGGTGTTCAAGGCCAGATTAGACGAGGCCTTAAGCAACCTGGTCTAGTGAGAGGTGTCCCTGCTCATGCAGGGGGGGTTGGAACTAGATGATCTTTAAAGTCCCTTCCAATCCCAGACATTCTATGATTCTATGATCTCTAGTGAATGAAACGTGAACACGAACCTAGCTCACATACAAGTCTCTAGTTGTAAACATCTAATTATAGATATCCTTAACCACAGCTTTTCTGAGCCACAGAAATAAAAAAACCCCACATGACAAATTTCCAAGTAGCCCTGTTTACAGACCATGTAGGGCAGCATTAACTGAGAATTGCCAGAAGCTCAAAGAGACACAGATATATTAGTACAGGGATGCTGTAGGACAAGCCAACCTTGGATTTTGCTACCGGGTTCTGCCCTGGTGAATACTAGTGCCTTGATTGCAGGGAATTTCATATTCCACTTAGCACAGAATGACCATTATTCACCCAGGAGGTGGGCGACGCGATGCTGAGATCTCTGCTGAGATCTCTGCTGAGGAGAGGAAAGTGCCAGCTGAGGTTTCTAACACACGTAGCTGGTCGGGAATAGAGACAGAAATAGAACGAAAATCTCATGCCTGCAAGCCAGACACTTCTTTACAAAAATTCCCTGGTTTCTATTCTTCTGAAGCTGTCCTTTCATGTTGCCCTTTGTTTTGTAGCCTTCTTCTGGACTTTCTTCCTTTAATTATTGCTATTTACCAAAAAGTTTTATCCAGTCCTTGTTTAAAGTTATATATAAAATAAATAATCTCCTTTGTACACCGCTAATGCTAAAAAGATAGTATGATTACATTTAAGGACAAAGTCATCACATGTGACTTCCCAGCCTTTCCCTGCAAAAGAAATAAAGGATCATTTTTAATGAGTGTGTTGACAATACAAGAATGGATCTAGTCTGCCTCAAGCTTTATAAATACACTTTAGCTGGAAGGCTTAGTTATGCAGGGTATGACAAACTTAAGCTCTATGATCTTAGCTAAGAAGAAATCTCTGTGGAAGCTGGTTATCTGTCATGGGGCTGATACCAAAAGAGTTCAGAGATTATGGAAAAGCTTTGTGAAAACAATATGCATATGGGAGGAGGGGAGTTCACCCACAAGGATTTTTAATTTTTAATAGTTGAGTAGGAGGTGATAAGACTAAGCTAGAGAGACAATAGGATATTTCAGAGAATCAGGACTCCTCTAAATATTGCATCATGTATTTCATCCTCTTAATGAAGCCTGGGAGAGCTGTTGAATGGTGCATATTGACCTAGAGGAATTAAGAATCCTGTGCATTTTCAGTGATATTGTCCTTAGCTTTTTTTATGCTTTCCTGAAGGTTAATTACCTATGGGTCTTTTATCCTATTTGTATCTTGGAGATTTGAGTAAGCTAAATTATAAACAGCTTAGGCACACCTTCCTTATTTCAGCTTTTTTAGAGTGGCTTTTACTACATAAATCATATTGAGAAAAGTATTCTGAAGTAGGTTTTGTATACAGATATGTCTTGATCTTTCAGAATGACTAGCAAGAAGAAATAGGAGGGAACAGCACCATGGGATATCATCTGGTCCATTCTTTGCCCAAAGTAGGGTCATTTATAAAAAAAATATTCTTAACAGGCACTTGTCAAGCATGTTTTTAAAAAGTTATACAACCGAGATTCTGCAAAAGCGTTTGGTAATAATTTCTAGTGCCTCTCTAGCCTCACCATTAGGAAAGTCACTGATATTTTCCATTTTTAAAAAGAGATATTTAGGCTGATATTTAACACTGACAGTAGGCATAACTGTTTCAACTGAACTATTCTCAAAGCAAGAAAAGTTTTTAAATCTTACTGTAGTTAATGAGTGACTAACATACTGCTTCTTACAGAAGGCTCATATATAATTATGGATAGATGTGAAGGGTGGTAAAGATTTGCCTCAGTCTTTTCTTTATCGTGACTTGACCAGAGAACATACAGACAGGCTACCATCACTTAAAAAGCTGGATTTATTAGGCCACAATCTAGAATATTTAAAATTGTCAGCGAATGTAACAATGAATTTCTTCTATATACATGGATAAATGCCTGTTTTAAAGCTTTTAAAAAGTCATATAAAATATCGACTTCCCTTGTTAGTTACTTCAACCATTAAAAATAGCTAAATTTGTACTGGTATAATGTCAAAGGGACATTTTACAAGACTAGAAGATGACTGTGGTGGCATGCACTAATCCCTGAACTCTTCATGGACACGATTTTATGGAATGTAGTAGCCAGAAAAGCGTTGAGACTGGGCTAAAAGTGAAAAAAAAAGAACAATAATAAGGCATTTTTCAGGGACTGTTTCCTAGGTTAGATATAGCCCAGGTGTGCAGGGAAGGTCTGGGAAGTAACTGACAGTAAATATCCGTAATACATGTCTACAAATGCGTAAATGAAAGACAAAAAGTTAAACTTGTTTACGGACTGAAATATGCTTGAACACTAGACATAAAGGTGCCAATTAAAACAGAAACGAAGAGACAGATCCTCCTCTAGTGTAAATCAGAGGTGTTTGATGAGTGTTTAGTGCTAAACCCAAGAACTGCTAGTACTGAAACTGGATCATCAGTGTGGTGGCTGAAAGGAGCACCTGGTGATCACCAAGTGATGAATCACTCACAGAGTCAGACAGGACAGAGTAGTTGTATTCAGAGGACTCCTCTCATACATGCAGGGTATGTCTGCTGGCATGAATAAAAATATAAGTAAAACAGACATCAAGGACAGTAAATCTTGTCTGCAATCATCAAATACTTCCTGAAGCATAGGTTTCCAAAAATTCCAAGGGTACCTATATGCAAAATTTTCACTGAAAGTCACTGGAAGACATATGCCTCAATGACTTTTGGATCTTTGGGAATCTGATTTTTTTTGTTGTCCATCTCAGTTACAAAGCTTGGTGTTTTTTTAAGTTGTGGTTATGCCCATTGTTCTTCAAATCATTAGTTTTGCCACTGTATTAATTAAGAGCACAAAAGGGATCTGCAGGAGGAATACAAGACAAGCTGTGTTTCTGAGCTTCTTCTGAGTGCTTCACATACGTAAGTAGCCTTTATTTTCTTCAACCTACACTTGATTCTTTTTTTCTAACTGAAATTTACATATATTGGGTAGTGAAGCCCTCATGTTTCTCATTTTAAGAAGATATTTGAAAGAGAAATATTGGAAATGCCTGCATTTCCCCCACTGTTCTGTTGCTTACAAATGAATTAACCCAAATATAATTTTATTTTAAAGGACATTTTAAAAATGCATTTCAAGCAGCATGTAGATTATTTGTGGGAGACCATTTTATGCACAGTCTCATTGCAGAAATCAAATTACAGTTCACCAATAAATTTGTGGCAGTAGGTATAATGAAAACACCATCTTTCTTTGGGACACAAGTATATGACAAGAGGTTTTTAGACTACTTACAGAGAAGTAAGACTTTATGAGATGGTATTATTATTATGCTTTAAAAAAAAAAAATGGGTAGCTTGGTTCTAGATCAGAACTCTCCTGTGCTAGGGAGAGTGAAACATGAAACAACACAAAAAGATGTAGTGGATTGTAATCTTATACTAGACACTGGAAACTGAAATTAGACATTCTGTAATATAGAGGCATCTACATGAAAGACAGGATAAACATTGTGAAGGGGATAATGCCTAAGCAATCAGTGCAAGTTTTTTTTTCCAGTTTACTGTTCCTTAGGGTAGGATTTTCTTTTTACTATGCTACTTAACTTTTTGTCTCTCGTTACTTACCAACTAGGTCATTCTGCAAAGTTCTGTGCCAAGAATTTTGAGAAAATATATTTTCCTCTGAGGATTTATAACATAATTCTGTCTCATTATGCCTGGTGTTTTTCTCCTCATGTTATGATATCCTCAAAGAGGAAAGAAATAAAACAGCTTGTCTTCTTGACAGGAAGGCACAAACAGACTGGAAAAATTAGTTGCAGCAATTAGACAGCATGATGATGCCAACTCATGTGCACTTCTGAAATTATCCTAGAACAAAAGAGAACCACTTAAAGGCTATGTGAAATTCCCTGTGAGGTTGAAATGAAAAGGATAAAAATTACTGATTCTAAGATATTTCAGCAGTAACCAGCTGGTGAACTTTCATCAGAAAAACAAAGACTGTTCTTTATATCTTATTCCTGCCTGGTTAGTAGCAGTGACCTCTATCAATGTAACCTGTAGAATAGAAGCAGGTGTTTGCTGATGTAATGTGTAGTGGAAATTTAAATATTTATCCATTATTACTAGAATGGAAAAAAATCCTGGAATTTGCATTTAATTCTGTTTATGGTTTCTTTCCACAGATGTTCAAACTCTAAATTGAACAGATCTGTTGTCTTTTTTGTGGACATTAAACCAGCTATTTAACAAATTTGAACTCCATGCATAAGAAAACTCCCAGTTGAATGAATACATCTTCAGTTACCCCAGCTTAATGCAGGAATAAGAGAATTTTAAAATAAATATTAGATTAATTTAATTTAATAGTTTACTACCTAACAGAAGTAAACACAAAATTATAAAAGGTATGTTAATTATAGAAGTCTGGAATGTTTTCTAAAAATCTCGTGTTTTATTTTCTGGTTTACAAATTATTCAAACTCAGAAACTACAGAGAAGTTTCACATGCAGGAATTGAAAAAAGAAAGCAGAAAGAGACAGAACCTTGAAATATCTTTCCTTTCTTCTTCCATTGCTCCATAGACTGACTTTCTTTTGCCCTTTCCTCCTTTATTACTGTATATTGTCCTAATCTCAACTCATTTTTCATATGCATAATCCCTGGAATTGTTTATCCCTGCCCTAGACAGAGAATAATGTAATAGTGGGGCAGCTCTCCTGAGCCAGCATTCATTGCCATGACTGTATGGGACTGCAGAGAAATCATTGGAAGTAACTTTGCTATTAAGTAGGTGATACTCATCTTCCCATTATCAATTTTTTTTACTTTGTAGGGAGGATTCAGCAGCAAGGGTAGAGATCTCTAAATTGTATCTAGATTGTATCTTTTTTTCCCTTTTTAAGCCTTTTTGTGTGTTCTGATTCATGGAATGACAGTATTGCCACCTCCTCCAAGCTCAAGATAAATCTACTCCCTTGAAAAAAAATCAGGTAGAGGAGGCAGGAGACCTGCATGGATAAGCAAGGAGTTCCTGAAAAAACTCAAATGGAAGAAGGAAATTTACAATATGTGGAAAAAGAGTCTGATTAATTGAGAGGATTATAAAAATGCTGCCAAAGTATGTGGAGATTCAACAAGAAAGGCCAAGGATCTCTTAGAATTTAGTCTGGCTAGAAAGGTAAAAGAAAACAAGAAGAGCTTCTTCAAATACATCAATGAGAAATGGAAGAGTAGGGAAAAAATGGGTCCACTATTAAATGAGGTGGCAGATATGATATCAGAGGATGCAGAGATGGCAGAACTGCTGAATGCCTTATTTACCTCAGTCTTTATGCCTAAGACCAGCCCTCAGAAATCCCAGTCACTGGAAGTAAGGGACTGTAACTGGAGGGAGGAAAACTCTCCACTGGTCAGTGAGGATTGGACAAATCCATGGGCCCCGATAGGGTGCACCCATGTGTGCTGAGAGAGATGGCTGATGTCACTGAGCTGCTCCCCATCATCATGGAGAATGGGAAAGGTTCCTGAGGACTGGAAAAAAGCCAGTGTCACTCCAGTCTTCAAAAAGGGCAAGAAGGAAGACCCAGGCAACTACAGACTAGTCACCCTCACCTCCATCCCTGGAAAGGTGATGGAGCAGCTCATTCTGAAGGTCATCTCTAACCACATGGAAGGTTATCGTGAGTAGCCAACATGGATTTATTAAGGGTAAATCTTGTTTGATTAATCTGATATCCTTCTACGAAAGCATGACCAAAAGGGTAGATGAAGGGAGAGCAGTGGATGTCATATACCTTGGCTTCAGTGAGGCTTTTAGTACTGTTTCCTATAACATCCTTGTAGGAAAACTCATTAAATGGGGGATGGATGGTTGGACTGTGACATGGATTGAAAGCTGGCTCAACACCAGAGTTCAGAGGGTTGTAATCAGTGGCACAAAGTCAAATTGGAGGCCTGTAGTCAGTGGTGTTCCCCACGGATCAGTAGTGGGTCTGGTTTTGTTCAATATCTTCATCAACATCATTGATGAGGGGATAGAGTGTAGCCCCTCTTCACAGAAGTTTCCTTCAAAATTCAAGCTGCTCTTAAATTATCACCAGACAAGACTTCTTTTTTCTCGTGCTCTGTCCTTCATCAGGATTCTTCTCTGCAATATATACACTGTGCTTTAAATTTGAATGTAATTTGGTAACACATTTGTAATTTATGTCTGTCTGTCTCATCCCTCTTCCCTATCAGCAATTCCTAAAAAAATAACCCTGAAAATTATGTGAAAAGTTGTGAGTCTTTGCTGTTTTTCTGACATATCTCACATCTCTGACATTGCTGGTGGAATTTGCTCCTCGCTGAAATGTATCCCTTCTCTTCTCACACAGCCAATGCACTAAATTTTGGGGGAAGCTCTTCTCTCTGCTGGCCTCTAGGCCAACAGAATGCACACCTGGTCCATTTTTCTGCATAAAGGAGGAGCTCAGAAGATGATCCAGGTTCAATTCAGACATTTCATCACAGCTTACTTGTACTGTGTGCCCAGGAACATGAGGGAACAGCAGGCCTGTAGAAAACCTCTGTTCCACCAGATCAGGACATATTTGGAAAAGCTGTGATGACTTGCAGATGGTGATGGATTTCTGGAAAGGAGAGCAGACATCAGACCGTGCGAAAAGAGAAGAAAAGAGATATGAACCCACAGGAAGATGAAAATCTGTGACTCGGTAGAGATTTGCAAATACAAAGTCTTCTCACTTCACTGCAGTGAGCTCTGATACGCTGAGCACAGGCTTTAGATAAAGACACAAGGAAGATTGCCAGTGTGCATGATGCACATTTACAGAGCAAAACCAGGGGCCAATGGACATGAAGAAAGAATGGACCTTGTTCTGTACATACAAAATAAGATAAAGGGATGGATGACTCATCCAAGCCAAGATCTCAGGATGAATTGTCATGACACATCTGAGGGACTCACAAAGTTGTGAAGCACATCACAGACACACACAGCATCATTACATACAGGCACTGATGGGAGATCCTGGGATTTAAGCAGATCCCTCTACACAGCAGGATTTCCAGTGATGTGGCACTGATTCTTACATACCACATCCCCATTTTTTCTCAGATCGTGTTTATGATCTGCTTCAAAAATATGTGCCGTTCTTCTGTTTGCCTTTTTTGTAGATAAATTATGCCCTTATGACTGCCACAGTAAAAAATGAAAATTCTAAAGCAGGACAAACTAATAAATGGATTAGTGGAAAGGGCAACTCCACTTTCACTTTATCCACACAAAAGAATTGAGGCTTGCAAAAAGACTGCCTTTAAACGTGAACAACTTCAAAGGTAACACCGCAGCCCTTTGTTTCCCAGTACTTACAACATGTATCTTCTCTCCACAACAGCTTTCTGCCTTCCTCATTCACCAATCCCTTTCAACCTGAACTCTCCCTCAAGCATGCAAAAAGTTATAAACAACTGTTTATTCTGTCCTGTTCCCTGCAATATGCTAGTGAAATACCCCTGCTTTTATTTCTCTCTGTTCTAAATTGTATACATTGCCCTACCAATGATCCTTATTTAAACAGAACAATTGAGACCCATGGTTAGCTGTTTGGATCTGATTCCATTTTCACCCCAGCATCTCAAACTCACCCTTCTAAAAACTGAACTAATTTTTGTTTCTTATGTTTGAAATCCCAATGTATTAATCACAGGCAATAGGAAGACCCACACAGCTTTATGCATAAGTTCTCCTTTGTCTATAGAGCAAAACAATTACAGTCCTTTAAAGGATTGTGTTGAGTGGATAATGCTGAGAGTATTTCTGTCACTTAAAGCTGGCTGGAGTCCCTGAACTAAGCCTGTGTGATCTCTATCAATCAGCCCAAGGATCACCTTCAGTATCCCAGCCAATCTCTTATCTCCTAACTGACTCTGAGCAGAGCAAACAGACGCTGTTGTGTGCAGTGTGTCTTGGTGAATTGGCATAAGTTGACATTGCAAAGGTGACCTGAAACTTCTTTGATATTGCTGAGCATGATGTCTTTTCAAGACCCTTGTGCATGGTTTCAGGCAAATTTTTGCCTCAAATTGAAAAAACTTGCCTTAGCTTTACAGGTTTAAAAAAACCAATCAAACCAAACCGAGCTTCCACAAAACTGGGTATGGAAGTTGGAAGTGGTTGATACCTACAATATGGGTGCAAAGATTTAATGCCATTCACTTGAGAAGACCCTGTTTTCTGCACAGAGCCTGTGTTAGACCGTTGAACAACTCCAGGTATTTTGATCTTGTCTCTTCCCCTTTGGATTGGACATTTGAACTACGTCTTTTGCTGGGTGTACATATCAGCCCTTACTTCATATCCTCTTACACTAAATGAATCATTTTATAATAATTTCTAAGTAATTTAAGTAATGTTTCCAAAATGCTACATTTTCAGTTTCAAAGAAAAGAGAATTTAGCTTCTAACAGATTGCAGACTCACATGCACATGAAACTGCTTTGGATGGGCAGCTCCTGGCATGAATCTTCTGGGTGAAGTGCGGGCTAGACTGGCTTGTGTCAGGACTGTTGCTTTCTCTTTTTCTTCTTCAGTGCTGCGAATAAAATAATTGCATTCAGTAGATGCCAAAGATGAAGGGCAAGCATGCTTCTAACCAATGTAGAAATTTAAAAGGACTTAGATGGATGGAATAAAACTGCAATTGTAAAGGAGGTAATTGGAAAGTCCCTTTTCCATAAGAAATAAAACAGATTTCCCTCTGCCATTAATGTTTCTCTTGCACTGTTCCTTACTAAGTGATGCATTTAAATAGACCAATAGTTTATACAAGAATGGGATACAGGAAAAAAATGCCTAAATAATTAGCTTAAGTGGACCCATCCACATCCGAATATGAATTAAGGAAGCATTCATTACTAAGGAAATATATTT
This sequence comes from Hemiprocne comata, assembly GCA_020745705.1. Classification (NCBI taxonomy): domain Eukaryota; kingdom Metazoa; phylum Chordata; class Aves; order Apodiformes; family Apodidae; genus Hemiprocne; species Hemiprocne comata. Next base: position 12,634,299 of record CM036587.1, read on the forward strand.
ATCTTCATAATCCTCCAGCAGGTTTTAAGGCTTATTTAATTTTTTTCTGCATTTTGAGATCACCAGATAGGCAGCACTATCGAATTGTAAAGATTTTTAATATGAACACCGTCTATTTTTGAATGAGTGGGTTGTGAAATAAAGGTATAGTCAGGTGTCTGGACAAAGGAGTGAAGCAGGTTCTGGCCAAACTCTTTGGTAGTATGAAGGATTTTGTGAGTGTTCTGGTGCCACTTCAAGAGGAGGCCAGTGCAGGCATATTCAGATAATTCAATATATTTCACTCAGAGTACTTTAATGTCAAAATCAGCAGAATGCTTAAAATAACACAGAATCACAGAATTACTGAATCATCATGGTTGGAAAGGACCTCTGAGATTACAGAGTCCAAACAACACAAAAAAAAACCCCAAACAAACAAAGAAACAAAATCCACAAGAAAACCAAAAAAACACAAGCAGCCACACACAGTCCACCAAAAAACACCCACAACCCCCCCCCCCAACCCTGGCCACCAGAGCATGCCCTGAAGTGTCACATCTACATATTTCTTGAATATCTTCAAGGATATTCAAGGTGACTCAACCACCTCCCTGGTCAGGCTGTTCCAGTGCCTGACCACTCTTTCAGTATAGAAATTCTTCCTAATATCCAATCTGGACCTCCCCTCTCACAACTTCAGGCCATTGCCTCTGGTCTTGTTATTTACTTGAGACAAATAGCCAACACCCACCTGCCTACAACCTCCTTTCAGGTAGTTGTAGAGGGTGGTGAGGTCTCCCTGTCATGACACTCCCCTTACAACACATTTGTTTAAAATAAATAAACGTATTTTGACTTTTGATTTTTCAGACCTGAAGACTTTTTCTGGTGTCTCTTTTTAAGCTCCCTACAACCTCAGCTCTGCCATAAATTACACAAACACACAAACATAATACATGTGTATTTGTTTGTATAGCTATTCACAAGTATCAAGAGAGAAGCTGAATCTTGACTATAGGATCATGAGGTTCATGAAGGATCTTCGTGACAAATGAAGGCTGGGTGTGTGGGTTGAAAGAATATGATAAACTGATACATATGAACTCTACATGTGAAAAATTCATAGGGACCAGGTTAGGACTGTGCCACTTGTTGATTAGGAGAAGGAAGAGTGTGATAGATACCCATTAAATGTACAAATCCTAGTGAATAAGAAGAAATACTCTGCTCTCTGGGGTAGAGTACAGATTTTTTCTTTCCACATCATTCCAAAAGAAGGTGGTATAAAGGAGAGATACTAAAAGCAGTACTAATGGATGAGTAGTGAGAGATGGAATGGGTTATTAAGGTCACTTTTGTGACTATTCAAAAGTTAACATCAGGAAATCCTTCTCCATCTTTTGGTCAGGTCAGCTACCCTGTATTGGAGTGATACTGTGAATTTCCAAATAATGCAAAATATTATGTTAATTAGATCTATTAGGAAATGTAGAATTCAACACATTAAATAGTGTTCAATTATGGTAATGAATTGTTATCGTTGTTAGACTAATGGCCTTTGTCTTTCACAAAGGTAGGGCATGACTGTTGGAGAAATGCAGAGAAAATTAAAGTATATAATAGAGGCCAATTCAGAAAATGCATATATTCCAACACCTTCTTTTTCTTCCATGAAATATTGTTCAGACAGAAAGATAACCACTCCATTAGTGCCATCCACAATACAGAAAATCCCTAGATGGTCCAACAGGCCCAACACAATGTTCCCCAAACCACCAGTTACTGTTATTTTCATCTAGGTTAACCTGCCTCTCTCCCATGATATTACTTAAGCATAGGTTAAGGAGTGAAATTATTCTTGATTTCAGGGAACGAGGGTTTCCCCTTGGGACATTTTATTAACTATGGCAAAAAGTAAATCATTCTATGTCAGCAATTAATATATATTATCTTAGCATCCTTTCTAACCATGCATACCTGAGACTTGAATGACCAAGACTAGTTCTTTGCTCAGATTGGAAGATGTATTATTCTTTACTTCGTTCTTGTCTTTTGGCTTTTGTAAATACTTCATTGCAAATCTCTGAGCTCTTAGAAGCTTTAGCTAATTAAGTTAATCTACGACAGATCTGTTTTGAGAGTATTTCTGATTTAACATTTGCTAGCAACAGAAGTTTTCCAAGGGCACTGCTGCATGGAGTTTAGGTCATTAATAGATTGAGGCACTGTATGATCTGTGGGAAGGCACCATCCGTGTAACAGTTGCCAAGTCTGTCCTGTACTGTATAAACATGATAATTTATTTTCCAGGAACAGTTGGAGAAAGATGAAATCAAATGTTTTTGTATCTATGGCAGATTCTTTCCCTAAGGCAATTAAAACACTTAAACAAAACATGCACTGCTCATACTTTTATCAGGAGAGAGAAGAGCATGAACATATGACAAATGTGTAAGGGACTACTGGATGGTTGCTGGATGGTGGCTTTGAACTATGGTGGATAGCCCTGTATGAAAATCTAGCTGAGAAAGAATAGCTGTACACTTAATGGCCAGTCCCACTATAAGCTTTTCTACTTCTTTTTATGTGTGGGTAATTTGTAACACCAGGCATGCTGCAAATCTTCCTGTGCTGATAACAGAGTACTGCAGTTTCTAACCATGAGTTTAGCTTTCATATATAATTATGAAACAATGAATGCAGACAATGAGCTAAGAGTTTGGCATCTTTTTTGGTGATTATCTATAATAGTTACAAATGAGCTGCAAAGGGAAAAGTAGAAACAAAAGAAGATGCTTCTGTGCTCACACTGAAATCAAGGCCCAGATAAATCTTTAACATCATGGTATTATAAAAGCTCTAACTCGTATCAATACCCACATGCTACACACAAGGCAAAACTGTTTGTATTTTTAGGCTCTTGCAGCACAGCACATTTTGTTTCTTTAGGAAACTCTACAAGCATAGTGTTTCCCCAGGAAACACAGCCTAAACTACTCTCCCTTCATCTTCACCTTGTCTTCAGTACAAAGCACCACATACAGGCAGATGTCTACCATCCTGCAAACTGGGAAGACCATCCACAAGGCTAAGTCACTCCCATGATTCAAACATTTATTTTCAAAGGACGTTTTGTTTTGAAATCTTAGTTATCAACCTTTCCTTCTGGTATTGATGGATTGTAAAATAACCTTACAGAACACTATATGATGTACTTAAGTGACTATAGAGCCATTTCTCTTCTTTGTTCAGAACTAGGAAAAAATAACAAAACTCCAAAAACTATTTGATAATCTAGCCTAGAGTTTCTGAATGTTCTGAGCACTGTTGAATTTAATCCTAGAATTTTCTGTAGCTTTTAAAAAGAAGGATGGCTTACAGGTCAAATTGTTAATTAAGAAATAAAAAATTAAGATTCAGTCTTAGATATTATTTTCAGTAGGATTTCCATGAGTATGAGCATGTTGGGTTCTTTTTGTTGTCTGCGAACACAGAAGTGGGTTCCCCCCTTACAGGTCTTTTTGAAATACATACGTGGAGATGTTAAAATGTTGGATTAATCAGTAGTGAAGACTGCTGACTACATTTTTACATGTTGCACAGTGAAAAATGTGTAAGCATACTTGCAAGGATTCAACATTATTGTGGATTGCAGAAGAGACTGGAAAAAAATTTGAAACAAACACTGTGAACATGTTGGATCACTGCAGAATCCTGCCTATGTGCTCTAAAAACTGGGGAAACTCCAGTCCTCTGACCACCAGCAAAAGTAGTTTTGAAGCTTTTAGCTTGCCCACAGCCTAGCAGGAAGAACAGTGTTCCTCTTCCCCAGATAGTGTTGGGCTTCCCACCAAACTCTCAGCCTGAAAGGTAAAAGAAATGTTGAAAAGACCTTTTTAGGAGATAATCAACCAGCCAATTAGCCTATTTCCCCTCTTCTCAAATATCCATTTGTTTTTTTCCTCCCTGGATTTCCATGATTTATTATTCTGGGATATTTTTCCAGGAAACCTTAGGCTCAGCTAGGAATCCCAGGACTTCTAACAGCTGTCTCTCAGAACAGTCTGCTTGAGTTGAAAATACTACCATCTGAGAAGTTCTGAGGATACTAGCTGATAAACTTCTCCACTGAGGGTCTCTGGCTCTCTTTCAATGTATCACAAATAATTTATTTTCAAATTTTCAGAATGGCTTAAATATATTTTTTGAATATTGGATTTCCTTTTCACAGGGAAATAAAAATGTTTTCAAGTTGAGAAGAAAACAAGTTTCAAAATTTCGGAATCCTTTGTGTAAGAAAAATTACTGTTTTCTTTCCAGCCTTAATAAAATGTCACATTTTAAATTACCTAAATTCACAAAAAAATAATGCTAAACCAGTTTATAAAAGTTAATTCTGGCTATTCTTCAGTCTTATTTCATAATTTTCTAATGTGTGCCAGTGATAGACAATGCACAGTAGCTTAATTATTATCTTCTGCTGTATGAGCATGCTGTGAAAAAAAGATTATGGGGAGCAGGAGAAGGAGGAGATAAAATATCCTGACACAAATTAGTATTTAACATACATTTTGAAATCACTGTGGTGCTGCTGCCCCTATTTCTTCAACTCTTTAGATACAGAATGCCAGAGAGCCCATCAATTTTATTTCTTCAGCAGAACGTGGAACTACTTTAAGGGGTTTTTACCATTTAACAACATCTTTCCCAAAAAAGAACAGACATCTGAGGATGATTGCAAACATTCACTCCATCAGCTCTGTGCTCTGTAAGAGTCTGACTCTAAATGATTTAGGGAGAAACACTATTTCTCCACTTACGATGAGCATATTTTTCAAGTTAGGATACCAGCGTTTTCTTTCTAGCAGAGAGATGACAGCCACAGTTTAATCAAATTGACAAAGTAAATAAGAATGTGTTTAATATTTAGCATACAGTATGTAAACAACCCCTCTATGTTCATGTTTCTCTTTGGTTTCTCAAGAAAGTTACTGAATGTATATGCTGTAGGAAGACAGTAAAACATGGATAAACAAAAAGGACTGTAGAGTTTAGTTTTAGTTAAAGAAATGATGGAAACTGCTGTGGAAACGTGGTTGTTCATCTCTGTCTCTGCAAAATTTGTGAACAATGTTATTCATTAAAGGAATCTCTAAGACAGTGACAGAAACAACTGCAGCTGAAAATGGCCAACAATAATTTTCTATGAGTGCTTTGGAAAAGCTGATATAAAGAAAAGGTCTGTAATCTGCCTTGTGTATTTTGCACGGGAGACTAGTAAGGGGAACTTGTACTAGTAAGGGGGAACTTTATGCAAAGTTATCAATTGTATAGGTAGAACAAAGTAGGAAATGGTGGGATGTTTTCTTGTAATAATAACAGAAAAGAACATACAATGAAATAGAAATATAAGAAAAAAAAACCTAATGAAAAATAAATACTATTCCACTCCACATGAAATTTTCCTTGTGCAACTCCTTGCTCCAAGACATTTATACAAGCCAAGATTTAACAAGGGTTCAATAGAGGCTGGATATTTAAAAAGCAAAATAAAACAAGAAAAAAACCAAAACAAACAACCAAAAAATGGAATAAGAAGCATTTTTCAGACGTAATGTAGGTTGTAAGAATGACATTAATTTATGAATCCATTATACTCTACTTATCTTCTAAATGATTGCTTACATTTAGTCTCGCTCATATGTTCTTTGGGTTGAAAAGGTGCACACATACACTGCAAGGTATGTAGTCCAGTTTTCTCTTTAAAATTGCCTTAATCTAAAAGAAGGATCACCTTTCTGCAACTTTTGTGTTGACAATAGTATGCCAGCAAGGAAGCAGTTGCTCTGACATGGCTCAAACAAAAAATTAGCAAAATATACCACTAATTCTTCTGCCAGTGCAAACAGATCTTCTGCCAAGCTTGCTATAATGCAGATCAGCTGAGAAATCCAAGCTTGCCTTTGGGACAAGGACCTTTAATGGTTACAATTTTTGATTTAGACTGACTCAAGTCAGTATTTTTGTTTAATTTTTTCACATTTTTTTTATCATGCTTATCCTGCCCTGGTTAATTTACCAAAGCAGTAAGTGTTTTCAGCTGCTATTGAAAGATTTAATAATGAAGATCATATAACTTGCCACTGAATCAATATTTGAGATCTGCTTGAGGCTATTTTCAGTCATCATTTGGTTTGATTGCTCTCAGTTTAATAATATTAACAAATGGTTTCATTATATCTTTATATGAGAAGTGATGTAAAGCTACCAGCACCTTCCTTTGGAATATGTGTTTTTCCTTTATTAATATTTCAAGACAAAATCTTACCCCTGGTAAGACATTGAAGAGTTGTCTTTGAATACAAATGCAGAAGAATTATGAAACAGGAAGACAAAATACAAGCAATTTAGCCTGTTTACAAATTACATGTAAACATTGAAGAATTGCTTTCCTTTTTCTCCCCTCGTCCCACCAAAAAGCAGAAAATATATCTAGCAACAGCAGCAGCAGTAGAACTCTTCCAAATAGGTGTAATTTGCAGGTGAGTTTAATTAATTTTTCAAAATGTACATATTATCATTAGTATTTTTTGACCAAGAGAGACAGTATAGCTTTTCCCCTATTTTGAATAAAATTATTGTCATAAAACAGGGTTTTTATAAACTAAGGTCAGCATATTTAGTGGGGCCATTGCAACCATGGGCGTGGTACAAATTAAATCCACTGAACTGAGTTTCACAAAAAATCAGGTCTCTACTCATATCCAGAAGATTTTCTCAGGAAAACAAATGAGCCCTGGAATTGTGAAGCACTGCACGCTATATGGACAAAAGGTTAGTATGGAGAGAAGATTAGTTCAGAATATCCTTCTCTAAAGTCCTTTTTTTCCCCAATCCATTGCTGCTTGATTCCTTTCAGGGTTTCCCTCTCTCTGCTGTATCTAACCTTAGACTGCTGCCTCGCTCTCTCATTTTATGGAAGACATTGAATTATGCAGGTTGTCTGGCATGATTTTTTTCAAGCAGTGCACTTTTAAGAGGAAGTGAGTTCCCTGGAATTTAGGTTATATACATTAAAACATTGTGCTTCCTTTTAATTAATGCATAAGCTCTCCAACTTACCAGGGTTTACATTGATTTTTAGCAGCTGAAGATCTATTAATTTGTTTTATAACTTTCCCCATGCCATAAGTCAACTTATTCCCTACAGCATCTTTGCTTGTTTAGCCATTATTTTTCTTATCTTACATTTCCTTCAGCAAATATTTTTGAACTGATCCTTTCAACACTATTCTCATTGAGAAATATTTCCCAATGTAATGTTTGCTTCCAGTCAGGTCTTTTGTTGTTTTGTCTTTGAGCTCTTGCTCTAACTCCTACAATCCCACAAGAACGAGAAGTGCAGACAGAAGCACAGTGTTCTCTTTTCGCATATAATGAAGCTTCTTTGAACAATGAAAAAAGCATTTCTGACAAAGAAGTGTTTTGTTTTCTGTCTATTAATGACTTGGTTCTTCTCTATTAAAATCCAATGTCCAAGCTCCCAGAGGTTTTCATGAAAGCAGAATGTTATCCCCTAATCAGAGGAATAATATTTTCTGCTTTTATTGATGAAGCAACATTAAAACAGGTATGTCCCTTTCCCTGTACTTCCACCATAAATTGAAACCTAAACTGAAACATTTGGGGTTTAAAGCAAGACAAAGCAAAGATGATCAAAAGTATTTTCCAGATCTAAAGGATAGAATCTCTATCAAATTACATTATTTTGAAATGGCTCTATCTTTGATCAAGAAGATGATCTGTTGGGGATATTGTGCCTAATGAGACTCGATCACTTTCTGTAATTTACTTCAAGGCAATGCTGCAGCCCTCGTTTTCATAAACAAGTCCTATCTCATTTTCTTGTTTCATTTCATTATGATAAAGAAAACTCTTAGTGGTGTACAATCTCCTTGGTCAACCTGGAAAATAGACAAGATGGTTTGAGACAAAGCCATAGTTCTTCATTGCCAAAGGAATAATGTCTTGTGTCCCTCTTATTCCCTCATTCCTTTCCCAGATGGAGAAGGGCAGAAAAAGAAACTCTGGGTTTCAGAGGTGGTTGTGTGTTTTTTTGTTTTGTTTTTCTTTGTTTTGGGTTTTTTTGTTTGTTGTTTTGTTTTTGTTTTGTTTTGTGGTTTTTTGTTTTTGTTTGGTTTTTGTTTTGTTTGTGGTTTTTGTTTGTTTGCTTTTGGTTTTGTTTGTTTTTTGGTTGGTTGGTTTTGTTTTTGTTTGTTTGTTTTTTTCTAAAGACAACTAACCTTTCCAATGCCTTCCTGCAATAACCTTGACTCATGATACATAACTGCAGTAATCAGACTTGTACAATTACAGTGTAGACATAGAAGAAACTCACATTTTGAGAAAGCAAAACTTCAGAATGAACATACTGTACTTATACACATTCATCATCATGTAAATTGTACCATATAATATCGAGACAAAAAATAAATCCATTCCAAAATATGTATCTTCAAAAATATGAGTTCAAATGAAGTAGCTTCATTCAAAACACTTTCCAGACATAACTTTTTCAGAGCTTAAAGACAAATAGAATACTTTAAATAACACTGCAGAAATACATTAGTTCTTATTGTAAAAGAAAATATTTCACAGAAATGCTGTAACTTCTATTTTCATTTAAAGTCTCCACTTTCTTTTCTATGGCAAGACACAGGAAAAAGGAAACAGAGAAGATATACTGTATTTTTCATTTATATCTGATATTCTCTGTGTACGTGTGTTTGTGCGCATGATTTTGTGTACTTGCATTTGCACACACAAGAGTCTGAAGTTATCGGTTCTGTAGATAGTATTTTCCTAAAAGGGTCTTCTCAGAGTTTCTTGTCACAGAATTATTGATTCTTGATTTTTATGGAGAACACCTTGTCTCCTGTATTCACTTGCCTTTTTTGCAGGTGCATACATAGTATTTGTTCCCAAAATCCTTTGTGTTTCATTCATACATCTTTCTCCTGTTCTGCCATTTTCAGTTAATGTCTTCACAGGTAAGAGGATAAATTCCTACATCAGTCCATAGTGCTCAGATTTGTAAAATCATAAGATTAAATGTGTTCCTTACTGTATAGCATAACAGAAGCACTGAATGGACCTCATAATCTTTCCATGAGTCCACTCTCTATTATTGGACTTGACCAAGCTTACAATATAAAGTTTGTCTAACCTGTGGAAACACTGATAGCCTCCAATAAGCTTTTCACACTCTTTTAAAGTTTAAAACTGTAAGTATCTGGTTACCAAGTTATACGAGGTTAGCAAGTATCTGAGATCACTGTTTAAAAGAGAGATTATTCTAATATGTTTGCTTTATGGTTTATTTGTTTAAATAATATAATTAAAATATTACTGATTTATATAATTGAACATGTCTGAAACAGATGCTAATTTCTTATCCGTTTTTAAAGATACACCCTTGTAATGTTTGGAATTTAAGCACAGATGTCTGGGAGCAAATATGATGGGTTTGTTAAAGGCTGTAATACAGCATAATGATATTACAGTAATGATCTAGTAATTGAGGCTTGATTCTGCAAAGTACTTATGCATGGCCTTGAATTCTCATGTATTCTATATGGCCCGAAGGCTTGCTTTTTTGTATCAGAATGGTGTAAAATAGTTTTAGCCAAATAAGAGTGCAAACATATTAAATTAAAATTGATTATTAAACACAAATTAGTCTCTTGAAAACACATTCTTTCTGTTTGAAAGCACTCAGGTAGAGCAAGAATTTTGAAAATGTGTGTCATAAGATTCTCATATGTATCAACAGTTCTAAGGAAGATGAAACAAAATTAAGAATAACTAAACCATGATCAGAAAGAGAAAAGCTGTTAGAATGAATATAGCTCATTTTTAACAGATTTAAATGCTTCTGGTAAGTGTAAAACCTATCTTGCCTCGCTGGAAAGAAGGTTAGCATTCATACTGAGTCATGTATATTGCCTATTTTATGGATTAAAATTCCTCTACCACATCAGTTAAATCATAAATGTGTAAAAGAGGACAATTCTTTTACAGATGGAGGATGAAACTCTAAATGGTTCCTGTCTTTGGCATAATAGATAGTGCAGTTAAAATCTCCCCCCAAAACCAGCACATTCTGAGGCAGATAATTCAATAAAACTCTACTTACACAATAATTCAAAAGAGCATCTTCTTTTCCTTCAGTAGTGGAACAAATGTTAATGAAGCAAGAACAAGTTTGACCAAATTGTCCTGAACTTTTAATAACTTTTTAATACCCCTAAATCAAGGTTTAAAATGGGAATGCCATAATTTGTATCTGGATTAGACTACGAATTTTTTGATGAAGACTGTCCAATTTTTGACAACAGCACAGCTTCTCAGTGCTATCTAATATGAGGACTTTATTGTGAATTACTATTTTTTAGAATTATTCTGTGAAGGATTACTTTGGTTTACCTTTGGTAGCAGTTCATAGAACATTTTACTCCAGGTTGAACTGCTGCTCTCAGACATGTTCCTACAGAGGTAGGAGAAGCTTAAGGAGCATTGATGAGGTTAGTGAGCATTGCAGGGTGTCCAAGGCAGAAACTGGCTGGCTGTGTCCCTGAGCTTCCCAACAGGTGGCTGGCACAGTGCTGGCACTGAGGACATGGGAGCTGCTGAGGGCCTAGCCAGGAGCTCTTACTCTTCAGAAGAAACTAGAAGACCTATAGCGTGTTTACCTTCACTACCTTGAGGGGATCTCCTGTCTACAGCTGCATAAAGGGATTAAATTCTATATGTAGGGATTAAACTCTCGTGAGGAATAATTTATAACATTATTTTTTCAACAGTGCTGACAGTACCTGTATGGGTAAGGACTGGTTTAAATGGAGTTAAGCTGGAAGTTAGAAAAAAATTCCCAGCAACAATTGCAAAAGGATTAGAGTGAGCACAATAGGGTAACTCCTTTTAAATAGAGCTTGTTATGTTTATGAATTAGAGAGTGTGTTCTTCAGGACAGCAGGTGAACTGAACTGAATGGTAGAAGTTGTCCTTGCTCTGTCTACATGCCAGTTCTGGCTGTCTCAGTTGCTGAACAAAACTCAGTGAATGGAGCCACATTACATGACTGCACTGTCTGGCAGGTGGTTAGGGAAGGCTTTTATCTGAGAGTCTGATCCTGTAATTGGGCAAAATGGATCACATGAAACATATGGATTTGCATCAGCTGAGCTATAGTAACTGCTAATGCAGAGTGCTGCATATACATATATAAGCATTGGCCACAGCAGGTGCAGTACAGTGCACCACGACCTTAATTGTAGCTATAAGACTAAACCAAGGAGAAATAATTTATTCTTGCCATAGGTTGAGAATGCACAGAAACACTGTTATTGCAGCCCAGGCAATGCATAAATATTTCTTAATCTCTGGTAACAATAAAACGGGCCAGAGCCCAAAACTATTTTGTAAATTATAAATTATCAGTGAAAAAAGTGTGGAACATTGCAAACTCTGTCATTCTCTTTCTTCACATATATATGAAGAACATATAAATAATTAAGAAATGTTTCAAAGTACCTATAAAACAGTATGTGTGTATATATTAGTATCACAGAACTAAACTGTTTCATCTGCTAAGCTACTAATGAAAAATAGGCAGATGATAAAACATTTTGGGGTTGACATGACTTCAGGGTTAGTTACAAAAAAGAAGGCCTGCTAAAGAGTGAAGCAGAAGCACAGGGTATCTCCATGTTTTCCAAATAAAGAAGGAAACAGGGTACCACTGATACCACCTCGGTGTTAAGCAGCACTTTCAAGAAGTGTTCAAGGACACCAATACATGTTCCCACACACTAACATCTAAAATATCATCTTCTGCAGCTCAACAAAACAAAAAATGTTACTTTTCCATCAGTCTCTGAAATCTCCTTTTAATATCCACCATGGAGGGGGCAAATGTAGAATCTTGTTTGCTGTTACACTATGTGTGCAGCACAAGTGCTTTATCATCTCTACCTGTTAACCTGTGATTAGTGGTGACACAAGGCATTATTTGGTTGCACTTTTGGAACAATCATGATGCTTTGAATACTCTAAGGTTTATTAAGAATAGCAGGAAATCAACAAATTTTTTTATTATTCCTCAGATCTGTGGAGGGTGTTATGTCACTGGGCTCTAGGTAAGACTTTGTAGTGAAGTGTGGCAGATACAGACTTTGTTGGACTGATGTTATATAAAGCCTATCACACCTGACCTTGCATTTTATTTCAGCAGGATGTTGCTATAATTAGAGCAAATGCTAGATATCAAATAATAACTTACATCTAGAATTTATGTAATGAAGTTAGTAGCTGGATAAATGTGATATAAAAAGAACCAATTAGACTATTGAATATTCACAACCTAAACCAACCAAACTAACTAACCAAACAAACTAACTAACCAACAAACTAACTAAAAAATGAAAAAACCTGCACACATACACACACACAAAAAAAACCAAACACACATAAAAAACCCCACCAAAACAAAAAAACCCTGAACCAACATCCTGAAATCAGAATGAAGCAGTGTTGACTCAATACAGAAGTTTTCTTCTAAGACACAAGACGTTATCAGATTGTTTAGCTGATACTGTGTGCTTCAGAAACCATGAAGTTTCCTCTGATTCTTCTTTTACAATGAGCCCAAACTAAAGTAGTTCCTTATATTCCACCCTAAAGCCTCTGTAAACCTTTACTGGAGTTATGCTGAGCCTAGATCTGCAGCTATTTGAATGGAATTAATGCTAACATCTGAACAAAGGCTGCCAAATAATTTTGAAGACATAAAATTATTGTATTTTTAAGGCAGTTTTGAAATGGGCAACTGATATTTTAAAGAATTACTTGTACATCTCTAGTTGTCCCAGACTACCTAAGTTCTGTACAAATTTGCTGCATAGTTGTTTTTTTTTTCCAGGAACAGACTCTCAAGGATTTCAGCACTGTAAAAAAATAACAGCTAAAAGATCATTCTGTGCTGAAGATAACCAGTTTCAGCCTTCCTTCTGTGGCTGAACACTTCCCACCTCCTCATACTCTCATCTCTGAAATAGAAAGTAACAGGGGGAAGACCTTTGCATCCTTTGCAGTGGGTTCAGGAAAAGGCCCATGTTTTGATGATGGCCTAGATTTAAAAACGAATTCTGAAAGAATGAATGACTGAAGACAGTAGGAACATATTCTGATTAGAAACTGAAGGAAGTGCATCTGAGAAGGAACAGTTACTTCACTGTAGTAAAAGTGATGTGAGTCATCTGAACCTTAGCAGTCTTAGCTTCTGCAAACTCTCAGTATTACATGAAGAATTTATCAAATTTTCACTTTCATCATCATATACAGTGACATTGATAAATAACCATGTTTATGAATTATGGTAAATTGAGATTGTGTAGTTTTAAAGCCTGAAATAGAAGGTGTGAAGAAAGATTCTGAAGGAAGTGTATTGCTTAATTAGTCTTGTTTACACCCCTTTCATATGTAGAAATATTTCTAAGATCCAGATACATATTTTTCAGTAGGAAAAAAACCTGACTGGCCACAGTCATCCAATTCATCCCTTGAATAAATCAATGGGTTATAGGAGGAATGACTTTGGCTCATGCTGTCTGTCTTGCTTAAAGTATGTAAAAACCCAAGCTAAACTGGGTAAACATAAAAGCAGCCTAGACTCTAGGTATTAAAATTGTCTGCAGAGACAGATTGTGTAATGTAGGGTTTATTGAATCCCTGCAGCTTTCCAGTAAGGTTCACTGTGTGAGGTGCATGTACAATAACCCGGTGTAATTTAAATGAAAATGTTGACTAGCCCTGAAAGCTCCATTAGGTGGCCTAAACTGAATAGGCAGCCATCTGCCATGTCCTCAACACCTGCTGCTTGAAACAAGCTAGACTGTAACCATGGGTTACCAAAAAGTATTTTGTATCAGTGGTGAAAAGACAAAATTACAAGAATTATTTTTTCTTAGGGATGAATATTGCAAAACAGACAAACCGTCTTTTAATACAGTTAAAGTGCAAAAGTCCTACAGCAGAAACCAACTTTTCTCAGAATAAAACAACTGTGAAATAAATATAAATAAATGTCAGCTCAAATGAGCACTTTGTTCCTGAGTTATGATTTGCACATTTCTTGTTACAGTGCAGAAAACCATCCCACACCTGTGAGCTAAGTCTCCAGGTCGGGAAAGCTGCAGAAGGTAGACAAGGCTGTCAAACACACCTGCCTTTCTGAAAGCAATATGCTTTGTGGACCTGAACTGCTGCTCTGCTGAGTATCCTGACCTCACACTGAAATGCAGAGGTGCTCATCACCTCACTAGACCTCACTTACACATGTACTTTAAAGTTTTTTATACTGGGCAGCTGTCACCCAATCTACGACATCCATATTCAGCAATACATTTCTCTGGCATATGCTGACGTCCCCTTGACAGTTTAACATATGCTTCTGTGCTTTGTTGAACATGGTTGGACATGGTTGCATTTTCCTTAATGCTTCACTGGCTAGGTACCTGTTGTTGAAAGCTGATTGCTTTGCTGGGCTGGAGTCTGAAAAGTGAGGGATGAATGCTTTAATATTGCCAGTATTGAGGCACGAAGGTTCTCAGTCCAGCGCATCAGAATATGTGTTGTTCTTAACTTTCAGTCTAATGCACCAGATGCAAAAAATCACTTTTACCCTTTACCTTGCTTTTACTCACCAGTGAATTTTCCTAGAAAATGCGTTAATGATCTGAAAACTAATCTAAAAAAAAGTAAAAGAGATTGCAGGTTTCCTGGAAGCTACATAACAGCCCTATTGCTTTACACAGAGATAGTTTGCCAGGTCTTTTGGGAAGACAACAGAAACACACCTTCCAAACATCCTCTGAATTTATCCTAAAAGTTTTTTGAAAACCAGAGCCTTTATTAAGGCTCATTACTTTCACAATTATCCACTCATATAAATAACAACTGTGGGGTGGGGGTGGGGAGACATGGGAAGGAGAGGGATAGAGGGAATGTAGTTGGAATTTATTTATGTGAAATTAATGTATTTAATATATCACATCAAAAATCAGTGCAATCACTGGCACAACAATTTACCCCATGGCCTTCTTTTAAATTTTTAACTTAAAATGTCAAGGAAATAACCTTTCTAGAAGTCTTGCTGGAAAGAAGATTAGTGATGCCCTGGCCTGTGTTAGAAGGGACATTGCCATCAGGTCAGAGGAGGTGATCAGTGTTCAGCACTGGTGAGGACACACCTGGAGTGATGTGTTGAATGCTGGACTAGCCAGTACAAGAGAGAGATGGTCATACTGGAGAGAGTCCAACAAAGGGCCATGAAGATGATTACAGACTGGATCATATCTGATGTGATGAAAAGGCTGAGAGAGCAGCGACCGTTTCCCCTGAAGAAGGCAGCTCATAGGGGAAAATGCAAGGGTATGTAAATACCTGAAAGGAGAGTGCAGAAAGATGGAGCCAAAGTCTTGTCAGTGGTGCCCAGTGACAGAACCAGAGGCAGTGAACCCAAACTGAAACATAGGCTGTTCCTTCTGCACACCAGAAAGCACTTTTTTACTGTGAGAATAACTGAACACCAGTACAGGCTGCCCAGGAATGTTGCAGAGTCTCCATCCTTAGAGATATTCAGAAGCTCTCTGGTTGTGGTCCTGGGCAATTGGCTCTACATATTCCTGCCTGAGCAGGTTGCTCAAACTAGATGAACTCCAGTAGTCTCAACCAACCTCAACGACTCTGTGATTCTGTGATACCAAGGTTTTGAGCACAACAGAATAGGAATTAGAAAAATTTCAAGGATGCTGTGGATCATGGGAGTGTTCACTGGGCTCTATCATGCCAGAACTGCAGCATGTCAGATCTGACACATTTTTGAAGACTGAGTTTTTAGATGAGCATTTCTTCTCTAGCAGAACTCTGGGTGAAACTCTTAGCCTTTCCTTCTTTCAACATGTGACTAGTTATTGTATTAAATAAGGAAATATATTGTTTCAAATTCTCAAACTAATGTCTCCTAGAAGCCTCAGAAAGATGTATGAATAAGAAGATGTATTAATAAAAAAGAGCTGGTTAGCTTTAAGGGAAAAACCTTTTCCATTATGAAAATCCTCACATACCTTAAGCAGCTAAGTAGAGGCATTGTTCTTCATTCACTAAGATGTCTTTGAAATATATTAAAATATCCTTTCTGAAAATTATACAAAAAGGATAAAAAAGCAATGGAAAAAAGGACATAAGTCTTTTTATCAACAGGATTTTCACAGCCAGAGAGTAGTAAAATGCTTAGACTATATCAGTAATTGCAACTATTGCTTAGTGAAAGGAAACTTCAGAGTTCATCTTTACAGCTTTGATGCTGCTACGGAAATGCTCCAAAACTGATTAAATGTTAAATATATGGTATAAATATTTACCTTGTCTTCTAAAAAGTCACTTCATTATTTAATAAGATTCAATCATGAGTATGGATTATGGATTTTCCCAAAAATTCATAGCGTATTTAAATACTATTATTAACTTTTCCTCTATTTTATGCAGATAGACTTTGAATTCAGATCTCCAACTCTGTGGCTCTAGAAGAGTTTGAGTAGACTTAGAAAGTATTACAGGCCAAGTAGAACCTGCTTCACTAAGTCTTGTCACTGCCAAATTTAAAATAATAATAATAATATTTTGTGACATGTCTTGTATGATGATGAACAAGTCAGTAGTTAAGGATAATAAACTTTTTTTTTTTAATTTATGCAAATGGAGGAATTAGAGGCTTTCATAAAGACTGAGTGAGTCAAATTAGAATTGGGCCTTTCAAACTCACTGATGTAGGACATTTGTCTTGATAGGCCCCCTCTTGACTCTATTTTAAATATTATTTTTAGATAACAACCTGCAAATTAGAATGAAAAATAAGGGCAGTGCATTTCAACTATTTGCGTAAGAAATCCACCCTTTGTTTGCATCTTTGATGTGATTAATGAATCTTCTTGAGCAAGTGATTAAGAATAAACATTCCTATAGCTAGCAAATACCTGTATATCAGGTACTAGATTGCAGGAATTGCTGCCCTCCAGCAGCCTCCAGCATAGCACAGCTCACAGGAACCTGGTGCCCCCCTTCTTCCTGGGTGCTGCTTGGAGAAGGATGGAGTGGAAGGACATATGGCTTTCATCAGGATGGAAATGGGAGGAAAACAGACACATGACATATTCATTGTCACCACCAAAGCCCAATGCACTCTGGCTGATGCAAAAGTAGTATTCACAATTTGGTTGGCCTTGGATATGAGCCAAGATTTTGTGTTTCCTCATCTTGATTTGACATGACTAGCTATATTGAGCTGCTCTGAAATCAGTATTTCATTGTTTTATTTTCAAAACAGGCAAAATGACCACAGGATTCCTAGGAAGATGTACAGTCCAGGAGATACTTGCACATGATCTGAAATAATCAAGTCGCATTAACGTAACATTACTTTAAACTACTAAGGCCATTTACATTTTTTTCCATTGTTTCATTAGCTTAACAGAAAGAACTTCTTCAAGTTTCTCTTCTTTACCAAGATAATGTTCATTTTTCATCTTTCCTTAATCGGCATAGAGATCTAATTATTAGGATAGGAATAGAAACAGAAAAACTAGAATTTTCAGATTCAGTGCTCTCTAGTAAACCTCAAACTCCAGCCTCTCACAGAAAGCATCTTGAAGAGTTTTACTTATGATGGAAAACAAGTAAGGAGTTCACAACTACTTTGCAGCAGCTTCCCATAGACAATCAGAAAGACAGTAAAATGTATTTGACAGATTATGGCAACTCTAGCGATCATAAAAATTTTATTAAATTCAAGCCTCATAATAACTTGGTATCCACTGAAACAACGAAGCCATAGTACTTAATAAGAACTATCAAAATTGAATGGGTAAATTATATTTGGAGATGCAGTAGAAAGATATCTAGATAACAAAGTAAAAAAAAATAAAATCAGTTTTTGGAAGTGTTCACTAGTAGGGATTTTCCACATGGCTAGTTACCTATTACTGAACTAATGAAAATAAGACTGTTACTGAGAAAGAATGTAACAGTTTTAACTGTGTGTAAAAATTTAAATCTGTAAAATGACTTTACACTTAGGCATAGGAGAATCATCACCTTATTTACCTGACACTATATTCACTGGAGTGAGAAGTGTGTGCGTATGCGCACAAGCGAAGTGATTCAAATAAGTTCAGCTTTGTTTCTCTTGGTGAAAGGGAAAATTTCCCCATTAAAAAAAACAGAAAAAAAACAAAACACAAACACAAACAAACAAACAAAAAACCCCCACAAACCCTGCCCCTTGCATAAAATCTTTTAATCACAGGCAGAATCCTCATCTCTGTGCTTAATCTGAAAATTTGGAGTTAATGGTTTTCTAGAAGATTTTAAGTGGTTGCTACCAAGCCAAAACTCAGCTTCATAGTTACCAAAATCCAGCTCCATACTTAAAAGACCTTCCTAGCCCTTTTCCTTGGGTATTGCAGTTAAAGAAAACATTTGTATAACTTCAGAAATGGACTCTAGTGATGTAACTTTTATCATGCACTTCAGTAGGTGTGATAAGAGTGATGGCAGCCATACCTGTGAGACTGACATAAATAAATCAGCTCTTAAATGATTAAGATTTTTTTAAAGAAAAGAGGGGTTTGCTTGGGTAGAAGTGTATAATCCAAAAAATCACCCTTCAAACAATCTCAGCTCTGAGTGCAAATGAGATTGCTGACAAAGTTCTGTTAAAGGTATTTTGTGCATTACTTGCTAATATATATGATATCACTGCTCAGGATCTTGTTTCAATTTTCTGAAGAAACTTCTCTGTATTTTGTATTTCTTTGTGTATACTTTTCAGCGTTGCATGTTGTAAAGTAAGCCTTTAGTTTTTACAGACTTGAGCTGTGCTGTTGACCCTGTTGATGCTATAAAGGTAAGGGGTGAGAAACCAAGACTGAATTCTTGGGAGATTTTTTAATAAATATAACAGCTTGTGTGAGTAGTGGTTAATTAATATGCAGATGTGTTTTGCTGATTCTTTTGAAAAAATTAGATAGGCTCAATGTCCCATAATTTATAATGGCTGTGAACTACCAGCTTTTGAGATCTGAGTTGCTAATGTAATAATAAGGCTAATTGCTACATTCTATGAAGATGGAAGACCCTACTATAAAACTTTCTCTTTCCCTTTTTTTGTACTAGGACTGTACTCCTTTACACTACTCTCAGAGAAGTTGACTTCAATTTACTAAAGGCTTTGGCATCACACTCTGAAAACTATGAACAAATCAATGTGTAGAATATTAACCTGTCACAATGCAGAAATGTGTTTTCTTGCACTATCTTCCAAAGAGAGTTTTTATCAGGATTCTCATTCTGTGAACTATAAGTCAAATTCAGCTGAAAAATGGCACGTTGGGAGGTGTGAAAATTTCCTGTGAAATGTAGAAAAAAAGGCCAACTGGTAGCCATTAGGATGTCAGAACTCAGAGAGAACTATTGTCCCTTTACGAGAGAGCAAGGTAACTCTGTGGAGATAAATCTGTGCTGGGAACAGCTGATGGGTGGCAGAGAGTGTTCATGGGAAAAAGAAGGTATTTTGAGCTCTAGTAGTTTTGGTAAAAGCAGCTGTGCTTTGATAAAGCACATCTTCCAGCAGAGTAGATAAAATGCTTGATAAGGAATTTTGAGAATGTATGACAGATAGCAAGACTAGAGATGGTTTGGTACAGCTTCCATCAAAGAAATGTAGGCTGTTTGCCAGCTCCCTCCAGCATGAGAAATCGTTATGTCCCTTGTGATAAACAAGGAAAGAAAGGAGTCTGGAGCAAAAAAACTCCCCAAGAGGAATAGTTCTTCAATACTTAAGCTTGCCGCTTTGAAAATCCAGAGAAAAAACAGTAAATGATCAGTGAGATTAAGGTTAGTATTACTCTCTAAAAATCAAGGGAACATCATATTAGGGAGCCTCTTTAATTGTGCCACACTTCTCCCAATGCACATATATGATGGTGACTGGTATTTACTAGATCCATGAAATTTTGTCCATCTCCACGTATGCTGAGGTGGTGGGTAAGAAACAGGGCACGTGTTCATTGGCAATTTCTTTTGCTGTACCATTGCCCACATCTCAAGTGACACATTTTGTGTTAACCCTTGTTTATGTTACTGAACGCAGCTGAAAATCATAATTTCCCTTGAAGGACAGTGCATCAAGAACTAAATTACACTTTCCTAGTGAATTAATACATGACAGTGGTAACTGTAGCTGTACCTACATTGTTACAGAAATAATACAATTTTAGGACAGCAGTGATTAATTTGCTCTTTGAACTGTGTGCACTTACACAGCCAGAAGCTAGAGGTTTCATAAGAATGGTGAAAAATATGTCACTATTCCTAGAAAAATGTTATGGAGAGGATAGATCAGAGATGTCCCATAGTTTAGTGTTCCTTAGCATTTTAAGGCATTTTTGGCATAATGTCAGATCTTGAAGCATCTTATTGAAGTCTTTCTAGCTCCACTCTTGTGAAAAGTCTACATACTTTTGTTGAAGATCAGACATAATGAGAGGTCTATGAATTAGTTCTGGAAAAAAACTTTGGGCAAAAGTGGTAGATGAAGATGTGACCTACATTTTCCATGTGAATCTATATGATGAAGTTACCTAATGTCCTAGTGTACACAGCACTGAGTGCCTTTAAGGGATGCAGTAAAATGCACAGGATTTTTTGTTATATGAACTATGGAAATGATACTTCAGTGTACCAGCTGGTTTAAATGTGGATTTAGAAATAGACATATGGTTAAATGACCCTTATTTGCCATAAGCATGTATGAGCTGTATGCTATTTGTGAAGCTGTATTAAACATTTAGAGTTGTGCTTTGTAAAGTGCTATAAAACAAACCATTTAATTTATTGGTCCCTATTTCAAGAATACTTACAGATACGCCCAATAAGAAAGTAAATCCATAGCTACAGAACACAGGAAAAGTTCTTAATAATTTAATTTTATTATTTCAGGATTTAAGCAAAATTCTTGTATTTATCAGCAATAATTAAAATATCAAGATAATAATAATTGCAAGAATGCAGTGGGGCTAGTATTGTGCCTTACCAGTACCTAACAGTCTCACCTACATAGGAGCTGTGAAAATTATCACTTCCAGATGAAATGTAGCTACAACATAATCATGCTAAGAAGTGTCTTTCCAGTTCAGTGGGATGAATTACACCTCTCTGTTTGCCTTTGAGCACAAAAGTGTGATGCAAGGGTTTTACTATTATCCTTATCCAGTGACTTTGATAAACATGGAGTGGCTGTATCATTCTCCCACTTCAATCTCTGGTACCTGCTTTGCAATGGTGAAAATAAATTCTTGCAACAAGCTTCAGAGAAGCTACAAATAATTATTTTTATAATTGTCAGGAAATAACTGATGAAGTGGGCAAAGGATCCTTTCCCTTGTAGCTGGAAGTGGTGCAAACAACTTATCATATAAAATTATGTCCAGTATACACCATCTAACCTGGTTGGTTGAATTCTAATATAATAAGAGGAATATGTTAGAAATGGCACATAAAAATCTGTGGACTGTGTAACTATTGTGTCAAGGCAATAGAAAATCTTTTGAAATCTAAAGCAACAGAAGTGTGATACAATGAAGATTTATATTCATAGAGGGTTCTTAGAGAAAATGGACAACCAGTATATGGATCAGTATATTCAGTTAGGGTAAGGTAGACTAAGCAGATGTTGTTTTAACTTTTCCAGTGATTCTTTGAATTAAAATATTGATTTATTTACTTTTGTTGTCATTTCTAGATAATGACTGAGAAAGTGATGCACAATGCAACATTAAATTACTGTCACAGAATGGTTGCACCATCTACTTGTTCTATAGCAAGTGAAAATCTATTTGAAACTATATATGGACAAAAGGAAACAGAAACAGCAGGACTGGAGATCTGTTTAAAGACTGTAGTATGTTCTTACTGTCAAAGTAAGATCAAATTATGACTTATAAAAAGTGCATTGTAATGTATTCAGTAGTGTATGTGCCAGACAGTTAAACAGAAGTAGGGAGTAATTCATGTTAAAAATAATTTTGTCTTTAGCAACTGCAAATTATGGCACATGAAATTCAGTTCATGCTTTGTTATACGCTTGCAACTTTTCAAAAATTTCTAACACAGTTCCACTATTGTCTTGAAACAGTCAAGAAGCTACATCCCTTTCTTAAGCATGTCTTAATGAATAACTGGTGGAGGCTTTTTAACATTTCCTTGGAAAGAAACAGAACCATATACAGAGAAAAAATATTGCCTGTCATATTCCTAACAATACATAGGTTTAGCTCCATCAAGATATATGATTTTATTTATGATTAAATCTTATGAAACTATTATTTAATTTGTTGCAACAGCATAGGAGTTCACATGAAAGACAATACTATGGTGTAGATGCACCATACAAAATACAAATATCAGATTAATTCTTAGGTATATTACAACTATTATGACCAGATCTGCTTCAGTGTTTTTCATAAAATTATAGCAAATATTGCTCTTTAACATATACATTATTTATCCATTAAATCTAGAAAATATCAATGCCATGTTTTCCAAGGCTCTATTTTGAGTTGATGGAATTTTATCTTTGTAGTTCCTATTGTGGAGTGTGTGTAAGAAAGTAATTTGACTACTTAAAATATTAAATACAAGATCATGCCTCAGTTTGGCATCAGAGCTACCTTTACATCTCACATATACAAAAATGCTGTTCTCTCTACAATACTTGTTAGCCTACGATAATTGTACAAATAAAATAATTTTTATTCTTCATAAAAAAATGAAAATACGAATATATAAGGAAGTTTCTGTTGCAATATGATAACATAGAATTATTCTAGAAAAAATCAAAATTAAAACTTGCATTAAAAAAGAGAGAGAAAAAAGACATTAATATAAAAAAACTAAAACAAATTTCAAATCCAAGTTAGGACCTTTTATTCTTGCAGCTGTGGAATAAAGACATACTCTGTCTATGGTCATATGGAGAAGACTGAATCTTAACTGGTGGTTTGTGGAAAAAATAGTTTTCAGCAAATACAGTTTATTAAATTGCTGAAAAAATACCTCTGGAGAAGGGTATAACCACAGTGTTGATCTTTTTCTTGGTATAGCAATGTTCTTCAGTATTCAAGCAACTTTCCATGCAGGAACTGGAAGCCACTTCCTCTTCTCTGAGAACTAAGCAAAAAAACCCCACCTTTCTCTCCAGTTCTGTCACAAAACCCCTCCCACTCTAATTTCTTCTGCAGCGAAATGGAACAAACTATTTCCTCACTCTACTGTGCAGTTCTGGCCTTTTCACAGCCTGCTGAATTGGAATGAACCTGTTCACAAAGCTCTGATGAAATGACAGTGTGGGACAGGGACATCTTTGGGCACACCTGATCTCCTGCAACATCTTAAACACCATAGTAAAGAAAACAATCACCAAATAAGTAACTTCAAGTGAAGTGCAAACAGTGATTTTTTTTTTTTTTTCTGTAAGTGTAATGCATTTGCCCAGCAGAAAAGGACCTGGGGGTGCCAGTGGACAGCTGGCTTAACCTGATTCTGTGATCAAATAACATATTTCCATAAGCAGTCTCATATAAATTTTCAGTCTGAAATTTAGAAGTTGTTTTCTTTTTCTCTTTTTTTTTCAGCCTTATGATTTTTCATTAAAATACTAGATTTGTTCAGGCAGAGTTCTATGCTTTAAACAGGCTTCGATTAATGGTTACTATGCTTAATTTCTTTTCAATGGTTTCAGAGATTCAACATGCCTTTACCAGTGAAACAAGAGATCATTTCTTAAAATAGTGTCACTCTAGTTATATCAAAGCTATTCTACTCTTTAGTCAGCATACATGTGGATCTGTGAGCCTCAGAAGTTACACAAATTACAACAGCTAAGGAATTTCAGTGGTTAGTAAAATCAGATTCTTAATTTTAGTGTGAGTTGTAAGGATTTAGCATTTGACAACTTTGGACATGAAATAAGACATCTTAATTATCTTGGCTGTTTCACACATAGAGTGATTTACATGCCACCTCCTACCCATCAGCCTAGGGTTTCCTTTCTTTTAATTAAATTTCCAGAATCACAGCACATCGTATATTCTGTATGCTATTACCTTCATAAACAGGGTTTTTCTGTATATATAAATGTTGTAAATGAAGAGATTTGTGTCTCTCTCTGAAGTTTTAGAGGATATAATAATCATGGGCTTTTTTTATTTGTTTTGGTGTTTTTCTGCAAGACTTGTAATTGTGCAAATAGTTTCTCTGTTAATTTAAAAAAGAACTTTTGGATTTTGGGGAGTGGGCTTAAGGTAAAACCAAGTATTTTGAGACAAGCTGTTGCAATGCCTCAGGAAGTGAGGGGAAGGGACATCTTAGGCTGGGAAGCTCAGGTCTCAGTAGAACAGGAAAACTGCAATGAATTTCCTACAAAATGTTATAGAAGCACTTCTGAACATACAAAATGCTATTCTACCTCCAGTGAAAAGTAAAACATTTTCTACAGAAGGCAAAAGCTATTTTTACTTATAACCATTCCTCCTCAAAATATTAAAATATACACACATATCTACCCTCAAAGATCAAAACTGAAAAACAATTCTGAAAGAGATTTCCTAAGTTCCATCGTACAATGGGATATTTTGAAGCCACTAGTGCAGAGGCCTATGAAACTGGTAGGTATTGAGCAGTTTCCTGCATTTTCACTTTTAGGAACTTACAACAGGCACTCACAAATGCCAGCTGACCTAGAAATACAGAAAATAAAAGCTAATATTTTTATAGTAGGGTTATAGTATCAAATGCATTATCCCTCTGTAGAAGGTTCTTTTACCTTCTATAAGTGTAGTACATGGAATTTTGTAAATAATAATAATAAGAACCAGCCTAAGAGATGCTATGATTTTACCTGTATGATATAAATTAAGCTTGGGTATAACTAGGCTCTGAAGGAAGATGTTGTGCACACTCTGTGATTTTCCTGAAACAAAACTCAGCTCCTGCCTATAAAATGTGCTAGTTATGTATTTTGCCCAAAGACCTAAATACTGATAGAACCACCAAAATGATGAGTGAGCTCCTGGCTCACTGATGAAATTCACTTTCTCTTTCTAAGAATACATTAGAAATAATTATGGATATAGAGACTGTAATCACTGGCTGCATCCTGGCTATAGGACTCAGAAAGGATGACCTGCTGATATCCCTTCCCTGAGACCACCTGGCAGTGCAGAAACTTAGTAAGAGACGTGGCAATTCAGTGAGCACCACTCTTACCTTGAAGAGTTGATGTTATAAAGAAATCCCCTAGAAAATAACTTTGTTTTCCTTCCAAATCCTACTCTAGACAGTTCAGGTGATACTTTATACTGAGATTTAAAAACTGTTTGTAACATGAAACATGTAGAAATAAAAGGATTATATTGCATACCTTTTTCACCGTTAATTTTTTTCTGGTACAAAAATTGTTAACATGGAGAATTATACAAAGAAATTATATAATGTTGTTGCTAGCTAAGAATGATGATCAGGAAATGCATGTTGGCAAAAATAAGGGAATCTTTAAGCTATAGTTGCTTGATAGTTGTTACTTCACAAATTTTAAGAAGATGCCCAATAATGGATTCTGATTTTTACTATACACTTAATGCATCTGTTCCCTCAGATTTTTTAATGTAAAATAAAATAGTAATGGATTGTGATTCTATGTCTCTCTCTAATTCAGGGAAACAAGGAGACATCAAAGGCAGGACTGGCACTTGGACACCTGGGTGACTGTGTGTGAAGATGGCACCCAACATCAGCTGTGTTGTCACCAGATAATCTTCAACACATTCTCCTTGCTTATGGTTTTAAAATATGAAATCTTTATCTGGATTTTTCTATTGCAAACAGAAATATAAAGAACAGATGTTGTACTGAACTGAATTTTTGAGCACTGAATTTATAACAATTCAGGAATTCACATTGCAATTACAGATAGATACATGTTATAGACAGTCAAAACTATCCACAATGCACTTGTTGTATTCAAAGATGCCTGTATTGGGTTTGTGTGGCTAGGTTTCGGCCTCGGGGTAGGGTATAGGGGTGGCTTCTGTGTGAAGTTGCTAGATGGTTCCCCTTTGTCAGATTGAGCTGATGCCAGCCAGCTCCAAGATGGACCCACTGCTGGCAGAGGCTTAGCCAATTAGAGACAGAGATAGTGCCTCTGTGATAACACATTTGAGAAGGGGTAAAAAATGCTGCACAACTGCAGCTGGAAGAGAGGAGTGAGAATATGTAACTGAAACAACTCTCCAGACACCAAGAGCAGTGAAGAAGGAAGGGGGGGGGGGGGGTGAAGGAGGGGCTCCAGGCACCAGCGCAGACATGTTGAAGACCATGGTGTCACAGGTTGTACCCCCACAACCCATGGTAGAGCAGACGTTCACCTGCAGCCGATTGACGACCCCATTCTAGAAGAGGTGGATGTGCCCCAAAGGAGGCTGAAGCCTATGGAGACCACGTGCTGGAGCAGACTCTTAACAGGACTTAGGACCCTGTGGGGAACCCAGGCTAGAGCAGCACATTCCTGAAGGACTCTATCCTATGGAAAGGACCCAGACTGCAGCAGTTCATGAAGAACTGCACGCCGTGGGAAGGACACACACTGGAGAAGTTAATGAAGGACAGTCTGCCATGGATAGGACGGAGACAACATGTTATGAACTGACCACAACCTCTATTCCCTGTTCCCCTGTTCTGCTCTGGGGAAGGAGGTAGGAGAGTTGAGAGTGAAGCTGAGCGTGGGAAGAAAGGAGGTGATCTGGTTTTGGCTGAGATAGCTGATTTTCTTCATAGTAGCTTGTAAGGGGCTAAGTTTCTGATCTGTGCTGAATAATAATGTTGGTAACAGACTGATGTTTTAGCTATAGCTGAGCAGTGCTTACACAGTGCCAAGGCCTTTTCTGCTTCTCACGCTGCCCCACCAGCGAGTAAGCTGAGGGTGGGCAAGAGGCTGGGAGAGGACACAGCTGGGACAGCTGACCCCGGCTGACCAAAGGCACATCCTGTACCATATGATGTTGTGCTCAGAAATACAAAAGCTGTGGGAAGAGGGAAAAAGAAGGGGGATTTTTGGAGTGACGTCTTTTGTCTTCCCAAGTCATCATTGTGTGTAATGGAGGTCTGTTTTCCTGGAGATGGATAAACACCTGCCAGCTGATGGAAGTAGTGAATCAATTCCTTATTTTGCTCTGCTTGTGCATAGAATTTGCTTTACCTACTAAACTGTCTTTATCTCAACTTCTGAGTTTTCTTACTTTTCCAATTCTCTCCCCCATCCCACAGGGAGGAACAGCTGAACAGGGCTTGGTTGTCAGATGGGCTTGGACGATGACAGGAGGGGTAGTGAGAAATGTTTTAAGATTTGCTTTTATTTTTTGTTACCCTACTCTGTTTAATTGACAATAAATTAAACTCTTTTCCCTAACATGAGTCTGTTTTTCCCATGGTGGTAATTGGTAAGTCTTTATTTTTACCCACAAAAGTTTAGTAATTTTTGTCCCCCCATGTTGTTGAGAAGGTGGAGTGATTACAGTGGGTTTTCCTTATTGTGTAAGGTTAACTCAGAAGAGAATTGGGTTCAATGTTTTTTTTAATCTTAAAATTCAGGTTATAATTTATATGTTATCTCCACTCCTCAGCCCAATATTTCTGTTAAACTAGTCTTCCTTGAACTCTATAAAGCAATGATTATAACTAGAGTACAAAAAAAAAAGAAAATGCAAAGTAAAAAAATGATAGAAATTGTCTAGGTAGGTTTATTAAGTTAGGAGAATAGAAACTTAAATGAAAGGTCCATATTAAGGTAACATCAAAGAAAGTGTCTCCTCCTTTGACAGGTGAAATTGTTATCAACCCACTTTATTGATAGTATCAGGACTGCTTTAGTTCCAGACTTTAGTGTTATCAGATAATTTCACTGCCTTCACTAAGTTCTCCAGGCTGTTTTAAGGTTGACTTTTTGTATCTTTCGTCTCTCCAGCTGCCATCTCATCATAATGTCCTTTGCTACCTAAATGTGAGATAAAGAAATTTTGAAGAAATACTATTTGGTGCAGAAGTAATGAAAAATTTAAAATTTTCTTACAGCCCTGATGATTTGATACATTGACCATTCAGTTTGTTGGCTGACAAAGAAGAAAAAGGTAACCTGTGTCTAGACAAAATCTAACAATGCTGTTTTCAAAATGGAATCTTATTGAAGAATACATCTATACACCTGATTTTCTGAAACTTTATTAAGAGGCTTTATCTGAGAAATAAACTTTGGGAAATTTGTGGTGTTTCTTTTCCTTACTTCAGACTGTGCACAAGTTAAAACTATTCACTAGAAATTGCAAACTTTGCATTAAAATATTATTCCTGGATGCATAAGTTATGCTTGGAGTGATCTCTGGTATCTGACCAAATGGGAGATAATACACCCTTTTAAAATACTCAGAATGAATTTTTATAACTATAGGAATGTAGAGATTTTTATGTAGCATTTTAAGTAATGTGATGGGATAAACTTTTAAGGAAATAAGTTTTTTCAGTGCAGATAAGAGAGAAACGACTTAGTTCCAAGTGAGATTTTGAAAAAGATTTTAAAAGAGGACTTCTTGAGGTAATGTTAGGAGTTTGCAATAGAGAGTGTTGCATTTGCTTATGCATATGGCACAATTAGAGTAAAAAATAGTGCTAGAAACTGTATTATTCTGAAAGACTTCAGCTTCTTACAGACAGAATACGTAATATTACTGATACTGATTGTAAAAGCTTCTAGATTTCTCCACCAATCAAAGAAGACAGAGTTTAAACTTTGTTTTCATAAGTAGTGGAGAGATAAGAGAAAAGCCTCAATAAAAAGCAGTCCTGAAGCAGGACATAACAGAGACTTCACTGAGGTTAAAGAAAAAGATAGTAGCAACTATCAGTTTAAAAAAGTAGAATATGAGAAGCGCAGGGAAACAATAATGGAAGCCAACAGGACAGCGTATCTCCAGGAATCAAATTTTAAAAATCTTTAAATGAAACTAACTGGAGCTGGCTTTGTGAAGAAGGAAACTCTTACAAGAAATACTTTTCAGGCCAGAGTAGTTCAATAGTCCCCTGTACATGGTAGTAGAAATTAGCAGAGAATCTCTTGCCACTAGAAGTAACTAGAGAATCTATGAAGTGGGTAAGAGAAATAGAACACCAGACAATACTCCGGATATATAAAAATTTAGAGAAATATGAGAAATGCCAAATTATAAAGAAGTTAAAAGACATGAAAAATTAAAACAAAGCAAGGCAAGGTAATGCAAGGTGGGGGTGGGACGGGAAAGGTAATACAAAAAGAAAAAGATACTGAAAGGTGAAGTAAGGCAAAGTTTCTTTATGTTGCACCAGGGTAGGTAAGAGTCTATTGATTTCCCTTTTGGACCCCTGAATTTCAGTGTTACTATCCAGGCCAGCTGCTCAGAGCAATTGAGATGAGCCTATTGCTACTGATAGTTTCACAGGTCAGACTCAAAACTCACACTACTGTGCAGTGTGTTGGCTTTCCTAGCTTTTATTTTAAGAGCAAATGCCTGTGGGACTGAAACAGTAGCTATTGCTTCTCAGTGCAATGCTCAGTACTTCAAGCTGTATGTGCACGGCTCTTCATATTTTTCTTTTTTTTCTTCTGACTCTAGTGTGCTTCTCATTAGGATTTTTGTTTAACGCCCTAGGAAAGGATTATGCATTTATAAGGAGCAGAGAATAGATGCGTGCAGTTCAATGTTTGCCATTTTGGCTTCCCTTTAATGTAATTCATTATTCCACAAATATTCGGTACATCGTGCTGCCAAGTTAATTTGTATAATAATAATGAGCGATTAATTAACATCCAAGAACACATGTTTCTTCCAACAATTTGTGGTAATAAAGTAATTAATGAAATTCAAAATTTCATTCTACACGGGGAGTCTGACTGATATTTGGAACATAGTATCCATTTTGCTGTCAATATGATCGATAAACTCTGATATTAATCTGTTAAAGATGGGCAAAAAGAATATATGCATAAAGACAGCTTTGTAGAATTGTTGTGTGATGTGGTTCTTCTCAGAAGAGTTATATAACTTTTTTGGTTTATATCAGAAAGCTTTTTCAAAAGATGTTTGAAGCAATCAAAGTGACATTACCATGCAATTCTCTAATCATTAGTAAAAATACTAATTTTCTCTCAACCAAACAAAACCCTATAATTTTCTGACTCCTTGTAACAGTGTATTATGATCTTTAAGGTCTTGAAATCCCAGAGACATAAAAGCTGTGAGTGAAGTGCAGTGCTTGATAACTCTACACTGCTGCTTCTTGGGACACCCTGGGAAAACTGTGTGTTGTGGTGGTGGTATGAACCTAAGGATAAAAGATAACAGGTAACACCTCCTGTCTTCATTGCTGAACCTGATCTGGACCTCGACTATCTCAATGGCACCCCTGTGTTTTCTAGCAATGACAGTCTGAAAGAAGGGGAGCTATGTGTGGTTTAAAGTGAGTATAATAACAAATCCCGCTCAAAATCTGTGCAGAGTCCATGAAGCTTGTAAAAAACTTGGGTCTAATTTCCCAGAGAATTCCATTAAGATCAGTGGAGATAGGAGTTGAACTTTCTGATGTAAAGTTCTGAGCTTGTGTATTTGCATTTTGTAGAATGTTTAGCACATTATTCTAAAAGCCAAATAAATCCTCATTCTAGTACTCAATGAAGGACCAGAACAGAACTGCATGTATATATTGCTTATTTGGCAACTAAAACCCCCAAATTAACCACAATCTATGATATGAGCTATACTTAAAAAATAAATAAATAAATGAAATAATCAGTCTGCACTGAAATTTTTATTAAAATAAATTAGTTTTTAATCAGTCACAGAGGATTTTTTTTAACATGTGAAATTCCAAGAAAAAAATGAGAAAATCATCCATATGACACTAGTAACTCTTTATTTGTGCTTTTAGACTCATAGTGAATATTTAGAATACTTTCTTCTCCAATTATTTGTAGCAGTGGTTAGTTCTTTATAAGGATATTTGTGCAAAAATATAGGCCTTACAATATATTTAATTAAGTTATGTAGAAAAGCCTAGATTCAGATTCCTTTGCCATCCTTCTTTCTTTATATATTTTGTTTTCTTTTAATCAAGACTCATATGGTTTTTTAAAAAGCCAAAACCACATAATCTAATTTCTTACCAGATGTGATAAGAAACAGCCCTAACCAACCAACCAACCAACCAAAAAAAAAAAAAGTTAATTTTTAACTAACACAAACTAGAGGTCCAAAAACACATAACCATCTTGGTGAATCTTTCACAATATCAAGAAAATAATGGACTGCTCTGTTGTGGAGAGGTGTTCAACTACTTCTAGTAAACACTGTTAGCTTCTGCTGAAAACAGGGGGAGTATCTCCAGCCCAGAGTTCTTCTGAATGATGATGAGAGGAATGCTATGTATTACCTAAAATATACAACAATATTTCATTCATATCTTGTCTGGTGTTGGCCTTTGCCTTGTAGGTAGACATATTAATGAAGCCCTTTCTTACAACCAATTTGTGGATACAGATGTTGCAGGAGGTGGCTGTACAGAAAAAACAAGACTTAAACATGCAGAGGACAGATCAGAGAGACTGGCAGGGACAATCAGTCTCTTCTGGGCATTTTTAGAGCTGGGAGGCTCTGGTGGTTCATCTCACCAATGTGAATCATTGACTATTTTATTCCACCACAATATTTAGGAGTGCTGTCCATCTATAAGATGATGTAAAACATGAAACAAAACCTCGAAGTAGTTTTCAGATGAGAGAAGGAAGATATTGACAGGCAGATGGTGAAACACAATAAATAAAATAAATAAAGAGTATGTCCAAAAGGGAGAGCAGCTCTGTAGGTGTTTTGTCTAAAACCAGTTACTGCACCACTTGAACACACAAGAGTCTTGGCACAAATATTGCTTCAGAACTGAAAAATGTGGTGACCACTGGAGACATTTGTAAAGGCAGACAAAACTTCCAAATCTGCCCTCAGCCATCCAGCATCAATGAAGATAGAAATTCATTGCTAATTCTCATCTTTTAACCACTGCTCTCATCAATCTTATCTCGAGACCCCATGTGAACTGTGTTTGAATGATGTTATGATGCTTGATATTTTAATCCTGCATTTATTTTTAATTTAACTAATGATGGTTGATTGTTATTAAAAAGAGGAGTGCTAGTTTGTAGTTATTATTACTTGCTAGTTTTTGTATCTAGGTCAGTGGGAGGTTTTTTGTTTTGTTTTGTTTGGCTTTTTATTTTTTTTCTTCTTTTTGTGACCCTCTTTTCTGTTTGAAATATCATGTATTATGAACTCCTTTTCTCAGTCAGCTTCTGTGGACACCTTAGAAATGCACTGACAACCTCCAGGAATGCCCAGGTTGCAGGTTGGATACCTCCAGTCACATTTTACTTCTTGTAATCATGAATTATGGAGGTATTTCCTTTTCATAACAAAAAGACAAAAAAACCCTAAACAACCCAAAAACCAACCAAACAAAAACAAACCCAAAACAAAAAAAACAAAACACAAACCCTTCCAGCTTTTCTTAATTTTTTAAAATTCAACTCCAAGACTTTTCGAGAAAGTTTATTGCTTATGTATTGTCACTTAAGGAATTTTTTCATGTTTCCAGAAACTGATATACTTAAATGTATGCTTGGTCTAGAATGTCTGCTTTGGAGACAGGTAACATCTGGGGCAAATAAACATGGATTTCAGAATTCAGATATCCTGGTAGGTGTTTAATTTTCAGGTCTTGTTGTTTAGAGAAATGCTGTTCTATTCCATATTGTAAAAAGATCAGGGTTAACTGCTACCAGTAATGCTACTTGTTTACCTGTTGTATATTGCATAATAATTGTTATCTGCTTCTATGATTAAGTTATCTATAAACGTAATTTAGGAGTAAATATCATGTCTAGATTTAAAAGATACTCCTCTGATGTACTTTTTTGCTCCAAAAACAACCATTTCAAGAGGAAAAAAAGTTTCTTAAAACTTCAAAAAATTAAGTTAGGCTTTAACTAAAGTATGAATTGGTTTGCAAATAAACTACCATAAACTCTTAGCTTTTGTGCCTGCCTGAGTTTGGAAAAGTTAAATCTTCTGCTCTGGGGGAAAATTGCCTACTCAAACTTTTCAATAATTCTAATACCATCATTCAGTTGAAGATTTAATAACCAGTTCTTTGAAAGAAGCTGCTCTTTTGGTCTTTAGAATAAACACCCCAAAATATGACAATCTGCTAAACCTAGTTTTTATTAAAATTTGAAATGTTAAACTGGAACATAGCAGCATACTTTCAGAAAGCACTGAAGGTAAAAATAGGGAAAAGAGAGACAGCTATTCCCCATTATTATGTCTCAGTGTCTTTCTGCATTGCACAATGCCCACACTTCTCCTCTAGGTTTCCCATCACTTCTGAAGAGGTGGCTTCCTGCTGGGCCATGCCCTTGTCACCAGCAAGGTCATACTTCTCACAGGTACCTCCCAGACCCAGACAGGCTGCAGGCCAACAGGCATGGACAATACTTTTCCAGAGAGGGTTATTCTGACTTAATGTTGGCATTTGTAATAAATATAAACATTTGAGTAGCCATCACTGTCTGCTCACTTGTCAGTGCCGTTGTAACTAATGGAGTTAAGGATAGAATTTTCATTAAACTAAAATAGGTAGGAAAAGCAGATTGCTTGGGTCACCTCAAACACTCAAAACCTAGAGTGACCTCAGCTTTGCATGACTGTACTACAAACATCTCAATCAGGTGCCCTAATTCTCCATTGCAGTGTTTGCTGTATCAGGCAGCTTGCTCTTGAAAGTCTTCTGAGCATTCCTGATTGCCTCTTGGACAGGCATGCTCTCCTCCTTGCTTAGAGGGGCTGCACCTGACCATCGTCCTCTCTCCACAATAAGCAGGATATTCAACCTTCCTCTTCATAGTCAGCTAAATCCATTTGCACAATAATATGTATTGAGCCTGTACGTACTCATGTGTGTGCAAAGAATTGCTTTTAAAAGCTTAAAAAAGAGACAAAGTCAAGACGTAGGATTATGAATGTAACCTTTGATTTCAGAGAAATTCCTTGTGAATTATATAGGTTGTCTATACTATACTGTTTCAAAGACTCCCATTTTTCAGAGATCTTACTCACTATTCATTTGAATAGATCTTGTCCCTTCCAAAATGCTGTAGTCCCGTTCTAACAACAGTGTTGATGATTCTTAATTGTGATTCCAGCTCTGTAAAAACATGAAAGGACTGTATCTGTTCTATTTTTTAAAAAACTATTTAGTCCATTATGGATACTTAAAAATCTTAAACAGGGACAGAGATAGTTGAGTGGTAAATAAATGTGTTGAAAAATCAAAAGCTGCTAAAATACATTGTGCTGGTGACCAGATATATACACTATGTGGACAGATGAAAAAAATTAGTCAAATGTTTATTGCTGTGCTAATTAATTACTTTACATAGAAGAACTAATGCATACTGATTTAAAATTAACCTCTTAACAGCATGGCTGAAAAGATAATGAGGATATGGCCATGTGATACCTTTCATTGAAAGTTTTTGGTTCTTGTTTCTTAAGAACCAAAGAGAATCAAAGGAATTACCTGTATTTTTCTGGAATTACTTTACTCCTCAAGAATTTGCTGTTACATAATTCTTTTTTGCTTTAGAAAAGTCAGGGATATCTAACAAGTTCCTTTTCAATATGTGATTATTCTACTTTTGTCCGTGTGTTTTTCTGTTTGTACCTGTCAATTCATCTATTTTCACACTCTGATGTTTCAAAGAGGAGGTAGGGGATGGAATGAGGGCATGAAGGTAACTCCTCACATGAACCAGAAATATGCCATAATTCAAAGAAGGAAAACAGCTGAGAAAGAATAAATCTTGTTTTAATGTGCCTGAGCTTGTATTAAAAAATACAGATGTACTGTATGCATATGAAATTTTTGATTAAAATGTCTCTCACCAGTCTGTCTCTTTAATTAAATAAAACCTGCTTGGTATTAATCAAGGCATAAAGAATTTATGCCCCCAAATCCAGATTAATTAAAAGCCCAGAAGCTTGAAGAACAGACTGCGTATAAATACTAAAATAAATCAATCTAAACATAATATTTATGGTTTGGGGCTGTGTATTAAAAAAATATAAATAATTTCAGCAAGTGATTTATGGTAGATTTGCTGTGGAAATACTTTGCTTATTAGGATATATTTAAACATATAGTTAAGCAAACAGATTGATTTAAAAATTCCTATTTTAAACACTTAGTTTTTAATTATAGCTCTATTTGTAACACTTTCTGATGGTTAATTTCTTAACAAATCATGAGAAATTTAATTTTTAGTCTGCCATATTCTTAAAATTTTTTAAACAAAGGCTGAAAACCATCTTCTGTAGGCCTCTTGATTTGACAAAGCAATGCTAAAAGCAAGTATTTGTCTTTCCAGGAACAATGGAGCAGAAACACCTCAAGCACTTTTGGTAGTATTGGTTACAAATACTTTAGTTTTGGAAGGAAAATCTTTTGCATTTGGCCTGGAATTGAAGTCTAGTGCTGAGAACATGCATCAAAATGTTGTGAGAGTTCTCTGAAAGAAGGGAGCTGACTCTGTGGTCCAAAAGTAGCCTCTTGTAAAGCACAGCAAGCCACTAATGAAAAAATTAATCAGAAAGCAGAAGGTACTCAGGGGGTTTCCTAATCCTTGCCCCCAGTGGTAAATCTATGCCTGTAAATAGGAGAAGTTTGCCTTGACATTGGCATTACAGCCCTTTTATGTTTGGATGTGAATCTGAGCTTCACTCTGTATCTCAGTCTCAGGATGGTGATTTGGAAATTCTCATTTTCAAGTAAAAATTCAACTTTGAACCTTATACCAAAAAGCAGTAATGAGGAAACCATTGTCTTTCAAGGTTGGAGACAAAGGTCGCAGTGGATGTTCCAGTCTCATTCCACCATTAACTACAATAGCCCAAAGATCTCATAACTCATGAAGCTGCAGAGATTATGTTCACACATTTACCTAATCCACTAAGTAACAAGTTGATGCTAAGTGTCAGTTTGCAAGATAAATGGACTGCTGTCTCCACTGATACATAAGAAACTGAATACTCTGCCCAGAGAGCTGAGTGATGGCTGCAGTGGCTGCACAATAGTAATTTCTATGCAATTGCAAAATAATGCAAATTATTCTTTCAATTGCCAGCACTTCTTATGGTAACAATGACTGCCAGTTACCACAGCTGTGAAGACAATGCACATCATTGCTATAGCTGTCAAATAACAGATTTAACACCTGTTTGCTAATTTTCAAAGTGCACAACATGGGCCACAATGGCTTTATTTGGAATGGGATAGCAGTGGAAACCTTTGAAAATGAAAGTTCATATATATCATGAAGACATATATTTTCCTTCTGAGGCCACCTCTTTTTTCCTAGTGTCCCTTTCCTCCCTTTGTCCATGGTAGTGATACTGCATGTTGCTAAAATGATATTTTTGATCCAAACTGACAGGCTTTCTCTTCAATATATTTCGTATGAGGAGATTAAATACCTGACACAGGCTTTTGCAGGTTCTTTGTGGTTCAGGTAACCCACCTGAAGGTCCTAATTTTTGACATCTGCACATAACAGCTGGTAATGAGTATTTGGATTCTGAAAGTATCTAGTTTTTGATCTCTTCCATTAGACTTGTTAATAAGGATGGATGGAAAGCAGGTGTGGTAGCGGTTGAGGGGGCTATTGGAAGACATAATTGCTTCAACTATTGTTTTAAGCTTTTATTTTTATTTTTTTTTCTTCTTTTCCCTGCACAGTTTGTCCTTCTTGCAGCTGTCAGTTGCAGCTAAGGGAGGGAAGTACAGCTTTTACATTTTCTTCAGTATTTACAAATCTAAATGAATACATGGAGAAACTCCAGGATTTCGGGTTTTTCTTTTTTTTTTTAAAATGAAAAATCTGAGCATTCAAAGTGAAGCAGCTGAGCTGAAATGTGTTAACACACACTGTTTAATCCCTTCAGAACTGTGATCTGATAGTAGCTGGAAGCCAGGGCTGCTTGTGTTCTGCTTCTGGCTCTAATATTT
Source organism: Hemiprocne comata (assembly GCA_020745705.1). Classification (NCBI taxonomy): domain Eukaryota; kingdom Metazoa; phylum Chordata; class Aves; order Apodiformes; family Apodidae; genus Hemiprocne; species Hemiprocne comata. Next base: position 12,671,646 of record CM036587.1, read on the forward strand.
ATGGAAGATACAGACAAGTTGTTCTACATCTGTTTACTCTGCATAGTGCAGCATAGTGCAGAAGTCCCCAGCCATAGCTGGGAACTACAAGTCTTAGTGGTATGGTGTGATAGTTTACACTGCAGAGAGCAATGAACCTTGTGTCATGCATGGTCTACATCAACCCATTTTCAAACATTGCGTGGCAGACACAATTCTGTCACACCTCCTGATGATTAATGACAGCATGATTATTAATGCCAGCATCAAACAATGGGGTACAGTATAAGTATATATGTATTTGGCTCATTTAATTTATTTTGACATCTCAGATTTTCATAGAACTCATCCGAGACTGGTGATGGGTTTGCTAATCTGGGTTTGGTTATTAATGCATAGAACCTTCCTTCCAATGAAAATATGAAGAAAACTTTTAAAAAGAGAAATACAATAACAGGCATGTAAACTAAAGTGGTTACTCTTTTGAGAGAACTATCTACAAAGGGTTGGGACCTCGGAAGAGCAAATAAATATTTACAGTATACATTAGAAAATAAAGAATGCATTTCCTGTTAATGAAATAAAAAGGAATAATAAGATTAAATAGTGAATATGAGGGTTAGTTTGAAATTTCAAGCTAAGTATTAAGATACCATAATGTCAAATACCATTATAAATATTAATGAAGTCAGTAAGTGTTTGGAAGCTATTTCTCATTTCATTTTACATGCATTGTTTATATGAAGTACACTGAGATTTTACCAACATATTTAGGAAAAAAATTCTTACATGCCTTGTAAGATGTTGCTGCACAATATTCAGCCGAAGATATTTTAGCCCAGTATTTTGTCAGATGCTTAGGAAGAAGTTCTGAAGTGGATGACAAAAACATGCTATTTTTCCAGGTGTTCTCCCTGCTGCCAACATTTGTGAGTCAGGAACTTCATGGTTTAGTCTTTCATTTTAATAAACCCCAGTGGACAGCATTGTAATAGATTTGTTCACTTACTTTTTAATACTCATTGTCTTAACCTATCACCTTCCAGTTGACTTGATGTATCCTGTTCATTGTGTAAGGGAGAGATAATGCTGTTCTCCCTTATTTCTGCTCTTTGTGACACTTCTGGTTTTATAAAGCTCCTCCAGCTTGAAGAATCCTAGTCTGCTTTGCCAGAGATGTCACCTCATGCCTCTGATAGTCCTTGTCTTCCTTCCCTCTACCTTTTCCAGTTTTACCCCACCCTGAGACAGAGGAACCATAACTGCATACAAAATTAATTCAAGGAGTATATAAAATAAAATAATTTACATATTTTAGGAATAAAATCAGTATTGTTAGGAAGTATCTTTCCTGAGATGCTATGCTTGCCCTTGCCAACTTCTAAGACCTTGATATTAATATTAATCATCATAGAATCATAGAATTATAGAATCATAGAATATGCTGAGTTGGAAGGGACCCATCAGGATCATCAGGTCCAACTCCTGTCCCTGTGTAGGGTGCCCTTAGAACCACACCATGTGCCTGAGAGCATCATCCAAACACTTCTTGAACTCTTGAATATATAAGCTAATCTTGTTTTGTAATTTGTTTAATTTGTAATTTGTTTTTGTAATTTGTTTGTAATTTTGTTAACTTGTCATGTGAATGTTTAGAAATAAACGTCTCTTTTGCCCATCCTTGTTTCCATCCCATGAGCAGTTAGATAAAACAGAAAACTTAGCATTGCAACTTCAGCACCGTGCACAAAAAAAATACAGTGGTGCTGGGTTTGTCTTTCATTGCAAAATCAAGTCCTCCAGATTTCTTATGTTCAAAGTATGGTGAGTGTGGGTAAAACATGGATCTTCACATGTTCACCCCAGCACTTGAAGTGCACCATGAATGATAGCAGTATTTTTCATTACTTCTCTTTGGAACATGGAGATCACCCGTGACCATACTGACACTTTGCTTTTAATAACATCTAAATCACAGAATCGTTCTGGTTGGAAAAGACCTTTAAGATCAAGGAGTCCAACCATTAACCTAATTCTACCAAGTCCATTTTCATACCATGTCCCTAAGCACCATATCTACATGTCTTTTAAACACCTCCAGGGATGGTGACTCAACCACTTGGGCACTGGTAGTAGCAGCAGAGCCTCCAGGCTTACACCCTGCAACTGGGATTATATTATTTAACTTTTAGTTCTTTGCAGCATTTAATGTTATATGCATATTCAGAGAGCCCATATCCACACCTCCAAGTGCAGTGTCTGTTCAGCTGTCTCTGTGGATTCCACTTCTGATGTCTATTGTACGAAAGACAATGTTGACCAGAACAATAGTTGACGCAAAAAATACTACTTAATTTAGTAATACTATCAGAGTAGTCATAATATTTCTTGATTGAAAGCAAAAGATGGTAACTCAATAAACACTCTGGAAAACCTGGCTATTTCATAAAGGAATTCACAGATATCCAGTCCTCCTCCAAGAGACTTCCCATAAGATTCAGCTAACTAGATGTAGACATCTGTGGCTAAGAAGGCCAATGGCATCCTGAGGTGTATTAGAAGGGGTGTGGTCAGTAGGTTAAGAGAGGTACTTCTACCACTCTACTATGCCCTGATGAGGCCACATCTGCAATATTTGGTCAAGTTCTGGGCCCCTCAGTTCAGGAAGGACAGAGAACGGCTTGAAAGAGTCCAGTGCAGAGCCACAATGATGATTAATGGAGGGGAATATCTCCCCTGTGAGGAGAAGCTGGGTCTCTTTACCTTAGAGGAGACTAAGAGGCAACCTCATTAATGTTTACAAATATGTAAAGGGTGAATGTCAGGAAGACAGAGCCAGGCTCTTCTCAGTGATGTCCAATGATAGGACAAGGGGCAACAGGTGCAAGCTGGAGCATGTGAGGTTCCACATAAACATAAGGAAAAACTTTTTCACTGTGAAGGTGACAAAGCACTGGAACAGGCTGCCCAGAGAGGCTGTGGAGTCTCCTTCTCTGGAGACATTCAAAGCCCACCTGGATGCATTTCTGTGTGACTAACTCTAGGGGATCCTGCTCTGGCAAAGGGGTTGGACTAGATGATCTTTTGAGGTCCCTTCCAATCCCTAACACACTATGATTCTGTGATTCTGTGATCTGTTCTGAGCTGGTCACTCCAGACTCCTCCTACAGATAATGAAGAGGACACAGAGAAATGCACTTCAACATTCAGTTCAATAAAGTTGATGTCTCAAATATTTAGGATTGATTGTGCCTTAATAAGTGCCTACCTAGCTATGAAGGAAGCTCCTCTCCATCTCACATTCTGAAATTATACCCACTAGAATTTCTGAAGTTACTAGAAAGGAATTAGCTCTCTCTGTCCCTGCTGTTATGGCTTTCTCAATACCATGAAACCATTGAGGCCAAATTTCTTTCTTGTAAAAATGTTTACTGTGAAAATGTCAGAGCAAAGATGAGAAAATAAAGAACAAATGTCATTCTTCAAACATGTTTTTGATGGCATTTTTTATTCCCTATCTTAAAATTCTTCTTTTATGGTCATGTTACCCACACAACTGTTCAAATTGCTAAGATTTCTTTCCATGTGGAAATTATTTTTATGTGTGCTTTCCTCTTCCCTTCTTCTGGGTGGATTATATCAGCTTTTCAATTTGTTCTACTACTCGCTTTGAAGAGGTTTGCATGTTTATATGTCAAAGGGACGTGATATCATCCAGAGGAACCTGGACAAGCTGGAGAAGTGGGCCCAGGTGAACATCATGAGGTTCAACAAGGCCAAGGGCAGGGTCCTGCACCTGGACTGGTGCAACCACAGATATGAGTACAGGCTGAGGGAAGACATTCTAGAGAGCAGCCCTGTGGAAATAGACCTGGGGGTATTAGTGGATGAAAGGTGGACACGAGCCACTAATGTGTGATTGCAGCCCAGAAGGCCAACCACATCCTGGGCTGCATCAAAAGAAGTGTGGCCAGCAGATCAAGAGAGGTGACTCTGCCCTGGTGAGGCCTCACCTGGAGTACTGTGTCCAGCTCTGGAGCCTCCAGCACAAGAAGGATGTGGACCTGTTGGAACATGTCCAGAGGAGGGCCACAGAAATGATCACAGGGCTGGAGCACCTCTCTTATGAAGACAGGCTGAGGGAGTTGGGGTTGTTCAGCTTGAAGAAGAGAAGACTCTGGGGCGACCCTATAGTGACTTTCCAGTACCTGAAAGGGGCTTATAAGAAGGCTGGGGAAGACCTGTTCACAAGGGCATGTAATGATAGGACAAGGGGTAATGGTTTTAAGCTAGAAAAGGGTAGGTTTAGGTTGGACATTAGGAAAGTTCTTTATGTTGAGGGTGGTGGATCACTGGAATGGGCTGTCTAGAGAGGTGGTGAAGGCCCCATCCCTGGAGATATTCAAGGTCAGGTTTGATGGGGCTTTTCATCTTTGGTATACTAACCAAATTATTTCAGTTAAACCTATACAATCCCATTGATGGTAAAAGGACTGCTTAGGTAGAAGTGAGTAGAGCTTAGTTTAATACTTAGAGGAGTTGATGTGGGAGTGCCATGTATGCTGGAATCTGCAATATGAGTGACAGGGGTGTAGGTAGCACTTTAAATGCTGTCTCACTGTCACAAATAAAGTTGTGATCTCATCACTGTCTTTCTCTGAGGTATTCTTAGCAAGGCTATTACTACTGCAGTCAACACTAGATGCTTTTATTTATTCCTTTTGTGTATGTCATTGCCAAAGGCCAAATTATGAATCACTCTGGTGTAGCTATATTTTGGGGTAAATTAAAAGGGTTTTCAAAGTGAAATTAATGACCATAATTTTTCTTTTCATTATATCTTTTTATTGCTAGTTTTCCAGTAGGAGAATATGTATCCATTATGCAGGATAGAAAAATTAGAAAAAATAATAACCACTATATCCTTAATAGTGTTCCGAGTTACCTGAAAAACAAGTTTTATCATTATTTTATTCTCTCTATTACTGTTTTTGTTTGCTTCACTGTTATCAGTATAAAACCAACAGCAGAGTGCTATTCCCTGTCCACTAACTAATGGTTTTATTTTTATGAAACTGTCCTTTCTAAATATTAATTTTTTATACCCTCCTTTATTATAGACAAGATTGTCTGTACATATTTGTATGTCTCACTCATCAGTATGCTATCATAATCCTATAGACCTGACAACATGTTATTCAAACATTACTCCAGGATCTTTGAGTTTAATGTATGGGAATGCAAAGAAGACATAACATCCTGAAGTTATCTGAGTCTTTTGAAAATGTCTGTCACTTTGTTGGAAGCCAACAATTGAATCTCAAATGAAGTGAATTTTCTTGGCAGGTTGCATTTGTAACAGCTCATCTGTTTACAGTTCTGCTGTCTAGAAAACTGTATCCTGCCCCCAATCTGGAACCTAAGAACCTTTTTGATTATAAACATGTACAAGTACTGTAAGTCATCTGTCATCTGATTTTCAGAAATACAGAGGGCCAACTGCTCCAATGGGGACTGGTCACCAAACCAAGGACTGTCATCATTCCTTTATGCCCCTTTTCCTTCTTATTTCCCCACTTGCTGTCTGTTTCTAAGCATTTCCAGGAAAGGGGAGCTGCTGTGAGCTCTTGTACTCATTTTGTCCAAGCTAAGAGCCCAAGCTAATCCAGATCCAGTCATGACAAGGTCCAACTAGGTTTATTAACTTCCCCCCCATGTTATGGACAGTATAGTGATAATACTCCCAGCAGCACTGGGTGCCAAGAGAGGAAACACATCTTTATAGTTAAGAGCTGATTGTGGTACTATTGTTACAATAGATGCATTCAGCTGCCTTTAAATAAACTATTTTATGGAATGTAACATTTTTCTAGAAATAATTTCAACTGTTTCATCTCCTAATTTTTCCTGAAAAAAACACGGTGAGAGATATTTTAGTACCTTGTTTATAGGTACAATCAACATGTTACTCTTAAAAAGCCCTTGCTAATCAGTGCTCCAGAACATGCCTCTGTATCTCGGTACTTGACTGATACTCCAGAAATAGCTCCTTCAGCATAGTATGTGGAATTCCAATGAGTTTATACTTCCTGATTAATGTGGTATTTTGCCAAGATGTTGACTCTGTAACATTAACTTTTTAACCTTAATTGGAAAAAATATTTCCATGTAGCAAGGATAATCAAAGGCAAGATCAGTCTTGCTTCTTAGGAAGTGAATTATTCACCGCGCATTTGGTATTTTGCATTATTTAGAGGATACTTGTTTTTCCACAGCTAATTGATTCAATAAATGATCTTTTAGAAGCCTGAGAAGGATATAGAACTTCAAATCAGGGATTTAAATGGTGCACATCTAAACTATTGTAGGTTGATTCCAAACATTCATTTTGTCTAACCTTTTACTTGTATTACAACTTGCAAAGAAAAGGCATTTCTTTAATTTGATGACATAAATATCACAGTGGCACTAATTGTTAAATGTAATTTTTTTTCTATGCTACTCAAACAGGAGCACAACACCCCACATGAGAGACAGAAGACCTCTTAAGGTCATTTTTCTAGGTTGATGCTTTAACTGAATGGATACACCAGAAAGAGCAAAACAGTCTTGGAAAGATTTGAAGTCTTTACTAGAAATAAGATAATGTGCTCCTGCTTGCTCTTTTATGGTTCTGATTTAAACTGTTGTTGTAGCTCTGAGCTGAATATATCAGAAAATTCTGGTCTTGTGTGGACCCCCCCCATGACTAATGTTTATTTTAAAATCCAACAATACTATTTTATTTTTCAATTGAAAAGTTATCTCAAATAAAGATACGTCTAATTTTGTACTGAAATATCATTATTCTGGCACAGCAATTTTAGAATCTCACTCTGGACTTTGAAATCTTGTGCTTCAATGCCAAAAATTATGTTGAGAAGGTTATAGCTAAGTCTTTTGCACAGTGATTTCCATTAATACACAAAATGATATATATATATGTTTTTCTAATATTTAAATAAAATGTCTTTATACAAAGGCAGTATTTGATTTGGATAAACCATACTTAATCATTGATCACCTATTACTTTTCAAAGTTATTTCATTAATAAAATCTATAGTATTTTAAAATATATTTTAAAATCAGTGTTTTTCCTTTTGCCAGTATTATCAAACACTTGGCAATATACTGTATAAACATACCGTGTTATCCTACCCCTTAGCCTTTATTTGTAATTTCTTAACTGTAAATTGATGAAGAAAGACTAAAGTGACTATTTCCATTTGGTGTAGCATAAGTGATGGATGGAAGTGACAGGGACAATGAGGATGTTTGTTGCATGGCTGTTGGTTTATGTTTTAAAGGGTTACAATGTGGTTTGAGGGACAGGCAACAGAACATAAGCTTTTCTATTGCATTGACTAAGAATCTGCATAAATGTTAGAGGCTAGCTATAGGTTAGCTTGTTCCTACAAAGAAACCATTTCTTTACAAAATGCTTTTCTTCATCTAAGATTGAGACATACAAGTAGTAGTGACCAGATCTATAATGTTCTTGAAAATGGACTTGATGGAAAGTACCAAACTTCTCTTTTGTTACAATCTGTAATGATTTTTTTTTTCTGGCATTAAATGGTTTTTGTATTTTTTATCAAACATAGTTTTCTATCCTTTTTTTTCCCTAAATTTTTCTAAGAAGGCATTGAAAAAGTAATTGTAAAACATTTCAGAACTTTAAATTTTTATTATAAGATCACTTATTTGAAAAAGTTACACACTTGTTGCTAATCAATAAATTAATAATGCATTTTTTCACTTCCTAGTAGAGTCACAAGCTTCTGTTGTCAGATCCTGATCTCTTGGAGGCTCTTTGTAGGAAATTATGTGTGTGAATGGGATCTTCCTCCAGGAAAGCTGGAAACACTGTGGTTCATAAATGAAAATTTTTGCAGAATAAAACTTGGATATATTGGGCAAGACTTTATTGATATACCCCTGTCTTTCTAGGAACTTGTTGGAGAAATCCTAAGGCAAACTGACCATGAAACCTTATGCAGATACCCAGCACCCTTTGTGTTCAGATACTGAAAGAATATTTCTTGTATTCACTTTCAGCTGCTGGAAGCCTGCCAGAGTTGAACCCCATCTTAATTTCTGGAGCTTTGTTGTTTTCCTTATTTTTCTGCCTGAAGTACATTATCTGCAATATTCATATTTAAACTTGAACTGAAACATACAGTTAAAATGCTAATCTTTCTGCTGAAAGCAACAAGGGACGACATTCTAGAGGATAAGCGCGGTAATTAGCAAGATCATAGTTATGAGAAAATTATAGGTTTCTGCTATTTCTTCTGGAAATCACTAACAAGTCACAACCAAATAAAGTAATGAATGTCAGGATAAGCAACCATATGACCATATGGCATTGAAAGGCATGGATTAGATGTTCTTACTATGGGTTGGCTGCAACAAAACCGCAGTATGGAAAAGTCAGCTGAGGAAGTTCTGCTCCTCTGTCTCATAACAGAAGAAGAAAATGCATAATGGAATAAGAAACTCTGAATTAACTCATTGAATTTATTATTCTGCTTATTATAGGGACAATTTACATTTCCCATATAGATTCTCCGCCTTAAAACACAACACTTCAAATTAAGAAAACTGATCTCAGCTAGTGCATTTCTCTACCAAGTGTAGTTCTAATGGTGTCGTTGGGCAGGCATGCTGAACAGCTGATATTTTCAATTTCTCTCTTTTTCTTTTTTTCTTTTTTTTTTTTTTTTTATTAATTGATCTTACACAATGAAGAATGAATTATGTGGAAAATCAACTCCAGGAAGCTTATCTCAGTGAAACTCAAGAAAAGGTAACCTGCATAAATTAGGATGTACTAAATCCCCAGGTAAACTTTATTATTCAGGTTAAGCAAAAAACACAGAGAAGCCTAGGAGTATACATCAATTTGTATTTATATAACAGCATTACCTAACTTGGTTTAGTTCTCCATATAGAGAAACTCATAGGTATGTAAAGCAAAAAGCTGTGGTCATAAGAGGCAATATGGATTACTTTAATATATGCCAACAGATGTGGAAAGAAATTAATTCTATTGTATGAAAGATTTCTTCATCTTAATAGACCTAGAAGACTGTATTTGTTTCCAAAAGATTTTTTACCAAATGTACATTTAAAAAAGAGGTTAGAAAAAAAGAGGTTAGAAAAACATATTGGAAATGTAGTCTCCACTTTAAAAATATTCTTTAACAGTCTTAAAAGAAAAGATTTTCCAGAATTCATATGGGAAAAAAAAAAAAGAAAAAGAGAAAAAGAAAAAAAGAGAAAAGAGAAATTTACCCAGAAATATATGCTGACTGCAAGATGAAGAACGCTAGCTGGCATCTGATTTGTATTTTTTTTTACTGATTTCTGTTACCTAACCAAAATATTTTCTCTTCTTTGTTTTATTAAAGCTGATTTTTTTTTTTTTTCAAAATATTCCACACTAATTTTGAACTAATTTTTTGTATAATCTGGACTTCGTATTCTAAAAAGTACCTCTGTCTCTGAGAAGAGGCTTGGTCTACTGATGTCATGGGTCTGATGTTGAGGAAACAAGTCGTCAGGAAAGAGCAGGAACAGGCATATATCATTCACTGTGTGTGTTATAACATTTTTCCCTGGCTGCTTGGAGCCCTACGTATGGTTTCAGCTCTTCTCTGTTCAGTAGTTGTTATTGGGAATCTAACCAGTTGGTTTAAACCCCCACATCTGTCTCCAAGTGAAGGTCTGCTCTTGTGTACTTCACATCTCCCTTCACACATTCATTGCTACTGCATTTTCACTTTTCTCTTTTGAGGAGAATGTCATAGTGACAGGAACAAAAGCTGGAACTTTTGCTAAAAATACATTCAATATTTCTGCATGTAATGGATTTCTAGCAGCATTTAGGTGCTTGCTACAGCTACAAACGCACATCTCCAGGGTTTGTCTAACTTTCTGCAAAGGAACTGTACATAGTGATAAATAGCATTATGGAAATCAGACTCACCATAAACTCGTATAAAACATGCCATTGTTGTACAGAACATCTTTGAAAGGAGAGAAAAAGCAAAGTTCAAGGGATTATATTGTACCTCTCCAGTGGTTTTCTGACTGTGATTTGCATGTATGCATATTCATTCTTAATGCAGAAGGCTTATCCTAACCTCCCATTATTGATGCTCTTGGATTTTGCCTTCTCTGAGATGCATGGCCAGGCAGGAGGTTGCTCTGCCCCAGGGGCCAGCCCAAACCGTGAGGCACAGGATGGGCAGAGCTCCTGCCAGGCAGGAGGCTCCTCTTGGTTCTACAGATGTATCCATGGCCCGACACCTTTGCAAAGTCCTGAGGATGAGGGCTTTGCCTGCTGCTCCATGAAACACATGGTAGGGCTGGGGCCAGGTTTGTGACCAGGGACTTAAGTAATTGCTGAAGTTTGGGTCCATATAGGCCCTAAGTATGTACCTAACTTTAAGCATTATTTTCAATTGGAATTAATTATCTGCTCCACTTGTATGCAATGATTAGTTTAAATACTGGAAGAGACGTTACTTTTAAAAAGGCCAAGGAGTAGCAATATATTTGTTTCCCAGAGCTCTGTACGACTTAGTTATTTTATTCCCTTTTAGTAATAGCACGAATTTTAATAAGAATTTGTTGGTATCTGACAATGCTGAAAGGAACCTTGTGAGATTTTTACTTTGCAGGACTACTTTTCCTCCTTAACTCCTAGAAAGCACCAATCAGTTTTATTATTTCTCCATGCATCTTTAAATATCTGGTCCTACTGCCCTCAAAAGTGTTGAGATTCCTAAGTCATATTTAGGTGCTCCCCCTAAATGACTTCCTCAGGATCAGGCTGAAAGCATCCGAAGAACAGCAAAAGTCTTTTCTTATGCTATAATGGAAAGCACATTTTGACATTGTCAGTTAAACAGTAACTAGATTCACAGATGAGGATCTGGAGTAATGGTTCAAGGTACAGCCCTCTTCCAACTCAGATGCATTACACAGTCTTTTGAAACTGCTACTGAGGTAATACTTTTCTTTTTTTCTCTCTTAGCAGAAGAATTCAAAGCTCTTCTAATTGCAAATGACCTTGAAAGGTCCTCCCTAGACAAAGAAGGGACAAATTAAAATGCAGCTTTCATGGTATTTTCACTGACATCTCTTGTGCCCAGAATTCAAATGTTTTGAATGTTTTTAACTTTGCATTGTTATACTGAGAAAGAATGACTGCATTTTTTAATTTATTTTTTTAAACTTATTTTTCTTTTTTTAAGTTAGCAGTGAATAAAATCTACTTTGGGACCAGAGGAGTCAGTTAAAAAAGAGTGGGGAACTGTCATTAAAATGTATTTTCATTGAAACTGGAAAATGTTATGCTTATTATGCTTATTTCTATGTCCTCTTCTTAAAATCACTTAAGATCTCTCTCTTTTTTTTTTTTAGTTTGTTTTTTTTTTTTTTTTTTATATCTGGAGTTATTATAGATTAAATAAGTCAATTAGAGATGCCCAAAATTGCCATTATTAGGCTCTGGGTTAGTTGCATATAATGATTAAAACTTAATGCTTTTTTCTGAATACTTCTTTGCTGGGCATCTGCTTCAGATTTTGCTTTAAAAATTCTTTTTAGTTTTCGTAAAAATAGTACACTTACTTCAGAGAGTGGGTGGCAGAAGTGCTTGGTTGGTTGCTGGTTAACGTTGGTAAGACCTTTTTTAAGTCTTGAGGAACAGTTTGAGTTGTCTTAATTTGGTGGCTACTAATACTTTGGAGCAGGAAAAAAATGAGTTCACTTACAGTCTAAGAACTCTGGAGATAGAAGTGCTCTGGGGAGCAGGATTTAGGTACGTGGAAAGCAATTACTGACAGATCAGTGAGTTTCACATGTTTCTTCCTTCTGCAAGTGACTAAACATAAAATGCTAGGTTATACCTGGCCAACAAGAAGACCACCTATAATACCCTAATGCCTGCTCCTGCTTAGTGGAAAAGTAATAGCATTTTATCAGTAATACACCAAGGGACTCTGTTACAGCAGCAAGCAGTTCTTTTATTTTAATGCAATTTTCTCCAATGCAAAGAGCACTATGTGAAATGGACAGCTGAGAAATCAGAACATATATTGTCATTGTAATTAATGAAACTTTTGTTTAGTTTTTTACTACTGTTAGAGAATTTTCTTCCTTTTGAGTTGGCTTCAATATGTTATTAAGGAAGAAAACAGGCATCTTCAGATTTGTGGTCAAACATCATGTAATCAATATGTATAATCAAAACCTGTTGTGGAAGGATTTCAGTATGACCTTTGTGAAAAGCCATACTTTTTGAACTTTGCTTGTCCTGTCCAGGCATAATGTAAGCTCTTTCATTCAGAAACTACCTCCTACAATATCTGGTTGTGTATCACTGACTGTAATGGGTCCTGGTCATACTCAGGACATCCAGGTGTTCCAGTAACATGATTTTCCTCTACCTACTTTTCTTTATCTAAATTCTTCTGAAGAACTAAGTGTAGATTTTATATGATCACAACTAGACATATCAAGTAAATAATTCACTGTAAATTATTTAAGTAATTATAGTAATTTCTCTAATCATGTATGGGAAAAAACCCAACAAAACAACAAGCTATGTTTTGAAATTACAATTCAGAACTCAACAGTCTAAGGGAACCAAAAGACTGCTGTTTTCGGTAATAAACAATGGCCTTCAGCATGAAGCCAGTTTTTACAGGAAAGGAACACAGAATCTACTGTTAAAAATTAGTTTTGGCTAAAAAGTTTGTGGTCTAAAATTGTTTTTGTTTTTTCTACTGTTGCCAGAAAGTGAAACTGCAAATAAGCGATTATCAGATGACAGGACATGCTTGAGCCTTGCAGTGAGGTACCAGGAAATCATTTGGATGTGTTGTGATTAAAACACTCGTCCACATAAGGAGTGCAAATGTACTGTACACCTTTCAGCAAATAAAATACAATGAGCTTTAGGTCCTACCATAGAATTAACAATTCCTCCCAGGCCTGCCCCCAGCTCAGCTCTGCTCCTCTCCTTGTGGAATTCATAGCTGTTTCCAGTTACTGTTTATTCCACTGAATTCAGAAACTATTTTTTTGGGGTTTTGTATATAGAATTTTAATATGAGAGCAAGTCAGAAGTGATGCCTCTTGTTAATTTGGGAGAACTAGCAGCAATGCTGGAAGTTAAGATTGCTTAATTGATTTTTACTGGTTTCCAGTTGTTTTCCAAATGGAAAGTCTGGCCTGAAACTTTGTGTGCTGTGTGCTTGCCTGAGTGAAATCGCTTGGAGAGCTTTATTAGGAGATTTAGAGGAAGATCTAGAAATTCTTCTGAATGAGTAGCTGAAAAGTTGTTCCGTTTACATTTACTTAACCTATTTGCTAAAATAGAGCCCTAGAAAACACTGAAATCCTGTACTATTTGTATATTAGTGGTGCCTTCTCTGAAGATGTATTCTATACTGCGGTCAGTTGACATAGTTTCCAGAAGCACTTGTTAGACTTTGGCAGATAAACCCTCAGATGATTCCCTTGGTTCTGGGTCTGCTCCAAGCCAAGACTGCAATTGCATTCAGAGTTTTCCTGCTGTTTCACCTCCTCAGAGAGGAAAGGCTTCAGCTGCAGGTCTTCTGTAAATACTGTACCATATGCAACAGACATCAATGCACGTCTCAGAACCTGAGTTCACCTCAAATGGCACTAAACACTATATTTAGGCAATTGAATTCCACTTTAAGATCACTTAGCTTTGTAAGACTTCCATTTTATGTAAAATAGTTCAAATGAAACTTGTAGAAATTAGGTGCATAGCAGCACAACTGCATCTTCAAATGTAAAAGCAATCAAAATATGCAGGTCGGGTTTAGCAAGATCACATATGTTAGGACCTAATGGAAACAGCCCTGCATACTTATTTTGCTGGCTTTATCAGTAAACCAGCAGAGGAAACAGTCTCAGGCATTGTAGCAAACTGATGTTTTAAATTGCTGGCTTTTTACAAATGTGATTGATCCTCTGTAGTTTAACCTAAGGTATCCTTCATTTTGATTAAAAAGATTAAACAATCAATTTAAAATATTTTAGTCATAGCATTTTCTAAAAATGCTTAGTCTGGTATTTTTCTTTATGTAGTCAATGCAGCAAGGCTGCTCTTCCAGGCAAACGGATAAATTCCAAAAAGCTGATTTTCTCAACCCACCCCCCGATCAAAACCCAGAAGGAGGAAGAAGAAGAGGAAGAAGAAGAGATAGCGTATTCAGAATTAAAATACAGTGAAAAATTTAAAATAAGTTATTTATAATTTTAATCTGCAATCTGTGTAAATTATGAAAAAAATATAAAGTTTTATTAAAGATGAAGTCTTACTGAAAAGCTCTAGGTCTTATGGAATTTAATATGAAATTAACATATGAAAATAGCTCTTATTTGATGGTTACAGTCTATTCCTTACTGCTGGTAGGAATCTACAAAATCCACTAAAATTTTAAGACAAATACTACATGCGGCAAGAGATCTTAATTTCAGCTTCTATCTTGGAAGCATTTTAAAACTCCTTTGTCTTCCTGCATTCTCTGTTTCTTCCATTTGAAGTCTTAATTTTTTTCTCCCTGATCCTGCATTTTCTAAAATTTGTTTACACCTTTGTTAAAGTGTTCTTCGCAAGATAAGCACAATATTTCAGCTGCTGAGTAGAACAGAATAATTATCACTTATGTCTTCTGTTTCTGAGAGTGAGTTTTATCTCTTTTTTCAGACTGTGTTATACCATTCATTTGCAATTAGCCTGTTGTTCATTGAAACTCCCAGACTTTTGCTGCCTTAATGGTGCTTGACTGACTACTCATTATCCTAGCAGCAAGATAGATAATGCAGGTCTCTGTCCTCTTGGGTATTTCTGCATAGAACAGTGGCAGAACATCCATTTATGTGACTACCATGGCCAGAGTTTTGGCTTGGCAAGGGTCTCGTCTAGCCAGAACCTCCAACTCAGTCTGATTTTCCTTGCAGCAACACCCACAATGAGATCTCCTTACCTCCCTTTATCAGGTCTGTCTCGTGTAGGTTTTTACAGGGCTGGCAAGCTTCTCTATACAGCCTGTTTCTTAGGTGTGAAATGTAGGACCCTATCAAGATGACCCCATGGCTAAAGCCATGACTGTCAGTGAGTGAAGGAGTAACAGGAGAATACATTTCTAAACAAGGCTGTGGAGCTGCTTCCATGCCTGTTTTGCTTGGGTGTGGGATAGGGCTGTGGGTGGTGGGGCCTCTGCCTGGCTCCTTTTGCTGAGGGACGTCATCTCCTTGCAGCTCCCTGACACTCACCTTTACCCACAGTCACCTATATCTGCTCCAGGGTTACACTGATGTAGTCACCTGCTCCAATGCTAACCCTGCATCTGGGACCTTTGGATGCTTATCTGAAATGGCATTTGCAGTTCACCATCTGACTCTCTGGAGAAGTGCTGAGTGTGCTCTGCTGTGACATTGGGTGACGATTTGCTCTGGGGCAGAGTGGCTGCCAGCAACAGCACTGTGCTAATTTGACAGTGGAAAAATCCAGAAAGCCTGACTTGAGTAGTGCTTATTATGGAGGCATGTAAGTTCAGCTCACAGACTTTATATATGTATGCATGTATGTGTGTTTATGCAGAAGGTGGTACTGCTTGCAGTATATTTATAGTCTTGCTCCAAGAGCTGGCTTAAAAAAAATGCAAATAAACAGAATTTGGGTGACTAGTTGACACAAAGGCACACACAGCTTCAGTGAAGTTGTTAGTTTACAGCTAGGATTTGGCTGAGGCATTGCCAAAACTAGGAAGTAGGAGTCTGCAAATAAATACCTCTAAAATGTATTTTGGATTCCTCAGGTCTGTGAGACAGGGGGTATGTGTAAAATGACGCAACTAGTGTGATTAGTGCCAACAGAAAATAAATGAAACAGTCTTCTCTAAGTAAAATACATATGAAGTCTCAAATAATTATTTTCTAGAGAAATCTCAGTGATCCAAACTCTCCCAGAATTAGTAGCAGGACAACTTGTGGCTTTTTGAAAGGACCCTTGATTATTCAAACAAATTCAAAATACATGTAATCTGAGCTTTTTGTTTCTTCGTGAAAGCACTTGTGGGATGTTTTAGGCCAAAGTCTATTTACTAATAAATGTCGCCAGAAAAACTTTCCCACATAATTTTGCAGCTAAGAACCTGCTAAGAAAAAGTTAATTCTTTTTGAGTGATGTATTGAGAATTGCAGACATAGCAGGCTTGCTGCAGTTATCTGTTCATATGTGTTAAAAGCAGGTATACCTATTGGAATGTTGAATTTTGCAGTTTTTTTCACCTCATAAAACATTGTGGTGATTATAAACCAGCTTTTCCTAAATTCCAGACATTTTACAAAAGCACAAAGAATACGACTACAGGCTATAGCTTTGTATTTGTCTATAATCAGAAAAAATATTTTAGATCTAGCGTATAGAAAATAGAAGTCAGCAGAAGGACAAGAAGACATTAGAAACAATAACCAAAAAAAGTGAAAGGTGGGACAAATCTCAACAGAGGCTACTTGTAAATAGTGATGGAAGTTGTAACAGAACACAAGTGACTGGGCAAAATGAACAGAGGTACCTATTGTTCTGAAAAAATATGTTTATGTAAATATTTAGAGATACACAGAAAAGAGATTTGAAGGACAGAAAGCATCTTTGCTCAGAAGACACCAGGGTGACTAGATACTAAAGCCTGCATGAAGAAATTCTTAATGACTTGTATTTTTTATTGATGCTACTGTGGTGGGACATGGTATCTGCCAGTCCCCAATTTATCCCTTTCTTTGGGTTGCAGAAACTTGGCAGCATACTGTAACACCATGCCCCAGCTGAGAACAGGAAACATAACACATGCCACACAGCAGATTATGAGTTAAGATAACACTGAAGGTAGTGGCTGATGGGTATTAGAAATGGTCCCCTCCTGCCTGCAAAAAAAGCTTGTTGAGGGTCGTGCAGTTTTGTAGTTGCTCACCCACTAAAACTTACCTCCTCAGGACATCAAATCATTACATTTTCTTTCATCTGGTCTTGTATAATTTGCTTATTGGGAAATAACTTGAAGAATCGGAATGTTGAACAAAGTAAGGGATCCTAACCAGCTTTATTTCTTCAGCTTAAATTGAAAACAAAGACAAAAAATCCAAATAAACCCCTTCACTGCCTCTGCTGTTGCAAAGCAGTGAAACCCCTGCAAAGCCACTTACAGCGTCTGAGATAATAAACTGAGAAGGTGCTGCTGCTTAAGGATTCGTGTTATTTAAGGGTAGCAAATGGACTATTTTACCTGAGCATTTCAACAGAAGGCCACCCACAAACAGGTTGACAACTTCTCAAATTCCTGATATGGTGTGATACATAATAATGTATTATATGATGTTATATATGATTATATATGATTATATATTATATATGATTATATATGATTATATATGATTATATATTATATATGATTATATATTATATATGGTTATATATGATGTCCTCAGGAGGACAGAGCAATGAGAACATGGTGTGTCCTATTGACATCATCCAAGATCTCATGGACTGTTAAATCCTACTTTGTTAATGTGAAATGCCAGAAGACTTTGCAAGCTGTTTAGAATTCCCTGAGTTATTAAAAATTTTGGGTTCTGGCTAAATCTCAGCAGGATCAACATAAAATTATCATTTTTTGTTCTATTTAATTTTAACACTTCAGAAAACTAATTTTTATGCTTCAAATCAGAGAGCAAGTTAAAGTGATCGTGTTAGACTTTACAAATTTCTACGACATTATACAGGCAAAATTGCTTAGTTCATTTTCAGATAGCTTGGAAACTGATTTCAAATCATACTTGTAACTGAAATGGAGAAAGTGTACCTGTTGAATATTTGCTGTCATTTCAGATTTTAGTATGCAAAAAATGCTAAATTAAAGCAGCAGGTCATATCCTGCCATGTCAAAGCAATGTGATGTTTCCTTTACTTGGAAACAATAACATGCTGTTGACTGTTACTGAAGTACAAATCTGACAGCTGTCAGGAAAGGGCAAGGCAACCACATACTGACAAGTTTTTCACTTGTTCAGTATTATGTTGAAGACCTAAGGAAAATGAGCATCCCAGTGAACAAAGCTGTTGTGCTGTGATGCAAGTGAGACAAAGTGCTTACAGCTCTTCCTGTATGGACTAGACTTTATATAAATGCACAGTGAGTTTCTAAATTGATTTACACTCCTGAAAACCTACTCATGTGGGAAGTAAGTTTGCACAAGTGGCATTATAATCACGGCGGGTAATATTATGTGAACTGCAGGATATCCATAAATGTCAACAGTATTGTCTTAAAGCCACTTATGTATCATTTTTCCCAGATGGAGAAAAACATTCCTCAAGCTACAAAAAAAAAAAAAAAAAAAAAAAAAAAATCTCCTACAAAAAAACAACCCAAACGAAAACACCCTCCCAAAAATGTGATACAATATCATTTCCTGTGCTGACAGAGCTCTTGATTGTGAGCTTGCGTGGTGTCACAGATGAACAGGGTTGGGGTCTTTGATTCCCTTCCAGATCATCCTCCTCTGAACATAGCCACTACCATCTAGTGCAGCAGCCAAGGATGCAGGGCTTTGGTAGGAAAACACTTGTGTAGCAAGTCAGACAACTCAGCTTCGAGCCAGGAGTCCTGGTTTCCTCCAAACCAACAGCTACTAAGCTGATGCTCGTGACCTCTCAATAACATTTTTCTCTTCGGACTAGTGGTGCCAGATATAGAATCATAGAATCATATCAGGCAGTGTTTGAAGTGATGGGCCTTTAACTGCCCTCCAAGCTATACTTTTCCTCACACTTCAAGCTGGCAAAAAAAGCTCTGAATCTTACCAAACGATACAATACACCGGAACCTTGGCTGTAGATTATGGAAATAATTGTAAGGCAAATAAATAACAAACACACTTCTGAAGTTCATTTTTCCATGTGGCAATGCCACTGGCTTATGCCATAAAGAGGAGTTCTAGACGTTGCATTGACTGATGAAATGATACTACTAGTGTTTCAAATATTGATACAACTGGATACACTGTACAGTCAAATATTCTGTTTTGAGAGAAGGATCCTGCTAAAGCATTTTTCTTTATCCCAAATATATTTTTTCTTGCTGTGGTCTGTAATATACGTATTAGAAACTTGAGAACAGAAATTGCTGATTTTTCTATGCTTTTTTTCTTTTTTGTGTGTGAATTCACTAGCTTGTTGTGAGACTTGGGTCATTGCCATTTGAATAACTAACTTTTCCATTTTTCCTTGAAAAGGAAAAAAGAAAATAGTGGAAGAGGGTGAAAAGTCTGGAATGAGAATGTTTAAACAGTAGGAAGAAGGATTGTGCTTGGAGCTTATTAGCCTTTGCAGTGTCCCTCTGTTTATTAGGCAAATGAAACATGTTTGTTGTTTTACTGTTAAGTCTTTGTTTCATAAAATAAGGGGTATCTGAATATCAGCATGATCTTTTACCAAACTGTACAGTTCTTCCTGGAGTTACAAAGCATTTTATTCAAACAACACCTCTGCAGTCAGTTTAATGGGATGAAGTATAAAATGATCTGAAAATCTAGAATCCACTCTATGATTTCTCTACAAATTCAGTATTCTGTGATTCTCTACATCAGATTCTTTGCTTCCAGATCATGTGCTAATTCAGAGATGAGGTAATTTTGCAGAGGTCCTAAACCAATTCAAAATCCAAGGAGCTGTCAGTCCATTTTTAATCAATTATTTATATTCTTGTCCTAGTGGTACAGGAAAGATTACAACATGATCTTAAAATTAGAAATGTAAATACATGGCATGGTTGGAAGAGGGTGAGAAATGTCTTTATAATTTACTGCTGCTCTTCAAAGATATTGCCTTCCCAACAGCTAAGGAGCTGATACAAAATACACAGAAGTCAGGGGAAAAAAGAACAAAATAGACTTTGATGATCTTCTAGCAGGTCATTTGATTTCACGTACTGTGGAAGTATTTACACTGTTTATGAAAAATTTTTGAAATTAGTAAATTATGTCCCCCACTTTTCATTTGAATCCTTTTTAAGGATTCATAACGAAATTATGTTAGCAGCTTTATCAATCCTCCTGATAGATTCAAAATAGTTTTCTGTTCATCTCAAAGTCTCATTTTTTCCAAGTGGAAAAAATAAGCCAAATTCCTTAACATTTGTACATTATTTATAATACATCTGCTGCTTTGAATCTATTGTTCAGACTCAGTTTCATTTGTCTTGCAGCATGTGCTTTCTGTAAGGCAATAAGACAGTTTTCTTTGGCCAATTTATGCTAGGCATGTAATTATGAAATTCCAAGTCTCGTTCCTGCACTCCTTTCTCAGGCTATGCTACAGAAAAACCATAGGCCCTTTTGAAACAGAAAGAAAGGGAAATAAGTCCACAATAAGGCAATTTCCTCAGTGTTTGGAAAACCTTTTACACCAGTTCATGCTGTGAAGCCTTGCAAGTGTGGCCAACCAGGACTCATGGAGAAATAAGGATAGGAAGTTGACCCAGCAACTGAGCTGCATGGGTCCAAAGTCATGGTGATCTCCATGTATGTAGTAGACCTGCTTCTGTTGTGGGCTGCTGAATGGCTCAGATTTTTTCCAAGAAAAACACCCTCACTTAGCTCTGAAATCCTAATTGCATTTTTTTCTCCAAAGGTTCAAAGGCTGGGAAAGACACTGTCTCATAATCTATGTTCCATTCCCCTAGAAATTGAGACTTCCGTACTACTCAAAGAAATCAAGATACCGAGACTTTTAACCATTTTTTCATGGGGTTTCACCATGAGACATGTTAATGACAACTAAAACTATAAAAATTAGTTGAAGAAGGAAAATGTAAGCAATACATTAATTAGGAAAAAACCCCATGAAACACAATGAAGTAGAAAGAATACAAGCGCAGGAGGTATTTTGTTCTTGATAAGAGAGAGAAAAGGACTGGCTAATTATAAAAAAAAAAATAAAAATTAGACATGTAAAAGAAATACTGAGGAAGAAATGACAGATACTTGGGGCAGATCACAGTTTTCAGAAACCACTCTCAAAAACTGAGTAAGACTACATTAAAATCTCTTACATGCTGGGACAAAGCTGAAGTCTGTGTGAGAGAGGTTTACTTCCATTACTAGTATCCACATAAGAAACAATTTACACAGGTGAAGAGAGGTTAGATAGAAAGCCAAGGATGACAAGAACAGAATTCTGGAGAATTGTTACGAGAGAGCATCCATGCAAAAAACAGAAATCTGAATAGATGGAGACCTAGTAAGCAAAAAATGGAAAACAGACATTCAAAATTGTTACATTTGCATAGTGTTTAAAATTGCAAAATTAATTACTTACATGCACTCCTCCCCATTTGAGATGTGCTTTAGAAATATACACACGGCATTAAAGAGTTGTGGAATATTGCCCCAGTAAGGTATAAACATACATTTACAATTATAAGCTTTGTTTGTGTCATACACTGGGGCACTATGAAATAAAAGAGACATCAGAAGTTGTTTAGAATGATTAAAAAAGAATCAGACTGTTAAAATTGCTAAATACAATTGCAAATTCTTTGTAAAATTTTCTCATATAAAATACAAAAAAAGTCTCTAGACATAATAATTTTAAGGGATAATATTAATTCACATTGAAAAACTACTAGTGAGAATAGTGAATTTTGTCGTAAGACAGTGCCACCTCAGCATGGAATCCATTTTAGGCATCACACTCATTTGTAAACTCAGAGTAGAGGCTGTAGCCTTGGGATTATTCTCAAAAGTCATCATTGTCACTCTGAATGCATTCGAAAAAATTGTGAAACCTTAACATTATATAATGCTACAAAGGTTAAACAGGGCAATCCAAATGCTCATTTTCATTTCAAGATGCTACTCAACCTATAGCATCATTGTTAACGTGAAAGACTTGGTTAATCAAAGTCTTTCCTTACATAGACTACAAGAGAAGCAGTGAAGTGATTTACTCTTCAGAGCAGCAGCTCCTGTAATTGAACCACACATTTTTATTCACTTGGAAACAAGCAGAGTATGGGTGGCTTATTGAAAATGACAGAAGAAAGAGGACAAGGTTTTGTTAAGTTCAATAACAGAAAAGATCTTATTTTAGTATAAGCTTATGAAGCTACCAGGCAGTTATTGAATATACCTATAAGAACATGAAGAAAATAATTGCTTTTTCAGGTGCAGACAAATATAATGTAGTTCCTATTATCAAAACAGAAATAGTCCAGTGCAGGACAACATCCTTTTATTGATCTAACATCAAGAGGTTCAATGTATTAGTAAACTGTAAGCAAACTCTTGTACAAAGTAAACCGTGTCTTATGATACTAGTACCTGAAAAAAAGTAGTTTATTTTCATTTGGATTCAGTGTGTGTTAGAAGAATTACTTCTTCACAAACAAAAAACTACAATCGAATAAGAATATCCAAATAGCTGCTCATGCACCTGTGGACAAAATTCGTTGCAAAGAGAGCATGAATGGTAGGAAAGATCAAGAAGAAACTGGAGGAATATTCAGGGATTTCAAAACTGAAAAAAAATCATTGGCAATCACCTTCAACATTAACAGGAAATCATAACTTAAAAAATAAAATAAGCGAAGAAAAAGTATAATCTATTTATTATTTATAATTATTATTATAATTTATTATAAATTATTATTAATAAGGAAGAAGATGAGGTTTTATTTGGCATAAGGCAATAAGCTAGAACAAGAAATAACGAGCCAAAATACAGCAAGCATAAAAAGTGTATTGATGTAAAGGAAACACTCTCAATGGGAATCGGCTGGGGAATGGATGCAGAATATTTTCCTAAGTGGAAGAGTGGTCTTACTGCTACTTGGATGCTGCTTGGATAATTTAAAATTAGCTTGTGAGACATGTGAAAGCTTACGGGTCCTGGATTCTTGGTTTCACATCGTGAATGGTTCTTTCTTTTTGTTTGTGTGTTTGTTTGTTTTTTAGGATTTTTAGGAATCCTTAACAGGATTCTTCTCTCAAGGTATGGAGAAGCCCTACTTCAATACACAGGCTCAGGCACTGTTCCTGGCTCAGCACTTCAGCACCCACCTCAGCCAGGCTGCCAGACCTTGAGAGGCACGTGCTTGGAGTCCCCACCCCACAGTGACCAGTAACTGGAGGGACATGAACTTCCCTGGACTCCAGCACAGGTCCTGCAGCAAAAGTCCCAGCTTGGCCATGTGGATGGGGATTCCTGGAGGAAGCTCATCGAGCACCCACATTCATGGACACATAGGAAGAACTAAGAAAAGTAGGGCTTTTCTCTGAATCAGAAACCCAAATCCGTTTACCACTGCTAGAAAATGTAATACTTTACCCAGATTTTTGCAATCTGAGGAAAACAGGGCTGGTACCTATAGTTCTCAGGAGAGTAACCTATAAGGCAATTTGCGTAGGAATGCTTTCCCTCTGTCCATCTGAAACTGGGCAAATGTGCAACAAGGAATACTCATTTCAAAGAGCCAGAAGGCAGCAGGCAAAAAACAAACCTGTCTCTAATCTGTGGTTATGGACCCTGTTCTTTTCATATGTACACATAAATATGCAAGAAGCAAGATGATAAATAAATGTACAGATGCCAGTAATGGAAACAGAGAAAATGAATAAACAGTAAAATCAAATCTGAAGTGCTCTAAATAATTTTCTTAATCTTCCATACAAGATTCTTTATCTTTGAACATTTGTTCCTTTGTGAAGGATAATGTTAACAGGATGCTCAGAGCAATGTTAAGGATGCTCAGAAGAATGTTAAGGATGCTCAGAGGAAATGTTGAGTTCAGATGAGGGTGAGGTGTTACAGGCTTAGGAATATGTATAAAAATTATGAACTCTTCAAGACACAGAGGGGGCACTAGATTTGGCAAAAAATGTAGACTGTACTGAGTGTAAACTGAAGTGCTGTTTAATAGCCCCATAGCTTGCCTAAGCGTGATATATGTGAACTAGTAGTTTCTATCAGTAAGATACTCTACTACAAATGTGTTCACTTGGATATGCTCAGAAGTACCAAAGATCTATAAAGGTACCTTTTTATTATTCATTCTAAATTCTTCTTAAAGTATACCCAGTGAAAAAATAATATTCTTTTGTTTTCTTTATTTGTATGCCTTTATGGACAGATTGAGAGGTAGCATGCACTTGACAAAATTAAATATCTGAGACTAAATTGCTTCCCTTCTTTTCTATCAATAAACCTTGGAGGTGACCAATACAATATAAATTACTTGATCATTTGCATTTAGTGTTTTACAGGGTGCTTACCTGACTCTTGTTCAAAACACACACTAGCTGGTGTGACACCACCTACTGAGTAACAAACACATTCCCTTTACAATTTTGAATAAGGGTTGAGAGAGATCAGGAAGGATCTGAAAGCAGGAAAGATGTCCATCTGTCCTAATAGGTATAGTAATGTTGTAGATGTACTACCTTGCTTTATAATGTAGAAACATTTTGAGGTTGGAGGCGTGAAAAGATAAACAGCTCTCACATACCAGAGCTGAACCATTCTAAATTTATATATAAATCAGTTCTGGTTCTATTCCTGCCTCCCAGGGAAAAAGAAAAAAGAAAAAAGAAAAAGAAAAAAAAGAAAAAGAAAACCAACTGAACAATGATTGTCAGAAACCTTGATAAAATACTTTTCTCACAGAATCTGTACTCTGAATTTGCTAACACAAGAAATGTGGGTAGCACAGGTAAGCCTTTTTGCATTTCAAGTACTGAACCATACTGCTTTGCCCTAAACTTTTGGAGCCTCCAATTGTTACTGTGGTAATGAGTGTAACTTTAATATTAAATTTATAGCGCAGAGTTATAAAGAGTTATTCAGACACCTATGTTTTTCTTCTAAAAATGCTGTTTCAGCAAAATGTAAAGCTGACTTCAAAGAAAATTTCAGCTCTAAATATTTCCCCAAGCCAAAGCATTTATTGAAAAAAAGTAAAATAAGATTTAACCTTGCATGTCAGAATAGCCAATATTTTGTCATTAGGATATCAATATCTCAGGGAATTTATTTTTTTTTATTCTAGCTCTGATTGACAAAGAATAAAGCTTGACACTGAGCCCAAGTCCTCTTGCTGTTCTAACATTTGTCATCTTCGGTTAATCCTGCTACAATTTCTATTTTTATGAATAGAGTCCTAACTGAACCTCATTAAGGAAAAAATGGTTATGATTTTTTTTTTACAGGAGAAGTTATAAGGTCTAATTCTACAGTGTACAGAAATTCCCCCTCTCCCCCACCACGTATCACCTGGATTTAGGTCCCTAAGCAGTGAAAAGTGGCAATGTAGCTCTTACTCCTGAGATCAAACTAGTATAACACTTCCTACGGGGATCAGATGGGGATGAACTGGTTGCTGTTGCCCAGCTCTGGATCACTTTCTCCTTATTTTTCAACTTGCTTTGGTTTGAACACTGAATGACTTTGGTTTGAACACACCCATGACTCCAGAGCTCTTGCCAATTAGGGGACTGTAATGCTCAGAGGTGTGAGCCCTTTGTTTCTCCTTGGATCTTTAGTCTGCTAGGATGGGATACCCTTTCTGATTTTAGGGTAGTTTTCAACTTACCTACACTAGACCAGGGTAGTCATTGAAACCCCCCTCTATAGTCAGTGAAGAAATTAAGACTCCATCAGAGTGCAATTCACCTCAAGAGTTATTGAATGATATAGAAATTGTCCTCTGAAGGCAATTTATCTCCCACCATTGACTTTTAAGTGGTTTATCCACCCCTCTTAAAATTTGCTTCTACTTTATAAGTGGAGATTAATAACCTCTTCTTTTTTTTGTTTCTGCTTTCAAAACAAAAGCTGGGAATAGTCACATATTCTTACATCTGCAGAATCTTGTAAAAGTAAATACATTACAAGGATGTTAGAAGCCATATGGTACATTCTGCCATCAAATAAATGTTATAGAAAGAAAGGACTAATTTTTTTTTTTTAAAAGTTTATTTAAGTGTTTTGGCAAATGCTGACCCTGGTATAGCACTACAGCTTCAGGTTTACCAAGACTTGGGTAATCATATAACCTCATATGCAAAGAATGAAGAATTAGAGTTACTGACATATTTCTCCATATTTCCACATAATGACTGAAAGGTAATATATCTCCACATGTCTTGTGTGTTTTCTTCTTTAAGGAAAACATAACTGGACTGTATACTTTAGTCTTGTCATACTTCAAGTAACAAAAAAATGAAAAAGGAAAAGGAAAAGGAGGAATATTTTTTGGTGACCAGTGGGAAGTTAAAAAGTTCGTCAGTTGCAAAACTGGTGGGAGTCTACAAGACCAGCAGAAATGTCTGATCCAGTGAAATTTAAACTTTAAATATTGGAGTGTCTCTGATCATGGTATGTGACAACAAAAGTCTAGGTACAGGAGAAATCTCTACATTTTCAGGAAACACCTATAACGTTTCATAAAATTTTTCATTTCTCACTTTAAGATATCCTAAACAAGAGTGAGTAAACACATTCATTTCTGGGTCTAAGTTCTTCAGACCGTATCCATTTAAATGATAAACCACTTTTATTTTACTGAACTTTCTGTTTCAGGTTCATTGCCTATACTGAATCGTCCCCCATGTCCAGTTTATTCAAGATCCATTCACTTGCAAGATAACCCCAAGCCACTAAAACTGGTCAGCACATTGCTTGAAAAATAAATCCTTTGCTACTTTCTCAAACACATTTGTCTCTTTAGCCCTGAAACACTTCTTATCGAAATCAATACTGGTATCAGAAGAATTAAAATCTGCCATGTTTAAAGTTTTAGCATTCTTGCAGGCCTGTCTTATCTGTGAAACCATTTCCTGACAGACTTTGCTCATTGCCTTTGAAATACATGGCTACATTTTATAATCATCTCAACACCATAATGTGCTGTGCTATTTAAAACCTTCCCAAATTAGCTGAAATATTTTGATAGTTGATTGATAACTGATTAATTTTTTCTCCTTTACCTACTTTACCATCTCTGTTGTTGCCGATACCTGTCCCATCATTTTAATTGCCTAAGAATTTCCCCAAATTAACCATGATTGTATTAGTCCATTATTATTCATAGACATGTATTTCTGGCTCAGAAATTTTGGCATGCAATCTTGTTACTTTTGCATAGACAACAGTTTAACTTTTTAATTGCATTTCTCATTTGCACAGTACTACAGACAAAACTGAATCCTGCATGGACAAGACACTGCATTTTTGAGTCCTATTGAAAAAGTATTTTAGTAATTAATAAATTTAAACATATTAACATTTTTATTTACTTTATTGACTTTTATTGACTTCATACGCCCAAAGGTATGCTTGATTAAGTATCTTGTTGATTTGGCATCTCTGTTCTTTTGCAAAAAGGATTTAACTTTAGTACAATGTCTACTGTCAACAACTGACATGTCAAGAGTGCCAACTTTAAGAAGTGTGTTGTGATCTAGAGAGTTTTCCTATGAAGTTGTCTTTTCTCACATTGCTGATCTAAAAACTGGCCAGGTAATTTTCCATATTAGCAGAAAAAAGAAAAAAAATCAATACATGATTATAAAATTCTATTTCTTATCTTCTATTGCCTGCGTTATCAGAAAAAATCTAGTTATCACAAGCCATCCAACCTTCACAAGGTTAGTATGAATTTGCAGTACAGGAGTTGTATCTGCTATTTTTTATTATAGAACTGCTGCATGTACCTTTTAATTTGGTTGTCAGGGGAGACAGGAAGCAATAATTAAGGCTAAAAGATGGGGTATGGAAGCTTTATTAAAGGATATATTGAAGATGGGAATTTGATCTGAGAATTAGATTATGATTAGAGTTGTTAATGCAGCTGTGCCACTCTTGAGTGACAGAGCAGCAGATGAACTGAACAGGCAATTATAACTACAGGAGTCTCCCTAATCTTTACAATCCCAACCTCACAGTCACATCCATTTAAATTAATTTTCATGAAGGCTGCAAATTTACAGCTCCACCAGATTGGAAATTTGTTTGTTTATTATCCACAGGAAATATTTTTAGGGAAGTAAATAGCACTGAAAGCCATCTTGTCTTTCTGCTTGTCTTTTTAACTTGCAGAATTAATAATATGAGATTAATCTGAAGGCTGCTGCCTTTATGAAAACTGATTGATTCTCAGCAGCCCAGTGTTATTATGTTTGTCTGTGGGAAGGTCAAAGGGAAAGCATGTAAAAGTCATAGCTGATTCATGAGTTCCCTATATTAAGCAGAAGATAAAAAAGGGGGCTTGTGTTGATCAGCGTTGTAAGTGAGGAATCAATCTGCCTTGCATTGCTGAAACTGAAATTCTAGGAAAAGGAATTTAAACAACTTTGGACATAGTTATTTAAAGATGTCTGTTGAGGAGAGATAGCAATAGCTCATTACTATGCATGCTGAAAACCTATTTTAAGGAGTTCTTTGCTGCACAAAGATTAATTTACCACTATGTTTTTCCCCCTTCGCTACTAATATAAATAATGGTTGTGACTTAAATTGGCATTATATTTTGATAGCCTATTTTGTGCATACAAAATAATATGCTGCAGAACTGCTCAGGAACTTGGAAGTGAAAATCATGAAAGAGTACTCTTCTATTCCAGAGTTTTATTTTGGAATATCAGTAATGAATGGAATAGAGTATGAACATTTAGAAACTAGTCATCGTTTTTGCAAAATGTTGAGCAGATATCTGTGACAAGGAAACATATAACCTTGACTTGCAAAAATCAATGACAGGAAAAATATTTCTCTACTGGTTGTCATTCAAGAAACCTGGAAGGTAATTCCAGAAAATGGTCATCTGCAGTTGCCAAATCAACAAAATGTTTAAACATCTGGCTTTAAGCACGTAGAAACATCCATCCAAGAACAGTCAATAGATATACCTAATCTTCCCTAATCCTGAAGTGTGTGCTGCAGCCCCATTTTAACTCCCTGACAGGATAAAACTCAATCATATATCATCTTCTTTGCTGACTTTGTTTCCTTCAGAGGGAAATGTGGGTCATCTTTATGTGGTAAAGGGAAATGTTGTACATCTTTACTATGTCTGATCGGGTCATCTAGGAGACAAGGTCCTGTAAAACACTCTGTAAAACTGGAGTTTACCTATGACCATTACATAAATTTAAAAGCTAGAGACTTTCCAGTCAGCCACCTTCTAGCAGAACATGTTTGTTAACTCAGAGTTAAGTATAGTCACAATTGGCTGAAGTGGGAATCACAAGTTTGGTCCAATATGGTTTTAGTTATATTACTAGTAAGTCATGTAACAGAAAGTATATCTTGGACATCATATTTTGTCATTGAACAGAAGTGCATGTATTTTCCTATGAATGGGGAAACTTCAGTCAGATGCCATTTTATATTCAGATGGATTATTTGCATTATTTTAAAGAAAATTACTGAAACTTGCCATAGGAACACTGTTAGTAATACAATCTAATATTTTTGTTCAATGTCAGTGTTTTAAGTTACTCTTGTTCTCAACTGATCTTGGATGGGAGAGTTGGTATCAGTGAAACAGAATACCTAATAACAGCTGACATGTGAATGGTTCCTGCAAGGAAGCCATAGTGAAAAATATATATTTTATATATATATATACAAGCAAAATATGTTAACAGTTGGAAGTATTGGAATTCCTTTTGTTATGACATATATGCATTTTTTCCAGAGATTAATATATTTGAGACTTTACTTTTTTGGATTTATTTAAGAAATGTATAATAATTGTTGTATTTGGAGTATTTACTCAGCAAGTTAGCCTTCCTTCCTAGATCCTAGGTTTTCTGAGCAAAGGCTTCAAGGAAACATCTGCATATTTTCTCAGATGCACTGCTTTGGTAGGAGGCTCCAATGTTCAACTTATTTTGACTCAGAATCCATGTTTTATAACAGAAATATGTCAAAATGGACAATTTTTTTAAAATCTAAAAACTTTAACAACTCCTAAATGCACAAATTGATTTTCTCTTGCAGAAAGAAAAAAGATTCATTGATGTAAAATATAATGGCAAAAAACCAAACAGAGAATTAATGTAACTTTAGTTGAGAGAGATCATATGTGTCTGGTTTTCTGGAGGAAAAGTAATTTTAAAGCAATTTCAGCCATTTATTTTAAGCAATCATTTCATTTATTCATATTGCTGTTGTTGGCTCATAATTTGAAAACATTCATCATTCTTAGTCAGGTCACACAGGCAAATGAAAATTGGTATGTACAAATGTCTGGGGAAAAATCTGAAAAAGAAATACACTCCTTTTATTTTATTCTCTCATCACTCTTCCTGCCTTTGATTAGTGTTGTGTAATTATGACTCCTCAGTATTTCCTCACATCTGAATATTAGTTGATGAATCTTGATGATAATGGATCAGGAGCTGGGTTTAAAAACTAAATATATTAAGTATTTTATTCAAGAGGTTATGGCTGATATTTTTAAACACCTTGACTTATTTGGTAATTATACTATTTTTGTACACCTTTATGGGAAGTGAGTACTTATCAGTTGTTGCTATTAAAAAGTGTGGAGTAGAAAAGTGAGACTTTTTCCTTCAGAAAGTATTGAGTATTTTAAGTCTTAAGGTGATAGGTTGATAGGTTTTGTGTTGAAACAAATCTTCCTTGTTTAATGATAAGAAACAACACTATTTAGTTGGCTGAAATAGTTGCTACACCAACCAGAGAGAGAGATGCACCACCACTTCCCTGATTCAAAGGACTTCTCTGGGAGGAATTAACATCACAGCTGCTGCATGCATTTTTGAGTGTCTCAGTGAATCTGGCACCACTGAAGGGTAAAGGATTTCTCCTGCCCCTGTTCCTGGGCTTCTGTGAGCAAGAAGCATATGGAAGGGAATTCCTCTTTGAGTACTTTAATCTGAGATATAGACCCCTTTTAAGAATGAAGAAAAGGATCTGAAAGTGGTTGAGAAATCTGACCCAAACACCATCTGCATTTATATGTTAAACCACATTTGTAGGTTGGGATTGTTCAGTCCCTTCTCCTTGTCTGAGGAGATCTGCAAGGCCTGATCCAGAGTTCATGAATAACCGTGGGAAATCCAGACTAGTTAACTAGTAGGTCAATTCAGGATATGTTAAAACGCGTATCTGGTAACAACGTCATCTGTTGTCATTATGCATTGCATTTTATAGTTTGGGGTTTTTTAATGCATAACAACTAATATTGGAATAAATACATGGTTATCTGATTTATGGGTTAAACCCCCAAGTATCTGAACATTTTTATTCGGTGCATTGCCACCTGGTCTCTTCACTTACTATGATAAAAATCCATTGACCATCTGCTTGAAATACAGTGAAGATTTCTGAACATCAGCCATAAGACACAGTTGGAAAGGTCAAAACACTGTTGGATGTACAAATTCATGCTGATTTCATTAAAATAATAGTTTGACCTAATACTGACATCATAAACAAAAAAATGTAGGTCAATATCCAGCTTTTGAGCTTGTAAAGTACGTGGAGACAGTCTCATTAAAAAAAAAAAAAGAAAAAAAAAAAAGAAAAAAAATAAGCTATTTGATTTAGATCTGGGGACAGAGCTACATCCATAACCAGAGGTACAACTGTGAGTAAAAGGAGGATACATGTAGGTTACTGATCAGTTTAGGCACCTCAATGTGTTAATGTGTCAACTCAATCTGTGGAAAGTACAAATGCTGCTTTCAGGTGCTTTTGAAAGTGCCACTGGATAAATCTCGTTTTTTACCTGTCCCTAAGCTTTCTGAAAGCAGCTAATAGATTTATTGATTAATACAGATTAAATAGCCAGGGTAAAATTTGATTGATCACGTCACCAGGTATTCTTTAATTTTTTTAGTCCCTTGATCCTTCAGAAAGCCACTTCTCTCTGCATACTTTCAGTCACCCAGTGACCAACTCTAGATCTTCAAAGTTCTCAGTTTAGTCTGCATCTAATTTGAGAGAGAGAAACTTCTCAGAAAAATAGTAGTATTTTATGTGTTCAAAAGCCCAGGGCAGACTTTTAAAACAAACTTGAATTGAAAGTTCATAAAATTCAATCCAACAACAAGCTTCCTTCTGATAGCATGATTAACATATTGGCTTTGATAGATCTCCAGGAGGAAAAAAAATAAAATCTTCTTATATTTTTATGACCACAACAGCAATAAAAGAACCTGATCTGAACCAGATAATACTGAAAAAAAGATGCCAGTAGAAATGGAGTAGCAACAATAACTTTGAAAATCTACTGACACATTTAAGAGGGAAAAAAAGTAGCATATTATACCTTAAAGAGTCTATGAGCCTAAGATCTTTACTATGTTCAGTATTTAAAAGCAACCACAAACCGGGTGGTGCATGAGATTTATAGCTACATGTATATTTTTGCATTTATAGTTAAACATAGCTCATGGGAACCCAGTTGTGCCACGTACTTTCTGTTGACATAAGATAGTATTTTTATGTTACTTTTATGTGGTAATTGAATTGTGCAAGGTATTGCAGGAAAAGATTTTATAAATCTTAAAGTTATTCTAAATTCTGTATAAATGTATAGAGATTCTTCATCACAAGCTAGAGTTGAAATAATATCATCACACTCAGCACCACCCAGGTATTATATCCATGTCTAGAAAGTAAACACTTTGTAACTCCTTTTTTTTTTTTTTTTTTTTTTTTAAAATTAGAAGCTTTGGTATGTTTGAGGGATGGAATTCAGAGCACACATTTAAAAAATCACAGAATAAAAATAGTAAAGAGTATAATAATTGGTAGCAATTAATTGAATACTATGTTCAGTAGAAAGAAGTGAATCACGCAGCTCAGAAATTTCAGGGTTAAAGTGTTCATTTCACACATATTATGAAATATCTGCAATAAGTTCAAGTGATTATGCTATTAAGCAGTTCCTCATCTATTGAATTAATTAAACCTTATGTTCATTTCATAACCTCTTTAGAAACCCTCAGTTACTGCAGGTTTAATCCTCTTTGAACCTTGCTATATTTAGTTTTCTGAAGATTGATTAAAACCAATCTCTCAGTCCTGTAAGAATGAGATTCTTTTCTCTCTTCACTACAGTATTTATTTCCCATAGATTCCACCTCTTATTTTTAACCTGGGTTGTGAAATCAGACAGCCTGAGTTAAATTTTCCTAACGGTCTATAAACGGGAAGTACTATTGCATATGTGTAGGAGGTTTTGTAAGATTGTGATTTGTCATTGATTCGGTTTATGTGTTTGTGTCTCATATAAGGGCTGTCATCTTCTTGCTTGACATCTTATGAGATGCCTAAGATGCAAAAAAGCTGTTATTTTCCCAATATTTTTCTGTCTATCAGTACAGCTTGCTAAGACTTCAGTATCTAAAGAAAAGATGCATGTGTTTATACCACATGAAATCAACTTATTCAGATGCCTGACTTCCAGCATCCAGGTTTCCACTTGTCATCATCTGTAAGAGAAGTAAACATATGAGTGTGTCTTACAACAAAAAAGGACATTATTACACATTATCTGAAGGCAAACAAAGAAACCAGCAAGTAACTCACCTCTGTGGTTTTGCTGTCTTGAATTCTCATTGCACTATCCATTCCCATTACTTGATGCTCTACCTGAGGAGAAGAATTGGTGCTCCTTATGTTGGGATAAAGAGCATTGTGACTGGAAAACTGAAAAATCTAGGTCTTTTTCCAGAAGATGTAGGAATCCTCTCTGCATCTTTTGGAACAGGAGGGCAATGGCTACTTCTCTCCAATTCATACACTGGCATTCTCCACAACTTCTTTTGTTGTATACTTACTTTTATTTAGGTGGAAAGATCATAGCTATAAAATTAAATAAAAGTTACAGGACTGGAAATGAATAAGAAAGAATACATTCATACTATATTATTCCTAAGAAAAAAATTAAAACTTAGTTGAACAAAATATTTTTCTATGTCTTCAAATCTATCTTTATTCAGTAATGTGCTAAAATCATGCAGAAACCTTACCTATTGCTGAATATAAATAGAAAGCTGGTGGCTTCAAAGCTCTGATTTGTAACAATTCTGTATTTTTGAGTTACATAAGAACAAAGAACATACCTTAAAATTTACTATAATGGAAAGGACAGTTTATTTGCCTTACTGTAATTCAGAAATGGCTGAATGAGTGCAGGAACAAAATTCCAAAGCTTTCAAAAAGTCATGGATAATAAAAAAAATAAGGGAGATATAATTAAAGACTTCAGAGAACTTTAACCATTGCTGGCAATGGATTTAATGTTTTCACAATTCAAAAGAAAATAAAAACTACCCAGAAGCATACTATTTAGATAACTAACCAGATTAAAAAACTCTAAGTTCTTCACATCAAGCTGTAAGTAAATTGCCTGGAAATGCTCATTAAGTAGATTTTCATTTCAGTTTCTAGAGACTCAATATTTTTCCAATAATGTAATTTTTTTGGCCTAAATTTGTATCAGGAAAGATTTACTACATATGAGACAGAAATTTTGATTAAACATAAAATTGAGAAATATGTCCTACAATATTTTTTTTTTTTTTGCGAAGTACCTCATTTTTATAGATTGTCATGGATTTCCTTTTCTAAATATTACCCTCTCACCCAGGCATGGAGGAAAACTTCTTCAGTTGTGGAAAACTCCTTCCTGGAAAATGTTAAATCCCATGTTTACCTTGTTTTGTCTCTTTTGCTTGGAAATTTTATTTATTTCTTTCCATGTGACAATAGGTTCCTGCAACCTTTAGATTAAATCATGGCATGTTTGTGGGCGATGAGCTATGGGCCACGGATGGCCTTGATCTCAACAAACTACAGCTGTGCCCTTGACAGAGATAAACAAGTTTGTGGGAAAAGAAGGGATGAGAGATACAGATGTGTCTTGACATTCTTGTAAGAAAATGTAAGAAACTTCTAACCTATCATAAAATAAGATAGAATGTGTGAACAGACACTGTTAACCAATGGGAAGGAAGCATAAGGCACATGGACAGGAGAGAAAAGTATAAGAATGTTATGTAACCCTAAATAAAGGACTGATGCTTGTGATCATCATGGTGTGTCAGTTGTATCTCCTCTGCACGTGCTGTCTATTAATTTATTGGATTCCAATTCTGTAATTTCTCCTGCTAAATATGTTGTAGTTTTAGAAAAGAAAAATACGCAACAAACTCTAACTAACAAGAAGGAAATGTTGCTGTTTCTGAATTCTGTATAATCTGGAAAGACACAAAACTAGTGTCTCTTTTATCTTGCTACGATTTGGTGTGCTAATTGCAGCTTCTTTCCAAGCATTATATCAAAATTGGAACTTGTGACAGCCTTGAGAAAAAAGGGTCACAACATGCTGATTAACCTGTCATCTTTGCACCTGGGGAAAGGTTTGTACCTGCTTCTGGAAGCAGCCAAGAAGTTGTATATTAAGTAATATTGGGACATTGTATAGGAAAAGATAGTGCCAAGAGATGTGCTGCTTTGCACAATAGCACAAATGGTGAGTTAGTACTACTGAACTTCCTTTCACATGTCAGATGTTTATCAACATAAGAGAAAAATCTGTAAATTATTGAGTTTTCTCCTGGATAACTGTCTAAGTAACTTCGCTAAAATATGTCCTTGACAAATAACTCTTTTTTTGCTAAGGATTTCTGTATCTAGATGACAGATCAGGGTCTTCAAATCACCAAATTGCAACTGCACTTTAATCAGCGAGACCCTCAAGGAGACCGAGTATCCAGGCAACCACGCAGAAAAGAAGCAGCAGAGGAAATTTCTCATCTTCATAGTTGGCTAAAGGAGACCTTTGGAAAATTAAAATTAATGTAGATTAAAAGCCTAACTGCAGCTTTTCAGGTGTGTCTGGCTGCAGTGGGACTGTGTGCAGGAGACTGCTTTCTGTTCAGGGTGCATGGACCTTTGCTGGAAAGAGAAACATCCTCCATTTCTGTTCATGCAGTCTTTCAAAACCTGTAAGATACACTTCCCCTTGCTCTTACTCAGCTTCTTTGAACTCAGACCTTTTTCCTCCCTTCTCCTTATCCAGGGTGAAGGCTGGACCTGACACCTGTGGCATACCACCAACACCTGTGTTTTCAATAGAGCTTAGCTAATTCCCTCACGGCTTAATGAAGTTAGGAAATTCACAGCCATGTGTGCCTTTAGTAATGTCTCTTCATGATGACCAAGGTAAAGAGTATTTCACACATATACCCACCAAGCATTTAGAAATATCTAATTTCACAGTTACCATAACTTTTTCTAATGTTTACTCCAAGGAAAAGAAAAACTGCCCTGTGCTTGTTGCTACTGTTAGATTTCCAACAGTGAAAACACTGGAACTATTTCATATTTACTTGAATGTTATTTAGAGCAAGATTTAGTCCATAACACCTGAGAAATTGTCTCAGAATCTGCACTGATGGATTAAGCCATGAAAGTAGAATATAACCCCACTATATCACAAGAAAGTATCCCATAGTTAAATGGTATTCTTTAAAGCTTTGTTAGGAAGTTGGATACTCGTTCAAAATGTTTGTTGCTGATCTAAATCCCTTGTCAGTAGTACTGTAAGAGAAAACTCTTTCCCAGCTGACTTTCTGATCTGGTAAATTATCTTATGAAATCATCAGTAATGCAAGATACAAGGACTGTTATAATAAATATAATTAAGATTATTTTTAAAATAACTAAAGATTTAGTGCATTTGTTCTGCATTCACAAGGAAAATATTGATTCAACATAACACAAGCTGTAGACCTGTAAATTTCTTTAAGGGGTACCAGTGGAAATATGTACTGAAGCAGGTTGATTTCCCTTGCTTGGTGACATTTGCAGCTTTTTTGAGAAGTAAAATACTGAGATTGTCTTTCCAGCTCACAAGAAATCATTTCAGTGTTAGACACCTCCAGAGGATCAGTTTATCTCTGACCTCAGCTGGGGCCTATCCATATCAATTTGTACCTAAGCTTGGAATATTTGTACTGTCTATGTTAATCAGCCCAGCAGGTCTTCAACCAGCTCCTCTGTTGGCTCTTAAAATGAGCAAAGAGGAGCAGAAGCAGCTGAGGAGCAGTCAAATATGGCAGGAATGTGCTTCGCAAAGAGGATCAAACCTGTGGCATGACATGACTGCTTAGACAAGTTTAGGACAGTAAAATAGTAAGAAGTCATGGCAGAGAGCCCCCTGTGCTGTAAAGAATGAAGTTACAGGATGAATAGGAGAGGCAAGGAAGCTCATGCCTGGGTGCACAGAGAGGAAGAGGCAGGAAGCTCTGTGGAGAGAAGACTATAAGGGAGGGGATGAAGCACCTTTGCTCCCTGTCAGTCACACTCTGAGGGACCTACATGTAGTGAGTGGCATTTGAAAGGTGTGCATTGCCCTCCTGGCCCTTTCTGGATTTTCTGTGTGTCAGCTCTCTGTTTATCAAGTTCAGATGATCCAGTGGGCACATGTGGTGCAGTCATGCCCTCAAGCCTGTTAGACATATTAAACAGTATATTGTCTAGTGCCTGCTACTTCCAGCTGAAATAGGCAACTACACACACAGAGTTCCCTCATCTATAAATACAGTGTATAGATAATATTATTATAGCTGTTGTACTAACAAAGCTTCCTTTTCTATGCCAAGTGGGAGGGGGTGATGTCAAGATTTTGGAGAATAATTTTATCTGCTGTGAAAATATGTGAACTCTTTGCTATTAATTTTCATAATCAAAGATTTTTCAACATGAGAGAGTTCTTATTTCACTGTTGTACTATTTTATAGCCTGAATGGATCTTAATGAAAATCTGTGGTCTAAGATACTAAGGAGATGGAAAAAACACATCCTAAAGGTGTGGTGGTAGCAAATAGTACTGTCTTGAAAAACATGTGGAATTTTGCTTTTCTATGTAATGGAAAGACAATTTGTAGACTGATAGTTGTATTTTTCTGCATTCTTTCAGAGAGAGCACATCTACTGTACAATTGTTGTTTCCTACAACCAGAGAAGTTTTACTATGATGTACTGTGTCTTATATTACAATAAAACATAAAATATCTCTGCTAGCTGGAGGAGATTCCATGGCAGCTACTATTCTGAGTCTCATAAAAATAAAAGATTAGCGAAATATTTAAATAAATAGAAGTTCTTCTGTAAGAAGACAGACAAGATGATAGCAGTTGAAAGAAACAAACTGCAAGACCACAGTCTACAGTCTCATCCTATAAGCATCTTGATATATCTATTAGTACAATTCTCATCTGCATCTTCATATAACAACATTAAGAATCACCCAAATTAATTAGAAGATAAATTCTTTCTTAAAAAATTGTGGTGAATTCCCGAAAGGGGAAGGAGAGAGAGAATAGGGAAAGAGGCTTTCCAGATTGAAAACTAGACTAGACAGCTTTAATTAAATACTAATGATAAAGAAAATATATACAAATGTCTACAAATATGTGCAGGAATGTGTAAAAACCTATTGATTCCCCTCATCCCTGGAACTTCCACGGCATTCTCCTCAGCTGTGAGCAGTCCTGAAAAGTCCCAGACAGCTTTCAGAAATAGCAGCAGAGCAGACAGGAGCTGAGGGTAGAGTTATTAGGGTCAGGAACACGTGGGCCAAGGGATAAAAGGAGATGGATAGATGGAGTCCTCCCTGGACACTGGCCATGTATGGAAGAGGGGAAGAAGAAGAAGGGCTTGACTTCCGTAATCCCTGAATTTATACTGAGTGTCATGTATATATATAGGATGGAATAATCACTTTGGCCAGTTTTGCCATCTGTCTAGGTCTCTCCTCCCTGCAGGAGGGTTGTAGATACAACTCTTCTGCTCCTTTAGTGTCCAAAGCAGCAGATTCAACAAGTGGAGCAAAGTGCCCTTTGTCTCTCAGCAGTAGCTGTAAACATTCAGGCGTTATCAGTCCACCAGC
The DNA here is from genome assembly GCA_020745705.1 of Hemiprocne comata. NCBI lineage: Eukaryota > Metazoa > Chordata > Aves > Apodiformes > Apodidae > Hemiprocne > Hemiprocne comata. The sequence goes on from CM036587.1 coordinate 12,710,712, forward strand.
TGGAAAAATGGCTGCTACTTTCAGCAAGTGTGCTGCTTAAAGAAAGTGGATAACCTGCATAATAGCATCCATGATTAAGTCCACTCCTTGATCATGAGCCCATCTGTGTGGTGCATCTCTGCCCTGATGACCGGAAGTATCATGGGCCCATCAAGCTAAAAATAGTTCACTTTTATGTTACCAAAGTCTATTTTGAATACTTGAACAGCCTCATCTGCTCATTGCTTGTGTCTATGTTCCTCAGTGGCTCGACTCAGAGGTACTGCTTTAGCCACCCCACAAGGTGTTTGCTGCCATCCATGAATCGTTGTAGCAACAGTGTCTTGGCCACCCTTCTCATTCAGCAATGTCCAAAGTCAGCTGGATGGCTTTTACCTCTGTAAATTGACTTGATTCACCTTCCCCTTCAGCTGCTTCTGCAACTGGTCATGTAGGACTCCACACAGCAGCTTTCCACTCTCAGTGGTTTCCTGTGAGATGGCAGGAGCCATCACTGAATGGAGATTATGGTTTCTCATTCTCGAGTAGGTGATCATATGGTGGGGCTTCTTCAGCCTGTCTCACCACTTCTTGTGGTGACATTCCAAAGTGTGTGCCTTCTGGCCAGTCTGTAATTGATTCCAGGATTCCTGGACACCTGGGAAAAAAACCCTTATTTTCACTTTTTGTGCTGAAGTCCTTTTCATTCTTAAAACAATGGTGTCATTCCACACAGGGCTGGTTAGTGACAGATCTATAGTAAATCAGATCAATCAGTCATGAGGCCCTTCTGGAACGAAAGCTGTCTTCCTGTGTGAGGGGTATCAGTGTTAAATCATTAACTCTGAGCATCAGTAAAAAAGAATAAAAAAGCTGATTCTGTCATTCTTACCTTATAGCACTTCAGCAGCATGTAATGGCAGAAATCTGCAATGTTATTTATTAGCTCAAGTAACCCAGGGGTTCTTTTTCATTTCAGTCAGCAAGCTGTGAATCACCTACCGGGCATCTGATATATACTGCAGGACTGCAGGGTTTTAAGACAAATCAGACTCAGTTATTAAAGTCTCATCTTGGAATCTGTGTTTGTTTATAGGCGACTTAAGAACTATGAGTGAAGTTTTACAAACTTAAAATTATTTTACAAGTACATAAAACACAACTGGTTAATTGACACACTGGTTAATGAGGTTAACTCCTGGAATTATTTGAACCACTGAAAGGCTGAGATACCTGATGAGAGTCAGGCCACTTCTTTTTAAAACCATGACTATATCTGCTGTGATAGTGTGTTATTAAAGCACCGATAGTATCTTAAGACATTTTAGGTTTGTTTTTGTTTTGCATTGCACAAAATTCCTTCCCTACAATCCTTAGGACTGCAAAAGACCTGGGCTCTGCAAAGAAGTTCATTGATGAACTTGTAGGTACTAACAAATACACATTTTTTTAATTTCACTGTTTCATATTTAAGGACTGCAAAGAAGTGAAGTTCTTGGTTTTGAAAGTTTTAAGAATTTTTAAAGTTATTATGAAAATGATAATGCTTAAAATTAAAAAATAAAACTTAACAAGAATGTTATGTTTGACTCTGTCAAACTTCTGTCTGGTTTCTATCAGGGCAAGCCAATTTGTAGAACAGATGCTGCTAGACATAGGTATGTGGCAACTGGAATAACTACTGATACACAATACAAAGATTAGGTTTAAAATAATTTGCTACCTCTTTCAAATACTGAATTGTCAAACTACAGTGTTTCTTGTATAAAGGTGTGCAAAATAAGATAAATACTGCACATTTTAGTTATACTAAGCTCACAAAAACTTGGCAAGGAACATGATTTTCCAAATATAATTAATGATATGCATATTAAAATTGTGCCTATGAACCAGCATAAAAGATAGCTTTCTCCTTCTAATAACAGGTAATAGGGGGCACTTGCTATTTCATATACCTTCAGAGGCAAGGGTCAAACAAAAAATAACAGAAGGGCTACAATAGGAACTACACAAGCAAACCTTGCAGTTGAATCACACTGGCATAAGTTAGACTGCAAGTTTCTGTAGGATATACCTGCTATGCCTTTTGCTAAACAGTATTCACTATGTCAGAAATAACAGAAGCCTTGGTATTCTAAAGTATGTGACTGCATGGGGGCATAAGGAGCCCAGCTGTAGTCATATTCACATTTTAGACTGATAACCATGACTGGGAAACAATGCTAGAAGCCATGCAGAAACAGCAGATAAACAGCTGAAACAGATATAAATGTCAAGCTTTGCATTTTCGTTTAGGTCCATAAAGAACAGTAATCCTTCACTCAGTGTCCTAGTGACAAGATTTATTGCATATATTCCAGGCTACCTAAAATGGTTTGGAGTTGCAGAATCCTGAGAAATAGCAAATGAGATCTCAAGTGTATGAGTGACGTAGATGAGAGATTGGATTTAGTTTAGAAATTGGGAAATAATTCCTGGCTGTAAGGACAGATGAGTGCTGGGATTCATTGTGTGTGTACACTGTGCAAAGTCTCTCACTGGAGTATCTGAGAAGTTAGAGAAATGCCTGCCAGGAATTGTTTAAGGAAAGCTGAGAATCCTGTTGGGGGGAAGGTGGACAGCTTAGATGAGATTTCCAGGTTTATTCTGTAAATAATTTTATAATATGACATGTAAACATCTGACAAACGAAAATAAATGTTTTATTTATGTTCTATTAATGAATGTGTTAAATAAGAATGTTTCCTAAGTCTGTTTTGAAAATATTGCTGATCATCATGGGACATTGTGTAATTCTGCTTTACAGGTACAATTAGTAAACATTTGTAGAGGTAATACTAGCATTTAAGCCTCGTGATGGCATATTTCACTCCTTTTACCAAACAAATATGGTCCTATTCAATGGAGCCTATGACTCTGTTATTGAATGTGCTGTCCACTGCTGATTTTATTGACAATTTGGAAAATTCTCACTTTTTTAAAAATCCCATAGGTCATGTATCAAAAAGGAGATAATTTTCTCACTCATAAAATCTCATCCTGAGTTTTCACAGATTTACAGCCCATGAATTTCAGTTCCTGTTCCAAAGTCCCAAAGAAGAACTTAGTTGAACTGCCAAATGTCATGAGCCTTCATAACAAATTATTTTAATTCTGACCCATAAATTGGCCAATTCACCCCAAAGTTTCATCATCCATATCAAATGTATTGAAAAACTGGTCTGAGGTTTGAGTTTGCCATGCAAATGTAAAGCAGAAATTACACAGAGCTGTTTTGCACATCTCTCTTGAGACAACCTACTTACACCACCTGAAAGCATCACCAAAAATTCCTAGGTCTGATTTGACTCTGTTCTTGGGGAGAATGATACCAATCATTCAAGTAGGTCCTTAGAAAAGCTGTACTGACTTTACATCCATTTGAGTAATATCAAAAGTGTACTGTTCAGCTATGTAACATGTTAAAAAAAGAAAGTAAAGCAACTGATTATAAATACAACTAGTACACAACAGCAGTGTAAATAACCAGATTACCATGACCACTGAAAAGATTTCCTTTTATTCTTATGTCTTTATCCTAGTTGCACCACTCTCCCAAGGCATGCAAAGCATCTTTACTCTCAGAGACTACCCGACATTCAGGTGTTTCATTGAGGGATAGGGGAACAAATAAGAGCTACCCAGAGCTGGAGTGTAATTGTAGCTAATTTAAATACACAACATGGTAATGACCTTTGATGAGTGCTTCTGACATTAACTTTCTCTCCATAGGTGTGTATTTAAAGCCTGTCAGATTGAGCTTTGTCACTTGTCACCACAAATGCATGGCAGACTTCCAGTTAAAGCAAATACATTTGTATAGTACTTGTAGCCATTTAATGAACTACAGCAAAGGAAGCTGATATTCATAACAATGGCTAGCTTCTGTACAATGCTTCTAAAGAGCAGAGCTGTTCCAGCTGATATCTCAGAGCTCACTAATGTACAACTAATTACATGCATTTCAGAAATGTCAGTCAGCCTTTTCTTTTAGTATTGGCAAAAGCTCTTATCAATGATAATATATATAAAATACAAAATGAGACAGAAGGTGACCAAAGTTCTTTAGAGAAATCTCCTTAAAGAAAGTGAAAGGACATAACTTGATGGTCACTACTGACATGTTTTGAGCACATTTAGCCAAGTTTATCCCCTTCAGCCTCTGCATTTTTTTATACTAACCCTCTCAATTAGCGCATAGTTATTACCTTAATTAGATGGACATAATGAGATGACATGAAGCTAATATATTATCTTGCTTTGAATTATCTGTACTGGTCTGAGAAGCAGCCATTTACCTGCTTTGGGCCATTTGTTTAGTGGTTAATAAATGGCAAAGCAGGTTCATGAAACATGCTGTGATTGATTGCAGGAAATGGTCTTCTACAAAAACAGTATTACTCTGAGGGCATCTTGAGAATTAGCAATAAGTATAGATGAGGAGATAGTGGTTTGAGCCCTACAGGGCAAATCATACAGTCACAGAATCACAGAATTTTCATGGTTGGAAAGGACCTCTGAGACCACAGAGTCCAACCATCAACACACAAACCAAACCAAAACAAAACAACCCACAAAACAAAAACAGAACCCACAAAAAAAAACAAACCACAAAACAAAAAAACCAACAAAACAACAAAAACCACAACCTCAGCCAGCTGAGCATGCTCTGAAGTACCACATGCACATGTTTGTATGGAAAGAATCAGAATGTCGATACTCTATTTCTGTGCAATTAAAATGAATAGCCTTATCTTCTTAATAGAAATCATATTCCATGAAGCCTGCAAACTCATTGCTCAAATGCAATTTTAAGAATGAAGAATAGCTGTAGGTAAAGATTAAAAAGACATGATTTTAAATTTTATTACTGAGACATGAATTATATATTGCTTTGTATATAATAATAAATTTAATGTGTTTATTATACAGGAGTCTGGAAAACTAGAAATATGTTTCACAGGTCATCACCAATATCTGAATTTTTTATTTGTGATAATTGCTGCTTTTTCTCTGAATTCCCCGCAAGGAACACTGGGCTGCTTCACCAGGGTTTTGAGGTAATGTTGCAGAAGTGGATTTGTCACTCTTTTGGGCCTGACTCTGTCATTAACATGATGGAAACACTGTGCTGTGAAAACGTTGCCCTGTCATGCTATTCAGTGAGAGAGAAATGCAAGCTCATTGCACAATATATACAGCAGCATAAGATGCGAGACAGAGGAGAAACCAACTCCATTTTTGTTAGACCAGGTATTCGAAATTACTCTTGATGTGTTTATTACAGTACTCTTTACAACTGGTGTTTACTTTTCTTATTGCTAAGAACAATTTATTTGCACTCTAGTGACTGAATATATGAGTCTACATGGTAAAGACTGTGCCTTCTGGGCAACATTCAAACCTGGTGCTAAAAGCAAAATTTCAGTCTCAATTCTGGTCACTCAAAAGCAGTTCATAGGTAATGTCAAAAAACTTGTGAGCTACATAAAAAATTAATGGGGTCAAGACAAACTGGCAGAGGCTGGACCAATACAAACCACTATTTTCTAAAGGTTCTCTTTATGTCAGGGGAGTATTGGTAATTACCTTGTGACAATCTTAGTGAGAAAACCTACATGAGGGGCAACAAAAGTCAAAGATGACACCTAGCCTATGGTCCTAAGAAACAGAGAGAAAATGGGGAGCCCTGTATATGCATCACAAACATTAGGATAATTGCTATTTAAAACCCTGTGTTAAAGTTCTTCAGAATGCCATTTCCATTCTCTCTTTTCATAAGCCAGTTGTACCTCACACCTTACAATAAATATATTCATAGAGATAAATTGGCAAAAAGACAATTTTATCTTTTGTAAAAAAATGTGGATGGCAGCTTACCTTTTACCAGGGCAATGATATATGTCTTTTTTTTAGCCAATAAAGTCACAGAGACATACAGGACATAAGAGAAGCAGCCTGGTTTTATTTTCATGTGTGCCACTTCAACACAAATGCTGCAAGCCTAACAGTAAAATAAATGAGGGGAAGCTAATGACACTCAGTTTTCCACAGCTGTAACAAGTCCTGCAGTCTTATTGTAGCTGATATGCTTCTTTAGGCAGATTAGCACCTAGTTCTTCTCCCGGACTACTATAAAACTGGCCTATCTCTGCAGACTTGTAGAGAACTGCCAACTTAAACTGATGTAACTGAGCTAGGAATTAGAAACAAAGAAGAGCAGATTCTCTGTCCTCTCCCTCACTCCAGCTGAGTTTACTGAACTTAAAGGACAAGTTGGTGAAAATCAAGAATCCCTGATTCTCACTTATATGAGAATTGCTGTCCCTCATAATGAAATGGAAAAGCTGAGACTATACCCCCCAAATCAAAAACTTAATTAATTTTACTGAAATAAGTGGGGCATTGATGCAGTTCAGCAGTATGAGATGCAAAGCCTTGTTCTAACTGTGCTTAGCAGTAAGTGCTCATGTCTCAATGCCAAAGGGTGTGCTGAGAAAAGAGTAACATGACTTATGTTTTATTCACCAAATCTTGAAGCTTTTGGGAAGGGATTTTCACTTAGTTGTCAGTAAGTTATGAAGACACATTCAGATCTTGTGATCATCGGCTCAGTTTTATCACTGAAATAAGGTCTGAATTTAGGCTGTTAAAGAAAGCACATTTTTATACTTAGGGACTGCAGCAATGGAACTGCTGGTCTCTTTTCTGTCATAAAAGCCTCTGTGGCAATTCACAGAGAAAACTTCATTAGCCTGAATTGTCAGAGAATTGCTTATACCCTAGATACAGATATCACTTCCTATTTTGGTTAATGCTGAGACTCTGATCTTTTTCCCCCTGGGAAATCTTCATTGTAAAGTAGGACTTCAGTTTAAAGTAAAGTCAAAGCCACTGAAGTTTTAAAGCAGATAGTGACAAGTTGGAAGTTCTTTTACCAGTAGAACAAGAAGAAGACAATGGTTAGATTTAAGGTAAGCAACAAAAGAATGCTCAACCCACAAAACAGAGTCAGTTAGCTACCTGGAATACTGGCCTCCTACAAAGGTGCTGGGGTATAGCCTGATGGGTTATAAAAGCTGGGGTTTGTGCTTGAGAAACAGACAAAGTGAAAATGACCTCATTGTAATTATCAGTAATTTTACTTCAGTGGTAACTACAGAAAGAAGTGAACTTTAAAGGTGTCCAACATACCAGGTTGACACCAAAATGTAGCTGGAGCTACTTTCTGTATGCTTCAAAGGCAGAAGTCTTAGTAGAAATAATTGATGAACTAAGAGCAGCAGATTATATGGAAAAGTTTGCCCAAGAATGGCCTAAGAAAAAGGAGAATAAGATAAAATTAATTTTTATATTATGTGCCATTAAATTCTATTTCTCACCCTCAAATAGAGACCTAATGCATAGACATAAGTATTAAATAATCAAGAATAAAATTCTTATTTCCTAGAAATAGCAATTGATGCAGTATCAAAATCAAGACTTAGACTGAAGTAATTTGGTAGTACTTACAGGTCCTCTAAATAAAGATCTTTGGGTCCTTTACCTTCTTGTTGACTGCTGGCCCATCTGCACTTGAGCATCAAATGACAGGCACCAGAATTTGATTCTTCCCTCCTCTGCATTCATAAATTCCCAAGGAAAACATGACATTTCCTGCCCTTCTGCTTTGTTCCATGTGTGAATCACAGCTGCTAAGAATGAGATTACAGGTTTTTTGAACAGCGTGAGTGTCATAATCCAGAAATGCATATCATCACTTTATTCACCAACCATACTCTGTTCCAATCATGCCCTGTTAAGGATTCTGTAGATTAAAAAAATGTCTTGCATAGCTAATATAATATTTCTGTGCTATCTTCCCACTGCTCACTGAATTTCTGAAGGGTTTAGAAGGGAGGGACCACTAATGCTTTTCAGACTGCTGTTCAAGGTCTTGCTTAATGCTGGGCTTCAATGGTCACAACTGAAAATTATATGCAAATAACTTCCTTCCATGTGAGGACCATAGCTGCCAGAAGTGAGAATGCTGCTGGGGGCACCTACAGAAACATTGAGAGGATAAATAGAAAAAAAAAAAGTAAACATCTGTACAGCTCGAAAGCAACAGCTTGAGAGGAAGTTGGTTAGAAATGTGGCAGTGGTCATGGAAGCTCTGGATGACAGCAGCTATTCCACAGCATTTTCTTCTATGCTGGGATGCAGTAAGTCTCTGGTTAGTATTTCTCTGTTTCCTGGTGATGTTCAGCTCCCCCTGACTCCTTTAAGAGAGCCAGCACTGCTCTTAGAATAAGTTGTCAAAAATGTCAAAGAGCTTACTGAAGCTCCACAGTCCTATTAATACTTTCATCCATGTAATTTTATTCAATTCCTAGTCACATTTCTGAGACACTGGCTATAATGTGTCCAGGTACTGAAAATACATTGGGCACTGCAGAAGTCTTCATCCTGGTACCACTTCTTGCAGCACAACAAAGCCACAGCAGGCATAGCACAGTAGGCAAATTGGAAATATTATACTCACTGCTACACTGAACTTGGAATATAAGATGCTCCATGCATGGAAATCCTTTGGGATAGCTACAGCTGGAGATGGATACAGGAGGCCTTTTTCCTCAGTGAGAAGAATCACTGCAGGATGTTTCGGATGATTTTTAAAGAATATAAGCTGGAGGAAATGACACAGGGAGAGAGAATTTAGAAGAAATAAATTTTGGGACTTAGAAGCAAAGTCCAAAAAGAATATGATATTTATGGAGGAAGTGGGTATAGTGCTGATTTAGACTTTTTATTTTACTTCATCTCAGCCTTTTGTTTCTTGTCTTTTTCAATGTCAAAGATGACCCTGCTTTGTGCAGGAGGTTGGACTAGGGACTTTGAGGTCCCTTCCAACTTGGATTGTTCAGTTATAACTGAGTGTTTGTAACTATTTTTTTTCCTGAACATATTGAATTGAGAATTATACTTGTTGTTGAAGGATCAGCTGATGACCTCTCATACATGGCAAGTGTTTATCCTTTCTCATTGGGCCTATTCCCATTGCCAAGGGCATCACCACTAGCCTGGTGTCACGGTTTAGCACCAAGTTGGAACACTCTCAATTCACCCCCCTCCCCCTCCTCCCCTAAGGTAGGGAAAGAGGGAGAAAAATGAGAAAGAGAGGATTTCTGGGTTGAAAAGTGAAACAGATTGATTTTAATTATTAGTGATCAGGGAATATATATATTTATAAAGGGATGTGCAACACCCCATCCCCTCCCTCCTCCCCCAGCGACTCTCACAGCAACTCTTCTCCCTGGTGGCTCCAGCTGAAGGGGGGAGTGTCCGGGCGCACGGACGGGGTCCTTGGATGTTGGTTGTGAAGAAAAAATGGGGAAAAATAGAGAGAGCCAAAGAGAGGGTGATAGAAGTGATAGTAAGCAGAAAAGTGAGAGAAAAAGGAAGCGAAAGGCTTGACTTCCGTGATGTCTTAACCTATACTGAAAGCCAAATAGAGAAAATATGATGAGAAGGGAATATTCTGATTTGCTGATCCTGCCTTCAGTCTAATCTGCTCCCCCGTAGGGGGGGAGGCTGCAGACACTCAGAAGTGACCTTGATTATTATCAGTCCCCTGGTGCTGCTAAAAAGTTCACTGAAAGAAAAAAAAAAATCAGCAAAGAGCTTCACCCTGGCTCAAACCAAAACACCTGGCAAATTACTTCTGTTTGCAGTTTAACTGAGCATCTCTCTTCCTCACATGAGACAGAGTCCTGACCTTTTCAGACCAATTCCCTCATACAGATACTCCTTTTTCAATAATACTTTTTTTTTGTCACTAATATTTTTTTCTGTTCAATGGAAAGTGAAGTTGCAAATACAGAAACAGTAATAATTTCTGAACCTGATGAGTGGGGAGACAGCATCACTGATAACAAGCAGAGTGTGGGAATGAGCTTAGTGAACTGCTTAGCCAGACATTGTAGCCTGACAAAACATGTCTGAAGTGTGTAACTGAGGTAGAAAAGGGGAAAAAAAAACATTGCAAACTCATCCCATCAATACAGGATTTCTCAGGATTTAATCTACTCTGCAGCACACTGACTGTTCAGAAGCTTTCTGCATTGCCTTTCACATTTTCTTGAGCTTTTTTGCAAGCCTGCAAAGTCTATTTCATTTGGCTGTGTAAAAGGACAATCTGATTTTGACAACCAGCGCACCACGAGAGTCTAGAAATTACTTGTGTAGCCCACAAAGTCAGTACAGATGCACAAGGAAGACTGAATCATACAGTGTGCCCAAGCCCCATTTACAGGCAAAGGGCTTATTCTGGTAGCTGTAGAACCACTTTGCAGAAACTCTGAGTGACTTTGCTGAAATGAAGTAAGGCCCTCAAGCTCACTTATCCAGAATTAGCCTAAGCTTAAGTTCCTTCTTTCAGCTCTGTCACACCATTAGCAAGCATTCACTCTGCCATTTGCAACTATAGCAATGAACGAAAGAGTTGTAAATCAACTTACCTTCAGATACATTTGTGTTGAAGGAAATTTCCTTGTATTATTATAACATAATGGAAAAATACTATGTAGTGTGATTCTTTAATAAAAATATTGTAATAAATTCATATAACATAACAATATCATATCATCTATTATATCATAGAATATATATATAATCTTATATATATCATCTTACCTTACCTTACCTCACCTTACCTTACCTTACCTTACCTTACCTTACCTTACCTTACCTTACCTTATCTTATATCATATCATATTATGTTATATTATGTGATGTGATCTTATATATTATATTATGTTATATATTATATAATGTTATGTTATATTAATATTTGAAGATATTATAGATATTGAAATTCAAACATTTTTTTTAACAGCGTTTCATTGCTATTGCTCTGAAAATGTGTTCCACCTGTGCCATTAACTTACAAATGGTGAGGAAACTAAAGTCATACAGCCACTGCTTGGTCTGTGGGTTACTCCTGGAAGTATATCTTCTTGCACAAAGCTCAGCAACCATCTCAGCACCGACACTGAGGAATAGGCTGTCTTTCCATTAAGGTTCCAAAGTGTAATTCAAATAGAAATATATTGAATTATTTTACAATTCACTTTCATTCAAGGTAGTGATTCATTTGCTTTAGGAAAAACCAAAGACAGTTACTCAATGCATCTAAAATGGTTGTTTCACACAGCACATTATTTAGTGCTGACCATAAGGTTAGTTTTCAAGAAATTTCATAGCATGACCTGTAATATTTTCTGTGGTAATACTAATGTTAATAAGATACAGGAGTGTACCAATTAATTACATACAGTAGCATGAATGAAATTATACCAACTTCCATAAACTTATCTAAAAGCACTTTTAAAGGAGATTTGTACATTGTGAATGGAGAAAGAAAGGAAAGATGAACTGAGACTTGCTTCATATGTCAGGCTGAAGGACATTTTTAAGAAGCATTATAACCCATTGCTGTAGGATTTGTTACTGTGGCCTTCAACAGTACTCAACAGCCTAGACAACAACAGACCTAATTTTCAAAATGCTTAGAGGTGTACTGTTCAACTTATTTAATGTTACTTTTCTTTCTTTTTCTTCCTAAATGGATGGAGAGTCTTTGCTGAAAAACTGTGTTTTTAAAAAAGAGAAATGTTTACTCAGACAGTTGCCCTTCATTAAAAAAAAGTAAAAACTTATTTTTCATATTTTTCATAGAAAGGCTGTTATGATATTTGATTTGTTTGTTCTCAGAGTAAAAACAATTTTAATGTGTTCCAGAAATTACTTAAAATTCTTGAAGTAGGGAAATTAAGTTCATTTTTTTAAAATCAAAATTAAACACCTTTAAAATTTATGATTGTATTTATTAATACCTCTCCACGTGGTAATAAACTACCAAGCCAAAGAAGTTTTTACTCTAAAAGAGCACTGTCTTTCTATTGAGGTTTAACCTTTATATAATTTCCATCAACCTTCCCTATAATTGTGTAATTGCCCATTCATAAATACCCCCACATATATAGGGATTTTGTTGATTTTATTCTCTTTGGAGTCAATGGTGGTTATGGGTGCTTTCGTAAAGAAGGAGTTTAAAAATCTTAGGCCTCTTTAGAGGCACCTTTACTGAATTTTCAAAGTTTTAGTATGGCTATTTTCTGGTTCTCATGGTCAGATTAACTGCCTGTGGAGATTTTAGAAATATTGCAGAAACCTTCTCATAGCTCAACTGTGGTTTTGGATATTTTATTGTAAATCTGAATTTCTAATAAGTAAGTACTACCTGGAACTGAGGTTTTGTGACCTCTCCATAGTACCTGAAATAATTCTTTTCTCCTGTATGGTCCTGTGAATTTCTTTTTAATTGCCATGTGTGAGGAAAATTGGCAGAATAAAAGTGGCTTACCTAAAATAAAGTGGGACATGGAGGGAGTCAGCAGAATGCATGTCACTAAGTGAAAGGGTTGTCTCACACATATGTCTGTAGCTGACTTTCACAGCATACTTCACATGTCATTGCTGAAAACCACACTCAACCATTCTTCATTTGACTCACATACATGCCAGAAAATACCAGTACTGGTTGCTTTTTTTTAGATCCTGCATTTTTGATGGGAGCAAACTCCACTGCCAGATCTACGTGTTATAACTAGAAATCTGCCCAGCAGCTACATCCACGGAGCATCATCTCTGCTGTCAGCAGACAGGGGACTTGTTCTCTTTCTCTGCCAGAGTGGTGGATCAGGAACAACATTTCCCAAACAAGAATTTCTGGCCCAAAAAGCACACAGCAGAAAGACAGAAACATGAAACAATTCCAGAAGTAAATTCTGAAAATCGGATTCTCTAATGTGTTTTGTGTAAAAGAGGTCAAAATGGAATAAGTCAAGGAGCCAAATGGCAGCCTTTCTCCAGTGTTGCAACTTTGCAGGAATTTTCAGATGTCAAACTGTTCTGTAAGTCGACAGTTGAAATGCTTAAGGTTACCTAGGAAACTCCACCAACAATGATATTCTGGGCAGTCTTAAAAAATGTTATTTAAATTAAAAGGGATTTCTGCTCTTCTGTGTGCAATTATGCTAATTAAATCAAAAGAGAACTCTGACACTTCCAATTAGCATTTAGCACAAAAGGTATATATGCAAATATAACAGAAAATAAATACTGATTTGAAAAACCAAAATACATGGTGTGGTATCATACCTCAGCAGCATATTTAGACAGAAAATTATTATCAAACTTTTCTTATCCAAAATAAAAGTAATCAACAGTGCATAGCAGATACTGAAAGTCTAATGAAAAATATTTGAAAATAAAACCAACACATCCAGGGATAACACAAACGTATGTGTTAAAACACATTCAAGATTTCATGATGTTTAAAAACGTAGATTTTTCATTGTTCTTTGTCAGAAATTATTTTTCACAACAACTGAAACTTTCTTTAATACAATTAATAAATCATATATGTAATATTTGGGAAGGAGAAGTGGGTAGTTAACCTTCCATGGAAGAGTTCTGGAACTTCTTTAAAACCTGGAAGTGTATTGAGGCTATTGGGACACAAGAACAATAAAAGAAATATGTTGATCTTACTGTAAAAAAACTTGCAGAGGAAGATGGAAAGCAAACGGCCTGGTTTATTCTGGATACCAGTTGTGGCCCTGCACTGCACAATTAACATTGAAAATACAGCTAGATCACCTCTGGTGGATCTAGGTAGAATATTGTCTAGCTGCCTCTATCTAGCTCCAAAGACCATTGCTGGTCTTTGGAGCATGTTAGGCTCCCAGTCTGCAAACTGGACCACTTCAGCTTGGACAGCTCTGAGAGAAGATTTGGGATAACTTCATTGTCCTGAGATGGATTGGGAAGCACACACATACTCTGATCTGGTGAAACACATACAATGCATATTCACTGGGGCATAATAATGGGGTAATAAAGATACATTCCAGAAAGACCAAAGACCACTTTCCTACTGCAGAAAGTGGAAGTTTTTGCATGCACACAAGAAGATAGAAAAAGATACTGATAAAGACTATATAGGCAAAAATATACCCACTTTCATTGCTAAGAAATAGATGCACTTCCATTTATTATAATGAAACAATTTTTGTTCATTGCAAGGACCATAGCTGGCAGCTATAGAATGTTGATCTGAAAACTGATTCAGCTACTCATCCACAAAAAAACCCTCATGTAATTTTGCATGGCTTTAAGTGGAGGAGAGTAAAAGTACACTATAAATTATGAGACTTCATTAAAAGAAGTGTAATTCTTTGCTAATGAACAGTAAAACCCTTGGTTTTTAATTTGATCCGCCAAAAATAGCCTGTACTCTCTTTAACTCTCTCACACCATGAGCCTGAGGGATTTCCCAAAAAAAAAGGCACATTTCATAGTAATGACAAGTATATCAGTTCATGACATTTGAATTGGCTTTAACTGCAGAAAAGGCAATTTAGATTAGACATCAGAACAAACTCTCAAACTTATGCATGGGAGCAGCCTGCTCAGGGAGGCTGTGGCCTCTCTAACATGGGAGCTTTCCGAAATAAAGTGGGAATGTATGTCAGAAGTTACACAGGAACAGTTGATCCCCCTTCATCAGGGAGAATTAATTAACTTTCCCAGCTCCCTTGCAGATAAATTTTCTAAGATTTATTAAGAAATAGTGACATTTTTGCTGGGTTACTAATAATATAGACCTTTGTCACCAGAAATAATTTTAATCTAGAATATTTAAGATATCCAATTCCTCTTACTGAAAAAAAACCCCAAACATGCAGTTCTGGAAGCTAAAGCAGGAAGTTACTCTGGGTTGTGGCTGGATTGTAAACTTTAAACAGGAACTTGGAAAAAGGGAGGTAAATACTCATTATGTGGTTTATCTTCAGCCCACTATTCAACGTAGAAGCATTTGTAGGAAAGAACATGTGATTGCCTTTGTAAAGATATGTATTTCTTTAATCCTTTTGTTCCTAGCTTTACACTGGACTATGAATCAATCTCAAGTAATTTTAAAGATCTACCCACTTCCTTATCAATGTGAACCTGATGAGGGGTTGATTCTCCTTACAAAGCTAGAAAGCTGAAAGATCTGAGAAACAGGGCTGAGAGAAATTACAAACACATTAACATAGATGTTGTAGAGGTCATAGATTGCAAGAAAGGAATATGAGATTACATATTAGAGAAAATTTGATCTAATTTGTAATCGCTCTAGTTTAGGGATTTTGGAATTTCCAGAACTGGAGTTGTTTAAGATTAGATTAGGCAAACACCTGTTGGCATTAATAGAAATTCTTCCTGAGGGCAAAGAGGTAGACAAATGGACTTTTGAAGTCCTTTCCAGCAATATTTTTTTAATATTCTGGATTTACTGGTTAACTAGTTACTGTTTCCTGTGGAGAAAAAAAAAACCCAACCCTTACACCTGGAATTAAACTTTAATCCTAGATGCTATATCAGTTTAAAGTAAATTAAAAGGTGTTTGTTGAAAAGGTTTGGCCACTACTGCAGTTTTTTCTTTCACTAGTAATAAAAGAAATATATTGCCATACAACCTATGTTGTAAGCTGAAGAAATTAGCTACTAAAATTTAATAACATAATTAAACAATAGGTCCTGCTGTTGATGTTTCTGCTAGGAGATAAAAGATGGCAAGGAGAGTTATATACGTTGAAAGTATATTTACAGCATATAAAGTTGGAATGTCCTATTACTGTTTGGTAGAGCCTTCAGAGGAAGGGATCCATTTTTCTGTAAGGGCAAAGTTTTCTATTTTTTCCCCTAAATGATTCAAGGTTTTTCATGTTGAAAAATATTTCTGATGTTTCTGTTACTTAAAGCTTTATGATATTTAAAGTTTGGATGACATCAGAACATGAAATCAGAGCAGCACAATACACAACTCTTTCCAATTTGCTCATGACAGCCCATAGGACAGAGAACACAGAATCACTGGAGCTGCCAGAGGAGCTCTTGATGCATTTCACCTGTACCTGAAAAGTCAGGCTAACTGACAGGAGCTCAACCATTTTATACAATCTCAGTGATTTAGCAGCAGTGCTTGAAAAGCAATATTTGAAAAGTTTCTGGCCCAAAGGATAGACTTCTGGGGGAAAAAAAAAAAAAGGTTCTACTGGTTCTACTTTCCAGAAGATCTGATTTTGACAAAATGGTTTATCCCAGCTGAAGAACATTATAACAGAATCACTTCAGCCACCTTATTTTCTTGTATCTGGGCTCTTTCTCAGGCATGCCATTTGGAGTCCCAAGAAGGTTTATAATCAGATATGTACATTGTTTTGACGAAATACAACACATATCAAATTAAAAGACAGAGCTATACAAAGATTTATTTTTATTCCTTCAAGCTATGAAAGTTCTTTAATTCTGTGGCTACATATATTTACAGATAGCTTATATCAATTTTTCTTTTAAAATAATTAAAAGTTAAAAGAATAAGTTTCTGGAATACTCCAATATGCATTCACAGAATCACAGAATCCTAGGGGTTGGAAGGGACCTCGAAAGATCATCTAGTCCAACCCCCCTGCCAGGCAGGGTCACCTACAGTACATCACACAGGAACTTGTCCAGGCGGGTTTTGAATGTCTCCAGCAAAGGAGACTCCACCACCTCTCTGGGCAGCCTGTTCCAGTGCTCATCTTTGTGGCTCTGTGCTGGAATCTTTCAAGCAGTTCCCTGTCCTTCTTGAACTGTGGGGCCCAGAACTGGACACAATATTCCAGATGCGGCCTCACCAAGGCAGAATAGAGGGGGAGGAGAACCTCTCTTGACCCACTAACCACACCCTTTCTAATGCACCCCAGGATGCCATTGGCCTTCTTGGCCACAAGGGCACATTGCTGGCTCATGGTCATCCTCCTGTCCACCAGGACCCCCAGGTCCCTTTCTCCTACACTGCTCTCCAGCAGGTCAGCCCCCAACCTGTACCGGACATGGGGTTGTTCTTCCCCAGATGAAAGACTCTACACTTGCCCTTGTTGAATTTCATCAAGTTTCTCCCTGCCCAACTCTCCAGCCTGTCCATGTCTCGCTGAATAGCAGCACAGACTTCTGGTGTGTCAGCCACTCCTCCCAGTTTAGTGTCATCAGCAAACTTGCTGAGGATACACTCTGTTCCCTCATCCAGGTCGTTGATGAAAATATTGAACAGTACCGGTCCCAGTACCGACCCCTGAGGGACTCCACTACTCACAGATCTCAGAAGGCAAAAATCATATTTCTAATCCAACACCATATTAAATTTTGTAGATAATTTTATTATGTGATCATATTTGATAACCAGAAGGGGCAATACAGAAGATCCTTTTAATTTTATTCTTAAACTCCTCATAAACTGGCTAATTCTATCTGTGCCAGTGGACTGGGTTAGCTGTGGTATATAAGTGGATGGAATGATCTTATTCTTCAGATCAAGTACTTACTGCCTAAAGGATTTTTTTTTCCTGTTTTGTGCATTTTATTCACAATTACCTCAATATATCATGGGGACACAAGCAGTGACAAGGGAAGACTACAGTGCTGATGATTCATGAAGTTTTTCTGTCTAGGAAAAGCCATTTTTCCAGGGGAATGTATGAAAAATCCAGGTGTAATAACATCAGCTCTCCCAATATTTGCAATGGCATTTGTTAATTACGTCAAAATAATGGATAAAACTACTTTTAAAAATCAATTGGAATTAAAGGTCCCTAGTGCAGTGAAAAAGCCCTGAAGGAGGAAAAAAAAATGTTTAATCTGATAAAATAAAACTGATTTTGTGGTTTTGGTTGTTGTTTTTTCTTTTTTGACATTGGTTCTCTATTTCCTCAATAGACAGACAAAAATAATTAAGGATATGTATTCCAAATCCTCTCGTGTTACTCATTTTAATAACAGGAGATACCGTAGCATATCTTGCAATTATTAACTGCCTTATCTTTATAATTTCATTCTCATGCTGAGCAATATTTTGCTGCATGATTGCTAAAGGCAAAATAGAGCAATATTTTTAACAGCATGTACCAACTTAACTGTAATATTCAGCAGCCAAAGGGTCATCCAGAAAAGATGCCTTTGTAAAAATAATAAATTAACAAGAATTGGTTTATTATGATAATGTCCTTTCTAGGAAAAGAACCATTTTGCTTTACATTTGTTAGATACATGGGCAGAGGAAGATATTTCTTATATCAAATGAATAAGAAATAACTCCTGTAAAAAAAATTTCTGAATATTATCAGTTTTCAGACCATTCTTCAGCTCTTACAGGCTGTCCAAATCCAGGCTGTAGCTCAGACAAAGAAACAGGAAGACATGGGAAAAAAATAGCACAAAATATGTAAAGAGAGAAGGTGCAATGAAATTCTGGTAACATAAGTGTTGAAGAATGCTTTTATTTGAATCTGTTGCTTGGAAGTTAGGTGTGCCCAACAGACCTGAAAAACTGAGCACAGGAAATACATCTATGTCATTCATAGAATCACAGAGTCAACCTGGTTGGAAAAGACCTTGAAGATCATCAAGTCCAACCATAACCTAAATCTACCCATTCAATCCTTAAATCATGTCCCTAAGCACTATATATTTCTTTTAAACACTTCCAGGGACAGTGATTCCACCACCTCCCCAGGTAACCTATTCCACTGTCTAACCACTCTTTCAGTAAAGAAACTCTTTCTAATATCTAGTCTGAACCTCCCTGGGGCAACTGCAGGCCATTCCCTCTTGTCCTGTCATTATTCACTGGAGAGAAGAGGCCAAGTCCTACCTCCCTAAAACCTCCTTTCAGGAGGTTCCAGTCAGTTCGAATTTCTCCAGACTGCCAAGGCTTTTCAAGTACGATGGACAGAGGCTTTGCAACTTCATCAGCTGAGTCCTTCAGAAGCCGTGGATGAATCCTAACAGGTCTCTCCAGTTCTTACTTTTCTATTTACAACTCTGACCTATTTGACATGTCTATAAACACACACATAATGCTTAAGTGAAATGCATATAAGCATTGTAATGACAAATGTTACTATTACTGTTACACTGACAATACTATCCTGGACAGATACCTTTTCCTCCTCTCTTAGTTACAGTTTTTCTATCTCAAATCAAAAAGGTTTGCAGTAATATTTTTGTTTTTAAGCAACATAAATCTTTAGTCTATTTTAAGATTGATCTAAAATAGTGTGATAGCTACATCTTTTTCATTTAAAAAGTAATAGTCATGCAGGGCTACATCTTTAAAACATGCCTCTTAGTTTTCACTCACTTTCTTTACATGGTGTTCCGAGGTACTTGTGGAGTTCATAATAATTCTTCTGTTTTGTTTTTGTTTGTTTGTTTGTTTGCTTGCTTGCTTGGCTTTTTGCTTTCTTAAATATGTATATTCCCTCGTGTTCTACTTAACCCATTTTTTAATTAAAATTATTTCATTTTTTTTAGTAGGACAAAAGATTAGGAGTCCTTGGGTACGTAAGAAAGCTATTGCAGAATATACTATAGACCTGTGTGACATACGGATCTATACCACACCTGCAAAAGCACAATGAAGTTGCAAAATTGTTTGCACACCTCTGAATTTGTTTAAGTTGTTGACCAGCATGGACTAGGCATTTACTTGGAGTTTCTACCTTTATTTTTCTTTGATAACATTAAATAAAAACATCCTAGCTAGAAAGCTGTGATAGAACTCTCTGCAAAAGAAATACCAAAACAGATATCACAGCTACTATTTCAAACATGTAATTTTTGTAACTTCAAGATACAGCTCAGGAGAAATACAGAAATATGTGTTGGACACAGGAGACATTTAAGAGATGTGAAAAGTAGGCTTGAAGAAACACATAAATTAATAGAGTTTCAAAATCTTGGTAGACTTGCATAACTTTAAAGCAAAATTACTGATTCATGCTGATCTTGGGTGAGTTTCATTATGGGCATGTTCTTCTCTGCCTAGAATTAGAACATACATACATATAAATATCCGTTTAAATTATCATTTTAAAAACACTTAAATAAATATTTTTAAGTATCTAGAATTGAATAAAATAATGCCTTAAAATAAAAATTTCAGTCATTTAATATGGGAGCAGCATCACTCTTTTTTACTGTTATACTTTTTTCCAGACATTGCTGGTTACTATTAAAGTTTTTTTACCTATGATCACACTTATTTTGGGAAGCAGAACTGTTTATATGGTCTGTTTAATGTGAAATATGAACATTTAAATGTAGTTTTTGAAGAAGAATTTATAGAACTGGTTACTTTTACTCATTTGAACTGGAGGGCAACTGTCTCAGTTCATGCTGAGTGTAAACTTAAATGTAAATGCTCAATTAACACTTGAAAAACTGTACTCTTCATAAAAATCTAGGCATTGCTTTTGGGTTAAAATTCTAGTTTACCTAAGTAATGTGTAAAAAAAAAAATGCTTGAGTTTTATAAGTTAAATTATGAGATTTATCCTGTGTGTGAATGCTTGGAGTGTATAATAAAGAATACTGATTCACAGTTTTGAAAAGAAATTAATAGGAAAGTCTTTTTCTTAATGCCTGTTGGAAATGTCTGTCCTATACCATCGATTTGATTATAGTGTTAGCAACACTTTTGCCCTGAGTGCTTCTTCCAGGCCTGGTTCTTAATTGTTGTTATTTGGCAGCGTGAAATATTGATGACATTGGTCAAAAAGATTGACAGCTGCATGAGTTGTTATTAACCAGGCTGTTGGTTGTAGTTCAATAAATACCAAGATGCAATATAAGCCTCAGGGAGCCTCTTTCTTTTCTGAACAACTGGAAATTAACTATTTGATGTCTTTATAAGACATCTGTCATTTTCCCATCATCCCCCAAATAATTTTATGGCACTAAAAATAAATATCTGATTTGATAATGCTTACTTCTGCATCCAAGTATTCTCTCATAACTGGGGATCATGGTCCCCTTCCTGACCCTGAAAGAGGTAAAGACCAGACATTAGAGGAGATGCAACTATCCAGTCTGTTGTCCTTATTGGTGTTCATCATCACAGTAAACAACAGGAAAATCATTCAGAAACATCAGGAGCTAGAAAAGAACATGGGACAGAATGATTTCTGAAGTGGGTTTGGAATAACTTGTGTAAAACATGGGAGTGTTTTTCATTCCCCACATATATGGGTTGCAGTAGTGTTACAATGTGAGGTTGTATATACATACAGCCACGTAATAGGTTGTTAAAGAGCCTTATTAATCAGCTGTCAAGCTGGAGAGAAAATCATTAACAGTACACAAATTCTTAACAGCACACCCTCTCCGTTTTTGTTTCTTTGCATTTCTAATGGTGTTTTGTGTACATTCTCTTTTTACAAGGTGCATATCTGCTGTTCTATCTTAAGAATTGTTTGGATTAATTTTCGAATTTATTAATTGAAATTTTCTGAGTAAATATATCATTTTTCTTGCCCACAAGCACACTTAGATTTTTACCACCTATCTGACATGAGCCTCCTTCTATACTCATTACTTACCGAGTTTAATTCCCTGAATGTCTTATTATTCAGTGTTCTTTAGTATTATTACTTGTGATGTGACATATCTTCTTTTGGTCTTTGATAAAAATAATGTAGTTGTAGTAACAGGAAGAGTCTATTACAGTTTCTCAACCTCTGATTTAGTCTATATGGAAAGATGTGGAAAAAACCTTGCTAAATTGTACCAATTAGGGAAATATATTAAGAGTATGTATGTAAAAAATCTAAAGTTTCATTCTTTTGGATATACTTGAATGAATCATCACTTTGAGTTTGCATAAATTATTCTCATGAACACAATAGCATTTCATAATTTTTAATTGCTATCATTAGTCAATCAGGATGTGTCTGACTGTAATACCATGGGCTTACATAACCTGTATTTAATACATAGAATTATAGAATCATAGAATGTCTTGGGTTGGAAGGGACCTATAAAGGTCATCTAGTCCAAGCCCACTACAATAAGCAGGAACATCTCCAACTGGAACAGATTGCTCAGAGCCCCATCAAGCCTGACCTTGAATATCTCCAGGGATGGGGCCTCCACCACCTCTCTAGGCAACCCATTCCAATGATCCACCACCCTCATGGTAAAGAAGTTTTTCATAATATCCAACCTAAATCTACCCTATTTCAGCTTAAAACCGTTACCCCTTGTCCTGTTTTTACATGCCCTTGTGAACAGGTCTTCCCCAGACTTCTCATAGGCCCCTTTCAGGTATTGGAAAGTCACTATAAGGTCCCCCTGGTGTCTTCTCTCCTTCAGGCTGAACCACCCCAATTACCTCAGCCTGTCTTCATAAGAGAGGTGCTCCAGCCTTTGCATTATTTGTATATTATCCACATCAATGTGGATAAATCAACATAGGATGCATTGTGCATAGGTTGGGAATGAAACTTGGTGGCAGCACCATACTGAAGTATGCAGTTGTTTTGACATTTTGGGTCACTGATAATCTTTCTATTAGTTGTGAAGGGAATTTTGACACTCGTGGGGTATTTAGTCTCCTGGCAAATTTCACTATTAGATGCTTTCCTGTGGTTGTTAGTACGGATATTCAGCACCTACTGGTAATGACATAAAAGTTGTTCATTGAGATTTAATTGAACAATCTCTCTCCATGTGTTAATAACTTATTTCAATTTTTGAAGAGGTAAATATCTGATTCACATTTACAGTCTCTATGATGTTACACCAAGGCAAAGTTAATTTTATTTCCTCTGATATCAATCACTTACTATCCCAAGAACATTTTGAATTCTCTCTTATATTGCAAAAGTTGGTGTTTTCCCCAGATTTATTATACTGTACACAATAGCATACAGTAAAAGAATAATAAAGGTCTTGCAACTACAAAATCAGGTAGCTTCATGTGTAACTTTCCAAATCTTTTCTTATTTGAGCACCCTTTTGCTAAAACAAGAAAATGCAGTTATATGCTAAAGAGAATTGATATGTAACTTGTTTAACCAATGTTTACAATCTCCCCTTCTTTGTTCTCAGCTTCTGTAGCAATAGAACTTACTGCATTTCAATGCTGACATTTAATCAATGCATGTAAATCACCTTGGAGGTCTATTATTCTGTATTCATTAATCCAGTCATGCAGAATACAAGCATGTAGGGGAATGATACACAAAGTTTTTGCAGCTGAGGTCAAAAAGTGGCATGTGTAGTGTTTTGCTCTTAAAGTTCCAAACTGCTTCTGACTAATGGTATGTGATGTACCACAAGTGTCTGAATAAAAGCACAGGATTGTTGAATTAAAATTGTATCATAATTTTATTTAAATGAATTTTTGTGTTAGGAATACTGCTCTGCTGAACAACTGGTTGGATACCCTTCCTATCGACTGTGCAACATATATCTTATGTTTATTAGCTTTTGAGGGTAGATAAAGAGGAAAATAAATACAGACTGAACATTTTAAATCAAATGCCTTGGCTATAAAGTAAACAAACATTATAAAAATATGCATGGCAAGGAATAAACCCAAATAATATCCAGTTAGACAATGGTGTCTTAATATTTTCAGCTCAGTATGCCACAAGAATTTTGAGTTGCTGGCTTTTGTGAACTCCTATAACCCACTGAAAGGGGAAAAAAAAGTGTTTATATTCCGGCCCATATCTAGCAGGAGAGTGACTGAAAATATCAGAGAAAAATGAGCAACCAACAATGCTACAGGACACAGACATACTTTGGTACCTACATTTCCGCATATGCAAGTCTATCCTGTATTCCATCAGCTTGCAATAGTGTTATTTGTGAAAAATCAATTTGTCAAAATAGACCTGTCATGTAGATAATACCTAAGACACAGCCAGTTTTGTCCTACTGGTTAGGTGTGCTGACATTGTACTGGGAGCAGAGCCTAGAACTTGGGGGTGGCCTGGTAGCAGCAGAGCAGAAGTAACAATACCTGAAGGGCAGATAGAGCAACACACTGCTCACCTGCCTCCATTGAATATTAACTATGGCAACCCATGAAAGAAGGCTGGAAAAAGCAAAGGAGAGCTACAAGAGTTGGATTTCCTGTCCTTGATCAGCATCCAGAATTTGCCATTCTACTTTTCTCTCCCTTCAGTTTCCATGAACAAGCAATTCGACACAAAAATTCAGATTGAGGCATTTGAAACATTTCATAGAAATAATTTTGAAATAATTTCTTCAGTGTACCTATATAAATATAAACTTATTCAATTTTAGATGAAAAATATGTTGGAATCCAAACAAAAAAACAATAACTCTAAAATTCTATTTTCTTTGCTATTATGTGAAAATGCCCTTTTTCTTTGACAATTTCCATTTTAAGAGCTATTTTATCACAATTAACATTTCTGAATTTTTAGTTTTTAATATTTTTGCCAGATCAAATATGAGGTACTAAATTATTTGAAATTTTAGGAATTTTAAATAATATTATATATATATAAAAAAATAATGATGATGTGCTAAATTTCTCAATGGGCTTAGGATACAATTAGTATGTATTAAGTCTTCTGTTGGTCTGCTCTATAAACAAGGAGAATAGAATTACAGAAGGGCAGTCACTCTTGGTTGTTGGCCAGGAGTCAATAAAAGGCACCAGATAACATATGCCATAAAGTAACCAAAATATGGAGTTCTAAGTTATTCTAAGCTTTTGAAAGAGAGTGTACAGGTCTCTGCTTTGCATTTCACTGGATGCAGACATGGTAATGCCTTCACAGGAAGATTTAGTTTAATGCAGTCTAATTACTGATTGTTCAGTGTAAAAATTTCAGCTTGTCATTTACCAAGGAGAACCATGTCACATCTTATGCTTTGCCCCGTCTTTTCGAAGACTAAATTGTAACACTGCTCTTACCTCAATTCCTATGCTTTCCTTACATTACTTCAGTGTGAAAATGCAGGCTTAAAGTCAGACATAAGGAAGTCCAACAGACTCACAGGGCCAATGTACATACTTCTCTGTCAACCCATCCCCAGCCATACTGTTTAACTGTGTGAAGGAGGGAGAGAAATGCCCTGAGTTTACTGTGCTCTTTTCCTCCTGATGGAGACCTGGACAGCAGAGATCCCCAGCACTGAGCCATCAGCTCTGAGGTTTCCCCAGTGCCACTGGGGCTTGGACCCGTTCTGCATGGTGCACTGAAAAAAGAACAGATTTAGACTATAGAAAACTGTATCTTCCTCACAGGGTGTCTATTTTATGTTATCTAAGCTCAGGCTGTGATTCACTGTGGGGAAAAGATTGTGAAGTAGGGAGAAGAAAGGATAAAGCAGACAAAATAAGTATGAGACCCAAAAGAGATTACATAGTCTGGAGATGAGGTGTTTGCTATTATAGAGCCTATGTGACCTTTAAGACAGGCTGACTTGACTGATCACCTGCCCACGTTTCTACCCTGCAGTTCTGAGTCCAGTTACATGCCTAGTAGCTCATTTTAAAACAGACCTGCCATGCCACCAGCTTTTGAATCTGGTACACATGCTGGCAGAACAGAGTATGCCTTGGAGGCACCCTTGAGAATGACCTCCTTTTCAAGCAGGTCAGAAAAGCTACCTGCCCAAGAGGCACTGTCTTATTGATTCATCTGCCTCTAAACAGATGTACCAGATAGATGCATGAGAAGCACCTGCTTTTCAAGCACTGAAAATTGAACAGATACTTAGTATATCTGGAAAACAGTCAGTCATGGATGATAACTTTAGCTTCAGCAGGTATGAGCACGTGAATCTCTCTCAGAGGCAACACAAAGAGTCTGTCCCTTATGGGGGTCTAAGGCAATTATTGGAAATAATTTTGCAAATTGTGCCTTCCAGGCACACCTAGCACCTGCTGACTCACATGCCCAATTCACCAGTTGTGTTTCTAAACATGGAAATTTTTTTGCTACACTTTTAAATATATTAAAACAGTACTATTGAATATATACAGACGTTATTTTTGACATCTAGAAAATGAGATAATTCCTTTTATTTTGCTGATCCTTTGCCCTGTGGACTTCAAAGATTTTATGACGATGATAGTGACAGGACTTAACAACTTCAAAGCTGGTACAGATGCATCCGAGTCTTCAGAAGAATCTGGATCCTGGTCAAGTGAGAATTCAGAGAAAAAAAAAAAAGAATGCATTGAATTATGGTGTGCAAACTGTGTTTTCTATAGTAAAATTCATTTTAAATCAAAGCCTGAATTTTGCCTGGGGAATGCTGAGAGTAGATAGCAAAGATATAAGAGTTTGCAACTGCCATGACATGGAGGATAAAGTTAGAGCACTGACTTTGAAAAAGGACATGGTGAAAAACACAAAAGAAATGTCATGTTTTCTCCAACAAACGAGGCTGAGATTCTGCAGTTTGAGCTACTTTCTTTTAGCAGATTATGTATTTCATGGGGACAAAAATTGGTTGTATCTGCTATTTACTGAGGAGCAAATGAAGAGTTTGAGTGACTTGAGAATTCTTCTATTGAAGTTAAGAAGAAGTCTTTGATGATCTGCAGCTGAGTGATTCAGTGCTTTGCCATCCAGCTTTTAATAGTCTTGATGAAAGAAAATAAATGACAGGGCAAGTTATGTTAGATTTCTGTTCTGCTATTCTGATCTTCCACTACAGTGTAGTCAGCTCACATTCTGCACAGGACAGCCCTTGGAACAAGGGAACCACAACCAGATGTGTTGCCCCCTTTTCTATGGCCCTGAGCAGAGAAAGGACATGATTCCAAACCATTTATAACCAGCTAAAAATAGCTGGCAGTCTGATCCCTTTTATCCTCAGCTTTTATTTTCTCCTATGATAAAGGGCAAATAAAAGAGGAAGATTAAGCCACACAACTTCATATATGGGCTGTATATCATTTGAGCAAAAGAAATCCTTCTTTTGGCAAATGACGACTTGTTATTTCTTTTCTTGTTGCACAAGCAAACCTGAGCAAGGTGATTTATAGAAGGCCTATGTTAAGCCTTAAAATGAGGAACTGTTGAAAGGTACAAAATCTGTATAGTAGAGGTTAAAACATTAAGTAGATTGAATGAAGTAAAAGCTTCTCATTTATAATCAGTTTTAATCACATCCAATACTCCAAATCAGATTAAAATTGGACACTAATGGTTTAAAATTAAACCACGTTTCCCTCCACCCCACATTAGCATGTTTTAAATCTCAGTGTTTTGGTCACACAGCTGTGTGTTGTGTAAGGGAGATGTTTCTAAGGTAAATAATGTTGTGCATTAATATGAGTGATTTCAAGGGACAGGATGAGCAATTTTTGTATTATAAGGACTAGAGACAAGAGGATGCAGTTAAGCCTCTGTGCTTCAGAAAGTAAAAGGAATATGCCCAACCACCATATGCTTCAGTACCTCCTCCCATGGCTGTTTCCTTGTGTCGAGCCTACTCAGCCTGGTACAAAAGAAGCAAAACATTTTGAGTAAAAGGATATGAAATAAGCTTTCTTTCTCTGGAAACAGAAAAGACATTTGTGTCTACTCAGCAGGCTTAGCACTCCCTACTGCTGCAGTTATCATAGCCTTGCTCTAGAAAGGAACGCTAAAGTGAAGAAAAGCCTTCCAACATCAGCACACGGAAAAAAAATTTAAAAAATTCATCTTGCACTTGTTTAACATGGCAAAGATAAGATTTTTTTTTTTTTTTTAACTTATGCTTCCACTAAATCAGCAATTCTGCAGTGATGCAGGTAGGGCTTAACATAAATTCTGGATGTTGCAACACAAATCTTATTGTTCCTGCACAGCAAGTCTTCCTGGATCCAACAGAGTCAGTCTAGTGGATTACAGTGGGGTGGTTTGACATAACAGTGAAAACCATGCCTTGTGATTTGCCCTGTGGTTCTTTTTATAATACAGTAATGCACTGCAAAGATTTCCAATTCACAACTCAATTCCATTAAAACAGAAAAAGGTGTGTGCTGGGTGTTCATCTCCAAGCAAAGTGTTGACACAAATAGGTATTTCAATGCCCACACAAGTAGGTGAGATGACAGTAAATTAGATGCAGAAAAAATCCACATAGTGTAACTACTGATTGAATGCTAATGCATCTGTGTCTCAAATCTTCTTTTCAACTACTTTATCCACTGTGGACTTGAAGATTTCTTTCTGCAAGTTTGTTGGTATTTCTGAATGCAAGATAAGGGACAAAAACTGTATGGAAATTGAAAAAAAAGTTTGCATTAATTTATGAAAAAATACATATAACTTTACATGCAATTGTCATGATAAATTAAGATTATGGTCACTATTATTTTAGGTGCTTGTGTATCTGTCAGGATGAATAGAACAAAGTTTGCAAATGCAGGAGAAAGTTTAAGCAGGGGGCATGTGAGAAGAAGATTTAATGAATCTATGAAGTCAATCTGAAATTTCTGTTCAGTCATCTGAAATTATTTGACTGGAATATTACAAATAGAGAGGAAAAATAGTACAACAGTAATTTAAGACTTCCTGGGCCATTGTTTCTCCCATCTGCACAAGGTTGTTGGGTATTTTCCAATCATTTATAGTTTAACATCAGAAGAATTCAAACAAAATAATTCAGCTTGACTTTCCTAAGAGAAAAATTCTTCAAAAATATAAATTTTCTCACCTAAAATTTTGGTACTTCAGGGACTTAATTTTCTGTCAGAAGTAAAATATAAATAGAAAATTTATGTGTAGCAGTAAGAATTATCTGACTCTGAACTTGTAAATCAAAATTTCTTCCACTTCTGGTCTTTGAATATTTCCCTTTGAAGCTTTGAAAACCACTAAAGGTTTATTCACCAACCACTAAAGGTTATATCTGCCATGTTGACAAATTTTGGATGTATCTCTACCAACATACTCTCATTGGTTAGAGGCTATTTTTTGTTTTACAATTTAAGCCTATCTTCACAAGCATATGAATTTGTGATGCAGTACAGTAGTGAAGGTTTGCTTCACCTCTTTTCCTTTATTTAGATTTAAATACCCTGCAGATACAAATTAGATGAAAAAAATATTACTCCAACAATTACATATGAAGTATTCGTAGCACTCCAAAGTATGTTATGAAATTTCAAGCAGGTTTCAAAGCAGTACTAAACTAACAATGGCTACTGCACAATACTTCTCTCTACATCAATGACTTTGAAAGTTAGCACTAAAAATTGTTTTTACTAAATTGAAAATGAAATTAATTTATAAACTGGTGGTTTTATTAAGATTATGTGAAAGGAGCTGTAAATAATGAAAATAACATTGTTGTGCCCTTTTTATATTATTATTTAACATTTGATGTCATGATTTTTACCAACCAAAGTTAGAACCTATTATTTCCTTTAAGACATCAGCTCATTTATTATGGGTGATTTGCCTTTGCATTTAGAAAATTAAGATGGTAAGGACAAATCTCTTATTCCTTCCACTTTGTCTGCACAAAAGAAGGAAAGAATTTAGTCCTTTTTGCTTTAACCAGGTCTCATGATCCAGGGTGCACACCTGAAACAAGCATGTCATGCATGCATTCCCTGAACAGTGAGGTTCAGATATTAAGATTTTAACACTGTGCCTCTTCTGTAAATCAAGCCTTAATCTTCTAAAAGTCATAAAAGTCATTGCGTGCATCTGTCAAGTATCATGTACTGCTGCTAAAAGATACAAAGATTTCTGAGGGTTGAAATGATCTGTTTTTAAATCTGTTTTAACGTTAGCTGGAGATCAGTAAACTTGTTAAAAATTCTGTTTTCCACTTCCACAAAACATTTTTTCTATTTATTATTCAAACAGCCTTCAAGAATTTTGAAGTGTAAACACTCAAAGAAAAAAGAATTATGAAATACTGTAATTATGTATAATTACAGTATTAGGGCAATTTTATTAAAACAATCTAAAATAAAGCAATCTAGAATCTTCAACTCAAAACTTTTCTATTATAACAAGTTCTGGTTTTGTATATTCTGCCTTGCTGTCTAGAACAATACATCTCTTTGTGGGAATTATGCACTGTTTTGTATCTAAATGCAAGAGTATCACCAGACTTTATAAAACACTTGTTCTGATCAATGTCAAAATAATGAAAGCATAACAAAATCAATGGCTTGTCCTTCCTAAAGGGCTTTCTTGTCTGTGATGGTGTTTTCAGGCATATTTATTCTACCTTATCTGGAAGTCTATGGCAAGAGTCAGGAAAAGCACTTGTCAGGAACAATTTATTAGCATTAACTAAGTCAAAGCAATAACAAGCAAAAGTATCTGTGGATGCTTCACAGATTCTCACTGGCATTTTGATTCCACTATGTTTTGATGCTTTTCAGCAGTTTTTTCTGTGAACATTGGCCAACAAAGTTAGAGGCAGTTTTTATTGATATGCTTCGGGAGCTGAAAGGGTATATCTATCTTCAAACAAGTATATTTATGGTCTTGTCACACAAGGCTAATGGCTCTGATGAGTGATAGGTGGCTGTTACTTTCAGACTGCATTTACAAGTATACAGAGTGTGCAGGATATCTAATATGATACACCCCACCCCTTGTGCTAAGAGAGATTTAAAAAAAAATTAACAAGGGAACGCCGTTAAAGTCTTTGAGGGTAGAACTGCCCACATATAAATTAAAAATTTTTGGGCATGGTCTCAACTCTTATGTGTCCTCTATCTTTTATTTTATCCCTTCACAAAATTTGGTTAAGATGTGATTTGTGCCCTCTTTGAAAACAATTCAGGTAAAATGGATTTTCTAAAATTTGCGAGACATAAGGCTGATGACTTCTTACAACAGGTCATTTCCTTCCTTTGGCCTGCTTGGGCAAATGGACTTCATATGGTCTCTCAAAGTAAAAATACTCTGGTCGTCAAAACTGGTCTTAACCAATATAAACTTTACAGCTTTTTCCTATATGGGCAAATTATTTTATCTTCTGAAGAATCATGGCTGGGTCCAATTTGCTCACTGGGAAGGATCCCACTGCTAATCCCAGCTATGCCTAAAAGTTATCTAGAAGACATCAGTTGCCACAGGCCCAGACTGGATCATGTTAACATTTCAATAGCAAACAATCAAGGGGCAATGGCTGTGTCCTGGTAGCTTCAAAACATACCAGATTAAGTCATAGATGCATTAAAAAATAAATTTCCCAGTTTACAAGTTAAAGAATCATGGGGTGAAAACGTCTTTGAACTGAAATATCTCCATTGAAAGGGACTAAAGGACCCTTCCAGATACTCTACAGGGAGTTAAAATGGGAGATGCAGATTTAAATTTCTTCACACTAAGGAAAGCACTGGACTGAATCTTCCTAAATCCTTGCCAAGTAAGAGTGGGATAAAGGAATGAGAGTAACCATTGACTTTGGGGTGTAATGTAACCATTTATTAATGTTTTTTCTATACAGTTCTGAACATTAATCAACAGATGAACTGATAAATAAAAAAATAAATGAACAAATAAACTCAGTGAGTAAAATATTTTGTCCAAAGGGAACAGGTTTGTTTTTTGTGTTTAAATGAGGAAAAAATTAGGGGAAAAGCAAGTTTAGTTTTAGACAAACTCATTTTTTCGTATTTTTGTTAGTAAAACTTCTGATTAAACATAGTTTTTTTTGCAAAGCTCTGTGTGTTCCACCATTTATATCACATGGTGTCTGAAAAAAATAAACATACTGTAGTCTAGAAGTAAATTACTCTTTTCTAGCTGTTGTGATAAATAATACCAGAAGAAAATTATAGATAAGTATATCACTTTACAAAAGGACATGTACAAATCAAACTGATTTTTATTGCCTTCTCAACAATGCATGTTCCCAGTTAAAAAATCTACACTAATGATGATAACTTACAGGATAGAGAAATTCCAACAAAATTACAGATTATCACATCCTTAATATAGAAGATTGCTTAAATACTTAGTCAGTATCTTTTTTAGGCATTAGTATGTAACTGCTAGAGGACAAGAAGACCTTTAAACTCTCCTTTGATATTTATCTGGGATCAAAAATGTCCAGTAAAAAATTCTGTTTTATGAACACACCTGTCTCAGACTTATTTGTTGCCTAAAGGTTTTACAAGTGGTTTGGTGGGGACGTAATGAGTAGAGTTCATCTATGTGGCTTTTTGATATCAGGAACAAACACAGAAAATGCCATACTAGCCTCTAAGGGGTAGTTGTGACTTGTTTTACAGCCATTCAAGCATAAGAAAACCTCTACAGCTCAGTTGTAGCAGACTCTCCTGAGGTCTTGCTTCCACTTGACGGTTTTTCCACAAGAAACTGTGACCCCAGGTTGCTTCACATTGACAGAAGATGTCAGGGAGCCAGAAAAATGATAATAGATGCCTTCTGTAATCTCGTTTACTTGAAGTTTAGCACCATTATAGGTTTCCCTCACTGAAGCATTATAAATCAGTTCTGCTGGAGTCATTTTGCTACTTTAATTTGTTCAGTGTCAGGGACTCAAGACTCAGCTCAGTGCTTGATATCTCCTCAGGAAAGCCATGTGTGAAAGAGATTTTTCTCCCTGCATACATAAATGCCATGGTTTCAGTGTGTAAGTATGTACATTCACTGCCCCAGCATGTCCTTACTGTGGGGTAGGTCATTGAGTGACAGGCACTCTGGCTCCATCTTTTCCAGATCTGTCCCACCAAAAGTTCATGCTGTCATGGGTTTTATTGCTCTGTAAAATGTTTTGCTAGTGAAGGCTTCTGCTAGCCCCCTGTACAAAGAAAAGAGAGGTTCTGGTTGCACAAGCTCACTTTTCATATTTCTATATTCATTAATGTTGTACATCACATATAAGAAGAGATAAATACGATCAATAGAAAATAAAAGAATGCAAATATTTTAACTTGCTTGCAATGCATCCAAGGAAGCATTCATATAAATGTTACAGTACCTGTAGTATTAGTAAAATATTACTGGCTTTCCCCAGGCCTGTGTTTCTTGCTGGTGTAGCTATGCCTTCTGCTCAAAGTCACACAGGACATGTCCACTTTGGGTAAACATCTTGAAACTAACAGCAAGTTTGTCCAAGAATCAGAAACAGTTTCTATACATCAAGTTACATTGTGCCAAAATAGCCCATCCTATCAAAAGGCAGAGATAATTAGCTCAAGAGTGGTATCATGCCGGTGTAATCAGAAAGCCTTTGAGGCCTGGTACTTTTATCTCTGTGGGGCTTAGCTGCATGCTGATACAAATAGCTGTTCTTATGGTGGAAAGTCCAGGATCCCCAGCATGTTTCTGAGATAGGACCGCAGTGATTTTGTGGCAAAACTGGAAAAACTAAACTACAGAGCACTATTTAGGAGTGTAGGAATTTTCCTAGTGAAATATCCCACATGGGTAACAAATACAATGTGAAGGTAAGATCAATGTTAAAAGTTTGTAAAAGTACAGCAATGTCATTAATGTGACTTAGATCTGTGATTGTGAATCCTGACTTAATATTTCTCTGAAAATATTACTACTATTTGGCTTTTTCTCAGCACACAGGTCTTTGATGATGCATACCTGTTAAGGCTGATTGCTGTTCTGAACACAAGGCAATAGACCTTCATGAATGGAAGAACTTTGCCTTTAGTGGCCCAAGGCTTGTACAACAGGGCTTCAAATTTATGCCAGTTTGGACAAATATTGCAACAAAAGACTAGCCTCAGTTATTAATATATTCACAGGACATGATACCTGCCACATTCTTAACAACATCTTGAAATACAGGGTTGTTTTGGAGATGATGTGGGCATTAATCTTTTCCATGTTTTGTGTTTTTTCCTTTGCTACAGGGAGAAAGTCCTCTAAGTTGGTAGTGCAAGAATTGCATCTGAAAAACTGCCCTAAACAAAACATAGTCCTAACATTTTTTTCCCCACCCAATTTCTTTTTAACCCACTACCCCCCCACCCTCAAGCTGGAAGAACCTGAAAAGTTTAGAAATGGACTAAGAAGTGACTGTCTTTTTGAGTCTCAGTGTTATGACATACCATAAAGAAACAGGGAAACAAAAAAAGGAAAAATAGAAGGAATGGTAGGAGAAATTTAAAAAGCCAAAACACAGTCAGGCTGGAAGGACAGATCATAGGAGTGACTGGCATTTGAAAAAACCTTCCAGCTTGGGCACAGGGGTGCCATATTTCACTGCTTTCATTCATGTATTTGTCAAAAGGTTACTACATCCTTCTAAGACAACTATGCCTTCCTAACTGTTTAAATCTATATTTCATTTAAAATGTAACTCCTACATTGTATTTGGTTGTCTAATGCATTTTTTATTCTCATGCTTCTTTTTTTGTTTGTTTGTTTGTTGTTGGGGTTTTTTG
Organism: Hemiprocne comata; assembly: GCA_020745705.1. NCBI lineage: Eukaryota > Metazoa > Chordata > Aves > Apodiformes > Apodidae > Hemiprocne > Hemiprocne comata. Next base: position 12,745,027 of record CM036587.1, read on the forward strand.
GCTCCTTTATTCCAGCTATTCTAAAGGCTTCTTTATTCCAGCTATTCTGAATTCTAATATTCCATTATTATTATTAGTTACTTAATGTGCAGTAAAAACCTCAGGTTTTCTATTACTTCACTTGTGTCCCATTAGAAAATCCTAAGTAAGCTTTAGACTGTTTATTCTTTAGAATAGGGCATACTAGCAGTGTAACACTGAGGATAACATACCCAATGACATCAGAACTGAATCTGATTCTGGAAACCTGGTGATTTACCACTTCTGAATATGTTGTTATTTTGCTCTATTTTTGTTTTGTCACAAATAGTTAGTGCCTCTTGTTGTTTGGATATCAAGAGTTAATACGAGAATAAGTGAAAATTAAATGGAATATCCCTTCATCAGAAGAAAGAACAAAGGACAATTCACACAAAATACAAAATATAGCATGTGAGTTCCAGTAATTAAGAATGGAATCAAAATCTTAATCACCATTAGCAAGTCCATACATTTCAAATTAGTGATCTGGTTCTCTTTAATGTGCTATTTTTACCTTTGAAATCCTTTGTTCTTCTCTGAATTTTTAATCAGTATATCAATATATTGGAAATTCTGGCTTTATTCATGTATAAAGTTTATGTCCATGTATAAAGTTTGTATCAGTATGCTTTTTAAAGTGTTCAGTCTAGAATGACTTAGCTAGTACCTTTCAACAGTATTTGCAAATGTGTACTTGGCAAGTTCAGTTTTAAAGCATTTTGTGTTTGATCATTTTAAGTCAAGACCCTTACAGATATTACCTCTGATTTTAAGCACTCCTGATCTCATCATCTATGCATCTTTGTTATTTTTTTTTAAATAAGAGTGTATTCTAAAATATTTTACAAGATTAAGCAATATTATTCTAGTTTGATCAAAAACAGGGAAAACAGCTTATTGTGGTATGTGGTTCCAGCTGATGTAATCAGGTTAGTTTTCACACAGGAACTTCTGGTAAAATACATTTTCTAATGTGTTTCTATACATGTGATTTCACTGCGTATCAGTGCTATCACTTAAATTTTATTTTTTCGTTTAGAACCTGAGAAAATGTACTGTGTTCCACTAAAATTAGATTAGTCTTATTGCTGCAAGCTTCGTAAAAACTATGAACTACTACAGAAGCTAAGTATTTCCTTTTGATCAGTTAGTGCTCATTGGAGGGTATCTTCATATGTGTTTCTACTGAAGCTAGAAAGCTAGGACAAAAACCTCTGGTGGATTTCAGGACGCAATAAAGAATATTAATAGCATATAGAAATAGCTGAAGTCTTCAGTGTACAGAGATTGGATGGGAAATCAGATGACCTGAACACCATTATTTACTTCCCTTATTATAGTGAATGAATCAGTATTTTATTTCATAGCAATAGAATATTAATATTTGCCTGCCATAATATAATGTTTTTTGCATTGCGGATGAGGAATGTTGTATAAATAATAGATACAAATAAATATTTACTCCTTGTCTGCAGTGATTCAGTTTGTTAATCCCTGAAACACTGTTTCCTATTATGCAGAAGGAAGATAGGAATATATTATGCATCAACCAGATAAGTTTTATTGGAGAGGGAAACATGATTTCTGCTACTTCTTTAAATTATACTTCTGGAAGGGTCTTTTCAAGCATGCACATGCCTCAGTTAATGACAAATTAAAACCACCTGATGCTGGTTTTCTTTCTGCTGGAGTCCTGAAAGCTCCAGAAAAGATGCTTTGAGCTTTCAACTGTACTTTGTAGGAGCAGTAAATTGAAGTACACTCTCCCTCTGTAAGTAATGTATTACACTTCATGCTCTCTTTTTAATTTTCTTACAAAGAGTCTTTATATGAAATTTCCCATGATGGAAAACTTAAGCTGATGATCTGGGAAATAAAAAGGAAAAGAAAAAGAAAGTACTGAGGGCATCATGGGATATATGCTTTCTATTTTCATACAGTGATAAGGTCAACAATATTCAAACAAAATTCACTATAGCCTAGGTCAAGTGTATTTTTTCAATCAGTATGAACTTTCACACTGATGGTCCTTGGATTTCCCTGTGACAGCTAGTGATAACAATTGTCTCCACTCCTTCATTCTGCACTTAGAACAGGGGTGACGTCCCCTTACAGAAACACCACAAATGGCAGTTTGTCCACTCCTTAGCCATCACAGGTTGCAATCTGACACATTAAATTAAAATATCATTGATTTCAGTTTGTGTTCACAGAGCAGGCTGTGATGTGTGTGACTCAGAGCCCTAGGATGACAAAGCTCAAAGCTCCAAGTCTCAGCTAGCAAAGATCCGATCTTACACAGCTTGGAACTCAGTTCTTAAAAATGTTAAATTTGGCCATTCCTATGTCAGTTTTACTGAGTAGGTTAATTGGAAAAGGCATGAAATCTTTCTCCTACAGAGCACACTTTCTTTATATTCATTTAATATTATCCTCCCTGCACAGAAGTAAACTTATCTGCACTATGCACCCAGCAGTGCTTATGAATGGTAGAAAGCAAGGGGCTGACATCAGGCACAAGAAGTCTATATTGTCAGTAATGCCCTAGTTCATCAAAACTACAGTATTCCTGCCAACTCGCTGCCAAATTCCTACTTGCTTTCTTATCATCATCAGTGCTGTTCAGATGTTCTCAAATGAGATATGGAGGTGTTTAAACTAACTGCATGCACACAAGACATTTTAAAGAGGAATGGGAATTTCTGCTTACAAACAGGTTCTTGCTTATGCTGGAACCACAGAAAAGGCCTTTCCCCCTTCCATTGCAAATATTCTGCTGTTCCAGCTGAAAAAAATGTGTTATTTTCATTCCATCTACAGGTTAGAACACTACCGTGTTGAAAGCAGTTTGTCTGGATGTACATCAATGAGTTGACTACGTACCTAAATTTCTGGAGTATAAAAATACTAAATTAATTAGAAGCATTCAATGAAGCTTCACTTACCTTACAACTGATAGATGACCTGCAAAGCCTGCTTTTTACCAGAGTGTCAGTCTTCAATGCAGAAATACAGGAGAAAGGAGAATGTATTACACACTATTTTGTCAATTGAATCATAAGGTTTGACCTTCAGTTGACCCTAAATTTGAATCCTTATAGAAAATGGTTCAGTAAGATATGAAATGGGCAGCAGAAATTGAGCATCTGAAATTAGGAAAAAACAGTGTACTGAGCTCTTCAGTGTTACTATTGCTTTAAATCACAGAATCACAGAATCACAGAATTACCAAGGCTGGAAAAGACCTTTAAGATCATCAAGTCCAGCCTCATATACTCCTTAGTGTATTTCTAAACTGTCTCCTGTAATAAGTTAACCTGCTGTTGAAAAAAAAAAAAAAATCTATTAATATAAATAGCATATTTTAGCATATTTATAGAACTTCTTACTGTACACCAAAGTGTAATCATAGATGTATATGCATAATAAATCAATAAAAATATGCAGTTTATCATTTGGCTAAGATAGCCATTGCTCAAGGATTATGGTAATTGGCTATCTTAAACACCTCTATTGCCAACAAATTCATTGTTTGGATATTGGTCCCCCGAAGGTCACTTGGTTATAAATCTTAGACCTTTTGCAGTACACGGGCATTTTATAAGTATTCAGTGCAATACAAAATGACAGGAAAGATTTTAATTGTGAATGTAGTTTTTCTTAAACTTACCTGAGATATGCCTTGTGAATTAAAATTGCAAAAATTAAATTACAAAATTACAAAAAGACTTGAAACAAAAATATTGCCCTAAAAGTCTTCTAAACACTGTCCTAAAGATTTGAAAGCAAATCAAAATTGTTTATTGATTCCCTGTTCAACATAGCTCTACCACTAAGGATCCTCAAATAAGGTTCTTGTACTAGTGTTTTTAAGCTATATGACTCTGAATACAGCTCCTGAGAAAGCTAGAAGACTTTTGCATTTAGAACACAAAAATAAGATCTTTTTCTGCTGTAGACCTCTTAGAAATAAAAAATTCATTACTACAAACTTTACAGTAGTCAATAGTAAATAGGTAGCCAATATAAAATGTCATTGCAGAATTACAAGATATGGATTCTGCCTGCAGTCTCCTGTTGGAAACACTGATGCTCTGTTTTTCTCTTTTCTCATCTTATTAAAAGTCCTTTTAATAGCTGCAGAAGGAAATGACACTCACACATCCTTGGGATCTACAGCTGCCTCATTTCAAATTCTCCAGCAAATAAATTCTTAACCATTCTCTTCCAGCTGCTTCTATTCTTCTTTGTTATGTTAATGGTCTATGAAAAAATGTCATGGAGGATCAAAGAATTCTGTGCATAAAATTTATACTGAAAATAATTTTTATTGAAACTTGAAGTTTAAAGTAACTTTCCATTTCAATTAATGTGCAAAATTAAGAGTGAGAAAGAGCTATGTGACTGCATGTGGAAGTAGGAGTGAATCCAATAAAGGGCAATACCAAAGAGGACCAATGAGGTGCTTCTGTTTAAACCATGGCAGAACCCTTCATCTAAAAATAAGCAAAATATTTTTTTTTTTAATATAACAGGAATCAGAAACTATCTTTTTAAACCAGGGAAGAATCTTTTGTGGGACTATAAATTCAGAGATTTACTAATCCTAGGCAGGAGGAGGTGGGAAATCATTCTGTTCTCCTGTAGAAAAACATGGTAGTAGAAGATAGCATGAACGTAAATAAGTGCTAAAGATGGGTAGATGTTACTGTATGTAATTTATGTGATATATTCCAGAGGTATATTTATGGCAGGCAGTGTAGTAACTGAAATTCAAAAAACAGTAGGAGAAAAAGCTCTGTATTTCTTGACCCACAGAAACCAGAATTTTCCTTGCTGTGCTCTAAAACATTATATGGAAAGATCTTGCCACACTAGAAACAGAGAAATCACCATAAATTATGGTGATTATAGATTATTGCCACTGAATAACAGGGGGAGAGTTTTATTATTATAAACTGGATCTCATATGCCACTATCACACAGAATATACTAATCACATTCTTCCTTTTTTCTTTTCTTTCTTTTTTTTTTTTTTTTTTTTTTCCCCCTTGTAAACTACTTCTGAACTTCAAAAGCTTTCAAAGAGAAAGAGAAATGATGATGAGGAAGATGATTTGGTGAAATGTAATCTGAATCTTAACAGTGGTCAGAATATTTGTCTTCTAACTGTTGAAGGAAGAGGAAGAGATGAAAGAGGTGGATGATAACTGCAAACATATATTGAAATAAAAGAACTATGGTAATAAAATATCATGGCTGTTGAACAAGTTAGTGATTGGGGTCAGTTTCAGTTCTTCTGCTATGAGGAAAGGTGCAGTGTCAATGAAGAGCGTTAGCAGTAAAAGTCATCTCATTTTTGCAAAAGCTCTGAAGTTGCCACCATTCAAGCACGATAGCTACTTGAACATTGATATAAAAGCCAGATTTCACTTACTGAAAGCTGTTAAAAGCAGATGCCTCTGGAGCTGAGTCACCATAAGAGTCATGTGAAGGCTCAGTCCTTCCATAAATATCACATTAAGCCCACAATGTTAAGTCGTAAATTAAACTCGATACCACAGAGATGCAATAAAAAATGCCAGCTCTGAAATCTTGTCTATGAAACCATATGCTTTAAGAGAACGAGGTCAGTAACAAAATTATAATAAACATCCGATGGTTACATTATTTTTACATAATAAACATGGGACTATGAAAATCGCCTGAAGCCAGGGGACCACCTACCTTCAGATTTAGAAATCGTTTTGACATAAAAATAGTGTTTCAATGGGTAAGCTAATAAAAAAGTAATATATGTACAATTTAATAAGAGTGGTGCTCTGGGGAATAACTGTCTATTATCTGTATCTCCGTAAATATCAGCAGACTGTAGTTTAAAATAAACTGTAGTTCACATCAGTGATAACCCTTTAATGAGAATAAATTTAATCAAAAAAATGCTATACATATTTATTTGAAGACATCATCCGTATCCACATACATTTTTGTGTCTGCAGAATCTTGCAGATATATATTAAAAATACCCCAGATCTTATGAGGACCATTAGTGAAGAAATTTGAACTACAGTCTTCTTAATATAAAAAATTCAGCCTTAGATGGGAGGGACTTTACAGCTGAAGTGATTATTTACATTCCGCAATATTAACTAGAGGAAAGTGTCCAGAAAAAAGTATCAGAAAGAGTAGATTTTGTCCCTTACTTCATATTCCTAGGGAGTTATTTATTGTGTCTAAAAAGAGGCCAGAAGAGAAACTGGATATTATTTTTGTGGGATGCATATACATTTTTTAAAAATCCAGTTAAGTACTCTCCTTTCTTTGTGTAGTTTGTGGGGAGAAACAGAGGGAAAGGAAGAAGAAGGTGAAAGTTATTACAGATATAAAGAATTCAACAAAAATTTAATTAGACTTTGTTATTAAGATAGTTAAGTGATTGTTGAGAGAATAAAGAAATACATGCCCCATGATTTACACGGAGTGATCTGAAATGCAGATGCGAATCTGCCCATGCTTAAGATTTCAAATATAAATTAGAGGATTGCATGCCTAACGTAGCACATACACACCCCAAAGCTATTTGTATGCTAGAAAGGAAAGGATGTTTATGTTTTTGCATCTTCCACCTTAGGAATGAAAATCAAACTTTCCTTTATTTTTGGAAAAAATGGTCACTATATGTATTGAGCAATAGAACTAGCAGTGCAACCAAAGAGTTAACAACCATGACCAGTGATCAGTGATCATGTTAAAAAACATCTATTTCTTGCAAAATATGTAGTCCTAATAGATCTCACTAGATCTAACCAGTCTTGTCTAGCATCTGCCTTTTAGGGACTTGTCCAAATCAAATCTACAAATCACTTAAGTGTCTCCTCCCACTAGTTCTATTCTGCTAAATTATCTGTTAAATATGGCATGAAATCAGGATTCAGAAAGAACCTGTGACTAGTGAAGATTTGCTAGACTTCACTGAATGTTCCCTAGCCAAGATGCCTTTTGATTCAGACAGTGACAGAAAAAGATGAGTAAACTCACTGTCTAGCATCCATTATTGCCGATTATGAAATGCTGTAAGCATTTTTTTTTTAAACTGAGTTTAATTACTCTAATTCTTCTATTCATTTTAACTTTGTCACTCCCAGATGCTATCTTTCTCTAGATAATCTAGGAAAATCGTGAATTCTAAATGATAAGGAATTTGATAATCATTATTTTCATGGTTGTGACTTGAATGAATTAAAGCAGATTGGCTGCTATTTTTACAGTAATTTTACATGTGTTTTGTCTTATTACTCTGTGTCTATATAACTGCTGGCACTCATTTTGTTTAGTAAGTAACTTTTTTTTTTTTCCTTTCCAATCTTGCTACTTGATGCAGAGCAATAATTTAGCATCTCTATGACTTTTTGTATATAGAAAGAGGATTGATTACAAACACTTTAGATTTATAATTCAAGGTTTGTCCCTCCAGTTGGATTTTTCTCCCCTTTCACAAGATTATTATTCAATCAAGAGTTAATCCTAAAATAAAACTGAGTTCCAGGACATGGGACTCCGACACATGGGTTCTGTTGGATCCTGCAAGAGACTGCAGAAGGCATTAACATGGCCCTCACCTCTCCTCAAAGCTATTATATAGTGGTATCAGCAGAAGAGAATGACATTTGTTCTTTAGGCACTCATTTCAAATCAATCCACTGGTGATATTTGATCATTTCCTGAACTGGGGCAGGAAGGAGAAGACAGGTTGACATTTTCTTGTGCTGACTGTGGAGGATGGAGGACACAGAAGGATGAGGGCATCAGCCTCTTGTAGAGGAATGGAACACACAGATCTGAATAGCTGCAACTAGAGGGCTTATGTTAAAGCATCTTTTTTACCAGATATTCAGTAACATTCATTAACCACCTTCTCTCTTCATCACCATTTCAGCTCACTGAGAACTCTGGTGAAATTCTATGCTCTTTTTGAGGTCTTCTCTTCTGCATGCCTCTTTCCTCTTCTACCCTTCTATTCCTCAGGTCTGAGATCCATGGACCTAGAAAAGCATAAGAGTACAAATATTTTACAAATATATGATACATATTATTATATGATTTTTCAATTTCTCCAGCACAGAAAGCACATGTTTCTGAATGAATCTTTATGTCTAGGGTTATATTGTTCACTGCTATTGTGTAGTAAAGTACGGAGATAATCCAGTTAGCCTTTTGAACACAAAATTTCTATTCATCCACTTTGAGATATGAAAATTGTTGCCACATGACAAATCCATAAATTCATGTTTTTGCTAGTAGCATTTGATAGCTCATGGACACTGACCACAAGCTGCAGCTGAAACAAAGAAATAAAATGTATAAATTAGCCATCTTTAAAAAGGAGAGTAAACTTTTCTGGTATTCTCTTAATTAATCCAAATGTACTGCATTACACCTGACAATAAGCCATCTTTTAAAAAGTTAATTACCCATATGTGAGGTTGCACAGAACTAACACAGCCCTCTCCAACAGCACCATCTGCTGATAGATCTTTTACCCATTTAAAAATAATAAATGGAAAGAAAAAAATTAATCTTACTCTCAGCAACACTGCATGTATGTTCACAGTAACCCTCACAACATTGCATGACACATTTCAAAAAAGAATCAGACATTTATAAATTAGACTATCATGCACAGTTCCACTGACTAGGATAACAACTACAAGAACAAGTAATGCTCATGCTTTGTAGCATTAGTTGAGCAACAGACAGAACCAAAAAGCAATTTCCTTCCATGGTTAAATTTTGTGTGCATGCCAAGGCCTTTGTATTTTCCTCTGAAGTGTGCAACCATTGCCTTAGGCAGGATGCTGGACTAGATGGACCATTGGTTCTGTTGTGTTGTGGCAATTCTATTGTTCTTAGCTCCTGTGCCAATGACATATTGAAACATGTCATCTAAATGGCATTTGATGTATAGTGTGTCACACTTCAAACTAGTGAAGTAACACGGACAGTGTGATTGAGAATGTGCCTGAGTTACTTTAGACATGAGGAAAAAATATCAGAGCTAGGTCTTCAAGCTACTGCACACAGCAGGATTTGGAAATCTGTGATGTGTTTTGTCCATATGGAAGTGGAAAAGTATTCAAGTGCTATCAATAAAAACAGCACAATGTGTCTGTTTCTGAGCAGCATGCATCACCAAGCTGCAGTTCCTGGGCTCAAGTGTAAACACAGAAGCTGATAGTCCCAGCAGAAAAGATATTCACAGACTGTTTTGTTGCTATTCACTGATTGAAAAAATGCTCAGGCTGCTTAGAAGCAAAATTTCTGTTATCTCATTAAATGTTGTATTCTCAGTTGGCTTTGTAAAGATACCAAACAAAAAAAAAAGAAGCAAAGAAAATAATCTTAGAATATTCTTACTCATTGCAATAAAAAAAGTCTCCCCATTATCATTACACCTTTTGAAACATACACATATATATCAAATTTTAGAATATGTAGAACCTGCTAGAAATGTTTACCTTAAGAAAATAGGTTAAAAGACTGTAGACACTTTAAGAGGTGAACTAGGACATAGAGCAGACCTGACGTGTGTGTAGCTGTGGATGCATAAAATACATACAGGCCTGATCTGTGTGTACAGCAATTTAGATCTGGTTGTAAAACTGGACCATTTGAAGCTTATTGTTCACTAATCTATTTGTTTATCTGCCACATAGCATCAAATTTACAGAGAAGGCCTTCCTTACTAGAATTCTTATTTCAAAAGATAAAGGGTATTTTTCTGCTTTTTGTGACAATCTTGTGGTTAAAGTTAGATGACTACTTTTATAAGAAATAAAAACAGTGTATTATTCACAATTGTGTGTTTCTGTCACAGATTTCAAAAGTTTTTATTCATATAGGCCAGTGTTCATTCAGGTTTCATTTCAGATGGTTACCAAAATCAACAGCTACCTGACAAATTTCTTGTATCTTAAATGGGGAGAAATTTTAAAAATATGTTTAGAGAACTGGAGAGGTAAATTTTGTCTTAAGAAAAAAATCCATTTAATATTCCTGAAGAGAAAATCACTTGAAAGCAGATATCAAGAAAGCCAGTTTCCAGTAGAAGATCAAGTTTGTGGGAGCAATTTCTTTTTTTCCATTTGAAACATTACATCTGCTTACGAGAGTATAATTCAGTTGGAAATTCACACTGATCAAGTTTCTATAAGACTTCAGATACCAAGTGTTCCTGTTACAAAAAACCTTATATTTTATTCTGAGATTAAAAGTAACAGATGCCATATCATACCACTTACTGGTCCAATCAGAGTATAAAAGGCAAATTATGACCAGAGGACATTTTGTGTAAACTTCAGGAAGAACAGATGGCCAGCAAACTTTGACTGAGGTATTTAATATAAATGATTTGTCAAACCAGAGATAGAAGCATTTATTTTAGATCACCCTCTGGAAAGTATCTCAGAGCTAAAATAGCTGTGTCTAGTTGGTCAAATTTTCTGGATTAAGTTGTGCAAAGGAGCATAGATTTAATTTATCCTTTAAACTGGTAATCATATGAAATCTTTGAAATCCCTCTGTTTTCAGTCTTCCAAAGATCCTGATATCTGTTAAAATGCTCTCACTAATAAGTGAGGTGTCTTAGTGAATCATAAATCACTAAAAAATCATTATTATTATTTATTTTAAAAATTATTTTAAAAATTATTATTAATTCTATTTGTCAATTTTTTTCTTCACCTCGTTGTGTTTCTCTTAGATGTACTATACCAACTTTTCCTCATTTCTTACAGTGCATGTACATACTACAGGCCTGCAATGACAAAAGAACTTTGAGTGTTGCTCACCACCAGTGTCAGTAGCCTAGGACTTATAAGGCATTATTAACCTAGCAATTTATCTATAACCAAAACATTCAATCATCTTCCCCAGGAGGGGAGAGAAGTAGCAGCTAAAATTAGAAGAAGGAAGTTGTGGGTGACATGATCAGAGAATCTTGATACCATTCCTTAGCTCGCCAAGTGAATTTTAACTTGTTGGACTGATTTGGGCCATCCAGCCTTCTTCTGGCCTAGAAGCTGGCAATCACCTGTGCTTAAGATGGTAAAGTGCAAAATTACAGATTTCCGAGATCCCTGCTGGTGAACTATCCACAGAAGGATAATCATAGCTCTCAGGCAATATGGAAAATATTACTTGCCACAGACTTACCTAAGGGTTTTTTTCAGTATTATTTTTTTATAATGAACTTCTTTTCAGTGATTAGTAAGTGAATTCCTTTAACCCTTTCTTACCATCTAGCTCTTAATTTTTCAGGAACTTGAGCAGAGTTACCCTTGTGACTCTAGTCTCAACTACAAGGAATCCCGTCCTTTCCAATACAAAACTGGTAGAACATTCAAATGAAAGTTCCTGAGAGTATCAGAGGTGCTGTTAATTAGGAAATATAGAAAAAAAATGCTTTGGGTTTTGGAATGCCTGTGCTTAATTTTATTGTGCGCTCTTTACTAGGGTACAACCTGCCAATTCAAAACTGTCTCCCTCCTAACCTAAAGCAGTATCTTCACAAGAGCTGTGGATATAGATTCCTAAAAATTGATTTATTTCTACTAAACCTGTCTGAAGTTTAAGGAGAATGTATGACTTCAGATTTACTATAGGTTTCCTGATTCTCTTCCTTTTCTAAAAATTTCCATCAACTGCTTAGCATTTCCCAGAGGAATGCAATATATCCATTTGCTTTGTTTTTACAGGTCCCCTGCTCATTTACATGGCAATTTTCACCTGTTCCATTTGTGAATAGAATTTGTTTATTACAATTTATTCCTAAAAAATAAAAAGGTCCAACCTACTACTGCTACATATACTTGTGAAACTAAACAATGCAACATTAGAGTATGAGAAGAAGACCATGAAAGTCATAAATTTTGTCTTCACAAAAATGCTACAAAAGAAGCAAAACCCACTCCCATCTAACAGACAGAGAACAGAGGATAAAATGCAAATATATTTGTTTGTCACTACATAGTAGTTGAGTTCTGCACTGATCCAAGTTTTGCTCTCAACACCACATCCTTCCTATCTATCTGAATCATCAGAGACGGCTCAGACTTGGAAGAGTGAGTGAACAATAATCAAGTCTTTCAAGTAGAAGCCCTTTTCCTGTTCACTGCAAAGAGGTTTTGCTGATGCTTTAGAGTTCTCCTAAAAGTGGTATAACCTTAAAATGACATGTTAATTACTAGTTTCAAGTGAAAACTCAGGATGACTGTTGTTCACTGGGCATTTCTAGAGAAAAAATAGGTCACTAAAATGCTTTGGCTGTTCATCTTCGGTCAAGACCTAATCAGGCTCTTTGCATATTCTCATCCTCTGAGGTTCAGTAGAAAAGCTTTGGAACTAACCTGGTAAGATTCTTGTAAGGAAGAACCAAACACATATCTTTGAGAAAGATCTCATTATAGCAGCCTCTTCTCTTCAATAATGTGGAAAAAAAATAAAACACTTGTCCAGGTGTAAAATATCTATATCCTTCCCCATTACATTTTGGTGACAGGTGTTTGATAGCTTCAGCCATTGGAGATGGAAAGAAGCTGTGTCAAGGTATCTTATCTTGGGAGGCTATTAGTCTCTGATTTGAGATATGCTGCAAAAAAAACAAACAAAAAAACCCAGAAGAAAACAATAAGCACTGACATTAGAAGCATTTATCACCTACTGCTGTGTGAGGAATAAAAGGATTTTCTTTGAAGATAGTGCATTATCTGCGTCTAGCTGGCTTCTTGCTGTCATATTTTCTCACAGAAATAATAAATATAGGAAGATCACATTTTAAGAGTAAGTATATACACTGCTCTTTTATTTACACTCACTTTTGCCCATTTTGTAGAAGGAGATAGGGTTTTTACATTTGTTTCTTGTGGTTTCTTCGTATCCATTATTTTTTCCTCTCAGGTACAGGAATTGGATGTGGTAGCAATGGAAGGCTGGAATAACATAAATGCAAATGCATGTGATATATTTTTTCTTACTAGACAAATTCCAGGGGAAACACTATCAATTTCTGTTCATTAATGGTGTAAAAATATTTCCAATAGGATACATATACAATATTTATCTTTTCTATATGTGTGCATATATGCATTCATATCTACATACATGTTTATGCATACATGTGTATATATGCACATACAAACACATATACATACACATGTATATATTTATGTACACATTCATGCACAAGTACATGCATGTATATTGAGGCATGTACACATACATATATATTGATGTATGTACATACATATGCACATGTAAATGTGTGTATGCATATGCATCTATTGGTGATCATATGCATGCATATATGCATGTATCTGTACATGTATATGCATATGTGCATATATATGCATGTGGGTATGTATATGCTTTTATACACATTTTTATGTATGCTTATACAGACACATATATATATATACACACACATGTATACTCACACACATATATAGATACATAAAGTGTAGTTGCTAGGTACATTTTTACCTAGGAATTATTTTGATACAGATGAATGACTGGACCCACCTTGATCCCTGCTGATGCCAATAATTCCGTGCAAATAGCTTTGCAGAATTATAGTGAAATGTTACTGATGTAGGTCCACCTCCCTTAAAACTGCTTTGTCAACTTTTTGTTACTTTATTCTCACTTTAATATTAAAATAAGAATATATTAATCATATGTTATATCTTAACTATTTATTAGTACTTTTCCAAAAAGAGTTTTACAGATATTATAATGTATTGGCTTAAACTTGAAGAGGGTAGATTTAGGTTAGACATGAGGAAGAAATTCTTCTCTATGAGGGTGGTAAGACATTGGAAAAGGGTTGGATGGGGCTTTGAGAAACCTGGTCTAGGGAAAAGTATCCCTGCCCATGTGGGGGATTGGAACAAGATTATATTTAACATCCCTTCCAACTCCAACCATTCTATTATTCAATGATTCTGTTTCCTAGGACAGAAAATTTAAAAGAGCTAACCAACTCCTCTTGGATTGTGGGCACTTCAATCTACTTCCCTTCCCTGTCTTCCATCTCAGGGGGCTTGATACCCAGAGAATAACTGGTCTTACTATTAAAGTCTCAAGCAAAGAAGGCATTAAGTACCTCAACTTTTTACTCATCCTTTGTAATTGTTTCCCACCACTTTAAGTAAAGGATGGAGATTCTCCTTAGTCTCCCTTTTGTTGCTAATGTATTTATAGAAACATTTTTACTGTCTTTTAAGGCAGTAGTCAGATTAATTTCTAGTTGGGCTTTGGCTCTTCTAATTTTCCTCCTGCATAACCTCAACATCTTTCTAGTCCACCTGATTGTCCTGTCTCTCCTTCCAAAGGCCATAAACTCTCCTTTTTTTCCTGAGTTCCAGCCAAAGCTCTCTGTTTAGCCATTCTGGGCTTCTTCCCCACCAGCTCTTATTTCAGCACATGGGGATGGCCTGCTTCTGCAACTTTCCTTCTTAAAGGGTGCCTGGCCTTCCTGGGCTCCCTTGCCCTTCAGGACTCTGCCAAAGGACTCTGTCAACCAGGCCCCTCAACTGGCCAAAGTCTGCCTTCCAAAATTCCAAGGTAGCAGGCCTGCTGACCCCCCTCCTGACTTCTCCAGGAAACAAAAACTCTATCATTTCATGATGGCTGTGCCTAAGATGACCTCCAACCATCACATCACCCACAAGTCCTTTTCTTTTTGCAAGCAACAGGTCCAGCAATGCAAACAATGGTGCCTTTCCTAGTTCGCTCCCTCACCAGCTGTGTCAGGAAGGCATCTTTTCCACATTCCAGAAATCTCCCAGACTGTTTCCCCTCCACTATATTGTTTTTCCAGCAAACATCAGATAAGTTGATGTCCCCCATGAGAACAAGGGATAGTGATTGTGAGACTTCTTCCAGCTGCTTATAGAATATTTAATCCCATCTCTTCATCCTGGTTGGGTGGTCTATAACAGACTCCCGCCATGACATGTACCTTGTTGACCTTCCCCCTGATTCTTACCCATTAACACTTGTCCCTTTCATCATGTCAATCTCTAGACAATCAAAACACTTCCTAACATACAGAGCTACCCCACTGCCCCTCCTTTCTTGCCTACTCCTCCTGAAGTAAGGTTAATGAGGTTCTTGGTAAAAGACCTGGCTTCTCTCTAAAACAGCTTTTGTGTTTTGTGGAAATAGTTTTTAAAGTTCAGAATAAGGTAGTCCTAGGATGTTTTAGAAGCTTGTCTGTACAGAATAATTAAAAAAATCTACCCTTTGTTCTTACGACTTTGCATGGAAAACATCTAATTGTGCTCACTCAGGTTGAGATAAGAGACCCACTCCCCTCCTGCCTTGACAAAACCTCAAACAAGCATTGAAGTACTAAAAAATTAAATTACTTTTCTTAATTTCCATGTGTTTGTGAAGGCAATGCAGAGGAGAGAGGGTTTTTTGCTGAAATTTAGTATGGTTTCTAAATTTATTTTCTAAATTTGAAAGTGGCACAATGGGAAAACATAATCAAATTCCTCTGTAGGAGTTTTGAGAAGCAGCCTCTGTGGCTATGCTGAGAGCTTTTAGGATGAAGTGAGGAACAGGAAGGAAAACATGACAGACTTGAGAAGAAGAGAGGACTGAGGTTGATTTTAGGAGGTTTCTCAGCAGCCATTGGTCTGTGGCTGTCTACAGTAGTCCTAAGGAGGGACTAAGTCCAGACTTCCTTATCTTTACTAAAGCACAACAGCATTTGAACACTATTAGCTCCTGATAGTGTGACAAAAATGATGTAAGATTGGAAAAACCAGTCAAGAGCTTTTCTCTGGGGTATATACTGTATCTGTCATCCATTTAAATAAATAATAAATTAAGAATAAGTATTTCCCCAGAAAGACTGAGGTTAGTTACTGCCTGCTTTGCATCCAATTACTGTTTTCCTCCACTGTAAAGAAAACTAAATGATTCTGCCCAAAACTGTCAGTGTTCTCTGTTTGAACACAATTTTCTCAGCTTTAGTGCTTGAAATGATAGTAGGTTGTGTGGCATTTTACAGGTTAGTGGAACTAGTCTAATCTGTGAGTAACATTTCAGACAGAAATATGATTTGGCAATGTGTGTTTAATGTGAAAGTTCACCTGCTAATAGTTTCTCTGTTGATGTTATTGTGAATCATAATGTTTGATTGGTTTTGAGTGTGAAAGCACTTGGATGACACATCTCATTTACTTTTCTGTCATTACCTAACTTTAAATTAAAACAATAGATTAATTGCCCCTTTAACAACAGGTGCTTGCCCAGACAAAGCTAAGATCAGGGTTAGCAATGTGCCAGATAATTTAGGTAGTCAGCAAACCATGAATTTCACACTTGCAATACTAAAGGCATTAATCCCAGATATTTCCCATTTTCTTTCATGCAGTTAAATAAACTATTAGCTGACTTTCTTTAGGACAACAGATCCACAAAATATGGGTTTTGTTAACTTTATTTTCTGTGCTTGAGCACATACTTGGTTTTGAGTTTCTCTTCCAACCCTACCCGCTCCCCTGACCCCAGGGACCATCCCATCCCCTATTTTCCATTTTTTAAAAATTGTATAATTAAATTCAACATAACGTAGAGTGTGGTAAACACCAGAGGGATCTGTGTGACTGGAGTGCCTTTGGCAAGAAGGTACTTTAGATCTAAGGCCAGAAAAGGGGATAAGGAAGCTTAAGCACCAATGCTTGGATTGCTCTGTGTCAATCCATGAGGCAGTAACATATGCTATCATGTCCAGCATTGTATTACTGCAACAATTTTGTCCTTGTCAGCTCAAAATTATTGTCCTTAGAGTCAGCAGAGTACAACAGAACTCAGTGCTAGGTGAACAATTCAAGAAGCAAACCTGAGGGATGCCAGTGTTTGGTTTCAGGGCTAGATGGTTGATTGACAAATTAACAGCAATTTCTTTGTATGTCTCCAACAAATAATTGTCATGGAATGAGGCTGTGAAGAAAACAAGATTTTATCCTCAGCAAAATCATTACTAGCTACAACTACAGAATAAGTTCCTCGAAAAATCTTTCTCCCTCATACACCTGCACATTGTTTTTCATTAGCAGTGCACCTGGGCTTGCTACGTGCCCTCTTCAGGAAAGACAATCGTGATCATGCTCAGCACGTCAATGTGAATGACAATGCTGTCATTGTTTTCAGTAGAAACACGAGGTATTTAACTTAGATGCCCATGTGACCTCCAAGCACAGCAGCTGGTGTCCAGCTCTCATTTTTTTCACTTTTGTTTATATTCAAAGTGGGGAGCAGGCAGCTCCTTCTTGAGGGTCTCACTTCCCTCTCTCAGAAGAAGGGTAGAGAAGAGTCAGGAAGACTAAATCACTCTTCAACTCGTTGGAAAGATCATGTTTGAGCACCCCAGTCAAAGTACACATCATAACTAAACCTGGGGACAAGTCAGTTACATGTGTTCCTTGATCAGAGCCGTGTAGGACCAAGATATATATCCAGAGCATGTACAGCTTTGACAAAGAGCAGTGGTACATTTCTACAGAGGGGAAGATACTCAACTTCAATTAAAAAAAAAAAAAAAAAAAAAAAAAAATCTAGGAAAATAATGTATATGATTACTCATATGTACCATTCCTTCAATTTTGCTTTGAAGCGTTTGTTTTGGCTCATGGTTTTGATAAAACAGCCTCTAATTTTATGGCTTTGATAAGACATGAGTTTCACTGTTTGGATTCCTTTCACGAATGTGTTTATCAGAAACACTCCCACTTTTTTTAATACTCCGAGAGAGGACACTGGTGTAATAAATAATACGTATGTTCAAATAATGCTTATTCATCATATATTTGTGTTCATTAAAACTCAATCCTCCATTGCTCAATCTGTGATGAGCAAATGATTTTTTTCAGTTCAGCAAGGAGAGCAAAAGTTGTCTGGAAAAGTAAAGCTGATTTAGTTTTATTAAGGAAAGGTCGCTATTCTCTTCCAGTAGTGCCCAAGTCAACATAAATGTTCATACTCACTCAGGTCTCTGCCTTCGTATTTTCATAGACTCATAGAAGGGTTAAAGTTGGAAGGCATCTTAAAGATTATCAAGTTCCAACCTCCCTGCTATGAGCAGGGACACCTCACACTAGACCAGGCTGCACAAAGCCTCATCCAACCTGGCCTTGAAGACCTCCAGAAAGGGGGCTTCTACAACTTCCCTGGGCAACCAATCCAGTGCCTTGCTACCCTCATGGTGAAGAATTTCTTCCTCATGTCTAACCTAAATCTACCCTCTTTCAGTCTAAAACCATTACCCCTTTTCCTATCACTGCCTTCTCTGGTGAAAAGCCCCTCCCCAGCTTTCCTGTAGTACCTTCAGGTACTAGAAGGCTGCTATAAGGTTTCCCCAGAGCCTTCTCTTCTCCAGGCTGAATAGCCCCAACTCTCTCAGCCTGTCTTTGTAGCAGAGGTGCTCCAGCTCTCTGATCATCTTTGTGGCCCTTCTCTGGGCCCTCTCCAACAGCTCTATGTATTTCCTATGCTGAGGGCTCCAGAGCTGCACACAGTACTCCAGGTGATGCCTCACCGAAACAGAGTAGAGAGGCAGAATCACCTCCCTTGACCTGCTGGCCATACTTCTTTTGATGCAGTCCTGGATGTGGTTGGCCCTCTGGGTTGTGAGCACATGCTAGGGTTTATGTTGAGCTTCTCCTCTACTACCACTCCCAAATCCTTTTCCTTGGAACTGCTCTCTAGCCATTCTCCCCACAGCCTGTATTTGTGCCTGGAGTTGCACCAACCCAGGTGTAGGACTTTGCACGCGGCCTTGTTGAACTTCATGAGGTTGGCATGGGCCCACCTCTCAAGCTCGTCAAGGTCCTTCTGGATGGCATCCCTTCCCTCTAGGCTGTCAACTACTCCACACAGCTTCATATCATCACAAACTTGCTGAGGATACACTCAATCACACTGTCCATGTTTCCAGCAAAGATGTTAAGCAGCCCTGGTCCCACTACTGACCCTGGAGGAACACCACTCATCACTTGACTCCACTTGGACACTGAACCATTGACCACAACTCTCTGGGTGTGGCCACCCAGCCAATTACTTATCCACTGGGTGATCCATCTGTCAAATCCATGTCTTGTCAGTTTGGAGACCAGGATGTCATGTGGGACAGTGTCAAATGCCTTGCACAAATCCAGGTAGATGATGTCAGTTGCACTGCTACTATCCGCAACCTCTGTAGCCTTGTCATAGAAGGCCACCAAATTGGTCAGTCATGAGTTGCCCTTAGTGAAACCATGTTGGCTGTCACCAATCACCTCCCTATTTTCCATGTGCTTTAGCAGTTTTTTCAGGAGGATCTGTTCCATGATCTTGCCAGGCACAGAGGTGAGACAGAATCACAGAATCATCCTGATTGGAAAAGACCTTGAAGATCATCAAGTCCAACCATAACCTAAATCCACTCACCATAACCTTTATCTACCCATTCAAAGCTTAAATCTTGTCCCTAAGCACCACATCTATATGTCTTTTAAACACTTCCAGGGATGGTGTCTCCACCACCTCCCTGGGCAGCTTGTTCAACCACTCTTTCAGTAAGGAAATACTTTCTAATATCTAAACTAATCCTCCCCTGGCACAACTTCAGGCCATTTCCTCTTGTCCTGTCATTATTCACTGGAGAGAAGAGACCAAGTCCCACGTCCCTACAACCTCCTTTCAGGTAGTTGTAGAGAGCATTGAGGTTTCCTCTCAGCCTCCTCTTCTTTAAACTAAACAACCCCAGTTGCCTCAGCCTCTCCTCATAGGACTTGTCCTTCAGGCCTTTCACCAGCTTCGTAGCTCTTCTCTGGACACGCTCCAGCAACTCGACATCCTTAGTGAGAGGCCCAGAATGAACACAGTATTCAAGGTGTGGCCTCACCAATGCCGAGTGCAGAGGCACAATCACCTCTCTACTCCTCCTGGCCACACTATTCTTGATGCAGGCCAGGATGCTGTTGGCCTTCTTAGCCACCTGGGCACACTGCTGGCTCATGTTAAGTTGGCTTGTCAACCAGAACCCCCAGGTCCTTCTCCACCATGCAGCTTTCCAA
This sequence comes from Hemiprocne comata, assembly GCA_020745705.1. Classification (NCBI taxonomy): domain Eukaryota; kingdom Metazoa; phylum Chordata; class Aves; order Apodiformes; family Apodidae; genus Hemiprocne; species Hemiprocne comata. Next base: position 12,765,171 of record CM036587.1, read on the forward strand.
CCACTCATCCCCAAGCCTGTAGTTTTGCATGGGGTTGTTGTGACTGAAGTGCAGGACCCAGCACTGGGCCTTGTTAGACCTCATACAATTGGCCTCGGCCCATCGATCCAGCCTGTTGAGGTCTCTCTGCAGAGCCTTCCTCCCCTCAAGCAAATTGACACTTCCACCCAGTTTAGTGTCATCTGCAGACTTACTTAGGAAGGACTCAATTCCCTCATCTAGACCATTAATAAAGATATTGAACAAGACTGGACCCAAAACTGAGCCCTGGGGGATGCCACTGGTGACCGGCCACCAGCTGACTGGCCTGTAGTTCCCAAGGTCTTCCTTTTTCCCCTTTTTAAAAATAGGGGCTATGTTACCTTTTTTTCCAATCAGCGGGAACATCACCAGACCTCCATGGCCTCTCAAGTATTTTCTTGAAGTGTGGATGAATTTTATTCTGGGAAATGGTAGTGGGAAGATGTCAAGTAGTGGAAATTATTAACCTGGTTATTAGACTTCATTCTTAATGTTAGAATTTAAATTAAATAGTTCATTGCCTCGATCTTCTTAAAAGAAAGCTGGAAAGAAGGATGAAGGGACCAAAACATAGGACTTGGACATATGCAGAGACCTTATAATTATGTTACTTCAGTGCTACTTACAGTAATTATATCTCTGAAAGCAAAACAGGTCTCATATTTGCAAGAAAGCTAATGGCTGACAATATGCTCTTTGCTTGTATGTATGCTTTTGCATGTTTGCTCTTTCAACAGTACCTTGCCTGTAAAAGAAAACCTATTTAGAAGAGAATGTAGAAGGAAAGTATGCCATGCACATTGAAGAAACAAAAAGAATGCTTGCAGAGCTAATTTTAGGTCTGCTGTTTAAGGCATCGGTGAATCTTCCTAAGTAATACAGTAAATTATGTTGGAGTTTTGGAATGAAAGAATCATCTTCAGAATTCAATCGTAGTAATTTCTTTCATGTCTTTATTTCATCCAGGCATCATTAATATCAACTGTCATGGGAAGTGCAGGACATAATGATGCATACACTTTTTTGTGCTTTCTGAATTGCTATAACCTCTTGGAAGTCTCAATATCTTAAGTTCCTGTACTTCAAACTTTCAGAATAATAATTCTGATGAGAAACATAGAAAGTAATGAATCAGATTAATCACTGGGGTAACTCTACTGACTTTGGGGGAAAGATACCAAAGTAATTTTGGCCCATCCTAATAAAATAGTGGCCCAGGTGTTCCTAGTATGTAATTCAGGAACATTTTCTTAAAGTTCAAACAACTAATAATTTCAGAAGCTTCAATATAAATGCAAGTACAATGACTATTTAATCCCTTTCGAATGCATTTCAGTTTCATTAACTTGAAAGCCCTGATGATATCAGGAGCCTACTTATTATTGGTCCCCAAAGTAGTTTCTTTTGCCAGCTGAGGATGCGGTGTCACTATCTAACACCACCTCATTCACCAGCTCTATTGTTCTGCTTCAGCTTAAGCTTTTCCACTTAATATCATCATGGTATAATTGTGCTATAGGTGACAAATACATTATTCCTTCTTGTTATACTTAACTTCCTGTCTTAATTACCAAACTCATTTTTCCTTCACATTGCTCTTGCTCATTACTCATTTTCAATTATGATACAGATTTCCCCTAGACTTTAATTACTTCTTGCGCTTAGAAGGATAAATTAATTTTCTTATTAACCCTTTGACACCTCATTAAGGTCACTGAATAGGACAACTCTGTTTTCTCATGGCATGTTGTCCAGATTATGCCACTTTGCAGAAGTACTAGGAGCCTTAAAAGGAATTTGCCAGAAATGTTTGTAGTTCTTGCTGATGTGGCGTCAGTATCTGTGTCATATGGTATTTTTTGCTTTCACAGATCTACCATTTTTTCTGAGATTATATCTATCTTTGTGTGACATGGAGGAAATACTGGTTTCTACCATCAGTGCTGTTGGTTTTACTTTGTTCATGGTGTTCACATTCACTTTTTCTATTGAAAATGTTAATAGTGATGGGGGTGATCACAAAGAATCCCACCTGCATAGCTTGGACTAGCCTCTTTTGTAATTTGTAATTTGTAAACCAACAATTTTTTTTTAATTTTTTTTTTTTTTTTTTTAATTGAAACAGTTATTAAACTTGCTCAATGTTTTGAAAGGAAGTTGTGACTTCTGCAATATTTCTGCTGCTCTTTCCTTCCCCCTTTGGCCCTTTCACTTTCCCCACATTTTCTTGTAGGCTATGAGCTCCCTGTGGGTTTTGTGCTCCAGCTTCTGTCTTCTGCTTCCTTGTTTTCCTGAGACCTCTAGCACATCATGGTACTTGTTGATTCACCAAAGGTGCCTGTGGTTCTCTGACACAGAAGTGTCAAAGTAGTTGAGAAAAAATGTTAATCCCCAATGCATAAGAGAACCGTTAAATGGAAACCTTGCAACAGTTAAAATTTTGTTACTTTATTAAGACAACATAAAACTAGAAACAGTAAATAATAGTGTTACAATTGAAGTATCTGGCTGGTTTTGATGCCTAGGGCCAACTGCATGTTTTTCTGCTTATCAGATCTCCACTCACTGGAGACTCTTCAGATCCGCTTTGTGAGAAAGAGCTGTCCCACATACAAGTCACCTATTGGGTCTGTTGAATGCTATTAAGCATCATAAAGATGAAAAATTATTAAAATGAGCAAATTTGGGGCTAGAATGGGATGAAATATGCATGGAAAAATTGATTTATAGATTTTTTTTTCAAAGTGTTCTACAGAAACATTTGACCTCAACAGGGAAAAATATTTTTTACTACTTTTCGTCAAACAAACAGCTGTCATTTCAGAAGAGATGTTCATTTTTCTAGTAGTATTTCTTCCATTGCTTACTAAGAAGATGTATTCAGAATGCTAGGGATAACCACACCTTTTCTGTATTCTCAGAAAAAAATCTTCAGCCTGTTTCCTCTGATGATAGCTATAACCTGACAATTTTACAACCTGAGCAAAACTTTTTTTTTTTTTTTTTTAATAAAAGGTTGAGAATAGGTTTTAAAAAGAAATGTGTGTCCCACCCCACCCCAAGGAATAATTGTAAAAAGGAAGGTTGGAAAGCCTAATCTCATCTTAATTTGAGTCAAAAAAACCATCCAAATTCCTGTTGAATTGAAAGAAATTAATCTAACTCATTACTCTAGTGCACTGAGACTTGCCTTCTTTGTTACCAAAGACAGCAGTGAAAATCCTGGGCAGGTCTTGTTATGACTATGGAATTTGAAAGAAGGCAATACAGAAACAGGTCTATAGAGCTCAGCTCTCTGAAAAACTATTGAGGTGATTAAGTGATGCCTAGACTAGATATAAGGAAGAAATTTTTTACCATGAATGTGATGAATCACTGGAACACATTGCCCAGAGAGGTGGTAGATGCTCCATCCCTAGAAACATTGAAGGTCACGTTGAACATGGCTATGAGCAACCTGATCTAGTTGAAGATGTCCCTGATTATTGTAGTGGAGTTGGACTAGATAACCTTTAGAGGTCTGTTCCAACCCAAACCATTCTATGATTCTATGATTGATTCTATGATGCCAAGCTTACAAGGACACTCAGGAAATGTGTTACTTTATTTTAGATGGTAGGTACAAAGAGTCTGGTGTAAGGGTGCTGGACACATAGCCAATTATTTCCTATCAAAATCTGAACTACAGACAGTAAAAAATATTTCCAAATAACACAACATCTATATGGAAAAACATCTAACTGAGAAATTTCTGTAACAAAATCCAGGATTCAGTCACCGATTCTGTGTTTAAAACAAACATTGAGGGAAAGACTGATCAAGACACAGCTACCAACAGAAGAATGAGATAGCTTGTGTCTTAATATTCTGTTACCTTAATTTCATTATAGACTGAATAAAAGTAGGCAGACTTCAAAAAACAACATTCATCCTCCCACTGGAAAAAACCAAACAAACAAAAAAACCCCAAACAGTCAATGGATGTGTGCCACATGAAATAATGGTTGGTTAAACAGTTTTGTTCAGCAGAATTAGGTTATGACGCATAAAATCATGGAAAGATGTTGGCAGAGGTTTGTATTAAACACACAAATTTTCTCAAGGAGACTGAAGTTTTAGTTCATATTTTCAGTATTGAGCCAGAAAAACGAGAAAAAAGTATCATGAGGTACCACTGATGTTTTCAGATGACATGGGCACAGTCAGGGAAAAGACAAATCAGAATATAATATGGATGGAGGTGAGCTGGAGGACTGCAGTTAAAGGAATGAAATTACCTATGGTAGAACAAAGTGCACTTGTGAACTAATGAAAAGGAAGAGAAGACTATGTTAAAATCACTGTTGCTGTTTCATTGCCCCCTCACCTATATTGTTAACTACTGCCATATTTTGAAAGACACAAAACTTTAAGATCTTTATATCCCAGGTTGTTTTTTCTTGTAGGCTTGAAGCCCAGTTTGCAGTTTGTAAAAGCTGCTTTCATACTACTGATTAACTAAAAACAATAATATAATCCTTTTTAAAACAAATTGTGTGAGACTGATACATTGTCTAGTCCAGAGACCAAAAATCTAATCAAGCTTCTATATAGCATGTATAGCTTTTATTATGTAGATAATCACAGAATGACAGAATCAGAGAATCATCAATCCATTGAATCTCTAGAAAACCCACATTCCTTTGGCATATTAAGTGCAGTCTAAAGGCATGTATGGTGATATTGTCAAATCATAGAATCACAGAATCATAGAATGGTTAGAGTTGGAAAAGACCTTAAAGATCATCGAGTTCCAACTCCCCTGCACAAGCAGGGACACCTCCCACTAGACCAGGTTGCTCAGAGCCCCATCCAACCTGGGCTTGAATGCCCCCAGGGATGGAGACTCCACAACTTCTCTGGGCAGCCTGTTCCAGTGTCTCACTACCCTCACGCTAAAGAATTTCCTTCTGATCTCTAACCTAAATCTCTCCTCCTACTGTTCCAAACCATTACCCCTTGTCCTATCACTGTGTGCTCTTGTAAAAAGCCCCTCCCCAGATTTTCTGTAGGACCCCTTCAGGTACGGGAAGGCCACTATGAGGTCCCCCCGAAGCCTTCTCTTCTTCAGGCTGAACAACCCCAACTCCCTCAGCCTGTCTTCATAAGAGAGGTGCTCCAGCCCTCGGATCATTTTTGTGGTCCTCTTCTGGACATGCTCCAGTAGGTCCACGTCTTTCTTGTGTTAGGGGCTCCAGAGCTGGACGCGTGTGAGAGACGGACTCTATAATGGCCTTTAATCCAGCGACATTCACTGACCATTCCTGGCGATGCGCCCCCCGGCACTCGTGGGGAGAGGACAGAGGTACCAGGCGCATGCGCACAGGCCCACAGACTGCAGCTCCCAGGAGGCACGGCGGGGCCGGAACTGGAAAAAAAAGGGAGGAGCAAGAAGGCGCGCGCTCTGCGAATACTACACGGATCCAGCCGCCGCGGTGAGCGTACCGCTGCGGAGGCTGCCGTGCCGTTACGGCGCTGCTCCCTGTGGTTGTTGGCGTGTGGACGTACCGAGCGGACCGTTTGCCTGGAGTCTCAGGGGACAGGACGTGGATCCCGACCAGGGATTGGCTTCAGCCGTACCCTGGTGGTGAGAATTGCAGACATCTTACTAACATTCCTACAAACATTCCTACATAATATTCACACATACCAGACACTCACTTCTCTTTTCCAATATTCTTCTATTTCCCAAAGGCTCTCTCCAGGCTTTCCCTCTTATCCCTGTCCGGGAACGGGAACAGGGGGGAAGGGGAGAGGTTCTCTTTTGTTTTCTGTGTGTGTTGTTATTGGTATATAGATGTAGTGTTGTATAGCTGTTGGTATATGGATATATAGGTGTGAATATAGATATAGAGATAGACCTTGTGTGTTAGGTGATATTGGACTTGCCAAACCCTCAGTGCCCTTAATAAATCTATTGATTCCTAAGTGTTGTTTGTGAGTGTGACGGGGAGCGGTCCTCAGCCCTCGATTCCCCCGAGGTGGGGGTGTGGGTCGCGGCTTTACCTATCTCTGTCTGTGACAACGCGGTACTCCAGGTGAGGTCTCACCAGGGCAGAGTAGAGGGGCAGAGTCACCTCTCCTGATCTGCTGGCAACACTTCTTTTGATACAGCCCAGGATGCGGTTGGCACCCTGGGCTGCAGTTGCACATTGGTGGCTCATGGTCAGCTTTGGATTTACTAGTACCCCCAGGTCTTTTTCCCAGGGCTGCTCTCTACCATGTCTTCCCCCAGCCTGTGTTGATGTCTCTGGTTGCCCCAGCCCAGGTGCAGGATGCTGCGCTTGGCCTTGTTGAACATGGTGAGGTTCACTTGGGCCCACTTCTCCAGCTTGTCCAGGTCCCTCAGGATGGTATCCCATCCCTCTGGCATATCGACTGCACTGCCCAGCTTGATGTCATCAGGAAACTTGCTGAAGGTGCTTTCAATGCCACTGTCAATATAATTGATGAAGATATTAAACAGCACCAGTCCCAGTACAGACCCCTGAGGGACACCACTTGTCACTGTCCTCCATCTGGACACCGAGCCATTGACCACCATCCCCTGGATCTGACCATCCAGCCACTTGCTAATCCACCGAATAAATACTTTTTCCAAAACCACATTTCCCAAACCTTGCATCCCTATGCTCTTGCAAATGACATTCTGTAATTAGCTGTAGGTACTTTTTGATTAGCACAGGGTTGAACATTCTTCTGTTTATCATTTTTCTTGCACCACTGTGACATCTCTGCTGATTACCCACATTATGGTTAATTTGCAACTGATAATCAGTCCTAGTTTCTTAATAAACTTCTCATTAAGTGAGTGGAGCTGTCACTTTACCTCCATGTTACTCTTCCTAGGTATAATCTGTGACCATTATGCAAAATAAAGGACTGCTGGACGTCACACATGTCATTTGCAATCATGTACAAAAGCTTCAAAATGAGCTTGTTAAATAAATGGCCTTCATAATTCATTACTGTAAAATAGAAAGGTATAACTAATCACCACATTGCCGCTGTGTTGCCAAATTTGGCTTTTCTGAAGAAGAGGCATGCCCAACCAGTACACATTTTAAATGATCATTGCAAAATAGTTTCAAGGAACTCCCTGAACATCTTATGGTTTGTTTGTATCACAGTAAAAACAGCAGTTCATTAGTAAAGAAGCTCAAGCTAAGTCACCCGGAAGACATGTGAATGTTCATTCTGAAAGTGTTGCCTTCAGGAATAAGTGATGCAATTAAGTTTTGATGCCTAACAACTTATCTTGCATTAACTGAGTCAAAGTAAATTTCCAAATTAACATTTTGAGCTGCCAGTGAAAAGGAAGTTATTTAACATAGTCAGAAGACAAATACTTTGTAGCTATTTCTGTTAACTTACAAAGGAATAAAAATATCCATATGGATAACTGCCACATTTTAGGGAATGTGCACTAACAGTTAGGTTACAGTAGCCTGGCAATATATCTTGGACTCCCAATAAAAAAAAAAAAAATAAAAAAAAAAGGCTTTGTTATATCATTTTCCTGAATAGAATCCTCTAGTTTGGCCCTCTGAGCAACTATGTGACTACATTGATTCTCTAACCCTGTCTCGGGTTCTACCAGTTTTGAGAGCTTTGACATTTTGTTCATGAAGAAGGAAAAAATAGCCCATGAGAGCTGGATTGAGATTTGAAGTTAAGACACATTATTTTGAAGGATTTCCTTTTTTTTTTTTTTTTTTTTCTCAGCTGTGTGGGTTTCAGCTTGACAGGGACAGAGTAAGTAATAATAATTGCAGGGTAGGGCATTGAAAGAAAACTAAAGATGAATTCAAGAAGATAAACAAGCCATAAATAATCAAAAAACCTATCTCTTCTTGAAGGGAACCCTGCCTCTGTGCTGACTTTTTTATGTTCTGTACTTTCATAAACCTTCAGCAGTAGCATTACATTATTATTTTCTCCCAAGGAAATATTTGCTGCAGAGTTACTTCTGAAATACACATTAATGCTGTTTATTCATTGTCTTGCTTCCAATAATTATTTTTAAAAAGGTTATAAAAAAATAATCCCTGCTAACCATTCATGAGAGTTGTTTATTCCACATGGTTATGTGGTGCTGTAGCAGCAAGTTGCGGTGTCTTTATCTCAGCTTTGACAAACGGTATCTTTAAGACCTACTTATCCATGGGTTTATGTGAATTTTCCCCCCTTAAATTATCTAGAGAAGCTCATTTCCAGTGTGCTCACATAAATTAAATGCTGCATCTCTGTATCTAACCTAAATTTGTTCTCCTTCTAATGTTTTGCTACTACTTTCACAGAGTTTAAGATTCTTTGCTTTTGAAAAGTTTCTCTCACTTTTTACTGAGTCCATATCTTTCTGATGAAGGTAAAAGTTATCAAACTAAAAAAATAAAATAAAAAAATAGCAAAATAAAAGAGAGAAAGACAAGAGACAAGACAGTAAAGTAGCCAGTATTTGTATAAACTAGTCAGAAGTTATCCCTCTTAAGGTTTATGCTGACTTTAGGGGAATTGTCACAACTCATGTCAGCCAGAAATACAGGTTTATAAATTAGGATATAATGTGTGAGTTGATGACATTCTGTGTTTTTCAGAGACTATAAAACATTCAACATAGAAGTACATTTCAACATCTCTTTGTTTATTTCAGGTATTTTCAAGTGAAGGGACACTAACATTAGTTTTTTGTATGGTATTTTAGGAATAAAACAGCTTTCCTTTATGACTGTCCTCAGTTAATCTTTCTGTTTTACCATTATGTTGCAGCTCATTGGTCATTACAGGTCTGCTTTGCTCTGCTTTAATTTATTTTTTCTGTGCTTTTATAAAATATCCTTTAGGACTGTCTCACCACATGTACATACAAAAAGAAACCTGACTAAGAAGTGATTGTAAAGTATTACAATATTCTATTTCTTTTTACTCTGTAAATTAAAATGTTGAACCTGGGGACAGGGCTCTTGTCTAGTTCCATATGTTCTTTGATTGTGGCTATAAAACGAGCTAACCATTTCCAGAAACCAATTGTTTTTCATTAAGACACAATTGCAAAGATTTTATTGCCTATGAGTGTCTTTCGAAGATATTTTGACTGGATTAAATTTTTAGTTACACACCATCATCAAATTCCTGTCACATTTCAGTGTTATTGATTTGAAACAGAAGTGGAATTTTGATATCATTTACTCTGTGCTACATATTGTGTAATTATTCAGAGGCTTCATTTTCATTTGTGCTTTCCTATTTGTTTTAAATGTTATTACTTGCTTCAATGCTTTTTCATTTTAGTGAATACACTGATAAATATTTCTATCAATTGCAGATGTGATTTTTGCATAAGTAACTAAAATCCTACGACCATAGTTTAGTACAAGATTAGATACCAGAGGAACTAATTAAAAAGTCTATGCATGTATCTGATAACTGAGTTATTGAAAAATGCTTTTAAGAGATTGCTTGAGCTAAAAACAAACCAAACTAAAACAAAACAAAAAAAATTGAAGGTTTTAATTTCACTGGCAGAGCTTTAGATGTCCTCACTGTGGACAAAGTGCTGTCACAGTCACTCTGTGTTACGTGTAATATTCAGTGAAGATGAGTCCCAAGCTGCAGTTTTGTTTTTATTCCCCCAGGGTAGGAACAAGCACATCTCTGTGCAGAACAGGGTAGTGGGAGTGGCAAGGCAGCCCCGCTGCCACAGAGGAAGGGATGTGCCTCAGTCTGCCCAGCTGAGATGAAAAATAAACCACCTCCAAGCTAGGATAATTTTTCTGATATCTTAATGTATTTTGTGTTTGTTTCCTCAATGAGAACTGAATGTTATGTAGGGAATACAACCTAATTCCACAAGCAGACATTCTAGAATCAATAGGAGTATTCTCTGGCAGTCTTCCAACCAGGGCTATGCCTTCCCTCCCAAATTCAGTCACAGAGAAGAGCCATCTGAAAAATTGTGAGAGAATCTTTTCATTAATATCATTGGGTTTTTTTCTCTCCATTTTACAAATGAGAACAAAACTGCAATGAAAATTTTTAGGTTTTCGTTCTATTTCTTATTCTGCTTCTCTTTTTGGGTGCTAAAACAGACAGTGGAAAAAAACAGGAGGGAAAAATACAACCTTACAATTGATAAACAAAATTTTGCAGAAAAATTCTTATTTATGAGTGAAAAATTATTCTATATCCAAAGTTGGAAATTACTTATTTAAATTTTCCCCTATAATGTTCACTTAGGAGCAGAAAAAGCTTTCAGAATAGCTCAAGGTGAAGCTACTTGCAGAAGGAACACAAGGGCCACTTTGTGTCCCATCATACATGGAATTCATATACATTAGAGACCCACTCTGTGACTGTTGCAGTCAGTGCATCTTTTAATGGCCACAAAAGCAGGAATAGGAGGAACCTCCTTACTCAGTTCCCCACAGTTAAGCATTGTTCATTCTTCGAGGAATATGTGCTAGATGATGACCCCTCAGCTAACTGCAGGGAATCACCCAGGTTCTGACTGAAAGGTTTCTGACCGAACCATCACGGAGAAGTTATCAGTTACTACATTCCAAAACGATGACATCTTCAAAGTTTAATGTATACGACCCTTAGGAATCCTCTGGAAGCAGCAGCATAATGCATGAGCTTCCCTTATATATTGTACCTTTTTAATATCATACTTTAGCATATTCTACATCTCAGATATATTAAGATTTTACTAGTTATATAACACATATCAATCCAGAAACAAAGTATTATAGCCTAAATACTTAGTTTTGATGTAGAGGGATTATTTCTAACTCAATAGCTGGCATCAGTACCCTTTGCATTTGTCTTCTCAAAAGGAAGTCTTCACAGCTAGCAAGGAAGAACAGTTTTCTGAACATTGCTTGGTAATGTTTTTCATTTCCTTTGCATATTTTAATGTAATCAACACAGCTTACATCTGTGTAGCAATCAAATTACAAAGTCAATATAATCCAATGAAATGCTGAAGAGCCAAATAATAAAATTCAGATTAATATTAATTGCTGTAGTTTCTGCACCTGCATTGAAAAATAAAAACACAAACAAAACCACTACATAGAACTTCCTCACTATAACTGTATTGTTTTAAGTAAAAAAAAACTCCAACACATAAACCAAACACCAACCTAAATTAAATGAAAGAACCCAAGCAAACCCACTCCCCCAAAACCCAAAACTTCAAATGACCTATTTTCTCCTTATCCAATAAAGGAATTTGTCAAAATACAAATTTAGATATATATTTCTCAGGCATCCCAGTGAACAGATTAATATTTTTTCTTTTCCTTAGCAGCTTTTATTAACTAATTATCCAGCTCACAGATGGAAATACTATCATCATTTCATACAATCACAGATTCCTATAGAACATTTGTGGTTCTAGTTCTGGAACAAGATTAAGATTAACATGTCCATTAATGAAGTGGGCCTCACTGCCAAGAGAATTCTTATTTTCACTTGTTCACACAACCAACAATGAATGCAAAAAATCCAGTGAACAAAAGACAAATTGTTATTTCCAGTCCTCCTCCCCAGAAGTGGCTTTACCCCTCTATTAGAAAGCAGCTGCACACACGATTAATTCAACCCTTGTCATAACTAGGAGGGGTGGGATCTCCAGTACAGAGAGAAATGAACACTCGGGGATAGGGACAGAAACCTAGTGATGCAGATTTATTAGCTAGAAATGGAGAAAATTACTACTGTTAGCAACTCATGCATTTTTAGTTTTCTATCTGCATTCATGTGTCCTCTTTGGTTACATCACATGCCATGCAACATGTGTGTGAAGTTACACACAGTTTTTCAGTGGGAGTTTCAAAGGAATGAGGTGGGAATTAATAGCCAGAGAGGTGACACATTTCTGAAAGTGATAATAAAAAGACAGAAATATAAAATTGCTGGACTAAAATAATTGGACTGGTTTCTGTAGGTTTTTTAACCTAAGTACAAACTGACCTCTTTTTCCCACTTTCAGTTGTCTTCCCTTCATACAAAACACAAAAATAAACACCTAATTTTTTGTACATTGTGCTTAAACAGTTTACTTCCTAAGGCAGATGGAATTTTAATATCAAACCAAAATTTAAAAGTCACCCATGTTGATGACAAGTGTAGTTGTCACTATTAAGTATGTTTCTTTCAGAGGAAGGAGACAGCAAATGTAATTAACCCATAATTGGATAGAAATTGCTGCTTAGCCAGACAGAAATGTGAGATGTAGGAACAGGACTTTGCTTCTGTAGCAATAGCTTCTGCTGGTCATTTAGGGCTCCCTTTGAACTAAAAGAAATGGCTACACGTATAATTACATCCTCTCTCATTTAATTACCATTGGAATTCAGGCAAAATGGTAACAAGTAATTGGGAAGTTATCAATTACTACCTTTGCCCACTTGTGACCAGCGAAGTCTCACAGATAACTCTAAATTTTTGTAGTTAGTATTAAAAATTGACTGAACTATGTGTGGCCAGCACCAGTGAGCTTCATAATAATGTGTAAAGTGTTAAAGTGCAAAATTAATTTGTAGATTGAATCTCCACATCAGCCAGAAGTGTCAGTAGTTAAGTGGTAAAACAGATCTATTTGCTTCCGTTACAGGTCAACTTTCTCAATTACAGAAAGTACGAATGATGGTTGTTTCTTTCCACAGAATGATTTTAAAAGTGAGGAGAAACTTAATGATCAAAGCAGAATTTGATTTTTTTTTTGTTTTCAATGGAAAGACTTGCCTTTTGACATTGCCACTTCAGTTTGAGTATAACCCTATTCAGTATGAGACAGAAACAAGGGTTTGTGACTATGAAAACTTGAAATAAACAGAACCTAAATGTGCCGGGCAAATTCCAACTTACTTTCAGTGGGCAGGACTTCCAGTGCCAGCCAGTACAATAATTCCTAAGACACAGAGGTACTTTCTCTTTGTGGCTGAGGGCCTTCCAAACCACATCTCTCATTTCCTTACAGGGTTACAGGGGAGCACAGCATGAGGGAGTTCACCATCCCTTATGTTATGGTTTTTCAGTTCTATCATTTTCATCTGGACAGAGGAAAGGAAGTGTAAGGAGTAAGAGTGCTGGGTTCTGACGTATGCAAAAAAATCCATGAATGCATCTTACATGTGTTAGTAATGCAAGAGAGGCCTTTCATAATGATATAGAGGCCTTGGAAATAACATTAAAAAAATAAGTTTATCCACCAGATGTGAGCCAAATGTCAAGTAAGATGTGCAACCTGAGGGCAGAAAAAGCTGCCTACAAAGTTTATCAGCTTCAGGATGAAGTTGCATCTCAGTCTAGACCCTCAGCATCATGGCCATGGAGTTAAGCACCCAAGATCTCCCACAGATGTCAGGCTATTTCAGACCACTGCATCATTAGCTGCTTCACAATTCCAGTATTTACAGAAAAAGACAGGAGGCCAGTGGCACCATTACTCACACACGTATTGGAGTGCCTGCCAGACTGTGGACAGTCATGAGGTTCGATAGAGGGTAGTCAGTAAAGACTTATGCAAAATTGCATATGAGAATTTTACTCTTATTATTTAGGATTATTATTATTATTGGATACTATTATTACACCTTTAAACAAACAAAAAACAAACAAACAAACAAAAGCCCTCCTTCCTATATTAATATAAAAAGAAAAATATTGATCCTTTGGGGCTAGTATAAAGAAAAATAAATTCTAGTACTCAATGGAGGATTGAATGCAAGATTTTATGTCCCCAGACCTAGTAATTTAGTAATTTTAAATTTATTAATGTAAACAATTCTGTTGACTTTGTATGCGTATATGGATGTGAATAAACTTGTCATAATTATACAATGTGAAAAATATAATACTCGTTTCCTTCTATTTAAAATGAGTCTCTTTGAATCTCTGACAATATTGACACTCTTTAGAAGACAAAATGCACCATTTTTATTACACTTCAAGAAAAGTTAAACCATTTATTCTGTTGCAGATACAAATGGACAACTTGGCTACAGATGTTATTACTGCAAGTGCTCTTTGTACCCTTGTGACACAGTAGACACATATTGCCTTTGCTGAGTAAACTGTGCCTTTGTGTTAAACTAAAAACACAGGTTCCATAACTTGCCAGGTTTTGTTTGGATTGATCTTGATCTACCTTTTTAGTTAGTCTAGATGCAATAATCTGACAGCCCGATGACTATTACCTATTTTGGTTCAGCTTTTCCTTAGCTTTGTACAACTTTTTGTAGTATAACACATACTGTTTTACACAACACCTGTAGCTAATAGAAAGTAAAAACAAGTGCTTGTTCTGTACAATACAAAGTGCCCAGAGCCCTGGAAAAACATACTGACCCCCAAATGACTGCAGCCCTGGCAGTTTGGTCACATCAGCACTAGCAGCAACAGCAATTATCCAACATACATGAAATGCAACTTATACTGTAAATTCCAATGTAACCTTGCAGACCACTGACAAAGGAGAAGGTAAAGAGGTTGCCTTGTGCTTTGCTTATCTGACCCTTGCTTTGCTGATTCAGCCTTCTCCCTTATCACTGTGGAATTCTCCAGTGATCAGGACTGCTGTCTGGATCTGATCAGAGTTGCTGGACATACTTTGCTCCTCTTGCCTGTGCACTGTGTGACAGCATCCCTGGTCGGCACTGCCCTGCTGTCACCTCTACCCTGGCATGTCATCCCTTGTGGAGCAGCCCAGTATTGTTTCTTCCTGAGAAAAACGACATCAAACACCTGCTCTTGTGGCCTGTGGATGTATAAATCAATTTGAACAAATGTAGTTGTTCCTGTACAAGCAGTTGGCGCTTTATCCTGGGCATATAAAGCTCAAAGGAACTACATTTAAGAGCAAAATGGTTTATACTCTGTTATCATTCCTGGTTAAACTGCTGATCAAAATCGTTTTTAAATAATCTTTCTTACTGGCCTGAAATGTAAGGACAATAATTCCTATCTCCTACATAATGCTTTTGGTTTTAAAACTATTATAATAAATGTAATAACTGAAACTACTCCTCCAGGTACCCTTGTAAAGTAGCCATTAGTAAACCTTTGTATTTCTACTGTGTCTGACAGCTGATGTTCTTGAAGTATTTTATGTATTTGATGGATAAAGCCTCACACAGTGTCTGTGTGTCCAGCCTTACAGGGCGAAGTGAGTTTTAGAGCACTGATGATCTTAGAAAAAATAACAGTCTTCTTTGCATGGAAGAGGTCCTTGAGGTCTTAGAGAACTGTAAATGTCGGGAGTCCCCATGCAGCAGGATGTTAACATGTGAAAACCCCACATTTTCCCTCTTCCTGGCTGTGATTTTGTCACCAACCTGATACTGGGCAAGATTCTCCAGCTCTTGTAGTATTTCCCCTTATAATAAATAATGTAATGCATGTAGACTTCTGGCACGTATTGAAACACCTTTGATTAACACCAGTTTAAGAAATGCTTAAGTCAAAAATGCTGTATGACATACACTTCCTGATTCAGAAAGGCAAAATACAACTGTGATAACCAATTTGCAGGGAATATTGTTCTACTCAGAAGCAAATACAGAACACACAGAACATCTCTGAAACTGAAAACACAGCTGGCAACATGAAACCTGGGAATGTGCCAGAAATCCACCCTTCTCCCATAAAACAATAAAGCACTTGTGTGGGTGTGAGACATTATAATAGACCAAACCACAACCTACTGAGTTTCCTGGGAGATATTGTGCACCATGGTTATGAACCACGGTCCGTGCTCATAATGTAGCAAGCCCACAGATTGTTTTGCTTGTGCAAAACAATTCTAAACACGAACAACAGAAGAAAGCTATAAAACCCTTTTCCATGCAGTTAAATTCTTTAGGGCAGTTTAACCAAACCATTTGAAACTTCCCAGGCTTGACACATTGCTGACATGGTACAACATGCCTCATTACACCGTGACACTGTGTCAGCAGCACAGATTGCCACCAGCTCTCTCCCTCACTTTGCAAGTACAGCACTGCAGCTCAGTGATATTGTTTACTTTCTGGGAACTGAGAAAGAAACAGAAAGCAAAGTCACCAGGTGCATTGGAAGGGATGGTTTTTGCCTCTGCTAGGTGACACAGTAGAAAAGGTTTCATTTTTAAGCAGATGTCCCCAGGTTGCATGTTCCTCTAAACAGCTCCAGTTTCAGAAATAAAACAGGTCCTGGTTCACCCTTCTAGGGTTACAGAACCAGGATAGAAGCAGAACAAGATAATCAATGCATAGGTAGGAGGAGAGATATGAAGCCCACTCTTCAGTTACATCCAGTTACATCCATGTGCCTAAGGCCAGACTGCCTCTCAAGTCCATTTTCTTGAATTTATAAATGACAAGGGAGAAAGGAAGCTGGCAACTTCTAGACCTCAAACTTTGGCTCATGTTTTTTTTTTTCAATATTTTTTGCATATTCCTACCTACCTGGGAGCCTTTTGAGCACTAGTTATTTTGGAGAGTCTGGGAAGCAGCTGGAGGTTTATCTCTAACTGCTCCATTCCTCTTTCAGAACAGGTGGCCAGAGGAGGGGATGCCACGGGTGACACTGGGAAGGCACATGTGATGCTATGAATAATTGCAGCAGCTGGGATGTTCCTCCTGCTTACGTCTGAGAACAGGGAGATGTGGCATTTTTGGGAGCTCACCCACCATGTACTGATTAAGGAAGACACTAATTACAATTATGTGAATAATCAGCAAATCTGCATTTTAAATAAAGCATGAGAAAAAATGAAGTTATAATTACTCTAGCAAGAGCCATCAGTTGATAGTACTGCTGAGAGCCCTTGTTCTCTGAGGACCCAGTTAGCAAAGCTTGAGCTAGGGCCGGTTTTAGTTATTTGAGGTTTCCCATCTGACACAGTGGCACCAATTAGACACTTGAAGCTCAGAAGGTGCTTGAGCAACCTGCTGAGAAGGGCTTTGAATCACCAGTCCCTCTGGTTAACAACTGGGATGTGACCCAGCTACAACAATCTGAAAGCCCTTTGATGGCCTGAAGTCTGGGAAATGAATTCCTCTGATGTCTAACCTCACAACGGGCCATGTCTGCTTTCTGTGTACAGAAAAGCCCTCCAACACTGGCAGAGGCCTCCCAGAGTACCTAACCATGGAAGCAAGCAGATGTATACAGTTGGTAAGAGATTCACTTATCAAAGTCTATTCACATTAGCAAGAACATATATGGAAAATAATGGCACACATATATGTACCGAGGTTCCTTCAGCTGTTTTGAGTGCAGTTTCAACCAAAGTCAGAGCAGTCTCAAGGACCTTTAGGTGTCATCTTTGCACTTGGCTTCTTTTTCTAGTGCTGAATCCCTCTTACACTGCACTGTAAGTATATTGTCTCCTAGCTTTGCCTCCTGCAAAATCTCTGTTTCTTTCTACTGCCAAATTTTCTGGTGTCTTTTTGAGCCTCAATGGGCCATTTCTTCCTTCTCCCTGCCAAGACAGAGCTTTAACACCTATGTCTTTTTTCTTCACTTGAAATATTTTCCATTCCCAAAGCCAAAAATCAACATACACCTGCTGTTAGTATCAGCAGGCCTGATACATACGAGCATAGAACAGAAAATGTGTACCCAAGGACTGAAATTTCTCCAGCAATTTCATTCTGCTATCACTAGTTGTTGAATGGTATAAATTCATTAATTTAATTCTACGTCATGGAAAAGAAAGTCTCAATGACTTAAGGCAGTCTAAGAAATCTGTTCTTAATGATGTTGGAAATACTGTAAATGCATGAATTAAGAAATAGCTCTACACTTTAAAGAAAGCTTTTTATTTTATTAGCTTGAGGCGCTAGAATGCACAAAAAATGTAGTGAAGGTACTCCCCCACCTCCTTTTTTTGTCATGAGGACATGACATAACTACATATCTACTTCTAGCATACATTTATCTCTTCTTCCTGTCAAGTCTTTAAAAGAATGCTTGACCTAAATGTAAAAAACGTAACTATAATTCGTAACTGAAAGGCCAAATAGGAGTTGTATTTCTAAGATGGTTTATCTTAACTTTTTGTATCAAGAATGAAAAGGACAAAACCAACGTGTTAAAATCAGAAAGATGAAAGAAAATTCAGATGAGAAACTAAAGGTGAAAGAATCCAATTTGATTCATTGGTTCAGATGTACTGCTACACTGGAGGTCAGTGCCTGAATACTCTGAGAAATATTTAGAGGCTGAAGTGGCTGCCTGCTAATAATTACCGTATAGCATTAGTGCATAACCTTTTGCTGAAAAAAAAAAAACAAAAATAAAAAAGAAGTTTTGTATATGTATGTGTATTCATGCCAATTTCTGCATCCAGTGTGCATCTTAACCGAAGGCACTGCTGGAATGGAGGAGAAGAGTGCAAATTTGAATTGCAAACAATGTTCCAGATGACCACGCTGATGACTGTTAACAATCCCGGTGTCCATTACCCACAGACAAAGAGGTAATGGCTGATTGCAGATTCAACAGCCCTGTCACTACATGCCTTGTTAAGCAGGTTTTCCCATAGTTGTGATCTACTCACCATTACATTTTCCCACTTCCTCACCAAACATATTCTGATGGATCTGTTCAGCTCATTTCTGTTTTGCAAGCTGAAATGTCTTAGAATTTATAGCCCTGTTGCTTTGCTGCTAAAAATGGAGTTCATCCCTTGCCACATCACTCACACTAGAACTACTTTCAGTTCCTCCTTCCTTCTCCTTTCTATGACGCTGTCCTTTTCATATTCTCAAAATATTGTTGCATCTTTTAATATAATTTTTGTAATATAAGTATATTATGTGTCCATTCTGATTTGGTCGTCTTTTATGGCAGCAATACCTGCATTCAGTCAGATTGCTGGCACATCTACAGGTATTTAATAACTTCATTGTATTTCCTGGGAGTCACAGATCCAGGAATTTGTTCCAATTAACCAATATGCAATGCATACTATTATTATATAATTTATTGTATATCCAGGTTTTTCATCAATATATAAAATATTTTACATGATCAAATAAAAGCAACTTAAAAATGATGGTTTGCCTGTAGAGTCAATATTTGTCAGATTTCTAGAGTGTGTCCAAAAATAAAATATACACAAAGAAGATATTTGTTTTACTTCTGTGGTAGTTATTGAAATAATATGGTCTATATGTCAGTCAAGCGAGTTAAGAAGAATTTGAACATTGAAGATTAAACCATTCTCCAATGTTAAATTAATGTAGTGTACACAAGCCTCTCATTATAAATATCACTCTTAAAAAAAAACAAAAAATAAACCAAACAAACAAAATCCCCAAAACCCCCAAAAAAAAACCAAAAAACAAACCACCAAGCACCCATCACTCCCCCCAGTTTTGCAACAAACTACTGAAAATAGTTAGGATTTTTTTATTATAATTTGTTTATGTTTTTTTTTGTTGTTTGTGGGGTTTTTTGTGTGCCTGTGTGTGTGCATGTGAGGGAGGGTGGGTGGGGTTTATTTTGGTGTTGTCTTTTTCCATAAAGAAAGTGGCCCAATAAAGTTAAAACTAGTTTAAAACTGCTGGAATCCAAATGTGAAGTGGGCTGATCTGCTATGCACCACTGAATGAAACACTTTTTCATTATTTCTACTTTGCCCAACATGTTTTTAGATGTGTTATTTACATTTATGGCCAAAGACTTAAGTCATCACACATTTTAACTTACACTTCCATGAATTAACTTCATTCCAAACTTCAGCAGGTATTGGAGAAAGATGTTCTGATTTTAAAAGTAAGGTTTAAAATGGTAATAAGACTTCAAACAAATCTGGCACACTTTGAAATAAAGAAAAATATTTCATGTTGCCATGTTTATCAATTCTGTAGAAAATGAAAAATTACAACTTCGAAGGCCTTTCATGCTGTACAGAAGTAAATTCTAATATCTAGAAAGGTTTTTAAGATACTTTCAACTGCACAGTTTCAAGATAAACATCCTCTGGGAACACATCTACATTTCTTTGTGTTCACAGTTGGCAAAATGAACCATATCCTGTAATTCTGAAGCTCTTTGAGGAAAGGTAATTGAAAGCTTTTGTCACTCAGTCTGCAAAATCAGATTAAGACCTATCTATGGCTTAATTTGCAATATTATGAGAAAATAAGGTGGACAAATAGCTAGAAGCAAATCTGTGCTTTTTAAATGCAGACTAAATAGTATCTCTCAAACTTACCATCAGATTTAGCATTTACAAATGATAAGACATTTTCAAATTTCAGAGCAATTTATTCCAATCCGTTCTTATTTTCAAAATATTGTTAACAATATTTCTCTTTTCTCTAAAAATATTCAAGGAGAGAAAAATGAATTATTCCTACTTCAGCTGTGCATAAACTGATAACTATGTGGACTATTTGTTGCTATGTGTATCATACAGGGCATTGGCAAACACAGAAAAAATGTTTTTTTCAGAAAATACTTCAATTTAATTTTAATTGATGGCTAGCTTGCTAAATTTTGCTCTGCAATGGTTTGATTCATTCAGTCTTTCCTTTACATATCATAGAAATAAATGAAATAAGGAATGTTCCACAGATTAGAGGAGAAACATGCACTATAGTGACAAATCAAAATCCTTTCAGTAAGGGACAAGGGATTGCCCTTTATGTTACATGTCATCAGATCAGCTCATATCTTCCTGTAGAGAATTTGTTTGGACTGAAAGTGTCACCTCTTTTCTTACACAGATGATTATTCCATGATAGAGCTCCAGATAGAGAAGAGAAGAAAAGACTTTTCATTTCAACAAGATTATTTAAAATATCTGTATGTTTCTATAATAACTGATGCTATCAAAATTCATTGTTTGCCTCTGTCATGGTTTGACTCAGGATCAGCAATTAAACAAAAGACAGTAATGCTCTCTGTTCTCTCCCCCTCCCACCCAGGTAGGGAAAGGAGAGGAAGAATAAGGAGAAAGACATCTGGATTGAAAACTAAACTCAACAGCTTTAATTAAATACTAATGAGAAGAGAAAATATGTACAAATATATACAAATACAAGCAGGAATATGCAAAATCCCTATCGCCTCCCCCCACCCCAGCAACTCCCAGGGCATCTCCTGAGCTGTGAGCAGTTCTGAAATGTCCCGGGGCGCTGCTGGAGAGAGCGGCAGAGCAGACAGGAGCTGAGGGCAGAGTCATGAGGGTCAGGAACACACGGGCCTGGGGATCAATGGTGATGGATAGACTGGCCATGGATAGAAGAAGAAAGAAAAGAAAGAGGCTTGACTTCCATGATCACTGAATTCATACCGAGAGGAATGTATATATGGCATGGAATAAGCTCTTTGGCCAATTTGGCCATCTGTCTAGTCCACTCCTCCCTATGGGAGGGTTGTAGCTTCCTTTAGTGTCCAAAGCAGAAGATTCAACAAATGGAACAAAGTGTCCTTGGTTTTTCAGCAGTAACTATAAATATTTAAGTGTTATCAATCTGTCAGCTGGAAAACTTGCTGCTACTTTCAGCAAGTGTGCTGCTTAAAAAAGAGTTCAGTGGAGGAAAAAAATGAAACCAGTAAAAAGAAAATTGGTTTCATCCTGGCTCAAACTAGGACAGCCTCTTTTACTGAAGTTCAGCATCTAAATAATAGAGATAAAATATACAAACAGTATGCAGTACACTGCAAAATACTTGTAACAGCTACTCTGTTCTCATCCAAATTAAGTGTTCCACGTTGGCATGGGATATTACATATCACAGTTCAAGACTTAAGTAGGTGAAAATGGTGGAAAGGAGAAGCATGGAATTATAATATTACAAAAATAAGGTCAGATATCTTTTTAGTGTATTATTGATTGGGGTAAAACACTGTTAATTTTAGGTCAAAGTATTTAGATGTTCAATAATTTCACAGAATCTTGGAATCTTTTACAGAAAAAAAAAGTTACGTGAAAGGAAAAAACAAAAAAATTTATTTTAACAAGAAATTATATACTATCCCAAATATTTCCTAGTTATCATTAAAAAATATCCTATCATAATTAAAAGAAACTCAGTCATTAAAAGATGAAGGGCATACACAAGGGGAAAAAAAAAAAAAAATGATATTTTGGTCAGACCAGCTGTAACCAAAGTATTCAAGGTGGATTTTAAAGTCACAGATAAAACTATGCACACACACACACAAAACCCAGTCTGCACACACACACCAATCTTAGTCTCCATTAGATTTGAAAATTTTGCCAAAACCACATTTTCTATGAATTGCCATTTTACCATTCAAATTCTATGACTTCATTTTGGTGTATAGCACTTGCCTGACTCTGAGATCAGGGATCCACCTAACTTGCAATTGTATGGCATAAATAATAATCCTAGTCCAATCATTAGTTGAGTTTTTATATGCAAAGAAAATACATTTTCAGCATTTGGTCACCTATTTTAAGATAAGGTGAATTATACCTGCTTTTCTCCATGGATTAAAAGCAGTGTCTGGATAACTGGATCAGATGCCAACACCTCTGCTCCCTTAGGTTCATATTCTGCTTGCACGAAACACTTCAAGACATTGCAATACTTCCCACTGGGACACAGTAGAGAGTGTGTATGTATGTGAAAAAAGTACTAGAACAGCTTGGTTAAAGCAGAGAGGCAAATCACATAAAAACTAATTTTGGCTTTTAAATCACACACTAATGCATACCAGAGCATATAAAGAAAGGACAGCAGCAGTACTGACTGTAGCTAACCCTGACCTGAGGTATTAAGTCCTTTTTGGTTACATCAGATCTGAATATAACACAAGCATATCATGATGATAAAAAGTCCCATGGTATAACTCAGGCAATCCAGACAAAGGTAAATGACGGCTGGATGTGTTTTCTTTTTCAGTAAGAGGAAGTACCTAACTCCAACTAAAGGTGGTGACCTGTAGTAGGCACTCAAGTAGTAGACCAATTAAAGTAATTTCTCCTTAGGGTTACTTACTACTTGCTTTAGTACATACACCAGTCTGACATACAAGCAAACACAGCTGAAAGTCACTAGGGACTGTTTTCTTAGAAGCAATAATCAACCTGAGCATTACAAACATGCTGTAGGCTAAACAAGTTGGCCTACAGCACTACAAGCATTGCTCTGCTTTGAAAATCCTAATAATCATTGCCAATGTATCTATGTCACAGAAACAAAACAGAAGAAGGGTATGATGAAGACAAGCTGAGCATGTAAAGAATCATTTGGGAGATGAGAACGAGCAGCCCCTTCTGTATAGCACATAGTGAATTCTGTTTTCAAGCCAGATGTTTTACTGACAACACCTTCAGATGTTGCATGAATATTTCAGTGCAAAATGAGCCTTAGCTACAAATTAATGAGTTCTTTTTTCAGAGCCACTTAGGTATGCTCTTACAGCTAGTAACATTCTCCCTTCCAGACACTGCTATTTTATGTAGATAATATAGGATGCTTTATTCAGCCCAGGAAAAATATCTCTTAAATAATTCTAAATTATTTAAATGCATAGAAATATATGTAAACATTTGTAACAAAGTCCATATTGTGTCTTTTTCTCTACTGTTACTTACATTTCTGTATTCTTTTGAAGGAAAATCAAATGTCATTGCCTTTAAACGTGACCTTTTGTCAGTGAACTGAAACAAATCTAGTTGCTGTGATGTGATCACCAAGAAACAAGTGTAATAAAAAGGTCCTTGTTGAACTAAGTCTAAGCCAGTGCAAATTCACCTCTTTTTCCCACTGTAAGATACCAAAAATGTTATTCAAGAACCTGTCCCTCTCAGACCTGACACTAACTGTTCAGGCTTTACCTGTGCAGGACTGACAGGAAGCTGTTATTATAGTTGTTGTTCTTGTTACAGATGAACTTTGGACAGAAAACATGGGACAAAATTCCCAATTTCTATCACATATTGAGATATATGGTATTGGAGCTTTTCGAAGTCCTGTCATTTCCTCACAATATAATGTTATGTTGTTGCTTCTCCCTGTCTAACCTTCCACATTACAATTTTGTCTTTGCTGTTCAAATCCTGGCTAATTAGAGGATTTCCCTTTCTTGTGACACCAGATTCCTATGTCTAGCTTGTAATTACAATGGCTGTGTAGTGTTCTACTAAACATGGATTTTTGCTTCTTAGATTTGTGGGTTAATTGGTAATATCTGCATTCAACTTTTTTTTTTTTTTTCAAGATGTTTTACATTACAGTGGTTAACCAAAAATTTGGGATAGCCAGAATTAAATGTTTGTCAGCTTCTTATCTCTTCAGTCAATTTCTGTGAAGATCTTGTATTTGTTGTTCTTGGTTATGTTGTGAAAAGCAAACAACAAGAAAGTACATGCCATAAAATGTACTTATCTTTTAAGAGAATATATCTTCTAATATACTCATGGCTCTTTAAGCTTCAGGCTAATCAAATCAATTAGGTGCATTGTGGGTTTTTTTTAATTGTTTTATTTATGCTACACTTCTGTTTGTATCATATTACTGAGTTTTTCTCTCCATCTATTACATCTATACATTATAATAATTATATGTAAATTAAGACACACACATGGATACAATCTTGAAAACTGATGTTATAGGAAAAATCAAATAAAACTTCAAGAGTGGGCACCACAGTACTGAATAAACACACAGGAAGACATGATTTATCTTTCAAGGTGCAGGTCTTATTTTGAATTGGGAAGCCTTTATTGTAATCTGAATGGTTTGCAATCTGTTATGAATAGGTTTTCTTTCTCACTGCCATAGTCCCTATCTTTGAAATGAGATAGTTTTCCTTAATTGTATCTCCCAGACCTGTTTCACACAAGTTCTTTGGGATGGGATATACTCTTCCTATGGCAAGCATCATTCCATAGGGCCTAGTATAATGTAGCCTAGTACAATGCAGTATAGGTAGTCTCATTTTATCACGTATAATGAGCTTGAAATTCACCTTTCACTAACTGCTTCTTCAAGTTTAAGAAGCTGAACAATTTTATTAATAATGGAAAACTTTGAAAAAGGTATAATACAATAGATAATGTATGTCTAGATATTTTCTATGAGACAATTTGCTCATTATGTACAAGATGTTTTGAAAAAATGACATTGCTAAATAGGAAGTTCCTCACAAGGCTAAATCTTTACTGGTGATTGAAAAGGCACAGAGTTGCCTGGCTGGAGATAGCTGGGGTTGTAATTCACCTACAGAAAGGTCAGGTGTTATACACGTAACTCAAAACATGACTGCAAGAGGCTCAGAAATTACAACAATAGACTTGGAATAAACTAAAACAGAACTTGGAAAATATATGCTTTAGATACTGAATGGATTTTCAGTGGTATTTGAATTGTTGATTTTATTTACTTTAAAGGAGGAGAATAAAATTATTCAGATGAAAGAAATATATCTGCTGACTAGATTCCGCTTTGTACTACGTACAGAAATACTACATCATTTCAGTTAAAACTTGTTTTTCTGTGCCTTTCACTGTGATTGAGTTATTGTTTTGTTTTGTTTCATTTTTAATCTAACAGTTGTTCTTTCTAATATCTTCATAATCTATGAATTTTGGTGCAAGAGATTTCTACTGACTTGGAGAACTCAGATGTTTCAGTTCAACCAAAGACAAAACTAAATAACGGTTTTTAGGCACCCACAATAATGTTACAAGGCTTTGCACAATCATTACTTTTCTGACAACTCCCTAACAACCTTTAATCATAGAGTGTGTTCCTTTGGTCTATTAGGAGGAAATTTAGTGCTTGAAACTGAAGACAATCAACATTTTAAGGAAGAGTTACTCTTTGGCATACCAAACTACAAGCCTCTTTGAGCAAGCTACCCGTGTTTCTGAACATCTAAGTTAGGAACAGTCAAAAGGATCATGACTTGAAGACACTATGTGAAACAGGAACAAACCCAAGGCACTATGAAGTGTAAATTAACTTTGAATTTCATCATATAAATTTTAAATCTATGGAACCAATGATGCCTGCAAAGAGAGTAGAAATATAAACAGGGCAGAGAAAAATGAACAGGGGAACTCAGTACTGCCTGGAAGAAGGAGTAAGGGTGATGGAGATATAAAGCCCACACACTGAAGGCCATGCAACTAAGAAATATAGTATATTTAATATATTTAAAATTATTCTGAAAGAAGGAACACTATATCTGCTTTTCCACAACCTGAGCAACATGAAACAGCAAAATACATTTCCTTTATGTGCTTGTTTTCCTTTTGTCCTTGAAGTGGATATAGTATGGATATGATTTTCATACAACAAATTCTCTTCCTTTAATTGAACACAAATTAACATCTCCATTTGAGGATGCCATCCATGGAAAGATTTGCTTCTCTGGAGTGACAGTAAGGAGACATAGCTAGAACTAGTTAAAACCCAGCAGTCTAACATATATATGCTTGTGTGGTGTTTGTGTATACATATATATACACACATATATATACACATATATGTACACATATTTATATACACGCATATATTTATATGCATTTGTGGGTGTATATATATATATAAAAATCAGATTTCCAAGGGTAACTGTTGTTATTCAGGGCATTTTACTTACAAGCAAAATATTAAATTAGATTAGCTTACAGAACCCATAAACATGTTATGTCAGAGTATCATAAGAAAGGTAATAGAAGTAATAACAAATAGAATTTAGAATCACAATTTAATTAGTCATATGAACAGTTTAACACAAAAATACTGACAAAGCAGAACTAACAGTGTAATGAAGCTGCTTAAAGGTGTAGATAGGAGTCATCCTTGCAATATAAATGCAGTATTTAATAAGAATTTTTACTTAAAATATTTATTTCACTAAATCACTGTAACGAGAGAAAGGCCAAACGAGAAGTTTGCCCTGCTTGACTTTACCTAGGGGAACAAAGACCATTTTTCTAAATATATTATTCTTACTATGAAAAAAATATGCAATTTGTGGATAAAGTTACTCATATATTTCTTAGAATATCTTAGAATAGATGGATTGCTGGCCTGAGGCTCATTGTATGAGGTTCAACAAGGCGAAGTGTTGGGTCTTGAACTTAGGTAACGAAAACCCCACACAACATTATAGGCTTGGGGCAGAGTGGCTGGAAAGCTGTCCAGAGGGAAAGGACCTGGAGCTGTAAACAGTATTCCAGGTGTGGTCTCACCAGAGCTGAGTAGAGGGGCAGAATCACCTCCCTTGACCTGTGTTCAACACTGCTGAGGCAGAACCTTGAATTCTGTGTTCAGTTTTGGGCCTCTCACTAAACAAAAGACATTGAGGTGCTGGACTGTGTCCAGAAAAGGCTAATGAAGCTAGTGAAGGGTCTGGAGAACAGGTCTTATGAGGAGTGTCTGAAGGCTTAGGGGAGACCTTTGCACTCTCTACAACCACCTAAAAGGAGGTTGTAGTGAGATGGATGTTGGTCTCTCCTCCCTAGTAACAAGCAACAGGACAAGAGGAAATAGTCTCAAGTTGCACCAAGGGGGGTTTAGATTGAATATTAGGAGAAACACCTTCACTGAAAGGGTTGTCAAACACTGGAACATGTTGCCCAGGGAGGTGGTTGAATCACCATCCCTGGAGGCATTTAAAATATGTCTAGATGTGGTGCTTAGGAACATGGTTTAGCACTGGACTCCGTGGAGTTAGGTTAGTGGCTTGACCCAATGATCTTAAAGATCTTTTCCAACTAGCATTATTCTGTGATTCTGTGATTCTGTGATATGTAGTTCACATCAAGAGAAGTAGTTAAGAGGAGAGGTCTCAGGTTGGCATCAGCTGTATAATTCCTTATTTTTATTTGCATGGTAATAATTATTAACTTGTGTAATAATTTAACTGTTTCCAAAGTAGCCATCTGGCAACTATATTTTCTGTCAAAAATTGTTGAAAATTGACTAACCTAGTCAATGTCTAAGCAAAATTCAGCAAACATTTCACTGAAGCATTCAGTTCTTACAAAGAAACCGAAAGCGAAGACACAGCATTTTATAAAACAGCAATTGTGAAGTCCTTGAAGCACTCACATATATAATGGTCAATTAGATTAAATATAAATTAATTAATTCATATTCTAAATATTTCCTGAAGCAGCTATATTTTGGTACCACACAGGATGGTGTAACACAAGGAAGCTGTTTCATTAATTATTATAATTGAGTTTCTATGTAATAGTGATTATCATATAACTAAATTCAACACCTCAGTAAAGGAAACATAAGAAACAAACACTGTCAATAAAAAGTGAAGATAGGATGAGAGTGTGTGGCCTCAAGTTGCACCAGAGGAGCTTTAGTTTGGCTATTAGGAAACACTTCCTTACAGAAAGAGTGATTAGACATTGGAATGTCCAGGGAGGTGGTGGAGTCACCAACCCTGGAGGTGTTTAAGACTAGATGTGGCACTTAGTGCCATGGTCTACCTGATGTGGTGGTGTTAGGTCATAGGCTGGATTTGATGATCTCAGACGTCTTTTTCAGCCTCAATAATTCTGTGATTCTGCAATTAAAATAAGACAAAGAAAAAAAAAAATCTAGCCAAAGAAAAAACTTATAAAAACCAGTGACACTATCTTTTGAATGTACCTTCACAGTCCCAACCACCACACTTGGCATTGCTGAATGTATTTTTAGGTTGAAAATATTAATATTCCCTTCGTATAGATGAGTCACTGTGGCAAAACTCCTCAGTGATTTGCTCAGGATCATAAGGACAGAAGCTACAGAAGGAAAAACTGGGCAAGCTAATACTTTAACCACTCTGAACCCACCTCTCCTTTAACAATCTTAAATAATAACATATATATATATATAAAACTTTAAAATAAGAAAAAGGAAAATGCATATCTAAATGGGCAAGAGTCAAGGGGTTAACAGAACATGGCTCTCAAAGTAGTTACTGTTTGTCTTGTTTTAAATCTTGCTGTTTAAAAAAACATCAGATGAAATGTACATCAGAAACATGGGCTAAGAAGGATTTCAAGTAGTCAAAGACACTATAACCGATTGTCACAATATAACATTCAGAGCAGGAGCTTAGTAGGAATTAAAAAAGGATTAAAACTTTATAAGGATAATGAGAACATCCATAGTTACTGTAGATAGGATATAAAATAATATTTTTAGAGAAGAAATAGAGGCCTTCCTAAGGGCCGAAGTGAACCATTAACTGAGGAAGTTTGGAAGAAACTTCATCTATAGAAAAATTATTCTCCAACTTGAAAAATTGCTTTGAAATAACTTGTAGAGGATGCCATTAGAAATAGCAAAACCTTGTAGAAGAACTATCGATCTAATGTGTTTTGGCAATTTCTGTTCTCAAACTGTGTGTGTTAAGTACATGCTACTGGAGTTGTTTGACTGTTGGCATACATACATGTTCACCTCCTGTCTACTGGTATAATCAGGATCTCACAGAATTTTGCAAATACGAGTAAGAGTAAATACAATTCCATGTTCAGAGCAGTTGAAAATTAAACTTAGTTTCAGTGAAAGAAGAAAGACCAACACCTCATTAGCCATTTCATCATTCGACTTGGACCTGCTGACCAGCTTAATTGTATTCACTTCTTGTCTAAATACTTAGACCTAAATGGAAAAAACTTGTAGGCACATATAAAAAGCAGTACTCATTATGCCAAATTTGTAATTATATTTCCCTGTGGTTTCTAAGGTGTACAAATTATATGCTCTGGAAAATATTATACAGTTCAAATATTTGGTGAATGAAGTATGCAGAAGAAAAGTGCTTTTAACTCCACCAGTTTACCATGTACACACAGTGATTATTCAGATGTGTTACCATTACAAAAGTCATAACTACAAGATAAAAATCTTTCTTTTGCTCAAGAAAGAGTGAGCACGTGTAGATGAAAAGTGAGTACAAGCTGTTCTGACCAAGCTGAACTAAATTAATTTTGCAGTGTGAATGTAGTATTGTGTGTACCTTTAGGTTTTACTTCAGTCTTCTCATTTATTAACATAGGAAGGTTAAAACACAGAGAAAGGTGATTTTTTTTTTTCTTCCACTTTTGTTCCATGTTTCTTTTTATACTTTTACACTTTTAAATTGTGAAACTCATTGACAGAGGTTGTTATGAAGATCAGAGATACTAGTGGTTTGGAAAAAAAATGAGTAGACAATCATAAGTCTAATATTAGCTATTCAATGAGACAATTTGGGTGCAACATCAGATGCAGTAAGAAGACCCTGCCTTATTGCTTGCCAAAGACTAGGATGCATACAGCTAAGTTGCCCCTTTTTAACACTTTTTTTCCCTATGTGTGGATCACACAAGCACAGCAGTTCTTATGCTCTTGCATAGACTATAAAAACTCATGACAACTTATACTATGAAGTTGTTCTAAAAAACTAACAAGTTCTACTTTTTTTTTTTTCTTCCTCACACAGGTTTTGATTCTGTAAGTCCCAGTATTCCAGGCACAAATGGATTTTACAGAAGTTATTTACATATAGAGTAGCATGCAGTTCTTCAGAAGAGAAAACTATTTCACTGACTCATGAATCAAGTAAAAATAAAATAATCTTGTAATAATGTTTGTAATAATCAGATTTTGATTGGTCCAATTTTGATTGTTGCTTTTAACATCAGAAGTTGTTCATATAGGGAGTTTGTTGTTTTTTTTTAAAATGGCAACTACTATTTTGGGTTAAATTTGGTAGCTTAAAATTTACAAATCCATTTTCATAGTTCATATAAAGCTCACTGTACAATTTCTAACACAGCAAGGAGAAACTCAGTAGATAAGTAGAGAAAATTATTTTGAAACTAAGTCAGCGTTTTTAAGGAATTTAATTTATAAAATGCAATTTTTTTGCCTTCAGTAAATCCTTGAAAGTCATTATGACATATTTTTTTTAGGTAACTTTCTTCAGTATGCCTCATGATGGAAATAGATATTTACAATATTTACCGTATTTTTATAAATGCCGTATGAAAATCATAGCTACCTCTATTTCTCTGGTACTATTTTTCATTAATGTTTCGATACGCAAGAAAATGTATTTTCACAAACACAAAACAGGATTATAGGAGTTAAGCCCAGTCTTGAATTAAAATCAAGGAAGCGAATATGAACAAAACAAGAGGTCTGTTAGAACTATACTACAAAATAACTACCGTTTTATCTTCAAGAAAATTAAAATTCAAATTCTGCAGGAAGTTGAGATCTAGAGAAGTTTTCATCAGTCTTCTCTGGCAACTGCTCCAGCCTCATTGCAAAGGCCAAAGCAGGGACTGAGAGAATGAAGCACCCTGCACTGTAGGAGAAGAACAGGTTCATCACTGTCTAAAGAACCTGAAGGCGGACAGGTCTATGGGACCTGATGGAGTCCATCCACAGGTCCTAAGGGAGCTGGTGAATACAGTTGCTAAGCCTCTGTCCATCATATTTGGGAGGTCATGGCGGTTTGGTGAAGTTCCCGCCAATTGGAAAAAAGGGAACATAGACCCTATTTTTAAAAAGGGGGAAAAGGATGTCTTGGGGAACTAGATGTCAGTCAGTCTCACCTCTGTGCCTGGCAAGATCGTTGAACAGATCCTCCTGGAAAATCTGCTAAACCACATGGAATATAGGGAGGTGATTGGTGACAGCCAACATGGCTTCACTAAGGGCAACTCATGACTGACCAATTTGGTGGCCTTCTATGACAAGGCTGCAGAGATGGTGGATAGTAGCAGAGCAACTGACGTCATCTACCTGGATTTGTGCAAGACATTTGACACTGTCCCACATGACATCCTGGTCTCCAAACTGACAAGACATGGATTTGACAGATGGATCACCCGGTGGATAAGTAATTGGCTGGGTGGCCACACCCAGAGAGTTGTGGTCAATGGTTCAGTGTCCAAGTGGAGTCAAGTGATGAGTGGTGTTCCTCCAGGGTCAGTAGTGGGACCAGGGCTGCTTAACATCTTTGCTGGAGACATGGACAGTGCGATTGAGTGTATCCTCAGCAAGTTTGTGATGATATGAAGCTGTGTGGAGTAGTTGACAGCCTAGAGGGAAGGGATGCCATCCAGAGGGACCTTGACAAGCTTGAGAGGTGGGCCCATGCCAACCTCATGAAGTTCAACAAGGCCGCGTGCAAAGTCCTACACCTGGGTTGGTGCAACTCCAGGCACAAATACAGGCTGTGGGAAGAATGTCTAAAGGGCAGTCCCGAGGAAAAGGATTTGGGAGTGGTAGTAGAGGAGAAGCTCGACATGAGCCACCAATGTGCACCCACAGCCCAGGGGCCAACCACATCCTGGGCTACATCAAAAGAAGTATGGCCAGCAGCTCAAGGGAGGTCATTCTCCCCCTCTGCTCAGGTGAGACCACACCTGGAGTACTACATACAGGTCTGAAGCCCTCAGCACAGGGAAGACATGGAGGTGTTGGAGAGGGTCCAGAGGAGGGCCACGAAGATGATCAAAGGGTTGGAGCACCTCTGCTACAAAGACAGGCTGAAAGAGTTGGGGCTACTCAGCCTGGAGAAGAGAAGGCTCTCGGGAGATCTTTTAGCAGCCTTCTAGTACCTGAAGGGGGCCTACGGGAAAGCTGGGGAGGGACTTTTCAACAGAGAGAGCAGTGACAGGACAAGGGGTAATGGTTTTAAACTGAAAGAGGGGAGATTTAGGTAAGACATGAGGAAGAAATTCTTCCCCATGAGGGTAGCAAGGCACTGGAATACGTTGCTCAGGGAGGTTCTGGAGGCCGCCTTCCTGGAGGTGTTTAATGCCAGGTTGGATGAGGCTTTGTGCAGCCTGGTCTAGTGTGAGGTGTTCCCACTCAGAGCAGGGAGGCTGGATCCTCATGATCTTTAAGGTCCCTTCCAACCTTAACCCTTCTACTATTCTATGATCCTATGATTCTATGAAAAATGTGACTTTAACATAATTTGGTGTTCTTTTCCATTCTGGTTTTGCAGTCACATTTTCTGAAAACACCCTAGAGTGGTTTGAAGGCTGTTCTGAATGACATATGCCTGTATGATGTCCAGGAGATGCCAGGTCTGCATGAGTGTGCCTGAAGAAAGGTGCCGTACACGCAGCAGTTCCAAACAACACCACATCCCCTAGAACAAGAAAATCAGGTCAGGAGAGGGTTGGTACAAGAAATTTTCAATGTGATTATACTGCTAAATGTAAGCCTAGAATCTTTTGTTATGTAGTGACTGAATATGGGGACTGGTAGCTCTCTACAGTATGAAAGTCTCCATGACTGCTTACAGCTGGAGGAACTGTTTTTCTTTGAATTATGGAAAACCAAAGAGCAAAGCCAGAGAGGGCTAGTGATGTTAGCACTGTGGTAGATGAATGGGCTGTATATTCTGCTATTGCTGCTGCTATTACTAATTTATGTAGCATTCAGACTAGAAAGCAGTAAGGAGTCTTTTGTCAAGTCATTTTTAGAGCTACACACCAGAGAGATGGAAGTTAAACAAATTAAAAACCTGTTAATTGCCCTAGGCATGTTTTACTTTGTAATTTGGTTCAGTTCATTTCAGCATTCTACTTTTAATGACTCACTTAGTTAAACTTGAACTTATGATTACTGTTACTACTTCTAATAAAGGCTTGTTTTGTGAGGGTTTCATTATTGTTGCCTTGGGATAGCAGCTGCTAATTGGTTTTATTACTACAATATATTTTATTTAGATTTTTCTCTTAAAAACCTCTGACTGTGGTGCCTGCAGCCATTGTCTTCTCTAACAGCTACTTTGCAGAGCTGGCATAGCCTATAGGACATGGTTTATGATAGGACTGTGGGTTGATGGGTCAGATCTTCAGACATGCCCCAGTTATACCACAGGCTTGCTTCCTGACTTTGACAAAATAATTGCTTTTTGTCCCCTAAAATACATACAGTAATACTTGTGTTCCCTGTTAGGGGCTTAGATGCCTGCTGATGAACAGTGCTAGATAAGAGCAGCATATTTTCTAGCATTGTTCTTTTATTGCACTTGTACACTGGAACAAATTTACTTATCTGTAGAGCTATTAAGGATTTTCATTGGTGTTAGAGGTCTAAGGGACAAACTCAGTTCATATTTGGATTTGTGTGATAATTACAAAGTACTGCACTGTTATCATACTGCAGTTAATTGGATTATCTTGGAAATGCATAACTGATAGGTGAACCCAAATTTATGGCCCAAATACAGAAGGTAACCTGGTTCTGAACTAGTTATTTTGACACTTGTGGTTTCTCTGATGCAGTCTAAACAGATTACTCCCTCTTTTACTCCTGAAGCTTGGCTGCCCTGGCTATGTTTAGCAAGCATATAAAATTTCATTACCTAAAAGGATTCGAAAGCAGCATAATAGTAAGTGCCCCACCACAATCCCTCCCAGAGCAGCTTGTGTGCTTCTCTGCATGGAACTGAGCCACCAGCTCAATTTCTCAAGGATGTAAGGAGAAGTTAAGACCTGCATTTTTCGATCCCTTGCTCAGACTAAAGAGATGATCTGACTTTCATCTCCTATAATTGTATCTGAGCAATGACAGATAAATTGTGTTTTATTTACCTACTACTTATATATTTGGTACAGTGATTATAATGAATACTAAACTGACTTAATTTATGTGATAAAAATAGCAGAAAAAAAGCATTCATTGCACTGTTTCAAATTCCTGTGCTTTATCTTAAAATCATACTATAAACTGATATTCTAATTATTTTTTTAAGTTACCTTTTTAGATATTTTATGTAAGTAGTTTCCTGTTTTATCTATAATTGTCCACTGAATTTCCCAGTAATTGAGAAAGAAAACACAATTCAAAAAACCAAGAGTGGAGGAAGAAGACTTTGTAGCACTCAACTTTCTATTTGCAACTTGGACTAGAAGGGAATGGTCTTCCTAATATCACTTTCTGCTCATTGTACAGCAGCTGGATGAAGCACCTGACAACTATTCTGTCTGGCACAAAGGTTCTCACATGGAAATAAGTGATCCAACTGGCATTATTCCCCAGCACATCATCAGGAACAAAACTACATCTAATCTATGACAAAGCCTAACTTGCATTCAAAAGAGATGAAATGTCAAAAACTCACAAGAGTAAATAAACTAACGTTAAGCACAGTGGAATCTTGCAGACCATAATTTATGAACACGGAGAAAGACAATGGTCAGTTTCATGCCCAGTGAGAGTCTGGAAACTTAGGTACATGCCATAGGAACAGAACATGAAAGAAATTTCCACTATTTTTGTTGCCAAACCATCCAAAACCCTTTTAAATAAAGCTGGGTGATTGCATTAGTAAACCTGGTGTGCTGAATCTGTGGGTGTTCATCCCTGACAACTTGAAAAGTCAAATGGTTAGAAATCTTAGGCCACCTAATTTACTTAAGCAGTTTTGAAAAGTTGAGTCTCCGTACACTTTTGGGACAACCAATTTCATAAACTGTACCACTGACATCTGCTGAAGATAATCAGTACTGGTGACTTTTTTGAACTCAGTTCCTTATCAGTAAGAGTTAAAAGGGATTCCCTTCAAGTCAAGCTGCAGGGGCTGGAGGACAGTTTGGCCAGCAGATCAAGTAAATAAAGACCATAGATGGGGTAGAACTACTTGAGCTAAAGGACAACACTGGCATGAAAACATGAAGGTATGTATTTGTCATGGATACATTTATGCTGCAAGAGGAAAGAAATTTCCTTTTGTGCAGCCAAAAATGCCTAACTGGATAGTGCTGGAGTCCATGAAAAGGACTGTATTTCATATGCATATGAAGGAAGCACAGTCTGAAGCTTCAGTAAATCCCTTCCAGTCTTAGGTTGTCACAGTTTCTACCTAATATCACAGAGCTCCCTTTAAATTTAGCTGCAATGCTGTCACTGTAAACCCTGTCATTTGAAAAGAGATTCTTCTGCTCTACAAATGACTTTTAGTCACTGAGAAAAATCAAACCACACTGAGAAGTATCAAACATCTTTCCTCATAGGTGAATATGAAAGGCATCAGACATCTGTAAGAACTTCAATTCCTATTGTAATAGAGCGTCAACTTAAATTACAATTAAAAATTTCATCTTCTGATCCCTCAGTGGAAACACCAGTTTTGCTCCCAGATTCCCAGCCACTATCAAACCACAACATCCATATTTTGCAATGTCACTATATAGATTATTCTGAAGTTGGAGCTCTATTATCACTCATAGAGAATTCCATCTTGGAAAAAAAAGAACGGAAGAAGTAATATAATGCCATGATCATCTAGTAGACTGAACAGGTTTTCTTGATTGAATCCAAGATACAGAAAGCAAAACAAACAAATGTAAAGGAAATATAATTTCAGTAGCAAAAGACTAGGATAATATTTAAAACAGATTAAGAACAGTCAGAATGAAGAGGGCATAATGCACTGTAAAGGGAGAACTGGATGGCTAAGGAGAAACAGCTGCAGTTTCCTTTTGAGGGTTTTTGTAGTTTGGACTAAATTTTCTCTGCTTTGACCTTGTTGACTGTTTCCTTTATTGCACTTCCTTCCCTTCCTTTTATTTCCTCAACTGAAGCTTCTAAAGCTGTTTATCTTCTGTGGTGGTTTGACCTTGGCTGGACACGAAGCACCCACCTAGCTGTTCTATCACTTCACTCCTCAGTTGGACATGGGGGGGAGAAAATAATATGGAAAAAACTTATGGGTC
Source organism: Hemiprocne comata (assembly GCA_020745705.1). Taxonomy (NCBI): domain Eukaryota; kingdom Metazoa; phylum Chordata; class Aves; order Apodiformes; family Apodidae; genus Hemiprocne; species Hemiprocne comata. The sequence goes on from CM036587.1 coordinate 12,801,898, forward strand.
AAGGTAAAGGCATTTCAATAAAGCAAAAGCAAGGGCCATGTGTAGAAGCAAAGGAAAAGAAAGTTTTATTACCTAATTCCCATCAGCAGATGATGTCTGGCCACTTCCCGGGATGCAGGGCTTCACTACATGTGGCGGTTACTCTGAGGGACAAAGGTTGTAAAATAATGAATGCCACACACACCTCCCACATACCCTTTCTCCTTCCCCCTTCTTTTATTGTGGAGCAGACATCAGATGGTATGGAATATTCCTATGGTCAATTTGGATCAGCTGTCCTGGCTATATGCCCTCCCAAGGTCTTGCCAACTCCCAGCCTACTCGGAGCGGGGGGATTGTTGTAAATACCGTCTTAATGCTGTTGAAGCACTATTAAGCAGTAGCCATAACTAAGTGTCATCAACACCTTTCTTGCTACCAATAGGGCACTATGAGGACTGCTATGGGGAAAATTAACTCCATCTCAGCCAGACCCAGTACTACTTCCTGCTTCATCCTTTAATTGTACCTACTTCCACCACTGCCTCTCTTTTCAGCTTTGTTCCTATCCCATTTCTTTAAGCAAGTATCAGTAAAACAAGGAATTAGCAACATCTATACAATGGAGGTATTTTTTACATTTTTTTCTTTATTTTCTGCCCCTGACTTTTCTCAAAGGGGTCTGAGTAAGATGCAGTGTTGAATTGAAAAAATAAATTTCATAACGGAAAAGAACATTGAGATATGCATCTGCCGTAATACCTGCATTTTGGTCTGTTGGTGTGTAAATTTTTGGAAAAGCAGTAGTAATCTTCATATCCTAGTGAGAGAGGATAAAACAACTCTCTTCCTTGCTCCTCCAGGGAGCTAAAAGAATTTGTCACTGATAAGGAAGTCATTTAGAAGGCATTTCTAGGATATCAGTCAGGCTTATAAGCAGCACAGCAGGAACAGCATCAAGGAGAACAAAGCAATTAGCAAGCAAAAGTCAATCCCCTGGTGAGACTTAGGGATGTCTGAATTCTGCTACTAGTTGGCCTATTCTGAAGTTTTGACAGAGTTTTGCTGAGTTTATTCCTGGTTAGAAAGGCCATCAAATGTATTTTTTTTAAGTGGTAAAAATACAAAACTTTTTTACAATTATAGGGAATACATTTTAAGTGATTCAGCAGTGTAATTCCTCCAACCCCTCAATTAATTTAGACCCTATATTTCAGAGAGTTTAGGGTCTCCAAATGCTATTAATTCAATAGTTGAATTAACTATAATACCTTAAATGTTCATTAATATCTTACATAGAATCATAGAATCATAGAATGGTTTGGGTTGGAAGGGACCTTAAAGATCATCTAGTTCCAACCCCCCTGCATAGGCTGAGACACCTTCCCCTAGACCAGGTTGCTCCAAGCCCCATCCAGCCTGCCCTTGAACGCTTCCAGGGATGGGGCTTCCACAACTTCCCTGGGAAACCTGTTCCAATGTCTCACCACCCTCACATTAAAGACTTTTCTCTTGATGTCTAACCTAAATCGTCCCTCTTCCAGTTTTGATCCATTACCTCTTGTCCTCTCACTATAAGGCCTTGAAAAAAGTCCCTCCCCCACTTTCCTGTAAGCCCCCTTAAGGCACTGGAAGGCTTCTATGAGATCCACCTGGTGCCTTCTCTTCTCCAGGCTGAACAGCCCCGACTCTCTGAGCCTGTCTTTGTAGCAGAGGTGCTCCAGCTCTTGGATCATCTTTGTGGCCATCTTCTGGACTCTCTCCAGGAGCTCCATGTCCTTCTTATGTTGGGGGCTCCACAATTGGACAAAGTACTCCAGGTGGGGTCTCACAAGAGCAGAGTAATGATGGAGAATCACCTCCCTTGACCCCCTGGCCATAATTCTTTTGATGTAGCCCAGGATGTGATTGTCCCTCTGTGCTGCAAGAGCACATTGTTGGGTCATGTTGAGCTTCTTGTCCACCATTACCCCTATGTCCTTCTCCTCTGGATTGTTTTCGATCCATTCTCCACCCAACCTGTATTTGTGCTTGGGATTGCCCCAACCCAGACGCAGGACCTCACACTTGGCCTGGTTGAACTTCATGCAGTTTCACGAGCCCACCTCTCAAGGCTGTCAAGGCCACTCTGGATGGCACCCCTTCCCTCCAGCATGTCGACCTCACCACACACTTTGGTGTTGTCAACAAACTTGCTGAGGCTGCCCTCAATGCCACTGTCCAAGTCGCTGACAAAGATGTTAAATAGCAGCGGTCCAAGTGCTGACCCTTGGGGAACACCACTCATCATGGGTCTCCATCTGGACATTGAGCCATTGATCACCACTCTTTGACTGTGACCATCCAGCCAGTTCCTTACCTAATGAGTGCTCCATCCATCAAATCCGTACTGTTTCAGTTTCACTACCAGGGTGTCTTACAGGACAGTGTCAAAGGCTTTGCATAGGTCCAGGTAGATGACATTGGTTGCTCTCCCTTTGTCCACTGAAGCTGTGATATCACTGTAGAGGGCCACCAAATTAGTCAGGCAGGATTTGCCCTTGGTGAAGCCATGAAAAATCTTCAGAAAACAGTATGAATAAGGATATAGAGTCCTAAATAGATTTGGCTCTTTTTCCTACTCATTTAATAATCTGCAAAATCTTCATTCAAAGTCTACTTCTCCAATCATTGTAGAATTTTTCATGACTAAGGTGAAAGTTTCTGTAAAGGTATGTAATTTCATTCCCAAGTATTTTCTAACACTACGTTTTGTTAGTAAAATCTAAAATGTTCATGATACTGTTTAGTATGTTCCTGTATTTGTGATAATATTTTTTTAAATAATTTGGAAAGAAAAGTAGTTTTTGAGCAATCAATAGACAAGAAGTCAAACAAAGTTTGTAATGTAATTACAGGACCTTGGGCTGCTCAGTAAACACACTCAAAACTTTATGGCGAGAGGAGAGGAGAGGAGAGGAGAGGAGAGGAGAGGAGAGGAGAGGAGAGGAGAGGAGAGGAGAGGAGAGGAGAGGAGAGGAGAGGAGAGGAGAGGAGAGGAGAGGAGAGGAGAGGAGAGGAGAGGAGAGGAGAGGAGAGGAGAGGGAGAGGGAGAGGGAGAGGGAGAGGGAGAGGGAGAGGGAGAGGGAGAGGGAGAGGGAGAGGAGAGGGAGAGGGAGAGGGAGAGGGAGAGGGAGAGGGAGAGGGAGAGGGAGAGGGAGAGGGAGAGGGAGAGGGAGAGGGAGAGGGAGAGGGAGAGGGAGAGGGAGAGGGAGAGGGAGAGGGAGAGGGAGAGGGAGAGGGAGAGGGAGAGGGAGAGGGAGAGGGAGAGGGAGAGGGAGAGGGAGAGGGAGAGGGAGAGGGGAGTGGAACAGACCCATGAAAGAGGAAAAGCCAAAATCACAGTGTGCATGGTTCAGTTTTGTTCCTTTACTGGTTTTGTCATAACACTAAGATATGTCTGCCTCTATCAATCCATCTGTAAGTTTTGGTTAGATATCCGACACTAGCAGGTAGTAGGAACAGAGGTTTTTAAATCAGAGACTAAAAGATTATAGTTACTGTAATGGAGCTGTTCTACCTGGCATCATCAGTATTGCTGTAGGCTGCATAGATGTCTAGATGCATTTATTAGGTGTTGTTTGTGTTAAGAATATAACTCTTTATACTGGATATAAAAGGTTATTCTGCATGGTGTTAATGTGCAAATCTAAAACGATTTGTAAATATCTCAGTCAGGCTGACAAATAGGATTGTTGACAGTGCTGCCGCTGGGGAAAGAAAAACACTGGGTTTATGAAAGAATTCCTCACGCAGAAAACAATCTGACACCAAAAAACCTTAACCAGCTAAGGGACATGAAAATGCCTCCAAAATGCTGTCCAGTATGAACTGGACGTAATGTTATCTGTAGAACACTGAAGAAATGCTGCACAGTGAATGAATTTTTAAAGATCACCACCATAAACATGTCGTTGGCTCTTTTAATCATCATGTCATAACATACTTGTTTCAAAATGAACTGTCAGATTTACACCTGAGAATGCCTAATATGGATGTGTGAACACAAAGTGGAGAGTATGTCACTGACAAAAAAGGGTAATGTCAAGTTTAAAATCAGGTTGTTTTCTCATTATTTTCCAATAACACAATTGAGTCACATTATGTTTGTAAATAGCTCAAGGAAAAATCTCTGTTGTAAGTAGAAGTTCTGCTCAGTGTGCAGCCATTAAGATCAGCTACAGGGCCACCTTGCCTCTGTCAGTTCTTTAATCCAAAAAAAAAAAATGCAGAGACATGGAAAAAATGGACCATACCGAATTCTCATATGGTGAAAACTCCCTATAGTGTCATGACATACAGAAAGTATAATGGGAAATTAGAACAAATATTAAAAATATTTATGAACATCAATGTAGAAATCAATACACTGCGTAAAACTAAGTATCTTTTTGTGTTAATCTGTAATCAATACATCGTTATGACTACCAGCAGTATTACCAAATGAATTTTCTCTTCCCAGGTATTTTGTTTGCTTTAATTTACTGACACAGGATAATGACTTGTCTTGCAGTGCTATTGTTCAAATCTATTGCTTTCTACTTAATACTGACAAAGTATAATATTAACATTGGACACTAGATCTTAGTTACTCCTACTGTCTATTTGTGAAAAGGCAAAATTTTCAGATTTTAACAGAAGCAATTGCAATGACTGTAAAAGCTGTTTACACCAGCATAGGGCTTCTTTTCCATAATGATGATTCGTTCCTTCATATATCGTATCTATGGCCTAGACTGAGAAGGTACATGGGGATTACAGTGTTAGATACCACTGTGAGAGTGAAGAGATTTCTGAGGTTTTTTTAAAGGAGGGAAAATCTGATGCCTCAATTTAAGCAGCTAATCCAACAGATCAGAGGAAATTGTCAACCTAATTGCACTAAGTGATAGATTCAGTTCATTTGCCTAAAGGTGGAATTCAAGTGCTGTCTAGGATGTCCTAGGGCATATTGCCCATCCTTCGCCTACCTATAGGTTTAGAAAGACAAAAATATCCCATGTGTTTTTTTATCAAATGTCTCAGTATATGCCTCAAATAACTGTAGCACCCCAAAAGGCAATCCTGATGTGTCACTTTTCTTTCCTTTCCACATTTCCCAAAGAATTACCATTAGAAATGTGACAATAAAAAAAAGATATGTTTAGCTTTTGTGCATTAAATAAATACTTTCTAGTTATTATCTGCAGCCATAAGCACTAAAAATATCTCTTCTCCCTTTAAAGTGAAGATGAAAGATGTGAGACTTATATTACCTCTAGAATCCTGAAAGTATATCCTTAAGAAGTCATCAAAATAACTTCAAGAAAAGCAGTAAAGAAATGACATTCCTGTAATATTTATTCAGGAAGGTCTCTGAGATATCTGTGTTAAAACAAGCTTCAGAACAGCTAAAATGCAGTGCCAATGAATATCCATCATTCATTCATTCATTCATTCATTCATTCATTCATTCATTCATTCATTCATTCATCTATACATACATCAACTGATGTTCCTTAAAAGATTGATAGTACTTTTTTGTGTTTTCTCCCTTCCCTTCCCTCTCTCTTTTGACTCACAGACTGGCTGTTAGAACAAAATATAAGAATATAAGTATGCAGATATAATTTCAATTAACTGCTGGATATAAAATCTCCCACGCGATTCTTCCCTGGAGAGAGCCCTACCTAAACAGTGTATTTACTCTCCTCTGGGGAGGAGACTTTCACTGGACAGACCTTTCCTATTCAATTCCATTATTTGACAAAATGAGGTGTCTTTTGTATAAAAGAAAATCTCTGTCCTTGTCTCCCTTGATGGAATTTCCAATGAAAGCTAAAAATAAAAGAGTTGGGTTATGAGGCTGAGGGCAACAGGTTTAGTTATTGTGCTTCCCGTGTGGACTGAGAATACCTCCTGGGTCATTCATGAGATTCTGACTAAGAAAGATTTTATATTGTGATTGGATGTAAAAGGTAAGAGATGACTGATCTTTTCAGTCTTTGCTGATTAAAATTACTCTGAATGTAGACATCATACCCAAATACCTGCGAAGACTTTTGGCTATTAGTTTAGGTAATTTGCCTAACTGTTTTTTAAAGATTGTTTACACTCAAGTCCAAATAATTTATTTTAGGCATTTTGGACTTCTTAGAAAAGAACAATCTGTCTGAAAACTTTCTGGTGGCATTAGACTCATGATGTGTATATAAAACAGTGTATGTTTGACAACCTTAGATATGTTGTTCATAATCACTTATTTGCACAGGATGTTAAAGAGCAGCATAGAAGGAATTGCCAAGCAAAAACTAAGGAAGTCCAAAGAGGGCTATAAAAGAAAATCATATTGAGATTTTAAATTCCCCAAGGATTTTCAGTCAGGTATTCAAAAGAAAAAAATGCAAACTCATTTTCAGCTTACTAAAACAAAACAAAGGAAAATAAAGGGAAAAAAATGTCTTTCTTTTCCCCTAACTCTCCAAATGCTGTGTATTATTGCAAATAACAACTATAGCTTGTGGAAGGAAATAAAGCAGCCAAAAAGGGTGCACAGTGGTTCACTAAATTATTCATTTAATCATTATTGATCTCAGATGAATTAGCAAATGGTGTGCTCTAGCTAAGCACAGAGTTATTCATCTTTGATTTTAATCATAGAGGAAGCTGTACTACACTATATTAATGAAAACCACAATAAAACACAATAGGCAATTTCCTCACAAGATGTTTAACAACATAAATTAACAAACTGGCTATGTTAGTGTAGTCCAATAACAAAAATAAAAATTGCAGCATTTGTGCGACAATCTAATCACAAGGATTTAGGAAAAGCACAAGGTGGCAAAAGCATTTTAAAGAGAAGGTGCAGCCTTCCGATTGTAACATCACCAGGAGGGTTCAATCCCTATTCTAGATTAGTCATCAGAGCCATAGCACTCAGACTTTCATATTTCTGGCTAAAAGTATCTAATATAACTTCATTTTCAGCATTATGTGTCTTTTTCGTGATTGAAAGGCCAATAGCACCTGTGAATCATGTGGGATTAAATAACGACCCAAAAAACGTATATTAATAAAACTTCATGTTAGAACATTTACATTTCTGATTGTCTCTGGGTGTTTGACTGAGAAGATACTTGGGAGAATAGAAGTAGCAAAATGACCTCGTTCAGAAGTCAGGAAAAAAAAAAAAAGTAAGCAGATAATACTTTTTAATATTAGAGATAGCTACCAAATGCTGTCCAGGAATAAGGGAGAGGCCTTAGATTACAGGCTTAGTTCTCTTCTATCTAAACTTTCTCCACTAGATTAATGTTGTATTCTTCTGGTCAGTACATATAAGCTGGAAAAACCTTTAGATTTTGCTTTGAAATCACAGAATTGTAGAATGGTTAGAGTTGGAAGGGACCTTAAAGATCATCGAGTTTCAACTCCCCTGCACAAGCACGAACACCTCCCACTAGACCAGGTTGCTCAGAGCCCCATCCAACCTGGGCTTGAATGCCCCCAGGGACGGAGCCTCCACAACTTCTCTGGGCAACCTGTTCCAGTGTCTCACTACCCTCACGCTAAAGAATTTCCTTCTTATCTGAAACCTAAATCTCTCCTGCTGCAGTTTCAAACCATTACCATTACCCCTTGTCCTATCACTATGTGGTCTTGTAAAAAGCTCCTCCCCAGCCTTTCTGTAGCCCCCCTTCAGGTACTGGAAGGCTGCTATGAGGTCCCCCGGAGTCTTCTCTTCTTCAGGCTGAACAACCGGAACTCCCTCAGCCTTTCTTCACAAGAGAGGTGCTCCAGCCCTTGCATCATTTTTGTGGCCCTCCTCTGGACACTGTTCATAGGGGACTTCCAAAGAACATTAAATTGAGATGTGTGGTGGCCTGAATGATAATTTGTTTTCTGCAAACTGCATGAAAATTGGTAACTGCACTGATGATATTGACCCAGTCTAATTGTTCACCTAGAAGGACAACTGAGTAGTTTGTCTTGACAAAAAAGCAGAGGTTGCAGGGTTAACACAGGAAAGAAAACCAATTTTAGCTATGCTGCTCACAGAAGAACTTATTTTGGTTAACTGTGTAGAGAAAACAGTGTTGTCCCACCAAATTTTGTGGATATGTGAAACACAGTCTTTGGGTACATTAATTGAATTTTAAATCTGCATATTCAAGGATGTTCAAATCAGAAAACTGTCTTGGAAATCCCAGCACAGAGTAATACAATATCAACACAGTACAGCGGTGCAGGAGAAGCAGGAGAAGCAGTAAGAGCTCTGATTTCACATGCAAAAAAGCTGCAAAAGGTTCATTAAAAAAAATTCAGAGGATGTTAGAGGACCTGTGGCCCCTTGACTGTTTCGAGCACAGAAGATGGGAGAGCCCATCTACTCTATCCACTGAAGCTGCCTATTAGCACTCTTCAATCCAGCCTACAGGGCCTGCTACAAAGCAGAGAAGAATTCTAACTGTATATTTTTGTTGCAATTTGTTCCCTTATGCAGTGGGACTGAGTGGTTTAATTCAGTGCAGCATCTTTTGGATATGAAGTAGAAGCATAGCACAACCTATATATGGGCCTCAATAGTAAGTGTTCTGTGATAAAATGTCTGCAGCTCTCAGCAAAATGTTGTTTCTTTATCTTCCAGGTTTGATATATTTCTGGGAGTACACTTGTGAAATGCATTGGGTTGGAAGGCATTGTACAAAGTTAAATACTAATATTTTGATACGTATTATAATCAGGAGCTATAAATAACTGTTTTAGTAAGAAAAGCTTATAAATTGATTGATTTCCTGACCACCCAAAGCAGATTAGGCAGCCACTTTGTAGAAAGAACAGAAGTTTCCCTGAGACCAGACTTGGGGCAGAGGAGGCATGGGGCACTATCTATTCTTCAGTTGCAGGAATGAGATGGACTTTGTCTTTAGGAATGGCATGAGACATTCAGCTGATGTATTAAAGCAGTGAAAATCTACACCATGATTCATGCAAATATAGGCAGACTTCATTTTTAATCCAGCCTAGGAGCATATAAAAATGTGTGTATTAGCTCAATAAATCGGACATCTTGCTTGCATCAAGCTGTGTCCCCGTCTCTCAATCGCGGCAATCAGTAAGACACTAGCAAACTACAGAAGGTCTTGTTTAATAAGATTTCCATAGCTTCTTTACACATGAAGTCAGAATTTTTGTTACTCTGCAGTTGTAATGTATTGTTATTGTATTGTATTGGGTAACATAGTGAGCATAATACAGAATAGATTTTGGGTAGCTGATAGGGTTTTGTGCAAATTTCCATGTCATTGGGGCACCTTCTCCTTGCATATTTAGAATTTGTAAATTAATGTGTGGAATTAATTCAGAGCAGTTTGAGGAAAACACTAGCTGGGTAAATCAGTTGCTCATAGCAGCTGTTGGATTAACAGAAGAAAATTGCTCAGTGGGAAAATCAACTGATAATCTACAGGAATTTAAAGGAAACCAAACTATTTATTTTTTATTAGTGGGTTGAAATTCCCTCATATGCTGTAAATACACTTATTTAACGCACTAATAATGTTGGCTTTCTTCAGTGGTGGACTGCTAAGCCAGAGCATCAGTGGCTTGAATCTTTTGCTGGCTTTTTCTGCAATGCACAGACATGGCTAGATGGACTGGCCCATGTGCCCTAACAAAACTCTCCCTCCTGAATGGGAGACGTTCCAGTGGTTATGAAGCACAACTGAAAAATAAATGTGAGCAAAGCTCAGAACAGCCTTATCACCTGATAAGAAGAAAGCTGGAAAAGTCCACAAGGATAAATTCAATCTGAAAAATTACTGCACTGCAAATGCATAATATTGTTTTCAAGACTCAAAATAAATGTCGGAGGTGACTCAGTCACTCCATATCTCCCTATATCTGCTGCCTCAGCTACACTGATTGAGAGAGGCTAGATACTAAAATGTCAGGGGGAATATCAGGTAAGAAGTGGATACTCTCTGTTTTGTTCAGTAGTTTTTTATTTCAAAGTTTCAAGTAAAGCACGTTCAGTCAGGATTAATGGACTTTTAAGTACTAATATAAGGAATCCAAGATAAGCTGTATAAGGGCAGAGAAAGGTCTTTACCTCTAAAACTCAAAGGTCTGATGAACACTAACTACTCCCCTCACTGCTGATCAGAGGAGAATGAAATTTGACTTAAATCAGATAAACTGATTTTTAAAACTACATCAGCCTGTGCCTCTCATAAGAGGCAAGATGAGCTGACACCACTGTGTAGCAGAGTTGGGACAGATATTTGGTCACCTTAAGCAATGTTTCTGCCAGGGACACCATAAGAGACTGATGTCTGGATATCTGTTCCTGAAGTATCTCTCTAAAAATCCACATTACAGACTGATCCACCTGCTGGAAAGGTCATGCTCACTCAAACCATGCCTACACATTGCTACCTAAATAGTGCTCAGAGATTTTAGTCTCTGTTCAGTGTTTCTCTTCCCAAAAGCTAGATACTAATTAACATTAAAAGATTCACAGATCCATTATTTAACAACATTTTAAAAAATATTTCATTACTGGTGATAATATTTATTCTCTTCTGGAAAAAATTCTAGGAAGCTTTTTCAACTTTAGTAAAACTATATGCTTTCAGAACATACATAAAATACTATACATGGCCATGCTGAAAAATATTTTCCTGATGATACTTCACAACCTCCTTTCTATTCACTGGAAGTTGTTTTATTTTGTTCTATATATTGTAGAATACCTTTCTCAGAGGAAAAGTAGTTGTCACTAAAGTAGTTGTCACAAGAAGATGAAATTTTGCTGTGTTGCAGCATATTGTCCTTCTGCTGGAACTTATTATAAGAATAGTTAACACATTAAAAAGAAAAAAAGTAGCAAGTTTAAATAATGCAACTCTACAGGGTTTGCTTCCAAGAACATCAGCAATTCCCATTAATTTTAGTAGGTATCAATGCCTGTCAGACCTTCAGTGCCAATGAGAGGGCAGATTCCCAAAGTGATATGAGTTGGATTTTTCAGTCAAATCAGTGGATGTATTCTATTTTCATCAGGTCAGGATAAAACATTGCAGATACATGCTGATTCCATTTTTACAAGATATATTTTTCATGCTTTTGACTTTGAGCTTAAATTTAAATAAATCTTGGACCTATTATATATATGACCACATATTTCCACATGCTGGTTATTACAAAGAGTAACTCTATATACAACAGGAGGGTGAAACTGGAATAACAGTCAGTTCTGAGTGAATTTGCACCACATTTTTCCCTTCTGAACTGCATCAGCCATAAACCCACTGCAGCCAAGAGGGTCTAAATCTAAATTAATTACTGACAAAATTAAAAACTTTAGTTTAGTGGTTTTCGTCATAACTAAACATTAGGTGAAAACACATTACTTTAACAGAGCTCCCATTCCATAGTTTTTTCCCTGTTTCTAATGCTAAGTGTATATTATGGGATGTATATGTACAAAAAGAGCATGCAGGGATGAGAGATAAAATTACATCGGCACCAAAGGGTTTGCAAAATAATTACAGTGTGCTTCTCTTACTGCTACTGCTGTGAAGTGTCTGAATTGTATGAATCAATATTGGAATCATTATCAGATGTGAGTAGCAGGCATGATTCCAGTCAATAAGACAGTGAAATACTGTCTATGAGATGATGGAACATTGCAATTATGGAAACCATACTGAGGGTGGAAATCTCAGAAGATGAGATAAAGAGAACAGTGAAGTTGTTCAAAAGGCCATAGTTTTGCATCTCAAGATCTGATTCCTTCTTTTACAGCAGTTTGGTTTTGGATTACTTTAACCTGACAAGCTTCGTGTAGCCAGACAACCTCAGAACAAAAACATCCCAGTAAAAATCCTCACAAGAATATGAGACTGATACTGATCCTATTGCTTATCCCTGATCTCCAGTCCAAACTGAATTGACTGTCTTTGGGTTTCTTTTTTGCAACTGAATGCAAGTAAACTGGAAAAAGTATCACTAACCAAATAAAGATAGAAATATATTCAGTTATAGCAATGTCAAAATTAGACCTCTACTTCAGACTCTGTTTCAAACATCACTATGAATCTAGTCTACGTTTCTTAGCATTATGGGCTTTGAGACTCCTCTGTCCTCTGAATGCAGAGCATTACTTACATGAGCAAAGACTAACTTGATGGGCACCCTTGTCACCCATCAAGACTGAAAACATTTTCCAGAAGATGATGCAAGGCTTGTTGATCCTGCACAGTTATTCATGGTGAACCTTTGTCGTGGGTGAGACAGAATGAATGACAACAGGTATTTGGATACTGGGATTTATTTAAGACCTTCAGTGCTTTTACCTTTCTTGATCTTTTTGCAAATTCACACACTCTCCAAAGCCACATTCACTCAAGTCTTGGCTTCCCATTGCTGGGAAAGTTAGTCAGTCATACCAGCTGTGTGCTGTGAAGCTACCCACAGCTGCCAATCGGAGGCATCATAACATCTTTGTTGGTGCATTTCTAGATTCTTCTCTTTTGCGAGAATCTTTTCCCCACTTTCTAGACTGTTCTCCTCCATTTGGACACTCGATTTGCAGAAGCACAACATGTGATCAGTCTCCTAACTGGTGGCCCTGCCTCATGTCTCTTGTTAATAAAATGATTTGGTATGTATCACTTCTTTCTAGTTCCACCTGTTATTGAAATGCACAACCAGCCTGTACCAATTGTATGTAGCAGGCAATAGGCTTGTGCTTGAGAGGTCAGTTTCAGACATTCACATGTGCACACAATTATCTGCCACTCGTCAACATTCATGATCTAAAGTATTTTTCACCTACCCCAACACTTCAGCCTAGTCTCATCCCCTTTTGAGTGCTTGGGGCCTTTTAACACCTTGAACTGTGTTTTCTTCCCAGAAGATTTCAGAAATGGAGCAGGATGCCTGGTCTCACCCCATAAGAAAGTCTGGGCACACTCACCACATTGGTTAATACAGAAACATCTGTTGTTCCTAATAACTCAAAAGTTTTCTTTCCCATTGGCTATGCAGTGTGGCTGGGGAAATGAGCTTTGATAGGCTGAAGTTGGCTTTTGTGAATGCTCTTTTGTACTGTCATTTACACTAATGACTTCAATGGAATGGTCCTGTCATAAATTCATTTATGATCCTCTAGGAACATATGCATTGTTTCCAAATCTGAGCTTAAGTCTTTTTAAAAATGAGGGTCCTATACTGCCTAACCGCTTTTGAAACTTCTCCAAGTTGACAAAATTTATAAAGGCTGGCACAGAAACAGGCCCATTTAAGTATGCCCAGGCAAAAAACAGCAGTAACTATTGCATGGTTCTACTTCTTCCCCTTCTAAATGGTATTGCAATTTCTGCTTGGATGTTCCTCCCCATCAGCAGCAATACTGAGAAATTCTTTATGTGGTTTATTTCCAGCCAATCTCCTCTTACTTGGATTTACTATTCATCTCTGAAAAAGATTTATTTTTTTACTCTAAAAATGTGATGACAGGTGTTCATGAAGCTGGATTTATGCAAGAATATTTGTCTGAAGAGGACAATAAAAGGTTAATTCTGTGTGTGATCTGCCCAGGATTTCCTCATGTTTTAATGGGCCTTGACCTGCTTACATCTGTAGGTACCCCTGAAAAACTGCAGAGAGCTCTGGCAGGCTGCTCCTCTCTGATAAAAGACAGAATGAGAACATTCTGTTTCAAAGGGCTGTTTCTAAAGGACAGTGCTTGCTGTAGGGTGGCTACAATACAAAATATAACTATTTTTGTTGGACCAAACTTTGCTGTCAGTTACAGTCCAGCAATTTCAGGAACAGCTGAGAATTGCACCTGTGCAACTGATAGGAAATTCAAATTTTATGTATTATGGCAGAAGAAGAAATTTCTATTACAGATTTTTTTTCTTCCTCTTTGTAATTTTTCCTTCCTCACACTTTTTCTCCAGTTTCTTGAAAGAACTTGAAGCTGTTACTTTTCAGGCTGGAAATTCCACAGTTCAGAGCTGTAGATGTCCAACATTATATCTCTTTGTCACGGTTTGGCTCCGGGTTGGCAGTCAAACCAATAACAATAATGCTCTCAGTCCCACCCCCCACCCCCCAAGGTAGGGAAAGAGGGAGAAAAAATGAGAAAGAGAGGCTTTCTGGGTTGAAAAGTGAAACAGATTGATTTTAATTATTAGTGATAAGGGAATATATATATTTATAAAGGGATGTGCAACACCTGATCCCCTCCCTCCTCCCCCAGCGACTCTCACAGCAACTCTTCTCCCTGGTGGCTCCAGCTGAAGGGGGGGAGTGTCCGGGCGCACGGACGGGGTCCTGGGATGTTGGTTGTGAAGAAAAAAATGAAAAAAAGAGAGAGAGAGAGAGCCAAAGAGAGGGTGATAGAAGTGACAGTAAGCAGAAAATTGAGTGGAAAAGGAAAAAAAAAGGCTTGACTTCCGTGATGTCTTAACCTATACCGAAAACCAAATAGAGAAAATATTATGAGAAAGGAATATTCTGATTTGCTGATCCTGCCTTCAGTCTAATCTGCTCCCCCGTGGCAGGGAGGCTGCAGACACTCAGAAGTGACCTTGGTTGTTATCAGTCCACTGGTGCTGCTAAAAAAGTTCACTGAAAGAAAAAAAAATCAGCAAAGAGAAAGTTTGCTTCACCCTGGCTCAAACCAGGACACTTTGAGCCTGCACGATCTCTGTGTATCAGAGTGCATCAAATGTGTACCTCTACATAACTGGTTTGGTAAGATTGGTGATCCCCTGTTCCTTCATACAGATTTTCCCAAGTGTGAGAAAAAGGGAGAATCTGTTCCTTTTTGTCTCAGAACTTTTTGGGGAGGAATTTCTTAATATATGTAAGCTTAATATGCCCAGTGGAATACAACTACTTACTTAGTAGCTTCAAGAGATTGCTACAGAGGCAGAGAAATGAGATTTTAAAATAGCACCAGCAGTAACCTATTCCAATATATGTTCTTCATGTGAGATACACATCACAGGACAGTAAGGTCCAGAGTGCTAAGAGTAAAGTCAGCTGGATTCTGTGTATTTGTAAGGAAAGTTTCACTGCACTGTGAATGTGCTCACCTTAATTGTATAGGTTGTTAATTGCCCCATTCCTGAGTTGTAGCTAGAAGCTATGTGGAAAGCAGCTCCACTGTACCAGTAGTATTACACATTACTAAGTCCCCAAACTGAGCAACCACTTGTAAGTGGTTTTAAATGAACCAAGTACAATACTCCAAGTTTATTTTTAGAGTATATATGAAATGGAATGAGCTTGGAATAGCTCCAGGCATATGCAGTCTAGGACAATCTGAATGTGCTCGAATGAGGCCCCCATATCCAGAGGGACACAATTAGCAGACTCAGCCAGGTATAGATGTTGCTATTAGCACATTATGCTATTACACCATGAATTCTCCCATTGAGTCTTGCTGCTGCAAAGGGGACATGCTTTTTTAAAGTGCTATAAATATACATGAATTTTTATGCTGGCTAAGGTTGTAAGTGGAAGCACAGTTTTCTTTAAGTACATAAATGTGAACAAAGTTTCTTCCAACTCTTGTATTATATTCATATTTTCAATTTTAGACTGTGCTGCTAAAGGTTTCTAGGACCTTTTGAAATCAGTAACTTTACTGAAACCAACTAGCTGTAGTAGAAACTCAATCAGAATTCAAAAGGCATTATACTGTTAACATTTTTATTTTCCCTGTGTTTATCATTCTTATATTATTTTTGGTATTGGTTTTCTGTTATTAGCCAGAAACAAAACACTATTTTTTAACAAACAATTAATAAAATAAAAGCAATTTTAAGAACTTACAACATAAGCCTGATCCTTAGGGAACATACCAAAACTACAGTAAAAAGAATTCTGCTACCAAACAAATGTATAATTTGTTATAGTGAGGTCCCTAAACTTTATTTTTAAAACTAGAAATGTCTCTGCAGAGTACAGTTAGAAAATGTAGATGTGTAAAATTAATTGTTCAGAAATATCCAAACCACTCATAAAAAAGAAAAAGTACTTTCCTTTCTGTGTGTGG
Organism: Hemiprocne comata; assembly: GCA_020745705.1. Lineage (NCBI taxonomy): Eukaryota > Metazoa > Chordata > Aves > Apodiformes > Apodidae > Hemiprocne > Hemiprocne comata. Next base: position 12,817,976 of record CM036587.1, read on the forward strand.
AGTGAACCTGTGTACTGCAAGGTCATTTAGGTAGGCTCAGATCTTGGCATAAATTTGTCAAGAACAGTATAAAAAATAATAATTATAATAAGGCCACTCAACAAAAATGATTGCCTGTGTGTTACAAATTAAAGTCTTTCCTGGGAGTATGATATGAAGTATATACTACCAGTAAATAGATGTAATTCTTCAGCTCCTGGCTTGGAATCAGCCAGTGCTTTGGTTCACACAGAGAGAGAAAAAATACCTATAGCAGCTAATCAATGTTGAAATTCATAAAGCAGCCTGTCACTCTTGCAGGTGCAGTGGGATATTAGTGAGGTTCTGCTCCTCCTGAGACTCCAGAAGAAAATGGGCATTTTGCTCCTTTCTGTGTCCAGCAATGTCAAAGTCATTAGTTCTGTTCTTGAAACAGGGAGGTGTTTTATTTTCCAGGGATGACCCTGAGCTGAGCAGACATTCTGCAATGACTTTGACATTCTGTGATGCTGTATGGGTGCTGCAAGCATTTTCTCTCCTGCTATCCCAGGCAGCTGGGCTGATAGCAGCAAAGTAATGTCCTCTTCTCTGCAACCAGAAAGTTTCTTATCACTGTAGACTACTTTTTACAGCTTTTTGTTTAAAAACACTGTAATCCCTGACACTTTTTGGCTTCAGCTGACAGTCTAGAAATATTTGGGACATGTCTGTCAGTTCTTACCTCCCCTGCCTCTACCTTCACAAAATACTATTTTCTTTTGGAGATAAATGTTTTCTGAGACAGTGACATTTTTCACCTTGGTCTTGATGTGAGACTTCACACTTCCAATTCCCACTATTTACCCTTTTCAGTTTTTTTTAGATTACATCTCTCTTTCTACACCACCCTAGGTCTGTATTCTTAAAATAGGTAAATTCACACCTCTTGGTATGACTCAAACCACCCAAGTGTTTGTGTCAGGGTCAGAGTCTGTGTTTCTGTTATAAGCTAGGCAGTGGACAGGTCTCAACACAGGTCGTCTGTGTCCTTGGTGCATAGACTGCCAAAAATAATCCTTTTGCATTGTGACAATGGTTGGGTTTGATTGGGACACAAGCTGGACCATAGAAGGTTCAAGTTAAACATAAGGAAAAACTCCTTTACTCTGAGAGTAACAGAGCACTGGAACAGGATGCCCAGAAAGGTCATAGAGTTTCCTTCTCTGGAGACATTCAAAACCCAACTGGACAAGTTCCTGTGTGATCTGCTGTTGATGATCCTGCTCTAGCAGGAGTGTTGGACTAGATGATTTTCAGAGGTCGCTTCCAACTCTGATGACTCTATAACTTCTGTAGATGCTGATTCTGATATGTTCAGGCATATGATACTAATTACATGAGTACCAAAGAGCATCTAAATACATATAAGCTGCGGAATTCTCTGCAGCATTTCCTGTTTACTTGCACAGACAGGCTTCACACTGGCATCTGTGGATTTTGTTTTACAGCATATTTTCTATAGACTATAGAAGATCGTTGAATGTAAAGATTTTGCTTATTTTTTTGTCTATGTGTACTTAGCACCAAGTCAGATCAAGTTGTGGATTTGGCAGTACATGTTCATTGAACCTAGTATTTATTGGAAAGAACATGCAGAGCTCAAGTAAGGTATTTTCCATAATTCTTTAGATTTATTTCACTTATAATTTTTTTCTTCCAGTTTATGGCTATTTTAACCTAGTCTCTGATTTTAGTTCTCAAAAATACAATATGAAAAGGGAAATGTCATGAGTGTACTTTGATGGTGGCTAAGGCACAAGATTAAATACATTCTTAAGTACACAGCAGACAGCTTTTTACAGAACATGGAAACACTGAAGGAGGAAGGTGATTTAGCTAGTTTAAGAGTTATTTATGCTTTTGAAGTATCCTCTCAAATATTTAAAGTGATGTGACTTTAATGAGCCATGTGCAAGTGGTAGCTTTTGCTTTGTTGAATATATTCCTCAGGGTAAACTGAGTAATTAATATTAATTAGGAACTGAGTAGCCAATTACAGGGTTGAGTAGGAAATGAGGTAAAAAAACCCTTGTTTGGAAGTAAAATATCTGCACATACATAGTGAGGGAGTTTGAGGTCATTAAAATCTGTGGTCTGGGATTAGTGAGCACCATTGATGTGCATTATTAATGATATACCTATCTCACTCAATTGCAAATTCTGATTAACCATAAATGAAGTATCCGTAAATAGAATAATTCAGCATGTGGTAAACAACTGGATTTTAATTTCCAGTGGATAGAAATTGTAGCAGTAGATGGCAGATGGATTTAGATTTAAATGATATACAGAATTAGATAAGGATAAATATAAATCAATGGGAAGTTTGATTGCATTTCCTTTTTATAGACCTGCCTGACACTTGCTTCATTCCCTGAGAACCATTTCCATAACGGAATGACCTCATGTACCTCACCTTTTTCAGATTTTTCTGCTTTTATAGATTTCATTAGGAAAACTGAAAATTTGTACACTCTCTCTACCTGGGCTTGGTAATTTGTCATGTAAAATTGAAACTAAAATAGTACTTTTGTTCCAGAGGAGAAGTCTTCTCAAGACCATCTTAAAATAGACAATGGATACAAACCTGACAGGATTTTCTCAAAACCTGTGTCTATAAGGCATGCAATTACTTACTTGGAGAATGGCTTAGATGATGAAAAAATGAATAATTCTTCCTTTAAAGGAGATACAACTTTCCCATAATAAACCCTGGAGCCACATGGGGGAAACAAAATCTTTAATAGCTGCTCATGAAGTAAACACCATCCATTCCATGTATTAAATGATATGTGAATATGGGGGAAAATTGTATAAATTCATAGATTTCATATAATACTTAATAAATATGCATTAGAGGTCAAATTGTGGGTACCTTTGAATTATTCTGTTTGGCAACTTTATACTTCTCCAGCTCTTTCTTAAAAATTATGTCTGTTAGCTATTCATGGATAGTGTTTTCTTCAGGAGCTTTGCCGATGTTTATTTATAAGTCACCATATTCTACCGGATTGCCCCATTTGTTAGCTTAAATTTCATATGTTTGGTTATTAGTGCTTAGACAGCTTGGGGCCAAGTAGGCAATGAAGGCCCAAATCCAATCTGCTGCATTGCTAAACTTCTGCATTTTAATAGAACATTTTCTCTAGAAACTGGACTGTGGTTAAACCTATGCCACCATAGGATGAATCAAGAAGATGTCAACCTTTGAGGTCCAATTCAGGAAAATAACCCAAGCTGGCTAAGATCTACTGGTAATGTAACTTACCTTGTATCATGCCTGCAGTAGCTCATCAGATGTGAAAGGTTCCTGCAGCCACAGGAATAATTAGGGATCCTCCTCACTTCTGTTCAACCTTTCTTCATCTGCTACAACTCCACTGAAGGTCAAATGCTTTTATGTACCATCTCCTCTGAGATAGATGAGAACAAACGTAATTGTCTTCATTGCACCTCATGTCCAACTGCCTGTTTTTTCTGTTTTACCAATAAATATCAGTAAATTACATATCCAGTGATCTCTCTAATGAGCTCTTAATGATGACATAGATGACATGACTGATAATTCTAATGGCAAGAAGTCAAGTATATGTTATCTACGCTGGCTTTTTCTTAATGAAAAACCAAAGATTGCTATTTACCAAACTAAAAGAGAAAAAATTCAGCAACAGTAGTTGGTGTCTACTGCATGGTACATTTAATCGAAGAATCTCCAAGACAATTATAAATATAAATTACTAAATTTAGACTAAACCAACTGAGTTGTATGAGGCAGAAAATGGGAGGGAAAATGGTTATATATAGCTATCTGCATAGTAAAGTACAGATACTTATGTAATTATACATAATTACATATATAGTGATAATTACAATACCAAACAATTACACTCTCACTAACTCAGATAAATTATATGTTCATATGTATGTAGTAGGAAAAACATGGATGAAATCAGAACCATGTGTCTCCTACTACTTGTCAGAGAGGCCAAATGAAGAGGACTCATGCTTTTTGCTTATTTTCATGTCCAGGGCACACCATTGAGTACTATAGTGAGTATCATATTTCCTCAGAATTACCAGATATTACAATTCAGTAGAATTGATGTAATGGCATCAGGGGACCAAAATATTGCTACTGGACTTATGGCCAAGAAAATGAGAGTTGAAGTTTCATCACAGCAAGTCTTTTAAATCCAAACTATGGATTTAGATTCCCCTGAGGTAAAATATAGCCAAGATCTTAGATTCTGTTTATCCGAATATAAATTATCAGATTGGCACTGTGTTGCTCTCTACAATGTTTCTACATTTACATGAAGTTTGAGACTATGGAAAACCATCCCTTCCATAGGAGTATAAGGTCCTGGCATTTGGATTAGGGCAGTCCCTAGTGATTCTACCCCTCTGCTCTGGCCTATTGAGACCCCACAGTGTCCAGCTCTGGAGTCCTCAGCACAGCAAAGACATGGACCTGTTGGAGCAGGTCCAGAAGAGGGCACAGAGATGATCAGAAGCTGGAGCACCTCTCCTGTGAAGACATAGTTTGCATGTAAAAGACAGAACAAGGGCTAATGGTTTTAAACTAAAAGAGTGTAGATTCAGATGATGTAAGTTGTGTTGCTTTGCTATTGTTTTAGTGTTTTAACTGACAGGAGATTGACAGCCTCAGGGAAAGAAAAGTGTTAGCTGAATAATTGTGGTCAACTCCAGGGGTCAATTTAAAAGACAAATGCATAGAATAGGAATGGATTTTCATCCAGTTCTTCATTTCCCAAAGAAGAATACAGGGATTTCTGGGGAAGGTTTTAAAAATGGAGGAACTAATCCACTGAGAAAAATATCAAAACAAACCCAAAGAAAACTATTTCTTTCCTTCTATTTCTTCTAGGGAAGATATTTGAATTAAAAATTTATTTAATAGAATTTTTGCAAGTATATCTTTCACGGCACAGCTGCAAACTTGGGATCCATGTTTTCTTTTGAAAAACATCATGGTCCCAGGTAAAGGATTTGCATGAGGTCCATCCCTAATTTCACAAAAAAAAAGGCTACTGTCTCAAAATAACCAAGTGTAACTGAATGCTCCAGTGATTTTCCTGTAATTTTGAAAAGTAAAATAGGAAAGGGAATAGAACTAGGGATTATTGATGTCTTGCTGGTAATGTGCAACAGTTGCAGTGCTGGTATTAAAGTTTTTTAATTGTCATGTGCTCTGCAATTGATCTGCAGTCTCATTGGCTTTTATTTTTCAAGATGGGACAATAGGCTCTTTCAGATCCTGCAGTGGAAGTCCTGAGAAGACTCGTTGGCTTCTTCCTAGTGTGCTTGGAAGTGTGCATCAGGCACCCCCTTTGCCAGCCTGGTAACCCAAGAGAAGCAAGGCTGAGGAAACCACAGCTAACTTCCCAATGTCCAGTGCAATCCTCCACCTCCAGGAAAACTACGAGGAGATAATAAGTAAATTCCAGGCAGGCAGGCAGCCATAGTGTGATTTTATTGGTTCTTACAAATGTAAAGGTTCAAGGAGAAAAGAAAGGGGTTTGAGCAGTTAACCCCTCCCCTTTTTGGTTTTGATACCTGTTGAAACCCCCCCCGAGGGTAGTACACACTCTCACTCTAGAATGAAATGAGGACACTGAGCAAAGGTTTCTATGTGTTGTTGCTTTATAGACAGAACAGAGATGTACAAATGCAAATATAATTCAAGCCACAGATAGTACAAAATATAGGGAGAAGATTATTATAATAAAGTGATTTGGAGCGAGTTGCAGTTAAACAAGGGGAAGTGTAGAGTTTTGCATTTGGGGAAGAACAACACGATGTCCCAGTATAGGTTGGGGGCTGACCTGCTGGAGAGTAGTGTAGGTGAAAGAGACCTGGGGGTCCTGGTAGACAGGAGGATGACCATGAGCCAGCAATGTGCCCTTGTGGCCAAGAAGGCCAATGGCATCCTGGGGTGCATTAGAAAGTGTGTGGTTAGTAGGTCAAGAGAGGTTCTCCTCCCCCTCTATTCTGCATTGGTGAGGCCGCATCTGGAGTATTGTGTCCAGTTCTGGGCCCCTCAGTTCAAGAAGGACAGGGAACTGCTTGAAAGAGTCCAGCACAGAGCCACAAAGATGATTAAGGGAGTGGAACATCTCCCTTATGAGGAAAGGCTGAGGGAGCTGGGTCTCTTTAGCTTGGAAAAAAGGAGGCTGAGGGGTGACCTCATCAATGTTTACAAATATGTAAGGGGTGAGTATCAGGGAGATGGAGTTAGGCTCTTCTCAGTGATGACCAGTGATAGGACAAGGGGTAATGGGTGTAAATTGGAGCATAGGAGGTTCAAGGTGAATATCAGAAAAAACTTCTTTACTGTGAGAGTGACAGAGCACTGGAACAGGCTGCCCAGGAGGTTGTGGAGTCTCCTTCACTGGAGACATTCAAAACCCGCCTGGATGCGTTCCTGTGTGATGTGCTCTAGGTGACCCTGCTCTGGCAGGGGGGGTTGGACTAGATGATCTTTCGAGGTCCCTTCCAACCCCTACGATTCTATGATTCTATGATTCTATGATTCTATGCTCTACTGAAAGCTAGTGAAAATATTTTAAAAATATAAATAATATCAGCTGTTAAAGACTGGATTTCTCTGATCATTGGAAGGCTACATTGCTAACTGCTAAGCATCACAAATGCAAGCAAATACTTACATTCAGATTACTTCAAACAAGTTTTTAAAAACATTACGGTGACTGGAAATTCAAAAGCAACAAGGATATAAACAGCGATATAGACAAGGCAGAGACATTTAATGCTTTCTTCACCTCTGTCTTCGACACTGATGATGGGCTTGAGCACCCCCAGAGCCCTGGGCTAGAGAACCATGACTGGGCAAATGACAGTCTCCCAATCAGCCCTGAACTTGTGCAGGATTCGCTGCTCCAGCAAATTGACTTACAAGTCAATGGGACCTGATGAGATTCATCCAAAGATACTTAAAGAGCTAGTGGAGGTCATAGCAGTACCTCTCTCAATGATTTTTCAATGCTCTTGTGAATCTGGGGAAGTACCAGTTGACTGGAAACTGGAAAATGTTGTCCCAATCTCCAAGAAGGGCAGCAGGGATGACCCTGGCAATTACAGGCCTGTTAGTCTCACTTTAGTGCCTGGTAAGATTATGGAGAAGATTATTCTGGGAGCTATGGAAAAACACCTAGAAGACAACAGAGTCATTGGTCCCAGCCAACATGGGTTTGTTAGAGGAAGGTCCTGCTTGACCAACTTGATTTTTTTCTATGACAAGGTTACCCACCTAGTTGACCAAGGGAAGCCAGTTGATATAATCTTTCTGGATTTCAGAAAAGCCTTTGTTACTGTTGCTCACAGTGTCCTTCTGAACAAAATGTCCAGCATCCAGCTGGACAAGCACATAATGCATTGGGTGAGTAATTGGCTGGTGGGTTGAGCTCAAAGAGTCATAATAAATGGGGCCACATCAGGCTGGTGACCAGTCACTAGTGGGGTTCCACAGGGATCCATCTTAGGGCCAGTACTCTTTAATATATTCATAAATGACTTAAATGCAGGACTTGAAGGCCTACTTATTAAGTTCATGGATAACACTAAATTGGGAGGAGCAGTTGACACTCTCGAGGGCAGAAAGGCCCTGCAGCAGGATCTGAATGAATTAGAGAGTGGCAATTGCCAGTGGCATGAAGTTTAACAAGGAGGAGTGCTGGATTTTGCACCTGGGACACAGTAACTCTGGATATACAGACAGTCTGGGGAGTGAGAGGCTGGAGAGCAGCCCTGTGGAGAGGGACCTTGGGGTTCTGGTTGATGGCAAGTTGAACATGAGCCAGCAGTGTGGCCTGGCAGCCAGGAGGGCCAAGCGAGTCCTGGGGTGCATCAAGCACGGCATAGCCAGCTGGTCAGGGGAGGTGATTGTCCCACTTTACTCTGCACTGGGGCGGCCCCATCTTGAGTACTTGCACTGGGGTGGCCCCATCTTGAGTACTGTGTGCAGTTCTGGGCACCACAGTACAAAAAGGATATGAAGCTGCTGGAGAGTGTCCAGAGGAGGGCCACAAGGTTGGTGAAGAGCTTGGAGGGGATGAGGAGCAGCTGAAAGCACTTGGTCTGTTCAGCCTGGAGAAGAGGAGACTGAGGGGAGACCTCATTGCAGCTTATTGCTTCCTCACTAGGGAAGGTGGAGGAGCAGGCGCTGACCTCTGCTCTCTGGTCCTGTGACCAACAACAGGACTCGAGGGAATGGTAGGAAGATGTGCAGGGGGAGGTTTAGGTTGGACATTAGGAAGGGATTCTTCACCCAGAGGTTAGTGGAGCATTGGAATAGGCTTCCCAGGGAAGCAGTAGTGGCACCAAGCCTGTCAATATTCAAGAAACATTTGGACAATGCCCTCAGCGACATGGTATGAACCTTGGGGTTGTCCTGTTCTGGGGTGGGAGTTGGACTTGGGGATCCAGGCTGTCTGAGGAGGTGTTTGAGCCACCATCCCTGGATACATCTAAAAAGACAGACGGGGACAGGGTCTGGTGGTGGACATGGCAGAGCTAGGGTAGTGGTTGGACTTGATGGCCTTGAAGGTCTTTTCCAACCAGAATGGTGATACTATGATACTAAGTCTTAAAATAACTGAAAGACTCCTGTTCCAAAGTAAAGCTTTTAATGTCAATGCACCACATAGTAAGCTTTTACCAAGAGAAACACATCTAACCGCAATGTTAGCTAGGGTACCTAAACTGTAAATAATGTTATTGGAAAATACACTCTCAGGTATTTTGAGTTGCAATCACATTTAGAAGATCCATCAATCCCCCATGAGCCTTTTTTTGTTGAGGCTGAGCAACTTCAGTTCTCTCAACATCTCTTCGTGTGTCAAATTCTACAAACCACCTAATCATCTTCATGGCCCTTCACTGAACTCATTCCAACACATCCATGCCTCTTGACCCTCAGGAGTCATCACTAATGATTGATCTTCAGTTGGTCTTTTTGCCACTCCTCACAACCTTGACTACATTAATTACCTTCTCTACAATATATTGTAGAATTCACACATTAGGTTATACATACCTACAGAAATTATTAATCCTTGTTTTCAACAGAAAAAGCCTCATTGGTCTGTACTGCAACACAGCTAACCCCCTTCACTCTAAATTATGTGTTCATAAATGAGTAAATCTCATTGTCTTGGATGTTTTTCCAAAGATATTTTTCTCTTGCTTAACAAAAAAACCCCCACAAAATCAAACAACAACAAACAAACAAAACAGCAAAACTCAAACAAAGAAAAAAAATCCAAGAAAACACAAAAAATCCACATGGGAATTGCTTTTCATAGGGTGTGGATACATTAAAGCTAATTTCAGACCAGACATGCACTTTTGAAGAGAATTTTCAATTCTCCTCACATCTGTTCACATCATGGAGTGATCTCAGAGTGCACGAAGTGAATTCCTTATGCATGACTCTGGACTGGAGATGCTGTCCAGGAGCACATTGAATGCACTTCAGCTGCTAAAGGCATTGAGATCAGAGATTAGATCACAGGCAGCCTGAAATAAAAAATCATAAAACACATGTAGTGTAGTCATAGGGTCCACATTCCGGTGATGTTAAATAACATCACCAGTGAATAATACCTAATCAAGGATAAGGCTTGATGCACCTTGAAAAAAAAAGGTGGTACACAATCTCTACAGAGAGTTTTAATATACCACAGTTAAATCGTTTGGACATGTGATATGGGAGGATGGCGTTCTGTACTTAAATGGAAAATAAACACAAAAATGCTGGAAATTTTAATTAAATAAAAATGGAGAATTTCAAGTAACTCAGAAGGAAATTACTAATATTTGGAATTAAGACAAATCTTGAAATATGAGAATTAACAAGCTATATTTAGAAAACAAAATTCAGATTAGGAAATACACTTAAAAATCAATTTATAAAATGAGAAATTTTTCTGAACAATTTTTAACACAGAGTATGTTCCTATAGAAGACCCCTGGAATTTTCCCAAACTTCTGTTGATGCTTTGGGATCTTTGTATTTTACCACTGCGATTTACAATTTTGCTAGTGTCACAATCTGCTATTCAGATAAGTGGCAATTTTTCATGATCTTGCCAGGACAAAAGAAAGGTGCACAAACAGACACAGGGGCTGGTGTGTGGTCTTCCAAGACATGGGGCAGAACCCCCTTGCTTTCTGACACTCCTCACCGCAGTGGGAGGCTGGGGTGGCTGGGCTCTGCCTTCCCTCTCCTGGTATGAGCCACACAGCAGCTGCACCCGTTTGTCCAGCAGGACCAGTGAAAAGGTTTAAAGGTGATCCCAAATGGTGAAATTAAGACACAAACCAGGTCAGATGTCACGTGCACACTGAACTTTATTGGAGTTACACAGCAAAGTCCCTGGAGTGGATAGGACAGGGAGGAAAACAGAAACGGAAAAGAAAGGAGAAAGCAGAAATACGGGGATTAGCAAGATAATAGTTACCACCACGGTCCAGCGACGTCGTCAGTGGGGAAGCGTTTCCGTGGGAAAGTGCTGCAGTAGGGAAGAGCTTTGCTGCACCCATAGCGTACCAAATTTTTATACAGTCCTTGCCCACTGCACCTCCCCCCTCTGCTTTTTCTCCCAGTACAGGGGAGGAAATTCCTCTGTCTTCTCCGTGCTCCTCCAAGACAGGAGGGAGAGGGGTGGGTATGGTGCTGGGCTATACCTTACAGATGGTCTTTGTCAGGCTAATTAACAAGATAAGGCATTGATTGGGCCAGCAACAGGGTCCTTGAACGGGATGAGACAACTTGGCACCTCAGGGTGGTTTATCAGGTGGAGGTCAGCTTGCCCTTCACTTTTCTGGCCAAGTCAGCGATTTACATGAAGTCTCAAGGCCTGGTTATCGCTGGATATCCTGCTCCCAGTGCCAGCTGAAGAGCTCCTTTGTCCCACATCAAAAACCCCCAGTTTGCAGGCGTGAAGGGGGGAATAAAACAGCTTGGTGGGATCCTGTGTCATAGTCCAGCAACTAATCCTGTTTAACTCTTAGATGTCTCAAGACAAACACCAGGCATCCTGAATGTCCAAATACACTGTTTATCTCTTGGATTGTTTGAGACAGACACTATATATCTGGAATGTCATAGCTAGGAAATGTGTGTACTTACGTGAGTCCTTTCTGAGCCGGCAATAAAGCAATAATTTTGAATCAATTTGGCACATTCTTGAAATGGAATTAAACTGGACTTTGTGTATCTGCAGATCCCAAAGAAAGGAGATGCAGAACTTGTGTGACATGAAATTCTCAAAGGCAGTTAAGGTAACACAGTTCCAGTTCCTTTGAAAGTCACTGGTCATTACACTTTCAAACTTCCTTTAAACTCCCAGCCTCAAGTCCATCTTGTCTTATATTCATTCAACATAAAACTGAAGTGATCTTCAGGTATTCATTCAAGGACAAACGCTATCACTCACATTTTGACCAAATAGTCATATACTCTTCATATTGATACACTCACTTCAATTTAACTGCTTGAGATACAAAGTACTAGAGGAGGCTTGATAAAAACGGGTCTGAATTTTTCCCCTGCCTTCAGTCAGATCCAGATGAAGCTGACTGAAAACAGGTATCAAAGCCAAGTTTTGAGCAGCTGCCTTGATTACCCACTAGAAACACAAGGTACAGTACCACAAAATCAAGAGCATGACCATCTCTTTCACAGATGTGTCAGACCAGAGATTTTTTACACCATGACTACACTTGGAAAGGTACACCAAACTTTACTGTTTAATATCTTTTTATATGTATATAAAACAGTTCTGGAAAGTATTTTCACTTAAGCAGTGCCAGAACCTCAAGGGGAAATAAAATATTTTTCTGTCACTCTTGAAAGATAACAGTTTATTACTAAAATATTTCAATTTTAGAAAATTTAAAAGTAATCTATTTCAGTGCTTCACCTGTATGTACTGGAAGAATATTTATTTTAATTCCTAACGAAAAACCTAATTTGTTTGAAAACTTAATTCCCTTCCTCTGTATTTGCATGTATCTTTCATATATTATCGTCTATTTTCTATATCTTATTATCTTTAGCAGAGACGAAGTACCAGTATTGGGTGTTAAAAGACAACAATCAACAATCACCAGGGCTGGTGTAAGATTTATGGAAGATAGGGCAGAACCTCCTTGCTTTCTAAGCTCCCTCACTCTCTTGTGGAGCTTAGGTGTGGCTGGGTTCAGCCTTCCCTCCCCTAGTATAAGTTGTACAGCAGGTACCCCTTTGTCCTGAGGGACCCTGTTGGGAAGATCTAAAGGTTATCCCAAATGGTGAAATTAAGATGCAAACGAGGTCAGATGTCACATACACACCAAAGTTTATTGGAGTTACACAACAAAAATTAAAAATCCCTAGAGTGGATAGGACAGAAAGAAAGACAGGAAAGTGAGGAGAATAGCAAGTGATAGGATAATTTCCACCATGGTCCAGCAACGTCATCGTGGTGAAGAGCTTCACTGTATTGACAGTGTCACAGCTTTTTATAGTTACAGTTCTGTACCTCAGGCCCTCCTCCGTGTACATGCATGATGTGTCTCCGAGGTGGTCTTCAGGGGGGGTTTCACACGGTGACTTCGTCCTCACAAGTCTTCCTCAAACTTCAGGGCTGCAGGCAATCGGCTTAGAAAGGAGGAGGGTGGGTACAGAGCTGTCTCCTTCATTTGCAATTTCAGCACCTTCTGGCTAATTTCCATGTCGAGTAGACAAGCCATTGTTTGGCACCAAGGTTCATTACCATTTCTAACACCACAAGCTTGCATTCCAACAATGTTGAGACATCTTGATGCCACAAGGTTAGCTTCTCACACCCCCCATGAGAATAACTTTACAACACAGTTTCGTACTCATAACAGTTTCATCTAGATTCCATTGTCTTAAGTTAGGTAAACGCATAACCTGTGAGACAGTTTGAGAGTCATACTAGCATCATGTGTATGTCTACTACTTGTCTATTTACCTGTCCTCTTTACTAGTTGTAGAAGAAAATTAGATTGACTTTATGTCACTTTTTAATGACAAATCTGTCTTGGCAGCTAATCACCTCTTGTTATGATCTCCATCAAGGGTGGCTCTTACCTTGGGGTAGTGATGTCCATCCCTACCAGAACTGCATAGCCATTGGTAAAATCTTTCTGAGTTGTACTTCTCCCTTTTGCTTAGCATAGATGCTAGACTTCCACACATGCCCAGCTCCAGAGGAGGCAGTACACTCTGATGGTGCTCTAACCCAGCTGGGGATTTTCCTGGCTAGCCCCAGGATGTCAGTCAGGCATAAGACACATGGGTTTGAGCACCTAAATTGGTGAACACCCTGGTGTCCCGTGATATTATTTTTTTGGTGAGTGGTGAGAATTTATCATACAACTGTGTGTCTTTCTCCGCTTCCTACTAGGAGATTAAATGAAGCAGATTTTCTGAGTTGACAAATAAAACCACCAAATGCCCTGTGGAGTTCTTTGCCATCTTTCTCCTTTGCAGTGGCCCTCTGTGGGCATTTTGGTGGCTTACCCCCAAATTTGATAGAGAAGGATAGATGGCAACCTGAGCTGTTAATGAAAATGATGCATTGACAAGGTCTTTTAAAAAGTAATGCCCATTTTTTTCTCTTCTTTAATGTATAATAATTTAATAGTCTTGCCTTGGATATACTATGTAGATAGAAAGATACACTATTCTTGTTTTGTTTGCTACTGCCCTCTTACAGTTTTGCTGCCTCATGTGCACACAAGCACTCAAAATGCACATTCATATAAACATACACATCCATTACAAAATTTCCTTTTGCAGTTTCCACCAGCTACAAATATTCGAGGTGACACTGGTTTAGGTTCCTTTAAGAGCCTATAATTCTCTACAACATTTCCTGTTTCCAGGATATGAAAATCAACCAGTCAAACCCATGGCCTTGATTTTCTAGGTCTTCTTGCTCACTACCCAACTTTTAAAGACAATCAGAGTGGTTGGATTTGGATGCTCAGACACCTAAGTTCTCAAAGAAAACCTCCTCACTTTAAGTTACCCCGGGTATATTTTAAAAAGTCCAACTATTTGAAAAATAGCTAAATAACCTGACTGCTCTCAAACTGTTCTTTCTGTTTTCCACACAGGATTCTTACATGTTTGTCAATGATGACCACAACTGGCCTCTTCAGTGGCCTAAATAATACATCAAAAATTTTCAAGAACAACAACAAAGGTCTCAGAATCATCTTTTGACAGTTTTTCTTACTACAGTAAAGTAGCAGTTTCCTTTGTTTAGCACTTTTCTAGTGATAAAAGGCTTTTCTCTTGTGTTTTGTATCCACTGCTAAATATATAAATTTTTAAGCTTTGTTTTTCCTGAATGTTCTTATGTTTTTAGTCTAAATGTATTCACAGCCATGACTTCACATATCCTTTTGCTTAAACAAATCTTCTTCCCTCCCAAAGCTTAAACCCATCTCCTGATGGCTTTATAGACAGCAGTCTTATGCTCTCTCAGCCTTCGTTTTGCTAGACTAAATAGGTCACACGCTACAAGCTCACACTTTGATAACAGACATTGCATTCCCTCATTCATTTAAGCACCTTGTCTCAGCATCTATTGCAGTCTGAGTTCATATTTCCTTTTAGTCCCTTGCAAACTCAATCTCCACATTCAGTGCCGTTGCTTAGACAGAAGCCCTCCTGCCTTTTTTCTAAGGCAGTTGATTGACTTTTGTGTTTGCTTTTAGGTATGAACTTTATCCATGCTCTTTGAATGTAATCCTTTTCATTTTTCCGGTGTGGCTGTTTTAATGAAGGGGATGAGGAATATATCCATTGAGCAATCAGGATAAAATAAGATAACATTTCAGATTGGTACAGTACAGATATACTGTTCTGTTATTTTTCAACACAGAGGTATTTTGGCCTTGTTTCATGTAATTTTCCTTCCTAAATCATTTTGAGATGGCTGGCTAGAGCTAAGCCACGTTCAGAGGACCATATGTATCTTGAAAAAGAATATCAGAAAATACTGAATTTTTAAAAAAACAAATTTCCAAATGTTCAGGCCCAGCTGTAACAAACTGCTTCAAAAAAGCATACTCTCTGATCTTGATTTTCAAGCTGAATACTGATGAATCTTATTTAGTTTTTAGTCACGTCTTCAGTGTCATTTGATGTTTAAATAATAACTTCATATTTAGAAGCATTGTCATTTACATTCTAATGTCACAATATTTTAATAGGTTTCTAAGAGTAATGGTTGACCTTTAAATAAACTAGTACAATGTGATGGCAAGAATCAAAGTTTAGTTTTATTGTTATGTTATGTAGGGATAGATGCACAGGATTATGATATGGTAAGCAACATTGGAGAGGGCTGTATTTCATTTTGTTTCTTCAAAAGTTTAAAGATTCAAATTCTGACTGATGAAATGGAAAAATGCATCATTTTAGTTACACCAATATATAAATATAAACTGCACTTTTACTTTATGTTTTTCTTGAAAGTTTATATATTGAGTATAATAAATAGATTATAAAAATCTACTTGTTAATGAGGATGATGAATTGTATAATCTAGTTTGATCATGTTTATTCTTTTTCCACAACAGCTTTTTTTAAGTATCTTTTTAGCAAGTGCAGTTACGGAATATTTAAAAGGGTAATTCCAGAGTTTTGGACTGCTCATGAGATCATTTTGATTTCCAGTAGAAGAATTTCAGAATTTGAGATAGTGAAGGCTTTTCTTCTTGAAATCTGCTATATTACTTACCAATTAAATTTTAATCCTTTTTTGTTTCGGTTTTGTCTTAGCAGTCTCAAAATATTTAGTAGAATGCTTAATAAAATGAGGAGTAAAAGAAAATACATTTATTATTCTGTATTAGCCTCCACACTCTCCAATTTTGACTCAGATTATACTGGATTACACTCTCATAAATGCACAGAGTATAAAAAATCCCTTCACAATTTTACTTCCTCTTTACTTCCTCTTCGTGGAACCCATGAGATTCCTGTGCTGAAGATATGCATAGATTTACAGTTCATACCTAATCCTGGGAGGTACTGAACCAAAGGCAGATGAGTTGATCAGCAAGCTGCTGGTACTAGATATGAACTATCAGGATGAGATCCATAAAAATAAAATAATAAAAAAGAAAATAATTTTATATTTGACAACATCTTTTAATTTTGGAACATCTCTAAGTATTTTATCTCATATAAGTTAGACAGTGATAACACCTTTTTAGGGATACAGAAAATCATAACATCCTTCCCATAAGTCCCACACTTGGAGTGTTTCACTCTTTACTGAGGTATGGTGCTCACATTCAACAGTAGCTTATGAAGAGTTTCACTAATTAGAAGTGAGAAATGCTTACTCAGTACATATAAGGAGTGCACTTGTCAGCTAAAGTATGCACATCTTATTTCTGATAAACAACTGACTTTTGGCTGTAACAGCACTTGGAAATGAATGGCTCAAAAGTAATTAAATAACACACCTTTTTTAAATAAAAAAACCCAAAACCATAACTTTTTTCACCTTTCACACAGGAAGTTTCTTCATAGAATCATAGAATGGTTAAGGTTGGAAGGGTCCTTAAAGATTACCACGTTCCAACCTCCCTGCTATGAGCAGGGACACCTCACACTAGACCAGGCTGCACAAAGCCTCATCCAGCCTGGAGGTTCCAGCACCTTACTACCTCTATGGTGAAGAGTTTCTTCCTCATGTCTAACCTAAATCTACCCTCTTTCAGTTTAAAACTGTTACCCCTTGTCCTATCACTGCCCTCTCTGGTGAAAAGCCCCTCCCAGCTTTCCTGTAGCCCCTTCAGGTACTGGAAGGCTGCTCAAAGGTCTCCCTGGAGCCTTCTCTTCTCCAGGCTGGATAGCCCCAACTCTCAGCCTGTCTTCATAGCAGAGGTGCTCCAGCCCTTTGACCATCTCTGTGGCCCTTCTCTGGACCCTCTCTAACAGCTCCATGTTTTTCCTGTGCTGAGGGCTCCAGAGCTGTACACAGTACTTCTGGTGTGGTCTCACCAGAGCAGAGGGGCAGAATCACCTCCCCTGCCCTGCTGGCCACACTGCTTTTGATGCAGCCCAGGATGTGGTTGGCCCCTGGGCTACGAGCACACACTGGAGGCTCATCTTGAGCTTCTCATCTACTACCACCACCAAGTCCTTTTCCTTGGGACTGCTTTCTAGCCATTCTCTCCCCAGCCTGTATTTGCCTGGGGTTTTACTGACCCAGGTGCAGAACTTTGCACTTGGCCTTGTTGAACTTGGCCTTCAAATCAGGCTGGTAACCTAGGAAAAAAATTCTTTAAGTATATAAAGAAACCTTAGGTGAAGTGTCAGATAATATAATTTATCTAAGTCTTCAGAAGGAAATGTGATGATACTCCCTGTCAAGTTCACATTAAGAACTTTTACCAAAAAGAAATGAACTATCTATGTTTTCATTTTAACAAGCTTATCATGACTTGATGAATCAAGAAAAGTTGGATAGACTTTGTTAGGTATCCTGCAACTCCTCCAGCTGATCAATCAGTTCATGAGAAAAATTAAAACATAGGGTTTTTTTTATTCTGACTAGTCTGTCAAGACACTAGCAGTTATAAAATGTGACCATTGGTTCATGCTGGCCCATCTGTAAATAAGGAAAGACATCATCTTAGATTATGCTACTTCTGGCTAACAGCAATCGAAATCTCACTGACCACACCTGTTTGTGTGACACTGTGAGAAGACATGACAATTCAGATAGATTTTAACTCTTTTAGAGCAGCACAATGAGTTCTGTGCTGAATGCAAAAGAGATTAAAAATAAACATTCAAATAGATGCACTTTAATGTTAGTGAAATGTAAGTAATAATAACAGCATTAATGATAACATAGGAAATTATTTGACAAAAATGTGTCTGCTCTCGGAAAATAATTTCTCAAAATGATAGCAAAAACCTGAGTCTAAGTATGTCAGATACATCTTTGTTGTTTTAATTTAATGCATTGGATTAGAGTTTATTATAGTATAAATTCCTGCAAAAATAAAGGATTAACTCTTGATGCACAGTCAATATATAAAAATCCTACAGCGTCAAGTTAAATAATTTAAAACATGCTTATGCTAATTGAAAATAAAGACTTCCTACAGCTGAGTCCATCTTTATACCACAGTTTACGACAGGCACTGCTAGTGAAAATTACAGGTATTTTGATTGTGCATTTAGTATTCTTCTGCTAGTTCAGTATTTCAAACATTAAAGATAAATTCATGTCTTTTTGTTTTCTTGCAGCATTTGTTTCACAGAAGCAACACACAGTGTGTGTCATGTACTATAGACAAAGAACATATGCTGCAAATACACAAGAAAAGCATGAATTTGTGTTTAACACTGGGCATCTAAAAGTTCTCTCAATAAAGAGAATCCACTAGAAATAAAAATGCTGTATGATTCTTGCAGAAATTGTATGGGTAATACTGGAATAGGACAGTAGATTCCAATATTTTCAAGGTTAGTATTAAAATATCCCTGCTTTAACAGTGTGCTGCCAAGCTTTACTGATGAAACCAACAATTAGGATTTTTCCCTCTGGCACTTTGGCTAATGCATAATGCATAGCAAAGTGGATAGCATGTGTGTATGAAGCCTTTCGTTCATAGCTTGCTGATTTATATCAAGAGCTGAAAAGCTGTAATTTGTGGTTAAAAATTATTATCTTTCTTTCCTTTATCTGCCCAACCCAGAAGCTGGCCACAGAGCCAGTCAGTAGTGCAGCTCTGGGGTGTAACTGTGGTTTACCATCCTAGAGCAACACATAAGGTGATCTGTACACTTGGGATAAGAGAGGTGGTTGATCAGACTGGACACTGTTTCATTTCTTCTTTTATGCAAGGGGTTATGTTCCTCTGTCTTTAACCTTGAACAACCTAAAGAGCATATATGTAAGGAGGAAGGTTGTAGTAGATGCCTCTGACCCCAAGTGAAGTGACTGGAGTACCAAAGTCTCTGGAAGCTATTGTAGATCAACTCTGCTGACCTCATGAAATTAGAGATATCACCCAACTATGCAGCTTTTCACCGTAAGTGACTTCATGGGCATGAGGTAGAAAAGAGACTGGATTCATTCTCAGAAAGTTGCTCATCTGACTGTGATGAGAGTCTTCCCATGCATGAGTTCATTTCAATGGAATGATTGCCAACCTAAAAAACCAGCATATGATGTTCTATTGGAGAAAGGAATCATTTGGATTCAAGAATATGAGACAGAATGTGTTGGTTTTTTTTCCTTTTAATGTTGAAAAGCAATACGTTTATTAACATTTGTGCATTATTGTACTCAGTGAATTCTCAAATATCTGTCAATGACCACAGTTCAAAATTACAGGTTTTTCTTTTTTTTAATTGTTATTTTTTGTACCCCATTTCCTATGCCATTTGCCTGTAAGGGTAAACAGTCCCAGAAGAGCACATAGATAATTTATAAACTGATTCTTAGAATGATAACACTTTTCAAACAAAGAAACATATTACACACAACTATGCCACAGCTGATGGGGGCAGGGAAAGGGATCTCTGTAATTTGAGGTTTGAGCATAGAATGAACCTGATTTGAAATAACATGTCTTCAATGCTAAGCATGTAATCATGTACTTTATAATAACCAGCATGTTAATCCCAAAGCAAAATAACATTACACATAGCAGATACGATGGGCCATTAGACATTTCAGTTCAGCTTTTCAGCTCACCTCCATAGGTACAATGTGCAATATTCACAATAACCTGTCTGCGTATTTATAGAAATGCTTCGACAAAAATTTCCATGAATTGTATTAGTAAATAGTTAATCATAGTCTACAATTGCTATTCCCAATTTTCAAAACCCAGGAACAAGTTTGATTCACATCTGTGCCTCTACCTGTGTGGTTTGAATCCGAGGTATATTTCATACATAGATTCAACAATGAATTTAATTATAGTAAGCTCATTAAGAATGGAGTCATTGCTTATCTTAAGTTCTGTAAAGTAGTGTATATTTACAGCTCAGTATAAGCAGTATTTAATAATTAAAACTCTCTACTCTGTTATATTCATGTGAAAGCATAAAAGGATTATCAAAAGTAGTAAGGGGTTTAAAATCCTGTGAAGAACAGAGAGATGAGTGTCTTTGTAAATTAGAACGGAAAATTAAAGCCTGATGAAATGTGACGGGTTTTTTGCTTCTTTACTACTCTTTAGAGCTGGATAGTGACTTAGTATAAGACTAGTTTATTAGTCCCAGATCAAGCTTATCCTCTCTAGGCATAGTGATGGTGGAAGAACAGGCAAATTGTTCCAGAAACAGTTATTAAAAGATCAGATACCTCTAATAATTCTACGACCCTAGACTTGATTAAACATATCAATGGCCAAAAATCAGCTACAAAGATAGAGCTAGTTTAGTTATATAGTTTGAAAAGAAAATATCCTACAAATGTAGAAAATTGTTTATATAAATTGGGAAAAGCTCCTTCCTTCCTGCCTTCCCACCTTCCCGCCTTCCTGCCTTCCCGCCTTCCCTCCTGCCTCCCTCCCTTTTCTTTTCTTGTCTTCTTTATCGAAATGTATTCAATGACAAACTGTTAACCAACAAATATAAATTCTGGAAAGCTTTCAGGACTTTTTGTGAGAGGTCAGAGTTAAATTTACACTGTGATCACTGAGCAGGAAGAAGGGTTTGTTTTTTTTTGTTTAGTTGTTTTTTTTGTTTGGAAGTTGGTTAAAACACAGGGGAAAAAAGTTACAAATGACATTTTCATGAGCATGAATTGATGCAGCATGTTCAGGTCAGAAAAAACATGTATCACTGTACATTTCCAGCATGAAGCTGACATTTCTTTCATGCTGCAAAGAAATTTAAAGTGACATTCTTTCATTTACCACAGAGACAGTTGCTATAGTTCCCAGCTGAAAATTGGCCTCAGCTGGCATCTAATAAATGGGAAAACATGCAGATAATAGTCATGAACTAGTGAGCACTGCTGGTTGACCAGTTATCAAATTGCTAATAAGCTGTAGTTGTGGCTGTAAGTCCAGGTGACACACAGGCTCTTCCTCTTTTTTGTCTCTTCTTATAATTTACTTTTACAATAACATTATGATTTTGTGCATATTATGACCTAGATGTCTACCATTACACTTTCAGTATAACAAGGCTGACAAATATGCTTTTAAAGGAAAAAATAACATCTTTTGAAGATTTTTTGTCTCTAGTAAGTATCATGTAACTGTCAAAATGTAAGTTCCCTCACAAAAACCAGCTGAAAACACAGTTGTCTGCACTTACCAAGCTCAGTACTGTGAACAAAATCTATCAGGCATTTTTCAGCAAACTGCTTCTTTGTCAAAAACAAATGCTTTGTCAAACCTGAAGTATTTTGTGGAAAAGGACTGATTTTGATCCATGTTTACCAAAGTAGAGCTTGCCTGGAAGTTTGGATTTCAAGGAGACACAGTCTCAAGCCACTTCTGCCCTGCCAGGTCAGATATGGTAAAACCTCCTACTGCCCGCTCTGGAGCTGGGCCCATGCAAATGTTTCAGCTCTTTCACCCATCTGTAACTCATGAGGATGCTTGTCTTGTGTGACAAGGAATTGCCCAGGAAAAAGCAAGATGTTAAGTTTCACTTCCATGAAACCAAACTGAAATATTGTTTTCCTGATTTTTTTTTTTTCCTTTTTATGAGAAATATGGAAATGACAGATTTTATTTCGGAAGAGCAGTGAATATGTCCATTTTTGCTGCTGTAGAAAATTGCATTCACTAATTAGTCCTAATTACAAAGCGAAGAACTAGATGATGGACTGAGGAGTGATGCAGAAATTATCCACCAGCAAATACTGACTTCAGTGACAGACCTACAAGAACATCTGTTTTTACTAATTAAGTGGTGATGGAGAAGGCATAACACCTGTGATATTTCTGTTAAAGTAATTCAAGTAACACTGAGAGTGAAATTTGGCTTTCAGGTGACAACATCTTTCTTTATGGCTCTCAGTCTGACCCTCTCCTTTGCTGTGCTAGGTCTGAACTTCTTGTTCTCTCCTTCATAGCCCTGTGCAGCTCTACCCCACCATGCTCATCTCCCTCATGATTCCCCACAGCTTTTTTCACTCTTTCCTCTGAAGCTTGTACACACACTGAGCTCCATCTCACTGTAAAATCCCAGTCTTGTCTCTGATCTTGCCTCTTTCACTGAAACTCTGCCTGGTGTGAACCTTCTTCCTCTGCATCTTTAGACAGGACTTTATTTGGTTTTCCTACCTATAGACAACCACACAATAATAATAATTAAAAAAAACATAGAAAAATGTGAATATTAATCAATGAATGTATGAAAAAGTATATTTGTGGGTGTATATGCATGGAATTTGCAAGGGTATTGCAAATAATATTTGGCTCTAGATGCCTTCTTCCACCCCTCAGCCATCCTTGTCTTTTACTGTGGATTATTGACAGAAAGGTGGCATGGTTTAACCCCAGCTGGCAACTAAGCACCACACAGATGCTCACTCATCTCCCCTCTCTGCTTCCTCCCAACAGGATGGGGGGAAGAGAATTAGAAAGATAAAAATGAGAAAACACATGAGTTGAGATAAGAACAGTTTAATTATTATGGTAACAATGACAACAATAATAATAATAATGTAGTTAAAATGAAAATAGCAAAGAGAGAGAAATAAAACCCAAGAAAGATGTGATGCAAATGAAAACAACTGCTCACCACCAAGTGACCGATGCTCAGGCAGTCCCTGAGCAGTGGCCCTCCTGCCAACCTTCCTCCTAGTTTTATTGCTGATTATGACATCATATGGTATGGGATGTCCCTTGGGCCAGCTGGAGTCAACTTTCTCAGCTGTGTCCCCTCCCAACCTCTTGAGCACCCCCAGCCTCCTCACTGGTGGGGTGGGGTGAGAAGCAGAGAAGGCCTTGGCACTGTGTAAGCACTCCTCAGCAATAGCTAAAACATCCCTGTGTTATCAGCTCTGTTTTCAGCACAGAACCAAAACATAATATCATACCAGCTGCTGTGAAGAGAATTAACTCTACCCTAGCCAAAACCAGCACAAAACATTGGTGTGCAGCACCCTGCACTCATGCTCAGTTGCCCAAATTCCAGATTAGCCCTAGTGTTTCGTATCAGCTAATTGCCTCCAGAAGTCTAGGCTAAGCCAAGAGCAAACACTACCAAAAATGATATTTATTACAACTGAATATGACCATGAGAAAAAAACCAACAACTTAGCTGCTTTACTCTCAGAAAGAAGGAATGAATGCAAATCACATCTCCAATAATATATTCATATAATGTCAAGGAAATGTGAGAATGAAAGCAGAATTTAGTTCTTAATATAGTCTGGCACTTTGCAATTAAATGAAAAAAGAGAGATGAAGAAATAAATAACATTTAGCAGAAAACCAAAGGAATGGTGAGCTTAATGGAATGAGTTGTATTATTGTAGTATACTGGTTTCTTGAAGCCAGAGGATTTATCATGACTGTTCTTGACCAGTGAAGATGGTCAAGGGTGTTTTTTTATTAAACGACAAATAAAACTACCATCAATTTTATCAATGATAAGTTCATTCACATTTAAAATGTAAAATTATCTGATCTGCTTTTATTACCTTAGGAAATCCTATGTAAATATTTTTTTTTCTCTCTGTTTCCCTTTTTTAAAATACTGATCAAGCCCCAGCTGGAAAACTCACAAGAATAGCTATTAGGAATGATGAACTTCAGTAAGGATCTTTTTTTTTCTGCAGTTGCCCTCTGTGGAACCCTAGGACAGAAGACCTGCAGAGCTCTACCCTCTGAAAGTAGTATCAGAGAAAGAAAAAAAGGTATGGATACCATGCTCCCAGAAGTAGCTGCAGGAAGGCTACAGTTGGAGATAATGGTCCAAATAGAGCTGAGTGCTGCAAGGCTGAAACGCAATTTTGAGCTTGGTGACAGGTTTGAAACCAGTGTTGTCCATGCATTTCAGTGAGATACAGAGAACTATAATGCTAAGGTTCAGTAATGATGTCTGTCTCCAGCTCTTAGATATAGAAAATATTGGTCACACTACTTCATTGCAACCCAATAAATGTAGTGTTATATACACCTCAGTTTTTTATCAAAAAGTTGAATCTATATTATTGAGGATAAATAATTTGTGGCTTTAAAGTGGAAAGGATGGCTTAGATTAGATTAATGGGAACATGACTTTGTCAAGAATAAATGTTTTTGATTGTACAGAGATCAAACTTCAAATTTAGGAAGTATCCACAGAGAGAAAAATGTCTGTCCCTAAATACTGTTCCTGAGGTTTTTGTTGCAATGCAAGTAACCACATGGTGGAAACTGCACATTTGTTGTCTGAGGAATTCATGGTGTGATAAAGAAAATGAGAGCCTCTGAGGGAATAATTGCTTCTCCATGGGGAACTCCTGCAACTTAACTTGAACTTTAAATCGATCTGCTTTTGTATTTGTTACTGCTGGTGCACAGTAGTATGAGGAGGAAATTGTGCAGCCATAAAATGGATGTTTTCGATATTATGCAGCATGATAATGCTGTGACTATTTCTATAAATGTTTTCATGCTAGATGGGGCATTTTTTTCCATCTCAGTTCTAAACAAACTTACATGAAAAGCAAAAGTATATAGCTTGATGCTGTTAATTATGAATAGCAACAATTGTTCTGAGCCCATGGAAAAGATTTGAATAGTAAATCTCTCCATATTTTAAAAATGTGTTCATTATTTTCGTTTGTCCCCTGGGCTGCAGAACTGTGATCATTACCATATTTCGATAGATGCCCCTGTGTGCTCATGCTATGACTGGGCAGAGGGCTTACAGGATTACATGCTTGATTTCCTCTGAAAGCCTCTCTTTCCAGTAAATATTGTGGCAATTTGAAAGGATTACTTTCTTATGTCCCTTTCAATTTTTCCAGCCATTTTTGATTTGATAGCAGCAGCTGGTAGTCACTTAAGGGTGACAATAACACTCTCGTCATCCCCTTGTAAGGTGGACACAAGTTGTGCTCCCCTCATCACAGGCAGGGTTCCCAGGGAAGTAGGAGAGAGAACAGACATGGGAGGAAAGAGATTAATTTTGTCTGCAGAGAGATTGTAAGTCTATTATTTTTCTTCATAAAATTTTCATCAAAATATGCCATAATATTCAACTATTAAGATTTACAAGTTTCAGCAATTTGTTCAAAAAGCCCAGCTAATTCAGTCAAGAAGAGAGTTTTTCATATTTAAGCCATTTTTCAGCCACAATTATTAAGAGGGATGAAGGATTTGCTGTCCTCTGATCTACGTTTTCATCTACTTGTGCTGTCTTCATCTTTTTTGGCAGAGGTCTTCATAACTTATTTCCCATCTTTTAAAACCAAAATACACACATTCCCCTTACCTTATAGTACAAGTTTGAAAACAGTAGTGAACTATGTGAAGCAAAAGGGGTACAGCTGCTAAAATACTGTCCAAAATATTTTTGAGACACCTATGGAGCTGATATTTAGTAGGGTTGGTCCCTCTAAAGCTGTGGTTCATCAGGACTGAGTTAAACATTTGAGACTCGAAGATAGCCATGTGTAAATTTACCTTAACTGGAAGATTATGGAATTAATCTCTATTCCTCACTTTGTTCAAAGGATTTGTATTTTGGAAGATGAAAGTGAGAAGAAGAATTGGATACTCTTTTGTAAATTAAGAAGAGAGGTTAAGTAACTTCTCCAATGTCACGTGTTAAATCTATGGAGGAGGCTGGAATTCAACACATTGGTTTTAATCTCAGTCCTGGGAGTTGATCCCATAAACCCCTCCTTGCACCCAAGTCACTGAGTCTGAATTTACACTGATTGCTCAGTCACTGTTAATGTTATTTAAGAAGATATTCTACCCATAATTTTTGCAATTTCATCTTCAAAAAGAAACTTTCTATTCTTAAATCTTTGCAGATATTTATTTGTAAAATACACAAGGCAAAATTACAACCCAAATATACACTGTTGTTTTTTACATTTCTCTCAGCATCGAGTTAACTTTTCACACTGAATGCTTGGGAATCTCACCTATATATTAATGGGTTTTTTCCAATTAATTCTGGGAAGAAATGTAATCCCTTTTTTATAATTAGGAAGCCCATGAGTACTGATGTAGTAAGAATCATCAGATGTCTTTTGTAATAATTTTTCTGGACTTAGAGATAAGTTGAATTTAGTAGTCCAATCAAATGCACAAATGAAAAGTCTCAGATGCTAAATGATGATTTGAAAAAACGTTTTTTACTGAACAAATATAAAGCAGGTATCTAAATACAAATTTGAATCTAGGATAAAGTTAGTGTAATTTTAGGACTAGCAAAATTTTAGGCAGAAGGACATTCAGGCACATCAGTGCAAAATAGAACAGCAGATAATCATAACTACATTTGGAAAAAGGATTCTAATGTTCTTCCCCTATGGAATCAGTCACCACCAAAGCAACCCAGCTGATTAGTGAGAAAATCACAAAGAACATCCACCTTTATATGTAAGGGAACATTATCGTCCATGATAATTGTTAAAACCTGCTTAAGTGAATGAATTACCTAAAAAAATTAAAAAGAATCATTACTTAATTAATTTTAACACTTAATCCTAAATTTTTCAATGCATAAAATTCCCACTAGGGACAAATTTTGATGAATTTGTGTATTTCAGAACTGACTTTGGTGATGCCCAGGGCTTAGCTGGAGCAGAACTGCCCTTAGGCATTCAAAAGAGGCAGCTGTGTGGCTTTCAGTGGGAAAAGGTTGGCTTTGTTCTGGTGGGATTAGGCAGCTGGGAAGTGAGAAATCTGGAGGGAAAAGGTGAAAATCATGTAGAAATTTGTGCAGAAGGGCATGGTTTAGGATGTCTTGGGACTAGGAGAGGACAGACCCACACACTCCATAAGCCTGAACATCATTCCTTTTATCCCCTGTCCCCAGGTCCCCTCTACCCACCAGCCATGTGTCCCCTTGTTCCTTTTACATCTAGAAGCTCCCAGACTCAAAATTCCCAAACCCCCTTGTTCCTCCAACCACACATCCCGCTCTATTTTGGTGTCCAAAAACCACCAGCAGTTCTGCTACCCCATCCTTCCAAGCATCACTCTCTGCTGCTGTCACAGCACTGAACACACAGGTCAGAAACCTTGAGCCAGGTCAGAGTTCCTCATCATGGTACCGAGGTTGAGACAATAGTGAAAAATTAATTTTATGAGAATGCATGTGGAGCTGGCAAAAAAAGGTAGCATTTTACCTCATTCCTGTTACATTACCTGTAATTTTATTTGACCTGACATTTGCTTAAGAATGTCTTTTCTTCTCAAACACCTGTTAAAAAAAATTGGTTTCTAGCAGGATGTGATTATAAAAGTTACAATCTCTGTTGTGAAGAGATTAAAAAATCTTTAATCTGAAAGATTTTCATTTTAATCTGAAATGAGAGAAAAAATAACAAGTTGTAGCTATCAATCCATTGCACTTTTTCTGTCCTTTAGAAAGTGGTTTTCTAATGCAACTCAAAAACCCCAGATATTTATTCCATGCATCGAAAGTTTTGTTTCTCAAAGTACTTCCTTTGTGTGCTCTCTTTACTTCCAGAGTTTATTTTGCCATTGTAACTGAAAATCTTTACCCCTCCTGTCATCCAGGCAGGCAACCATGATATTATGTGTAAGTTCCAGCTCTGTTTTTCACATCTAGTCAATTTCTAAAGCCATCAGTTTTTAAAATACTGTCTTTCTTGTTCACCCAGCATCCCAGCTCACTCTTACCAACTATGAAACATGTATTTGCCACCTCTCTGAACACCTTGCCTCATACATTTATTTTATCCTGCAGTGGATTTGTCCACCTTTCTACGAGGCAGAGCTATACAACATTTTTTTTAAAAAGTCACTTTTTTGTTTTTCTTCTCCATAGTTATAAAAATATATTCAGTAATATTTTTATCCAAGAATATTTTAAATAATGTGTGCAATGTAACTTCTTTAGCATCCTTCTGAAATTTTCTGGGTATAGTAAGGATACACTTATACATCAGTAGCTCATACCATTGTTCCTTCTTGATTTCTCATATTTCTCATATGTGCTCATTACATTTCTTCTGTCTTGACTTGTAAAAAAAATATTTCTCCTTCTTATTTTTACATTGACATGTTCTGCAGGAAAGTAAACAGTAAAGAGCATTCAACCTATAACAATATAAATAAAGGCAAAAATCATTAAATACATATATATATATATAAACATGATTAAATTATTTTTCTCTAAGTTTTATAATCTTTCAATCCTTTTTTTTTTTTTTTGCATCATTATAAAAATGTCCATATGTGAATTAACCTAAATAGTTGCCTTGATCATTCCTTCACCTTGCCCACAAGATTTATCATCAGAAGTTTAAAAACTTTGTGCGAGAAGATGTAGTTCACCTAGTAAAATTCTGTTTAAAAGATGTACTTGTTGAGTATAGTAATAAACTCCTGGGAAAAACACAGCACAAAATTTTGTTAGGGTTTCCCATGAGAGGAACAGGGAGTAAACAAGCAAACAAACAATTAACAGGATGGAGACACTATTGTATCCTTCAAACAAATCTTAACTTCTAATAGAGGATCCATTGTGTAATGGGATGTAATTCCACAACTGAACTGCAGGAATAAAGTTCCAATGCTTAAATTCTTCTGCTTCTCTTGTACTTTGTCTATAAACAAGAAAATAACCAAGTATAATGAGTTAAGAAATAATAATTAGTGAGTAAGTCATAAAAAATAATGGCATTATGCAGAATGTAAGACTTCTTTTGGGAGTCCTGATCCTATTAATTTTCTTGAGTTCAGCAAAACGTCAAAACAACCTCAAGAAATAATCCCATTGGCAAATGCCAAACGCCAGTTAGAATCAGGGTTGCATACAACATACCTTGGTTTTTCATCCACTAGGCTTTCAGACAGTGGAAATGGGCTGAGCTGAATATGCTGAAAGAACAAAAAAAGACTCCCACCAGATGATTTTGAATTAGTATGTTTGACTTAAAATGGTTTACAGGCTGGAAGAGACTTGAATGAAGAGATTGGAAGAGCCAATCTTTTATTGCAAAAAACCTAAACTGACTTCCTTATTTTTTCTGGTAAAAACAGGTTGGACATGGATGTAGTAGCATGGTATCTCAGATACAAGAAAGCAAAGTAAAAGAAAGTTGTTCTTTTTGGGGAGAAAGAGAATAAAGAAAGAGACTTTGCACAGTCTTTATTAACTCTTCACATCCTAGCTATTATTTAATCCATGAAATGAAGTCCAAGATTATTTTCCTCTCTTCAGACAATATATTACTCTGACTGGAGGCTGAGTAAACATTTTTCAGCACAAGAACTGATTTGAAATATCTCTTGGATATACCTTCTTTTTTTTTGGATCTGAGCAGTTTATACCAGTAATTCTTATGGTATCAGACCACTGAAAAAAATATTCAGGGAAATGCTTCCCTGAGAAGGTTATCCTCAGAATAAGCACCATGTATTCGTTGCTATAATTGCCAGCTTTTCCTTTGCTTTTGGCTATCTGTGTTTTATATGATATAGTGTGAAGACTGCTAGTCATGTGAGTACAAGCCAATAATTCACTCAAGAATCTCTGCTGACATCATAAAATGCACGTAGTGTAACTTCAGTGATTTATGAATGGCAGCAGTTCTCTGAGAATGTGCTCAGATGAGTACTTATTTTGGAGTGTCACTGTTATTTATTAGATTTTAGCCTTCTGAGTTTTGTAAACCAATCATTTATTTTGCCACGTGCATGCCTCTCTTTTTCCCATTACATCTGTGAAAACTTCTGTAGTGTCATAGACTTCACATTTGTGTTACTAAGTGCCATATGGAATGACCTGAATAACAAGGCTTTAGCAGGGTAATTAAACAGCTCAGATTTATCTATGATGTGTAAGTCTAGGCCCATTGGATCATTTGGATTTTAGGGATACACATGTTTTTCTTCAAAGATGAGCCAGTTGAGGCTACCCTTATACTCTAATAGTGTGTAGGAGGCTTTTTAAGATACTAGTCTAAAGGTTATGAACTCAAAAGCAATTTGTGGCTACAGTCCTACTTGCAAGGAGTTGGTGGGAAAGATTTTTCACTGCTCAGCATGAATCTCATATTATCTTATCCAAAAGGATTTTGATAGTTTTGATGGCCACTGAGAGGAAAGACACCAAGTAGAAGAGCAAGTTTTCATCACTTGCTTTCAAGGCTTCCACAATAACGATTTTGATGTCTAGGAAATTACGTGGAGAGGGTTCTTCACCCAGATATCCCCTGGATCTGTTGAGGAGCCCAATTATATCTGAAATAAAATTACTAATTACATAACTAAACTGCATAATAAAGCATGTTTCAGAGATCACTAAGATGTTGCTAAAAGGAGTTAGCCAGAGCTTTAATCAATAATAGCACTCACATGGCACTGCACTACTACTAAATCCCTCTTCATATAGTTGCACTAACAGACTGCACACACCACACTGAGGTTTGTAGACCTATTTGATTGAGGTGGAGTTGTATTGAAGACATCTGCCATCTACTCCATTTTCTATTGTAGACCTGTTTTCAAAGATTCAGGATGCAAACTCCCATTAAATTTTGATACGTACTGTTAAAATAATTGTCATTCGCTTTGATATATAACAGTACTTCATGCTAGCTGTGAAACTTTCAGTACAAAATGGTATAGTTAGGTCTGCATTTCATGACATGTGATTTCAAAATCTGTTTTAGAGTAGCAGAAGTTTTGAGAGTTTATTTTACCTCTGAAGAAAGCATGATCTGAAGGGCTCTTTGTAGTGTCTTGTGTAAGCATTCAAGCTCCTGCCTGTAACAATTAGCAGTAAGTTCTCCAGCAGTCAAGAACTGTAATTATATCCACTTTTCCACTTGAATGTCGGTTGCATGTTTTTTCTCATACCTTTATTAACTTTTTATCAATGAAGCATTCTTTTCTTTTGCTTACTTCATCACTTAGTATCTTAGAAACTGAAAGTGAGAGCACTTTGTTAAATTTTTGTTTCTATTTCTTTACCTGTTTTGTCTATCTGGTAATAAAAGCTATAGGCCTTTGAGTGCACTAGAATAACTATATTTTTCACTTTATTAAAACACTTTAATTGTCCTAAAATGCAAGTTGTTACCTGATTTTTATTTTTGTCCCCCATATTTGATTTTTAAATACTTTCCAATGTGCTTTTTAAACAGTAACACTTTTTTTCCAGCGGTTTCACACTTGTTTACATGGGAACTTGAAGAACCTCCAGTACTTTCATATTGCATTATAAATTATTACCTACTTGCTCACCAGAAAGCATCAGGAATTGCCCTGAGATCTTAAGCAAAGCTTTGTGGTTAGCAGTGTCTCTTCATAGCAAACAGTTCAGCAGTAACCACATCCCAAAGGCTAAATCATTTCCCCCTCTTCCTCCATTGCTGAGAATTGCTGATACTTTCTTTACCAGGCTTTGAGCCTGGTTATTGGTTTCACTAGCCCTGCCTGTAGAAGCAGGGCTGCATTGCGTGGACTGAACTATCACAGAGAGACAAGATTTGATTGCAGAGTTCCTGTGGTCAGTTACTTTAGGGCTACAAAATCAAAGGCAAAAGTAAAAGCCAAGAAGGGAAACCATAGCTGGTATATTGCAGTGGTATTTCTAACAGTGTGTGTGCTTTTCCTTTATTTAATAATTCAAAGAAAAAAAGCTAAATATCACAAACCATGAGTCCAATGTTCTACAGGAGAAAAAAAAGAGAACTGTCTTTTCTAATTCTTGCATGAGAACTGACAAGCCACTGCAAGCTGCTCTCACCAGGAACACGTTTTTCCTCACGCTTACAGTTTCCAAGTCCCACGTCATAGAATCATAGAATGGTTTGGGTTGAAAGGGATCATCAGGTTCCAACTGCCCTGCTATGAGCAGGGACACCTCACACTAGACCAGGCTGCACAAAGCCTCAACCAATCTGGCCTGAAACACCTCCAGGGAGGGGCCATCAACCACCTCCCTGGGCAACTTATTCCAGTGCCTTACTGCCCTCATGGTGAAGAATTTCTTCCTAATATCTAATGTAAATCTCCCCTCTTTCAGTTTAAAAACATTACCCCTTGTTCTATTGCTGCCCTCTCGAGTGAAGGGTTTCTCCCCATCTCTCAAGTAGGCTCCCTTTAGGTATTGGAAGGCCGCTATAAACATTTTCTTCTCCAGGCTGAATAGCCTCAACTCTCTCAGCCTGTCTTTGTAGCAGAGGTGCTCCAGCCCTTTGATCATGTTCGTAGGCTTCCTGTGGACCCTTTCCAACAGGTCCTTGTCTTTTCTTTGCTGAGGCCTCCAGAGCTGTACACAGTATGTATGTACTCACTAAATGCTGAGAAATGCTACTGTTAGATAGAGGTGCTGGGAAAGGGTTCTCCAAAAAGCATCAGAGGGACCAGCAAGGATGTGTGCTGCTTTCAAGCTTCATTCAGAAGGTTTCATCCTGTATTGCAGAATAAGGGTAGTTTTCAGGTTATATTATTTCTCCTGGCTTTAAAATCTGACCCATCTTCACTGTTCTTCAGCTTGATTTGCACTGTGTTCTAGCTGGTTCTTCATATTGATAGGGAAGCTCTCTCACTTATTTTTCCTACCAGACAAGAAATAGGCACTGAGGAAGCAGTAAAAAAATAGAGAGGTATGGAAAAGAGTGTACCAAAATAGCAGAGAATTAACATTATACTGAGAACTTCAACATTTCTTGAATGCTGAGCTAATAACTTCAGCTACAGAGCAGCAGGTTATTCTGTAAATTCAAATATATAGACAGCAGGAGATTCCCTGGGGATATCTCTATCTGAGCTGCTTGCAGTTTGTGAACTGATTACACATCACTCATATTTTTACCAAAAGCTATTAGGTGCTGTTTAGAATGTGTAAGTGCTTCATTTATGCTTGTCTGTAGGTAAGAGAAGCAAATATTTCGTACTGGGTATATACAGGAATCCTCTTATTGAAGATGACTAGTAACACATGCTAGAACACAGGGAGAGAGTTTAAACAGTGCAGATTTTGTCTATATGAGGCTTTTTGAGGAGCTCTGTGCTGAGGACAGGTTTCCTGAAGCACAGTGTGAACCAGGCATGTATACATTGAATTGATTTCAGAGTTCTACATTATCTAAAGTCATCCTGCTATTCTAAACACAAACAAATTGTGGAGGTTTTTTCCCAACATGTACTACTAGTGCAGACCTTGATTAACAACTTTTATCCTGGATTGCCTGAATTTTTCTCCCTCCGTCATTACTCACAACAGCCAAGTTACAAACGCCTGAAAAATTTTACAGTGGAAACATTGACACAGTCTTTACTATAGAAGTATACATGGCATACTGGTAATATCACTGTTGATGACAGATGTCATTAGTTTAATGACCACAGTTATCTATTGTCATGTTTAAGTGAGGTTCCTTAATGGATTTAAATCTACTTTCCTTAATGGCTAGAATTAAGGAACTATGTCACATCTACATTAAGCTTATTACCTGTAATTTGTACAAAGAAACCTATAACTTGAATAATTACTCCTACTTAATATATCATTAACCGGAAATTGACCAAGGTAATAAAGTCTGTTTGTGATTTCCAGATTTGTTTAGCATCTCTGTTTTGCCCCTCACATGAGACTTCATTAATGTTTTATATTTAACTTGGCTGAAATTATCTGCATTGGACAGGCATTCGGTTTGTGTACCATGATGATAAAGCAAACTTGTAAATGGATAACATATAATATGAATAAATATTTGCATATTTTTTTTTTATACAAGTGCTGCTCTAATTTTAGGGTGTGATTCTGACTCCACTGAAATGATCAGTAAAGCAGTACTCAGCTTCAATGAGAATTAAATCTCTTCTTTACTATCCTTGGTGACTGTTCCTCCCACTTTCCTCCTTCTTGTAGCCTTTTACCAAGTACATCAATGGCTTTAAAACATTTTATTTGAAAGAAAGAAAATATTTCTATCAATTTTTTTTCTTTTAATAACTACTTATTTTTGGATCTTATTTTACAGTTGAAGTGAAACAAATAACAGTATTTTAAAAACAGAGAAAGGCAACATGCAAGGGAGAAATTAATTTGTAAATGACAAGGAGAATCAGAGCAAACACAGTAAATTCCTAAGCAGACAAAGGCCCATTCACTCTAGGCTACTGCCAGAGTATTTTCCTCTCTAAATTTTACCTCAGTGGTACTTGAAAAAAATCCATGCCAACATACAAACCTCAGCCATTCGTCTGTCTCAGAGTTTTCTGTCTTTACTTCCCCTGTAAATCCAAGATAGAAAATAAAGGAGCTGCATCTGTTCTGCATGAATTCAAAGACTTTGATCAGAGTTTAGTTGATAAGAAGGAATGTCACCAGGGTGGCTCTGCTCTCACGCTGAACGTGCACACAGACTTGTGGGGGCTCACTGAGGTGCCATAGGCTGGCTGAAATAGTGTTTGAATATTGTAATCAAATTTGGCCCACAGTTGGGAACTTTGTCTTAGCAGAGTAAAATTAGCTTTTGAAATACATTCATTTACTTAAAAGGCTTTTTTTTTTCATATCATGCTTGTCCTACTTCTGCTCCTCCCATAACTCACTGAACTTGAAGATATCCTTCCCATGTTCCTTCGCTTCATTTTTGCCTCTAACTTGAACTTTCTTTCAAGGACTTGGCTCTGCACTGAATTGTCTACCAGCAAAAGAAAAGCTATATTCTGACCATGCCAAATTATTTTACTATAGATTTTCCTTAAAAGCTGTCTCTTCCAAGCTTTTTAACACTTTCTGAATATTCTGTGGTGAAAGTGTATTAAGAACACAACAGAAAAACAAAAATAGAGAAAAAGTGCCATAAAAATACCAATTTTAAAACCAAACTCTTAAAACTTTTTACGTTGTGTATTTATGTTACTAAACTTATTCTCCTATATCTTGTCCAATGAAATGCACTGTAGTTACTCAAGGAGGGGAAAAAAAGCAAAGAGTTCTGATGGAAAAGTGCAGGAATGTGTAGCTAACTCCTTAATATCGCTGAACTACATGCGAAAAAAAGATAGAACAATACTTACCATTCCACAAAAAAAGTGCCAATAGATGAAGTTAGCCTCTGAAGATTTTTAAAAGTTACAGTTTCCAATAGACTTCATCACATAAGCTGACAAGCTGATGCAGAGACAAGTTTTTGTTTGCTGTTAGTTAGGGTGCTTTCACTCATTGTTTCTCTTTCTCTAAAGGTTGCAACCAAAATTTGGAGAATGAAATAAATGATGTTTCTCTTAACAAGAAGAAAATACTATCTATTCACCATATTTTCAACACATTCCTTGAATGGAAAGTTAAAATTTAACATGAAGAAATATTCTGAATTAAACTTCCTCCTGTAGTGAATAGGACATAATTGTCCCTGAGCCTAAGACCAAACTAAAAGGTTTAGTCACACTGCCATTTCCACATATTTTAATGGGAATTTTGTCTGAATCAGGATTAGGGCACCAGGTATCTTACTAAATTATCCTTTTATGTGGCACTGTTAATGTAGGCTGAGCCTTTCATCCGTGAACTGGGAAATTAAAAATACATTAATACCAAAGCCTTCGTGATAACTGCATTGATAGACAACACATAGTTTATATTTAATCACTTCTTATTCATAACATGTCATAATCATCCATCAGGGCAGTAAGAAATTTGTCCAGCCTACCTCCTACACTGAATGTAGTAATAAAAATGTAACAGGGGAAAAAAGTTCAAGGGGAAAACTTATTGCCCAATTAGTGTCATGGACTGGTGATCTCACAGGAGATGATGTCTGTATTCTGCCTCCAGGTATTTTATTCAAGCACAGGTACATGTCTGAAGATGTATAGAAGTTATTTATCTCAGACACCTCATGCTAAGCCTCTCATCTCAAAAATCATGGGCTAACTCTCACAAAACACGCAGTTTCATCGAACAACATAAAACATGATATTTTTATCTTTCTCCTGACTTCTTCCAGATCCAAGTATCTGTTTTAAAATTCTCAATAGAAAAGGAAGCTGCTACTTGTTATTTAGGAAAGATTTCTAGTCATCTTCTTTACTTCAAACAGTCTCTCTCATGGTTTCTTCTTGCTCTGGGTGAATATGTGTGGTCCTTCATCTAATCTACCTATATCCACTCAAAACTTAAGTCTATGGTTCAAACTAATTCAACTGGGCTGATACAATCATCAGTAATGGGAGACAAGCATTTCCT
This sequence comes from Hemiprocne comata, assembly GCA_020745705.1. Classification (NCBI taxonomy): domain Eukaryota; kingdom Metazoa; phylum Chordata; class Aves; order Apodiformes; family Apodidae; genus Hemiprocne; species Hemiprocne comata. The sequence continues at coordinate 12,854,409 of CM036587.1, forward strand.
TTCCACAATTCAGTTTTCTAGAAAGGGGTGTCCAATGTAGGTGAGATGGTGTCTAGAGACTCCTAATTTTAAAATAACCAAAATTAAGTATGATGATGCCGACCTTGTGTAACACTAGTGTGAGTTCAAGCATAGTCCAAGGCAAATTTTACCCAAGACAAAAATTCCTCCGTTTTATCAGAATGCAGGTTCTTTCACCTGCCTCTGCTGCTCTCCTATCTCATCCCCCTGTAGAGCTGGAACCTGCCCTAAAGTCAGAAGGAGGATCCAGTCTACTTCTTTCTGCTCCCTTAGCATTCTATTTAATGTACTGGCCAATGTGTATCTTATAAACAGCCCTGACTTATTTTAAAGCACAGTAAAATTAATCGTATAGTCAATGGTCTAGTAAACCTATGTATGGGAACTTCCTTGAAATTCAACAGGTATATCCACACCTCTGCTGCTGCCTGTATTCTGCCTTCAAGCAGAGATTTGCGAAGGAAACTATGGCAGATACATTGCTATGATTTTTACAATTTCTGAACTAAAAAAATAAATAAAAGAAACAAGAAATAGATGTCAACGGTCTCAGTAAGGACCAAGTATAAAGTATGTAAGAAAGCTCAAACTTATTGATTTGTTAATATTTCATTTTACTTATCATTTGACAAATTCGTATCCAAAAAGTGAGTTCTTGCATTAAGTGCACTGCAAACCATTTCCTTTTTCCCTCCTCTTTTTCTAAAGCATGTGGCTAATCCAGCCAGTGAAAACTTCCATTTACTTTAGAAATCATGGACGTTTATGACTAATTTCCTGTGCCAAACTATAATTACTTTAATTCTACATTGCTGGAGAGAATTTGAAAACAGGATTTCTTTAGAACAAAATTAACTTATATAATGAGTGAAAAGATAAATCATATTAGCTTAATTAAAGTATATTAACATTTTTGTTGTGTATGAATAAAAAATCAGACACAATGAAAGCAGGTTTCTCATAAAGAGACAATTTATGGAGATTTATGAAGATTTTAGAAACTTGCAAAATTCCATTACTTAACATCTCTATTAAGATCTTTACAAGCATACATAATGAAAGACCTAATAATAGAGTTAATAAATGGACTTCTGTTTAAAGTCACATTGACTCAACATAAGAAAAGGATCTGGAAATTAATTTAGATTTAAGTGGTAATCAGTAGTTAAAACAAAATTAGTTTTTTCTTTTCAGAATTGCTAAACAAACACAGAACAAGCAAATAGTGCTTTAATATGCTTTTAAAAACAGTCTAGCACTGACTTTTTTAAACATTTATTTTAAGTGTCAGTATTTTTCTGACCATGGATTAGCTGAATATCTGTTATGAGTAAGCACTTCTTATTTAATAGGAATTCTTATTTAAAACTGAACCCATTGGACAGGCTTTCCAAAACCAAAGATGATTTACCTATCAGGAGTATTCAGGCTACTACATGTTATCTCAGTATTTCCTTGTTGTCTTCTAATTATCTGCTTTCTCATTGATTTGTGCTTTGACTAAAAGTTAAGAATTTAATGAACTATTTTTAAATGTTGTCTTTATGAAATATCCTGGAATATGTGGTCATGGTCAATGGCATACGAGTTCTCCTGCCATATGAAAAGGTAATATTGACATTGTTGTATTATTAGACTTAAGCCTGAACATTTTTTCTGATGCTTCAGCTATTTTTTGCTATTCATTTATCTCAGAATTCTTCTGATGCATGGGAAAAACTACCTGGTCATACAGGTGAATAGAGGAATAAAATAAACATATAATGTTGAGCAGGGCTGTGTACTTTCCAGTTTCTTTTTGCTCCAGTGAGGTACCTCCAGTCCATGAACTTTCTTTGTCATGATGCTCTCTACAGCAGGGGAGTCTGCAAAGTTTCTGACCATTTTGCTAAGACATGTAAGATGTAGAGATGAAGCTGGTGGATGAGTCGACAGCACAGTTCTCTCAGAGTGTCAGAAAACTTGTAAGAATCTTATTGCTGGATTGATTTGTTTTCCAGATTTTTATTGTCATTTATGATTATATGGTGGTTATTTCTAGTAAAATGACATATTGCTCATACGCACACAATCCCTTTCTCTGTCTCTTCTTATAATATATATGGTCCAATGTTACTAATCTAGCTGTTTAATTTAAGACAACTGGACTACCCTTCTAAAGACCTCCAGAGAAGCTTCACTGTCAATGTTATTAAGATATAGCAATATTGAAAAATTGCTTTTTTTAGGAGGATATTCTCAGTTCCCTCTTCCCACCTGCTTCCTAGCCCTGAACAGGTACCTGGGTCAAATATCACATTTAGCAATTCTGTATCTTGGCAATGAAAATGTGAAGTAAGACAGACATTGATTAAAAAATCTATTTACTGATGATGAGGTGCACTTTCTTTCATTTCATATTCAAGGGGAATACAATGTCACTTTTGCTTTCAGGTTTACAACTGTTCAATTATACTGTGTCAAAATCCATTTGACAGAAATGATTAATCATGATAGATCATAAAACATACAAGCCCTTTTCTTCCATCAGATACTAAAATATTTGCAAATTATGATATTTTGAAGTTGTTGAAACCATCTTTTTGGCATAAAGACTTCATGGAGAAAAACTATAAATAAATAGATATGCACGCAATTCAAATGGGGTTTTTGAACATACCCTGAAGATACCCTGAATCTGGCTTTGCTGTTAAAAGTTCATAAAGACCATCTTTTGGCTGGATTTATCAGTACTGTGCAGCCAGCACATGTTCAGGGAACATGGAAATAATACACTTTGTATAGAATAAATAAAATACGGAATAAAGAGTGCAAAAAACTTGTAGCAAAGTACTCTTTCTGGAAAGCCATCCTAGATGAGACAAAATAGCTAGGTCTAGACCTAAAACCTGAAAGCAGTTACACCAGGAAGTTCAGGATGTGGGACACAGAAAAGAGAAACCTTCATTACTGCCTTTTCACTATTTAAAGGGTTCAAGTTGCTTTCTGTCTTCAGGCAGCTGCTTCAGCTGGCCAAGGGTGTTTGTTTCCATATGGTTTAGAGAAAGCATTCATGGAGAAATCTGAAACATCTCTTGTTTGTCCTTCTTCATTCTATTACTTGGAACATGTTAAACTAATGTGTAAACATATTCAAAAATCATAATCTCAAGGAAGAAGCCCAGGAAGTAAGCAGCACAAATGATGGCAATAATAATACAGCACTCTGAATTAGTCTAGTGACCAGAAAATAAAGGCAATTTCCAGGCTTAAAGTAGCAGCATCAATTCATAAGCTAATTATATCCCAATATCGGTGTTGATCTTCATCATACTATGTGCTCTTTAGACTGAAGTGGGAACAGCATAAATATTTGACCTCCCAGCATCCTCCCAGTGAATGAAATTCCTTCCATGAAGGGCAGGAGAAGACAATTAATTATCTTTTTGAAGACATTCATATCCATACTGGAGTTAGCAGCCATCTCCTTTGCTGTTTGCTGAGGATGAAACCTAAATGGTTGATTTGCTAAGCTCGAGTTTGAAAATTCTTGCAGAGGTTCACATTCCACTTCATACACCAGATGGCTTCAAGAGAGACTATGTTATTAACACTGTTGCTAAACAACAACAAAAACCCAGTTTAAGTTAACGAATACAGTGATTATGGTAGCCCAGCAGCACTGAATATCTGTGAGTTCTCAAGATGTGCACAATGTTTTAGAAATGTTTTTAATATGATCCACATGAAAGAAGGAGCAGAAGGAACAGAATATTTATTAAGCATGAAATGTAATATATTGCATGATTTATTAAAAAAACATAAAACTGAAACAAAATATGTTAAAAAACTTGGAAGAAATATATTAGAATAATTTCTTTCATAAAATGCTGAGATTGATCTGTTCAAAACAGAAGTAAATGTCAATTTCCAGGATTTCTGTGGGCTACAAACTCCATTTTTTATGTGCTGCAATGCTTGGAGCTCTTAGAATGTGGAGCTGTTTTTATGTGAAAATGCAAAAGAACAGTAATGATTTTTTCAGTGCTAAGAATCTCCAGTGGAAATTAAAATTCTGCTTGTAGTCTTATTTCCCTCATATTTATGACTTGGAAACAACCATTAGCATGACTTTCTGAGATAAGCAATTATGTTGATTATATTTGGTAACGCTACAGTGATGGATGATATATTTCATGCTAAGAGGTAGTATTTGTTTTATATTTACTTTCACAAACAAGATCATATAAAAATTTTTAAGTGTAAGAAGATTTATATGTATTTCCTGAAGAAAAATTTTACCACAGGATTGGTAGCCACATTTTCTTAAATAATAACACGTTTTCAATAATTTTTAACTTCACCTCAAACTATGGTGATTTGTAAGCTTTTTTTAATGGTTTTGAACATTATAAGAAAAATGAAAAGGAAAGGAAAGAAACACTTGTCCTGGGTTTTCTTAACCTTACTTAAAAGACTAAGAGGGGGAGAACGTCTCTGACAGATTGGAGTGGCTCAGGGGATTGGTAATGGGCTATGGAGTTATATACCTCTAGGTCACCATTTCAAATCTGGAGTGTTACTAATTAAAGACATAGCACACTCTGTTATTTGTATTTTTAAGGTCTATAAACTTCTTTGGGCTTCTTGGTTAATGACTTGAATTAAATTGATTGTGAAAAGGAACGTCTGTCCTTGAATGACTTTATTGAAGACTGAGGTAAGAGGTTATTTTTTAGTATAACAGTAATGATTCTGTTGTTAGATGTAGAAAATAAAAAAAAAATAGCTCTTAAATCCCAAATTGAGTAGATCAGGGGATGATTTGTTTAGAAGTAGGGGTAACTCGGAAGACCCTAGAATATTTATAGGCATCTAATATTACGCGTCCGGTTACTTTTTCCCCTCCGTTCTTCCTAAAAAATTAACATTTCATTTGCACAAAACTGCTACATGTATTCTAGTAACATAATGTTGAATGAGAAAACAATCCAAGCAAAAGGCAGGTAGAAGAGACTGGAAAAAAAGGTGAAGAGGGAAATACCTTCCTGTAAAATGAGAGGAAAACAGATATTGGGAGAGCATGAAAATTCCTGCATTCTCAGTCTTAATTTATTTTAGGCCACTACTGTATCTTAGGGAGTATTGAGAGTTTGGGGTAAAAAAAAAAAAAAGAAGTTTTTACTACACATGAAAAGTTGGTGGAGGAGAAAACTGTCTGATTTTAATTGCCTTAGAACTCAGAGTAATTAGGAATCCAACCCTGCACACGATTACTTACAAAGTCATCTCTAGTCATGTAGATGACTGAATTCACAACCCATTTCAAAAGGGTTTCAATGTACACAAATGCCAAATTAGAAATATCTTAGATAAGTGATTATAAAAACATTCCTTCATCTTTCATGGCAATAACTGCACATTTTATGGGAAAATTTTGCCATTTTGGAACATGGCTACTTTTATGAAGAAATTTCAGGATTTGGCAGATTATCATTATATAATGATTCCTCTTTGATCCCTTGGGAATACCAGGTATCTCTCAGAAGCTTATTAAAATAATATGTTTAAATAAAAAGGGCCAAAATGAATATGACTTTTCAAGTAATGAATAACATAAAACCTGAAGAACAGAATAGAAATTATTCCATTTCCACTTTCTAGAGCATGAAATAGAGCCTAAATGACAAAACTGGAAAATACAAGCACTAATAAATTTTGTCTTTTATATGGGAGAGCAGGAGGAAGGGAACATGGAATTCGAAGTCTCCCATACTTTACCCAAACATTTTCTCTTTCTTAGCTGAAAAAAGTGTACTGGAAATGTACATTTCTTGCAGGTTAATTAAATAAAGAATAGTTTCACTGTCATTTAAATACTGCTCTTACTAACAAAAAATTCCCTCCAAAATTTCATGTCTTGGTTTTCTCTAAAGTCTGAATCATTCTTGTATATAGTTTTACTAAACTGCTAAAAAAGTGATCAAAATGTTCTTTCTCCTGCCTCACCTAACTTTAATTCCTTCTTCAGCTTGCTCTGGAGTTTGCAGTCACAACCTGCCATACAGCAGATACCAGTTCTGTACCAGTTACTCTTTCTCACTGATTTTCATTCACTGATGTTAAGCTAAAAAGGCTACTGCAATCTTTACTCCCACATTTTTAGAAACATTAATATCTTTGAACAGTTTTGATAGTACTTGACCCTTGGCTTCTGGAACTGCTCCTGAAAATGGAGAAACCCACTACAATTCTTATGATGTTTGGCTTTGCCTAGGTAGAAGAAAAGACAGGAGCATCTACCATATGTCCCATCAAATTAAGTTTTCTCTGCCAAAAGTGGAAAAATAAACCTAATTACTTTCAAACATTTTTTGTTCTCTTTCATGCAATCAAAGCAGAATCTGCCACAGTGAGGAATGAATGCAACATGTTCTCCTCTCCCCATGTCCAGCTGGAACCAGCCTCTGGACTCTTCTTTTTGTCAGGTCATATCTTCCCATCATGACTCCAGATGGCACATTTGTTTCCCTCTTATATTTTTTTCCCCAACTCCATAAAAAGGAGCCCAAAGCAATCTTCTATTATTTTAGTGTGAGAGCTCTCTCTAGTGGTAAGGATATTATTTTCCTTTATGTTTGCTTGAATTGTAAAATATTCCAACTGGTTACCCTTTCATATTGCATTGAACCTGCCTTTTTCCGTGCTGCAAGCACTGATGCCTCATTAACACTGCCATGTATTTTAAAATAACTTCCTACATTTTCTTTACATGTTTTTGTTTTTTGTACTAACATGTCTTTGCTTAAACCAGTAAGATTTATGTCTGTCACCATCTCGAACACTGGAGCTTGTACTTATTTTCAGCTTCTAACCTAAGGCATTCAAGTAAAGAGAATGAAAGGGCATTGAGGATTCAGAATAGCATTCTTGTGAGTCTTCATGGGAAAGTACACTGTGATTAGGATTAAAAACAGTCCTCATATTAGGATAAGCAAGGAGGTTTCTTAAGATTGTTCAGTAGAGGTATAATTAAGGTCAGGAGAAAGATTTGAGATGAACAGAAGTGAACTTCTTTAATGTTGGCATTGATAGGCAGAATAGAATTTCTTCAAAATATGAGAATAATGAAATCCTATCACAGAGAAATGTTAACAAACCTTATCATAAGGGAAGATACCAAATTAAGGGAGTATTGCAAAGAAACAATGAAAAAGTCAGATACAGCTCATAAACTGACAGAATTATTACATTTTAAAGTACACGTAATGAGATATCTGATAATTTGATTTGGGGGCAAGCAAACTGTTTTTCTCAAAACATGATTGAATAACTCAGAAAAAAAATTAATGTTCCATTTTCTTCCCTTAACTGTTAAAATTTCTGTTGAAATTGAGAGAAATCAAATTAAACTCAAAGAAAATGTTTTAAGCATAAAAAAAAATACTTCAAGTTGAACAAAAAACTTGATCTGAAATAATCTTTTGCTCAACATTTTGGTTGAGGAACCAAATCAAAATGCAATCATGTGAATAGCTCTATGTAAAATGTCATTTGAAATAGCTTTTGAATTAAACTTAGGTTCTGCTGTATCTAATTTAAACTTTGGACTTCATTAAAATTAGTGTGGTGTCAGTCAATTAACCCTGTACAACAGCATTTGACTGGAAAATGGTCTGAGTGTCCAACAGAAATTTAGCTTCTGGTCTCCACACACAAACTAAAATCCCCCACAAACCCCCAGCAGCAATGCTAAGGTATGTATGCAGTGGTAAAGATAAATACATTTGCCTGTATTTCCCAAACTATTAATTTCTTTCAAGAATACTCTTAGTTCTGTGTGGGCCATACGATTGTCCATGCTCTTTAAACATAGATACATGTGGTTTTTAACAATTTTCCTTTTCCTCCAGTGTCTGGTAAATAGGTCTGAATTAAGACGTGTCAGGAGAAGCTGGTTTGCAGGGGGTGAAGGCACGGGCTTTGCTCACAGGATTTCCACTGTTGTATTTCATTCTGACAGAGCTGTTTCCCCAATGCAATCCCATTTTGCAGCCCTCTGTAGTTGCAGGGGTGGTGGGTATGCCTGTAGAAGCCCCCAACATCTGAATTAGCTTATTAAAGAAACGCTGAGACTGGTGAGTAAATCTGAATGACATATTCTCCCTGACGACAGTAAATTAACACACTTTTATCTGTAAATCATCTCAGATACTCCAATGATGAGCAAGTACTTGCAGTTTCATTTTTGCTTATCCTTGCAGACTCTTGAATTATTCTGAAGCCACCAGCATTTCTAAAAGCAAGACACATTGATTTCCTCATTATATTAGGAAACGGCAAGTTAAGCAAATTTCAGAAGTCTTTTCAAACTCCCGTCTGTTCAGAAGTGATAAGACAAGACATCATATTCGACTCTGTAAGCTTTTGTGTGGAGATAGTTCTCAGCAAAAGTATTTCTGTCCTAAGGAAAAAAAAAAAGCAAGCAAGCAAGCAAAAACTATTTCCCTCTTCTAGCTGGAAGGTGAAGTGGAGGACGGAAACTTCAAATTCTAATTCATGTTCTACGACTGCTTTACTTGCTTTTTGCTGTGCAGGGAAAACTGAGAATTTTGTATATTAAAATTGACTTTTACACCAAAACCCACCATGCAAAATCATCCTAACCTTAACTGTGCTTATCAAAGGCATACAGGCAAAATTTAAAAAGAAGAAATTTTATTATCACAATGGCAAATTACACCTGTTCACAGAAGAAAAAGGCAATGATTTTTCCCCAGAAATGAATCCTAAGAGGGTATATTTGAAAATCACTTCAACAAGCAAATTTTTCATGCATTTGTCCAACAAATGGCTTATCATGTGTTCATTTATTTTGTTATATATTCCTTAATGAACTCAAAATGATTACTTCTTCTATCACATAGCAGTAACTGGCTATATTCAGAGCCTATATTGCTAATAAAAAGTAAATACTTCCTATCACTTACTGCACTGGACCAGCTAGTATAATCCAGGTTGCAAATGTGTTGTACTTCAGATTTCAGTATATGGTAACCATAAAATATGAAGATTACTGTGGAAATAGTAACATCTCTTTGTGCAGCTCCACTGACTCTTAAAAGCCTACTTGAATGATATTTCATATTGGCTTTAACTGGGATAATGGTACTTTTTTTTTCTAGTATCTAGTATAGTGCTATGTTTTGGATCTGTGCTGAAAACAGAGCTGATAACACAGGGATGCTTTAGCTTTTGCTGAGCAGGGCTTACACACAGCCAAGGCTTTTGCTGCTTCTCACCCCACCAGCAAGGAGGCTGGGGGTGCTCAAGGGGTTGGGAGGTGACACAGCTGAGACAGCTGACCCCAACTGACCAAAGAGATATTCCATACCATATGACTTCATGCTCAGCAATAACAGCTGGGGAAGAAGAAGGAAGGGAGGAATGTTCAGAGAGATGGCAGTTGTCTTCCCAAGTCACTGTTATATGTGATGGAGCCCTGCTTTCCTGGGGATGGCTGAACACCTGGCTGCTGATGGGAAACACTGAATGAATTCCTTAGTTTGCTTTGCTTGTGCATTAAACTGTCTCCACCCACACATTTTCTCACTTTCACCCTTCCAATTATCTCTCCTATCCCACTGGGGACTAGTGAGCAAGGGGCTGTATGGGACTTAATTGCTGGCTTGGGTTGAACTACAACATTTTTACAAGGAAATATATGGAGGAAGGGTATCTGTTCCAAATGGTAGTCTCAATTTCTACTTTTATTCCAGTAAATGATACTTATGTTTCATATTAATATTTTAGTCATGGGCATAAGCAGAGAAAATGCCATCACCTCATCTATTTTTTTGGGGGGTTGGGTTTGGGTTTGGATTTTTTTCAGTGTCTGTGTCTGTGTGACTTCTCTAAGTCCAGAAACCTTTACTGTCTATCTGAAGTTGCATGTAAAGTCACAATTGGCCCCAGGTTTGCTGATGGCCCAGAGAGCCACTATTCTTGTGGAATTCCTGGGACCTCTGTTTAGAGAAGGAAAGGTTACCTGCCACCATTCAGTTATACTGACTCCAGGTATAATGACCTCTGCTCTTTGAGGTTTTGTTATGTGCTATGTAGAACAGTAAAATGTCTCCCACAGTAATAGCTGTGGAGAAAAAGTGCTGAGTTGACAAAGATGTAAGTCAAAACCCAAACCCAGTAAACTAACAGGTGAGGTAACTCAGAAACAACAGTAGCTGAGCTGGAAGATATTTCACCTACACACACCTACACCACCATTAAAACTACAAGGTGTAGTTTTAAAGGATGAAAATTACAAAGTCTGGTAAAACATAATGGCAACTTACAGAACAATAAATTAAAAGAAGACTGTGAGTGATCTGAAAGGTCAAAAGAATAAAAATGTGGAGTCTTTGGAGAGCCATATATTTCTGAACTGTGAGGGAAGTTCTGCACCTTAAGCAAAAAAGGCCAAACTGGTCATTAATGTACTTTTCTTTGGCAAATAAGTCTTTCATTTTTGATTAGTGAGGAACTTAGTACATTTGCCTCTTGATTTTTGTGTTTGTGAATGTTACTTTAAAAATGAAAATTTCATTAACACTTTTCCTTTTTTCCAGAGCAGATACAGACTTTGGAGATTTCAGAGGATTTAGTTTACTGAAAGCTTTACAAAGCTTACAAACTTGATAAGCTAACAATGTGAAAGTGATAAATGTTATGGTGGGTGGATTTAGGTTATGGTTGGACTTGATGATCTTTGAGGTCTTTTCCAACCAGGTTGATTCTGTGATTCTGTGACAAAACTAAAGTGCACAGTTACAAAATGCTAACAAAAACAGCAGTAAAGCTCATTTTGCTCCATGTCATGGCTCAAAATTCTCACTGTCCTGAAGAGTTGTTTTCTCAGAAGCCTGTTTTTCAGATGCATGCAGATCTCAAAAGTACTTTTACTTTTAGCAAAAATAAATCATACTTCTAGCATGATTCATCCCGAAGTATTTAGCTTCTTTTTCTATTGAAATGTTTCGATCCAAGTCTGAAACATTTTAGTATGCATATGACTGTCTTTAATAATCTTTATGCATCTTCCTTCAACTGACTCATTATTACAAAATTAAATAACTTTCTGAACAGATTCTATACTCCTAATGAAGCAAAAAGGATAAAGTACTGGGTTTGATGCTGTTAGCTAGTAGCTTCACAAAGCTTTTTTTGGCCCACTTAATTATACTATGTGTCATTACATCGTATTATATTTCTGCATGAGAATTTCCAGAGTTTATGACCATTTGGATAATACATTCTATTTGGTCATTACTATCGATTTTCCTCATTTAGATACAACTTCACCTTTTTGAATGATATCTTCCTGGTTCTAGTATTAGACTTCATTTTACTGTTTAGCTGTGATGGCTTCCTTCTACTCTTTCTCACTTCTTTCCCAGTAGTTGTTTTGTACTGCCACTGTGCTCCCACTGTGGCATCCTTCAGTAACATTAAAATTAAATGTAAGAATTTAATTATTTAACTGCCTTTTCATCTTCACCATTTTTGCAGTATTCCTCTTAGTGAAGGCTAACTAAACTAAGGTTATGTCTTTTGCTTCTGAATGAGCCAGTTCTGGTGGTTGTTCTGGGGTGCTCCTTTGCCCATGAGGCTTTGAGCCAAGCCCTGCACATGGCTCTGAATCAAGTCCAGGGCTGCAGTATTCTTCTGGGCCTGATACCTGGCCACTCCATGATATCACCTAAAAATTCAATCTCTGACTCACATTCTGGTGTGACATTTGACCAGTCTACATGAGGGTAATTGCGGTCACCCGATAAAGTTGCAATTAGTGCCCTTAGTCTCTGATTTCTCTCAGCATGTCAGAGTCAATGACCCCATCTTGGTCAGGCGATTGGTAATACAGACCTAGTGTTATATTTGATCTCTTTTGGGCCTGAGATTTCAATTCATAAAGGATGTCTGCTGCTTACTGAGTGAGTTAAGGTGTTTCTTCCCTTTGCTTTAATTTTTAAGGCCTTTTAAAACTTAAGAAATTCTGCTGATAGCAAAATTAACTGTCTTTCCTGTATATTTTTTATCATGATTTTGCAATGTTATACTTGCCATCTTTCTTTACACAGCTTTCTGATGGATCTAGTGCATTGATATCTTCATTTAAGGCTAGATATTCAAATTCCTCCATCTCCTTCATTTACATTTCTAGTATTTGTAGAAAAACATAGTCATGCTGGAAATTATTACTGATTTCGATTTGAGAAAGCAATATGGATTGGGCTGGTTATATTATCTTCCTAACTTGAGTAGTTATTCTAGCAGCAGGCAGTGAGTTGCCTAAAAATTATACAGATACCCAAAACTGAGTTCCTGTTTTGACTCAGTAGTAAAAGTTGTAAGAAACATTTTCTAAAAACAACTCTATCGCATTTCCTCCTGTCATCCTCTCAAATGATCTCACACTATGTGCTAAAATCAACATAACCTATGAATCTACTAAGCTTCCAAAAGTTTAAAAAAGCAAATTCTGGGCATGATAGTTAATGTCCAGGCAGAAATACTTCATCCAAGAGGATATATATTATGATGATGATTATCTGATCTAGGCTACTTCTAACAGGTAATTAAAGTCCAAATCATGATATATGATAATTATTCTGCAAGTCCTTCAGATGTCTGCCTTATCATCTTACTATTGATCTTCACAGAAACAGAGTTAAGAAGAGAATTATCTTCCCTCCTGAAGTAGGATATGGCTGTCAAAAAAAAAAAAGGAATTGAAAAGAAAAGAAATATTGCATAAATCTGGGGAGGAAATTTCATTCCTTTATTTCATCCCCTAAATACTCAGGAAGCATTTATATTTTAAGGCAATCCAGGATTTTAACCTCTGTTCATGAAATGTTATATTTTATTAGAAAGTAGAAAAAAAATCATTAAAAAAACCTTACATATATGCACACATACATATTTCAGTTACATAAATACAGATAATTATTGAAAAAGGGAGGAGAAGTTTTCTGATGTGCAGCATAGAATTCTTCAGAAGGTGACTGACCTGAGATAGAAACCACCTGTTCAGGGGGAATTCCATCTGCAACACAAACACTAACCCTGTTAAGCAGCACAGGCACTTCAATCAGTGCGAACCACCAACATTCTGTTACTTCAGTTTAAAAACCCTATTTTTGTTCTGGCAGTGGCATTTTAAGGCTAGCTGACTCTTTGGATCTTAAAGTCTATCTCTCCTATATTGTTCTTGCAGTTCCAAATGTAAGAAATTTGACTCTGGTTAAGAGTTAGGGCTGCAGGGGTTACTGGGGTGCACAGTGATGAGCCTGGAGGCTCTGCTGCCTCTACCGGTGCCCAAGTGGTTGAGTCACTATCCCTGAAGGTATTTAAAAGATGTGTATATGTGGCAGTAAGGGACATGGTTTAGTGCTGAACTTGGCAGTGTAAGGTTTACAGTTAGACCTTAAAGGGCTTTTCCAATCTAAAAAATTCTATGATTCTGTACCATGATACCAGCCTGCTGAGCACACTTGGTTGCACACGGAGCAGCTCTGAACCATCTGCCCTAACAAACCAAAACATTAAAAGTTTTCTCATATCTGTTATCCTGGAAATGGATTTCATATCTTCCTACACTTTTATGCCTTGACGTTTGTCTGTTTGGGGATTTTTTAGCCAGGGACCATTCCCTGAGTCATCCTTCCACCAAACCAAGATACTCGGTAATTTTCTTAGGCCTTAGTTGTTCTTCATAAAATCATAGAATCATAGAATGGTCAATGTTGGAAGGGACCTTAAAGATCAACAGGATCCAACCTCCCTGCTATGAGCAGGGACACCTCACGCTAGACCAGGCTGCACAAGGCCTCATGCAACCTGACCTTGAACACCTCGCGGGAGAGGGCAACACTTCTCAGGACAACTTATTCTAGTGCCTAATCTGTTCCTCACTGGTTTCAAGATGTACTCCCACAGTTTCAGGAGATGGCTCTGTTTCTAATGAAGATATATGCAAGCATGAGAAATATGGCCCACTGAAAAGATTGTCTGAATGTTTATTTTTCAGTCAGATGCTCAAGGGCCAGGGGGGAACAACCACCAAGTGAAAACCCAATAGGGCAGAAATTTTGAACATGGAACTGTGAACTAAAGTCAACCTAATGAAAAATCTTGCTTTTACAGGACTTATTCTGGCTTAGGGGCACAATGTTTAATTAAATCATGAATCACATCAACCTAACTGCTCATTCCAAGTTCTCAGTTTACTTTTTGGAAAGGCTAAAAGTATTTTCATTAGAACATATCTTGCAGGAGCTGAAAGACTTTTGCATTTGGACAGGGGTCTCAGCTGTTTCATATCCAACCTAAGCAGTTCTCGAACACACTTTGAAAATGCCTGGGTCTAAACCTCACTTTTACTGTGTTTCCAGCCAAAACAATTACTTTATGGGGTTGCTTAAACATTTCAAATGTAGACTATCCCAAATTATTTAAGAAGCTCAAGGTAATAAATAAAGAGCAATAGGGATTTCTTGCAGCAGCATGAAAGTGCTTTTTGTTAAAAAGATTACTTTTATGGACAACTCTTTAGAGTAATAAAATCAGAATATCTCAAGTTGGAAGGGACTCATAAGGATCCTCACAGGACTACCTAAACTGTATGATTAAGAGCATCATCCAGATGCTCATTGAACTCTGACAGGCTTGATGCCATGAGAGCTTCCCCAGGGAGCCTGTTCTAGTGCTCGACCACCATCTCATTGAAGAACCTTTTCCTAATGTCCACTCTGAACCTCCCTTGAAGCAGCTTCATTCCATTTCCTTTTTTCCCATTGCAGGTCACCAGAGAGAGGAGATCAGCACCTCACACTCCAATGCCCCATGTGGGGAAGCTGTAGGCTGCCAGGTGATCACACCTCAGCCTTTATTTTTTATTTTTTTATGTGTGTCACTGCACTGTAGTAAAATGGCTGTCCCAAAGGAAGAGCTGAGTAGAGTCTTCCACTGTAATTTCAAATTTCACAGCTGCCTGTTGTGCTGTTTCTAATTCCATGTATCCTACATTGATTTTATTTTATTTTTATTTTTTTTTACATTTGTTGGGCAGATGAAAAAGAGTGCAAGGTGCTGCAGGGAAGATTATTCCCTTAGTCAGTGTGCTCTTGAGTTGTGTTGAGTTGCTGAGTCTCATCTTTTCCATCTTGCCCTTTGAATGTTCTCTAATGAAATGCAGCAGGTTCTTATTCCCATAGGAGACTGATTATTGTGCAATTTCACATTCATCTAGCTCTTCCTTTCCTGTTAGAAGGGTATGAACTGATTATTTGCACCACTGTCCACAGTCGTCTCCTTTCTGCTTTAGGGTTCTTCTGCAGCTTCTGCAAATACCTTCATGAAAACTATTTAATTTTCTGAGATACCTTTATTAAGTAATTATCAAGGAAAAAAGATTGTTGCTTTCAAATTATTAAAGGTAATAAATTAGTATAAATAAAATATATAATAACTCTTGTGTGAAAAAATATCATAATCACAAGAAGATTACATAATATAGGATACAATCCTTTTATTTTTACTAACTTCAATGGAAGTCATTTTGGTTTAAAAACTGCAAAATCAAAAAGCAAGAAAGGCAAAGGAATACAGTATTGACAGACAGCATGGGAAAGGGAAAGGGAATGGAAAAAAAAGAAAAGGAAAAGGGATGAGGGGGAAGAGAAAAAGAATCTTAAATTAATCTTATAATAATCTTAAAGAGAAGCTGCTGCTAATGCCACTTTGTCATTGTAATTTTAATATAACTTTGACTTGATGAAGTAAGCTGGAAAAGAGAACTCACAGAGAGTGGAAATGATGAAGACATGATTCCCAAACACAAGGAAACATCCCTTTAAAGGGAAAGGGAGACAAGAGACATGGAGGAAAAAGATAATATAAGGGACTAGGGTTCTGATTGTGAAATTGTTTTGGTAAAAGCCTGAATGCCAGTAAAAATATTTCCCTAAAATATCTATACTCTTGACACATGAATCCTGAAGCACATCAACTCTGTTTAAATCCCCATATTCTTAGAATCTACAGTCTGATTATTTAGAGAGTCACACATAAAATCACTACACATTGTGGACAGGAAAACATGCTGGTGTCTTCTCCAAGGAGCTTGCACCAGGCTATCATGATAATTCATGTAAAGAGTTTGTTTGTATAATTAGATAACATAAAATATTGTTATATATACAGTTTACAAGTCTCTTACTCCAGTTTTATGGCTAGCTTGACAATAGGTGGGTATGGACATTGCTCTATACAGAGGGTATTTCACTCCTAGTCAAGCCCGGAATCTCCTTCATTGTTTCATATAATTCCAGATGTCTTCTTACAAAGCAGTTATTGATGTTTTCCAGCTTCATTAGGTCCCTGCCATCTGCTGCCTTGATGACTTTGCAATGAAGGTTGAGTGATTTAGGATACTTCTTGATAGTACTAAAGATTTTCTTTTAAATTCCTTGTTCGGTGCTCTGCTCTATTGATGAATCCCTCTTGCTTTGCCTTGTCAGTTGTATCTCCCAATCAAAGTCCCTGCACTCCACTCATTCACTTTCACTGTATGATATTTGCTTGATTTTAGCACTTCTCTCTCCTTCACAATGCCTCATCCCTCATACATTATCCATGATTATTTTATGTACCTTACTTTTCATCGTGACATGTGACAGCCGGTTTCCAGAATCACATTTCTAAATGTTTCCAGCATTAACAATGTTGTTTGCTTCCTTTTTTTATAATATCTCAGATCACTTATAAACAATTACCTTATAGTTACATTCATACAAACATATTCTGCCCAGTTTCTCTTGTAGCTTATTCTTTATGCATATGTAATATTTAACTTGCTATTTCAGCAAGTTGCAAAGCAATTGTAAGACGATAGTTGAAACAACCAGCATTACTCTAGAGTAAAATGGAAGAACCACATGGCATAATAACATATATAAGAAAGTATTGTTTGAGTAATATCCAGTTCTTGGGTCTGTTTGCTTGTTTCTTTTTTCAGTTTTTTGCTTTTTACCATAAGTGGAAGATGGGTAAAGGCTAGGGAGAAATAAAGAATGAGAATACAGCCGTTTCTTTAAAACACAGATGAGTTACCATTGTTTTTTGTAAATCTGCACTTCAATCATACAAATGTTTTAACACATTTCACTATTATTTATACTATTTTTATTATACATTTAAATATTCTAATTTAAATGTACTTTTTTTCTAAAGGAGGAAAAAGCAAGAAAATTCTATATGAAATCTTAACTAAATGACACATATTGCTTTATATTTCACCTAAAAATTTAAAATAACACATCTTAAAACAAAATCTTTGGAATACATTATCATCTCAAAGCTTTTCTTCTCCCCTCTCCTGCTCATGCCACCTCACAACAATATTTTAGGACGATGTTGAGGTAGAAGCTTTAATTCAAATGGAGTCTTTTGTACAACTGGAAAATAGGAACTTTCCTCAGGTATTCTACATAAAAACTTTTTAGAGACCTATTTTCAAAAATGTGAAAACTAATAGAAAACAAGCCAGAAGAGGCCAAAAGTCAGAGTTCTAGAAAAAAAAAAAAATAAATTTCTGAAAGATACTAAGAACTAGGTTTGTTGTGTTTGAGAACAGAACAAACAGGAGAAATATGACAAGTCTTCAAAAGTGTGACAAAGTTTAATAAAGATTTATCTTTGTTCTTTTTAAACAAAAGCAAGAGGTAAAGATTTTAAATCACAACAAGGAAGATCTACACTGGAAATTGCAAAGAAAAACGTCCAGCAACCAGAACTATTCCACACCATAGACAGGATCTGGGCAGTGCCCAGTATCTGTATTACAGAAAGGTTTTAATAAGGCAAACATGTGTCAGAAAAGGCTTGCTACTTGATCTTCTTTGTGGGGCAAAAATTAAAAAATTTCATGACAATGTTTTGTAACAACTGAATGATATTAATAAAACAACAGATAGATACAATTACACCAACCCAGCAACTGAGAATACTGTGGGGCTGTTCAAGCAGAGAAGGTAACACGTCTATCTCACCTGCTGCGTTGCTGTACATATCCTTGAAATTCTGGAAATGAAAATTGCTTCCACAGAGCTAGCAGCAGGTAACTGCAAGGATCAATAGAAGATTTGTGGCAGGATTATCCATAATACAAAATGTGTAGGTAGTAATATGGTTCTTAACTCTGGTACCAAAAGTGATCAAGGGAAGTTACCAGAAAAAATTACTCCAGTGAAATATAAAACAATAAATCCAGAAGTGAAAAATAATGAACACTCAAAAACCTCATAAAAATGGCAAGAAAAGAGACAGATATTCAAAGGAGTCTCAAAGGGATCTGTAGTGTAAATTGTCCTGTTAACAGTATCAGTATACTTTGTTCTGATACTATGTCAGAAAGTATTTGAAATCAATCCCATTTTCAAAATAGATTTTTTAAATCAAACTAATGAATGGAAATCTAAAATATCATTTGTTTTGGAATATAATTGAAAACCCTATTTATGAATATGTCAGTATGTTCATACTGCTATTAGCCTTGCTATTTCTAGATGTTATTTTTTCCTCTAGTCAGGTAAAATGTAAATATTTGTCTTATGTAGTCCTATATGGATATATTTGTACCTTGTAACTCTTCTGAAGATCAGTTGTACTGTAGCAAGCAAGGGTCCATCTAGCCCAGTATCTTGTTATTTTATGATGGCTAGGAGTGGATATTTGGGTTAGCATGTAAAAAACACAGTCAAATACAGGGCAGTGTTTTCCTCCCAGTATGCTTCCCTTGTTTTCAGCAAATTTCTGCTGGAAAGAATTCCTAACATCTCTGTTTACAAGACTTTCACGAATTTTTCTTTCAACAATTTACATAATTAATTTTTGAAACTATTTAAGCTGTGGTATAACAAGAATACTGTGACAAAATATTCCACAGTATAATTAGAAGGATGCTGAAAGAAAAATAACATTTTTTTAATGGCTACCTGGCAATTTTACACATTTCATCTCCATCCCCTTGATTTCTGTTGGCAAAACACTGACTAAATCATTTCCTAAATAGAGTCCTCATGCCCCTAATTTCTTTCTTCTAGTCCTCTTGTATTGCTAGCCATCTCTTCCCAGACTGAGAATTTCCAGACTCATTTTAATATTTACTGCTGTAAGAACATGAGATTCCCTATCTTTGGTCATCCTCTTCAACTTTCACTTTATCTTTTTCAATCTACTATTTAATTTTTTGAGACGTGAGAAGTACAGGTGTTCCTGAGATGTAGGATCACCACAGAAATAGACATTTTCTTTAAAATATCAGCAAACTTCTACTAGGAAAATGCTCTCTGCTGGTGTAGCAAGGTTTTGCAGGAACACATTAATAGCTCTTGCTATGCAGTGACTGTTAAAGTCAAAGAATAAATCAAAATTTAGGGTATTTCAACCTGTAATATCCAGCTGCCCATTCATGTGCAAGAAAGCTGTCAGAATGCAAAAACCTAGTGTATTTATTTAGGTAACACTTCCTGATTGAAATCACAAAAAAAAAAATATTGTAAAGAATTAATTCTCTCTCCTACTACTCCCCATTTTTTCCCCATCCTTCCAGAAATAGTGAGCATCTGCTTCCAGCTATTATCTATATACTACTGTAGATACCAATGGATCCTTTTGACCTTACTCAGGACTGACTGCAGTAAAAATACTTTGGGAATCAAATAGTATTAAACACAAGCAAGGTTGTGTATGTCCGGAGAAAAGTGAGTAAAGAGAGAAAAAAGAAAACTTCTCTATGTTTTCAGATTTTGGAAAAAGTCTGCGTTTTAGCTGAAACTATCTCTTGGTTATCAGTTTGTCCAGGCTAATTTTCCAAACCTAAATTTCAGTTTCTGGTTTTCTTTATACTGAATTGCACCAAATTTTTGCTTAGAAGACTGCCTCTCTTCTCCTGAGTTTGCATGTCTGCCTCTCTTCTGGTAATAGATTCTGTAGGAGCAGCACTATTAATCTGAAAGACTTTTGTACATACATTCTCTTTCTTTTGCCAATTTTGGAAGTTTATTTTTCTCTTCATGTTTTGTTCTTTGCTTCTGCTAATCTTCGCTCTTCATAATTTTAGAAACTTCTGCTATGTCACTGTGAAGTCTCCTCTTCTTAAGTGAGAAAAAAAGCTGAACTTCCTTAATCTTCCTTCATAACTAGTATAAATTTAGCTTCTTTCACTTGCACCTCACTAAAGCAATTATATTCACTTTTTTTTTTTTTTTCTGAAATGCAAATGAAAATTAAGATAAAGGCAGCAGGGATTTTTTTCCCCCAATTATTTTTCCTAGCAATTTGAATTAACTAGGTATCCTTACTATTCTCCCTTCATGACTCAGAATGAAACATACTGTATCTTCAAATCAGAAACATGTAATCTCTAGCAACTTAAGTACAGTACTTAAATGACCTTAATATCTCATTTTGCATTTCATATAGCAGTTGTTGTTCCTTTAACAGAGTTTCATCCAACAAATTGAATATCAAGCTGTCAGATACCCTTTTGAAAGCATTCATGTTTTTATAGCTACACTTTTATAAATTAAGTTTCTGGTAATAACATGCACAGCACTCACATTTTATTAACATTACAGTAATCTCTTCAGTGCTCTCTCACTTCTTTGCTTAAATTTTTAAATAATACTAAAACTAATAGGTCTATAACCTTATTCCCCCCTGTTCCAGTATAGAAGAGGCATGTAGTATAAATGACTATAAAAAACTAATTGAAAACACTTGATGTTTCAGCAGGAAAAATTTAATTTATACCTTCAAAATGCTTAACTGTCAGTCCACTTTTGCAACACTCTTGTTTCTAAAACATCTAGCAAAGTTTTGACTAACAATCCTAGAAATGCTTAATTAAATTTGCTCAAATTGGAAGCATGACAGTATAACATCTAACATTTGAAATTTTGACATTTACAATTATCTTTTCACCAAAATGCAATTCAAGCATTTTACTTATTTTATATCCAGCTTTGAAAATCATTTTATCTGTAGAATATTGCATTTTCCAGAAATGTGTTTACGTGCTTTTATTAAATAAATTACTTCACATTATTTTTCTTTAAAGCCAAAGCAAACAAAACAAAACAAAACAAAAGCTGTGGAAAACATAAAACTACTTTTCCAGTAGATTTAAATATTTTTTTCTGCTAGACAGTTTAGTGGTACCTGACCACTTACCCATTGCTATCTCTCTGGAGCATAAACGTAAAAAGTAAAGATCCCTGACATTAAAAAAGAAAGGTAAAAAAATGTCCTGACAAATTTTTTTCCCACAGAAAATAATTATCAAAGCAAACAAAAACTGCTTGTCTCAGAGAGACTTCTTTTTTCCCCCCTTATTTTAGTATACTTATGAAAGCAACTTCTAAGTTCTCAATAACTGCTTTTTCCTGTAAAAGTAAGAAGTTAAATATCAAAGGGCAAAAGAGAAAAGTCATAATTAGAAACCAGTTTAAACTATATGACTAAGGCAATGTTATTTGTGTTAAATGTTATTAGCTGATGGAAAATTCTGACAGTTCAACAAGTTCCCAGGTTTGGAAAGATAAATAAATCTTCATGTTTTTCATGCTCATCCTGTTATGATCTAGACCTGTTCAGTTGCTCTTTGCAGAGCTAGGTGTATAATACGTACACAGTACCTATTTCATGAACATATAAGCATTACTCTTACTGTTATTTTCATACTTGGGTTTTGTTGAAAAATAACTATGACAGGAACAGTTATTATAAAGGACAGCTGATTTCTATAGGAAAGAAAATCTTATAAAATAACGTGCATTATATCTCCTCGTTTTCAACTGCACATATGTTTTTTTAGATGTTTAACTTTTCCCATGACAATTGCTAGAATTTTTTTTTAAATTACAGTAAGCAGACAGGCCTCCACATCCATTTCCCATTTCAGATGTTTCTTTCATGCAATTATGGCTTTCTGAACAGGACAAAGTGAAAAAAGCTGAAATTTATCCTGAAACATGCTGCCCATAGAGAGTACTCTTTTAGAAAATTTCTTTGTAGCTTAGCAGCAATAGATCACACAACCAGTGCATGCCAAGCCTATACAGTTTTGGTTTCTTTTTTTCAATTAAGGTAGTCCCTTATTAGCACCAGTTATGGATCAGTATCTGGTGCACAAAGATCTAGACAAACTGGATAAAGATACAACTCTGTCTACAACGAATTACAACAATAGAAAGCAGTAGGGAGAGTTTTTGTTTGTAGATGTGAATTTGAACTTACTTTTGCCTATTACCAATGTTCTATCAACATCAAAATTATCACATAGGGACAGGCATTATATCTGTTCTTAAGTCAGTGAATACCTGTCACACTCATAGAAATCCTCATTATGACTAAGTGACCTACACTAAAACAATAGAACCAGAAACCCCATTCATCCTTGCTGGGGTTTATCACTTCAGTCTTGCTGGTAAGTCAGCAAGAGAGGCTGTCAGCTTTTCTAGCAGAAAATACTTATTTGCATTAGGAAGACTGACAAACAATAATAGTAATTGTAATAGCAACAACCATGATAATTATGGATAATTTTATTCAAACTGCCATAAAACTAGTGTTACAAAAGGCCAACCTTAGAATTTCTACAAAAAACCCAGCCCAACTAAGGCATCCTTTAGGCATTACCAGACTGTAACTTGTGCATGATCCCTCCAGCCCAAGTCTGCTGACACCAGTACCAGGACAGTAGTTTTTTAAGCTGAGATACTGAAAGGGACAATCCAGCCACAGCCCTCACTGAGCTGCCATTAGTAATATCACTCCGATATGCTCTTCTTGTCTGAGTAATTTTTTTCTGCTTGCTCTTAGCAAAGTCTTGAGCCTTTTAACATCAATAGTCAAAGCCTGTTGGCTCTGACTGCACCAAGTCAAAGATGGTGCTAACAAGTTTGGGTTTGGATTGCTTGCTTTGTAATGAGTTTATAGAGCTAGTAAGTGCAGAAAATTTACCTCAACGAATATGCCTATGCTATGTACCCCATTATCTTCCAGCCTGAAAAGTATCACTGAACACCTTATGTCCATTTTCCCTTGAGCTCTCTCATTTTTCTTTTAAGCATGACTGATGGTTTTGCACATCTCTGGTATGCCACGTGGCTAAGGAGCAGCATCTCACCCTGCACCGTGCACATAGGACACAAGCACACTGCACCTATAGAGCAAAAGTCTCTATAGGAATTATATTCCAAGAGAGACAGTTTCTGAAACGTAACGAAATATTTTTCGCATTCATTGATCAGAAGTGTGCTGTATTTCACATTGTAATTCTGTCATCTAATACACAGTTCAGCAGTAAGTTGAAGCAATATTGTGGTAAGAATAATTTCAGCGGCCCTAGTTCTATTTCTGGTGTGTAATTATAGTACATTTTTATCTTTTAATTTAACTTAATAGGAACTAATTAGTAGAATCATAGAAAGTCAGCGGTTGTAAGGGACCTCTAGAGATCATTGAGTCCAACCCCCATGCCAGATCAGGACCACCTAGGGCAGATCACACAGGAACCTATCCAGGAGAGTTTTGAAAGTCTCCAGAGAAGAAGACTCCACAACTTCCCTGGGCAGCCTGTTCCAGTGCTCCATCACCCTCTCACTAAAGAAGTTTCTCCTCATGTTGAGGTGGAAATTCTTCTGTTCTAGCTTATACCTATTGTTCCTTGTCCTATTACTAGGCACCACTGGAGACTGGCTTCTTCCTCTTGACACGCACCCCTCAGATATTTATAGGCATTAATATGATCCCCTCTCAGCCTTCTTTTCTCAATACTGAACTAGTAAAATCTAATTATATGCCTACTAACAATATCTGAGTAGTTGGTTGTTTCTGAAGTCCTATTTTGTGTTGGTAGCATCTTAGTGTGAAAGCAAGTATCCCTGAAATAGATAGGACTGTTTGAGTATCCAGTTGCTACTCTCTATCAGTTAAGCCTTAAATGTCAGTGACGTGACCACAAAAACATAAAAAAACCTAGAATAAAGCTTGGAAAAAAAAAAAGTGTTTCAAAAAATATATGGCTGATAATGCTTTCTTCTGTTTCACTATGGTTCTGACCAAAGTTGTTCATATTGTTTGAGTTCCCTCTCATTTTTCACAAAACTATTTATCCTGCTTTATTACCTGTAACATGTCCTCAAGAGACTATCATTTTAAAAGGTTTCAGAGACAAAATAAATTCCCCATATGGTTTGTTGGGTTTTTTTTACAGAGACCATTTGTGGAGTGGCAAAAAAAAAATAAATAGTTAGTTCTGGGTGAGAAAACGAAACAAACTTCTGACTCTCTTTAATATATACAAAGTCTTCTATTATCACTGCCTATGCAAGAATTTTTCACTTGATGTTGGCTGGTTTGGGGTTTTTTGGTTTGTTTTATGTTTGTTTTTTCCTTCTTGATACAATGTCTTTAATTTCTTCTAACCTGTACATGAACACAGCTAATGCATAGCTATTGTTTCACCAGCTTCTGCTTACACCTGTTTGGTGCTCATATGACACTGCAGCTTACTGCTTCATGGCTAATGGGCACCTCTTTGGGGCCAGGTGTCTCTGACTGTGTGTACTGTACAGCAAAGTGCTTGGTGGCCCGTGCCTGTGCATGTTCCATTGGGAGCTGTTGGCCACTCTTAGCAAATGTCAGTGACGGTCAAACATAAGCAAAAAAAAAAAATCAGGAAAATCACATATTAGAGTAATTATTTTGTGTTTCACAGCTTCCTCAACACTGCAATACCAAGAATCTCTCAAATGTTTAGTTTCTTTCATTTCTAGTTACTTTAAAATCCACTTTTTTTTTTTTTTATACCACTACAGACAGTAAAAAAATTAAACAATAGTATACTCTGTATGTGCTGTGTGAAAAAAAGAGGGAAGGGGACACCTGAGAGAGGTTTATTTTTTCAGTTTTCTCTGTTTGCCATTTCCAAGTTCTTTCACTGAGGACATTTTCAGCAGGTGTTCTGCTCTGGATGATAGGTTTACTTCCGGGTTACCTGATGTATTCTAGAAGAAACCTACAAACATTAGTTCCAGTATCCAGATCTCCAGGAACATTGATGCATTTCTAGGTACAGGTCTAGACTTGCAATCACAGCTGTTAGCCTCTGTTGTAATGGAATTTCCCTTTGTAAGTGATTCCATCGGACTCAGAGTGGTGTCCAGCAGTTTGAAAAGGCTGTTAACGTGATGTGACAATCTTGATGTTAGCTGCCTCAGTTGAGGCAAAGAAACAAATCATGTAGACCTTAAAAGATCGGAGACAACACCTTGAATTTTACATAGAAATGAACTGAAAAAAAGTGGAGATGCTGGCTAAATGAAACTGATGCTTCCTAAATGGGCAAATGTATTACGAGTTTCGTTGTTCTTACAATGTGTGTAGTAAATTGAGCACTGTGCAGTCATGCAGTACAACACTTTTAATGGCTTGGAGACATCCTTTGAAGGCTACATTTGACAGAAAAGATGGTAAGTGCCAGGATAAATGGAGGTTTAATGAAGCCTTTAAGCACTAATGACAATGGATTTCTGGGAGGGGTTTAATTCCATGGATGTGTCCAAATTTACTCCTTCCCTTTATTGTATGTAAACTTCTATTAAGCTACTCCCTGTCTACCCAGAGGTTTTAAGCCCTGTCACTCCTCAGCAGGTGACTGACGGGCACAGAGCTCAGACACAAGAGAGATGTAGGCATGGGCATTTCTCATAATCCGTTTTGGCAGCCTGCCTTCCATTATCAGTCAAAAGACACTGAATGAAAAAATGAAAGGAAAACATGTTCTGATGAATAAAATGTGAGATACTGCTGATCTCAGGACATTAATTGTCCAGGACACCCACCCTGAGATCTCCCCAAGAAGAACATGATGGAACTACCTTACCAGGCTTCAAACCTCCCAGCCTGTCCCCTGCCATGTAAGTAAGGTGGTTCAGTGCTTTCAGCCAGTTAGGCTTTAAGTAATGGATCTGGGTGCTATGTTGAAAGCTAGAAAATGTACTGACATCTTTAATGATTTTTTTCTTACTCTGTGAGATAATGACTAGCCACAAGAGTTTGCAACCTGCTGAATTCATTCATCATATGTGCCACTATTCGAATGGAGGTAAAACAGACTGGACAGTAGTACCTTGGCTTGTCTCTACCTTTTCAAATTTCTGGATACCCAAATAAGCAAAGACAACCATCTCAGTAGACATGTAAGTGCGAGAAGAGCTATAAAGAGATATATTTTACAACTAAAGATTAATTTTCTGTTATATTTTTTATATATATATATTTCTCAATATTTTCTGCTTCTTTTTCTAGAGGCTGGTGTCTTAAGCAGCAATAAGATGGAATAAAATGAAGCTGGAGGCCTAGAGACTTACATATTTGCAGGGGGGAAAGGGGGCAAACATGTGGGTGTCCATAAAGCATAATGTAACCTCTGAGGGGTTACTGGTGCTGGTTGAAAACTAGCAAGTCCAAAGCAATGTGTGCCTTTGGATAGATGTCAAGCTGAGAGTTTCTTCTTCTGTGACACTGATTCAAAGTGAACAGAGAGTCAACTGCTTCTGTGGTCTGAATATACACAGACGAGTTGCCACATGCACGCTTGCCAAATGCCATGGGTCCTTCACAAATCTCAGGGATTCATGAAGGGTGAAGCCAAATCAAACATACTGGGAGTGTGTTTCCTCATGAAGCATTTGACTGTGGCCACAAACTCATTTTGTGCAGTGATGACTTAATTTATTCATGAACAACTGCAGTCTAATTGTCTTGTCATAAGACAAGATAAAAAGTGCAGCTTTGCTGGCTTCAGTTACCAGCAGAAGTGACAGAAGGATTGGATCTCTCCCTTTCACTGTCTGATCAGCTACATGCCTTTGTAACAACAGTATCCTTCAAAACCAGTAAGTCATGTTTGGCCAAAGCAATTAGGAATTTTGTAAGCTACTGCTTGAGGATTCAGCTTTCACCTCTAGGTCCCACCATCTTAAGCATGAAATATTGAAAACAACAGTGAACATGACAGCATGGCTTTTCCTTGGCATAAGAAATAGCACTTCTGTATCACATGCAGATGTGGAGATTGTTCTTTATAATTTAAAATCTTACATCTCCTCTACTTTAAGCCCAGGGCAAGGATACTTCTTTCATGCTAAATAAAGTGATCCTTCTTTATAAAAAAGTATATGGGGCTCTTGCTAGTCTGTATATGTGAAAAATGTTTACACTAGAAAATAATATAGAACGAACTGGAGCAAGATATTAATTTGTCTGTGCCTGGGTTAAGGTTTGAACAGGAAAGGACAAGTATATATATATTAATTGAATAGAATACATTATTAAAGTACTCACATTATAAATACACTATTAATAGTAACAATATTCACATATGTTTATGATACTCACATACTTTTATAACAACGAAATATTAAGTATATAGGCAATGTGTTTATTTTAATTCCTTAAAGAGAAATGCCATGGGGAATGATGTGAGTTAAAAAGGTAAAGCAGATAATGTATGTCTTATTTATTATACCAATTGAAAAGGAAGTGCTTTAAGGACTATAGTCTCAATTGATGTATCCCACAAAGTTTTTTGCTGGAAAATAATAATAAATAATAATAATAATAAAAAAAATTCTAACAGCTGATCCAGAGGAAGATTCTATGGAGTTTTGAAAAACCTAAATTTTACCACTTTTTTTCTGTCTTGTGTGCAGAACTAAATTTCCAAATTAATTTACTTCAAACTGCACTTTATAAAAAAATATATAGAACACTTCACAATAAATGTTTTGGTAGGTTATGTGGGGTTTTTTTGGAAAAAGTATGAATTTTCAAATGGATTAAAAGAAATTACACTAAATTTCACAGCACATACCTTCTGTGAGGATGTAATCTACCAGGATGAGGATGTAGTCAGAGATTGCTTGGAGAATTTGAGCCCCAAAAGTCCACAGGACCCAACAGACTGCATCTGAGGGTGTGAGCAAACTTGTGAATGTCCATGCAAGGCTGCTCTCTATCACTTTTGAAAGGATTTGTAGACGGGGAAAGACAAATGTTACGTTTTCTTCAAAAAAGTACAAAACGGCAAACCAGGAAACTACAGGCTGGTCAGTGTCCCTTTGGTCCCCGGGAAAATCATGGAGCACTTCAGCTTTTGGCTTCCTCCTCTGGTTATTACTTGAGTTGAAATTTGTATTGATCGTGTTTAGCCACAGTTTTTCTTGAAAAAGATTTCTCACCTGATTAAAAAAGTGAAGTCTTTAAAGGGGATTCCATTAATTTCTGCATATTAGGCATCTGCCTGGGGCACTAGCCACCCAGGATCAAGCTGCTGAGCAATTTGCTCAGAGGAGAGAGAATAGCTGCATATCAAAAGATGGGGAAAAAAAGATGATAATCCAACACTAGCTTGCATAAGATTCTTCAGTGCCAGCAGGGACTGAGTATTCATTCCCAAATGGAGAGAGGGATGGTCAGTAGAACAGATTACCACCTCTCCTGGCGTTTCTCATAAGGGACACAATTTTTTGGTGTCTTTCTTCAATTTGAAAAATATTCTTAACAAACAGGTAATCCTTTCATTCAACACACAATATGAAACTAAGGTGCAAAACATGATGGTGGCACACAGGCAAGTACAGAGCACCCTGCAGGCCAGCCTCCAGGTAGGACTGCCCTGAGGATGCAGGCTGACTGCCATACAGCTCAGTGAAACATATACAAAAGAAGTGTGGGTTGAGCTGCTTGGGACAGGTTTTCATAGCCATGTGGTAGTGCTACTGCAGCTCACTCCCTAACAGGACACACATACAGTCTTTACTGCATCTCAAACTTAAATGCATGTTTTATACCATGTTTCTGTTGCTCTTTTTAAATCAGGGAAGTTGAGTGTAAATCCAACTTGCTACCTTAAAATGAGCAAAACTGGAGAAACCATAAAAAGGATTCAAAAACAAAAGGAATTCTTTTTAGAAGATTGCAGAATGCTTTATAAGAACTGCATAGAGCCTCTCATTAAATGTCGTAATAAAGGTTCATTGATTAAAAGAAATTGGCTCTATTGGTCATAATAGCATCTCATTGATTGAAAAGCATTGCATGTAATGGTTTCCTCCAAAGCAGCATCTGTTATGTATTAACCTTTCAGCCTTCAGAATCATGGGATATGAATTTCTTGCTCAAACTATTGGTCAGATGACCTATCCATGACATTTAATAAATTGCAGCTCTGCACATAGTTCAGGATTTCATAAAAACAGGGAGAAACACATTATGAAAAAGGCCCATTTTTCATGATGCATGGTACAACTGAGTCCTTTATGATAAGAAAACAAAATCAGCTAAACTCGGAGTGTAAACTCTGTTTTATTAAAGCTACCAAACAAATTTTAAATTAACCATCCAGGCTTTAAAGGTAAACGGCAATGTAATTATTGAACTTAGAATGGAAGAAAATCTGGCATGTCTAGTTTGTTCAGAATAATCACAAAAGGACAAGACAGCTTTGATTTTGATCTTTGTAGTGGTGAAAATGATTTAGTTACCTATCAAACTTAAATAAGCCATAGTGTATGTACAGGGCTGTAGGAATACATTCATTTATAATCTTCTCTACTGTAACTTTCTTTTCTTAATATTAAAAAAAAACTTCAAAAATGCTACAGTTTATTATTATTATCAGAATATATGAGAGAAAATTTCTCTTAGCATAATAAACATAATAAGGATAGTGTTACTATAGAGATTTGACTGTTTTCAGTCAATCTCTAAAATATGTTTTATATGTTCATTTTTTATTCTGTAGAGAAGCTATTTGCACATCTTAGATTGAGATCTAAACAAGCTTTACTAGAAGTGAAATACTGTGTGAGGTGGAAGCTTTTATTATTAAAAGTTAATTTGTTTTCTCATCTAATGACACAGGGTTCAAGGCAATTCACTGCCTATCCTGTTGAACAGTTATGATACAAACAATAGCTTAACCCTTAAAGGTATTTGTATTTGTGACTTTACAGTACAATAACTGATACAAAACTATGTAGCAAACTAATTATTAAAATGGTTTATAAAAATAAAGTCTTAAAGGGTTGGCTAGATGTTCCAGTTCAGGAGTTAGTGTCTTTTTTAATAAATCAAACAGTATGCAAAGAGCTGGGTTTTCAGTAGTTCACAAATCAGTGTCTGAGTCACATGATGAGAATGTAAGTGGTTCAGGAATAAGAAGAAAAAACAACACTGTGCTGCTAATGTACTTCAGTGCCAGTATAATGGCAAATCCTGGACAGTGTGGACAAGAAGGAAAAGCAAAGCAAAAAAAAAAAGCTAAAACCAGTGGTATATAGGAAATGAGAATATGAGAAATATGAGAATATGAGAAAAAAAGGACTAGAGGTGTGAAACAAGGAGGTGGGAGGAACAAAAATAGTGAAGGGCTAATGTATCCAAGAGGAGGGTCAGTCACTATGACTTGTCAAGTAGATTATCTATGTGCAGCATACTATAGGAACAGCTAATATCCAGCAGAGCACCCAAGACTCTAGCTGGCAGCAGCAGGGTGCTGAGCTCTTTTAAAATCATAACGAATAAGGTCCAGACAGGCAAAAGTATTTTATATTCTTAAAGTGAGATTTAGGCTACTAAGTCTAATAGTACTACTGGACCCTGGTGCTCAACTACAACCTGGTAATAGTTTAGTCATCTAAACTCTTTATATTACACATGAAAACTTTGTGAATGCTTAGGGTCATTCTTCACCTAAAATTGCCTCTTAAAAAGTCTGAAAAATTTGGTCATTGCATAAACTTGGTGAGGACCCAGAAACTAGACATTTCTCTTAGAAATCTGAAGATTCAGGTTCCTTAACAAAATAAATTGTAGTGCCTATATCTTTGTAAAGACAGTGGAGAAAGATCAGACTTGGAGAAAACGCTGTTGATTCCCATGTTTTATAACTGTCCAACAAGGAGTGACTGATTCTATATCCCCCTCTGATTTTTGAGGTTCAGGTCCACATATCTTACCTGTGAGAAGAATATTGCTAAAGCTATCAGCCTATAGTATAATCTGGATATAGGTCTAGCACACATATCAGTCTGTTGTTCCTGCCATACCAGACTTTATCCACTATACAGAATATATTTCAAGACATCTTGTGCCATAAGAGCACCAGAGGTGTTGTTTCTCTGTGTGTTACTACTCAGGGTGCTCACCTGAAGAGGTCAAGGCTGTGGGAGTGAGTTTACTCCAAGAATAATGTAGTCATATTTCACAATGACAGTTTCAATTAAAAAGAAGAAACAGGCTTTAGAACACAGAATAGAACTGAAGCTTCCTCCTTCATCTTACAGCTTATTGTCTCCAGAGGTGTGTTTTCACTAATGTTTTGTCCTGAAGGTCATGAGTACATGAGAACAGAGGGTAGAAGAGGGAGGGAGAGCCGATATGGTCTGGATAACATAATGACACAAATCCTGTGTGTAATCACTGACAAGGTGAGGGTGTGTTGGAAATCTGCAAAGAATAATCTAGTCCACCCAATTTACATGTTTTTAGTCACTACATGGGGAATTCACATGCCTCTGCAGAGGAACTGTTAGGAAATAGTGTAGCTTCCCTGACCACCATGCCTTTCATGCAAGTAGCTTCATTGCCTTAGAAATCAAGAAGCAGTGTCATATGGTTTATGCAGCCCACAGAAAAAAAAAAATCCATACCCATGTAGTCATGTGGCTACAGTCTCCACACCTACTCTTAGAACAGATTCACTGTGTAGCTATGAGGTAACAAGACTGGAAAAGCCTGATTTTTCCCTAGAGCTTGATGTACCCAGGAAGAGAGGTGGGGAGGTATCTAGATTTTTTAGTACAAATTTGGAGATGTTATAATTTATTAAAATTGTATACATACCAGAAGATTGAATCTAGAACCACAATTCTGATATTTCTTGTTCCATAACCACTAATCCAGAAGCAAAACTTTCGCATACTCCATTATGTGTGAGAATGTATATTTATGGATGGTAAGCTACACTCATAGTCCTGCCTGTCCAGCTACTCTCTTTCAAGACAAGGGATGATAAACACATGTATCATGGTCCAGTGGTGAGTATATTTTTTTCACAAACACGGAAGAGAGTTTAATTTCTTTCAGAAGGATCCAGTTCTTGAGTGAATGCTATAGAGGCATATTATAAGGTAAAAGTGCAGTACTGTCTTTGATGAAGTGATGTAACTCCTTGGGTTTCCAGCTGTCTACTTACATAATTTAAAATTGAGGTTCATAGAATCAGAGAAATCTACTTGTCCTAAGACAAGAAGAGGATCTCTGGGGGTCATCTAGTCTTGCATCATCTCCAAGAAGCTCTATTGAGAGCACTGGTTGATAGACTGGTGACTTTGACTTACCAAATCTTGAAAAGCTCAATGAGTAGGGATTGCTCAACAATTCTGGATAAACGGGTGTAATACAGAACCACATTCCCAAGGAGAAAGTTTTTCTTAACGTGGAGCAAGAACCTCCCAAGCCTCAAGACTTTATCAGTGCCCTTTGTTTTGCCACCATCACAAATGAGAAGAGACTAGATCCATCATCGTTCTAATTTCCATTCAAGTACCTGTAGAGTGTAATTAGACTCTCATGCCCACTATTTCCATTAGCAAACATAATTCCCATGGCCATTCCTCATAGGCTGTGTGCCTAAGCATCTTGGTAGCCTCTTCCCTAAAAAAGGCATGCCTAAATTATGCACAGGTGTTACTGAATTATGGTTGTTTACATCAAGTTAGGAGTCCTGAAAAGCAGGCAGATTCAATCATTGTGTGGAACTTGAGTGAATTTTAAATACCACTTTTGAGGGGGCAAGGCAGATTGGATTCCTCTTATATATTTTATATTTTGTTACTTAAATCCCTTGATAAATGGCACACAATAAAATAACTAATACAACTCAGCTTCCACTTAACATTGAAAAAACTGTCCAAGCAAATTATACTGGTCTGCCAAATATACCCAGCTCCTCACAACACCCTCTCCCTTAAAAAGACAAGCTCAGACTCGAGGACTACCATATATAATTGCCTTTCTCCCCAGGAGAGGGTCCACAGCTGTGATCAGTATTTGCCATCAGGGAATAGTCCTTAGAAACTCAGAGATTTATGGGTTATGAGAGCTTGTCCCTGGTTTATTAGAGCTCCTTATAACAGTAGTCAGCTTTATTATACTTCTCCATACTGGATATCTGCATGGAAAATCTTGTATTTCAGCATACATTCAGAACGTCCCATTTTCTACATTCAGCCAGTTACTCCCTTAACTTGTTAACATTATTATTTGTACTACTAAATAGCCCAGAGGGATCACTAGGACAGCATGAAAAATACAATTCTAGCAAGGGAACTGACCTCCAGATCAACTTCACATTACAAAATTAGGGCTGTGAAACACTTGTTTATATATTACAACCACTTTGCACCCCTTAAGAAAAATTTGTAACAAACCTTAAGATGTTTTGAGCAATCACTTAGTACTATATTTTCTATAAACCAGAGTTCTAGAGGACTGCCAAAGAAGAGACCTGCAGTTTCTGAATGGCCAGCACAGAGAAGTGAAAGAGAGAAATAACTAGAACACAGGCTGCAGCTATGGAGAAAGCAAGTCCAGGACTTTGGACATTTGTATTGAGTGGTTAAAGGAGTTCAAGAAGATAATGAAGTGGATAGACTCCCTAGGGATGTCGAGGGAATTCTGCCAAATTTGTAAGTTGCTTTGGAAGAAACTTCTGTGTGCTATGGTTTGATTCTAGAAATGTGGTCCCCAGGCTTCAGGCTAGGAAAGAACATTAAAGGTAAGTAATTAGAAAGCATAATTTATTTATTTTTTGCTAGGGTAACCCCCAAATGTTGAGTCACAAGATAAGTACTATCTTGTGAGCTGTTACAAATGTGAACAAGTCAGATTATGCTGATATGCACATTTACTGCATGAACTTCAGGGAGTAAATGGAAACTTGGAAAATTTTTTTTTTGTCCTGTCAATGAAAAAAAAAAATTTTACTCGCTGACTATAAAATTTGAACATTGCAAGGAAATGTTACAGAAGGGAATTCAGAAGATGGGTAACACTTCTTTGTGTGAAATACTGATGAGTAGCTGAGTCTGTCAACAAAGAACTTCCTCAAGGTCCAAGCAACACCACAAGTCTTAATTTCTTCTGTTGCTCCTGTTATGTACACTCTAAGTTTCAGTGCTATTGCTATGTATATGTCCCTGCTATGGTCAGTCCTAATGAAAATGCATGGCACAGAACATGTCAGTGCTATCTATCAAAAACTGCCCTTTAAAAAAAAATCCACTTCTTCAGGATAGGAACAACAAGGAAGAAATAAGTTTCTCACATGGGAAATATTCAAAAATTTTGAAAGTAAAAAGACAATTAAGATAATATCGTGAGCTCCAGTATAATGTGTCCCACAGAACCACAAACAGTAAATTCTGCACTGATCCCATTACTTCTGCTTTAACTGTAGGTCATCATTAGAAAGAAAATAAGTCAAAATAAAAAACTTCTGTTACTGGATTATATACAACATTCCAAGGTAAATGGTTTGCATGGTTAAATAATTCAATTGTTATATATTTTCACCTAATTTCTAGGCTGAATATGATATATATCAGCTTTCAGCTTCTGGATCATTTCATGGTTTTTTCTGTTAGATTAAAAATTAATCTACTATTTAAAATATCTTTCCCGTGTAAAACAGGATTAAGACATCTCTTAATCTCTTAGATAAATAAAACAGATGTAGAGTTTCTTTATTTTATAACAGGATTTTCAGACCTTGAGCATTCTTGTAGGTCATTTCCTGAATGCATTTCAATTTGTCAACATCATTTTTGAAGTGTGGATCCCAGAACAGATTATTGTATTACACTGACAGCTTCATGACTGCACCATAATGGGCTATCGAGAGGCATTCAGATACTATGGCTCTACATATGAATGACACTTTTTTTTTTTTTTTAAGTAAAAGAATGGTGAAATTCATGCTGAGAACTAGATCAAAGGTTAAGTTGTGTCTGGGTTGCGATTGTTGGGGGGCTTAACAAAGACTTGGGTTTGAAGCTGTGGTATCTAAATATAAGCTAAAAAACCCCAATCCCTTAGAATCATCAGCAAGTGCCAGATTTTTGTGCCTTTTAATGTTTTTTCCTGACAGAGTTTACCAAAGAAGTAAAATTTTGGTCAGAAGCACAGTAAATAAACTGGCCATTGTTTCTAAATATGGGGTGAAAACAATGAATGATGGAAACACATTTTCTGGAGAAACTCATATCTGGGAGAAAAACACAAACAAATATTTTTGTTTTTGTTTATGTGTCTGTGCTGAAGATAAAATGGATAGGACACTGAACATGTATTTATTTACGAAAAGAAAGAAACTTTTTCCCTTTTAATTAAAGCTTACAGACATTTTTATCTCACATGAAGTAATAAATCCTGAATAAGACTGAATGCTCCTAAATTTTATTTTTATTTTTATTTTTTTTGCAACTGTAGGCAGTATTTTTAACAATCATGGATCTTCTTAAATTAAGAACTGCTTTTAGACTACCTGCAAGTTACAACCATGGATCTGGGTAACTAATCTTTTACTCATTTCCATCATGCTTACTTAACCTTTTTATTCAGTCTTTGCAGTTTAGGGGGGGAAAAACCAGATTGTACAAACTAGAGAATGAGACACAGTGGAAATAATTTACCTTATCTCTGACAATGCCTAGAACACAACTGTTGAAAATAATTATGTATGCATTTGTATCTAGTTAACACTGACTAAAAACGTCTGCACTTTTTTGAATGTTAAAACTAATAATGTCTTACAATGTTATAAAATCAAAGGGGGCTTTACTATTCTTTCCTCACTACTAACATTATTTAACCACCAAAGCAGAAAGCATTATTCAGAAATGTGACAAAAAATAAAATATTTGATTGTCATGCTAAATCATCTAGTTGCAACTAACCTCTTCTCTTTAAATGTGAATGTGGGGAGGAGGTGGTGGCAAATGGGAACTAGTGGCACATTTTGTCTCTCTTCTTGTCTGACAGTGACACAATGGTTTTATTTGACTGCTGCTGCTTTAAGCTTATCAAAATAAAAATATTTAGCATTGTTTGGAAACTTAGCCTTTTTTTTCTTTTCCATAATAATGCCACCCAAGCATTCAGAACATGAGTGGAACCATCTTTCCTGCTGGTCTTATTTTGAAGATTACACTAGATATCAAGACATATTGGTTTAGAAATCATACATGAATTTAACAAAGCAGTAATATGTGGTGCAGAGAATGTCAAACTGAATCCATGTTGAAGTTCCTCCATCCTTATAAGAGTTCTTTATAGCATGTGTTGCTACTTCCAAGGAAGTCATTGAGAATACTTTGAAAGAATGAATGTATGAGTGAATGAATAAATGAATTAATAAATTCCAGCAGTTGAATATAAAATTCAGGTCTTGTTTCTCCTGTTGTCAATTGTAAAACTCACATTAAGGTCAAAGCTTCTATCACCTTGCTCTGCAAATGTATCTCAAGCTGGTCCTAGATTTCATACTATGCATATAAAACACAAATACAATAAAAATGTATTAGAAATTACACTATAAATTACTTAACTTTTGTTTAGATTTTTCTGTATTCGGACACCATACATTACTTTAAACAGGCAGAAATCAGGTGAATTAAGGTGACAAACAGAAGAGGACTTCAGGACCTCCAGAAATGTCAAATAGGAAAGAAATTTCTTTATTCTTCTTTCATTTTATGAAAATACCATTATTATTTGGCCCTGAAGTATTGCAGCCATAAACTGATAAAATTGTGCAGAAAGGCCTTAGAGACATCTGAATATTCCCAGTTTGAACAGCAGTATGTTGAGGAACAAATTTATGTTTTCAGGAGCTTAGTTCCACTTTATATAACCCCTAAAGGGCATTGTTGTTCAATATACTTTGTTGAAGAAGTATATGACTGTTTAGTGAGTTTATTTAACTAGCTAATACTCATTTGCTAATCTGCCACTTAGAGACACTAATGCTGCATTGAGCTATGTGTCACTTGTATATTATTACCTACAGGGAAAGGAAATAAATTCTACAGCTTCTTTGAAACCCTTTGCTAGATAGTAAAACATCCGATCTTGTGCTGAGATTGGGGCCTTGCAATATCTATCCAGCAGCAAACTTCTTTATGTGCCATCAAATCCTTCTTCACAATTGGTGGCACAGGATACCACTTTCTCAAATAGTGTTCACAGAATGATTACACAGGCTATTCCCAGGCTAATCTTATGAAGCATGCACCATAAATTTACTGCATGTGAACGTGTATCCTGGAGCCTCCATGGTGATCAAGCCTTCCTAAACAGCTAGAGTGATACAGCACAGTAGGACTGGCCCATCTCTGCAGAATGACACCAGGTATGTCCATGTTAATTCCCAGGTCTTCTTCCTTCTGCAGAGAAGCAGCCAAAATAGATGGAAAAGACAAATAATTCTAAGACAGGTATATTTATAATGTATTTGTATAGTGCCTGGGGGATTCAAGGAAGACTGAGATATGCTCACTCTTTAAAGGCAAACAAGCAGAGATAGTCCCTGTCCAGAAGGGAGCCTGATCCTGTTATAGCAATATGTAGCATACCAGCAAACACAGCAGTTAAGGCTGGAGTAATGCCATTGATGACTACCTTAGTAAAATGAGAACACAGTTGCTGAACATCTAGCCTGTAGAACCAACAGTTCTGCTCTCCACATACTCCTATCCCAAAGCAGACCTATTAAAGAGGTCATATACTCTGCATCCTAAAAGTGATCATATTGTAGTATAATTTTGAGTAGAGCCCAAAAATTTTAGGCAGAACATTGTTGTCTACAAGCAGACCTCAAGGTAGGATTCAGTTAATTAGAAATAGCCACGTGGTGCCTATTGACACTACTGGTAAGGGTCTGTATCATAACTTTCAGCCCCATAAGAAAACCTTTCCTTCATGTGACACTGCATGTCTCTGTTTGAGCAACTGGAACATATTCCTATTGTTACCAAAAATTAATTCCTCAAGTACTGGAAGATACAGCTTCTCCCTATCTTTTTAAATAACCCACCATCAATGATCACAGTGAACAAGAACTTCTGGAAGTACTGTGGGAGAACACACACCTGTGTTGGTAAAACCTTTGGACTTTTGGGAAATCAGGAAATAGATACATATCCAATCAATAACTCCAATATGAAAATTTGATTTCTACAGACAAGACAACATCACCTTCTTCAGTGCATCACAAATAGTTTCAGAATTTCTAGCAACTGATCTAACAGCAAACGTGGTAACAAAACAATAAGTAAGTGGTAACACCAAATGTTTAGGTGGTGTTGCACCACCAAGCTTCTTCTCAGTATGTAATGATTTCAAGTGGGACCAAACCCCACAAAGACAGTGGCCTTCAATGTTTTCAATTTCTGCCACTTTTCAAGGTCAGATCAGACCTCACTTGTGCCAACAAGTGATTATGGCATATAGGGCAAAATGGTCACATTTTAGGAAGATGATTCTTCCCTTCTCCATTCAACATACTTTCATAACTTAACCAGATTCACCGAACTTCATATATGTAATATGGAAGAAAACCAAGGTGTTTTACCCATTGACACCACTGTCACCGCCAATGTGTGGTCCTCCTTAGCTGGATAAAGTATTAAGTTTCCCAAGTGGTAGACAGAAATATTAAGGGAAATATGAGGAGTTACATTTTGGCAAAACCTGACATGGTGTCATAGTCGTACAACAGGATTTTGTTAGGTGTCAGATATTTTCATTTTGCAGGACCTTCTTATGCCAGTGGCAAAATCTTTTGAGAAAGCTCTGTCAAGGTTAGTTTCCAGGGTATGAGAAGTGGATAAAACTGGCAGAATACATGTTTCTTCATGTGTGCAGGCATGTGCCCATTTGCTGTGCCTTACAACATTCTTGCTGTGGCCTTGTAACACTCCATGTAGGTAGGGTACAATCTCCTTTATATTTGTGTGTACTAAATGGTACATGCTATGCTGTCAAGGTAATGAATACCTGTAAAGGACTACAGGAGTTTGTTATTTTTTACTCTGGGCTGATAGTTTATGGTTTGTAATAGGCTGCACACAGTATAGTACAAGGAAGGACATAATGGCCAAATTTGAAAAAAAACGGAGGCAAGTGGAAGTACCAATTATAAAAGAATTCACCTTAAGACTGTGTTACAGAAGTAGTAAGAGCTTGCAGTTCAATAACATTAAATCAGTGCAATTAGGGAGAACAAACTGGATCAATGTAACATCTTGCTGAAGACATGGCCTTATTGGTTCATTACTAGAAAAAAAAGAAACTATTCATGTAACCATTAAGAAAAGCAAAAATATCTAATTGGATAAAAAATTCATGTCTTTTGTTCCTTACCTAAAAGGTTACTAATAAGTGGTGCAGTAATCCTGTAAACACTCTAAGAATTTGCCAGATGCTAATGCCAGTGGTGCTACTTTTATTCAGACTCAGTTGGCATCCAAATAAATATGAGAAAATATATAGGATACTTTTTTCAACTAATAATTTTACATAGTTTCAGCACCTTCCTTCTCTCCTTCTCCCTATTAAAAGCATTTTGAAACTTCTCCTTTCAAATGCAGATTCTGTCTACTATCTCAATGTTATATGCAGTATTTTAATGAATAATTTGTAGAATATAATTTATTTATTTTTTTTTTATTTTTTTTTTTTTAGACAGACATGTTTAATAAGAAATCCAATAGGTGTTGCAAACTGGTATTACTCAGTTTTAACCTCTGAATATTTCAGATGTCAAATGGCTGTTCTTGCCTACACTACAAGAAATTTCTGCTCAAAGGAACCATTCTCTTTGGATATTATTCTGGGTACAGATTTCTTAAAGCTTTAGACACTTAAGTGTAGGTAAAAGCATCTATTTGCTGGCTGGATCTTGTGCAGAAGACAGATTGCTCTCCTGAGCAGTATGTATGCATGTGCTCACATCCTGCATCACTGCAGACAGCTAATAAGTTTCATTGCCAACTATGCTTTTTATAAACATAATAGAGCTTCTAGCGGCCACTTTTGCATAAAAAAACCTGGAAAACAGTGCCAACTCTTGCCTTTGTATTTGCCTGTCTACCAAGCTTAGGCTAAAAATAATTCCAAGTTTACTTTGTTCTATAACCTAGTTTAATGAGTCCATTCTGCTACCTCTAGGATCACTGTAGCTAGGCTAAACCTGTCATCCCTGTTTTAGAAGCAGTTCTAGCTCTTTGTGGATACAAAACGTGTTTTCATTTAATTATTTAAAAGAGAGTCCTCTCATGAGAGATGGTGCCATGATATGATAGTGCTATCAGGACAGAGGAGGTAGATATAAACAACTTGGTTTGACACTGTATACCCTTCCTGTCCACACTAGATAGAGATGAGTCCACACTTTTGGAGATAAAGGATTTTTACTGAGGCATTCCCTGAGTATCAGGTTAAGCCTATGATACATAGAGGGAAGTCACAGATCAGCTTGTAGAAGAGTAATGGGAAAAGATTAATTGATGTTCTTTGTTCCCAAACATTTAACTGTAAAGATGGAGCAAGTCTTTTAGGACAAAAGAGGACAAAGGAAGCAAAAACAAGGGAGATAATTAACTAAAATTGCAGCAAGGGAATTTCCAATCAGATATAATAAAAAAATAATATAATGCAGATGGTTAAACACTGAAACAGGTTGGCATCTCCAATCTAGAAGACTCTCCTGACTTAATTGGACACATCCCTGAACAATTTGATCTAACTTTGAAACTAGCCTTGCTTTGGACTGGGGCCTCCGTAGTTTCTGTTCAACCTATCCTATGGTGCCATACACATCCTTCCACCTCTGAAAGACAGCATAGATATAGTCCACCTATAGGAGAAGATTACAACATCCACAAAAGTAGATGTTGCACTCTGCTTTCAACTGCTTCTAAACCCTATGACATATGGGACAAATCACAGGCAAGTTTGCCACAAGATTGAAAGGTTCATAATCCTTTGTTATCACTGCTTGATATATCTGAAAACCCTTGTGATATGATAGAAAAAAGTCTGCATGCTGTGCATCTTTCCTATCAAAATCTGTGTGCATCCATACTTTTGTACATCTTTTAGACAGGAGTTTTATAGAATACCATTCAGCATTTCTCTAATTTAAAATACAAGGTGGTATAATACTGCTGGTTAGGCATGTTATGTTCTTGAATAAGGTTCCAGCACATTTGAGCATGGTTAGAAAGGTAGTTTATGACATTCAGCACAGGATAAAACAGATTATGAATTCTGTGCAAGAACAGTTTTTATGCTGGCTTGCTCCCAATGCTATTTAAAACTATTATTTAGCTGTTGGCTCCAAGTTCTATGGTTTATTGAGGTTTTTTGCCTGTAATCTTTTGCAAATGTTTTAAAAGAACTTTTGCTACAGAGGCCGGTTGGTGTTTTAGAAATGCTTCAGAAAGACCATTGCATCTGCTGATGAAAGTATTGCTGTATGGTGATACTATGAAGTACTAGTGAAGGGAATATATTGAGAGTATAAGCATAAAAAATATTCTGAATTTCGCATCAAAATGAAACCAGAGCTTTTCTTTAAAGGTGACAATAACTGTACTATGAAATTCTCAGCATTCTTAAGGCTGGAGATTTATTTGTAGCTGCATACAGTTTCAATGAAATAAGCAATTCCTAGTTATTTTATAAAAAGCTGTCAAAATCTACTAAAACAAAATTATCTAATTTGAATCACCATAAATCATACACCATAAATTATTGTGGCCTGCAGTGCTACACCAAATACAGTACACTAGTTATATATCCCTGATTTGTAACAGTCAATGTTCTAGGAGTGTACTTACATTCTTCTTCCTTTTATTTTTGTTGACCCCTGAAGATACACTCGTAAAAAAGAAAAACATACTGTTTAATCTTTGTTTACAATAGAATAAGAATTCCTGACTGAACTGAGGATAACCCATGTAACTATAAATCTTTGATTTTCCTTTAATCTTTAGACTCCAGATAACTAAGAACTGTATTGTAATCTAGTGGATTTAAGAAGACTAGTTTATTTCTTGAATCAAAGTAAGGTATATAAAAGGCCAAGTGTTTTTAAGTAGTAAAAAGACAGATAAAATTTAAAAATTAAACTTGTAGAAACTTTTTTACTTTTTTAGATATTTTCTTATGGAAAGGAGAAGAGGTTTCTCTGTAAAGTGTTCATGTGTGTTTGTATTAGTACTGGAGGGTTACTTTTATCTAGAAGTGGATAGTCTAACCTTTTCTCATAGTAAATTTAAATGCATGACAAGATGCAGTCTGAACTCTTCAAAACCACCAGGCTCATTTATCAGCTATGCATCTGAAGTTAATTTGAATGAATTCTTTCTGTATCATGGCACTATAATATTTATTCTACAAACTATAAATCTGATGCTTTGTGAAAACTGTACTTTTTATTGGTTTCAATTAGAAAACACTTTTGTCTGTAATAGTACAGGCTTTTAAAAACCCATATAAGTCTTCTTATCTTTGTGCAAGAAAAGATAACCAAACCCCTGTTTTTAAATACCAGTCTTAAATGTTACCTATCGACTTGTTTTATTTTCTGTTAAGAAAGACCATCATCATCTCGAGATGAACGTGTGCCATTAGACTGCTGTTACTGAAGTCTAAATACCCAAGTCAGAGATCAAGCTGACAAATCAGGGTAGGCACACCCACCCCCCAAAAAAAAATAATTGTCTCAAAGTTAATTCCCAAACTGACATCATGGCTGCAGAGACACAGAGAGATTTCATAAGTAGTAGAACCTGTCAAAAATAGACAGGAAATTAGAATAACTAAGGTTCTGTACTCATGTGGTAGTCTGCAAATGAGGTAAAATGGAGTATTTAATCCCTGCCACAGGCAGTAGTGGGCCAGGGTGGCCAGGGTGGCCATATACCACAGTTCTCAGGATTTCAGTAGCCCACAGTGGAGAATTATGTGTTAAACAGCCAAAGCTTTCAGACCTGCTGATCTTGAGTAAAAAGTCAGTGATTTCCATTTCAGAGTTTCATTTAATTTCAGATTTCATTTTTATAGGAGGTCTTGAAACGGAATGTGCAATCAAAATTTTTATAGCTTGACAAGTGCAGTTGATTTGTACAACAGTTTGTTATATTATTCATAATACCATAAACTTACAATGATTGTGCTATGCTTCATATAATAATTCTGTCATAATACGTAACAACAATATGGTTGTATATTGATGTGAAATATAATAAGTATTTTCAGGGTTCAGTAAGAGTCATAGAATAGTTGGACATGCAAGCTGTCTATAAAGTACTCGTGCATTTACAGCTATTTATGTACAAAAGGATTCTTAAGCACCTAAGTCTCTCAGGTTTTCTCATGTTCAAGATTTCTGGCTGTAGATAAGACCCTTAATTTGTAGTGTGTTTACTTCTTATGCCTAGTTTTACTAAGCTATTAACAAATGCACATTTAAGCAAATTTAATGATTTGACACTTTAATATTAAGAAAATAAACAGATACTTGGAAACATTATAAAAAATCTGAGATAATATATTGTCTCCTCTCAACTGGCTGTGCTATAAAATATATCCTATCTTTACACTAAGAGCTAAATTAATTAAGTAAGCTGATAGACATAAAAATACTCAGTTCTTCCATTCTTAAGATTTTATTTAAATTTTATGCTGAACTTATGGAAATAATGTACACATATATGACATTTAGTAAAGGTGGGAGAGTTTAATCACCACTACTTTGGGAAATACATATGGCTAGAGATGTAAATCTCTGCTGAACAGTAGAAAGACACTACATTAATTTAAGAGTACCAGGATGATTTAACTGAGCTGAAGTTCTGGCCTCCATTTACTTCACTCCTTATTTTCACCTTAATCTGCATTATTCTTGCAAAGTAATAATTCACATCCATCCAAAATCAAGCTTAACACTTGAACTGAAATATTCAGATTAACTAACAGGCACTGTTATATTTAACAGAGCAATTTATTCATGTTGTGCTACAAAAGATTATAATTCAAACAACTCTACTAATAACAAAAGCATTGGTACAAAACCTAATTTAAAGAATTCAAGTATTTCTAAGAATCCCTCCTTATTCCAGAATTTAAGTCTTCAAAACTTTTGGCTCAGTTGACCACTCTAGAAAATCAGTGATGAAGTTTTCAGAAGCAGTCCTGTGGCTACTAATACAGTCATAATAATTTGAACTGATATTTCAATCATGACATTTTGTAGATGAACTAGTACACAGTACTTGAGGATGAATATGAGTATTTTGGACACTTTATTGTTCTTTCCTTTGGCTAAGTCTTTACCTGATAAAAGAGGTCTCAAATTTTCCTAGCTCACATTCTGTACCTATGAAATAGGTGGCCTGGCTGGACAAAAGGACAGGTTTATTGTGTTGTCTTGATAATGAGTGAATGAAGAAAGTTGACAAGACTGAAGTATTTCATTTTAACATGCTTTCTCTACCCATCCCTGCAAATGTACTAAACTCCCTTATTGAAAATGTTACATATAAGAATCTAAGGAAATAGATGCAACAAGCAGCTTTGTTTAAAGCAATGTATTTATTTGGCAACCATACTCAATAGGCTACTGTGGTCTTGATTTTGCAAAGAGTAGAAAGTCTTGATGCTTTCC
This sequence comes from Hemiprocne comata, assembly GCA_020745705.1. NCBI lineage: Eukaryota > Metazoa > Chordata > Aves > Apodiformes > Apodidae > Hemiprocne > Hemiprocne comata. The sequence continues at coordinate 12,899,338 of CM036587.1, forward strand.
CTTGTTCTTGCTGCCAGCTGCTGCCACAACCATATCCATGCTGCACACATGGATGTCAGCTCTACCACTCTGATCGATTGCATTCCTACCTTCAAAACAGGAGAAAACAGTAACAAAAACCTGAAAGAAAATGACAAAAATATCATAGTCTTCTGTGCTTACCTGGCTGTACACAATTCTCCTCAGGTGATCATAGAGAACAAGAAAAGCAAAGATTTTCCATGCTAGCAAAATTTGCAGTTTGGTTGAAAGTAATTTCTTTTTTTAATTGTTAAATGCCAATGCAGTTGTTCCAATTTTTTTTTTTTCTAAAAAGCAATCATTAACTGTGATTATCAGTTAGGACGCACTAAATAAATAAATGTATGTAAGATTCCAATAAGGAAAGAATAGTATTATCTGGTGTAAAATATTTTCTTTTACAGCCGTTTCAGGCCTAACATACAGCAGGTAGTCTGTAACCATAGCAATCAGCTGTATTGATGGAGAACCCAGCTAGGCTAAGCAAAAACAGAATTGCAGTGCAAGGAAAGATCTGATCAGTGCAGCTGTGCGTGGTGCTGAAAACATGAGGATATTGGCTCCTGTTGAGTGGAGCCAGCCAAACACTGAAAAATATTTTGACAAATCTTAGCTAAAAATTAAAAAAACTTGACTTCATCTGTCTTCTCTTTATCTGCAGAGCTTTAGGATTCACTTTAATTTCTTGCTGAGATGCAGCTTTTTATCTGTACATCAACCTATACAGCAAAAATTAGTATTATAAGCACTTGTACAGAAATGGAAAGTTAATCTGCTGATCGTATTAAGGAGAAAGGATCTTCAAGGACGGTAGTAGTTAAACATATCAAAGATCCAACCACATCTTCAGCAAGTGGCTCAGGTATGACCTGGAAGTAACTGAAGACTGTATCCCCCTCTGAGGCTATGAAACATTAGGCACTGAATAAGGACTTAAAAAGCTGCTAGATGTTATAATTATGATCAGTTCCAATTAATTAAATAAAAAAAAAAAAAAACCCACAAGGAACTAGCAGCCCCATGAAAAGACAATTAAAATAGTTTTGTATGATGACAGGACATAGACATTACCAATTTAAATTATTATAGTCATTCTTGCTGTCTCAATCTTGAAAAAAAAAAAAAAAAGAGAAGCTGAGAAACTGATGTATTGATTTGTGAGCTGAAAATTACCCAGCTGAAGTGAGATTTATTTACAACTGCATGTGTCAAGTTTGACTTTTCTTTGTGTTGTTCTAGTACAGAAAACACCAAACCCATCCATGATCACCTTGTTGAAAATTTGTGACAAAGACAAGCTCTACCAAGCAGCATCTATCTTTCATCCCACCAGGTGAAGCATCTAAGAAAAATCCCCAAATCACAAGTTATTTTCAGAAGTACTCTCGCTGTTTTTACAGAAGTTCTGAAGAATTCCGATTTTAAGCATTACGTTTGATACATTACACTGCATGACATTAGACAGGAATAAATTCAAAATATCGCAACTTAAGCTCTCAGTATGAATATGTAAGACAGAAGGCTACTGGGAGCTGCCATTCTAGGCAGTGATTACAGTGCACTGACTGCTATTGCCTAGTAATCATGTTTTACTAGGAAGAACTGGATGACAGAATGGGTAAGACTCAGCAGCATCTTGAAAAAAAAGACAGGATCTACTGGCCAGTTCTGTTCCTTCCTTCAAGACATTTTAAATACTTCTTATTAGTTTAGAATACTTCTTCTTGGTTTTAAGCAGGGAAAAATTTCCTCAGAGTCCATTAGCTAAGCCTGGCAGAATAGGAAGAAACATGGAGAAAGCAAGACACTCAAACACCAAATCTGTAGCAGAAATTACATTGCAACTGTCAGCCATATCTCATTCCTACAAATATTAAGATACAGTGCATCTACCACATGGCATGAATTGCACAGCACAGACCAAATGCCAACCTTCCTGCACTTTCCTGTGTGTTTGTGTGTATATTAACACATGCATGTGTGTGTGTAAATGCACACACATGTTCTCATTCTTTAAATGAGTTTAGAAGGCACAATTTCTACTTTGCAGTTGAAAGTTAGACGATCACATTTACATTTTAGCATGAATGTGAAACAGATGACTGGAAATTCATTCATTCTCATGTTCTGAGATCATAATGAAATTTAATTTGAAAATTAACTTAAAAATTTGTGTTATACTCCTGAATTGCAGATTCAAAGTTACATTAAAAAAAAAAAAAGTTTAAAAAAGACAAAAAGAGACAGACAGATTCTTCTGTTTACATATTCCTTAATCAAGCATAGAAGTTAGTAGAAGTCATGAGGATGTGTTCTTTGATCTGGAAACGAAGAAGGAAGGGCTACAATATTTACTTCTACATATTTCATACTCATCTCAGCTGTAATTATGCTATAGGTACATGCTGTAGAATTACAATTTAGTAAAACTACTGATGACAGTGCTAGGAAATGTAATGTGGACATGCTGTATCTTGTGAGGCATGGAGGCTAGAAGGGGCTTCTGAGATTCATTTATTCTTATGAGGCGGTAACTGAATAGAAAAAAATATTTTCCAACAAACTTCAAACATTATTTTTTAAGTTCACTAAAGACTTGAACACAACTCGTCAATAATTCACCACAGACAAGCTTCATTCACAGGGTGTGGTTTTTATTTATTCTGTTATTGAAAGAAACTACATGTTAATTTTAGCACCTATGACTTGCTATAAATATAATCTGAGAAAAAAGTTCTGCCAGTTTATTTCATGATTTATTGACTCTACAATGGTAAAGCCATACTTGCTTCAAAATCAGCTACTTGTATTTACTTTCTTTTGTCTGTGGCTCATATATCAGGAACCAATGTATGTATAATTTTCAGAATCCCAAATGGGTTCCACAATATATAAAAATTAACACAGATAATCTACAATGAAAACCTTGACTCACTAAAAGCAATCTCAAAACAAGCAAGGTTTTGCAGCCATAAATTAAAATCCAACTGAGACCACAGTGATTGCCCAATTTGAAATTTTGCCTGTCAGGTCACACAATTCCCCCCAACACTTTCTACTTTAAGTGCATCCTTGAGAAAAATATCTTGTTTCGATTGCTGTTGACATGGAGCCCATGAAAATTCTTCCTAAGTTGTCCATGTGGTTAACTGTGTCCAGTAAAAACTGTATTACCATTCCTGTCTTCATTTGCCAAACTTCATTCTTATTTTATCTCTGCCTTTGTGCAGCAGATGGAACAGCCCTCTATTATCAAATTTCTCATCCTGCATAAGAAGCATACCCTTTAACCTTCTCTTTGGTCTGAGATCCTCCTTTCTTCTAGAAGTGAGACACATTGTAAAGACCTTTAATCACAGCTCTTCTCTGAGTCCTCTTCAGTTTATTAATATCCTTCTTGAATTACAAATAGAGCTGTAGGAAAGGATCCTTTTTGTCTCAGAAATTTCCAACACCTTTCTTTTTCTGCTTAGACAACTGGCTGACTGGAGCCGAATTTAGAAATTACATCCATTGACCTCTTCCTTTGCATTAGGCAAATTTCTTAGATCTCACAATTATTTCAGTCAGCTTTGGTTTTTAAACCTAAGAAATGTACAACATTTCCTTTATAATAGACTTCATGTTTGTGCTCATATTTTGTATTTTTTTTGTGTGCACTTTACCCCATTTACAACAAGGTCTCATATTGAGCCCCTGCTTGTTCTGACTTCCAGAGCTGTTCCTACTAAGGAGACAGTATTTTGAGCACAGTTTGAAAACACTTCACTTATAAAGGACAAGGAAGATTTCTTCACCCTGAAGATTTTGACCTATTCACTTGTCAAGCAACAGGAGTTATGAGGAATGAAAATGTGTGGAATATGGGATGTAAGTTTATCTACACACACATTCAGATACCTTTGATTATGGATACAACTTCATAATGACATATCCACATTGTGCCAATTTCATTTAGAGAAAAAAAAATACAGACTAGACATGGAAGTCAATTTCCACATGGAGGAGTTAAATATATGCTAAAAGAAAGATCCAGTCTTCCTTGATTGTCAATGAAAATAACAGATTTTGTCAAGGGCTCATAAAATTCCTTTTTGTTTAGTCTTTCAAGTATTTTCTGCCCCAAATAATCACTGCATTGCCAAGCACACCTACTTCATAATTATGCAAAGTAATTTTTATCAATATACTGGATATAGTTATGATTTCTAGATATGAAGAAAAGTTAACAGCAGAAATGACACAAAATTCATTCCCCACTTGATTTCCCTAGGATGGAAAGTGAAAAAAAGAAACTGAGAATTTTCCTTAGAGAAAATAAGTATTTTGCAATTGTTTGTCTACATTTCAACAAAATGCCTTCTTCTGAGTTCAGGTTTTCAACAGCTGTATGACAAAATTTTATGAAGTGGAGCTTCAGGCATGCTTTGTTGCACATACTTTCTGCCTTTTATGAATCCCAGTCTAATAACTCTTTATCTATTCAATGTACTAGGACCTTGGAAACACAGATCAGTTTTCTTTATCCTCCTCCAGGAGCAGAGCTGCAAACTCAGAAATGTTGCAGTGCTCAGCGTTGCAATGGCTATGCTATTTTGCTGAATATCTGCCTATATAAAGCCAATGTATCACATCTGACAGTAAAAGCAAAGAAAATCCTGTGCTCTTTAACTTAAAAGTAATAAATAGTAAGCCTTTCAAACACAGCATGCACGGTACTTGTATGCCCTCCAGGGATTCCTTTGTCTTGGGCATTACCAACAGCTGCATGTCTTAAGGGCTAGTTATCATCTAATTTACAAACAGGGCCTGCATGCTTAACACCTCTATTCTTTACCTTACACATGACAGCACTTGACTACTTGCACAGAGTGTATTCCTCGTTGTGATGTGTATTTTTTAAATGGCTTTAGCAAACGGAGCAATTCAATTTACCTCCTGGGTTCCCACCTACCCATGCAAATATCTTGGCTCAGTCATGTGTTCAGCTAATCACCCAGATGTATACCTATGATAAAGCTGTAAGAACCTGGAAAAATATTTCTGCTTGGAAACTTGTTAAAAAAGAAATAGCTACAAACCTCAGTTGAATTTGATGTGTAAATCAAAAGCGAGAAACAAATGAAGACAGCCAAAAATTAATTTTTTAATAAATAATCTTCAGTCAAGTCAAAAACTGTCAAAATCTAGGAGATTTCATGCTTCTCATCATTTATGTGAGTGCTTGAATGCATCAGGATTAGGGAATATTTTGTGACAGTTGTAATGAGACAATTTGGAAGAAGTAGACCTTATTCACCTTAAAATACTCAAAGAACATGATTTTTTATGTCTAATGAACTTTTGATTGGCCATTTGATATTACTGTCAGGGCTTGAAAATATATCAAATCATTCCAATAAATAATCTGAATATAAGATAGGAAAAAGATAGTTACAGAAATGCTTTGACCTATCTGGTGTGAATGGATTTCATAATTAGAAAATGGTATAGCCACCTACTTGAGAACAAAAGATATCTTTTTTATAACTCTTTTCACACTCACTGACACATTCATACTCATTTCCCCTATCCCCAGTTGAAGAAGGAAATCTGTAATCTATACTGAGTTAAACGATAGAACTGGAGTGTTAGAATGTTCCATTAAATAGTCATTTTCCTTTGTTCATGTATAAAAAATGTACGATCCCTGTGCTGATGTAATTCATGTACACATTAATCAGTACATTTTCGTTTAAGTTAATCTCTCAGTATTCCAACCAACTGCTTTTCTGTGCCGTTTTCATCCTTTGTCTTCCTGCTTTACTTTTAAATAAGCTCTCTTCCATTATCTTTCCCAGATGCTACTCAGAAAGACTTTTATGCAGAAATGTTAATAATAATGTGGATTGTTGTCCTGGTTTGAGCCAGGATGAAGCCAATTTTCCTTTTACTGATTTTTTTTTTTTTTCCTTCAGTAAGCTCTCTTTTCATTAGCAGCAAGTTTTTCAGCTAGTGGACTGATAACTCTGGAATGTTTATGTCACTGCTGAGACTCCAAGGTTGCTTTGCTCTGCTGCCTCAGGGATGCTACCAAGAGCAGAAGAGTCGTATGTGTAACCCCTGTAGTGAGGAGTGGACTAGACAGACAGCAAAAGTGACCAAAGTATTCCATTCCATTCCATGTATCTATGTAAGCTCGGTGTAAGGTCAGAGATCACAGAAGATAAGTTCCTTCCTGCTTCTTCTTCCCTTCTCTTTTGTCCACGGCCGGCGTGCGGGGAGGACTCCATCCATCCATCACTGTTGATCCCCAGGCCCGTGTGTTCCTGACCCTCATGACTCTGCCCTCAGCTCCTGTCTGCTCTGCCGCTCTCTCCAGCAGCGCCCCGGGACATTTCAGAACTGCTCACAGCTCAGGAGATGCCCTGGGAATTGCTGGGGTGGGGGGAGGCAATAGGGGTTTTCCCACTCCTGAACATTCTTGTATATATTTGTACATATTTTCTGTTGTGATTAGCGTTTAATTAAAGTTGTCTAGTTTAGTTTTCAATCCAGAAAGTCTCTCTCCTCAATTCTCTCTCTCCTTTCCTACCTGGATGGGAGGGCAAGGGGATTGAGAGCCTTGTTGTCACTGGTTTAATTGCCCATCCTGAGTCAAACCTTGACAATTGTATCTTTCCTATGGATGCTGCAATGTTACTGGTTGGTTCACTTAGTTACAGCTGGTAGTTCTAAAGAAAGCAACAAATCAAAGGGAGAAAGCCGTAAGTCTACAGCAAATCTGCCTTGTACATAGACTTCGGTAATTCCTAACTTCTTCTACTCTACTTTTATTATTCAATATTTAGTCCAACAAATGCTGAATATAAAATTAACTTTTTCCAGAAATCTAGTAACTCATTACTAGTTGCCTACACTGCTAGTTACCACCCAGTTACCACTCCTTCAGGTGGTGTGTCTAGGTACTCTGTTGGATGCCTTGTGACAAATAGTAGTGAAATTAGTTAATCTATTTGATAAATAAATATATAATCAAAATATTGGGTTACTATTTTCTCTGTTGGTGTCTTTTCCTCTTCATTTACTCTGCATGACAAATTTCCCAAATATTTTACCATGACTATTTTAGCAACAGAGTAAATAAATACTATTAACATGGTGTAATATCATATCAGTGTTATAAAATATCAAACAATAGCAGTGAATGATTAAGCAAGCAGTTGGAAAAGCAGTGTTCAAAAAGTGACAGATTTTTGTGGTAAATTTGCTTATATTAAATGTTAATACTACTGACCTGTGGTTTAAGAATAAAAATCTGTAAATGCCTTTAAGAAAAATGCAATACTAAATACCTGCAATTTCCTTTGGAAGTGCATATTTTTCTAGAGTTGTTTTGTGAACTTTGTGCTTCTGAGCGTATGTTTTATATAGCTTTTGCCTTGGAACTCCCTTGTTTCAGTCCCCTAAAGCTGTCAAGTGTGACTCCACCTGCTTTATTGTTCCCATAAATTCATATGAAACTGGTAGCTAAATCCAATTTGTGTCATTCTGTCTCTCTTTGTAGCCTATTCTAAATCTCCCAGCATGTTTCACAAAAGTAGAATCCTATTAATGCCAAATAACCACCACTGTATTTTATTCTGTGGTTATTACAGTCCTGCTACTGTCACAGCTCCTAAAGAGTCTTGTCTCTACATGAATCTATGATGAACAAAACCTGCAAACTCATTACTAGGTTTCTGTTCTTTTTCTTTTCACCTGATACAGCTTTTTCCTATGCTTATTTTTTTAATGAACCTGTCATCGGCTTAGGTTTTTTAATACTTTGCCAAAGAATTTATCAACCTGTAAAGTGCCACTAGTTAACACGAAAAATCTGTTAACAAACTAACAGAAAAGCTTAACTCACAAATCTTATGTTCCTATATTTAGTTTTAAAGAAGTTCTTCCTTTCCAAAGTATTGCATAGGTCCAGTTTTAATATAAGGATTAAGGCTAATAACCTCTTTTTCTTTATTGGTTTTTGAGCAAGTGAGGGAATTAAAATATTAAAAATTTGAAAACACTATGAATTTCAATGGCAGTCCTAAAATCTGGATTAAAGAGCATGAAGTGATGGTATAATCAGAGTAACACCCATGAAGTATTGAAATATCAGCATGTATAATTGAATGTAAGATCATAGCTCTTTCACTTAAAAAACTAAAAAAAAAAAAAAAGCTTCTGATTAAGGTTTCAGCATAAAATTGAACCTCTGCTGATGGAAAGCTGTAAATGTCTTGGAATCTGATCTCTACCTGGTATCCTTAATGACTTCTGTAATATATTCAAAGCCAATGAGAAACACAGAGTACAATATGCTCATTTAAACTATATTTTGAACATCCAAATAAGAAATATTTTTAATTTTTTTTATTTTTAGTATGTGTCTTAATGGCTGCATCACGGTGTGCTAATGCACTGTCACTTGCAGCATGTCTTGGGTTGCTGCTCACCCCACCCTCTGCACTCATGCCTCATTAATAAGCTCTCCCTTCATGACAGCAGTATGTATAATTAGACTACAAATCCTTCATTCTTAAAAATGTAAAAATAATGCATTTGGAATAAGATGCATGCTAATATTTCCCGAAACTGCAAACATATAAAGGATGTCTTAGACTCAAAAATGGTTGAGAGAAGAACTTAGGAGGTGCCAGAAATAATAATCACCTTGACAAACTCTCAAGAAATCCTGTATATGTATTTTGTCTGTACAACACATTATGAGTAAGGAAGGAAGGTCTCCTTCCACTCATCTTGCAAAAGACACTGTTGTGATTTATTAGATTTAGTGCTGTGCCAAATATTAGCCTGTGGTTTCTGAAAAGCCTGGAATAAAAAAGTGAGCTCATATCACTGGCAATGCTGGGCCCTAACAAAGCTGAGCTGGTTCTCTGATCTCTGAAAGTGTAAAATCAACGAGGAGCAGGGAAGTGAGCTTGCCCTTTTTAGGCAGTTTGTTTAAATTCTGCTTGTCTAAATAAGTTTTAGAAATTATATTAAATTACTAGATGGCTTAAAAGAGAATGATTAAAAAATATATATATATATATAGTAACTGGAAAACAACCTTTAAGATGTGAATCAAAAGAAGTCCATTATATTTCATGCAACAAAGTGAATATTTAAGGCAAATTTGGCTATTATGTATGCTTACTAAAAGATTTTTTGTAGAGTGAGTGAAGAAATATTGTGACATCTTTCCAGTCAGTTGATGCAGTCATATTGCTCAGAAGCTATAAAAGAGCTTTTCTTTAATTTAGGCTGAATGATCCTGTGTTTCTGCTCCATTCTGAATATTTTGGGAGAAAGTGGCTTACTTCAGCTTTGAGCAGTAAAGGTGGACAACAATTCACAAGGCTCAGTTTTTGAACTCATGACAAGATCAAACCCACATTTTCTGGGAGTCTCCTAAGCAGCTACATTTGGACAATGAATCCCTATTCAGACATTGTAAAAGGACTGAAGTTAAAAAAAAATAAAATAAAAATTTAAGAAGGACCTCTAAGAACTGTTCCGCTCCAGAAAGTTTCTTGTTATTCTCTCCTTGCCATGGAAATATTAATTTGCTCTGTCTGAAAAAAGGTATCAAGCTGGTGTAGTATTTAAAGACTAGAAAGGGCTGTTATAGTTGTACAACTGGGCTTTGAAAAATAATCTACCAGTTTTCTTCATTTTAACGTTTGTTCAGCAAATAATGCTCTCCTTCAGTACTTTATTCTGGCTTTAGTATTTTGGAAGAATAAATTTCTGGAACTCTGCCACACCAATTTTCACACTGGTTAATTTTTTTTTTTTTTTTTTTTTCAGTATGCTTAGGAAGTCACTAAACGTGTATTACTTCTTATCTAAAACAAACAAAAAAACTAAAATAATCAAATTAAGAATGTACCAAAGTTCTGGATCCATTGGAGAATATTTTTCCAGAAGTCTTCTTCTGTAAGAGATATGAGACAGGATTCAGTCTGAGGACTTTCTGTTGGCCTCTGGGAATGATGAGCCATGAAGCCAGTTTCAGATTGCAGACTACACTGCACTCATCTGAAGAAGAAGCAGCAGAATAACGATGCTTATTCTTTTCAAATGCCTGTATAAATACATACATATATATTTATGTGCATATATTATGTACATATATTATGTACATAATTTCATATTGGCTATAAATATAATTCAAAAGAAAATAAAACAAATATTTATATAACCTGCAGGTCCCTATCATTCTTTATCCGTTTTGCAGCAACATTGCTGCCTGCCTCGTACTTGTATTTTTTTATTCTTTCATTTTTATTTGTATTACTTTCATGAGCTTTAATCACCAAGAAAGTGAAAACCAGAAACTTCATTTCTTCTCAGATGTATTACAGTCTGCAGCTCTGGACTGTCTCTTTATATTATAATCCTTCACAGTTATATCCATAGATAGACTTTACTTTGGTTTCATTCTAGTCTTTGTTGTTATCCTCTCTTGAAATTTCTTATATTTCAGTGTGCTGGGGAGGATGCCTTTTCTTTTCAGCCTGAGATAATACGATTTCAGAAATCTGTTTCATTCCTTCACATCAAAGGAATCTCCATTGCATTCAGCATATTTTGTACTAAATAATTCCTGACTTCTTCTGTTGGTATTATATCTGCTTTATTTGTTAAAAGGGATATTTAATTATACATTAAATGGATCTTCAGTCCTTTCCGTAACCTGAGTTTTCATAACTAATTTGCTGCTTTATAGAATTACCAGCTCCCTCACCATTCCTTCTTTCTCCTCTTCCATCTTCCATTGTCAGGAGATTAATTCAAAACAAATACCTTTACAGAACTGTTACTTTGTAAAGATCTTAACCTGTCTTGACACCCATGAGATATTTTTAAAACTGTTTGGAATCACAGGGGACTGTAAGGATTATGTTTATTTTATACTCAGTTTTTTGTCCCAAATTTTTATTGGTCTTTCGCATGCATTGGTACTAAGACTATGCTAAAAACACGACTTTTGGGAACTTACTACATTATGCAGGATTAAAGGATAGTTATTATATTTAGGAGTATTTGAGTCAATACTTTCACTGGTGATGAATGAGTTGTGCTGAGTAAAAAGTTAGACCTTTAGTAAAATGCAAACCTACTTCTTTACATGACCAGATGTCATGAATGTTTAAAACATTTCATCATTTTAATAAGTTCATATACAGTCCACAGAGGAAGATGCATATTGTAACAACACAGAAGTGAAGCACTTTCTGCAATCACTACAGCTAGCTAAGAGGTCAGACGTTTTCTACAGGAAAACTGCAAGGCAATTAACACAGAAGTAAGTGTACTGGCCCATGATTCTTGTGGGATCAATGGCAATACACTCAAAACCGTGTCAAAATTAATGAAAACAGTGAAGCCCCCTGTATCACTTAGTGTCTTAATCTTAGTTTTTGTGGACACTTCCTATGTATTTCCCACACTGTATTGTAATATTAGTGATAGGTGAATCTCAGAAGTCTGCAATTTCAGTTTGGAATTGGAACTACTTATTGACATATAGATGGAAGACAAATTCATATTTAAAATTATTAATTTTTACTTTTCTCCACTCTCCATTCTCTCTTCTCCATTCCTCCTTTCCTGGAATGCTGTTCCAGTATTTTTGTTCTCGTTTCAGCATTCAAAATGCCTGTCTTTTTTTCTTTAGCAGAGCTCCTTCAAAATCTATAGGATGAGATTTCCTGGAGTGCTTGCTCTGTCCTAAAGCAGCCAGTCTACACTTAAGGATCAGAGATGTAAGATTATTAACTTTTCCTGCAGAATCATAAGCTACTATCTTGATCAGATTGGCCTAAAATTTTCTCTGCTCTTACTTCAGGGAGCACTTTAAAATGGTTGAACACACGTAGTGACTATACTGTGAAGCATCATAATATATATCCCTAAGGCAAGATAAGAAAGAGACCTATTTGTGTGCATTTCCAAAGAGATCCACAATTCCAATTAGCAATTGAATCCAGGATTCGATAAGTTCATAGCGACTGAAGTTTTCTCTTCTGTTCCATACAAAAATGATCAGAAAGCTCATAGGAGGTAAAAATTAACTGTGTCATACAACAAACCTTGTTAAACATGAAAAATAATAGCCGAGGGAAAAAAAGGATCATTTGATTAGTTACTGGTGTATCATCCTTCCTTGTCTGCAAGGCGTGTTAGCGTCACACTGCATGAAAAGCCCTTGTCTTCTTTTGAAATATGTGTAAGATCAGTTCTTGGCACCAAGGTAAGGGCTGGTGAAAAAGATTCAGTAAGATTCTCACAAATACTTACTCCAGGTAAGGAGGCCTGAGCAATCAAACCCTAAATTAAAAGAACCTGGATATTCTATTTAAGTTATTATTTCTACGTAATCTAGCTGGCCCAAACAGTTTTACAGCACAGGCCTTGGCCATGCTTCAGACTGTGTTAGTGACAGTTAATTGCACTCTGACACGGTCACCTGCAGATTCATTGGAGGCTGTGACAGCTTAGGTTGACAGCCAGCCTTGCTGTCTTTCCTGAGCAAAGGGCAGTTAATCCCTTCTGTTAGAGACTTCTCTTCTCCCCCCTCTCCTTTTTGCATGTAAGAGGAATTATTTCAGCGTTTAAAAAGTTATTTCATTGCTAAAAACTTTTCCCTCACAGAAAACACTACTCTCTTTCAATCAGGTGTTCTTATGAATGATTTCTTTGCCTCACTGTTTTCATCGTGTCTGTGACATTTAACCACTGAGACATTACTGTACATGTCCCTCAGTGCTCTGAAAACAAGGGTGATAGCTTTCTTAGTGACATTACTGTTAAATTAATATTTAGAATGTTCTGCAGCAAAGAGGCACACACAAACATATAAAATGTGAGAGGCAAGAGTACATGTCAAGTACATTAGTGGAGATCTTCAGTTTATTAAATTTAATTGTTTTAAAAAAATGCTGCTGTTAATGTAGGTGACAGCAATTAGACAGGAAGAAAGCCAGGTTTCCCCTCTTTTGTTTTTATTGATTTATTAGTCAATGTGTGTGCAGCAGCACGAACATAAGCTGATATGCAAGTGCTAAATGGCATTGTTCATACTGTGTTAAGCAGTCAGTTAAAAAATATGTTTTATTGATCAGATTCTTTCCTTGAGGCAGAATGGATGATAAACCTTCCTGGCAGGGTTATGATGTAGGAAGACTGTTGGGACACGGGCTGATGTTTGGGTCAGCTGTTTCATGTTTATGAAGGCAAAGATAGGACACCACTGACGAGCCAGCTCCATGCCGTATTTGTTCTCTCCTTTACCTCCTATGTTGAATTCATTTCTCTGACAGTGAACCTTTGCAACAGATTTTGTCTCTGGCCCTGTCACGACAGCTGTCTGGAGTCAATGACTGGTAACAGTTTAGCATCTTTCTTAATATTTCTTTTTCTCTCCACTGCTGGAAGTGTAACACTGTACATCTCAAAAGCAAAAGCTCATTTGTCTTGCTGCTCCTCCCTTCTCTCGGAAGCACTGCTGCTAAACTCATCTTCCCCTCCTGATACACTGAATGCAGCACCTTTTTATTTCCAATTTCAATTCCCTTTTTCATTATTCCCTTTTGCAAATTCCTTTGCTTATCTCTACTCCACTTCAGTCTTCAATTCAAGCTTCTCATCTTTTCCTTTAAAGTTTTCAAAATGACAACCTGTCTGTGTCTAAGACCTCATTTCCTCCACCTCCCCACCTTGCTGTATTTGCCGTACTTGAGTCAACCAGTTAAATTCCACGGTGTCACACACAGATAACCACACTCACTGCTTTGAGCTCATACCTCAGCAGAGGAAAGTGACTTGCAATGAGCTTAGTGTAGCTGTAGGTTACCTTGGTACCCAAGAGAGCTAATAAAAAGATAAAATGGGTCTTTCTGCACTACCATTTGTATCTGATTCTTAATATCAAGAATCTCTGTTGAGTATCTTTTTTATGATACGTCTTCTTACCAAGGAAGTCCATTTCCACTGTTGTTGGGCTAAGTATTTTATATCCTGTCATTCACCCAATGACGGTTGAAGTGAAATGTAGAAACAACCCTTAGAACAAGGGTGAGGAGGAAGAGGAAGTGAGATTACCTAGCATTAGTGGCTAAATTCAAAGAATCATGGAATTCTCAGAGTTGGAAGGGACCTCTAGAGATCATCTAGTCCAACTTCCCAGCTAAAGCAGGATCCCCTAGAGCACATTACTCAGGACTGTATCCAGGTGGGTCTTGAATATCTCCAGAGAAGGGGACTCCACAACCCCCCTGGGCAGCCTGTTCCAGTGCCTGACTACTCTTTCAGTAAAAACATACTCACTAATATCCAGCCTAAACCTCCCCTGGCGCAACTTCAGGCCATTTCCTCCAGTCCTGTCATTATTTACTTGCGAGAAGAGGCCAAATCCCACCTCACTACAGTCTCCTTTCCCATAGTTGTAGAGGGCAATGAGGTTTCCTCTGAGTATCCTTTTCTCCAAACTAAACAATCCCAATTCCCTTAACCTTGCCTCATAAGACTTGTTCTCTAGACCATTCACCAGCTTGGTTGTTCTTCTTTGGACTCACTCCAGGAATTCAATGTCCTTCTTGTAGTGAGGGGCCCAGAACTGGACATTGTACTCAAGGTCCAGCCTCAACAACGCAAGTACAGGGGCATGATCATTTCCCTACTCCTGATGGCTATACTATATATAATATAGTTTTATATATGCATATACATTATACTTATAATATATAAATATTATATATTATACAGAATATATAGTCAAATCATGTTCCTTAATATAATCTTTTGCCCTAAAGGAGAAAATAAATTTTAAAAAACCCACCAATGTCTTGCTCACCTCTTCAAATTATGTGTTCATTCTACCATGTCAGCCTCTTTTTTTAATGCCATGAGACCAAAAATGAGTTTACATGCCCAAGTTTATGTTTTGTTCTCATTGCCTGGAACGTCTTGGCGTTGTGGTTCTGGCTGCAAGGGAAGAGGGCTGTCTGCCTTAGAGAAATGCACGTGTCAGATAGAGCCCAAAGCTCAGAGATTTTTTGGACTTGTCATTTTAATGATCCAAAGACATCAGAACAACATATATACCAGCAGAGTGAGTGCCATGCAAACAGGTAAAGAATTAAAATTTATGTAAATATGTATTACTCCCTATGGCCTTGTCTCTTCTCCTAGTTCTGATACCCTCCATGCTACAAGTATACAATATTTCACCCTTAAAGGAGATTTAGAGTTTTGTTTATGGGATGGTAAGTATGCACTTTGTCTCCTTTTTCAGCTTTGACAAAATGGCTAGACACAAAGGCAATAATAACAAAAAAGGCTCAGTACCTGGTGTAAAAAATAGTGTTTAAAGGAAAAGGGAAAAGATAAAACATTCATTTCTATCTTCCGAAGGAGTTTGGGGTGAAATGTACTGCAAATCAAGAGAATGATAAAGATAATTTTTTATTGAAGGTCATTCAAGCCTTCCCTTCCTACTTGTGTTTTTTTTTAGTAGGGGTGCATATTTTTCCCTATATTTTCATTTCCCCCATCTTGTACTATCTAGAGAATCAAATCAGAAAAAAAAAATGTATATTTTTACACTGAATAAAACAGAATATTTCTGCCTAAGAATATTTTCAGTGAAAACAGTAAACATTTGTGGAAATACCTGTCTCTATGATTTTTTTTCTAAGGCAAAAAATTCTGAAACAAACATACCTTCTTTTGACCATCTATATTGAGTTGATAAATTATCTCTATTTCTGGCTGTTACACAGGTGGTGCTGTTATTTTTTCCCCGCTTTTCATTTTTCCCTTTCTGAGTGCAGTTTTTCATACTCACATAATCTCTTATTTCAGTGTGGCGTGGTTCACTGAAATAAAACAATAATCAGCTGGTTACAAAGCATCACACAGCTGTCTGCAAGAAGTTATGACCTAAAATATTTAATTAAATAGTACTGCATTTTTCGGCTCTTTGTGGGCTTTGCTCCATGGTCAGACCCTGCATTTTCTCTAGTTGCTCTGAAGCACTGGTTTCAGCCTTCTATCAGAGAGCACTGCTGAAAACCAGAGGAACAATGTCACTGCTTTGAGATTGCACAAGAACATCCACTTAAGGTATTCAGTTGAGTTAAATATTCATGTGGCTAAATGTTATAGATTTCTATTCAAATTCCTTTATTCTATTTAGACTACTCTGTCCTAAAATCGTCAACTGGTATTACATATTTGTGTATGCTTCTTCTTAATTATCAGGTAAAGTGGAAAATAAATAAGCAGACTATACCTTCAAAAACCCTCCTTTACAAATGTTTAAACATCAGGCAAATGCATTAAAATATGATATAACTGATAATGCCAAGTATTCTTTTAATATCCTACTTCTGTAAATACTATTTCTCTTGAAACTATCACTGATATTCTCTAAGCATTCAGGGAAATTATATTATAAAACTGGAGTAAATGTGTTATCATGATACATTTTTCACTTTCAATCTGCATGGAATTAAGGCCAAAGATTTATTTGCTAAATACTCATTGACCTTTAGGATATTGTTTTTAACTGCAATGATTATAATCACAAACCAGATAAAGCATTAACAAAACTGTTTCAAAGATACCAATGGGAATATTCATAATTCTGCTTCAAAAATAAATATATGCACCTGGATATACCCAGCTTTTATACTAAGGATTGTTGTTTTATTTAGCTACCCATATCAGAGTCAGCCATACCATGGCTATTGGAAATGATGAATTGCATATGTCTATACACACGTTTGTTGTAGCTTTTGATGCAGTGGTCTAAGATTTTGGGAAAGCTCCTGCTTCACTGTATTTGACTTTGAATCAGCATGATTGATGATATTTGCTGTTTTTCATCAATGGGGCCAGTTTTGAAAGCCTGAAGGACCTATACCTGTAGGCTGCCTGGGAAAAGAGAAAGACAAGTAGTGACGGTTAGATGTTCTTGCTGACCTACTCTGAACTGCCATTTGTCCAAATCAATCTTTCCATGTCCTTACTTCATCCTTGATGCCTTCCATTTGCTAATATTTCCTTTACTTCCTCTTCATTTGTGTCACAATCCTTGTCCAGTCCTTTTTTGTGGTACATAGTGTCTTCAGAAATGCCTGTGACTGTATAAAACTTGTCTATGAGGGCACACAAAAATTTTTCTCTCCTAGCCCTTTTACTTTAAAAAAGATTAATGCATCTTTAAGGAAAAGGTGGGTTTCAAGTACAGCTTTTGTTTCTCAGCTTAGTTACAAGTAAGAAATACAGAGATATCAAAACAACCTATGTAAAGATAAACTGAAAGTCCAAATTATTACAGCATAGGGAGAAGCTAGTATTCCATTCTTATTTAATCTTAAGCAGTCTGCTTGTTTATAAATAAAAATACACATGTCTGGCTACAATGATTTTTCCCTATGGGACAACTGTGAATGTTAAAAGGAAAATATGATATTGAAGCAATAAATCAAGGAGACAACCCCCAAAATTTATTTTGCCACTATTATCAATGTCAGAAGACATCAGAATCCTGATGGAAAAAGGAAGGCATCACTGGATGGAATATTTTGAGCAAATGAAGCCTGGTGCCAAGGGAAATTGCAGACTTTTCCAAGAATGTCACCCTTACAGTCATGAAGATTCAGCCCTCCAGAGAGAAACCTGAAGTTCAAGTAACACATATAGTACATTAACCCAAGTGTATCAGATTTTCAGCACTGTGATCATTCGACTACCCTCAATAATGGCTTTCATATATATATAATTAACTTTGTACATTCACATTACATATATGTTACAGAAAAAAGAAACTACACAATGTTTAGTGAACGCTAAATTATTTACTAATGACAAGTACAATCAGGAAAGATCATTGCTTTATTTTATTTACCTTTTCATGTCCACCAAATTAAAATAAAAATTAAACAGGAAAGGTCTGTCAGAGGCTATTTGTCTGACAACAAGGCTGCTGGGTAAGGTAAGGAAAGCTAAATTTATTAGTGTTGTTTAGAAAGATTCTTTTTTCTATCAAAAAATTCCAGTCTGTCTGAAAGCTGTGAGAAGGAGGTTGTTTTAAATGTCCAGTTTCAAGAAATACAGACATTAATTAAGTTTTAAAGATGTCTACCTTAAACTTTATTACTGGGAGATCTCTATTTTTCAGTGAAGGATGCTTCTTTTTGATGAGAAATTGTACTGTCAATCTAAAAACATTACATAAATAAAATCTGTTAAATTATTAGTTAATTTGGCCTACTGCTTTTAAAGATTTCTTTAATTTTACCAGAGGTGTTGTAGATGACACTTAATTTTCAACTAAATTTGAGATGTGGACATTTTCCCCTTTGAAATTTGAGGTTTTGCTAAATGTGCTGAGAAAATCTTGTTTTCCAAGGAAGTTCCAACTGATAAAACTTTTTACTGGTCCTCTGACTTTGCCTTTGGGTGACATTTTTTGCTGAAAAGATGAAAAGAGGAAAAAAGTAATACCATTATGATTTACCCATCTGGTGTGAAGAAGATAAGGCATACCTTATCCTTGTCCTGATTGCTGTCTCTTGGTTTTCAAGGTGGGGAAAGGACAAAAATAAAAAAATAACATAGTTTGACCACTCAGTGGAAACAAGACTGCTAATGCACAGGCCATCACCTAGCAATGGGGAAGCTTGTGCAGCACTGAGTGAAGCACTTTTCAGAGTTCCAAATATCTGTACTGTTTAGCCAGAGGCCAAGCCACTTTGAAACATATAGATTCATTTGGACATATCAAAGACACCATGCAGCCTGCTTTAACATTTTCAAACAATGCCCTATCCTAAGGAATGGTTCCATATGACAAATACAACTGGTTTTAGGAATGAACAGAATTAGTTGTAAGAGTAGTAGTTGATATAATAATCTTCTGGCTGGCCAGAGATGGCAGAAATTTTTTCCACTGACAATTTTTTTTTTTTAGATTTTGAATGCTGACTTCATTTAAATGTTTAAAAGTTATATGTTTCAATGATAATTGCTAAAAGGAAAAAAATTATGAAATGAAAACAAGCTATCTCTTGCCATCTTGGAATTCAAAACTGTGCAGTTGCAAGCTAAATTATTTACCTTCAATTAACTTGGCATTGTATCTTGACATATTATAATGTAGCATACAGAAAAACAAAATCCTCAAAAAAACTAAACCCCATATTGAGCAGAATTATAAATATATTTGGTTTGCAAATTCCTAATTTAGTTTTCGATTTTTCTGTAGAAAAGTAGCCACTTGAAAGGAAAAAATTGGGAAAAGCATTTCGTTTTGTGCCACATTAGAATTAAAAAATCCTTTTTAGAGAGGAGAAATTCTGAGGTTTGTCCAGATCTGATTGCAAAGTTTTTCTGAATAGTTTCATTGGAAGAAGGTGAGATCCTTGGACACTCAAGTAACTCCATCTACTCTTTCTGTTGAGTATTTCTGTCCAGTATGTCTGTCCAGACATACATTTGTTTGGCTGCGCAGTTAATTTGACATCACCTTACAGCATCAGCTATTTTTACCATCCATTATTTTAACCACCTTCTTATAACATTAATTCTCACACAACACCACCCTCACTGTATCACTACAGTGTTCATGCCTCTATGCAAGGAAGAAACACAGAAATAAAAATAATTTTCCTAATGGTTGCAGAGGTAAAGGCAGAACCAGAGGCCTGTACCATTTTTCATAAACCACAGGGAGAACAGTTTCTGTGAACCACAAAACGAGCCAGGTTGCACTCCTGGCAATTAATAACCAGCCTGAATAATTTTACCTGAGTTTCAAGTGGTTTGTGTTTCTTCTGCTGTTTACTCCAGTGTGGCAGCCTGAAGGAACTCTCAGCATAAGAAGAACCATTGCTAAATGCTGGATCAGGATTGCAAAATGTACTTTTTTTCACAAGGTTAAACAAAACCAGAATTAGACCAAGAGCATTTCCTCAGCATCCTGTCAGCTTTTGGGACAAGAACTTATGCAGTGACTTGCCTTGCCTTGAATTTGGACTAACAGAAAAAACAAGTGGGATCCACGAGGAGATCTCTTGGAGTGCTAACAATTAAATATATCTTTCTAGGATTTTACATCAAATATTTGCTGAAGTGGGAAGGTGTCTGAAATTTGTCACTGCATTTTGGTTCACCTTTAGTATTGCTTGCCTAATCCTTTTTGTTATGATTTTAATCATAATGATTAATTTTCTTTTTATATCACATAGAGGATGTGGTAGAGAATCAGTGTCAGCTTACCATTTAACCTCTTCCTGTCATTCACTCCTATTGCCATTTCATTCCAGATTGCTATTTACCACTGTGATATTTAATTTTGACTTCTAAACTTAAATCGCATGTATAATCAAAAATTAAATGCTGTATTCTTTAAATAAAGAAACTTCCACCATAACCTTTGTGACAGGCTGTGAGTGTGTGTCAGTTCCTGAAGTCTACTTTGTAATCGGAAATTGCCAAGAATTCTTTTATGAAGGATTATTTTTTTAAACAGAAAATGTTGAAATCTAAACTTTCCACACTTCAAGTTTCAGTGTAAATCTAATCAGGAAAGATCAGCTTCAATCAGAAAAAACAGTTAGAGAGGTAGGTTGCATTAACAACAGTTAAGGCATGCTGCACAACTGTGGGAAGTTAAGGTTCAAGTCTCTTCCTTGATGATTATTCAATTATGTAAACATAAATGGATCTATTTCAAATAGAAACCTCAAAACACATATGAGCCTATGAGCAACCAGACTAAAATCTTTATTTTGAACTTGACTCAAATTCCTGTACTCTGTTACCAAGCAGTTCTGGCAAAGTCTCTGTAGCCATTGCTGCAATCTCTCACTGTATACCTACAGGATGCACAACATGCAAGTACATGTCACCACCTACATGACAAGACAGCTGGATTATAATATATTTTAGTCACAATTACCAGATATTCCACAGCACTGAAGTGACTGTATAAAATGATAGACCAAACAATTTTCTTTAAATTTATAGCTCTCCAAAAGGGTACACCAATGGTTTCTGTTAGATAAGAGGTTGGATTTTTAGTACATCAGTTACTTTGTTGAAAGTTCACACTTCATGTTGTACTTGAGATACTTTACACCTTCAGCAAAGCAAGAAACTGCACAATTTTTTTTTCTGCATATCACAGTCTGGTTTGGTTTAGTGTGTTTGTGTGTGTGTGTACATACACGTGTCCCTGTGTATATATATGTATGTATGGGCACATGAGTTTGGATTAGGACACCAAAAGATGACAGTAAACATGTTTTAATGAACAACAAAAAATGTATTTAAACAGTTTTTATGGTCTGTAGAGATTGATTTCACCATACCTCTTCTGTTTATTCACACAGTGATTAATGGTAGTGTATGGAATAGCGAGTTTTAGGTTCTTTGTGACAATATCCATAACCTCAAGGAAGATACAGAGAACAGAGGGATGCTGAATGGAATTTTTCTTCTTATAAAGACAGCTATGCCATTTCACCTTGAACAGCTAGCAGAGTTCCCACAAAGGTCCTTAGCCTGGCATCAGGTTTTAAGTCTTTTCTATCTACTTTGCTGAAACCTCCTCAAAACAGGTAGTGGCTCAAAACTGAAATTTAGTAAAGACTACCAAGGAGTACACTGAACTCCCAGAAGGGTTCTGTCTCAGTATGGAAGGGGTATTATAGATTTGGAATGAGTCTAAGTAACAAGGCTTTCATAAAGCAAAAGGGATATAATGATTTAGAGGAGATTGTACCTTTCTGGCTTTTGTGCTGTTTGCTTAGACACAGTATTTTAAGAAAAGAAACATGGTATTCCTTCTTTAAACAAATATGAGTATCAGGGCAGTAAGTTACAGGTAAGATATGTCAATCTGTTCAGCTTCTGCAGGTATTCTGTAGACATAGAACCAAGTTCCTCACAGGAGTAGTGATACTCAATGTAACTAGAAACAATTTAATTACTCATAGATAAAATATTTGATTTTGTATTATTTAATTTCTCATTTAGGTGCTATCACCTCTGACCTTACATTTGAGGGTCAGAAAGTAGTAAAGGATCACCAATAGCCTTTGTGCCTCAGGTTCTGTCTTGCTTTGAAATTCTTGGCCAGTTAATGCAGTTCACCTGACAGAAGCATAGGTGAAATGCTGCCTGTGAGACATATTTCTCATGTGATTTCCAAACTTTTCTATTCTCCTTCAAACAAGCTGCAAAGATATTTTCAAAACCTATTTTCCCCTAAGTACACATTTAATTTCAAAATATCTACATCAAACACAGTCTTCATAAGTTTTTTCCAGATGTGTTCAGTCAGCATGAAAGAAGCAGAGAATCTCTTAAAAATAAACCATAAAAAAATCACCACATGCATGTCAGGTAGGTTTTATTTTTAAATGAAGGAAAACGAGTAAGAAGTTTCAGCCTACTTGAGTCTTCAGAGTAGAAAAACATGGTAGTGTTGTTCAACTTAAAGAAAATCGAGTGAAGAAAACAAATCAAGTTTGGATGAAGATTGTTCATCGGTTGGGCCAAATATTTTTGGAATTTTCAGGAACCTTTTTCAATATATTTCAAGTATGCCAGCAGATGAACTTGAATGGAGAGGCCTTTTCAGGTAACAGCTAAATAGCCATCTCTTAGACCTGCATTAATGCAATCAGCTATTGCTTATTCATCCCTTCAGGAAAAAATAGGAAGGGTTGCTGCAGTCCTACTTTGCTTAGGCAGTGTAAATCCTCACCTTCTCTGATATAACATTTATAACTCACTAAATAGTGTCAACACGTAAGTTTAGAATTATGAATGTTCTTCCTGTTTTTCTGATCTGCAAGACAGGGGGATGAGTTTACAGTCATCATCATTCCATAAAGCCACCTGAAGTAAAAAATACCTGTAAGTTAACATAGTGGTGTTTAAATCACAGATACCTATGCCAGAAAGCTCCTTGGATAAATTTGGTAATGTAAATAAGGCTTGTTTCTTGTTTTACTCCTTGCAGATTTTCCCATAAAAATGTTGAAATTATTAAAAAATATATAAGAAATACAGATTTTTTTAATGAAAAAAAAAGCAAACCTGAACTTCAGTCCTTTCACCATAAATGGGCACTATTCTAGTGCTATTTAAAGAATCTCTCAATGTTTGTAATAGTTTGGGATTAAGATGTTTGAAAAAAGCTTGTATGAGGATTAATGATAAAATGTAGTCTGCTGTCCATCATATTTGATTTTTATCATTCACCACAATGGAAGCCAAGCAAAAGTCTCCAAAGCTAGGAATTATAAGAGTGCAAAAATTGCCTGGGACCTAAAGAATGACCACGTTGTTATCATTTTTCAAGATTTATAGATTGGTCCCAAAAGAAGGAATTTCAATGTGTTGTTTTTTTCTTTCAAAGGCACCATTTATTAACTTATTGAGCAGAAGTAGCTGCTTATCTCCTACAGATAAAGGCAGGCTGGGTAAAAAAAAAGGCAGTACCATCCAGAGGATCTTTTTCATAATATTTATTTGAATACTGGGGAAACAGAAAGATGAAAAGATAATGAAAGAGACTTTGAAACATGATTTCTTCAGCATACAGCCTTCTTATCCAAAACTCTGGTTTAGCTGACCTGATGAGAAGTTTTGTTAGGGGACGGGTTTTATCCAATCTTGATATAGGCCTGATATGAATTCCTAGAAAAAAGTCAAATGATAAAGAAGAGACACCATCGACCTGATGGACAAAATCACAGAAAAATCACTTGAATAAAATTATAGGAGAAAGCCTTGATTCTTCACTGTAAAGGGTAAATTTATGGGCTTAATGATTAGTGATCCTTTCACGCCACAAGTGAGAGACAAAGAAAAAGCACTTTCTCAACACTATTCTGCTTGGCGAGGATGATAAAATATTTCAGAAGGCGGCTCGTAAATACTAAGCCTTCGTTGCTATTATATTAAAGCATTCAATGCACTTGAATTCACATGCCTACATCTTTCTAACAGAAATAAAAATAAAAGACTTCCTAATGGAGGTTTTGTTTAGGCCTTTGATCCACTGAAGATGGAGCTTATTAGCCCTCAGGGTCTGCAGCAAGTCTGGACCCTGAAGGATAATATAGTGGTTGCCACAAGTGAGCATATTTCTCTATGCTCACTTAGAACATTGAACTATATATGTTGTAGGAAAGAACTGACTTAGTTAATTTAGTAAAGAAGATCAAACTCAAACAAATATACACTAAATATATGAGGCAATTTTCTGTAAATGTAAATACAAGTTTTTTAACAAGGAAACACTAAGTAAAAGCTTCCAGATAGTCTAGCTGAATATTAAATCGATTATAACCTTTTCAGGTGAGGTAAATTGGGATGGGAAATACTGCCCTCTGTGATATTCCCAGCTGAGTTTTTCAAGACTTCAGAAACACCTCTTCAAATTTATCTTGCTTGCTTACCAAGATAATGTAGCAGACTCCCCACCACCTGGGAGATAAAGTAGTTGAGAAGCTCCCAGGCTGAAGTGGAGCAGAAAAATAAATGAGAAACAAGTCATTATTAAAAGTGAATAAAACTTTACCATGTTAAATCCAAAATGAGTTGAAAGGTCAGTACAATTACTATTGTAAATGAACAACATAAGTAGTGATGTAACACCACTTTATTTCAAATGAGAAATACCTTTGATAAAAACTGAACAATAGAGGTGATAAAAACTGGCGCTACCACTGAAATGAATGGAAGAGCATCTACTTATTTCAGTGGAATCAGAAAATTCATTTATGAATTGGATTTTTCTGTAAGGCAAAATCACAGACTCACTCTTAAATATGATCCATGAAGTGGAGACTTACTTCTGACTAAAGCCTACAATAAACTATTTCCTGTGTTGATGCATACAGATCCCAATTTCAGAAAAAGTTATTAGATTACTTTGTTAGTAACAGCAGGGCAGAATCTCTGAACAAAAATGTAAAATGCTAGCAACTGTCCAAACAGGGTTTTTAATTTAATTTGGGGCTCTACCTTACTTTGAGTAAAACTTGAGGGAGTACTTGATATTTTAATATTGTCACATCGTACACTAAAATGTTGTCACAGCTGTTGTCAGTGTTCGATGTCCCTAGACATTTTGTTGTTACCCTTTTTCATTTAAAGTGAGAGAATTGCTGCCTGTGGAGAAAGAGTGGGAAGATGCATTGTAAACAGGACAAAATTTTGCAGCTCTCATTTTAGCTGCCTCATACCACAGCTGTGCAAAGGAGTAATATGGGAATAGTGCCTATTAATACAGTCAATAGGAACTGTGTGCAGATGGGGTATGGTTAACACAGACAGTGTTCTCTCATAAATCTAGCTGCAGCTCCTAAACTGAGCAGCATTATCATGTGGAAAGCGAAAGACACTTTCCTTTCCCCTCCTTCCATCACCATTTACTTCATCTGGAATTGCTAGAGCTTCTGGCTGATCAAGTAGCCATGAATTTTAGCAAACAGAAAATAAATTATTTCTATTTAATTTCATCCAAGAGAAGTTATGAATAGTTGGGGTTTTTTTCTGCAGTTTCCAACAGTAAAATTATTGAAACCCTATATATTTAAGAAGACAGAGTACTATGGAAAATAATTTTTCAATTTATGAAAGCTTGTTGGAACAAACATTTTCTGGACTTAAAAAAGGAGACCGATCAAAGCCAACTGTAAAAGTGACCTCTGTGGTTTTTAGTAATAATTTTCACAATTTCTCATTAATGTCAATTAATTTTGCAGAATTGGTGGAAGAATAAGAGACTGGGTTTGAGCTCGGTCATCTGTGGACAATGATATAAAGTCTAGGTGACAAAGTCAGAATTTGACAAGGTACTAGAATTAGCATGGACAACATTTTCTAAGTTAAGCGGCTTAGTTAGAATAAGGAAGAATCCAAACATTTTGAGAGATTTTAAAATGAGACAAATGACCCAAACCAAAAAGTATATCGTAATACTTTTGAAAACAGAATCTTTGAAGTTTGGTAATTATTTAAAGGCCTGTTTCCCCTTCTTCAGATTGAAGTATGGCATTTTGAGAAAATGGTGATAATTCTGAAAGCTTCAAGAACTTTAATATAAGTGATTACTTATTTTGCAATACCTTCTTAGAGAGTTGTACTATTAATCTTTTATTTTTTCTGGTCTAAGCCATTCCAGTCTTTTAAGGAGGAACAGAAGGAATCTTAGATGGTGCAACAAGCAGTCACATAATGTAAGACATACAAAGTAACAAAAGATGTATGTCTTGTTTCAGTCATAACATAAACAACCGTATTTAATGCTTCTAATTATTTGTATGTCTTTTTGAGAAGCATGTCTTTGTGCCCACATATCGTCCTTCCTACTGAAGTTATGAGAAAGCATATACCATAAATAAAGGTCAGAACTGAGCATTTTTAAAGTAGCACACAATAAAAAACACTGTAAATACTGTTGGATTTGTCCTTATATGAATGCAAATAATTATCAGCTATGCACTTCAAGTTTCATATTTAGACAGACGAGCCGTGCAACTCTTTACCAGCTGCAACAAGAAGGGGTATAAAAAAACAGCGCGTTCAAGCTTCTCCTGACAAGGCCAGAATGAGGCTTAGGCTGGATTGCTTTTCTTGGTACCCATCCCAATAAAACTTGTGGGATGAAGTGAGTGTGCGGAACGTATTTCTGATTATTAGGATTTCTGATTATATAGGATTATTAGCATTTATCAAATGAGAATAAAATCAAACGAAGTCTTCAGTTGAATAATGAAGTCATAAAATTGCAGACAGGTTTTCCAGCCTACTCATATTAGACAGTCATTAATTAAAAGAATTTTTGTATTACTCTTAGTACAGAGCTTCATCTAGAAAAGAGACCAAAGTTTATGTTTCAAAACAAACTTTTGTCATTTATGGTCTTTCCCTAACAAAGGCTTAAAGTGGAAACTTAGTGAACATGGAAATGCTGTTTCAGAGTTTCATAGTTAAGAAACAGTTATTTATGTGAGGAAATACATCTATGTGTCTACTATACTAAGCTAACAAAATGACTTTGCAGAGGAGAGACTTTGCTTGGAACAAAGATTATGCTCAGAGACATCCTTGTGTACTTTAATTCATTATTTACATGCCCACAGCAGCAAATTAAACATGTAATACCTCTCTAAGTTCTTTGCTTCTTAGACATTAATCTGTTATTGGAAACGTTACACAGTGAAAATACCCTTAGAGTTTCTAAGAGCTTACCTCTGATAATGCAGACTTGTTTTTACTGTTATCTTAAAATATTTAAATCCTTCTAAGACCCTTTTAAACACTTCCAAATGCCAAATGCTACAGAGCAACTCTTATTAGTATACGTGGTATTCACTGCACTATCTAAATAGATATCAAATGGAAAAAAAAAAGTAAGAGGAAAAAAAAGTACTCTCTATGTTTAGTTTAAAACGCAAGTTAGACAATGCCTCTGCATCCTAGCAAATTTAATATATTGTGAAAGTCACATTGGTATTTTCTTTTGCTTTGCATTAAATGAATACTGTACCTTAAAGTTCATATTTAAAAATAATGGATGGACAGTAGAGCTATAAGTCTGGATTGACACTATTAAACAATACTAATTAATATTTTCCAAAATATAATATAAACAAAATATAAAATATAATTATATTATGCAAATATTGCTACTTGTATATCTGAACTTATCTAAATTCAAGATTTTGTATGGGTACAAAAGTTATCTCTAAACCCTGAAGACCTCTCTAGCTTTCCTCTTAACATTGGTTTTATTCTGATACTTTCCACAGGGAAAGCAGGGAGTCCAGATTGCTGCAAGCACAGACATGCAAGCAGAGAAGTCTGTCAATCAGCTTTGGTGCACAAACCACTTAGGACAGATCTGTGTTTGAGTTCACAAAATTGACTGATTATCTTGGAAATCACCAGTTAAGGAAATGAGTCTCCCAGGCAATATACAAACAAATTAATCTCACTCACTCCTTTCAGTTTTACTTTGTACGGCTTGTGATGAAGTAGTGCTTCTCTACTAGAAAAAGTCCTAATTTTGAGAAAACAATGGTAAAACTTTTTCATCTTTTTTCCACTTCTACTTTCTACTTCTTGTCAATGTTCTTTTGATTCAGTTGGAGTAGAATGCCAGAAGTACAAACAGAAGAAAAAACATTGTTAGACAGACACCACCTGCAGCTCAGGGAATCTGCTGTGATTCCTCATGGCCATTTTCATGTCCCTCCAAGGTAGCAAGCAGGAAATTTATCTGTCTCTAGTAAGAGAGATCTAAGAGAGGGTGAAGGAATTCTTCAGTATGTACAAGAATCCTTTAAAGTTCTTGTCTTCAGGTTACACAGCAGGAAAAATGGAATTAAGCAATTTAATAGAGATGGATAGTGTCATAATAGCTTTGCATCATTTTTTTCAAGGAATGTTGTGAGCCATAACATGCTGTGTGGTATACTTACAGGTTTTCTAGTTCACTACTTGGTTTGTTCTGGTTTCTTTGTTATCCATTACTTGAAACTGATTTGTTTTATTACGTAGATCCTGGCAACATTGCTGACAGAGTCCTTGGTTTCTCTGTCATCAAACCCGTGTTGTCAGAGGTACACATTTTAAAGACCTTTCTAAAGCATGGGCATGTATTTTTTGACTTCTTCTAATGAAAATATAAGAAAAAGTTAGTAAGAATAAAGAAGCTGAAATAGCAAAAAGTACAGAAAATTTTGACATGTTCTTCTCAAGATTTTAAATTTTATTACTTGCAAACTTTTCCAGTTCAATGAGAATACTGTGTGATGTAAATTACAACAAATAGAAATACAGTATTATGGACAAAACCAAGGTCAATAAAATATTAAATAAGAAAAAAACAAAATGCCTCGTAAACAAAATTTTTAGTTGAAAAGGAAGGAAGCTGGGGGATCAAAAATCTGTGGACCATTTGATTGGCAAAGTGACCTTCAACAGTCAGTAATACACTTTGGTTTCCCACTAGCAACCTTGATTTCAGTCGATGTGTATTATATATGCACCCAAACAGAGTAACAGTAATGATTTGACACAAGTTTGCTTAAAGTGTTACGATCTTTGTCATTTGTATAGGAAATCTATATTATTGTCCTGACAATGTCAAACATTAAAGACTTGTTATTGTTCTATTTTTACACTGATCTACAACAGTTATTTTAATAACACATACGGATTTTTTTTTTATTTTGTATTCACTTAGATTATTACAGCTAAAATCTACTAAAGGAAATGTTTTCTTCATTGTCATCTTCAGCTTTTTGCTGCTGAGAAACACCAAGCACATACTTAATGGATGCTGCATTTTGCATTCTTATAAATCCATATATATTCCTGGATATGGTAGTGCCTCATACAGAAACTAATCTGTATTTAGAAATAGCCATGAGCCTGAACTAACCTTCTAGGAAAACAGCTGCACCAAGCAAGGTCTCTGATTCAAATAGGAGGTAACACATTTGCATGAATTTACATTGGATCTGTGGATCTAATTCTAGGGTCAGTTATCAAATTTAATACAAAAATGGCACAAAAATATTATTAATGAGGCAAGTTTTTTGCCTCCTCTAGCATTATAGGCAAAACTGAGTGCAAACATGCACTATGCAACTTCTCCCACAGGTCATCTTGTGAGGGATGGATTCAGGACGTAAACATGAAACACTCAATGACAGTACTGCTTGATTTAAAGGATTAATATAGCTTGTTGGCAGAGGTCCTTGTCTTTCCCTGGAAATAAGAAATTGCTAATGGGAGAAAGAGAGGTTTGATCACCTCTTTTAAGATAGGTTACATGTGCACAGGTATGAAAGCACAGATAAATCCTTATCGAATATGTCATTTGAGTGCTTCCTTTACACCTGACAAAAGATTTAGGAAACTTGACTGCCAGAAATATCTCCTAAGCACCAAATACATAAGCAAATAATGCATTAAAACTGCTTAATCTTTTTAGGAATAGACACATTCCAAGATATAAAATATTCCTATTGCCAATACTTTTATACAGCAAATGTACCTTCTATCGCCTGCCATGACCTAGGCTGCCATTATGTTTAGATTTGTGTAACGTCAAGAGCAATAAACCAACCTTGCTCTAAAATCCTTGCTGCCTTCATTCACATTATCTGAATTGTCATTCAGCTTTATTAACTACTATGTCCTTGGTGTATGTTGTTGCCATTTGTATACTATTTACATGAGCAAACCAAAGTTGATTACTCGCCTGGAACAAGATGTACCAAGGAAAGAATTAGCGGATGAAATGACAGAAGCTGCCAAAGGAATAGACTTTACTGCTTTAAACGTGAGTAAATAAAAGACAACTTTTCTTTTGTTCTGATTTTATTTAGCATGTTTCCTAAATCCCAGTGCAAGACCCCTGAAACAGAAAAAAACCCCAGAAGCCTGACTCACTTCAGGTAGGTGTTTTCTTGTTTTCCCTTTACTGACACTTCCATTTTGTGAAGCCTAAGTAAGTGCTGGTTTCAAACATTTAAGTTCTCATTAAAAAAAAAAAAAAAACAAACACAAAAAAAAACCCAACAAAAAACATAACTAAACAAAAAACTAACAAAACAATATATGTCTTTATTCCAATATATTCCTCTGATCCTTTAAGTACTTCTTATAAATAAAAATTTATTTTTTAAAATGGATTTGATGAAATTGTAGCATTTTCACATTAGCTATTTGAAGAAAGCTCTGGTGGGAGCAAAATGCAGAAGTTTTAAGTAATACTGAAGCTACTTTCTCCCTGCAACTCAGATATCAGATCTGAAAAGGATGTCTTTTCCACAATAGCACTTCCTTTGTCCTCTCCACTAACCATTTAAGTCCTTTGCAACAAAACTAGACCCTGCAGTAGAGGAGAGGGGGAAAATTGGTATAGAAAAGTTAATTTCTATGGGAAAAGTTCTGAAGTCAGTTTTGTCACGTTTTAATACAGAAATTAGTTTCGGTTTTGGTTTGTTTTTTTTCTTTTAGAGAAAATATACAATATTTTAAATTAGAAATGGTGGAGTATCTCAAGCTTGTCTGGTGCCTGCACTGTCTGCAACTTATCAG
Organism: Hemiprocne comata; assembly: GCA_020745705.1. Classification (NCBI taxonomy): domain Eukaryota; kingdom Metazoa; phylum Chordata; class Aves; order Apodiformes; family Apodidae; genus Hemiprocne; species Hemiprocne comata. Next base: position 12,930,535 of record CM036587.1, read on the forward strand.
CCTTTTGTGCAAAATTCAAGAAGTTATACCAGTCTCATGCTAGAGTTTTTGGCCATGGATCACTATGAGAGACTATGAGACAAATTTTCAGTAAACAATTGTTGTTGTACTACAAGACTTCATATTTATGTTCCATAATAAGAAATGGAAATGATCATGAGATGACATGAATATGACACTAGTGATCTAAAATTCTCCTGAGGCTCACTCACAATCCTTTTATTGAAATATTTCTGATTATGAACATCCTACGGGCAGGGAAGGGCAGGGAAGGGCAGGGAAGGGTAGGGGGAAGGGGAAGGGAGAAAACAAGCAAACAAAAAGAAAACCCTTAAATTTCCTGGAAGCCTGAAAATACAATGAATTTGTTTTATCAGGAAGCCAAAGGTCAAAACAGTGTGACCAGAGTGCTACAAGTACTAAACATTTCCATCAGGTATCCTTTGGAAAATAAGGTGGCTATGGCAGCTCTGCTCACCTGTCCAAACATATGGGAGGGAGAGAAACACGAAATGTGCGGCCTTGAATCCTTCAAGGTAGCAAAGGAAATCAAAGGAAAGAGATCAGAAATAAGATTAGTTAATTAGTGAAGTTTTTACTTCATGGAAATTACGGGGGTTCTGACAGACAGAGGAAAGATAGGGCAGGTTAACCAATATTTGGTTTTGTTACATGTACAAGGTTGCGTTTTCAAATGTTTGTAAAATGAAGTCTGAAAGTCTATGACTGTGAACAAATAAAACACACAGACCAACATCAGTTAAGAACTTTCCCAAGTTTGTTTATTTTCTTTGCATCTCAATGAGAGAACCTGTGGAAGAACATTCTTGGACAAGATGGTGATTGAAACCTAAGCTTGGTCTGTGACACTTTGCAAACATATTATTTAGACTCCATGCAGGTTTTATACACCGAATGGCTTCTAAAAAGAATTTCAGAAAAACTCTGCCGTAGCAAAAGGTATCACTGTATGTGTGTGAAATAGTGTTCCCATCTGGATAAATTCTGACCTATTCCAGTTGCAGGGATCCTGTTGCCCCCTCGTGGCTGCCATCGTAGGAATTCTGTAGGCCTTAACTGGCAACAGCAAGCTGGTTCTCCTACTGCAGGCTTTATACTTCACTGGCTCTTCACCTGCTTCTCAGAGAAATTAACAAAGAAATTAATACATCATGGAAGCAAACAGATTTGAAAAAAATCAGTGACAAAATAAAAACACACTGAAGCGATTTATATATTTTTCAATTGTAATTTAATTTCACTTTCTAAAATAGTTTAACTTAATTGTTAATTCGAAGCAAAAATAATATGCATGTTTTTATTTTGTTCCCAAATCTTTTGTTTAAAAACTGAAATTGCCTATGGAACATTCTACTAGAAATCCTTCCAACTGATTTTTTAATGAAAATAGAATGCCATTATTCTACTAAATCTTGTATTTGCTGCAAGTTACTGTGGTAGCAAAACAACAGTCAGTGACAGTGTAAGACTAGACCAGTGTTAACTGTATTAGATCTGTTTCAAAGCAACTAGACTATATCCATACTAATGATCTTTAAGCATTAAAAATTTTACTTGCATTTAAAAATAACTTATAGATGTTTAATGCCAGAAGATGATCATGGCCTGCTACAGCAACAACGGTGTCTTCATTTATATTACAGAGGAGGTTAACATACAGTTAAGTGAATCAGATGCACTAAAAAGAGGAAGCACAAGCATAGTGTTGCAGGGAAATGTCTCCAATCTCAGCAGTGATGTTTTAATTCATGTGAGAGAACACAGGCCACAGCCTGAAAACTGGGATAGGCAAGTTTGCTTTACAAAGCTCCCTTCCATTTTAAAGGGGTAAGGTGAATTTCTAGCATCACCAGGTCAAGAATTAATAAATGGTTTTGGTAGTTATAAGGAAAAGCACACCAAAGACAGGAAAGCTGTTCATGGTGGAAAAGCTAAACACAGTAACCTGTATGCAGCATACCCAATTACTGTTTTGTTGTTTCTGATTTTTTTTATGCCAGACATTCATTGCTGTGCCTAATGTACCAAAAAGCACGCCGCTAAGCTTGAAATACACTCCAAAAAATATGCTTATACTGGAAAAAAACAAGACATGGAGATAGAAACACATCATTTTTTTAAGACTGCTTGTTTGATCTTCCTCCACAAGGGCAGCTTTAGTGCCACTAAGTCATCTACTGTTTTTCTCTGTTCTGAGTAACCATATCTGGGTCCTCTGAATTGGTTGAATGACCTTCTGTTTTAGCCACATTGCAAGAACCAAGACAATAATGTGATACCTACATGGTTTCTGCATAACAGTGTGACCCTTGGTAGTCAGAAACCAGCTCTTACTGACCTTGAATTCACAGTAATGGTAATGTTGGTGCTACAAGAATGGAGGAGGGAGAAAAATAGGAGAGGAAAGCTGTAAGTCCATACTTATATGGCCTTACCTTGGCTTAAACTGCTCTTGCTTTCATGCTTCAATATACTTACTCCAGGTACCATTGTTTTCAGATAGTCACAAGTTGTCTTTGCTGCTGTGGCACTTCCTGGCTGAGTACAGGCACACATCAGCACCCACTTCTCAAACTTATCAATACTTTACCTGTTACTGCAAATGTTGCCAAAATTCCTTCTTAAGTTCTAAAACTCAGAAGTATTATGCTTGATGTTTGCTGCTTTGATTTCAGATTTGAAGAAGTCTTGAGTGTCCCAAACATTGTCTGTTTTCTTTCCAACTACGTTACTTGGTTTATAAAAGGGATCACTTACAGGTCTTGTTTTACTTTAAAAAGATCTGTGTGTTTCCATGTAAATTAAAATTAGGAGCAATGTTACTTCCTGTGGCAAGACACAAGATAATTGAAATTAATAATGTACTGATCCCTATCAATTGTTCAACAATTTCTTAGTTGCAATCTTTGATGCTCCAACAATTAGTTAAAGGTCATCAGTGATCAAAAAGCTGGTACGGATATGTATTCATAGTATAGATGAGATACTTGTAGATATTATAAAACTCTATATCTACCTGTCTGATTTTATTATTTTTTTTTCTGAACACAGACACAAGTGCTTTTTAAGTGGTAGAGGTGGGATGAGCTGCAGATTGACTGAATTCACTGCAATGTTGCAAAAAGATGCTGCCTAGAGAATCAGTGGGCAAAAATATGTTAGAGCAAGGAGAGAAAATGTAATTGTGAAGACTGACTGGCATAAACAATACTTGTCAGGCCTATTCACATACACCTGTCTGGATTCAGAATTGAGGAAGAGCTTGTCAGGCACTGACTGGGGAGTACAGAATCATAGATTTATAGAATGGCTTGGCTTGGAAGGGTTCTTAAGGATCATTTAGTTCTAATCCCCCACATGGGCCAGGCTGCTCTAAGTCGCATTCAACCTGGTCTTGAACACTTCCAGAGAGTGGGTATCCAAAACTTCCCTGGGCAACCTGTTCTGGTGTCTCAGACCCTCACAGTAAAGAATTTCTTCCTAATATCCAATCTAAATCTACCCATTTGCAGTTTAAAGCCATTCCCCTTCATCCTATCACTACATGTCCTTGTAAAAAGTACCCCTCCAGCTTTCCTGTAGCCCCTTCAGGTACTTGAAGACATGGTTAAGGTTTGGCCATAACTGTAGTCAGAATGGGTGGTCTTCCCTGCCTGTGGGCTCCCACACCTCCAGTGTCTACCATGGTGTATCAGGCTGCAAGCTGCTCTATTTGGCTCTTTTCTGGCATTAGCAAGAAGCACTGTCATGAGGGAACAGTTTGAATATTCTTCTATTTTGCCTAGACTTCTGCTCTTGGAAGCAACCTGACCCTTACAGTTCTCTACCAACACAAAAAATGACTCAAAGGAAACTTCAGAATGATAACTAGTGTGATTGGTATTGATGAAGCAGTAATACTCTTTTCTGCTTCACAAAATGCATGCATTAATTCATCTCTGGCTCCAAGAACTGCACTGCTAAAAGATTTAGCTGAAGTTTTATTCAGAGGTTTTTATGACTGACAAAATGTGTATTTCATATAGTCAAGATGTTCCTGTCACAAAGCCTGAATGTTTTACTGTCAATGTTCAATCTTTCAGAAAAATTAGGTCCATAAAAGCAGTCATAAAACAAATGTAAAAGGAATCTGTCTTTCCATGAAAATATATATATTGAAACAAATAGTTTTAAGCTAGGGAGAGGAGATTTACAAAAGCATTGGTTCACTCACCAGAGGATTACTTCTTTTTAATTGTATTTGTCAGACTCAGTGTAAAAACATGAGAATTCAATTTGCCTAAATATGATTTTTTTTAAGTATGACAAAGGATTAAGAAAAAAATAAAGACATTTAATTCTGTCTAAAATGAAATATTTTTTTTTTCCAACTGACAACTTTGGTGACTAATGAACAGAACAACTACGTTTTGTTTCTTGGGTTTTATTTACACACTAGCAATGGTTAATTGTCACTTTGAGCCACTGCAAAATCTTGTAGGGCAACTGTACGTTAAGGAGCTGATTAGTGGCAAAAACAAGTCATGGAACCTTTTTTTCAAAAATGTATTTCCGTTGAAGGTACTATTCCGTGATGTTAAGGTTTATCTAAAAGAGACAGTTATAGGCAATATAGCATATTACAAAATATTTTGCTTCTCAGAATAGGTGAATGAACCAGTACGATGTTCCACAGCAACTCCTGGGGAATTAAAACTTCCAATTTTTCACATAGTTCTATTAAATTACGTACTAACTTTCTATGATGTCTTCTATTTCCATCTAAGGTAAGATATGTAAACTAAAAAGAAATATTTGCCTTGCTTAAGTCCATCTTTTAAAAGTTAACATGTTGATGAAGAAAGCTTAATTGAGTCAGTATCCAAGTGAAATGGGAGTCTGTCACTGCAGAATTGAGATATTCCAGCCACCTGCATGGGTACCAAGTGAAGTCTGTTTGAAGCATCTTGCAATCCAGCTAATAAATGACAATATTAGCAGCTATTCTGCAAAAATTTACTACCTCTAGCAACAGGGGGTTGCAGTTTGCACTATGCCATGCTCAATTTATATTCTAGTATCTGCTTTAGGGTCACTGTCATTAAGCAAATAATATTTAAGTGTTCATGAATCATCAATTGCTTCTGGTTCTTGCACTGGCAGTGCAGATCCATTCACATGTAAAGTGAGGATCCAAAAGAATCTATAGCTGGAGTCAGGGAATCAGGTTTCCAAAATCAGTATACTTTTCCATTTCTGCATACCCAAGCAAAAAATCTCTAAAAGACATAGCAGAAATATTTTATTTAAAATAATTAAAAAAAGTGCAGTAGAGCAGTGTCTCAAGTAGCAAATTCTCTTTTTGACGTATTTTGCATTCTGAAGGGAGCTAACTGGAAATATGTTTCCCTTTTCTTCACACATACACATACTTCATTTCAACATTGCTTGCAAAATTTCATTTTCAAATTCTGGTTCTGTTCAAGGTTCATAATCCCTTGTGCATGCTATCTTCCCAGCCCAGTGAATTTTAAATTCTCTGATCACAGTGGAACAGCAATGTGATTATTCTAACATGCCCATTTCTATCTCCCTTTCTTCCTTCTTATTAGCAAAACAACAGTTTATTAGTGCAATATATTTATGAGATGCTGGAGTTATTGATTTGAATTTCTTCAGAAAAAGTGAGATGCAAATGTAAAAGAGCTCAGAACTGCAAATGTTGGAAGAACGAAGAATGCTCTTTCCCTGAGTAAAAAAAATTCATTCCTGTTCTGGACTCTGGTGCAGACTAAAGTAAAATTTGAAGCTCTGAAAACATCACTACCATCTGTTTGTGAGGTAGCACTGAATATGATTCCTGTTGCTCTGTTTGCTCTTTGTTCACAAACTGGAGCTGGCCCTGCAATGATATGTATCTTGTGATTTCTCTGTCTTGTTGGATTCTTTGCTGCAGTAGGAACAGACTTCTGCAAACTGTCAATTGCAAATGTAGGTGTCATGAGTAAAGACTTGAAAGGAGGATTCCTCCTGAAAACAGGATTGTTTGCTTTTTCTTGTGTCGATGAGTGGAAGCAGTTGACTTAATGACCCCTTTAGGATGGTTGACAATTGAATAGAAAAACCTGCCAAGTCCTTGTGAAAACAATGTCTTTCTAGTCATCCTTTTAACTGTGCTGTCACCAACCTCAAATATAAGCAAAGCAGACTGACAGTATTACTGGGTGTGCCCACATCCTCACTGTGCCATGTGGGGCCCCTGAGGATCAACCAGGAAGCCAAGAGCACCTTCCCTCTCTCATTGAAAGAACTACAGTTGTAACATGTAGCAAAAATGTAGTGACTCTCAGAGCCCAGCCTTGTTTGAAACTGAAAACTGATTTCACTCATTTACACACTCTAATACCCCTATGCCCTCACCAGCAAGGAGATGCACGTATGCTCAACATCTGTCCAGATTTCAGTCAGTAGGATGTGTGCCCCAGTGTTGTGGTCAAGTTCCTCATGAGACACAGATCTCCAGCTAGCTGGATCTCATTGTGTCTTCTGATTAAATGGAAATGGAAATGGAAGAAAGTGTTTATCTAATGAAGGTACTTTGAAGGCAAATTCAGGTGGGAGAGAATTATTCATATACAGTAAGTGACTAAGAAACATGAGTGATTTCCTTAAATCTCACATATTTCAGTAGAGTTATCAGACTCGACCTACTGGAAATCTTTCCTTTATCTGTTTATAATTCAACAGATGATCTCCGCTGTTCTCATTTTGTCTTTATAGTTCTTTATAGGATATAATAGCCCAGTGAAATACAGTTCAAGACTCATAATGATGATCACCTAATTAAGATTTGCATTTTACTTCTGTTGCTTTAGTATGTTAACTTGATTCAGTTTGATATGCTGGAAATCTTCTCAATGCATTCAGAATAACCTATTTTATCATTAATAACTTCAATAAATTAAATTATATTCTGAAGAACAATATATTCTCAAGCAAGAATCTATAGAGAACATAAAAAATATACCTACTTTTCTCCCTTAATCCAAAACAGTGAATTTCTAAAGCAGTGTATGAGAGCTTGATTCTAAATTAGCAATAAAATGATGATAAATAAAATGTATGTTCATTGCTCAGTGGATAGGAACAGCTATTGACAAATGATAGCAAGGCCAAAGTATTTACTGAGTTTTCTGTGTCAGTCCTAGCCAAAGAAGATCTCTCTAAGATATTTGTCTAATATAAATAAAATCAGTAAAAACTGGGTAAAATCCTGGCAAGAATAGGAAAAAGAAAGGCACTTTTTATTTCTTCCAGGTTGTTAGATTGTTTTGATTTTTAATCCAGAAGCTAGACATTTTTATGTTAAATGTGAGATTCATAAACAATGTCCTGTGGAGATACATTCCCTTCTGGCTTCCTGCCCTTGTAATCTGGCCATCATTTCAGAACATCCATGCTCAGTTACACACACACAACCCATCATGTTTTTCCTTGAAGGACTGAGTGGGGCTCAAGATGCATTGAAGGGCTTTGGAGTTTGAATTATCTGAAAGAGGCGGACCTAGAAAATGAGAGCTTACTTGAAGCTCTTGAAGGTCCCTTCCAACCTTAACCAGTCTATGATTCTCTGATTCTTGGGTTTATGCTATCCCTTCTATCCATGCTAGCTCTAGCTTACATGCACATCAGTTGTGCAATTTTTTTATATAAATATTTCATATAAAAGCAAGTACCACCAAGTTTTGAAACAAAACTAATGAAGTCTTACCACATTTCGAAAGCAAAAAAAAGACAGTCTTCTCTCAGGTGAAAGCTGTGAAGACACAATTGTGCTTCTTGTTTCTTCTTGGCTTAGTTTAGGTGATTCCCCATTCAGTATCTGTATATGGAACTCCTATCCCCTTCCTCTGAGGAACCCAGGGCCTGACTCTTTAATTCACTTTGTCGATCTCACAGCTGATGCCATCCCCAACTTAGAGCTACCTCAGAGGTGAGTAAAGAGCCTTCTGACTCCAGTGCCTAAAATGCTCAGCACCTGTTGATTTCATTGGTAGCTTGGCACTTAAATGCCTTTAAAACTGTACTTTATATTTAATAAGTTGAAAAAGCCTGACTAAATTTTGTTTTCTCCCTGTAACCTTTCATTATAGTATTTTATTTTTACATCCTACATCAATATTACACAAGTGAAAGTTTTAAGATTTTCTATAGTGTAGGTTATATATCTTTTAATCCAGTGAAAAGACTACAGAAGTTTAAGCCTTAAAGGTGGTGATTGTCATTTTTATAATCTGTCAGGTTACACAGTCTGTACTGCTGCCACTTGCCTGCCACCAAGTTATTTTAAGGTAATACGCATATGTTAAATTAGTAACTTTCATTGTAAACACATTTACATTAGTTCCAAGCTTAATGTCTATAGGTGAGACTAGTTATTTGAGGCATCAACCAAAGTTTTGCTCTTGTTTTTTTATACAGCTTCACAAATTGAAGGAAACATTTGAAAAAGGCCATAATGTTTCTTTGTTCTTACTTCAAGCACATAAATGTTATTTCCTCTGCAATGTCATATATTGACCATCTGAAACTTGATAAATCAAAAGATAGATTGCAGTGGAGCTCTATGTATTTAAGCATCAAGCTGATCCATAACTTTCGCACCAACCAAAAGCCATTTCTTGTCAGTGCTGTCCAGAATATATCTTGACAGTTCAGTGGGAGTTTCAGTGCCATTTATTTTCAAATCAATACTCAATTACTAAGAGGAAGATTCACTCCCTTGCCCATTTTCAAGATGAAATTATGGACTCGAGCAATAACACTTAGTCAAGGCAAGCCACTGTCCATTAACTCATGATGCTACCAAAAACCCATCCAGACACTTTATTAAAGCTCAGTCTTTTTTCAGCTTTTAATTAATCATTGTGAAAAAGGCCTTTCTCATTGTGACTGATGACCAGAGAAAACAATTTTCTCCTAACTGCCTTTTAATTTCAACTCTGGGAGTGCTCATTGACTGAATCTCACAACAACCCATCAATGCTAGTTTTTAATGTGTTTTCTCCTTTGTTATTGAGAAGAATGGAGTGGCAATGAGGCTTTGTGCTCCTCTTCATAACTCAAGTAATTGATTCAGTAAATGCCGCACATTTGCTAGTGGATAAAAAGTGCTGTCAGTGTAGATAGTAGGTACTATATAAATTACTCCATTAACAGGAAATAAAGCTATTTACAATTTTTTAAGTGTAAGTGGCTTTAAAAAAAAGAAAGGAGTACTACTTCTTACATGTCTGTACAGGCTTTTTTTTTTTTTGCTAGTGATAGGATACAGAGGCTCGGAAAAAGATTTAGCAAACTAAGGCTGCAATCCTGCCGCTGTATGCCTATGTGAGTAGCCTGCTGCAAGCTATTCTTCTTGAAGAAACCCAGCACTAAAAAATAACTCCTATGGAAAAACACAAAGTACTCTTCAATGGTGGTCATCTCATAGCATAAATCCTGTTTTATTTTTCAGTCCTTTTGGACACTGGAGGATGAGAGGTGAAAGAGATTTCCCTAAGAAAAGAATTGAGGTATAAGCCAAGAGATGCGCTCTGTGTGTTTGCAGAAGCTAAGCATTCATTGAAAGTCCTTTGTATCTTCCAGAAATAGAACTTTCCTCTAAAGTTGACAGTGAAATCCAGAAAGTGTAAACCTGCTAAAGAAGTGTTCCCAGCAAAGAATAATGATAGATACACTAACTGTTTATACTATTGCTGTCCTAAACTAATTAAAGATACTTTAATAGAATTTTATCAAAATATGAAACGTACCAAAATAAATTATTTTCTTAAAATGATCCAGATTGATGGACCTCGATATAGAAGATGTTCTGTACATGAAAAAGCATAGACATATGACAACAGTTTACTAGTCTTGGTCTGATTTATCTGCGGGCCTTCTCCAACACATAAGACATGTACACTTTCTGGCATTGTTAAAGTGAAAAATAGCCTTTTTAAGAGTGCAGAGTAGAAAAATAACTGGAAATAAACAAAAGACTCATGGAATAGAAAACAAGAACAGCCTACTGTATGTACCAGATTGGATGCCTGTATATCACAGATGTTTTATTTTGCATGTTTAGTCTTTCATGGAGACCAGTAACTTCTGTTTTCCTTTGTATGCAATACACAGAAAACTGGCCATCTTCTTTTAAGTTTCTATCAGAGGCTAATTACTCTCAGCATCTTATTCCAATCACATTTTTTCTGACAACACTGAACTATTTGGTGCTTCCTTTTATAAACACCAGCTGTCACCATCACAATTTTTGCTCACCGTTACACTGTTTGCTCACCATAAACCCTACACCTTTTCCTGATCATTCCTTTGAAAAAACTATTTTAGTAGGTATGGTCTGTCTATTTTTAAAAGCAGTTAGGAATAATATTATTAAATCTGTCCTTGAACTTTTTTAAAGCTTTGCCATTCATAGATTCTCTTCTCATATTTTTCAGACATTTATAATCAATATTAATTATCTCATAACTTTTAATTTGCATTGATTGTTAATGATTTCCTGATTTATTTTTTTTTACTTTTAATGTATCCCTTTTTTCCTCTAATTTAGCCCTTGCTTCTACCATGGAAACAAATAAGCTTTTAATCAAAGTCATCTTTCTGTGAGAGCCTTTTCTTGGCCACCTTTTTTTTTTTAAATAGCTAAATGTGTCTTCTGAGCCAGTCTCATTAGTAACTCCCAATTTGTCTAGGTTTGGGGAAATTAACTCTTTTAAAACGTTAATATACATTACTGTACCCACTTCTTTTGTCAACATTGAACATATTCCAGATGTAATCACTGCTTTTAGTTAATCAGCAATTCCACATTACTGTACCTTTTTTTTTGTATAGACAACAGAATTATCTATTAGTCAAGCAGTGATTTTTGCTGGAAAAATATGTATATTTAGTAGAAACTCTTCATTATATTTTATTACTGGATGTTCTAAATTCCATTACCATATCTCCCAAATGCTTATTTCATTAAAATCTCAAGAATTTTTTTCCAGTGTCCCCCTTCATTTACGATTTAATTGTGGTGTATATAACCAACCTCCACCTGAGCTTTGTTTCTCAGACCTGCCCAGGCTGAAAGTATTAAAAGAACCTTTTGTCCGCTTCATGTAGCAAAGTCATATGCCAGACTTGTCTGTTTGATTGATCATTGCAGTTCCCTTCTTTAATCCTTGAATGTAATATTCTAGCCACATAATTCTCTTCTTACCTAACACAGAAAACAAAAAAATCCCAGGCCTTTATGTCACATGTGGAAGTATTCAGTATATTGTGTGTAGTTACATTTAAAGTTCATACTCCCAGTATGGCACAAAAAAATTGAACAAGCTCTTTCCCAGATGTGGTTAATTCTATGAAGCCACATAATGCAATTCTAGAATGAGCCTGTCATCAAGGAAAGCTCTACTTTTGTGACAGATGATAGTGAGAGCCTCACACAGCTCTCATGTGCAAGCAGTGATGGATTCTGCTTTTGGTGAGAACGGCAGTACCCACTGTTCATCGATGCCTGTAGAAACACCTGTGACAAATTGATCTCAAGTAGTATTCACACAATTATGCCTGGGTTTCCATGGCAATTCTCTGGAGCTTCTCTGCAAAGGGTAACATCCTGAAGCGAACTTGGACACCTTATCCTGAATGGTGAAGTTTAGAGGTCAGAAGTTCACCACCAGGCAACATGTTTTAAAAGCTTTCTCTGAACAGGAAAATCAACATTGTGTTCAATATTGAGAATTGTTAGAAGCTAACGCATTTTGTCCATCTCAGTTAACAAGAATCTTTACTGTTCACTCTCCTCTGATTTACAGTTAGCTGCTTTAACATAAAGCAAGTGCTCCAAATGTGCCATTTTAGAGTCAAATTCTTTGAACAAGGTAGATACAACATAGCCCTGTATTATATGATTGTTGGTATATCATGCAAAATTATTAGCTGTCAAAGTAATTATTACGTTTCCTTTTCAATGTATCTTACTCCACAATGTTTACTTATCACTTAATCAATGCTTTGTGCCATTTCACAGAATCATAAAATAGCTGGGGTTGAAGGGTGTCTCTGGAGATCATCCAGTCCAGCCTCCTGCTCAGAGCAGGGTCATCTGGAGCAGGTTGCTCAAGATCATGTCTAATAGGATTTTGAATGTCTCCGAAGTTGGATACTCCACAACCTGTCTGGGTAATCTGTTCGAAAGTTTAGCAACACTTAGAGTAAGAAGTTTTTTCTTATGTTTAGAATAATTTGTTGTCCACCAGGAACACTGACTCTTTTTCTGAGATTACTGTCAGCACATTTCTACAGCTTGTCAATGTCCCAGCACAACCACCTGGTGTATCAGCCATTCTTCCCACTTGGGTATTGTCTGCAAACTTGTTGAGGGTGCACTCAGTTCCATCATCCAAGTCATTAATGAAGATGTCAAATAATGTTGTCCCCCAGTATTGACCTTGGAGTATTCCAGTAGTGCCTGGCATCCAGATGGACTTCATCCTACTGATCAACACTCCAGGCTCAGCACTTCAGCCACATTTCAGTCCACTTCACTGTCCACTAATCAAGTCTGCACTTCATTAGTTTGTCAGTAAAGACATTATTCGAGTCAGTCTTGAAAGCCCTGCTGTGGAGGACTGGCCTCCACAAAAGTTATGTCTCTCACACAAATTGATGGCAATAGAGTCCTAAAAGTCGGAAAAAGAAAAAAAATCAAAACAAACAAACAAACAAAAAACAAACACAAAAAAACCCCCAAAAAACCGAAGTGGATACAACCCTACAGGGGGTGCAGCTGGGATTTACACAATGAAGGGCAGAGACCCCTGCCCCCCTTGCTATGTTGCAGCCAGGACCCAGCCTTTGGCTGGAGCACGGCAATATTGTTATAGAAGGCACAGGTAGGAGCTGAGGACTGAGCAGACAAAAGATCAGACCAGCCTGCATAAGCGTGTAAATGGGACGGCCATTATGGGTCGTTATTAGTCGTTGGTGTCCATTGCTCTCTGCTGCTGACAGAGAGAGAATAAAAGGGAACAGGAGATAACACAGAGCCTTCGGTGGCTGGGTGGGACTCCTGCTATAACTCCTGCATTTTTTTACTGCTGCCTCCCTGCACCCCGGGACTGCTGCTATTCCCTGCTTCCTGCTTGCACTCCTGCCTCTTCTCGGAGAGCCTGCTCGCCAAGGAGCTGCGTGAAAGGAGCTGAAGAAACGGAGAAGAGAGCTAGAACAGACCAAAAAAGCTAGAAGAGCTGGAATCACTGCTCCCTCCCCAAACCCTCCGTCCTCAGTGCTCCCAGCCCAGCCGGTGCGGCTCCAGCCGGTTGCAGCCGTTTAGCACAGCCCCGTGACGCCGCCGCAGCCCCAGCGCAGCTCCAGCCGCCATGGCCGCCGCCGCTGCCCGACCCGAGGCCGCCAGCACGTGCCGCCGCCAGCACGTGCCGCCGCCGCCTGCGCCGCAGCTCCAGCGCGTGGCCGCTCCTCGCCCCGTCCCGCTGCAGCTCCAGCCGCTCGCCCAAAGCCCCGCTCTGAAAGGCACGGGCGCCGCCAAACCTGTCAGTGCTTCTGAGCCAGAGACTGGAAGAGAGACCCACTGACCGAGAAATCTTTCCTTTCTTTGCGTTCTTTTCCCCAGGCAAAAGAAATCGGCCACATTCACACACGCACCTCATCTACCCTATACGGGAAACTCGCCGGGCACGCCACCCCCAACTATAATAGCGTTTATTTCTCTTTACCTATCACAAGTGCCAGCGTTACACACCCCGTTTGTCTCCTGTAACCACATGTGCATACCCTCCCCCCCCACACACACACACTCCCTCTGCTCCAAAGCTGTTACAGTAAAGTGGTATTTTAAGCACAGTGTCTCTGTGTTTGTGCTGGTGCACACACACATCTGGGCAGGGTTTGTACATACCCGGTGCAGCCAGCCGGTCCCAAGCTAGGGATGGACCCACTGGGAAATTTAAACCAGCCAACTGGGGACTATTCTTCCTCTAATTAAGGAGAAGAGAAGGGGCGATCCGTGACTCCACTGAAATTTTCCAGCCTGGGTCAAACTCAGACCACAACGCCTGCTAAAGCCAAGTTAACATCCACTGCTCTCTCCTTACCCACCAAGCCAGTCATTTTACCAAAGAAGCCTGTAAGGTTGATTTCCCCTTTGTAAAACGATTCTGACTTACTCCAAATCACCCTCTTGTCCTGAATACATTTGGGAATTGTATCCAAGATTATTCACTCCACCACCTTCCCTAGTATCATGGTAGGCTGACCAGCCCATAGTTTCCTTGATCTTCCTTCTTGCCCGTCTTGAAAGCAAGTGTGACATTTGTTTTCTTCCAGTCTTCAGAAACCTTCCTCAGTTACCATGACCTTTCAAAGGCAGTTGAAAACGACCTTGAAGTGACATCAGCCAGCTCCTTCACTACTTGCTATGGATAGTTTATATTGATGTTGATGAAGATCATGTGACCTTGCAAAATGTAAATGGCATATTATTGATACTGTCCAGTCTGCACTGTGTATAAATATATTTTAAATTATGCTATAGTTTGCATTGTGTTGATCTTAAAGTAGCAGCATGGAAAAATCCGTTCTATGAAAACTACAGACGAGTGTAATTTAATATATATTCAATTACTATACTGAATCATAGAGAATGGACCTTAGAGTGTGTAATAATTACTTGGGCTTGGAAAAGGGTTTTAATATTCTTTCACATCAGAAAACATCAGAAAATGGAATTAAGTTCTAGAAAATATTTTTGCAGGTCAGATATACCAAGACCTCATTTATGTCTTTTCAAGAGAACAGGAACTGAATATGTTTGGGGTTTTTTTTCAGAAACTTTTGAGCATCATTGAGAGTTCACTTGAGTGTCATGTTGGCTTCCAGACATCTGACAGTGTTCCACAGGACAGGTGACACCTCCCACTTTCTATGGCTTTTGGCCTGGTGATAAGGCAGAGAATATTAGAGATGTTAGAGGTTATGTAGATCTTTGTTTCTTGAGCTCCTGTCAGTGCAGTACATGTTCTTGTATCATGCACTTACACCAGCCAGCTAACTCTGCTTCCAGCAGACCAGTCAGTGCTCTCTGCTGTTTGTCAGGGACAGAAGACTAAAGACAGAACTTGTATCTGCATAGTCACTATTTTATTGAGAGATTCTAAATGAAAATACTAGTTTTAGCACATTGGAACTGAGAATGCTGAAATTATTATTAGATATTATTTTCAATTAGAGAATTAAAACCTACCCCAAGTCACCCTTATGTGGCCATTCTAAAACATGCTTTTAAACAACTTTTATATACATATTTTCCATAAAGGATAGCTGCATTTGGAGTAGTCGACTCTCCATAGTAATCTTTAAACATCATCCTTTTTCAAAGCTTCTTTAAACAATGTTTTTCAGATACAGCTAAAACAACAGCACAGTTGACTTTGATGACTGCATACTGTAGACAACTAACTTTCAAATACCTACATTTAAGAGGCATGTGGCATTACATCTTAAGGTCAAATGTAGAGGTAAAAGAAAGTTATTTTAGGGCACCAGGGGTTGGTAAATGAGAAAAAAAGGAGACAAAATTATTGTCAGACATTTCTTTCCATTTGAATCAGTATCTATTCCATCTTGTCCGTATCCTTTGAAGGAATCATCTAGTCTACGTCTGCTGTAAGGCTAAATTAGCTTTGTATCTGTTGTTACTGAATTTTTTTTTTCATCTGTTCTTAAAAATCTTCAAGAAGGCAGACTACTTAAACTCCTCAGGCAATCTATTCCTGTCATTAATAATCCATTTGTAAGATAGTTTTTCTTCATGTCTAAGTTTGAATTTGGTTTACAGTTTAAGTACCAGTAACACATCTTGCCTTCTGTGATGCAGGCACAGAAAATAAATTAGTTTCAGCCTTTTTGAGTTACAATTTTGATGAGTATTACCAGAAATGGGATTCAGCACACTTTATATGTAGCCATCTACATGTGTATTCCCACGTGTGATGTATATGTCTGCTCCCATTTTAGTTATTTCTAAAAAAAAAGGATTATTGATTCCCTAGAGAATACAGAGTTTTAATGTGGGATTGACAGGTCCTACCATGCCCTCCTAGAACAGCAGCTGGAGGCCAGACAGAACTTGTGGAAGCTTCTAAAACAGTCCTGGATTCCTAAGTTTGGGTGACTGGCTTATTCCTTTAACCAGTACAACCAACCTTACAGTAAATAGAGCTGCACTGGTAAAGGTTGATGCAATTTACACATATAAGTAAAGAAGAACTTCAGCATAATATTCTGTTAACATTTTTAAACCATCCAAGCAACAGCTTTTATTTCTGTGTATCACACACACAATTTTACAATGAACAGTGAAGGACAGCTAATACTCTTAAGCTTAGCAAAGCAATCTTGCTGAGTTGTGAGTTAATCTTTCATTACCCTTGTCTATTTATTTTTTCCTCTGCCTCTGAATCTGTCATAGAGGTAGACTCCATTTATCAATTAATATTAAGAAATTATATCATGGTTTTTGGACAAAAAGATTCTTAATTCTGTCAACATATCTAAAGCCATATTTAAAAAAATAAAGCTAATCAGATCTTTAGTAGTCTGAGAAAATTATTTCTCATGAATAATCACAGAATCACAGGTTAGTTGAGGTTGGAAGGAATGTCTGGAGGTCACCTTGTCCTCCTACTCAAGCCTAGAGCCAGTTGACCAGGACCATGTTCAGACAGCTTTTGAATGAGGGAGATATATCACTGTCCTGCTATTTTTAAAAAATGGTGATCAATAAATTGGTATTTTTTGTTGTGTGAAACATGTTCATGGATATTGCAAAAAAAACCCAAACCCAAACCGCTCCAGAACAGCTCTATCATTTGCTGAAATTGCTTTTTTACCTATACTGTTAACTTCAGTCATAGCTTGATAATATTAAGATAAGCATTTCTGTTAATTAATCAATATAAAGACCTCTGCATAAATAAAACATTCTATATTGTGCAATGTACTGAACTAACAACTTTACAGTAACTTATGAACTTTAATCACAGACTAAGCTTGGGAAAACTAATCACATTAGTAACCTTGGTATTATGCAACATGAAACTTATTGGTGTTGCACATGTAGAACCCTGAATATTAAAGATAAATTAATATGAAACCTCAAGAATTTTGGAGATAAAACATACTTCTATAATTAAATTGAGAATTAACTTAGGGAAAGATTTTACAGTACTTTGACTCTTAGTTTTAAGTGATGTAAAAACTTACATAAACGGTGAAATCCTGGATAAACTAGGTTTTATAAATTGCCTCAGTCAACAACTCTATAGTTTTGAATATTTGTGTCAAAAATTGGTTACATATATGTCTTAAAAAGAATTATTTTGAAATAAATTTACACTCGGTGTAATTAAACCGTCTCTCTAAATTCTTAGCAGATGTTTGGTGTATGAAATATTTTTTGATAACTAGATATGATTTTGAAGTTTCTACAGCCCCACATTGACATGAAAAACCAGAAGATAATTTATAATAGAGTCGAATAAATATTTGCTTTTATAGAAGATTTGCAAGAATATTTTAAATCCATGGAAATTACTTATAGCTTTTTGAAAATTCTCCCTTTCCATGGATCTTTTCCATGAAAGCCAAATATCATACACATTGATCTATATTGCTCTCATTGTGAATTTACTGCCTTTATTTCATTCTCTAAGATTTGCCTGCTTTCAAGTCTCCATTGTCTGGTAAAATCTGACTATAAAGTAACACACTTGCATGTGCTTTTGCTAAGGAGCACATTTCCAAAGAACAGTGAGAAAACTAACAGGCTACGGATTGATTAAATTATTTAACAATAAATGTTCTCTCAACTCTTAAGTCTCTTGCTACTTAAATAATAAAATATTTACAAGCAAGATACTGCTACTTAAAATGGACTTTGTTAGAATCCTATAGTAGATTAACAACGAAGTGGGACTCTTTTTTGAATAAACAAGGAAGACCACTTCCTAAGATAAATAGTACCCAGCATAAGATGCTTATTTACCTGAAGGTCCTTCCCCATAGACCCTCACAGAATTTTGTTCAGGTGCTAATTTTAAAACACTGGAATGTAAAGACAAGCTAATGAGAAGGATTTTTGTTGTGGATGTTTAGAGGGCAGGAATACAGAATAGCAGAGGTCACTGGTAACCAGCTGAACTCTGCTGCTGAACGGGCAGAAATAAGATAAACACCTAGTGCTGATGCTACTGACTTAACTTGTTGGAAATAATGGTGCAGCTGATGTCAGGATATTATTTTAAATATCAAGCAGACTTAGGAATCTCTGTGAGGCATAAAGGTCAGGAAACACAGAAAAATATATTCCATGGTCTTACCATTTTAGTAGAAAATCTTGTACTAATAATTCTGCTGCAGAAAATCACCTTAAGCAGAGTGAGAAAGGAAGCTAGATCTGCATGGTCACATCTTGTGCAAAAGTAAGCTACTTTTTTTGGTACTTTTTTTGTACTTCTATTTACAAAGATTATACTAATTTAGGAAACATTACCAGTGCTGAAAATGAAAGAGACAGCATTCTTAAATATTATAAATTTCCAAGTAAAATGAAACACAAGTGTTTCCTTTTCCCTCTCAACTTTGAATTTATTCAATTTACACTAAAATATTACCACTCAAAATCATGTATACATATGCAGTTTTGATTCTGGTGGGATTAAGATTTCAAATGAATCAATAAACTTATTTCAACTAATACAGCAGGTAAACTGAGATAGCTTTGGATGAGGAATTCTACAGAAGACATGCCCAAAGTTTTTTAATACAGGGACAAAAAGAAATGGAGTCTGTTTCTTCCTTTACCCCCTTCCAAAGAAAGGAGGAAATGCAGGGACACTTTCAGTTTCTGTTTGTCCCTCTAATACTGGAGGCAGAAATGAATGCTCATGTGGGGCAGACTGCCAGCTCCCAGATTAACCCAGAGTAAATGCAAGAGCTTGAATTAGTCAATGTATGCTAGAAATTGAATCAGTGTCACCAGAGATGCATTGAGTGTAGATATTAAACCAAGAGTCCTAGTCATGAAAAAGAAGTTAAGGCAGAGAACAAAACGCAACAGTATGTTTTCAGAACCACAAGCAAAATATTTTAAAAATAATCTTATTTCTGAGACAGACGATCCCTCTAAAGTTTATGCCCAATGAACTTTTTATTATGTCAGCATATAGAAATAATTAAGCTTTCATCATCACCCCCAAATTAATTTCAATTTATTATAAATCCAGAATAGAATTTTACTTCATTAATAACACCAAAGCAAATATGAACCAATGTTGCAAATTTATTTTGAAAGTGAGTGCTTTCTGTTGATCTGTATTTCAAGAGAGAGACAGATAAGAGAGAGGGAAGGAGACAAAAAAAAAAAAAAATCACAGCAAAGCAAATCAGAGGTTCTCCACAGTCCCAAATAATATAAAAGCAGTTTCAAACTACATAGTCCTGCCCTTTTGGCCTTGCCAGAAAGTGCATAACAGTGCTGCAAACAACAGCCTCCACTTATTTCATCATGTTCACAAAATTACGTCTATCCCCTTCCACTTCAGCAAGTGGCTACCAGAGGGGCTAATTTCTGCTGATTTGATGGGAGCGGAGAAATTTGCTGCAACTGGGTTCCAGCTGCTTCATTTAATTTTTAGGTAAGTGTCATGTGTTTCTCCTGCACTGCACTAGAGAGAGAGATGTCTGTTACCACTAGTGCTGGCTTACCCATGTTAATGTCATGATGCAGTGATTGAATGGGGGCCATTGTGCTGTAACCCAATGAAGAAATAAAAACCTGGTGCATTCTCCAAACACTTGACTGAGAACAGAATCATGGCTTGGTGTGGGCAGGCATTGCTTCTGACATGGCACTAGGAGGGCACGGGGAAGTGTGACAGATAGAAAGAAGGTCCAGCACTTCAAGGGGACAGTATCACTCCAGAAGATCTGTGGAACCCCTGTTTGCAGGGCTAGGGGTGGGGCAGTGGTAGGGAGGTGCCTGAAAAGACACTTCACTCCTCAGGTCTTCCTTACAATGAACTACAGCCAAGAACTTTAATCTGCCACAGGTCATTTGGAAAACTTAGTCTTGAAATGATTAAAAAAAAAACCCAAACCTGAGGCAAGATTGCACTCACTTTAATTCTAATAAAGATTACAGGGAGGGATCTGGTTTTGCAGCAGCATCTGTCTGCCATTTCAAGAGAGAACAAATCCAGGCAGGGAGAGAATAAATTACTTTTGAAGCAATATCTGGGGAGAGGCATTGATAGTGTAGTCCCCAAAACCTCAAAGTAGTTGTGTAAATGTTGACTAGAAATAGAGGTTTTTAAGGAAGAATAGCTTTTGTAACAGAAAAAAGGTCAAAATCCTGGACAAAGGTAAAAGATACTCCAAGAAAACAGCAGTGATGTTCAGGCACTTGGCCAGAGGACTTACAAATGTAACTGAAGAATGCTAACTGAATGTTTTGGTCAAAAAAGTTTCAGATTTAGACAGATGAATAATTCCACAAAACTTACATTTTTTCCACAGTTTGTGGACAGAACTATTTTTTTTAATATACAATGAATATTTAAATATATTTTCAAAACAAGTTTGGGTATTTTTTGCAATTGTATTTTTTTATGTAGAAAAGGAATGTTAAAACTTACAAGCATTAGAAAATTAAAAAAACCCAAACCTTCATTTGAAATGATTTTAAATGCTTTTCAAATTTTTCAAATAAGTATTTTCAACTCCACTTAAAAAAAATTCCTCTTCCTCTAGTTTAGTTTTGAAAAATTACCATGACACCAAAAAATCAACTACTCAAAAAGCAACTATTTGCACTTTAAGAAAGAGAAAATTATTACAGAAATATGACTTTTAAAACCATCTGCCTGATCCTTTTGGTTGACACAAAAAGAAATAGAGCTGTTCAAGCCCTGATTCAATCCATAATAAGTGAGGGTCAGTTAACTAAGAATACTAAGAGGAAAGTTACTTGAAAGTAAGTTGATTCTTACTACAGGATTAAAAACAAATATAGCAAAATCAGTGGATACATTTCTAGGCCAACATAAGTTTTTTAAGAAGAAAGCATGATGAGAAATTACTTCATGTTTTGTTTTTTTTTATTTGTGCTTGACAAGCAACTTATCAACAACAATCCAACAGATGATTTGATTTTAACTGTATGGCTGAAGAAAAAGGTGACACAAGATTTGTAAGGTTTTCTGCTCAAATGCTTGCTTTTTCCATCAGTTGGTCTAATAAAAGGTTACTTTCCTACAAATCTTAACATCCAGGGGATAAGCTGCCTGTGAATACAGAAGGCACTAATGTCAGAAAGCAGAAAATCGTGATAAACAGGAAACAAAAAGAAAAAAAATCTGTAAATGTTCCAAGAAAAAAAATTACCTGTGTTGTGCTTGACCACATTTTCTGGTAGCATATGAGAGAGCAATGCTTAGTATTGTTTTTTAAGACAAGGGGTTCTAGAGAAAAGACTAAATATAATGACCTAGAAGCCATGTATGTTTAATATGTGTGTGCACTTATAATGTTATTTATATAGCTGTGTTATCTAAGAATATCCTAAGATAGAGCTTTGGAAAAAGCCAGACCACCAGATATGCGGGCTCCTGGATTTGGATTACAAGAAGAAATTAAGAGAATCCTAAGGCTGGAGTTTCTTTGGCTGTGCTAAAACTTTGCCTTATCCAACTTTTAAACATCAAGGTGATAATATAAATTATTTTGCTTGTCCTTTTTTTTTTATTCTTGACTGACCGCTTTATGTCTCTTTATCCTTCTCACAGATAAATACTTCTCTAGGAAACCAAATAATCTAGTTTTTTCACAATGTGTTTTTTCCCATATAATGTGAAGCATATCTAAGTCTTGCCACTCATGCCAGCACACAGCTGAGTATATGTGTGTATCTTTTGCTTGTAAAAGCAACACACAGTAACTACATAGATCAGGTCTTTGAAATATCTGCATGAATTTTGTCTGGATTCACATCAAATACATTTTAGAATTATTCAAGCTCACTGAAAGAATCTCATAAAGGTGAAGACATTCAAAATAATAAATATTGATAAAACTGCCATAAATTAAAAAGCAAATTTTTGTCCTAGTAAAACAAGGTATTGTACAAGCTGCCGTGATTAAACCATCTCCAAATTGCTGATGATGTTGTTTTATATTGAAAACCCTCTCTAAAGAGAGGGGAGAGGTACAGTTGTAGTGCTTAATGAAGCATTTCCCCCACTTTTGGACCAGTGGACTGCTGACAATCCTCGAAATCTCCTGTGGACCACCCTGCACTTCCCATCAGCCTGGCTTCAGGCTGACTGCCAGAAGAACATCCAAGAGCCACTGGTTTGAAAGGCTTGCCCAGGAGGACTGAGCTATAGCTTCAAATCCTTTGCAGCCCGAGGGGGCTCAAACTGCCATTCCTGAGATAAAATCCTCATTACTGAATTGCAGACTCAACCTCTTTTTCTGCTTTTTTTTCCTTCTTTAATACTTAATGGCCTGGAGGCAATTAGATGTGCAGGTAGTTTATCAGCCATGTGTACAGCCTGCTGGTTAAAGCAGTTCCTGGGGAAACATGGAGTTGGATTCATGTAAAGTGTCACAGAAAATAAATCTGAATCTCTCCCTCTTTATTTATTGGATTAGATCACTGCAAAAAAAAGTAGGATAATGTCACCAGTTTCTTTTTGGAAAAAGCAGTGTTGGTCTTGGCCTCTGATATGAATATATGGAGGACCTTTGAGCATGAAGGCAACTCCATATAATCCTTCATACAGATGCCTGACAGGAACAGAAGTCCAGATATGCAACTGTATGTCATGTTTCCTGCTCTAGAGTGGTCCTTTTTAATTTGGGTCTGTCTTGAATTGCCAAATGAAGGGCCACAACTTCCTATGCACATCACAAAGAACCCAAACTTAAGCCTGGCTACTGCTTTGAGGGTTAATAATGTAAAAAGAAAATGAAGTCCTTAACTGATTTGACACTTGATATGAAGTCAAAGAAAGAAATTCATGGTTAAGGACTGTTTTAAACTAAATCTGCAGTAACTGTATGTTTATTTCCCCCCTTCTTCTATCTGAAAATCATTGGCTCAGAAAGATAAAATTAACAAGTTAAAAAAGAAAGTAGTTAATTTGGCTTTCTGAAAATTGCAGAGGGTAAGTTATTGCTAGCAGGATGCTAAAAAATAAATGTTGAGATTGAAAATCTACAAATCATAATACAAGAGCTGGAGTACAAGGAGACATGTTTATTCAAAGTAAAGAATTTATGACATGAGACTGATGACCAATTAAATTAAAAAAAAATTATGTGCCATTTAAAATTATGCTGCTTAACACTTAACACCCCCTGCATTGTATATTGTTTAAATATGTTGGGACAGAGTATTCCATTAAATATTTATTAGTAAATTCATTCACGGCAAATTATTTCCCCCTTATTCAATGTATAATATTGCAGCAATCAAGCTTCTTTTGTTTTATAAAAATCCCTGCATCAGCAACCTCTAATTAAATATAAAGCTGCTGAAAAATTAGAGAAGTGAACAAAGAGACACCTCCTTTGGTAACTAGTTCCCCTTCATTTCTTCTGAACAATTTAAATACCCATATACATTAACAAGATGGAACATTCTGAGAAACAGATCTCTAGTCACAAGCATTTAAAAATGTATTATATTTGTTCATTTTACTTTGTGGGTGGAAGTAGATTTATTATTTTTTTCTTTAGTAATAAATTGTGAGTATGCTAATGTTTTTAATGTTTATTCTTCCTCAAAAGTGAGACTGACTACATGGCTTAGGAGGAACTTCAAATATATCTACAATTTTTGTTCAATAGAATAAATTTTTCTAAGATTTCGCTTAACTTCAGAAAGTCACAGATTCTTTTGGAGGACCAATTTGCTTAATAGCAGCAGAGGGTTTTAGCTCACACCTACCTAGTGTTTAAAAGTCACAGAAACCGAAGTTGGCATTTGCAGTTCCATTACCAAGCTGGATCAGCTTCTCATCTTAAACTGTCAAAAGTCAGGTATACTTTGAGCAGTACTGTGTTTTCAGGCTTGGTAACTGCTGTTCAGATGCCAACACAGGGCTAAACCAGAAGTGAGATGTAAGCTAGATAAAATAATAATAATAGTAATAATAATAATAAAAACAACAACATAATTAGGGCTCAAAAAAACCCACAGCAATATAATTAATGCTCCAGTGACAAGTAGAATTCGAGAAGAACTTTTTACCATATAATGTATATAAACCTTTTATTCGTAAAAAAAGGTCTGTGAAAAGAGCTCCCTTAAAAAATGTTGATTGTGGTTAAGTAAACTGTAAAATGTGACACATACCCCTTGAAAGGTGATTGACTTGCTTTTCTGCTACTTACTTCCCAATTTCCTTCTGGATTTACTTCCTCTAGTTATGCCTGGTCAAAATGCATATTTTAAGTTCTTGAAAGCAAGGAGTGCCTTTTTAGCATCTGTCACCTAGAGGTCTGAATTGGTATTAGTAGGTGCAAGAGTAATTCAAATAAATAATCTATTTTTAGGATTTAATCTCTGGGGTTGCTCAACATAACCTTGTCCTATCACAAAAGCTGACGCACAGAGCATGGAGATTTTCTCACTTCCTTATGTAAGAGTTAGCATTCAAGGACAGGATTTGTGAAACATTTGAGATATCATCACTGTTTTGGTCTTAGACATGAAAGGCAGATGAAAAGGTAAAATATTACAAGGTTGTTATTTATTTTCCAGCAGTAGAAGAAAAATGAGACGTGTTAAAATGACCTCAGTTCTTAGAGTTCATTTTTCTTTGGCAATGTAATTTTTCCAACCCCACTTTCATCAGCACTGACTTAATGAAAAGCAAATTTAAGAATCTTGATATAGTAACATACTCTGTCAGAAAACTGAATTTTCCTCTCCTTCAAGCTCTCTTCTAATTTTCCTAGTCAATTCTCTAATTTTACCTATAGAAATATTGGATAAATATTGGAATTACTGAAGAACATATTTTGCGTCAACACCTAGGTGTTAATTATTTCAATCAAACAAGTGAAGGAACAAGGGAAAACTTATATCAACACTAAATGAGCAAGTGAACAGTAACTCACAAACCTATAATGTGGGACTCTGACAAAACTGTTGCTCTTAGTAGAACTTGCCACTTTTATTTCTACAATGGCATCTACCTAAATATGAACCTCATCCTACCGTGTATGGAAATCAGCTGTGCAAGGTGTATGACACAGCTGGTGTTATGTTCCTTGGCATGATTTTGGCATGTGCCAACCAGCATTGTCCCACCAGTCATCCTCAGCCCATTAGCTTATTGGCCTGTTTCAGGAGAGCAGAACCTCCCAGAAGACAGTTTTCACAGCAATGACAATGCTGTGGAGGGCTCAGGCAGGGCAGTAGAGTAGATATGTGTGCTTCCAGCCTGCCTCAGAACCTGGGAATCAACCCAGACATATTTAACTCACAAGTATGCATTGCCACTTTACTAACCTATTGCTTCTAACACAGTTGCATTTCAGGTTACTTCTACTACTACATATATCTTTAAATCTCTTCATCTCAACTACCTGATGGCAAATGCTGGTAAATACCCACTTCCACTCACCTATATGCATTCCCAATCCAATCAACTGTCTTGGGCAACTCTGACTTCAACCTTTTTTTTTCATTTTCCTGATTGATCAAAGGGTTCATGATGTATAATTGAGCTGAATAAAATCTTTGGGACTATATGAATTCAGACCATAAAATCCCATGCTGGTCATACCTGTGAATTTCCTGAATCTCTAAAACGTCTCAAGGAGGACTTCAATATCCTACCTCAAAAATTAGCAGTTATTGTTGCAAATCTTGTTCATAATGAACAATCAGGACACCGTTTTCAATCAGCGCCCACTTCAATCTCTTGAATAATTTCCTATGTTTTAAGAATAACCAAAGGTTTTCTGTTTTTTAACTACATTTAAAATATGGTTTTAGAACAAAGACAAACAGCAAAGTAAAATTTTATTGGGAACTGGAGAACCCTCCTACAAGTGATTAAATGCCTTTATTCAGTTCAAGGGTGAAGTAAAAGACATTAAAACTCTGGGAGGTCAACACTGCAGTTTTGTTCACACAGACTCATTGAGCCTCAGGCAACAGAGTGTTTTTACAGACACTTTCAACCCTGCTCAGTTTGTATTTAGTTTAGTTAATTTAACAGATGTGCATAGCTTGCAATCATGATTTTGTATTTATTGCATTCTTTAATAGTCTGGAGAGAAGATGAATGATGGTTGGTCACTTGCTCCTTAGGCAAGTTGGATAAAAATTTGACTATGTGAAAAAATGTTATTTCTTTTACTAGCAAAACTGAAATTACAAATGTTCTCTCTCTATATTCTCCTTCGGACTCTATGCAAAGTCCAGGAAAAGACTGGCTGTTTTAAACAGTATTTTAGGTTTTAAAACATTCTCACATTTTTGCAAGAAAGGAAAATCAAAACTATTTTTTTCTGAGCAGTTCTCCACACAAGCATGATATGTTAAATCTTATTAGTGTTCAAATATTGTTAAAGCACAGAGAAGGGTTCCCTGCAGAAATGAATCACTACATCTTTTTCCTTCAGACAAAGCCAAGCCTTGTCAGTATTTGTTAGTTGTCTTCACTAGGATACTGAGTATTTTTAGTATTGTTCTAGTAAAAACCAGTACAGATCTCCAAGGGGTATTTTTGTCAAGATATTCTGATTATTGGAACCCGACTATTCCAGTGGTCTTCTGTCCTCTGGATGCAAAATATCTACATCCTCTGTTTTAAAACCTCCAGGACCACGATCCCCTATCTGAAAACCTTTGACACATGAAATATATTTGTGAAGCTTCAAGGCATCAAAGTGAAAGATAATTGAGTTTTAAAAAAGCCATCTCAGAGAATTTCTGCTTTGACATATACCAGGAACATCAAATATTCAAAGAGCAAGAAAGCAAAATAAATCAACATCAGGATATAAAGTGATGGCTTAGGAGCAATGTAATATCTCTGTCTTTAAAACCATCAGTTTTGTTTTTTTTTAAAGATAATCTGCATGGAACCTTCACCCAGAAAATCACACTGTTAGCAGCACATCTCTGAACAGTTTACAAAGCTGGAAAGACGTGTAGGGAAGGACAGGAGAAAGATGTTTCCCTCTCCAAATTTAGCTTCTCAGCCTTCTGATTAGGGAAGTGCTTCACTGCAAAATCTGACATTAACCAAGCAAGCATGACTATCTGTGCACAGCTTATACAACCATTAACATGGTATATTGCATCAGCTGCCTTGAAGGTATGAAACAGATGCAAATGTACACAAGATCTGCACATCTCCATTCCTAAAGTATGCACTTGGGTTAGATCCAGGAAGGAGCACAGCACCTTCTTGCTGACAGCAAGAGGCTAAATACTTTAAGTACTTCTTTCTGAGTTAGATTGGTGTTAGTATGAGTGACAGTGCAGGATCAGTTGCATACCATGTATAATCCATGGGCATTGTTTACATTTCCCAGTTCACAATTATATGATTAAACTGTGTGGAGGGGAAACAACAAACCAACAAAAAAAACCCCAAAAAACTACTTTTGCTGTTATTACAAAGTTGGGCAGTGCAAATGCTAAACTCTGGTCTGAATTCAGTCAACAAGTACATTTTACTTGGATTTTGCCCTGATTCCAGACACTAGATGTACCTACATTCTGGCTGAGCATCTGTACTTCTAATCCCGGGGAAGCAGATCTCAAGATTTTTTTCCTCTTGAGCAGGTTCTGGCAAGTGGAACTCAGTAAGTCTGAAGTGAGTGCTCTTATTAAGGATATTTGTAAGTCTTTAATGAGTAATAAATAAGACATGTTTATGAGACTTATCACATACCTATCACATTTTTTTTCACTTCCTTTTTCTCTCTCTACAGCAGAGACAGTAGTCAAGTATCCATAGCTGTATCAACACTGAAATCAAGAATACAGTTTGAATTCTATATTTTCATAGGTAGCAGCTTATCACCTTTGAAAATCCTAAAGACATTTTAATGAACCTGCATTTATTTACTCCTATCTACGAAAACCTCTTGTCAGGTTTATGCCTTGAAACAAAGATAATCCATCCTCCCTAATTATCAGAAAGAGAAACATCAAATGCAGAGGTCGTATGCCCCACCCAGGACAGATTTTTCTGACGTAAAACAACTGCTAGAAATTTAGCTTGATGACTGATAGTATATTTTCAAGATCACACTTTATCAAAGTATGACAGCAGCTGTGAAATCTCAGAGTTTTTCCTCTCTCCTCTATGACACCTTGATAAGGCAATTACAGCATAATTACCTTAACAAGTGGCATTACAGGAAATTATTGTCATTCTCCTGTTAAAATAACACGTAATCATCAGCAAGTGTATTCCAGAATCCTCAATCAACATCTGATTAACTGGAGCTAACTCAGAAAAGAGTATGGTAGATGGGAAAGTTAACTAGAAAAGGGTAAAATACACACATATATATAGTTATATAGACTTCATTGAAGGTTAAGGTGGCTGTTTACCTGATCACTTCCAAAACAGCTCTCTTCAAAGCTTTTATTATTATTTTGCATGTAGGGAGAAAACCCTAAAGAACGCTATTTAAAAATACTCAGGTAAACAGCTGGCTGAATTTAAAAATACATCTTACCATATTTAAGTGGCCACACTTGTGAACCTGGCTTACATTTCTGTGTTTTTCCTCTAGTTTTCTGCTTTATCATATAGATTCCTTCAAGGTAGACAGCACCTTGCAATTTATATTATTATGTTCTACGACACCATGTCCAGTTTCATGTCATCTTCATAAAACTGGTCTATGGAACCTACTTTTTTCTTCTATCATCAGTTGGCTCCTTGGGTACAACTTGACTATAGCAGTGGGGTACTCTCTGAAATATCATTAGAAATTGGGTATTTTTGCCCATCATGTCCTAATCTCTATGTACCAAGCTGTTGCAAAATAACATTAGATATTACAGGATGTGTTCTAATTCTACTGATTGTAAAAAAAATATTTTCTTCTAGATTGCTTATTTTCAAGATTTAGTAAGAAAATAGACAAGATCTCCACCCAAACCCCAGAAAGAAAACTCACACTGTGATGATCAATGTGTGTTATAAATGTTTGTTTTTCAGAGGTCACATAAAGTGCTCAAGATTGAACATGTGTATGTATACACGTGTATCCACAATTTTCAGTTAAGAAGAACATAGCACAGATCACAGCAGCAAGAATTTATTTAACTAGCTACACGGGTGTCATGTTTAAGTATGTATCTGTTATACACACTCTCAGATATGCAAAAACTAGGTAGATATCTACCTTTGTGGCTATCCAAAGGCCTTGTTAGGCATCCTCTTAGTCCAGCTCTGCATACCTACTGCTGAGCTTAATGAGTTCATAAAATTGGCATGACCCGGCCTGCAGTGCTACTTGTAAAATCAAGCCAACAAGGTCTGATTTTGCACAAAATCTGCCATAGGAAGAGATTGTATACTTTTTTCACCCACTGTCTTAGTAATGGAGCATCCATCCAGCATAAGTAAGCAGAGTTTAAACGGCAGACAACAGAACTGTTGGAAAGACTCTAAACTTGCGTTCTTGAGGCTTGTCCATTGTGACTTTGGATATCTGAGTACTCATTGAGATGAAGCCATCAAATTTATCAGCATCTCATTATGTGTTATAGGCTCCACTTTCAAACTGAACGTTTTTCTACTTGATAGACAGGTTTCCCTATTACTGTGCTTGTTTTTACAGATCTTATTCTGCATCACTTACTGTTTTACAGAAGTCTGAAAAATGGGAGAGGGAACTGTGTTTCACAGTGGGGTCCCAACAAAGGCAGTGTTTTAGAATTAGAGGTTAGGATTTGTCTCACATTTACCTGTCAGGGAAATGACATCTAATGTAAGTCATTAATCAAGACTTGTTCTGAGGTCAATGGAGGCAGATTGGCACCTCTCCTACCTTGGGATGAGATAAACTTTTAAATGGCTAAACTTAGGGAAGGACAGGTGCATGCTATCATAAATCACTTTTTTGCCCTATCCCTGGTTTAAACTATGAGTAAAAAAGGTCCTCTCTCAAGAGAGGAAGGGAAATCCAGGAGATGGGTCATTGATTTACATCTCAGGAAACATAAGGTTTATTCCTGATGTCACAGAACTGCAATATGACTGTAAGAAATGACTTATACTTCCCATGATGCTGCCTGAATATTTCTGTATTGATCAAAGCATTTTCAAATGCACTAATCAAAACCATACTTAACAAAAATAAATAAATATAAAATAATGCTGTTGTTTGGGGATTTTTTTTGTTGTTTGCTTGGTTTTTTTGGTGTTTTGGTTGTGTTTTTTTAAATGATTCTGAAATATAATTTACTGTCACAGGTATTACTCTATAAAAATGATTCTGATTTTATCTTTAAAAATACATCTTTAAAAACCCAAGAGCAGATAGAATTATTTTAGTTGCTCCTCAACAATAAAACCTAATTAATCTTTTTCCTTACAGTAGTGGTTTAGCTGTCTGTTTGGGAAAGGAACAGAACTTAAAAATTTAAGTTGTATTAAGTGAGCTTTCTTCAAACCAGGAAGACAAATTGTCTTGTATGAGTGAATGTAGAGGCTGGCAATGATTCTGAATTTGCTCTTGGAAGACATTTTCTTTGTTGAGGATTGCTTGCTACTTTGCTCTTGTCAAAATAAAAATCAAAGTGTAAAAGGACAAACTGTCATGTTTTAGAATAAAAAAATGTAGCTATCCATGCATATGTGGTAAACCATGTGCACAAAAGTGCAGCTGGTGAGAGAAATTATGCAAAATTGATGGTGCCTTTGGAAGCTTCAAGTGAAAAATCTATTAAATATGATCCAAGGTCGTAGCTTTCTATGCACAGAGAAGATTATACCAATACAAAAAAAGAACTTTGGCTGCTGTAAAGTGCCCTGTATTTAGAATGAATGTGTCTTTAAATAAAAGCTGTTTTGACTAATTGTTAGTTAAAAGCCTTTCCTGTCTCCATTTTGAGTAACTTTCTATTATATTTCTTAGTCAAATATGAAAAATATTTTTTACAGCCACTGAATCTTTTTCTTTCTTCCAAAATTGCCAACCCACCTATTTTCTACTATGAAAAGATTCCTAAAATGAAGACCATAAACTCTTCTATCCTGTAAACTCCTCAGTTAATGAGAGAATTTTACAAAAGCCAACCTCCTTTTAAGCCTACCTGGCAACCACCTCCAGCTTCGCACAAGCCTGTATGTGTGAGACCCTTCAGATCTGAGAAATCTGGATTAAGTGAGGCCAATATTTTGAACCTGCAGGAGTTAGGGTAATTTTTTGTTTCCACGTGCACAAGATTTTAAGGTAAAATTATACTGGCAAGTGTGAGGAGGAAAAGTAAAGCTGCAGTAGAGGACATCTGTCTGTATATGCGGAATGTGAAGGAGGACACCTCCACAAAGTAAATCTGGGGGCTCATCCAGAAGTTAAGCCTTAGTGGCCCTTAGGTGTTCTTTCACTGAAGGATCAATTAAATGAGAAATATGGAGGTGTGCTGTTGGAAAAAAATAATCTGTTTAACTTTACAGGAAGTGGATTTGAAAATTAAGTCTTTTTCAAACTTCGTTCACTGAATCCTTTTACAAGCAAATTTGCTGTGAATGAGTCATGGATATTTGAGTTAATTAAATCTATTTGCTGTGGTGAGCAATCCACCATATACACCTACTGAAAAGCTATTTTCATTCCATGGGTAGCATCAGCAATGTAATTATGGCTATCTCCTACCACATATCCAGACTTCTTTACCCTCACAATTCCATTATCCTTGTTTCAGAGGTAAATAGCTCTGGTATTATTATTTTCAAATAATAATAATAATAAAAAATACCAATCAGAAAGATCAACCAGAAATCACGTAGCAGCAAGTTTGTAACACACTTTTTGTGATGATACCCCTCTAATAGACAAATCCTATTCGCATCAATAGGGTTGAATACAATTTAAGTAAGATTAATTAAACTTTCAAGAACTTTTGCAATCAGAAACAAGCTGCTTTGTGTTATAGATTTGTCACACAATTAGATTATTTTATTTTTAGAATTTAGGAATTTTTTCTCTGGGATGAAACTGTTACATAAGTCTATTAGGTGAAAGTTCTGCTTTTAGATTAAGACAAAAAATGTGAGTGCATATAAGAGTCTATCTGGTATGAATCAGTATGGATCTGAAGATGAGCTGGATTTTTGTAAACAGCTGTATTTTTAGCTCATAGGGTATAACATGATAAAAAATAACATAAAGGATAAAGACTGCTAAAAGCTGGTATATCTTTAACCAAGATTTAGTTTTTGCATAATAAATAAATGCCAATGCTAACAAACCTGGAAGTCTTTCTACATACAAAATTATGCTTTAATGTCAAGGACAATTGTCAGTTAACTGAGTAGCAACAGTTCTTATTTTTTATTCTGTAGTATACAGCATCCAGTAAAGCATTTGCTAATTTAAATAATGTTGTTTAAAAATGTCTCTCTAAAATCACCTGTTTTTCCTTGTTATTAGGAAGGAGAACATTGATTCTTCATTAAATGCTTTCATGAGTAGCAACATTTCTTTAACATATTGTTTAGCAGCATTTGATCTATGCTTTGAATGTTGTTTTCTTAACATATGAAATAAAAAGACTTTTGAAAAGATTTAAAAATCACAGAAGAACTATATTAGCTTATTGTGATCTGCCAATATTTTCCATAGAATCATGTACACCTCCAGTAACAACGTAGGAACTAATAAAAATACCATTGAGTGGGTGGCTGACTGTAATAGGTCATGATGAAGACCATATTAGAAATTGTCCCCACATAGGTCTTCATTTTCATTTGCACATGTCTAGTATATTTCAAAGAAAAATAATTATAGAGTACTGAGAAGAAGGGCTAATAAAGTGCTATAGAAAGAAATAACTGTCTTACTGTCTGTTATGTATTAATACCACCATACTACAGTTTGGGCTCTGAATTTCGTATCAGTAAACTTAAACTATTCCATTCTTCTATAGCAGAAACTTATTTGCTTCCTCAATAATTTTTCAATTAAATTATATAGATGTATGCAATATGTTAAAATATAATTAAATTCATTACAATTTTAAATTACCAACTAGTCCCTTTCTATAACTCAGAATTCATAAGGCTTTTCCTAGTGTCTATAAGTCTGTATGCATTTCTGTACACCTTTTCTCATTCTGTTTCAAATATCATTTTTTATAGTCTATCATGTTTTTTCCTTAGCTTTTGATCTCCATTTGCAAATAATAAACACAGTACCAACACATAGCAAACAATGCCAGACTTGGCCTTTACTGTTTGCACAGAAAAACAAGATGGATGTGTGTATATTTTTATTCAGCATAAAGTTTATTTTCACTGCCACAAAGGAATTTTTACATCCATTTCTCTGATAAGGTAAAAAACTTTACAGCTTACATTAGTAACTTTACACTGCATTTTATTTCCAAAGAGCAAATAAAAGGGCCATTGAGAAAGGGTTTTGCTATATTTCTGCAATTCTTTAATGGTAGAACAAAAAAGCTTTGTATGTTTCAACATTTGATGTGACTGAAGTAAAAATTGTCAAAAACCAAAAGGCAAAAAGTATCCTCAAGTTCTTGTCCTAGCACTCCTAAACTTCCTTGCTTACATTAGAGCCAAAATGCCTGGCTGTACAATGCTGGATCAGATTAAATCACTGCATAGGCCACAAATGCTCCAAAACCTCTTAGTCACTAAAAAAATTACTTGACTAAATAGCCATAATCAAATAATTAAATAATTGAAAACAGAATCTTCCCTCCTGTTTTCCTGTCCCATCTGTCTCTTCCGCAAACAGATGATAAATTCAGGAAAAATTCTAGCTGGAAGTGAGCAGGACTTTTTTATATTGTTAACTGCTGTTTGTCAAGATAAACTGAAAAAGCAGAAAGGATAATGAAAGAAGGCATCTCTGCAGAGCCATAACATGATGAATGAGATAAAGGTAAGCTTCCTACACAAGTTGTTGAATTCTTAATCGAGATGTTTTTGTATCCTGTGGTTGGTTTGTGGAGAGATGTATAGCATGTATTTTCTGACAAATTGTTGAAATGCCTCAAATACTTTAAATTTAGCATGAAAGTGAGTTATATGCCAGGTGAATTGCTCTCATCTAGCCAGTTCTTTCTTATTCTTTTAAGATATATTCTACATTTTCAAAATGTGTATGTATCAAGCCACAGGTTCATCCTGCTAGCAGCTTCCATCAACACCCAGTAAAACTTTATAGACATCCAACGCCCTGATGTATATTTCTGGTTGAAAAAAATTTCACAAAACTACTCATATGTTAAAATACAATCCAAGCAAAGGATTTTCACTGAATTAAAGAAAAATACTCACCACATTTTTATTTATGTCCTCTCTAGACTGATGGCCTTATTTTAAGGACTCTTCTTTTTTTACCTTAAGTCCAGATGAGCTAAGCTGTTGGTTTTAAAAACTATCTTTGCACAACTGACAGCAGATGTCCACGGTTCATTCAGCCTGGATTGCTACTCTCTGAAATGCATTTCACTTTCAGCTTAATATGAACATTAACTGAACTCCTTCTTTCAGATCTTGGCAGCATTAGATGTATCTGAGGATAGCCATAAAACCTTTCCTCAGATTTATGCTGAATTTCTATCTGTGTTGTAGTTAAAAATAGCTACAATCATTTATTTTATTCTACATCAGTGCATCTCTTAAAGAAAATCACATTCACACTTGAATATATAAAGAAAAAAGTAGTCTTCTTGTTGAACATCTTATCCAGAAGTATTATCCTTTTAAATGAATAGAAATCAGGTCCATGACTGAAGGCTCATAACCCTTTTTCATTTATGGCCAAGTTGCCTTTTAAGTGCTTGATCCAGTGCTACTGCATGGCAATAGGAAAGCTCTGTTTAATATTATTGTTGCAAGATAAGAGCTCAGACTTCTAGAACATAGCTTCACTGCCTATTTTCAAGAAAAAAAAAAGGGTATAGCTGTGATATCACAGAATTTATGCAATTTAACTTCAGAAAAAAGTATGAGCACTCTCTAAAAGTCATCATCCTTAGTCAAAGCACCCTGTTAACTGAAATTATAAACAGGTGATGATAATTAAGAATTATCATCTGTAAAGGATTGTCTGGGGTATTCATATTACAGATCCCAATTCCCCTTGATTGCAAGCTGTTAGGAAATTATATGGATTTTTAAAATTTTGTTTAGCAATGACATTTTATCATTTTATCATCAATGCTTAGAATCTATTTATAATTTGCAAACCCTTTCCTTTTTTAGCAGAAGTTGAACACTTCTGAAAAATTGTCTATTTTGTCGTAACAACTAAATATTACTTATTAGTGTACAAAATGGAAGTTGCTGCTGGGCTGGTTTTTTATTTTTTTTTGGTCTGGGCTTATAAATAATTCTTATGGGTACCTTCACTTTGGACAGACATGAAGCTTAGTATCTGGTATGTTCTGAACGTATGCATAGGTAAATAAAAGGAGGAATCATTAATTGTAAAAGAATAAATGCTCCAAAATACTTTGAGCGTAGAAGGATAATTGATTTTTACTAAAAAAACTAGATACATGTAAAAAATATTTACATTTTATGTGGAAACAACACTGAAGGACTAACAATGCAAATGTAATTCATGGTGCCAAGACAGCGATAGGCAAGATCTACAGGAGAAAATAAACAATTTTTTATCCAGGAAAACCTGTTACCTTCTCCCTGCTCTTGGAAATGCAGGTGCAGCTAGTGGCACAAGATGTCATGATCAAGAAGAACTTTTGCAGAGATTATTACTGTGATCTCCCTTCCAGACACACTAAGGAACACTAGTGACCCAATTAAGATCTTGATCACTCATTCAGGAGAGGGGAATTCAATTCACAGAATTAGTCTTGTGAAATTGAGGAAACACCCAAGTTGGAGACCTTTAGAAGTGCTTAAGGACGAATTTAAGCATGGCCAGTTTCTGCTAGAAACTCTGCATTCATTTTGTCTGTCTGTAAAATGGGTGTCCTTTTGTCTATTGACTTACAAGTTCTTTGGAGAAAATTCTCCTTTACTGTGCAGTTACAAGGCACCTGCTATAATATGTTTACAATATCAGTCAGGGCATTAGACACTACAGCTGTACAAACTGTCTTGCAAAATGTTATATATGAAGAAAATTACGCTTTTAAGCAACTTCTTAACAGTTATAAATGTTGTACAGCTCAAATACAGCCCAAATTGGCCACTCATGCATACACAAAGTTAAATCTTGCTGATTAGTCTGTAATTATTTGAAAAGGCAGAGCTTTAAAAATAGCAACTCCTGTTGTCATAGATGAAATTAAGAACTATCTGTATTGTAAAATTCTTAAATAATCAAAAAACAATCAACACAAATCTGAGCTTGTTATTGTTTCCTATAGCTTTATTTGTGGATAGTTTAAGTTTAAGGGACTTGAAAATAATAAAAATTCTTGCCCCATGTTGAGCATCAAAAACAACTATGGTGGGTAAGCCCTGCCTGGCAGCTCAGCCCCACAAGGTTGCTTCAGAAAACAAATGCCACAACTCCAACCATAGCCCTTTGCTCCTTCTTCCCCTAGCTTTTACTGCTGAGCATGGAGTCACGTAGAATGGGATATCCCTTTGGTCTGTTGGGGTCAGCTTTTCCATCTGGGTCCCCTCCCAAATTCTTGCCCTCCCCCAGCCTCCCTGCTGGCAGTGCAGCGTGAGAAACAGAGAATATCCTGACACTGGGTAAGCACTGCTCAGCAATAGCTAAAAATTTGAGTGTTATCAACATGGTTTTGGTCACAAATCCAAAGCATAGAATGATATAAGCTGCTATGAAGTAAATTAACTCTATCCTAGACCTAGTAAAAGTATTTAACCTTTTTTAAAGGAAATTGAAACATTAGTTCCTCTCTTGAAGCCTGACATGCAGTGTAGTTTCATTTAAAAATAAATAAATAAAATTAATAACATATGCACAGTATAATGCACCTTTATCCTTTTTTTGAAATTACTATAGAATGACAACATGGTGATTCTAATTAAATTTGAAATTTATTTGACCAGATGATTGATTTCTGCAACAATACATAGACTTGGACTATTTGCAGACAGTTTGTATGTAAACTGTGTGAAAACCCGGGCAACTTTGCTTACATAAAGTACATTTTCTTTTCATACCTTCTTGCAGCATTTTCAGCTTCCTTTAAGATACACTGTAAAGAAATGAGATAGAGGAGGCATTGCAGGAAAAGTCAATGGCCTGTAGTCAAACCACAACCTATTAATTCACAATTCAAGGACAAGAAAAATCTCTTTGACATTGCAAGAACTAATGTGTTTTGGATAGTCACATTTTTCTCAAAATTATATGAAGTTATATTTTAGGGTATTTTTTGTTACTGATTCATTTCGAACAGACACCAGAGAAGAAAAGATAGCGAAGAGACTCTTTAGAAAGAGTTAGGAGAGTTATCAACCAAAAACACAGAGACCATATGAAGAAGGTCTAGAAGGTTCCAGACAAATGGAGATGTGGACATCCAGCACATAAATGTTGACATTATTGGCAAATCAAACAGTGCACAGTTGCATAAAATTTTCTTGCTCTCCAGTAATGCAATTGATTTGATTCCTTAGAGGTATCTGCAGTGTGGCTTGTACATATGAACTACGCACAGTAAAATCCTTTCCTAGTTACTACTGTTAATTTTGTGACATTTAGCTTCCAGATTAGGACCCCTCACTTTAAATGCTGACATGTGGGTGTCTGCATGTCTGCTGGGTATGCAAGTCAGTATATTGTACCTAGAATGTTGTTCAGTAGACCAGATGTATTAGTCTGCCTCACAGTCAGAAAGGCTAATTAGACACCACAGACTCCATTGATTGTATTGACAAGGTGTCCAGTGACAGTAATGGGAGCTTGGACCTTTTGTTCACTTATGGAGAGCCCTAAATTCAAGTGCATTAAGTGGAAAGAATCCCACACATCAAATCTAGAACACCACTCTTGTCGAGCTAAAGAAAATATCAAAACAGGTCTAGCAAACAATGCTCTGAAGTGCCTGATTTTTTATTTTAACTATAAAGTGGGTCTAGGTGATGGTTAGTTCAGATGACCAGAACTATGATACAAATTCTTACCTGACTGACTAGCCTGAACTTTAAATTGAGATTTTTAAACCAATTATGTTTTTTTCAACTTTTCATGCCCATCTTAGTATATTTTTGAGTAGGGGCTGCTCAAGTTCTGAATAATATACTCCACAAGAGGCTGAAATTGTCCAGATAAACTCTACGTTTGGTCTCCAGGGTAACTGCAGTTTCCCAAAATGGCTATGTGACATTCTTAACAAGTATATCAAACCTTTGGTCATGTTTCATATTATGTGCAGTATGCCTCTAAGCAGAACACACAAAAAAAGCAATCTGAAGTAATTTTAGTCTCCTGCAAGGCAGGTCTGTGATTTTATAATACAAAATTTTCTACTTAAATTTGTACACTGTTATGTTTAGCCTGAAGTACCTGCTGAAAAAGATACACTATATATAATGCTTTTATAATTGAGAAAATTGTCACTGTACATAAAAATGCGAAACACCACTTCCCTCACAATTCTGTCTTGTATTGTTTGCTCAATTTTCCCAATGGTTTGGATAATATTTTAACTAATATACTGTGATTTTCACTCTTCTCTGCTTTTGTGCATTAAAATGGTCTAAGTATCTGTAAGATACCTCTAAAATGTATTTTACATTTTTTTTATGTCCTGTAAAAGACTGTTCCTTCCACAGGAATCCTCTGATTATATCCTTAGGTTAGGTTAAGAGCAAGAATCAAAGTATCCTTCTGCTAGGCATTGCAGCAAGGTTCTTCCCATAACATGGAAACGATTGATCTTTGCTGGCCACGGTGGTGGTATCATAGAAAATACAGTCTAGATGGAAGACAGTCTATTAAAAATGAAGCAATAAAGCTGCAGCTCTACATGAAACTAGTGACTTCAGTGAACAGCAGTAATACTGAAGATGATCATTATTTAGTTCAATTTGTTGTGAAAAGAAATGTATTATGTTCTCCTGTGGAAATTGTTTAATGGTGGGTGTGTTGGTTTGGGCTAGGATAGAGTTAACTTTCTTCATCATAGCTAGTATAGGGCTTTGTTTTATTTTTGTGCTGAAAACCGTGTTGATAACACAGGGATGTTTTAGCTATCACTGAGCAGTGCTTACACAGAGTCAAGGCCTTTGCTGCTGCTCTCACCACCCCACCAGCAAGCAGACTGAGGGTACACATGAAGCTGGGAGGGGAAACAGCTGGGACAGCTGAACCCAACTGACCAACGGGATATTCCACACCAAGTGAAGTCATGCTCAACACATAAAGCTGGAGGCAGATGAAGGAAGGGGGGTCATTTGGAGTGATGACATTTGTCTTCCCAAGGTACTGTTGCGTGTGATGGAGCCCTGCTTTCCTGCTGAATGGAAGCAGTGAATTAATTCCTTATTTTACGTTGCTTGCATGTGCAGCTTTTGCTTTACCTATTAAACTTTTCTCTCAACCCAAGAGATCTTTGCTCACCTTTACTTTTCCAATTCTCTCCCTCATCCCACCAGGGGAGAGTGAGTGAGTGGCTGTGTGGAGGGGCTTAGTCGCTGGCTGAAGTTAAACCACGACAGTGGGTGTGGGTGAATACACACACATACTCACACACATGCACACACTCACTACAAACAAAGGAAATGTAGGCTAGTCTTCATATACAGTCATAATGAATAAGGAAGTAGCCTACAGAAGTCATAGATCAGCTGTAGCTTAATGTCAATATTATTAAGGTCATTGTGTTTTTAAATGCTTAGCTTTCTAAAACATTAAATACATTATTATTTCACTTTCCTACAGCTAAGTGATATTACTTTTGCTCTATTAGTTAGATTATACACATGAGACTTTTCTAATAATAAGCTGGTTTGCTCATTTATTTATTTTTTTAATTTTCTTTATTGTGCTACAGTAGATTTTAAAGGATAATATGGAAAATTAAATGTGAATATATCTATAAAGCATGTAAAGCATACCCAGTCATAGCTAAGGAACGGCAATCATTCCATTCAGTCCTTTGTTGATCTCAGAGTTAATTATGGTATTTACACTTCAATATCAGCATTTATACAGGAAAAAAAAACTCTTCCCAGAGTTGGATGTCACATTCATTGTTTACAAAAGGAGAGATACTAGATTATTACAGAGAAGACTCACAACAGAAACAGATGGATGTACCACTGTCTCAGCATGTGGATGGCCCATTGTCACTATCATCCTCAAGCAAGTTAAACAGGCAACACATGATAAAAGACATTCTGATAGCTTAACAAAGCTACTTAAAGGGGTTAAGCCAACTAACCTGCTTATAAGGAGAAAATTCACATATTTTTCCTGAATAAGTTTTTCCAAAAAGAGCGATAGTTACATCCATGGATTACATTCTTCCTGGGTTAAAATCTGCTAACATCAGTGGAATTGTGCTACATTTAACTGTTTACATTATGAGCTCAGTAATAAACTACAATTTTCAGTAAGCTATCTGGCAATAAGTTATCAAATTAAAATACTATACAAAAATAACTCTAATACTTATTTACATACAGGGAAAGAATCATTTATTTAATCTCTCAGGAAAAAAAAAAAACCTGCTTGAGAAATGCAATTTATGTTGCAGTATCATCGTATTCTAAATTATTCAAAGGCTGCAACATGTTTTAAATACAGTTCATTAATTTTCAAAGTCTGCAGTTTAGAAGGGAGCAGATTTTTGTAATCACTTGTGTGATATTATTAGAAATTTTTACTGCTGCTGATTTCAGCATGCTTGAAGCCACACAACACAGCCTTAAATAAAATGAGTATGCTTTAGCAAAAAAAGACAAACGATTATTTTTTCCAACTATGAATTTTCTGTTTCTGGAGCTGAAGCTAAAATGATTAATGCTAACACACTTTTTTCATCTTGTAGCTTTAACAAACAGTCAGAACTAAAAATTTATGTGTAACTTAGGACTGATCTAAAGAATTTCCCAGTTTTAAATATGAAGCAATTAATTCAACAAATACTGAAGTC
Source organism: Hemiprocne comata (assembly GCA_020745705.1). Lineage (NCBI taxonomy): Eukaryota > Metazoa > Chordata > Aves > Apodiformes > Apodidae > Hemiprocne > Hemiprocne comata. The sequence continues at coordinate 12,971,963 of CM036587.1, forward strand.
ACTATTTCCCAGGTAAGTATACAATATTTAAGAGGATTTGCTTTTAAAATAAGTATCAATATCACATTTTGGTGTACATAGGATCACTTAGTCATTGTATCACAAGTTCATTAAGCACATCTACCACTTCCATGAATGCTTCAGTGATCTTGGAAAGCCTGGCACGTATTCCTGATTTGATGTGTCTTTAAGGTAAGTATGCCACTGTGGTTTTTGAAAAAACAATATTGAGAAGTTCTAAAACTAAAAATCCCAAGCTGTCTACATTCTTAGTATGACTATGGTGAGGCAGAAGGGTTGAGACACACAAGTAGTTTTAATCCCTACAACACATGGAGAGCAGTCACACTGAGCTTTCTGCATTTGTATGGATAAGACCTAGGGTTTAACGAGATCTCTGTGAATGGATTTGGAGAGTGTCCCACATTGGTGCGACCCAACAAGGTCCCCAGGCTCACCCCTGGTGGTTGGTGATGCTCTTATGAAAATCTCTGACTGTGCTCACTTACCTAAGTTAGCTTTTGTAGGCTTTGATAAACTTCAGTGGGATCATTGTTCCCTTCCTACAGTGTCTAAAAATATAGGAAAGAAAAGAGGTAAGACTGTTGGTTCAGGCTCTTATTCTGTGCCTCTCAGTCAGCTCCCATGCGGGCTGGAGGTGTTTGCAGCACTGCAACTCTGTTAATGCCTAACTGAACAAGATGATCTGGTATGATGGTTCCCCAATAATTTCTCCAGGCTCTGTTGCTTTGCATGTCTTCGAAGATATTTACCAAAATGTATTTATGCTCATCCAACTAGCTAGCTGCATACCTAGAAACATACCAAGGTTAGTAAAGTATATGCTAGCTGAAAGCTACAGAATTAAGTGATGAAAATAAAGGGCAAATATTTAGCACTTGTCGTTCAATATTTGAGAAGAGGCAGAGCAGAGACTGCAGCAAGACTGGAAATGCTTCTCTTGGTGAAGGTCTCCAGATGCTGACAAGTCACTGTAGCATCCACATGTATCACCACCACCAGGATGAGGGAATTGGTATTGGGTATGATGATCATAACACCAGAAAAAGGAGTAAAACCTAAAAAGTGTGTGTATTACAATGTCGCCTGCATTATTATGCTCTCTTTTTTTTTCTATAACAAGTAGATCTAGAGTAATAATGATCAGACTCTTAAGATACCAGTTATAATAAATAAGTTCTGGAATTTTGATATAGGTATGCTTTCTCGACCTTGACCATAAACATGATTTTGAGTCTAACACTTTGTGATGTGAAATATCCTTTTTATAGTTTAGTTGCACATTAAAACCTTCTAAGTCATTAGTATGAATCCCAGAATGCAGTACCATCAACTATTTTTTCATCATTGGCCTTGGTTTCTGTATTATATCATAAAAATAAGTATTTCTGACAGGATAAATTCTCTTCCCTCACCACGGAAACACTTCCAGAGGTAACATTGCTGCACGAATGTTGATGGTAATTTAAAAAAAATATATGAAATAGATACACAAAAATAACTGTAAGTACAGCATTCCACTTCAGGTTGGTGTACTAAATGTTGATGAATGCTAAAAAAATTCATAATTCTGCACTTTAATATCGTTAATTAGAAAAAGGAAAGGGCAAAACAGTTATCAACTGTTTAGGAATAACTTTTGGTGAACAAATCAGAAATTCCACTAGGAAACTTCTTAACGTTTGATGTTGATGTTATGCTGGATAAGATGATGCTGATTGCAAAAGGAATACCATCCAGCACTGTGCTTGAGACATTGAGTTCACAGCAGGACTAGGAGAATGACACCAGATCCACATTAATGTGTTGCAAGTCCAATAGGCTATTGATAACTGCAATTCCTTTAGTTGCTTGTCAGTGAGCCCAGCTTGGAGAAGAGAAGCTCAGATCTGAGGCTGCAGAGGAAGATCTTTTCCTGCTTGAACAAGGTTCTTCATAGAAAGCTCTTAGTATTTTCACTTTTGCTACAGATTTGTTTGGGTTTTTTTTTTGCTTGCAGCTAAAAGCAGTGCTCTGTTGTTGTTGGGACGGACACGACACAAGCTTGCGTGCAAAAAGACCACTTTATTCTCCTAACCAACCTTTTTCTATCCTCTCCTATACATGTGTGTCTACATCTCATTGGTTAAGCAAAAATCAACAGTCTGCAATTGGACAACTTTTCTCTGCTATAACTTCGATAGTCTTCTTTTTCACGTCCCATCTAGTGGTTCGGCAGATGTTCCACCTGGCAGTCTCTTATCTTGTTTACTCAACTCTTCTCAAGATTCTCAGGCCTCTTCAAGGGCACGGTTATCTGCTCAAGGGTAACTTCAAACTTGCATTCCAGTCCCTCAGACCAGCCGAAGTTTCCCACAGTGCTCTATTGGGATTACTTCTTATTCAGCTTGTCAAAAACTACAGTGAGCATTCAGAAAGGGTATCCAAACCCTCAATTAAGAGAAAAACATTTCCTCAGGTTGTTTTTGGGTTTGTTTTGTCGTTGTTTTGTTTTCCAGTTTTGCATAACAGATACGTAGTTGTCTTCATTGCAAGACAGAGGGAATATAATTTAACTTTTTAGTGAACAGAATTTTCTACATACTTGCATTTTATGTCAGTCTTGTTCATTTCTCTGATGAGTATGTAAAGTATGTAGGATTTGAGTCTTAAAAGTGGTTTCATTTTTTCTTTTACTTATATCTTTTCAATAGAAACGGAAGATCTTTCTTTAATGTACAATACATGAAAGTGCATCATGTGAAGCTTTTCATGTTCCCCATAAAAGCTTATTTCTTAGCTGTTTTTCAACACCCATTATTGGAATTATTGTACTTTAAAAGATGGTATCCCCTTTTTTGAGGGATTATGCTTTTGATATGTGATCCTATGGCTAGCAGTATGTAGCCTAAGACTTCTGTGTCCTTAGAATCATAGAATCATCCTGGTTGGAAAGGACATTGAAGATCATCAAGTCCAACCGTAACCTAAATCCACCTACCATGACGTAATCTACCCATTCAGTGCTTAAATCGTGTCCCTAAGCACTGTATCTATACTTCTTTTAAACACTTCCAGGGATGGTGACTCCACCACCTCCCTGGGCAGCCCCTTTCAGTGTCCAACCACTCTCTCGGTAAAGAAATTCTTTCTAATATCCAGTCTATACCTCCCCTGGCACAACTTCAGGCCATTTCCTCTTGTCCTGTTATTATTCACTTGAGAGAAGAGGCCAACTCCTACTTCCCTACAACCTCCTTTCAGGTAGCTGTAGAGAGCAATGAGGTCTCCCCTCAGCCTCCTCTTCTTTAAACTAAACAACCCCAGTTCCCTCAGCCTCTCCTCATAGGACTTGTCTTTCAGGCCTTTCACCAGCCTGGTAGCTCTTCTCTGGACATGCTCCAGCAACTTGACATCCTTCTTGTAGTGAGGGGCCCAGAACTCACAGTATTCAAGGTGTGGCCTCACCAATGCCAAGTACAGGGGCACGATCACCTCTCTACTCCTGCTGGCCACACTATTCCTGATGCAGGCCAGGATGCCATTGGCCTTCTCGGCCACTTGGGCACACTGCTGGCTCAGGTTAAGTCAGCTGTCAACCAGCACCCCCAGGTCCTTCTCCACCATGCAGCTTTCCAAAAACTCATCCCCAAGCCTGTAGATTTGCATGGGGTTGTTGTGACTGAAGTGCAGGACCCAGCACTTGGCCTTGTTAGGCCTCATACAATTGGCCTCGGCCCATTGATCCAGCCTGTCCAGGTCTCTCTGCAGAGCCTGCCTACCCTCAAGGAAATTGACACTTCCACCCAGTTTAGTGTCATCTGAAAATTTACTTAGGAAGCACTCAATACCCTCATCTAGGACATAAATAAAGATATTGAACAAGACTGGACCCAAAACTGAGCCCTGGGGGACACCACTGGTGACTGGCTGCCAACTGGATCCAACCCCATTCACTACAACTCTCTGGGCTCAGCCAGCCAGCCAGTTTTTTACTGTTGGCAAGCCTCCAGTGGTCTGGGACCTCCCGTTATACAAGATTGTTGATAGATGATAGAGACTTAGCAATCTCCTCTGCAAGCTCCTTCAGTACCCTCAGGTGAATCCCATCTGGCCCCATAGACTTTTGAGTGTCTAGGTGCTGCAGCAGGTCTCTAACTGCACCCTCCTGGATTAGGGGGGGGTTGTTCTGCTCTTCATCCTTATATTCCATCTCAGGAGATTGAATACTCTGAGGGCAGTTGGTCTGACTATTAAAGATGGAGGTGAAGAAGGCATTAAGCATCTTAGCCTTTTTTTCATCCCTGGTTGCCATGTTCCCCCCCTCATCCAATAAGGGATGGAGATTCTCCCTGATCCTCTTTTTGCTGTTAATGTATTTGTAAAACCTTTTTTTATTATCCTTTACAGTAGTGGCCAGAATGAGCTCCAGCTGGGCTTTTGCCCTTCTAATTTCTCTCTGTATGTCCTCACAAGCTCCCTGTACTCATCTTGAGTTGCCCACCCTTCCTTCCAGAGGTGGTAGACTCTCTTTTTCTCCCTGAGTCCCATAGGAAGTAGAGCTCCTGTTGTGACAATAATCTGCTCATGCAGTATCAATTATCTGTAAAGTTTGAGAAACTTGGAGCAAAAAAATAGAAAAGATAAAGGATACTGGGTATATGTGAGTTTATAAGGTTATTTGATCACTCAGATAATATTGGTAAGGCTACCATTCCTCTAGATAAAATCCAAATGTTATTGTCTATCACAACTTCCCAACTCAGATTTATTGCTGTGACCTACATGTTCATTGAGGTACACAGTGGTTCAGTTCAAGATGTGGGTGATGGTTTGACTTTAATTTATACTACATAATTACATATTAAAACCAAGCAAAACAGACAAGGAATAATGTAAATCGGATATGTTAGAGGTCCATAAAATTCTCAAGCTGTAACCTTCATGTCAGATTTATCCAGTTTATGAATTAAAATTTCTCAGGGCCAGAATCTAGAATCTAGAAACCAGCAGATGCATTTTGGTCCTTGACACATCCTCACAAACCATCACCAGGAATAATGAGTCAGACAATAAACCAGCATACAATTTTGTCAGGAGGACATCTTGAAGAAGAAATCAGAACTTTCCTTTCCAGAGAGGTGCTGCCAGAAGAAAAATTCCACCTTTATTACTCAGTTAATCAAATGTACTTTCCAGTATTAGTAGTACTTGACGTTTACACAGTGCATTTAATTTATGGTTGTCTAATTATATTTACAATATGAATTAACCCAGTCCCAACTTTTACTTTTAGTGATCTGTTTTATAGAAAGACATAACTAGGTGCAGAATATCACTACACATTAGAAAATAGACAAAGCCTAATTCCTGATTTTCTAATCACAGCTGTTGTTTTGCTGAATAATGAAAGAGAACATCAATAGCATGTGACCTGACTTTTTAATCACCTGTAGCTCTAGCTATAGCCATTTAAAAAAGCTAACTTTTATTAAACACGTTTTTCCTAATGGCATGACAATAGTAACAGCACCCTGCTATTATTATCTTGGACTCCTCTTAAATCTGTTCAACTAAAGTGACTTCTGGAGACTTATTTTTGATTTATTGCAGCCTGACTGAGGCTCTTTCCACTAATGCAGTGGTTCTACTTTTTTCTTTTCTTCTTAGTTTTTTTTTTATTATTCTTACAAATGCAGAAGAAAAGATCAAAAAACAAAAACAGCAACAACAAACCAAAAACTAGCCCCACATAGATGAAAAACTATCCACCAAAACCTTTTATTAAAGCATATAATTTTTATAACTCAAAAACACTCTGCAAGAATATTGGAGTGTTTGTCATCTAAACAGTTGTGCTTGTTTTAATCTTCCCAGAGTAGTGAAGTAAAGCAATCTGCTGAAGCACATGTTTCTTTAGGAGGAAATTTGCTGGGTAGTAACAGATGGTTTTCTTTGACTCACTGGATCAGGTTTTCAGTGCAGAGAATAGGAACATCCCAGAGCATTACAGTCTTGTTTCCTTGAGAGTCATGTCATGTGTGTTCAGAACTACAGTTAAGTCACAGTATGTGCTTCATTGATTAGCCATGAAAACAGTAATGAAAGTGGCATTGATCCCTGCACCTACTCTGAAATTTCCAGCAATATCCAGAGGACCACTACTAGCTTTCTGCTCAGAAGATAATCTTGAAACCAGCTGCTCAATCACCACTATCTTAAATAGGCAAGTAAGTGCTGGCTTGTAAGGCAAAGAATTAAAATATTTTTTTTCCAAGTTTAACACACAATTTGGGATCAAGTTCTAATGTGATACAGGCAAGCAGAAGGTAATTGTACCAGTAGTAGTTTACAGCATAGTTCAGTTTCAGGAGAAAAAATTATGGGAGGAAAACACTGCTCCATAGGAGTTGTCCAGAAGGTTTCTCATTAGCAACATATTTTCAAAAGACAGGGCAGGAGGTGAAGGCATATCAAGCTCCCACGGTGCATCCAATCCCACTGGTTCTGCAGAAGCATCCTGGGAAGGCATCCAATATTGGTGTGGGAGAGCCACTTTAACATCTCTCTTCATGGTTTAACTATGAAACCAAGTAAGATCTGCCTACATTTTGGTTGTACACTCCATCACAGTGTAGGAGGTAAAAATTTATTTTCCCAGAAACAAAAATCTGCACTTGAGAGTTTTGACAAAATGAGGGCACTTGCACAAGTGGCCAAGAGGCATAATGCTCTCTTAGGTCACTTCATAATCTTACAAGTTTTAAATGTACAGGTAGAAGGCTGAGCAGGTAAGGCCATGGTCCTTAAAAATTTGCTTTTCAGGAAACTGTTCACTTTAGCCACAAAGACAAAGGGCACACTGGATGAAATCAACAGTTTAGGAGGGCAGAGGCAGAGGCAGAGGCAGAGGCAGAGGCAGAGGCGAGGAGAGGAGAGGAGAGGAAATTTTCCACCCACACACAGTGTGGCTACTGAGGGACTTAACCTAGGGAAATAGAAGTCGGAAGTAATTTGAAGTTGGCTGGGGAGGTGACGTGTTTGGGAACCAGAAAACATCAGATTAAAGGAGCTTCAGTAGGTTTGGATGTGCAGTTTATTCAAGATCTTTTATTGACAGTAGTAAAAGTACTCAATGTAAGTAAAATACAAATAAGCAAGCTATAGACAAGGCAGATCCAGGAACTACTTTCTTGTAGTAAATGTTTCTTACTTCCTAATAAAATAAAATACAATGGAAATAGATTTTTTTTTTTTTTTTTAAAGTAGAGAATCACCAAATACACAACAGTGTAATTCACTGAGTGAAGCTAGAGATTTTCTCTCGTAATGAAACTTTCTGACATTGTGGAAGGGCAAATTTTGTGCTGTGTGATTTGTTCTCAATCTTTCAGGGAAACCATGATGTAATTCCCTTTCAGGTTAGCTACTAGGAAGGCCTGGCACTATTGCTAAGTGTCACCAACATGAATGTTGTAAATGTGTCTAGCACATTTGCATATCAGTTTTCCTTAAAGTTTTTATTAGTAGGGCTAAAACACAGGGATGGCTGTGGGAGATTTAGATTCATGTTAGGATTGTGACATACATTTCTGAAGCAAGCCCTGTAGCTCAAGACAGAGTAGTATAATCTCATTCATTGACCACCTGAGCTGATACCTGAATAAAGGGGGTTATTCTTCCTTATTGACTCATTAGAGTAATAGGGATAAAAGAGTTTTGGGTGTGAGAGGACAGGCAGCAATGCACTGTGGGCATACCTGGGTGCAAATTGCTGCTAGGTAGGAGACACAATAATTTACAGCTGAAACAACATGGCAGTGCACATACTTTATAATTGTCTGTGCCATCTTGACACAATCCAACTTTTATTTTTTCTTCTGTATCTCAGCTTTCTGTCGTAGATTCTTCCCACGTGCACAGAGAAATTAATCACTGTTATTTTGGGGACTTTCAGGTACAGTGTTATAATAAGGTTATGGAGGAATCTGAACAGATCACACGAAAAATAGGTGATTTCTCTTGTCAGAAAGAAAAAACAGTATTTGTTTTATTATAATCCCAAAGTCTTCTCCCAATGCGTATGATATACAGAATATATATTTTAAATTATATATGTTAAGCAGCTATCTCTCCCATGGATTGGAACCAGAGGTCAACATGTGGAGTGACTTTGCAACACATCTTTATACTTCAGCAGATAACTGAGGAAAATAGGAGGTCTGAGTCAAGTCAAGGCTAAAATCACCAACACAAGAGGTACAGAACCAGCAGTTTTGGACGAAGAGGCAGAGAAGTTTAAAGAAAAACTTTGTTTTCCCTTTTAAATTTGAGAGAGAAAAGATACATTTGTCGTAATGTGACAGCAACTTTTGCTAGCATCCTCCTTGGTTCTCTTGTCTAAAAATTTAAATCAGATTTTTCCTTTCCACCTGCACTCCCAAATTTTCTATCAAAGTTGGTGAATTTCTGGAAAATGTATACTAAATGTGACTGAAATTGTATTACAAGTTTGTGTGTAGTTTATCTATTATATACCTTTTACATATGCAGTATGTAGGTTATGTTCAGTGGTGTAAAGCTGGTTTTACAGAATTCACTTGAGGTTTGGAAAAAAGCAATCTTCATGACTTGTTTATCCAAATCGTGATGAGATCTTGAATGTAGTAGCTCCTTCATTACTACACATAAGACCCTGAATGTTGCTTGTATCCATGAGTTGCATGTGTCCCATGACAAGAATTCTTATTTCCTGTAATTCATAAAAAAGGGAAGAGGTTCTCCACAGCAGTGTACATATAGGATAAGAAGTGAGTAAATTAAGAGACTAAAGAATACACAGAGTAATTTTTTTCCTACTGATAAAGTGGCATAGAGATAGTGTGAGGACACACTACTTTGTTTCAGCAAGTGCTTAGCTCCATTTCTACACTCCTAAAACCACATAAGATAGACTAGAGTTCAGGTAAATCCCTGAGTTGCTAGCAGTGATCACATTACCTAGAGACTGTGTTGGTGATAAACTCTTCAGAGGCTAAAGACAAAGAAGACAGACCTCAGAGAAGGAGAATCCTAGCAATGGTTTTGCCTCTTCCTTCTCCCCCTCACTCCCTAACTCCATACCTGTGCATTCATGAGCAAACATGGGATAAATTATTTGCAGAAAGAAACAAGAGAAAAGTTGATTTGAAATGTGTAGCAATGTTTGAAGTTATTGATATAGTAAATCAATGGTTTATCAAACAAGTAAAAGTATTAAAATACAATAAACAGGTTCAATATGCTGGAATTTCCAGTCTCAAACTTTGAGTCATCCTGCTGGCTACAGTTTCAAATACCTCCCAGTATTTTATATTAAAATAAAGCTGTGTGGCCGTTTTTAGAAAGCTGAAAATAATTTGAATAAATGAATGAGTATTTCCTTAGCAAAATAACCGAGTGACAGATAAGTGTAGAGAGCTTAAAGGGCAAGTTACTTATTTTAAAGGAAATTATGACAATTAAAATGCAATTTGCTTTTTTTATCAAACTTTTAAGGCATTTAATACCCACATATTAAATCTCTTTGCTAATGACTTATCAGTTTTAAATACTTTACAGTAATGACTTATATAATTTGAAGTGGTTATTTTCCATACTTCATTACTTTCCCCCAAATGATCATTGATTTGATAATTAGTTGATATTTTAAAGCCTGAAGATGTGATGTCCTTGAAAATGTTTTAAGTGTCTTGTTCAGGGCAAAAATAAATTACAATATTTGAAATGCCATTCACTAGTAATTTTAGTGGGTTTTTTCTATAGACTTAGAGAACCTTTCATCCTATATTAATTAGTAGGTTGTGGTAAGACACTCACAAATCAACATATTGCACCAAGTTTTCATGCTGTAAGCCATCTCCTCATGCTCCGTGGGTAGCTATAGTGTATCTTTGAAAAAAAAAACATTTCACTTGATGTAAAAGGACTTTCAATTTTCATTGTGACATTTCTGTTCTACCTAACAAATTAAAACACTGTAGAACTTTTGTCCCCTTTGCAGCAGGCAGGATGCATTAGAGCAAGACTTCTCAACCTCTTAATGAGTTTTTAAAGGTTGCTTCATAAACATTTTGACCAGATCCTAGAAGTTCATCTGACCTCTTTAGAGAGGTACTCCTTAAAAGACAAAGCCTACTATACTACAGGAGCTGGGGGGCCCGTTTTCTTTGAAATAATCCTACTGTCATTAATGAAATTAAGAACATATTTTACCAACATTTTAACTTGTATATATAAATCTATAGAGTTAAAGACCAAACTGAGATTCAGATCTTGTTCACCAAGAATGAAAGCACCAAAAAGCCATTGATGTGTTAATAATTTTAACAAAAGACTAAAAACATTAAGCTAAAACAAGTAGTAATGAATAATTATATTTTTAATCAAATTTATGAATGCAGATCCTGTTTGTGGCTGGACAATTATAAGATAATATAGTACTAATATATCAAATCGATTAAACTCTTTGCCACTGAAAGCTTGTGTGAGAAAATTCACATTCATCATCAGATACCAAAATTTTAATGATGTCACCAAGTTTTCAATTTTTTTGTAGTACATACATTTGTATTTGTTTGGTTTGAAAAGTGAATGAGTCTTGCAAATATCTCTAGTGAAACTTCTAGCGAAACAAAATACTTTATAATAAAAATCAACATTCTTATTTCTCTGGTCTGTTTTGTTACAAAAAAAATGAGGAAAATTTCTATATATTTTCTACATTCTAATGATTTAAAATGTAATGAGGCTAAATCTGTAAGATTTTTATATATCATGATAAATAGTTTTTCTACATTAGGGACACCTATCAACACTAAATTAAAACAAACCTAGAGGCAGCATGTGCTGACTTTAGGGAAGGCAACGATAAAAAGGCGTGGACATTTGCAAGTTAATTAAGCACATTCTTAGCTTTAATTTTATGCCTAAGTTCCAATAAAATCAATAGGACTTATAGCCATGATTAAAATTAAGTGTTTGCTTAAGTTATGTGTTGAGTGGGCTAATAGAAGGTACATAAGCACGTTTTCTTTTACTGCAGATTAACACAGATGTACTCGAGTTCACTAATCTTGAGTCTATATTCTCAGTCATCTGTCACTTAAAGAAAAGACATGCTCATGCTTTTCAATGGTAGTCTGGCAAGCTGGATCCCTTGTTTTTAATTTACTCTGTGTGAAGAATTAACTTTCAAGATGTAAATAACTTAATTCTAGTTTTCTGTGTTTAGGGTTTTTTTTTAGGTCACTTTTTTTTTTTTTTAATTGCCTTCAAAAGGGCTAAGAGTAAACTTAGCTAACTAGCCTTATTTTTTATTTGAAGGTCAGGAAAGATTTGATCAGTTAGTATAAGATTTCACTATCTGTTAGTCAAAACTAAAGTCCTTTTCCCCATTACAGCTGTTCCAAAATTATTCTGTAACTGGTACAAAAATTTAGCATCTGGTGCATCGATTGCAGATAAAGGGTTTTTTTTCTTTTAAAATGCATATTTAATTTTTCATTTCAATACCAAAGGGTTTCATTATTTTGGTTGCAAGTCACTGTAAATGATGTGAAAAGGGAATTCAAGTATAGTCACTTGGTAATTAGAGGACACTCCATAATTTTAAAAAGTGCCCTTATAAAATTCCTCTGACACGGTTTGCCCTTCACTATTTAATCAATGAGTGATCACTAGAGTATGAGAAATACAATTTTTATCAACTTGATGTATTAGTGAGAGATTACCAGAATTAGCTTATTGAGAAGCTAACTGCCCTCACCACTAAAATGGCTCCAGCTCCAGGTTTCTGTTTCTGTTCATTGTACTTCTGCTGTAATAAAAAGCCATTTACACTTGAAGTCTTCCTCTGTGATACCAGCAAGCCAATGAAATAATGACTTAACTTTCTTTTTGATAAGATATATTCTCTCTATGCTAGGGTAGGGATTCTGTATTGCTGTCTTTGCACATGTATATACGAACTAGATACAGCCCACTGATAATCAGCTCAGCAATATACAAACAACCATAATAATAGTTCCCACTTGACCAGAATGACCTTTATAGGAAAACACTTGGTTGAAGTGGGCAAGAACCAAGGGCACAAAGTAACTTATGACTTGAAGAAGAACAGTAAGGGAAATAAATACCAGGAAAGAAATTTCCTAGCGAAAACTGCTTGTTGATGTGTCTATGATACTTCTATGCTATAGCATTTCAGTATGTAACACCAATTATAACATCCCTGATTAATAATAAGTGCATGTCATCAGGCCTTATGATATTTCTTTATAGACATTGCAACAACTATGGTGATGAGCCAAGCTTTTTCTCTGTATGAATTTGCTTTCTTAGTGATTGCTTATAAAAAAATATCCTTATCAAGTCAGTAAATGTCATTTTATGGATGTCTTCACCCTAGTGAACCTTGAAAGGCTAACAGCTCCTAAAATTTTAGCTCATCTCTGAGCCAAGAGTACAGAGCCAACTATTTGAGTTAAAGCAAATTTACTTCTTTAATTACTAAGACAAATACATTACAGCCAAATGTTGAACTGATGTTCCAACGCAGACTCTATCTGTTAAATAAAAATTATTACATATAGCTTTAACAAGAAAGTAAAAAATACCTTCTTTTCAATTAGGCTTATTTACCTCATTGAAGCAGCTCTTAGGCACCAAAATTCTGCAGCACAAAGCTGCTGTAAGAACGTAATCTACCACAGGATGAATGGCAGCCTGCAAGGTGGAGACAAAGGAGACATCTCCTTTGCAGTAGCTGGTTTGTGGGTTAGCATGCAGGAAAGGATACACTTAAAATCAGCTGTGATGCCTGGATACACCCACAGTTCATCTTCCCTAATCCACCCCTAGACACTGAACCTGGGAGTCATGTGAGACACATCACTGTAACATTTAAATCTTCCCATCTGATTTGACAAATATTTTATTTCTTTATCATTATTTTTTAATCAGGGGTTAACTGAGAAGTGAAGGATGTTCTGCTTTTACACATACAGCAAATCCAAAGAAAGCAGTGAGTGAACTCACACTGCCTGATGTGCCTGTACTGTGGGGCACCTGGAGACACTCAGTGCTTGCCAAGTCCTCATAGCCTTGGTGAACAGAGCTGAAGAGACATGAGGACACACAAACTGTGGCACTCCCAGTAAGCCATGGACAGCTAAAGGTAGACAAGGGCTTTCTCGAATTCTGGCACCCTGAAGGGTGAAAAACGTGGCTCAGACCATTTCTTGGAGATGGAGCCCAGTCATCCCTGTTGTGTGGCTGAGAAAAAGGCAACATGACAGTTCTGAAATTAAGTCCCCTTATGTGTGTGTGTGTACTTTCCCTGTAATGCCCTGGCTGATGGTTTTTACTGCTTTACTGTGCTGTCTAGCTCTGGCACCATCTCTTCTTGTCCTCTGTGTTTTCTTTCCTTCTTCCTACTGTCTTCCCAACATTTTTAACTAACACACCCATAAGCTGTAACAGTATGTTCCTTTAAATTACAATCTCCCAAGGTCTTACTAGACAGTCTTTACTAAAAAAAAAAAAAAAAAAAAAAAAAAAGATCCTAGAGATTTACTCACTTACTATTAGCACTTGTCTGTTTTAAACAGTAACGTTATCACACTACCAAAGAGATGTTAAACAGAAATCAGTGAAGCAAGGTGTGGTTAAATTCTGAATTGATATTTATTTGTGTATCAGCACAAGTACTGGCACATAGGTAATCAGAAACAAGAATTAAGACAGTCCTATCTGTGAGATCCAGTACTAATTCCTAGAAGAATTCCATTGGTCATTTAAGTATAAATCTGTGTGAGATTTAAATAAATAAATAATTACTTCTGTACATCTACCTCATGACGACGGCATCACATGGTGACCTCTCCCTCTTCAGTAACAGTTTGTTCAATTCTTCACAATATTAGCACATACTGATCAATGTTTTCTCCTACTTTAACAGTACTTAGAAGTCCATGATACTAATTGCCTCGCACTGACTTACTATATACTAGTTAAACATAATTTCGTAAATGATTTAATAACCAGACTAGGCTGTGTGGAGCTGCGGGACCAGGAAATGAGTAGAAAAATAATTTGTTCCTATCAAAGAGCAGGATAAAGACTTGTAATGTTATTCAGAAAACAGTTATGGCTTATGAAAGATCTCTTGCTTCTATACCACTGAGAAAGCAGTGACAAAATTTACAGTGTGCAAGAGAAAAAGGAAAAGAAGCCATTCTTAAAATTGTATTGTGTGTATTGTTCACTAATGACGTGCAGAATTATACCTCATACCACCTTGTATTTGAGATCATCACAATCAATTTTCAGCAGCAATTTACTAACAGGGCTGAATGAAGAATGGAAGCAGACATTTGCCCCATTTGACAGGTAAGAGAAACTGAGGCATGGAGAGTAGTTTTTTTGTGTTTTTTTTTTTAATTAATTACCTTAAATAATAACCAGCTTAGTGACAGAACTTAGAACTGACAGTAGATTCTATGTTTCTTTTCTGTGCTCCCACTTCAGATCCTCCCCTACTTGAAAAAGAGCCCAAGTGACCCAAGCCTCTCCTTCACCTCCATCCACAGCTTTTCTTCACACCAGCCTCATGCCCTGTCCTCCCTCTATTGCACAGCGCCCTCATCTGCCATTTCACATTACTCGACGTGCTTTAAACTACATGCTTGCATTGGTAGCTTTGAATAATCTTGTCAAAGGTACAGAATGGAAGAAAATTAAGAGTGCATGAACTCATTCATTTTTAGATTATTGGAAAGTCCTTATATTAATCTTCTCATTTTCCCCTCCCACATTCTCACACATATTCACCATGGGGAGACATATTCCCAGTAAGAGGCTATAAATATTCCATTTTCTTATGATGCAGCTTAACATTAATTTCTGAGAGCAATCAAAAAATTTAAAAAAATCAGTTTATTTAACTTCTTTTAGCACTGATAAGAAGTTATCCATTAAGAGAGACACTTTTCCACAGTGAGCATATGAATCTGTAAAAAATACTCTTTTAATAGCACATTATTTAATGACCTATTACAATAGGACTCTATTAAAATATGAATGGTAATAAATTACTTCAAAATCATTACACAAAGAATAACAAATTGTTTCAGTATTATGTTAAAAATACACAGTTTTATCAGAAAATTAATCTTTATTGAAGATTTGGGGGACTCTATTTATCACGTGATTGAAGCTCAAAAATCACAGTGGGATAGAAAATTGGAAACTGTCTTCATATGTATTAGAAATTCTAGTTTAAGAACAATGGAAAATAAAAGGCTCATTTTATCCAGAAAAGACAAAGGATGGAAGAAACTATTCCAACTATTTCATTCTTTCTTGATAATGAGTAATCATGTTGCAGAAATGTGGTGGACTAAAAGACATTTTAGGCTCTATCAGCTGAGCATGTCAGTAAAAGTAATAATTAGTTCCAGCTGCATTTATATGGAGGGTTTTTTATGATTTTGCCATATTTGCAGTACAAAAGATCAATACCTCTTTATTTGAAGCACTGAGTAGCCATGATGTAACAACTACCTATCGAACCAAGTGAAGACATAAAGAGCAGAGCACTGTGTGTAGCTTCTAAATCCTAATCTAGTCTTTTGTTTAGTAAGATTGTGGTCTCTGTGTATGTAACTTTGAGGAACATACTTATATTCAACTAATGATTTCTGACTCTTGTTATCACTGATCTCTGTAGTTTATTGTTGGAATCTCACTAAAAGTCTGGGAAAAGGTAAATGAAATCTGCTCCTTACAGACAGCCCAGTGCTGATTATATAATTTAGATTTTATCTGTGCAAATAAAAATGAAGATTATGAGCCTTAGCATATTTTCCTATCACTGCAAAGCTAAATAAGCTTTGATAATTTAAAGGTAGAACATTAATTACAATGTTGACCATCCTAAATTAATATTCCAATTTCCAGGTTAAGGCCAGCATAAAAGGAATGCAGAGAAGATATTTCAGAATGTCCATTTTGCCATTTATTTTGTCTTTATGACTAAAATGTATGCATTTTTTTCTGAAAATAAAAAATTTCAGAAATTTTAATGATTAAAATATTTTTGCTAAAATGTTAGTTGATGGAAATGACAACTTTTCCCATGAATGGATCTATTTTAACAGCTTTTCCAAGCTCAGAAAACGTTTTACTAATCATCATTTTGTTTGTATGTCCATTGTACTCTGAACCAAGGAAATGACAAAGTCTTGTTAAATAGCCATTTTTTCAGCTTATATGATAATTTCATCTCTGTTACCAGATGTAAGGGATAAGATTTCAGGAATAATTACTGCTTATGAACAAACCTGCTTTGGATGTATCAGTTGGAGGTAGCTCAAGGAGAAAGACATGTCAGAACCAACACTTTTTGGAAATCGGCTTTCTTTGGACTGCCTTAAGATGAAGCTGAAGGCACTTACCACTTCTGAAACTTTCCAGTGGATCTTATTGTCCTACTTCTACAAATAGAATCCCGAGTACTGACAGAAAAGAGCATCTAAAATGGAGAGGAAAACACAGCTCTTGACATTTATCAGATAAACAGGAATTTCTTGTATTAGCGTCATGCATAAATATCAGTGCTTTTTTGTTTAAAGTCCTTTTAAGACAAAATACAACTAAATGGCAACCAGAATTTTATCTTTAATTAAGTGTTCTTATTTAATTTCAAATGACCACTTGCTACTCTTAAATGACTTTGCAGAGTCTTGTCCTTTAATAAGAACTCCATTATTCTTTTCCATAACTTCCAAGTTGATTAAGCATAGTAGGCCTCTGAAAGATGTTAATTTAAAAACAAAAGATAAGATGTAATGACCTGTAGAAACACTGTAAGAAAGTAGGAATAACATTGAAAAGCACTTAGTAAGTTCTTCGTTTGAATGGAATTTCCAAGTCTTTCACCCTAACAACCCCCTCACTGGACTGATACTAATTCTAATCAGTGAAGAATAGTTACACCAGAAGGAAAAGAAAGATGAAAATGAAAATATTCTTGAGCAGTTTGACCTGCTAGCTCTTATCCTGTGTGATGACTGAGGACTCCTCTTGCCATGTATGATGGATAAGGACTCACCTTCATCAGCAGAGGCTCCTGAGACAAATCTGAGCTGGACCCTGTGTTTGAGATAATTGTTTTCAGGCTTCTCCAAACAACTCACTAAGAGGTGGTGAAAACCTCCTGTCCTTTAGTTTTCTGTGTCACAGAGTGTCATTGGTCTTTACAGCAGCTACATAAAGTTAAATTTCAGAGCTCAGCCCTTAGTTTTGCATTATCAGTATGATATCAACAGTCAGATCTTCTAAAATACCACTAAAATGGCATGAAAATTTTCAGCTGAAAATTTTCAGAACAGATTAATGCAGTTTGTGAGCAAAAACGCCTTTTATTTCTAACTGGGTCCTCTTCTGATTGCACATCGTAAACCTTCCAAGGAAGATGATCATACATATTCCATAATCCTAACATGCATATTCTGTATTCCTTTTCACCTACATTCATGGCCTGGCTACCTCCAGAGAGTATTTTCCTGGGACCCCTTCAACCCTCACAACCATAAGAAAGGATATGCTGCTCTTATGACAAAAGGCAGAGCTGAGCCCATGCATCAAGGACAGCTTGTAGCTGAACTGATGACACAGGAGACACAGCTTTGAAAGTATTGGTAGGTGATGCACAGAAACACAGAGTGGTTATGCAAACCTTGTGTCTGCAGGAAGCCAGTTTAATAAAAAACCTACAAAAGGTATGTCTTCAGAGCCATACCTAGAGATGTGAGAAAAAATGTGAATAAACTATCCAGTGACTGCAGATGAACCTACCCATGTTTCAGGCTAAATGAGGTCCTTGAAATTCTTCCAGGGGAAGAAAAACTCAAGCATTCTTGAACTTCCCATTCCTTCTGCTAAGCTTGTTTGAAATTTACCATCTATTGCAGTGGACTGGAGTCAATGTTTTAAGGTGGGAAGACAGAAAAAGTGATTGTTTATAGCCTACCTTCAGGAGGAAACCAGGCTAAGCAGAAAGGTTTCTGAGAAAGGATTCTGAGAAAGGGAAAGAAATTAGTTGGTAATTTGCTAAGAATGAGCGCAAGACTGTGCTGGTTTGGTTTGGCTGGATTTTTTTGGTAGGGGATGAAGGGCCCCTGGGGTGGCTCTGGTAAGAAGCTGAGAAGCTCCCCCTGCTCCAAAAGCAGCCAAGGAACCATTAGAGGGACAATAGATGCACCTCTACCATTAACATATGAAAGAACTGATACAAGACCTGAGCAGAGCGGGCACTTAAACAAGAAGAGCTGTGCTGGAGAGACAGAGCGGTGCTGGTGGTTGGTGAGGAAGAAGGGGAAGAAGGTGTCCAAGCAGAAGTTTCCCTGCAACCCATGGCGAGTTGGCAGGCTGTCCCCCTGCATCCCTAGAGGAACGTGGAACATGATTACAGTTTTCTACGATAGACAAGGATGCCATTGCATGTATAATATGCTGTAATTTTTCTTTTCAGGTTCTCCTGTCATATTATCACAACATAACTATAGGTTGTCTATCACCTAATGACTTCTGCAGGTGAGTAATTATTACAATAATTAATACCTAGAAAAATTACCAGGACAACCCTGTAGTGTTACATATGAAGAAAACTTGCTATTTATTGTGTGAACTTTGCATTGTCACTAAAAATACTTTTATTACTTCTTTTCTATATCAAAATAATTGTCATAGTATCACATGCTGCTACAAAAGAGCACCATTTATCACAAGCTTCTTTAAATAAACAAATATTTAAGTGTAAATTGTATCAGAAAGGTCATTTGAGGCTTGCCAAAACGGAAAATATAATACTTTACACAAGACTGCAATAACCGGATTAGCTTGGAGTAACAACTGATCATGGGAGAATATATATAAACTGCATCTCTGAGGAGCAAGAGAAAAATATTTGTTGTTATATTCATTTCTAAATGCTGCATACAGCTGTAATATGTACAGAAGAGTAAATGGTTTTATCCTCCACATTTTACTTCCTACCAACTCTTCCAATTACACTCGGAATTTTGCAACATCTCTTTTGGTCCTTTCACAGGTTTTGTATTTTGTAAGAAACAACAAACATCAAAACAATCTTGTCTAACATTCAAGGGTTACTGTGTTAACTGAAAATAAGCTAATAGTTTGACTCACCCATCCTTTCCACTTTCTCTCAAACTATGGGTTGGGTTGGCATACCAACCCCACCACATATATTCACACTTTTCATAATAACTTTTTTTTCTTTTGCCTTCCCTTAAAAAAGGTCATGCTACCAACAAGTACTTGGGTCCTTGAAAACTTATATTCCCAGCCAGCATTTGACTTCCAGCTGTAAGATGAGAACCTAGGACTATATTGGCTTTCCTTCCTTCCCTAAGACCAACACATGGAGTTTGTAGGAAGCAGAAGACAACTGTTTGTTACACCTAGTTTCACAATGTGATACCATTCCACTCCCCTCTGCCTTTTTACTTTATGTCAGCCCACATGTCCAAAAATGCAATCAGAATCTAAGGCTGCCTTCAACAAGAGCTGTTGTTTACTTGTCCCAGTTCACAGGACAATGAGACAAAAAGATTATCACTGTCAAGAGGTTGAGGGTACCCAACATGAAGAGCCAAAAATTTAAAAACTCAAGTATGCAGAAGGATGAGATCCCAGCATGTGTCTTACCTTTATGAACAACATCTTAGGACAGTAACAGAAATAGGAAAATCATAAATGGGTCAATGATCTTAGCCATGACACCTACATATTAGTGCAGCAGTGGGCAAAATGAAGATGCTCCAAAAATGACACCATCATAAATATCTAAAATGCTCAGATGACATAGTTACACATGTACACCAATTGAACCTTCGTGCTTCAGCAGCAGCAGGGTAGTGCTACCACACACAGAGGGAGATTTACATAACATTTTGTTTTTAAGAATTATGCTGGCAGCATTTATCATGGTCTCCATGAGACATGCCAATATATCCCTATAATTTTGGAAGTTATTATTGTGTGAATTTCCAAGCACTTGGAAGCAATTAAAATTCCTCCCTACTTGAGTACAGATTGTGGGGTTTTTTTCTACCCAGAGATTTTCGTAATCGTATGTCTCAGCTGACCCTCAAGTGGAAGTACAAAGGAAGCATCTGCACCAGCAGATATGCATACACCCATATAAACTAAAATGATATTTCACTTGAAGGTATTTAAGAAATCACATGTAAGGCACATGAGATGAATGTGAAAGTCTAACAGTCAGTTCTCTTTATCATGTCCTGCACAGTCAAGCTGTGCTTTGGATAACTCTTCTATGACAACAAGTCTTCTTTATGGCTGAAAGAAAAAAACAGTTTTCTGCTCATATGAAATTGCCCCTATGTTACTCTATGATTTTAATGGGATTTAATTAAAGGATCCAGCAAGTTTCATTGCCCTTACTCTACTTTTTTGTTGTTGTTGTTCGGGAAGGTGGTGAGCTTCTTGCAGGATAGGATATCCAGGAGGAAGCCCATGTGAAATGAAACCTCCTTCTCCCACTTTCCAAAAGTATAGTTTTCTAAGGGTTATTTACTGCAAAAGGAAAAAAATGGGCACTTACATGAAGAGCTGATGTTTGCAACAATGTGTATTTCTAATCTAAATCATACCAAGCATATCTTTAAACAGAACTGTGTTTGAGAGCAGACCTGTATATTTCGCCCTTAACAACAGGATGTATTCATAGCAGTTTATTAATAATGAGCATCAATCTTCTATGCTTATTCTTCTTACCCAGTGTACCTCTGCTGAAGTACTGTTATTTTAGACTGCAGTAGAATTCCTTTCTTTCTGAGTTTTAATCATATGAAAAATTAGATTGAATTTGCATTTACACTGCAAATTTTATGATGTAGGTTTCCTAATACACTTCAGCTTGATATTGCAGTGAATTGCATTATCCCTAATGGGTCATCAGTTCTGAGGGTTACTATTTGATCTGGTTTTATTATCTTCCCTAGCTATATTCTATACCTAATTTTTTCCTGAAATGAACATTATTGATTTACTCATTAAATACTCTCTGTTCGATGTGAATTTTTCATCCAAGCAGTATGATGAATCCTTTTTAAAATAATGATTATATGCTGCACAATACTTGAAATGCTGGTTTCCTGAGACAGTTTTCAGTGGATTGCAACTAACTACACTGTATACAAAAAAAAAGTCTTGTGCCTTTTCTCTAAAATTATGTCCATTGATTATATCTCTTCAAAAATGGAAGAATCAATACATTCTTATATTTCTGAAAATTAAGCTCATATCAGGGTGAAGGATTATTTTCTTGGTTTTGTTTGAAGGTGGTGTTTTATTTCTGTATTACTTCAGCTTAAAAGGAGACCTAATAGCACAGGAAAAGGGTTAAAAACCTTAGGAATATTCAAATGAAGGTTGTGTCATAAAAAAAAATAAAATCTGATTGAATAAAATAAGACTCCAGTATCAACTTACTGCTACACTATATTTTCCACCTATTTAAGTTTTGAACCCAGTGACTGGGTCTGAAGAGACAGTGTGTTTTGTCCCTAAGAATCTTTCTGATATATTTCCTAAATGGCCCATCCAATTGGCTCAAAAGCAGTTGATTCTGCTACAGAAACATACGCACTTTTGTGAAAGCTGCCCAAAATTGAAGAAAGTATTAAAACCAAATTCAGCCACAAAAACCTTTCTATAAAAAATTCAAAAACTGTGTATTGAGTTGTTTGAATCAGGTCAATATATTTGAATTTGTTGAACTCCCTAAGAACATTTTCAGAGCATTTCAACCTTAATCATGTTGGGATTTTATGCACTGCCATTCATCTAAGGAATGGTAGCTTGGATGCTTTTATTTCCCCATTCTCACACAGTATTTTTGGCCATGATAAAATTTAACATTTGGTTTTACAAAAAAAATAAAAATAAAAATGAGGAAATGAAGCTATAGGAAAGGAAAAAAAAAAAAATTCCCATGTGAAGAGGTTTAGGCTGTGGGACAGGCTACCCAGCAAGGCCATGGTATCTCCATTCCTGATAGTTTTCAAGACTAGACCAGATAAAGCCCTGAGTAACCTGCTTTGAGAAGTGGGTTGGAGATCCCTTCCTGAGAAGGAAAGGAGGTTCTCAGGTTAGAGGTTTGATCCACCTGAGACCCCTTCCAGTCTTTATTCTGTGATGTGATTATCTTAGGAAATTAACATAAATAGATAAAAAAGGAGTGGGCTGTGTTTGGGGGGGGGAGGTACAGGGATGGGGGGGGAGCACTAAGTGCTTCCATATGTCAGTTGTTCTAAAAGGTGTTTGAAAAGGCCTTGGGAAACCCTGACTTTTAGGCCAGTAGCCAGTTCACAAGTTCTGAGAATGCAGACCTGAGTTTTCTCCTCTCCAATGTCCTCAGCAGTGACCTTATAATGTAAAATAAATTATCTTAATTAATCTAGATCTATTTACTTACACACTAAGAACATGTGATTATTTTTTTTATTTCTTTGTTCTCTTGGATACAACACAGTTTTCAGTAGTTGGATTTGCTTTTCTTCAGTGCCAGTAAGTGGACTTGGAGATAGTTTTTATTTGAACTACTGAATTAGGAGCCAAAGAAATTCAACTAGAAATTTATAAAACAAGGAAGAAATGACAATGTTGGGAATTAGGAGCTCACAGATGAACCCATCTATTGCAAATGAAGTTCATTAAAAAGTTTTCCAAGAAGCAATTTAATACAAAATTATCTATTGTGAGACTCACAACCTGGAATGTTTGGGTCTTTTTAGCACAGAGTAGAATGATGGAATAGGTAGAAGACTTGCATGACAATCCCACCATGCAATGCTCAAGATATAACTAACAAGTCAACAGGACTGCTTTATTCTGTATGTGTTTCATGACATTTCCCATTATTTGTTAGTAAGGAGGTAGTAATTCTTCTCAAAGCCAGTTACAGCTAGAAAATCTAAAATTGTTAAATTCAGCACAGTATGAGCTTGCAGAATTTCATTACATTAAGAATTCAAAGCACTACAGTTTCAGTAGGAAATTTTACCTTTTCAGTAGTATTTAATGACACTTCATGTGTCCAACTCAAATGAGTAATCAGTTTGTTATTATCTTGCCACAATGCTATGGAGGTGTACATTGCTCACTTCTGGATACTGTTGTCATGAAATAAAGGAAGGAAGCAAAAGCAGAAGCTACTGCTTGCAATCTAATCCTGTGATATTAATTGCCAAACATATGTCCACGACACAGTATTCATTTGTTTCTCAGTGAGAGTTATCTTATGGTGCCACCAAATAGCTGATTACTGGAGACAGCCTCCAGACATTCTTCTATCTTACATTGTTTGTGTCACTAATGGTAAACAGAAGAAAAACACTTCCCATACACAGGTTGCATTTTAAAACATGTTTAGACATTTCTGCCTTCATTTGTTTCCTTCATGTTACTTCATGGAGCAGTGCAGCCTGCTTGCTTAGCACAGCAGAAAACAAGTTGCATAGAGAGGCCAGTCCTTCTCACCTCTGTGCCTGGCACAATCTTGGAGCAGATCCTCCTGAGGGCTCTGTTAAGGCAGGTGGAAAACAAAGGGCTGATTGGTGACAGTCAAAACAGCTTCACCAAGGGCAAATCCTGCCTGACTAATTTGGTGGTCTTCTACAACGGGGTCACGGCTTTGGTGGACAAAGGAAGAGCAACTGATGTTATCTGCCTGCACCTGTGCAAAGCCTTCAGACACTGTCCCACATGATATCCTGGTACTGAAATTGGAACAATATGGATTTGATGGATGGACCATTCGTTGGGTCATGGTCACACTCAAAGAGTTGTGATCAATGGCTCAATGTTCAGCTGGAAACCAGTCATGAGTGGTGCTCCTCACGGGTCAGTACTTGGACCGCTGCTGTTTAACATCTTTGTCAGCTACATGGACAGTGGCATCGAGTGCAGCCTCAGCAAGTTTGCTGGTAACACAAAAATGCGTGGTGAGGTCAACACGCTGGACGGAAGCCATCCAGAGGGGCCTTGGCAGGCTTGAGAGGTGGTCTTGTGCAAACTGCATGAAGTTCAGCAAGGCCAAGGTTCTGCACCTGGGCTGGGGAAATCCCAAGCAAAGATACAGTTTGGATGTAGAATGGATCAAAAACAGTCTGGAGGAGAAGAACCTGGGGCTGATGGTGGATGAGAAGCTCAACGTGAGCCAGCAATGTGTGCTTGCAGCCCAGAAAGCCAACCATATCCTGTGCTGCATCAAAAGAGTTGTGGCCAGCAGGTCCAGGGAGGTGATTCTCCCCTTTTACTCAGCTCTTGTGAGACCCCACCTGGAATACTGTGTCCAGTTCTGGAACCCTCAATAGAGGAAGGACATGGAGCTCCTACGGAAAGTCCAGAGGGCCATGAAGATGATCCAAGGGCTGGAGCACTTCATCTGTAGACACGGGCTGAGAGAGTTGGGGTTGTTCAGGCTGGAGAAGAGAAGGCTCTGGGGAAACCTCATAGTGGCCTTCCAGTACCTGAAGGGGGCCTACAGGAAAGCTGGGAAGGGACTTTTTACAAGAGCATGTAGTGAGAGGACAAGGGGTAATGGCTTAAAACTTGAAGAGAGAAGATTTAGATTACACATTAGGAGGAAATTCTTCACTGTGAGAGTGGTAAGACACTGGAACAGGTTGCCCAGAGAAGTGGTGGATGCCCCATCCCTGGAAGGTTGGATGGGGCTCTGAGCAACCTGATCTAGTGGGAGGTATCCCTGTCCACACAGAGGTTTGGATCTAGAGGATCTCTAAGGTCCCTTCCAACCCAAACCATTCTATGATTCTATGATTCTATGGTTCTATGATGGATTCTATGATCCTATGAGTTTTCCAGTTAAAAATTAAGAGTTTGACTTTAAAAACTGTGACATTTTTTACAAATTAACTAAAACACACACATGCTAACTACTACTTTAGCCTCTGGAGTACTATAACAGTCTTTTGGTCTTTTATGCAAAAAGTATCACTAAATGTTTTGAAATATACCAGAAACTAACATCTACAACTGGGAACATGGGCATGCATTTCACCATTTTATGTCTAGTGTTTTGATTAGCAAAAATGAGCCCTGCCAATCTCCACCCTAATTTTTTTCTTTCCCCTGAAAGTCTTGAGAGACAAGCAAGACATACTAAGAAGGCTGAAGTGGACTGACTGTTGGCTTCTTTCAGCTAGTGGGGAAAAATGCATGGAAATCCTGTGCAGCTGCACAGTGCTGAGCACAGTCAGCTGTGAGAGGAGAATTTATTCTGCTTAAGCTTTGTTAGACACTGCAGACAGAAAGTACCAGGGGTGTCTCTTCATTCCTGACCTCTGTTTGGCCAAAAAATTGAAACTGATGAAGTTTTTCACTGACAGCTGTCCAGGACTCAGAAGATGAAGGCATTTATGAAGATACAATTTGACTGCAGGAAGAGAATATACATACACATGCACACATATGTATAAATAAATGTTGCCACTGAAACTAGAGAATATCATGGAATCATTGAATCATAGCATGGTTTGGGTTGGAAGGTAGCTCAGAGCCCTTGTCCAACCTGAGATTGAATGTTTCCAGGGGTGGGGCTTCTACCACCTCTGTGGGCAACCTGCTCGAGTGTTTCACCACCCTAGTAGTAAAAAAAAAAATCCTAGTATCTAGTCTAAATCTACCCTCTTTCACATTAGAACCATTATCCCTTGTCCAATCACTACAGGCTCTACTAAAATTTTTTTTCCATCTTCTTATAGGCCCTCTTTAAGGGCCTACATAAATGTTAAGCCTACATATATATGTGTTGTCACTGCAATAAAATATTAGTCCAGAGCAAAGCCTGTATTGAGGACCAGGAGACAGGTATAAGCAGGTGGCTGGCAGATTCCCTACAAACCTATCACTGGCTGAAGAAAATTGCTTTGATGTCGGGCAAAGGAGTTGAGTTTGGAAAGAGACAAAATTGTTTGCCACTGTGTAAGGACATTAAAGTGGAAACACATTTTGTTAAAGATTAAGTGCTACCAGCTTCTTGAGGAAATGTTGAAAAGATCTGACACATCTCTCTGGAATCAAGGAAGTGCGATGATGTATTAATAACAGATTCATGATATCCAGAAGTTTAGACTTTAGGGTTGCAATTGTTCTTTTGCATAAGCACAATTGCAATAGCTTTGAAATAGCAAATCCTGGATCAAAGTTCAGTTTCCTGCTGAACAAGCAACAAAATTACACAGTCCTACTGTTTACACTGAGTGTTGCTTCAGAACATCACAGAGTTAGACCCTAATCCAGGCCTTTAGTTCCCTGATGATGAGAAAAATTTCAGCTTAAATTTAGTCATAGAGAGTTCAAGCACATTTGTTCTTATGTCTTTTAATTCAAAGAGCTCTTTTTGCTATATAGTGCTCACTTCTTTGATCCACCAACTACCATCCAGCTCTAACCCTAGTATATTTTTCATTTTGCTAAATTAAAAAAAAGCTATTTCATTGTTTTCTCTATTCTGATCATCCTTGCACTTCTTCCTCAAACTGTTCAGGTTAGAACTGATCCTTCATGAGTTCCAACAGTGACAGTTGCAACCAACATCAGTGTGAGGTCTCATTGGTGCCTTGAACAATGATTTTAATACATTTGTATCCTTATATAATGATCCACGGATCAACTTACTTTCTATATTGTTTCCAAAAGATAAGCTACCAGCTTACAGCTGTAATTCCTATTAGTTCCTAAGTGTATGACTTTGTGCTCTGTCTTATTGAATTTCATTTTCTTCCTGCTCTGCTTCCCACTTACTTTCTCTTCTTCAGGTGCCTTAACAAGGAGCTTTTGACTTCATTCAGTTTATATATCCGAGTGTAATAAGGCCTTCTCTAAAATGAAGTCCTAACAAAGAAAGGCTTAACATGAAACAGAAATCAGAACAGAAACCATCCTTTAAACTTGTATGAAATAGATAGTGTGTACTAATAGAAGAGAAGATAGGTTCATATGCCACAGGAGCAACAGATAAAAGAAGAATCATGTAGAAAAATAATTTCAGAATCATGCATTCTGAAACCACCTATGATCCTAAACCAGGATAAAAGATTCAAACATGTTAAAACATTGTGAATAAAAAATCCATAAGAAATTAAAACAAAAAAAAATTAAAAAATAATTTCAGTAACTTAAATTTTTTTGTTTTAATCTTTGTCTTATTTGTAAAGGAGTTATCCTACACTCCCAGATATAAAGATTTGTCACCTAAATATTGAAGCATTTTCCCCAGTCCTAGCAATTATATAATTCTCCTTGAAAAATTCATAGTTTTTACACAACTATTTTCAGATTTTCACTGAAAAGTCTTATCTCAAAGCAATTTGGTTTTACAACAAAGACAAAACCAGTTTCTTTGAAAAAACACAGGCTACATTTGGCAGCTCTGGAGGAAGATCATCTTTTCATTGCCAACACATCAGGCCCTGACACATCAGACCGTGTCAGCCCTTCCCACCCGTCTTCTCACTGACAAGGTTTTACTACTTCCCATGGATGAATCCTAATGAACAATGAGTCTGCTCTTACATCTCTTCTCAGTAATAGTATGGGATTTAGTCCTTTTTATTGAGAAGAATTAAAATTGCTTAGTAGCCAACTGAGACCCTCAATTAAATCTATATTTAAGAGTGTTTCCAGTGCATTATCAGCAGTGGCAGCCCCAGTAATTTATTCTGGATCATACCTGTAAGATTCCAGCAGTTTCTGAAAATTGTTAGGGTAAATAAAAAAAAAAAGATTTTTGTAATGTATTTTCTCCTCATTGTGGAGAATCTCAAGCTGAACAAATACATTATTAACCAGGTGTAAGTTTAAGTGGATACTTAATAAAGCAGCTCAAGCTCCATGAAGATCATGGAAGGCCTATAATTGTAATTTAGTTTGAATTGGAAACCTCCTGCTATTTCCTGAGTGATTTCTCTATTGTCATTGTGATATAGGGCAACTAACACTGGACAGTCATTAAGACATGCAGGCCCACATGCACACATGCCATAAAATGTGTCAAAACACACGTACATTCATTTTTTATATTTGCATGCCAAAAGCGAGGCCATTCCATACCCAAATGACTACTAACATGCCCATTAAGTTAATTGCATACTTGGTTCAGGGTTAGACTCTCAAGGGAAGGATCGTGGGTTGCTGTGCTCAGTGTTCTGGGTTTTGCTACCTACTGGGATCCCAAAAAAGGGTGGGCACTGGGGCTCTGCCTACAATCTGCATGTGCCTGCCCAGTCCCCAAATGCGACTCTCAGAGGTCAGTTATTCAAGGAATGGATGGCCTGAGCTCAGCAGTAGGAAATTTCAAAGAGAAGGTCACACCCTGCAGATAATAACGTGCTTAGCTCTGAAGAAAGGTGCTGCC
The DNA here is from genome assembly GCA_020745705.1 of Hemiprocne comata. Lineage (NCBI taxonomy): Eukaryota > Metazoa > Chordata > Aves > Apodiformes > Apodidae > Hemiprocne > Hemiprocne comata. The sequence goes on from CM036587.1 coordinate 13,000,494, forward strand.
TTCAGCCAGGTTTCACAACTCTGGATCTTCTCCCAGAACTAGGCCTCAAACACCAGAGGGAGGAGTTATTTCTATGCATGCCACTTCATCAATATGCAATCTCACAGGAGAGACAAGAAGGCCTAGCGAGTCCAACAAAACACAAGGTATATTTGAGCCTACACTTTGGCATTCAGCACGGATGTGTTAAAGGATGGTGCCCACTAATCCTGATCCCAGCTGCCTGTGCTCCACAGTCCAGAGAAGTACAGCAGACTTGAGAAACTGAGAAAACTGTTGCAGAGGTGTGAGAAAGCACATGAGCTAGAGCCCCACAAGAGAAGGAAAATAAAGGCACAGATAAAAATGTCTTTATTGAGAGAGCAACAATGAGTGGCTCAAGGTTTCAAAAGGAAAGATAGGTAAAAAACTGTGATTGAAAAGAGTAATGGAGGACAGCAGTCCAGTGACACTGGAGATCAGCACCTCAGGTAGAAGAAAACTGCAGAACAGTTCAGAGGACAAAAACTAAACTTGTGTTTCACAGCTTCTCTTGGGATTTGCCATCAATAATTACAGAGACATTGACTTGGTGTCAGGTGACTACAGTGTTCCTTGAGATGTTTGTGATTGCTCGAATCATGAAAGTTTTAAACAAGTGTTAGTTTGAGGCAAATGAAGAAATAATGTAAGACTTTGTTTCCTCTCTTTAAAATTTATGTAATATGTACAATTTTTATGACTTGTTGGTCTCTCTCCTTTACAAATCTGGAACTATTATACTAATTCTGCAGTTTTTCTCAGTCCAAACAAAATGAAGGTTAATCCGAACTTTTGGCAGGAAAGAAAATTTAAAAAACCCTACTTGGTGTATTGTGTTATTAATGAATTGCATGTAAATTAGAGGATAGGTTGCCTCAAGCCCCAAGAAGTTAGTGCACTCAAAATCTTGCTATAAGTAAAAGGAACAAACCTTCTATGCAAAGCCAATAATTTATTGCAGATCTAATGTTGCTACTCTCAGTCTAACTAAATTTTTTTTTAGTCCACTAGCAATCATACAAATGCTTCCCGTTCAAAAGTCATGGAGTTAAAGTGAGGTGTACACAAACTTTCCAATATCTCCTTTTTCTGGTGTTAAGCCCATTCCTGCTATAAGCATTGGCACTAATGTTTTCACTGGGCTACAAGGCAACAATCTGTACTGATCCCTGGAAGGTTTCTGAAAAGCAGCAGATTCATTCTGTTGTCATTTTTCTCCAGACCATCCTGTAAAAGCTTTCCTAAACCTGTCTGTCATGACGGCATAGACTACTGCTTTGGGTTAGGGTGAACAAGTAAAGAATTTATCCAAAACTTGAGAAAGAACTTCACTATCACTGACTTAACATATACTTTTGCTTTTCTGAATCTCCACACTGTTTCAGTGACTAAAATATTTTTATTACAGTGTCTATTATACAGAGCAACACCTATTCATCCTTAAAAACTGTCTTCACTGGCTTACCTTTTAGGAAACAATCACCTTATGCAAGGAGACTTGCAGGAACATACAATGTAAAAAACATGAGAAATTAGCAGCAGAACTTCTCTGGAAAAAAAAACAAGTGAATAAACTTCACTACAGAGTTCATAAAAATAATTATTTTAAATTTTATAGATTTATGAGAGAGATCTTCTGGTTATCACTGTTTCAGCTCCAGTGAAGCCAATGGAATTATGTTGACATTTTCTGAAGTTTTACTCCACACACCAATTGTCTCAGTTAGAACTGTGGTGTCAATTTAAAATTCCTAAATAGCGATTGCAGGTAATACTTCTAAGATTTTATTTCTTATAGAAGAGAATCTTGGAAAACTGATGAAATCAATTTATGATAAGCTACAGAGTGCAATTCAAAATGCTGCAATTTAGAAAATATGTGTTACTGTACAACATTGTGCTAGAATAGTGTATCAAATATATCATTTAACTGTTTTTTTATACTTCATAATGGCCCTTACCATGTGTTTTAAAGAAGCAGGGACAGAAGTAGAGGAGGAATTAATATACAGAGTCATACCACAGAGATACCAATGGGAGGGGTTTTTTCCTTTTTTCTTCCACTTTTTCCTTAAGTGTATGGATTTTTGAGGTCTAAGTAACTCATCCCTGTCCTGAATGTAAGAAATGGGAGAGATGCAACTGAACTGGAGTTAGCACTGCCTGAGAAGACAGCAAAGCTTAACAGCTCCATCAGCAAATTAGAATTTCTTTTCCTTTGTATAATGGCATAAAACTGGGATGACAGAATGAAATGCCTGCCCTTCCCTAGGGAGTCCTCTATGCAGTCCTCACACAGCATCTGCAGGCCCAGGTGCCTGAGGGATCTGCCAATCAGGTTATTAACCAATTTCCACAGTTTTTATTTTCTTGTATGTAATACTTGGGTGGAAAGTGCTCAGGTACAAATGTGAATAACAGAATTCAGCAGCAAATTATCTTTAAGAAATAGTCATAAGAAGGTATTTGCATCTGCTTTCAACCTCTTGTCACTTGAAAACCTGTTCTTCTTTTCTGTGCACCTCCTGACCTTTTACTTCTGGTTTCAGTCAAATATTTATGCTTCTGAAAACAGTTAGAACTGAAGAATGATAGAATCCTAGAATATCTCAAGTTGGAAGGGACCCATAAGTATTATCAAGTCCAACTCCCTGCTCCTGAAACTAAGCCATATGACTGAAAGCAACGTCCAGCTTCTCATTGAACTCAGACAGGCTTGGTGCCATGACCAATCCCCTGGGCAGACTGTTCCATTGACTTACCACCCTCCCAGTGAAAGACCTTTTCCTAATGTCCACACCAGTTATGTGAGGCTAGCTCAAACAGTCCCTCAGCTGCTTGTTCTTGATTCTGCTTTTCCTGGACAAAGGAATTTGCATTTGTTAAACCAGTGCCCTGCTGCGGTTTGTTGCATGGTTGCATAAACCTGTTTTAAAATATCTAGGTGGAGTTGGGTATAAGTAGCTGGGAAAAGGAGGTGGTGTAAATTGGCACCTATCACCAAACCCATGAACATGTAAGCCTTAGGCATACACCTTTTGATTGGTCTTCATTTGTCAAAAGGACTCATTAGAAAAAGACACTAAAATCTAACATTGTAGTAAAGATATGGTCTACCAGGTCTGTTGTAAGTTGCCATATTCATAGGCAGTTGTACAAAGCATTTATAAAAAGCATGATCACTCTAACTCATTCAAATAATACATGCAGATTTTCTTGGGAAAGGAATCCCAGTTCCACCTGATTCAAAGGCAAAATTACCATTGCTTTCAATAGAGCCAGATTCACCATTCAGAGTGAGAAAGAATTCAGCTTTTATAATACTGAAGTGCATATATATACACATAAGTAAAAATATACATGTTCTAAGTCTTTGGGATCTACTGTAAAAAAAATACTGAATAATTAGCTTATCATAAAGTAATAGATAACGATATATCACAAGCAATATATAGGCTTCTTAAAGATGTATTCCAAAGTGTGTGTTTGTTCAAAATACTCAGGCTCTAAAATATCCATACTGGCTCACTATTATAATATTGTAATATTAGTTTATATTGTAGTGAAGTATTTCCTTATTAAATTATTTTAAGAACATATTAGTTCTTGTAGCTGAAGTGTTAAACTAGGAGCTCTTTCTGTATAATCATGTATTTCTGTAGAATCAAAAATATATGAAGGTGAAAGTAGTGTCAGGAGTGTCAAGTAGTGTCTAAGCCCCTGAAACTAGGCAGGATGAATGATATGCAGTTCCTTTCAAAGTTAGTATTCCCAACACCAAATCTCCCTAGGTATCTTTATGAGTTCTTATTTGTTCTTTATGCGTATGTTATTGTTCTTATTTGCTTACATTTTCTTGTATATTTGTTATATACTTGTTTATGCAAACTGTTTGCATGTTTTCTCTGAAATAATTGATAAAGTTTGAAAAAGGTGAAAAAAAAATCTGAGAATACACTGCTTATTAATAATTCCTCATTTATATTCATACTATTATATTTTTACAACATACCTCAAAAATCATCACTTAGCAAATTTTTAGTCCATTAAATAAGCAACATTGTTTTTTAATCATTTTATTTTCTTTCTTGTGAAGCTAAATGTCATATATGGCATAAAAGAAAGCAACAATATTTGATTTATTCAAATTCTGCTGTTTCTAATTTAGTAATAAAATGTTATCAGTGTATTTTTATTTTTTTTTCAAGTTAAAGATGAGAGATTTGCTTATCTCTTCAGCTGGCCTGTGACAGCCAGAATACCCCAACCTGGCACAGGGTAAACAGATTATCTGATTTACAAAAAGCATTCTAAATGTCAAATTTGTCACCTGCTTCTTCATATACCATCCCTGTCTTCTGCAGAGAGTAAGTAGCAAGTGGCTGAGCCTATCAGAAATATTGTAGAGTTGCTACTTATTATAATTCTAATGTAGAATAAAGCTGTGAAGAAAGATGTCGGGCACATCACACCCTCTTGGAAGGCAGAGGAATGAAGTTACACTGTAACTCATTTTACTGTACAGACAGAAAGGAAAACTTAGAAGGAAGAAACCACACATCAAAGACTTTTTACTTACTGAAAAAGCCATACATAATCCCCTCAAATCTTTCATCTGCAATCACACAAATGTGCAGTTCTAATCCAACCCACAGTAATGTATGGCTAGAGGTACTAGTGTGGAGGGAACGATGTAGTAAAATTCTGGTAGCACCAGCAGTGTGCAAGAGACCTGTTCATAAGTATCCCACCTTCACTGTGGCTGGTCCAGCAGTTGAATTGGCTCCATGGTTTCCAGAAATGAGGGATACCTAAGATGATCCCTGTGTTGACTGTTGAACAAGGTCTCCCTCTCAGGTTTAGGCATAAAAAAACCTCAACTCTTTGCTTTGCTTGAATAAAATTAGTTTTATTTCCTATTTTTAAAGTGGTTCAAACATACCTAAAGGGGATGTAAGCTCTGCTTTGTAACAGATAAAACTCCAAAGAAAATAGGGCAGTGACATTCTCTAAGGTACCTAAAAACTGAAGACCAGATCAGGAGTCTCTGCAGTTGTGTGCTCCTGTATAAGGCAATGCAGAGTCAGTCTGGTTCCACTAGCAGTGTCAGCAGTGTCAAATACTGGGAACCACAAAGGATTCACTCCTGGTGAACTTCACCTGCATGATCCAGCACTTGTTTTGGAAAGGGAAAGTAGTGGGGAGACCTCCCGTGGCTTCAGGAATCCTGTATTTTCACAGATCTTATTACCTTGGGTTAGATTTCTGCATGACCACAAATTCATAATATTAATTTTGAATTTAGGCAGTGAATACAGAACATATCCTGCTGTACAGAAAGGAATCTTAGACTGATAATGTTAATCCTCTATTATAGATTTGAATCGTGCTCCGAATGTAACAAAAACCTGCTAAAAATATCACATTATTACAATATTCATTTGCATAGTTTATTTATGACAAGTGCTAATGTGTGCTTGTGTGTGACTATGTGTGCATCTGTATCATGTCCAGTTGCACTTTCCTTTACACTCATGCACCTGTTATGTTTGGCTGTCTTACCAGGAATATGAACTGTGCCTGGAGGAATTAACAGCAATCCTTTTCATAAAGAATCTAGTCTCTCTGGCAACCCACAGGCTTTAGTTTCATTATCTAAATCTTTTATCTTCCTTTCTTTGATTGCAGGATAGTTTTTCATCTCTACATTTTTCAGTGAATGAAGTGCAGATGAAGTCCTCTTATGTGACAGAAATATTCCACCTTTCCTGTGAAATTGCCCTGAAGGTCTCATCAAAGACAACACCCTCTGAATTATTAGGTGCATATGTTAAATATAGTCATTTGCATTTCATTAAAATAACACAGGCTCACTGCTAAGACTTCCCTCCTGTTCTTTTGAATTTGTATGCACTGAAAACAGCTCTTTTGTAAATATAATCACTATCCTCCTTTTTAAAATGAATTATAAGAAAAGATATTTCCTCTACCTATTTCTTTGATATTTCTTTCTTTTGCATACAGAAATACTGTGCCATTCTGTAACTTGTTCTTTTAGGTTAAAGAATCTTATTAAAACTTTTTAAAACCTAAAGAACTGTAGTTATGTTGGGGGAGGGGGAGTTGGCCAATCTCTCCTTTCTTTTTTTATTAACACAAATCTTGATTCCCCAATCCTGATATTTTTATCACATACATTGATCTTGTTTAGGGTGGACCAAAAATGCCATCAGTACTGAGCTTGCACCTGGCTGGTTCGCCCATACCAGGGTGGTAATTGGTCTCTCATGCAGTTTTGCCTGTCACTGCAGCAGAGTTTGCACAGCTTGGCTATTGTGTGTGCTGTTCTCTGAATGCACTTCCTTAACTTAGCTTCCTGGCCTTTCTTCTTGCCCCTTCTTGTCCCCATTCAATCTTGCAGCTCCAGGATCATGGCCCCAGCTAGCCCTGCAATGTCACTGCCCTCTTCCATAGGCAAGCTCAGGCCAAAGTACATTGGTGCTTTTGTCAAAATCTAAGCAGGCTGTGCTGCTGGAAAAAAAAACTTTTGTTGCAGGCCTTTTGCATTGTCACTGCTTGTTTTTCTGGGAATAATGCCACGTTCTGGGTGCCAGATCTTCCCAACCAAAATTCTGGCTTTACAGTGCATGCTTTGTGCTGTGCCTGGCTGGCTTCACTTGCCCATGCTACACATCGCTTGCCTTAACAAGCTGCTGAGTTCCTGCAGAGCCATTAAACCTTTGTGCCTCTTCTCTCCCTCTCTCCCTTCCAGGCTTGTCATAGCTGATTCCCACAGTACATGCACAGACAATGTTCTGAACAGGATTTCATGCAGAAAAGAGAAACAAGACATACAGTGTATTCTCCTATCTAAAACCCAATAAATATTTCTTACTCATTATATATAAGGTTTATGACATAAACTCATCCTGAGAAAACAAGGCAAAATATCCCTAACACCTTCAACATTGTCAAGGACAGCAGCAGGATGTATGAAGTGATTTGTTGTAATAACAGAACTCACTTAGCTCATAGCTACATTGCTTTTTCCATGTGATACTTTGTGGTTTTATCTTGGATCATAATAATTATTGGTCATTATAATTGTTTTAATACCATTCCCAGGTAAATCTGGAAGTTCTAATATTTGCAGGAAGAGTGTGATATTCTGGATTTTTTTCTTTAAGGAAGGATCTAATACTCTGTCACTTTTCAGACTCAGTTCACTTTTTAAATACAAGAAATTTGCAGCGGGTGGGAGGGCATCTTTTCCAGGTCTGGGTTTAAGAAATCATCTATGTTTGGTGAGCAATTTTTGATCCTTCCATAGAGATAGTGTTAGCAGTACCTCCGTCTCCTGACATGACTGTATGTATGTTTCAATTATCTTTGGTTTATTAAATAGAAAACAATCCACATTTACCAAGCCAAAACTGTTTTCTATACAAACTAGCTAACCAGGGGCAGCTCTCACGTTCAAGAAAACTTTGTCATCTTTTTTGTGGAAATAAGAGCAACGGGTACATGCTGGAACAAGAAGTGTAGTGAGGTCTCACCAGCTAAAATCATTAGAGCAACCTCTGTGTATAAGGCTATTTTCATACATTATCTACCATGAGATAACATCACACAGCTAGTTTATTTGTTTTATAGTCTTCATCATCATACTTTGCCATACTTTCAGCAAGGTCTAATGGCATGTGTATCCAACATGACCTTAGCAAAAATCTGCTTCTATTTTTTGCTGCATTCTTCTGATTTTTATGTACGTGTTCCTTAGTTGTCAGGCAGGATTATTTATTCACTACTTTTAAAGATTTAGAATATTTTGTTTGTTTAGTTTTTGTGTTTTTAAAACATCCAGAATTATTCCTCAAAAATACCTTGCATAAACAGGAAAGAAAAAATTATGTATTTAAATTTTGCTAGTATAGACATCCAGATTTTCATAATTGTAGAAGGTCTTTGAAGATTTGTAGATAAAACCATACCCTCTTAGATTGTTTCATTTGTCCCCTCCTCAAGGATGAAAAATAGCTTGCACATGATTTTTTTGAAAGTTTAGTGTTTGTACCAGACATCAGTAGTGAAATGCAAATTCTGAAACAATCTTTCCAAAATACTGGATATGCTGGTTTACCCTGTTTAATTCCTCTTCTTTCTTTCATCCCATAATCTGGGCTGAGCTCTCATGCATTATGCTTCATCTGTACCTATCTCAGGCAGAACTAGTATGTACTTATCATCTTCTTTGATACAGTCCACCCATCACTCTAATGTCATTGTTTGTCTTATGATAAATTCTCTCAAGATTGGTAGAGTATGATTAGATTTCCAAACTCTAAAATAGAAACAGAAAGGGATCTTTAAAGCCTGATGATAAGTAAACAGAAATTCCAGAAGTGTGATCTTGTATGCTGGAGACAAAGAGGCCCAAACTGACCACAATATGGGCTCAAGGAGCATAGCTGGGCACAGAGCAAAAGGTAGCCAGGGACACTGAACATGAGCTTTGACTTGGTCATCCCCTGCTTCTTGATGCTTATTGCCTGCTAAATGAGACAAGTTAAAGTGTCTTAATTATGCAGTTCAAGAATAAGAAAGCCCTCCAGACAGACCTTCCTTAGTGAATTATAGTCAACTTTTCCAGTTAAGGTCAAATAACCTCAGAAGCTGTAAGAGGAAAACCCAACATTTGGTGTGACACACAGTGCATTAAATAATACTTATCAACTGACCCTTCATGATGACAGAAAAAAATCCCAGTCTATTAGCCCTGGGTGGCACTGTGCCTTATCCCCTGCATACTGCCATGTGGGCACACATAGCCATGTTGTCTTTCCCCTCCTTCTCACACCTTAATCCTCATTGGGTCTTCTGCTCTGGAAAAAATGGGAGCCTCCTCCTTCAGGTAATACGTGACCAAAGACATCAATGTATCTGCAAATGTCTTGCACATTTTTATTCAGCACATCATACCAGAAGATGCCCCACAACTAGCAATCAGTATACGAGATTTTGGCATACCATGAATGAGGTGGTTGGATTGTCTTTGCCTCTTTCTCTGTCTACATGAGCAAATGAAAACTAGTTCGTTTGCTGGGACTGTCAATCAATTACAGCTCATGCTCTGAGCAAATATCAAACACTCTGTTGAAGAGATATTGTGCCTAAATGTTCTGGTTCACAATTGCCAGCTTTAGTTACTAATTCTGTGGTAGGTGAAGCTGAGAGATAAATTCGGTTATAGAAGACTTAGTAGAGGTTATATTTATTAACCCTTATTTAATCACCTCAGCCAGGCAAACAGCTTTGATCAACAGCATAGAGCTATAGTTCAATATTTACACCTTGCATGAAAATATGGCATTTAATCTAATCAGGCTGGCCAATGCTGAACATGCCACATTAAATGTTTGCTCTTCAAATCTGGAGTTCATTCATTCTATCATTCTAATTCCCGAACCCAATTTGAAAATAGTTTGCATTACATGCTATCTTGCAGCTTTCTGTGTTTGCCTGCTAAACACAGGTTAAATGACCTTGTCTGTTGAATGTGACATTGTTAAAATCAAAGAATAAATGCAACAGTATTATCTACTTAAAGAAAAATTAATGCATTACTAAGATGCAAAAACCCCCAAATATCTCTTTATTTATAACAGTTCTTTTGCCACCAAAAATTTTTTTTAATTCCTCAGCAGAATGTGAGCAGCTTGTGTGCTGATTGTAATTTTTTCTCATCTTACTCTAGTCAAGCCTTTTAAGCATTTGTTTGAAAGATGAACAAACAAATGGGGACAGAGCAAAAGCAAACAGTGTAAAGTTAAAATCTCCTTAAAAAATGACAGTCTAAAACACAGCACTGAAGCCTGACTCTAGTCTCACACAAACCAGTTCCAGTAAACCAGGATAAATTCTAATGATCTTGAAGGAGATACAAGGGGAGAAATCAGATCACAGCCAAAGCCTCATTCCTCAAGGCTTCTTGGGTTTTTTATACTGGAACTGAGACAGAAAGGAAAAAAAAAAATCCAGCTGTATTTAAAAAACAACCAATCAAAAAAATTAAATTAAACTACTTGTAAATTAGTATTTAGTTAATTTTAAAGTATCTGCATGTTTTACTTGCAGTGGATTTTAATACAGACTCCCTTCACAAGTGCACAACATCGACAGATGTGGAAAAACTGGACTTGTATAAAGAGGCAGAATTGTGCTGGTCTCCACTGGAGGGATACTGCTGTTTCAAATGGTTCTTCAAAGAACTGATGACCAAACCAGGGAATTGAAGTTGCAAGAATGGAAGATCAGGGCATGGCCACTCCATCGGGCCATAATGGCACCATGCTGTGCTGTGAGATGTATCTGCTCCTGGACCTAGTATGCATCTCTCTTGCACTCTGCCAAACCATGCAGCATAGACTGATCTTTTGAAACAGCCTCTATCATAAGCAACAAAGCACAGGAAATATTCCTATAGGTCTTCGTCTGCATGTAGACATATCAGTATTAATGTAAAACTTGTTTTCTTCCAATATACAATATCCTACTGTCTCCTTCCCTTTTTTTTTTTTGCAGATATAGGTATATGCTAATATATACATATAACATTTCATAAATGGTTTAGAGGGGAGAATATGAATATTATTGATAGAATAATACAAAGATATTGGTTATACACCAGACCAGCCATTACACAAAGAAAATTAAGTGACTTGTCCGTGCTCAAAAAGCTAGAGCAAGAGCTAGACATTCCAACCTTGATTCACCTGCCCTAACTTAGATACTTGGAAGCTAAATTCTGGAATCACAGCTACTCAGCCTATGTTCCTCTTATGAACAATGGAGAAAAAAGAGCAATTTCAAGCAATTTTTATCTCATCTTACATTAAGTCACTTTCTGGAGGTTGAAAATTCTCTCCACCCAATACAAAGGCAGCATAGTTCAGCCATACATAAATTTATAAACTTAATGTTAGATGATGTGGGTCCACACAGACCTCCCAATTCCTTACTGTGCTATATATTAATATATATGAACAAATGTTATATACATGTATATAGATGTGTGTTGCATAGACAGACACCTAGGGAGTTTGGTTAACGTTCTTCTGTATTTTTCCATTGATTCCATCAGTACTTTGTTCTTTCCCTTCCCTCCATTTACAAAATATCTGACTGTTAAACACGGTGAACTATTTTTCTGTTAAGCATTTAAGAAGAGATAAATGATGGTTTGACTGTTAATGCACCAAGGTAAATCAGAATCTTAGCAGTGTTAAATGGTTTCTGAGCCACTAGAGCATAGCATCAGTGCTATAAAGAAGCACTCCCTGATGGATTGTTAGCAATACTCTAACTCTTTTCAGGACAATAATATTGACTTCACATTAGATAAACATGAATCTTCTAAACAAGAGGTGAATATGCAGGAATCAGCCTCTTCTTCGTGTCTAGCAACTAAAAGGCATCAGGACACACTCTATAGAGTTTAATTTGAACTGTAATTAGCTTTTGCAGTGAAGTGCAGTAAGGTAACAAATGAAACACAATGCTGCAACACAGGACTGAAGAGAGAGTAGAGGAGGTCATACTGTTTACCTCAACAATTTTTGTTTTTCATGGAACCCATTATTAGTAAAGTACAGACATTAAATGACCCTTACACTTTCAAAGAGGTAGTTGTGTAGGGAAAAAAAAAAAACACAACACCAAAAAAAACCCCTAAAACACCAAAAAAACCAAAATGCACCACAAGAAAAAACAGGGAAGTATTGAATCTGAGGTTGTACGTTGCTCAAATTGTGAATGTTGACATGACAGGCAAAAGGATAGTTCTTCCTCTTAACCTGTAGACCATAAATTCTGAAAACCTGATGCAATGTCTCAGAGAAATGTCTTAGTATTTACTGTCTGGAAATTCATGGTGTGTAACACCAGCAGAAGTCACAAACATAAGTGAATTTGTACCTTTACAGGTACAGTTTCCTGTCTGCTAAAGATAAACATTATTCCTTTAACTAGTATGTTGGCATAAATCAAGTAAAATACACCAATACACATTATGCAACAACATTTCTAGAAGCCTGACAAAACAGAAAACTTCCTAGTAGGGGAAATTTTTACAGCTTTCCAATAATTATTAGAAGTGAGTCTTGTATGCTGTTATCATCTGAAAAATCAAAAAAGCGGGATTTGTTGATTTTCAAAACATTTAGATTGCAGATCTTTGAATTCCTCCATGGTTTAGAAAAGATTGCCAAGTGTCTGGAAAACAAATCTGCCTCTTATTGGAGAAATAAATAAAACTTCCCAGTTAGATACAGATCTTCAGCAAAATATGTGTCACAGAAGAAACCACTTTTTTATGGACATGGAAGTTTATGGCATCATAATTCTGTATTGATCATTTCCATACTTGCTATTTTTTTCAGGTTTTTAATGATCTAACTGAATTTAATAAGAACTTGGAAACTTTTGATAAGCACTAATTTCAGTTTTATCTTAATTCTACCAAACCATAAAACCTGAAATTCTAATACTTATGGTAACTTGTAAGTAGTTCTTCAATTGCAGGAATGTAGGAACTAGAATCCAGAACTTGAGGCAATCATTTACTCTCAGTCCTGCTGTAGCTTAACTCAGGACAGAAATTTGAGCTTATTACTACATTCTGCAACTTTCCAAGTAATTCTCTTAACAGAAAATGTTGCTGGAAATTACCTCAAGAGGCAAACTGATCCATATCCATGCTCCAACCCTAAACCAGCTTCTTGACAGATATTTGTCTAAATTAATTTGTAAAGTCTCATTCTAAAGATTAAATGTCCTTCTTAAATGATTATGACGATGATAACAATAATAGATATTTTTTTTTTATAAACTCACTAAACAATGCTGAATTCCTAAGCATACTGAATTCATTAATTTCCATTCTCATTCTCAATGTCTACAAAATCACTGAAAAATCCTTTTGACAGAAAAATTATGATGTAGTTAAAATATCCACTGGTTGCATATTTTTTCTATACTCCATTTGGGTTTCATATTAGCCTAACTTATTGGCACTTTGAAAAATTCTTACAGATAAATCCAGTTTTTTACATCCTTAAGCTACATATACTTTGCCTCCCAAATCTCACTCGCAAATACAAAACAGCAAGGTAAGTGTGACTTTACTAAAAAAAGCTAAAATATTAATATGTATGTGATACCTTTCTCTGGAAATTTCAGTGTCCTTACTGTAAGTTTAGTTACTCTGGAAAAAACATGGCATTGACAAGGTGAAACAAAACTCCTACATTTTAGAATGTTTGTCCAAATGTTTGTCCAATTGTTTGTCCACAAAGCTGCAATTTAGAATTACAGAATCCTTAAGGTTGGAAAAGACCTCCTTCAAGATCTTCGAGTCCAACTGTAATCCAACTACCACAACCACTAAACTATATCCTGAAGTGCCACATCTAAATGCTTCTGAACACCTCCAGGGATGGTGACTCCACCACCTCCCTGGGCAGCCCGTTCCAATGCCTCACCACTCTCAGTAAATGAATTCTTCCTAATACCAAACCCAAACCTCCCCTGGCACAACTTAAACCCATTTCCTCTTGTCCTATTGCTAGTTACTGGGGACAAGAGACCAACACCAGCCTCTCTACAACCTCCCTCAGGTAGTTGTAGAGAGCAGTAAGATCTCTCCTGAGCTTCCTCTTCTCTTTCAAAACACGTCTAGAAAAAGGATTAGCAATGACCAAGAAAGTTTCTGAAAGTTTATTTCAAAACTTATACGAAAATTTTCTCCACTTTCATTGCATATTGAGAGGCTGAGTGCTTCTTTGTGTGCACACCACTTGTGCATTCCAGTTGTTCATGTGGCCTTGTTACCTGCATGGCAGCTGTGGCAGACAAGGGGAATTTTCCAAACAGCTGAAAGGATGAAAGTAATAAAAGAAACCACACATGAAAAAATTAGATGTACCTCTGTAACATCAGTGACACAAGGATCTCAAAAATGCTTTAAAGACACTACCTATCTACAGTTTGTAATGGCTAGGGATTACAGATTATTAAAGCATATAAAAATAATGTACATCTATTAGAGTCATGTATTATCAAATATTACAGCATACATTGAACTGTGCTTTAAAATAAATGTCCCCTGATCTTTATCTGCTCAGAGGTACTTTCCAGAATATTATATTATATTATATTATATTATATTATATTATATTAGGCCATACCCTCAACTAGGATAAACCAGTATAAGCACATCAGTTTTAAATGAGCTGCACCAGGTTTAAACCAGTAGAAAATCTAGCCAATTTTCTTCTCCATGTTACAAAAAAGCCCCTGCATGCAGCACAAAACTTGTGTTTGAACATGAAGAAAAATAAGATTTTCAGTGTATGCACAGCAAGGAAAATTACTGGGGTTTTGGATATTGCAGATGTAAGGGATATATGAGAAGCTTACGAGCTCTCAGACCTTACTATATTGCTTTGGAACTTGGATCAGATAGACATGATGAAGAGGTTTAGCAAGGTGCATATTAGAAAGCTGCAACGATGCAATAAAAATTATAGCAGAAAATACAATACGATGGTTTTATGAAGCATTGGAAGCAACCAAAGGAGCTCAGGTTTTACTTACAAGTAAATTAATAACTTTGTCTCCAAGTAGAGGCAACTTTTCTGCCTCTTTCTCATTTTTTTTTTCCCCTTTCTTCCAGCATGTCAGTTTTGCCTTAAGATATGGTTCATAAAAATATATCTGGAAACTTTTTTATTATTCATTTAATGATTGGAACAACATGAAGAATAAATTCAAAACTTCAGTAAGTTTTTATTTTAATCCACTTCAAACCAAATTTTTCCCAGCAGAGGGGGATGGGGCAAGAGGGATTACTCTCCAGCATGGTGGAAAAGAGATCTTGAGAATCAGCTGATTACAAAACCATTGATTTAGACTCGATGCCTAGTAAAAAGGTCACTTTGCTCTCAATTAAGTACTTCAGCCTGTGTTGCCTTTTTTACAGAATCACAGGATCATGGAATTGTCAGAGTTGGAAGGGACCTCTAGAGATCCTTTAGTCCAACTCCCCCACTAAAGCAGGATTGCCTTGAGCACATTACTCAGGACTGTATCCAGGAGGGTCCTGAATATCTCCAGAGAAGAAGACTCCACAACCTCTCTGAGCAGCCTGTTCCAGTGCTCTGTCACCCTCACCGTAAAGAAGTTTTTCCTCATGGAACCTCCTATGTTCCAGCTTGTGTCCATTGCCCCTCATCCTGTCACTGGGAACTACTGAAAAGAGTCTGGTTCTATCCTCCTTGCACTCACCCTTTAGATACTTATAGGCATTAATAAGGTCTCCCCTCAGCCTTCTCTTCTCCAGGCTAAAGAATCCCAGCTCTCTCAGCCTTTCCTCGTAAGGAAGATGCTCCAATCCTCCCATCATCTTTGTTGCACTCCACTGGACTCTCTCTAGTAGTTCCCTGTCTCTCTTGAATGGGGTAGCTCAGAACTGGACACAGTATTCCAGATGTGGCCTCACCAGGGCAGAGTAGAGGGGGAGGAGAACCTCTCTTGACCTACTAACCACACCCTTTCTAATGCACCCCAGAATGCCACTGGCCTTCTTTGCGACAAGGGCACATTGCTGGCTCATGGATAATTTACTATCTACCAGGACTCCCAGATTCTTTTCCTTGGAACTGCTTTCCAGCAGGTCCACCCCTAACCTATATTGGTGCATGGGGTTCTTCCTTCCCTGGTGCAGGACCCTACACTTGCCTTTGTTGAACCTCATGAGACTCCTCTCTGCCCAGCACTCCAGCCTGTCCAAGTCATGCTGGATCGCAGCACAGCGCTCTGGAGTGCCAGCCACCCCTACCAGTTTTGTATCATCAGTGAACTTGCTGAGGATACACTCTGTCCCCTCTTCCAGGTCACTGATGAATATGCTAAACAATCCCAGACCAAATATTGACCCCTGGGGAACACCACTGCTTACAGACCTCCTCCTTCACAGATGAAAAAAAAGAATAATAATAGGAAGATACACCAGCCTGACAGGAAAATCCAATTACTACAGAGTTCTGCTAATTCAAGCTATCTCAGAAACAACAAAAAATTCACCTCAGTTCTCCAAGAACTAGAAGATAGGCTGTCCCAGGAATAGAAAATGCCAAACAAAACAATCAAACTAGGACTGAGAGTGGGGAGGGCCTCAGGTATTGGCTTGCCTTGTCTCAGAGCAGTGGCCATGGTAACAGCTGGCTTGAAAAGGACATCCCACACAACCCAGTCCCCTCACATGGCATACCAACAGTTGCTGATTTCATTTTTCAGGATGTTGGATAAGACACAGCAGGCAGTTGGACTATGGCTCTTTGCGGCCCTAGCATATCCTGAATAAGACAGCTACAGGTTTTGTGACTGGAGACAGCCATGCTTCAGTACAAACTTGGATGAGGTTACACTCTGTAATCTCCAGAAAAACAAACCAAGACACAAACAAACAAAAAACTACTCTTCAAGTAACCTACTAGTTGATTAAATAACGTCTGTGGTAAAGGTGCTTGCTGTCAAGTATACTTCCTGATCAGACAAAGTTCTTTTTTCCTGTGTATCAAATAGATTAGGAAGAAGTGAATAATAAAAAAAAACCAACAAAAACAAAAAACAGTGGTGCTCTGCGAACAGCAGGCAGGATCCTGCTGCCTGCACTGGAGCCAAAGCATTCACAGCACTTAATGCAATAGGCAGTCCCAGCTTTTCACCTACATGCTGCTCTGGGCTACCTCATGATGAAGTATAAGCACCATGAAACTTTGTCTTCCTATCAATCAATGTTAAAGTCTCTCTTTTTAAAATAACCATTTGTCACCAGCAAGAGATAGCAAATGAAAAATACCTTCACTGTATCTATGATTTACACATCCTAGATAGGCTCCAGCCAACATTTAGGCATATAAATGCAGGTATCTAAATGTAGGCAGCTTCTACTCGGTGTTTATAGTCCTGTTATACTCAATGGAAATCTAGGCAAAATAACCAAGGCACCTCAGAACTCATGTCTAATTTGGGCTAAACTTTTCTATGCATATTCCTGCTTCCAAAGATAACATAATGTCCTGGTTTGAGCCAGGATGAAGCAAATTTTCTTTTGACTGATTTTTTTTTCCTCCAGTGAGCTCTCTTTAAGCAGCACACTTGCTGAAAGCAGCAGCAAGTTTTCCAGATGGTGGACTGATAATGCCTGAATGTTTATAGTTACTGCTGAGACACCAAGGACACTTTGCTCTGCTTGTTGGACACTAAGGGAGCAGAAGAGTCATATCTGCAACCCTCCTGTAGGGAGAAGTGGACTAGACAGATGGCAAAATTGGCCAAAGAGATTATTCCATCCCATATATACCTGACATTCAGTATAAATTCTGGGATCACAGAAGTTAAGTCCTTTTTTCTCCTTCTTCTTCCTTCTCTTCCATCCATGGCCAGCATCCAGGGAGGACTCCATCTATCCATCTCCCTTGATCCCCAGGCCCGTGTGTTCCTGACCCTCATGACTCTGCCCTCAGCTCCTGTCTGCTCTGCCGCTCTCTCCAGCAGCTCCCCGGGACATTTCAGACCTGCTCACAGCTCAGGAGATGCCCTGGGAGATGCTGGGGTGGGGGGAGGCAATACAGTTTTGCACATTCCTACGCACATTTGTATATATTTGTACGTTTTCTTTTCTCATTAGTTTTTAATTAAACCTGTCTAGTTTAGTTTTGAATCTGGAAAGTCTCTCTCCTTGTGCTCTCTCTCCTTTCCCTTCCTGGGTGGGAGGGGGAGGGAATTGAGAGCATTGTTGTCATTCATTTAATTGCTGATCCTGAGTTAAACCGTGACACATAATTATTTTTTCCTTATCATGCAGATGTGTCATAGTAAATACATCAAAGATCAGTAGATGCTCAGAATTTTGTGGTAAAACCATTATTTAAAATGTCCACACCTCTGAGTCTTGTTCTTTTTTTTTTTTTTTTTAATTAAATTTTTCTGGATTTTTAGATTTTTAGTATCGCAGTAAGGTTGAGCCACTGAAAAAAACAAGGTGCTCGCTTCTGTCAGTGGGTAGGCACAGCTTTTTGCAATGGGAATCACTAACTGGCCAATTTTAATTCTGAAAATAATAAAAAAAATGACTGGCAATGATCACACATAAATGTTAAGGTTTACCCTACAAGTTTGCTGTGGAATGTTGTGCTATGCTATAGTGTATTAGTGGAAAATGTCACTGTCAACTTACATCAATTTTCTGCTTCTGCTCTGTGAAAGCAAAAGTGGACTTGAATGAGTGGCTAAACTGGCTAGGAAATGCTTGGCATGAAAATAAGTGAAGACAGACACAGGCACTGAAGAGCTGTGATGAATAACTGCATGACTGTAAACTGACCCAGCAGGACTAAAAGAAATTCAGCTAATTACTTGATAAGAGGGGGGAAAAAAAGATGTCAAAATTGATTATGCAGCTTCTGCATTCACCAGCTGTAATATCTCACATTTAAAAACCCACAAAAGAGAGAACAATCTATAAACTTTAGTTCAGTTATTATATCTACTATATATATATGCAGAACTTTAAAACATCTAAAATAGTACAAAAGTGTATTGATTCTTTCCAGACAAAGGGCCTCATAAGATGCAAGGTGCTAAGTGGACTCATTTTATAACAAATGCTAAAGCATAAGAGAATCAGTAATTTATTTCCAAAATTAACCAGAAATAAAGATGGAAATGAAATTAAAATGAAAAATATTGTGTTCTACAACAACTTGCCATAGTTTATAAAAAAGGATAAATTTTTTGGCCAACCCAAGAAAATCTATCATTGAACAGTACTTGAAACAAGGAAAATAATTGTCATTGAATGCCAAAGTATATATATGAAAATAACTAAAAGACAGAGAAGTCAGAGCCTTGTTCTTTCCTGAATGAAGGTTTGATGGCATGTTTAAGATGTCAGCTTCTGGGGTTTAACAATGCAGCTGTATCTGTACTTGAACCAAGTGTTACTGTGAAACATTCAGTGAACAGAAATCCTCATTATCGGGTATTTTAATTTCCATCTAGAAAGAATCTAGTATTTCCATCTAGTATTTTTTCCTCTTTTCCATTCCTCACAATGGGCTTCTTCCCAACAATTCCCAGCAATTGCACCAGGCCTTAAAAAAAACAACAAACCCTTGATATATGTCACATATCTGTGACATAACAGATTCTTCCTTCTTCCTGCCCAGAAGGTGCAGCTCAGCCTTCTCAGTCGGTGTTTGCCAATCTCCTGCTCCTTCCTGCAGCATCCCACTGTTGTGGCACCATCCCTGCTCCCAGAACACCAGCCAGACACTCACACCGTGTCAACCTGTACTGAAGGCATATGAAAAATGGCTGCCAGAGCCAGCTTTCCATCTGCTTGAGCCCTTCATCACCAAAACCTTTCTCCTCACCAGAGTGCAGGTTGCTCCTGACACCAAAAGCATGTCTTCCTTTCTACAGACCAGAAAGATTTTAATTGTTGAAGGGCAATCATTTTTCCCTTCAGGGCTTGCCAGTGCGCTTCCTGCATTTTATGCAGGAAATTTTCTGCTTAAGAAAAGCCAGTCTACTCAAAGGAAGGATAGGGGAAAATACAACAGTAAAAATAGTCTCTTCTTTGTAGAGAATTATCTTTATATCATGTGACACACTATTTTGAAATATCACAGAGAGGCTTCATATTTTTAGCCCTCAAGACTTCCAGCTCCCAATCATAAAAAAACTTAGCTATTGCATTCCAACTCGTCGTAACAAAGTTACATTAAATATACTTAAATATTTACAGGATAGGCTATTTACAGCCATTCTCCATGTCTTTTATGGTCATTTTGAAGTTACTGCTGTTCTATCTCAAACGCTTGATGATTAGCCAGGCCATCACAATATCCTGAATTTTATTTACTGATCATATTTCCACTGTTTTTTTTTTGTCTGGCTACACTTTCAACATAGTATGGAAAAGAAAGCCCATCTCCTGAAGGGCTGAAGTAAAGAAAATAAATTGAAAAAACAGTAGAAAGACAAATACATTACATCTGCTTTATAAACAGGGAACTGAATTGTAGAGGGACTGAATGATATTGCCAGCATTGTATGGAGATTTAAGGTAGAGATGGGAACCAAATCCAGATCTCCTACATACTCTTCCTATAGACACGTACTGTTTTTTAAGATGAACCTTAGAGTACATTTTACCTAACCAGCTGCAACCTTTTAAAGATGTCTTTGCATGCTCTCCTTTGACACTAGTAAAGCTAACAGAAATACTTTTAACAAGTCAAGTGCAACTCCATCTAACATTATAAACAATTCTGGAGAGGTTCTCCAGACTAAGGTTGGAGTTGACTGTCATTGCATTATATTGCATATGGATATCACACAGTGTAAATTTTTTTCCTTAGCAGTCTGTGTGTTCTGGAAGCTAAGTCATAGGTGATTTACCCTCTAGTGAGTGTTGTTAGTGCAGCATATTACACACTTGGCTAGCCCCAGTTCTTATTCATAGCTTTTTATTTTTATTTTCAAGGATTAGACTAAACCATGCAGAGAAGGTAGGTAAGAATTTTTATTCTCTTTCATACTTCTGTGCTCGGAGATATTCAAGGAAGAAACACATTTAAAAAATGTCAAATTGCAGAAGCTTCACTTTTTTACTTAGATACTTGATTCTAAAGAGGAATATACAAGGCAGTTGAGCCCTTCAGGTCCTTTGAGTTTACATCTGTGTCATGCTTTATGGATTGGAGAAAATTTTGCAAGGGTGAAGATGAGGAATGGAACTGTGAAATTCAATTACTATGCTTTGCAAAATTTGGGAATCTCTGCTGACTATCTAATAATATGAAATATAGTGACTATCTCATTTTCATTTCTGCAAAATACATCTACTTTTTTCTTTTCCTGAAATAGTTCCTTTCTAGTATTAAAAATAAAATCCTTCAGAGTTTTTCATCCTTCAAATAAGAAATAAACCTTTATTCAAAACATATAAGAGATCTAAGAGAATATTTTTTACAAAATCTGAAAATCTTAAACTTACTTTTTCACTTTCACAGATAAAATCCATCATTTCATGATAACTTTTTGGCTGATGTGAGGCAAAACAGGATATGATTGGAACTGAAAGCTATCCAGTTTTATTTATCCCTGCTTCTCTGATTTAAAATGAAGCCTGGCTGTGTGCAGATGATAACTGTGAGCAAAGGTTGACATCAATTGGAGCTGTAGGACGAGCTGTCTCTGTGTGGGGGAAAATATCACCTTTTTTAAAAGATGCTGAGTGACACTGACAAAATAGACAAGGCAGTCTAGATCAATGACATAAAAATAGTTGTCATATAATGATTAGTGAACTACTGCTCATAATAATCTCCTTCAATAGACTCCTCTGAGGATAATGTTTGATTATTTGAACATATCATAGTGTTAATTACGGCTAGGCTGAATTTTACAGTCTAATTTATATTTTTACAGTATGTGACATTTGAAAGCTTGAGGTAATTTTCAGTATCTTATTAGGTGTTTGAAATTCAGTTTGTAGCTTTTGCTTCAAACAGCAGCCTTTTAATTTAGTACCTCTTTAGCGGAGTGGGCTTGATAGGGAATAATCATTAGGGCAGTAACCACGTCTATAGGAAGTCTCATGGGAAGTTGTCTATCAATTTTCCCCTTAAAAGAAAAAAGATATTAACAGTCATAAATCTAGTTCAGTTCCTTTTTTAGCTGCAAAATAGAGACGATTTCTTTGACAGGAACCTGGGCTATCCTTCAAATCCTCTAAACTATGGATGAATAAACCAGTTCAAGTAAAATACTAGAAGAGTAATACATTGATACATAGCCTTATACACCAAAAGAGCTTAAAGCATTTAATAGAAATTAATCTCATCTATGCATGTCTATCTTTCTCCACCTATTCATCTAGGATACATCCAGTGAATCATGATATTTGTACAGCACGCAATAAAGCCTTACCATTCATTCTTGAGATGAAGAATTACTATCCTCTATTCTACACAAAAGGCAAGGGAATTATGGAGAGAAATGCTAGCAGATGTATCTAGATGCATTCAAGATGTGTGCAAAAAAATGGAAAATCAATATTAATCTCACCTCATTTCAGGTGTCTGCACTAAGTCACCCTCCTCTTCCTTTATAAACAGGAATGAGAAAGAGACACTGAAGCCTTGTGTCTGTTCTTTTTAGGATCAGTTGTCTTGTGCTTCAGGGAGTTTATTGGTCTCTATTGACTGAAATGTTAGTCCAGAGGACCAGATCAAATGGAGGTGCAAAGTGAATCTCTCCTGCTGGCTTATTCATATCAGGTAGTCCCCAAACAGAGTGAATCTTGGTCCACTTTTAAGCTTTCTGCTGAGAAACATTGGTTTATGACATTCTCTCTCCAGTCTGTTCCAGAACTGTCAGTGCCAAGAGCAAAAAGCCTGTTCTCTGGAAACCTGCCTACTCAAGCAATTCGTGTTTTACTTTGAATAATCTTTATGACATTTCTTTTATCCAAAACTCTCTAGCAGAGCTATTGAAAGTCTCTTGCAACAGATCCAAACTGGAAGATTAAGTGACATTAAGATTTGGAGATCCTCTTCTGCTGCAGGTTCTCCAGGCTCATAGCCACTGCATTGGTTATAATCTCTGTTGCATGAGATCTCAGAATGGATTCAATAATAATGGGATAAGTTCCCAGCTACAGCTGGTAGTAACTCATAGTGACTTTACAGCTACCTATGTACTCACCACTAACTCATCACAGCGTTTCCAGTTTTCAACACAAAGCTGGTTTTGAACATTACAACGAAGTATAAGAAATCAAGAAGTGGTAAACATCTATATTTTCTGATGAATTAAATAGCTTATATATTCCAATTATAACTACTTAGCCTCCAGAATAGCTAATGAATAGCTTGAATGTGAAATCCAGTCTCACTAGAAGACTGTGAGGTGAAAAATAAGTGTCTCTGGAGTTTTCCTTTAGATTAATACTGTAAATACAAGTGATGCTACTCAGAAACAAGCTTCAACTCTTTCGATCTTATGTAAAAATAAACTATTAAATACACAGAAAAAATTATCAGAGCAACTGTGCTAAATGAAAACTTAATTAATCATAATTCTTCACTTTCTTTTAGTTACAATCATATCTTCCTTGTAGGCCATGTTTCTCTCTCTGAAAACAGATTAACTCCTTTTTAATTGGATAGGGTCCAGTGGGCTCAGATTGATTTGCTTCAGTTCCACTTTGAGGAATCACAATCATTTCCATTACCACTGAAATAATGCCTTTTAGTTCTGTTAATTAGAGGTGGGATTGGTAACACCCCTTACTACTCACTTTGCCCAGTGCTTCCTATTTGAACAAGTGTTTAGTGAACAACGGATGGTGCCTGGGCACGAACATGTACAAGTCATTTCACCCTATTGATACAAATAATAATTTTCAGTTATGTAGAGAATGTTACCAATTTTTATTAATTTGCTCAAACATTTTTCCTTCTGGAAATTATCCACGTTTGCCTTGAACTGATGTCTTTAAAGGACATTATCAGGCTAGAATAGCAGGCATTCTGAACAGATTTGGCATAGTTTTTGATCAAAGGGTATGTCTTCCACAGCTCGCCTGACTTCATTCGGTACAGAGGAGGAACTTGCTCAAGGAGCCAGCTTACTTGGACCCATCTCAGTAAGACCTCTCATGTATTGCTAATGTTACAGCAGTTGGTAGGCAAGCAAAGGCTGAGTTGAGGATTACTGAAAAGAAAGGATGGATCTTAGCTTTCATGGGATAATTCAATCCATGAAACAAAACATGATCAAAATACTTTCACGAGCAGTCACTTTCTTTGTGCCTGGTCTGAGATTATTGGCACCTGATTTGATTAATGCTGTATCATTTACAGTTTAGTTCGTGGGAAATGAGGAAGACCTGGACTTGAAATATTGAAAGCACACAGACTGTATAAAAACTCAGCATTTTCTTTTAACCTTCTCATCTGGGTATGTCAGTTCCTCACCTGTAAAAACTCTGCATAGTTCTCCCTATTTTTAAAGTGCCCTTGAAAAAATAAATTATGTAAGTACTTGTGAATATCTCAGATATTTTAAAAATTCCTATGGGAACAATATGGATAATACACTGATCTTCTGTAGTTTAAACAGTGTATGACAAAGAAAGGCTGGCATTATGTTGGGGTCACTCCATCAACTAAAGAAGACAAAATAAAATAGTGAATAGCATAAATATCACAAACATTACATCCAAAGGAATGTGTGCAGGAAGTATTCTTTGAAAACAATATCAAGTAACCATCTAGTTATTCCTCATCTCATGATATACACAATGGGCGAAGTAGGATTGGACAGCTGTTTTAAGCCTTCCTAACATTTCAGAGTTCAGCTTTACCCTCTCTCTAATTTTACATTTAATTTCCCTCTTTTTGTGGATAAATATTGCTGTAACACCAGAAGGTAGGGAGATGATCATACAAAGGGGATATTGATCCAGTTCTCAGCTTTTTCAGTTACTCTTAATGAAGGCTGAGATCATACAGCTGCATGTCTGTACATT
The DNA here is from genome assembly GCA_020745705.1 of Hemiprocne comata. Taxonomy (NCBI): domain Eukaryota; kingdom Metazoa; phylum Chordata; class Aves; order Apodiformes; family Apodidae; genus Hemiprocne; species Hemiprocne comata. Next base: position 13,025,179 of record CM036587.1, read on the forward strand.
ATAGTCAAGTTTGAGATGGGAATGAAAGACATTTAGATTATTTTCACATCCTTACCTTGTAACATTACAACTTGTTATATATGTTGAGAAAAGATATTTGTTCCTTTCAGTAGTGTCTGCCTAGAGATGATGATTGTAGCTGACCATTTATATTGAAGACTGGGCTTCTTCATATGTGCATGCAAGATAGCAATGCATTTCTCAGACTATGCAGCCATGTATTTGTGTAGGTCTGATGTTACAGTTCCATAATTTGGGAACCCTTTTGTTTTGCTTCCTTTAAATATTCTGTCTAACAATTTTGTTGACAAGAATGTTGAAGGGAAAAAATTACATTAATATTAAGGAGCATACAGAGAAGCATATTTGGGATGGAAAACTACTTAGCAATACAGCTCAAATTCTAAAATTATACATCTTACACAACCAGGGAACAGAAACCTTCCGTGTGATGTCTGTTGTCATTTAAATGTCTTTAATTTTGAGTGCCAAGTATGTCAATAACCTGCTTAATCAGAAATATTTGTAGAAATAATTCAGCAGCTATCTCTGAAAAAACAAGAAATTGCACACAAATCTTAGCTCTCAAGAACAATCTTTACAGGAAAAAAAAAGACTAATATAGAGACAAATGTATGATTTCTTGACACTAATACATCTATATAACTCAACTCAGTGACATTTTTCTGAAGTGGGTTTTTTTTTGAGTGGGGTAGAGGGGGATGAAAGAAAGTAATTTAAAGCTCAAAGTCCAGTGCAGTTTATTAACAAGTAATCCAAGTCTCTTCACTAGTAAGTAAATTAATTCAATTTTTTTATTTTTTTTTTTTTCCTCAGAAGAAAACTACATTATGCAAATTTCTTATTATACCTGAACAAGGCAAGGCATCCACATGCCAAGCAGGTGAAAGATGCTCAGTGTGTTGGTGTCAGATTATTAGATACTGGAAAAGCTCCAGGGAAACATTCCTTCCAAGAAAGTCCATTATAAGAAACCACCACATTTGCTGACTCTCCTCCAGCTGCTCCAAGCTGCCCTTTCCATCCCAGAACCTTGCCTTCCAGTTGTAACTTAGGTCTGGAGTGAAGCTGTATTACAAGAGTAAGATGTTACAGCAAGAGAGAAGTAAGTATATCTCAAAATCTCAAAGAAACTCATGAAGATCAGGATATGAATATGTGTGAATAGTGTCACTCCACCCAGTATAACCTACATCTTTTCCATGGCATACATAAGTAGCAAAATTCTCCAGGAAGACTTAAAATACCACTGGGAAAGCGGGAAGGATGAAAACTGAGCTGAATTACACCTACTGATGGACACCGAAAACAGCCTGGAATTATTTTATTTACTGTGGTAAGTGAGAGAAGAGATTTGGACAACTTGTTAACTGCACTGACTTTAACTGTTGGTGTTTCTATGGTGATAGGAAAAGGGTAAAGATTTGAAGATTCTGAGGGTAGACTCTGGCCAGCTAAGAAGAGAACAATTAGGAATTTACCTGTTTAAAAATTGTGCTTTCTAAGAGGAAAAAAAAAACCCTCTTAATTGGATTTATGATAGCAAGTGCTAAATTGAAAAGGTTAATATGGTAACATTTACTGCTGTGGATATTGGTAGCAAACCATACATTCTAATTTTAATTTATTCTTCCAGGTAACTTGATTATTACTATTAATAAATTGCAGCTTTTATTGGGATTTTTTAACTGTTCTCTCCATAAAATTAGCTGAGAAATGATTTTAAAAAATGTCGCTGAGTTTTCTTCGTATCTGTTTTGTTACTGCTGTTTTATAAAATATGTTGGAGTCTCCGAAATTTCTTGGTATTTCCTGGGTTTCCATGACAATAGACTAAATTAGGACACTCTTAATGACAATACATGGGAAGTTACCACCAAATCTGAAAAGCTGTACTTAATATCACACTTCTGTGGAAACTGTTCCCTTGAAGTCAATTATGGGAAATTATTAAAGTTGGTTGAATAAGAGTACTAAAATCAAAATGATACAGAGAAATAGATCAAAGATAGGAAAAGAAAGAACCAGTAGCATTTTTATGTACTTATTCAAAAGTAAATGGTTATGTCTTAATCTTCAAAAGATTTCATCCAAGTCTATCTTTGTAATAACTAGCTGAAATCTGCCTAACCCTCTAGGCAACAACATTTATTTCAGTTTATGTGGACAAAGCCACCTGCATACTGATTCCTATCCCAGCTAGCAAGCTCTTCAGTGATATCGAGCCAAAGCCCTGGAGGCCAGGAAATACAATTTTTAAATATTATATTCTTCCCTCTTTCACCATGCTTTCAGACCTACAACAACACTAAGAAAAAGATCCATCATATTTCAGGGAAACTGTGGCTCATATCTCTACCTCAAAACAAGAAGGAGATTAAGGGTATTATAGTCCTCTAGCAGCAACACTAGACAATTCAAGGATTTTTTTTTTTTTATTTTTTTTTTTTACATGTGGAGTTCATACTGCAATGCCCACCTCTGAACAAACAGAATAGTTTTCAAAAGAGAAACTGAGAAATCCTAAAAAAACCCCATATATTTTGACATGGAATTAGAGATATCTGAATGTTTCCTTTCCAGATATGAGCTCCAGAACCTGAGTGACAGCATATAAAAATGGGCAGAAACATCTTCTGATGCTTATTGTCCACTTCTGCCTGAACTGATCTGTGGGGCCCTGATGCAGGTCTAGCCTGTTTAGGGTTGTGAATCATAATGAGAGGTAATCTGTATGACAAGAGAACAGTGCCACAGACACTGCTAGAGCATAAAATCCTTCTCTTTATTTCCCAGTGATTACCTTCATTTCAGCAACTTCTAAGTCAACACTTCAGCTATTAAGACTTGGAATTTATTTCAGATTATGTTGATTCTACTCCTTGGCAGCACATCACAAATGTATGCTACAAGCATTACAAAACCTAAATTATTTTGGGATTCAAGCAGACAAAATGGACTATACTCACTCAGGAACACCTACTGGATATTTTCCTGTGCTATCAGAATACATTGAGGACACTGGGAAAGCAGGCTAGGAAAAATACTTAATATGAACACATATTTGATGGAAGGTTAAAGAAGGTTCTCCAGCCTTTCATTTCATTTGCATTAAGGGAAAGCATTTTTCAATGAGCTTCTAGCCTGACGTTACCTTATTACATGGGGCAGATTAAGTGACTATGCATAAGCTATTAGATGTGCATGATATAATCAAGTACATCTCGTTCATTTCTAGCAGGGGGTAAATTTTTTTGCTAACTAAAAAGGGAGGTCATGTGTGATCTCAAGATGTCTGTTGGTTCCCATGAAGAAAGGCTGTGAAAGCCAGTTTTAGGGAATAAAGAATATTGATTTTCAGTAGACACAGAAACTCTCATTGTCTCTCCCATAGAGTTTATTTTACAGCTTGAAAATGCCTGAGTCTTAGTCCTCCCAGCTTCAGATGAGTAATGTTGGGAGCTAAAAATGGGGATGAGAAAACTGCTTTGAAGAATATATATTCTGCTTTGTACCGGTGTTTATCATACAGCTACACTACAACAGTAGTGTGGTGTATATTTATGCAAATTCAAGGCTGGGGGCCAAAAATATTAAATTTACCTGTACCAACATTGTTTTGATTAAAATAGAACTTTAGCTTCCCATCCTAAAGGGGATTGTAATTTATTTCTATGTCCAGGAACTCAACTTTCAGATTAGCTATCAAGCAGAAAAATAAATATAGCACAGAAGCTTTTTTAAAATTCACATTGGATGAACTGCAGATAATCTGATTTTTTCAGTTTACATAAAATTTCCATAAACAATTACAAAAAAGACCTTTCATTTTTAAAATGTTCATGTAGCTTCACTTAAATTATTTATTAGTTGTAACACATCACAAGCAACTTGGAAGCTGATGTTTCATCAGCAGTCACAGAACTACTCACATTCATTGCTAATGCTCATTGTAATTATTACTAAAACTATTAAAAATCCTTAAACTAGGGAGTGTCACTAAGCTTTCTCTTTACAGAAAGACTTAAATGTAACATCTGGAGCCTGGTTTAGGGCCTTTTGTTAGGACATTATTCACTGTATGATAGTTTTGGCTGTCCAAAAATTAAGAAACTCAGTATGAAGTCCCCTTCCCAGATACTTTCTAAGCACTTTTCATACAAGAGCTTTCTTTCTCAATGTTGTTTGTTTGTTTGTTTTTTAAATACGGGTTTCCATCCTAACTTCTTCTCATCCAGCTATCCCAGTCTCTCAAAGGGAATTCTCTGCTACCTATACCTCTTCTCCTTGAGTAGAGCTTCAGCCATTATTATTATCCTGAATCCTTCCCAGTTGGTTTTACAATCTGCTTTACCTCCTCCCAAACATCTGTCACTAAAGAAGGTGCATCTCATGCCACAGCTTTTTTAAGACAAGACCCTAACTGAACCTAGGCTATGTTGTGAAAAACATTCTTAAGAGTTACTACAACTTAAATCAGGTAGAGGCAGGGGAACAAGAGGATAGTAATACGGACCCTTTTGAAACTCAAACACTGTTGTGGTTTGGGACTAAAATGACAACAAAGAAACAGCCACATGGTCACTCATATAACTCCCCACACACACACTCTGGGGTGAGGAGGACAAACCCAAGAAGCTCATGGGTTGAGACAAAGGACAAGGAGGGTTCTTCACCAGTCAAGGTCCCGGGCAAAACAGACTCAACTTGGGGAAAAAAATAATGATTTAATTTCACACTAATCAAATACACACAGGACACAGACAACACACAGAGTAGTGCTTACATACATTATCCGACCCCTCCCTTCTTCCCGGGCCCAAACTACTCTGTTCGTGATTTCTCCAATTCCTTCCCCCCAGTGGCCCAGGGGGACAGGGGATGGGGTTTAGAGTCAGTTCACAGTCTTGTGGTTCCTGCAGATCCTTCCTCTTCAGGAAGAAGGATTCCTTACAGTCCTCCCCTGCTTCCCCACGGGGGCCCTCCCATGGGAGAGAGTCCTTCACAAAGGTCTCCTACATGAGTCCTTCCCAGGAGGTCCAGAGCAAGCTGCTCCAGCACAGGCTTCCCACAGAGTCATGGGCTGCTTCAGGAACAGTCACCTCCCCTGGCGCTGGGGTCTTCCACAGCTGCATAATCCGAGTCCACTGGCCACAAAATCCAAATCCACTAGCCAAGTTCACCCCTCCTGGTGCCCCTAGGGAATGCCCCCCCACGTTCTTCCATGAATGCAGGGGGACAGCCTGCCATGCCGCCATAGGTTGCAGGGAAACTTCTGCTTTGGCACCTTCTTCCCCTTCTTCCTCACCAACCATCAGCACCGCTCTGTCTCTCCAGCACAGCTCTTCTTGTTTAAGTGCCCGCTCTGCTCAGGTCTTGTATCAGTTCTTTCATATGTTAATGGTAGAGGTGCATCTATTGTCCCTCTAATGGTTCCTTGGCTGCTTTTGGAGCAGGGGGAGCTTCTCAGCTTCTTACCAGAGCCACCCCAGGGGCCGTTCCCCTGCTACCAAAAATCCCGCCAAACCAAACCAGCACATTCCACCCCTCGCCTCAGGATATGTTGAGAAAAGCATTATTAACAGTTAATACAACTTAAATCAGATGGGGGCAGGAAACAAGAGGATAGTAATACAGACCCTTATGAAACTCAAATACCAAAGTAAATTAAAAGCAAATAAAAAAACTAACAAGCAAAACTCCACAACATATAAATTACTCAAATAAACTTGTACTTTTCTAGCTATAATTCACTGAAATGCATTTAGGGGGGAATGGAGTAAAACACTTCTCATTTTATATAGGATAAGGAACGTGGTACTGTGTTTGGACTACATCTGTCACTCCCATCCAGGAGCAAACTCCCACTTCCCAGTGCTGGACTGTCCTGCTATATATTGTGGTGGGACCAAGGAAGAGACTGGTCCTTTCCCCCAAACTTTCCTCATTCCAGCATGCTGTTTTCTAAACAAAGAAATGTGCACAACCTATGGGACTGTCCTTTGTGTACTAGTATGAATGGAGGAACAGGACTGGAATGGAGACTCCTTGCATTTCATAAATATAAGTTTGGATGCAACTGATATATTTACCCATCACTTACACCAAGAAACAATGTCTTGATTCAAACACATTGAAGCTGCTAGAGAAAGGATACATATGACCAACATAGATGTTTACAATGTTCACATATATGAGGTAGTTATCTTACAAATGCCTTTGCACTCAGAGAAGAGAGATGTACTTAAAATGATAAATTCATCTTATGCTAACATAGGTCAGTAAAAGTGGTTGTTTCTCTCCATTGATTGTAAGGGCAGACAAGAGCAACTAGCTCAGATGCTGGTATCTGCATTGCAAATGTGGAAAGTTAGATGACTGAGTGTCTGGGGTTCTCTCTCCACTGTTTTCAGTGCAATAATTTTGAACAGAATTTTCTTGCAAGCTATTTGACATACAAAAATTCTTTCTTATTTCGGACAGAATTAGAAAGGCAAAAATCTCAAGTAATTTGGACAAAAATGGTATTATTGCCTCATTTCTAAGTATATATATATTTTTATCAGGACCAAGAAGAACCTTCCAATTTATTTTATATTTTACAGTCTCCCTCTATCCTTGTGATATTGAAGAATAAGAGGTTAAGTTGTTCATATAAAGTAAAGAGAAGACTGTTCAATCTAGCCTGTTCCATTCTTCCTCCTTGCACAAGGCACCTGTAATCAGATCCGGTGCTTTTCAGAGATCAAGGAAGGACACAAGGCTACAGAGATAGAAAATGGGTACCAAGATATTTTCATGCACTTCACTTGTAAATAATACATTTAGAAGAAAAGTATATATATATTTTTATTTTTTTTTCATGATGGCCTTCTCATTGTTTTGATACTGCATGCACTTGTGCAATTTACAGAGTAATTTTATGGTTGTTAGTAGAGATGAAATAAACCTGCAGGGGAAAAAAGGAATGCCAAGGATCTTCCCAAAACTCAGACCAAATGCTGAATATTATCTAACCATTTATAAAGTTCTGATTTTATACATTTCAATTGCATGTAAGTATTTTCCTTTAGATCTTAACCCACTGATTCTCCTGTTAGCTTGATCAGATTTCCTGCTGAATGAACTGTATGAGAGCACATCTGGCTTTTTTTTTCAGGTCTTGGCCATGATGTCTGTAGCTTTGTTAAATATGTATGGTGAACACCTGTATGAAAAATGACCCATTTAATGGGAAAAAAAAGGACTAGACATGAGACCTGGGACTTGGTTTTGGGGTTGATAATCCTCTACCATCTTTGTGTCCCTTTAGCACCTTGTAAGAAGAGGCAGATATAAAATCGTTAAAGCTATCATCCCCAATCTGGTAGCCTCATCCAGTGGTTAACAGCCAGTTTTAATTCTTTGAACCACACGAACAGCAATTGCTTTGGTCTTTAGTAAAGTGGTACAATGTCAGAAAAAGCTCCTATGGTGAGGGACTGATATAAAAAATGCTCCTTCTCCTTTTTTTCCTTCTAGGGTGGCCTCACAAGCAAGTATGAAACTAAACCATAGTGTAGCAGACTGGGTCTGCATGGAGAGTGATCATCAAGTACCCCACCTGCAGAATTCCTCTACTTTTTTTAATCTGAAAACCATCATGTATCAGGACTTTGGAATCTCCTAGAAATATGGCCCAGAAATATTACACCTGCATAACTGATCATTTGCAAGATCTGTCTTTCACCAGGTCTCTCTAACCTTAAAAGCAGTTATGTGTCCAGTTCCATCAGTAAGCAGCTTTTAAAATTGCCATTTATGTGTGTAGCACATAGTTTTCCTGAAAGCTGAACTACCTCCCAGCACACACAGATCAGCCTGCTTTATGTGACTGACCACCATTCCTAGCAATCCTGCCTGCTGCAATTTGAAAGCACCTGCTTAGAATTATAAACTGGATGGAAGATGATTTTAGCATGCATTTTCCAGAGGATTTGAATGAAGTGATCTGAAGAGGAAACTATTAATTCAGCCAGAGAGATTAGCAATAGTGGCTGCACCACTTAGGGCAACATCAAGGATCTCTTCTTCCCTAACAGCCTGGCAAAGATAGCCATGTGGAACTTGAAAGGTTTTCATTTGTCTTTTGTGCAGTGTGTCCTCAGTGTTTGGTATTATAAATGATCAGCTTGTGACCACCCTCCACTCGGCAGAGCTCTCATGTAGCACTGCAGAGCTCTGGCACCACCAGGATTTGCAGAGCACCCCTTTCCCTGACCTGTAGCCCGCAGAGATTACAGGAGCACATTATTTCCCTGTGCAGCTCTTTCACCTCTCGCTGCAACCATTTCCTACACAGACACAGAATTTATATAAAAGGCTTTCCTCAGCTTTCATCAAATCTAGGTTGCAGGCCTATTTCGTAACATTAATTCTCTCCCTCACCAACCGCCACATCAATTCAGTACTTTATAAACTATTTCAGGGATCCGATTTATCAGGCCTGACAGAGCTTCACACTGAAATAAACAGCACTGCCTCTGCCGAGCTCGCTCAGTGGCTCCTATTTATCATTATTTAATTCAAGGGCCTAAAAATCTCTGACATTATTAATAGTAAGATGAATCACTGGAAAACTACAGAATCTGTGACCAACGAGGCTGAAATAATCCATTTTGGTGAAAATGTCTACGTGGAATTGCATTCCCTGATGGGTAGATGCTCTGTCATTAGCAACTCCATATGCATGGGTGGTAAGGAACTGAAGCATGAAGTCCCCAAAGAGTGGGATACTTCAACTGCCATTCTCTTCCCAACACTTAACAGCAAAGCAGAAAATAAAGGAATACAGCACAGCTCTAATGCCTCTGTCAGTTGAATTTAAATGTACTAATTTAATCCTTTTTGTACTTGATTAACTTTAACTTGTCTGAGGTTGAACTTTTGTGTTAACTCGACCTGCAAATTCATTAGTTCATTATGAGGACTGTATTACTTAGCCACCTTGATGAGAGATAATCAGCTGCCTAGAATGTATATGAGCACTTGCTGCCTCAAATTGGCACCTCATTAGTGGTATTTTTCTATTTTGTTTAAAGGAAAGGGTTTGCATTGGGAGTTTTTCAGGATCTGAAATTTTATTTATGGACAGCCATATTCAACAGCTGTACGGTAGTTGAAGAGGGAGATCCTGAGCTTTTTCCTAGAGCAGCTGAGCACTGTGAACAAAAAGTGAACAAAAAACCTTGACAATCAAAGGTGTTGAATAATGGAAGATATTTTGTAAAATTCCTTTACAAATTAAGAATATTAAAAATAAAAATATATACATAGAAAGATTTTTAGTTCCCTTTTTTCCCCGTTCCAGAGAGGAAATTCACTCATTGCTGTTTTGTTCTTCACTATCACTACCTTGAACTTAAGGAGTTTACTTCCTTATTAGTGTCTGAACAGAAGCTGTACTTTTGGGGAAAAACAGAACAAAACAAAACAAAAAACAAAAACCACCAAAACAAAACAGAATAAACAAACAAACAAACAAAACCAAACACAAGGACGAAGAACCAAGCTGACACAAAATTCCCTTTTGAACAATTTCTGCAACAGTTCTTGTACAGGGGTTTGCCTCCTAAATAATTAATCGCTCATCCAAGTTAGAACTCCCAGAGCTGAAATGCAGCACTTCACCCTTGCCCAGAGTCTGTCTTCAGGCAAAAGTCTGTGCAAATTACATTGCCAGTTTCTCTATTTTACACAATAGTCCAGTGCTATCCAAATAGAGTGACATATTCAAACATCTACAGCATCATCTGGCCATATCCCAGAGTGTACAACTTCTTTCAACATCGTGTTATGAAAACACCATTCTGGAAGGTTGCAACACAGCTTCCCATTATTTCAGACACTTTGAACTGAAAATGTACAAAAGCAATAGTTACAATTTAGGACCAACATGTGAGGCTGGGGAAGAGCAAAGCCAAGCAATTCATAGCATGGATAAAGCCAGTCTGCTCTCGAGAACATTATCCTTTAACATTACAGTCGCTCTGTGCTACTTGGTCTCTTTCTTGGAAGCAATGATTGCTTCCTGGGCCTTTTTATTCTGCAATACAGGGATACCCTGAGAGATCATGGTTTGAACCCTTTTTTCTCAACAGGTTAAAAGATAAATCAAGTCCTGGACTTTGATATCATGTCCCACCACAGTGGAGAATACAGATAGCCACAATTTTATTGTATGTTTTCCAGATGTCTAATCTGCAAAATATGCCCTGTTTCTACCAGGTCAGGCTCTATCAGTAAAATTCAGAGAGGGATATGTAGTTTAATTGTGCATCTTCAGGTGCAGAAAGTTCAGTAATATAAAGAACTGTAATTTTGTACTTTCCTGACAGGAGAAATCTAGGGAGTATTAATGAAAAAAAATTAGGGACTTGAGAATTTAATTACTATACCAAGTTAGGTTTTGAGGATGTTATAAGTTCTTATATAATGACCATAGTTACTTGAAGTGGCAACAGCTTTTAGTACTCAGTCACCTTCATGAAGTAGAACTAAATGTGCTACTGGGGACTCCTGTGATCTCAAATATCTTCTAAAGGAGAATTCCATAGAAGCATGGAATGGTTCAGGTTGAAAGGGACCTTCCAAGGTCATCTAGTCCAATCCCCCTGCAGTGATCAGAGACATCTTTAACAAGTTCAGGTTGTTCAGAGCCCTGTCCAACCTTACCTTAAATGTTTCCAGGGATGGGACATTTACCACCTCTCTGGGCAAGGTCTCACTACCCTCATTGTAAAAAACGTCTTCCTTACATCTAATCTTTATCTACCCTCTTTTAGTTTAAAGCCATTGCCTTTCACATTTGTTTGCAAAGGTTTTATTCCTACACTCTACAGCTCATTACACTCACTAGGTATCTGCTTACTTTGGGGCTGAATGAAACAAACTCAAACCACCTTTCATTCCTCCACAACTTGCTCCAGTATGAGCTCCCTCAGCACCAATGCCAGATGTTCAAAGGTGCACCAAGCTGAGGCACAGCACATCTCTGTATATAAGTCAATAGGTCTCAAAGTCCCAGTTTGTGATTTTCAAAACATTTTTGTAACAGGATTTGAAGTAGGATGCAATAGATTTATTACCTGGATTTTCATGTACTATCACCATCATCATCCCAAAGAAACACAGATTCTTGATATTAACAAATTCTACATAGTGAATATACCTTTTGTGCACTGTAGAATACTGTCAAAGAAACCATTTTTAGTTTCTTATACATAGGAGAATTATTATGCTAATAATGTGTAAAACAGGGACTTTTGGCTTCAATTATAATCTACCAAATTCCCAGAGGTACAGTTCAGCCTGTATGAAGATCCACATTCCACCTAATTTTAACCAAGTGATTCATTAATGCTTCTGAGACTTGCATACCAACTTTGGAGACTTCTATAATTTCTGTTATCACCAGTTAGGATAGTTCCTGTCTCATGCCATGGAGCATTTGGAATGTGTACGTTAGTGGTAGCTGCTTGCACAGTAGTTTAAAGTGAGTCTATTACTGTTAGTGCAGCATGTCTGTGAATGTCTCAGTGAACATAATTGCAACTAAGACTATATTAAAAATTATCACACTATTAAATCAGGGTTGACATTTTAACCTTCTTTTGCATTTTCTCCCCTAATGAATGCAAGGTTGACTCCCTAAAACACAAGGAGGGAAAAGACTGTGCAAAGCTCCAGAGGATGCCTGCAGCAGGAATTTACAAGCACAGTGTGTGAAATCGTTCAGCTTTTGTGACTATTCTGCCTTGCTGTTATTCAGGTGCCATCATAAAATTAGGTAGGGAGGGTTTAATTACTGAATAATTGCTTATGATGTTCTATGCTTAGGCAATGGAATTCAGTTTGACACATAACAGTTTACTTTAGTCACTGAAGAGGTGGGAAAAAAGGTTACTTAGAGGTGGGAAAAAAGGTTACTTCATGGTAAGTATGGGATCTGGTTTGATCTGTGATGATCCTATTCACTTGCACGTGAATCACTGTTAACTCAGGGAAAGAAGAGACTTTTACTGCTTTTGGTCTTTTGTTGCTGTATATGCAAAGTGTATTTATGTCTTTTGCCCAGTATTTGGATAATATCACAAAAGACCCATCATCTACCTTGTACCAAAACAACTAGTCCAGCTGTAATGTTGTTAATAACCAAAGCTGATTCACAAGCAGTTCCCATTGGCAGTGCCTAGGTTTACCTGCTCTCTTGACCTGATCATGGGCTGAGGGAAGTAGTTTGCCTTCCTCAGGATGGCAGAAGACACGGAGACCCCAGCACAAAACACTCTACCCTCTGTAACTGATTGATCTTCAGCTCAGACAGTCCAGCGACTGCCACTGTATCATTATATCACTATGAAATGGACGATATTTTCTGTTAGTGGTTCCCAGACTACATATGATGTGAGAAATCAGTGATTTAAAAGAAGTCTGAAGCCAGTAAGTCCAAGTAAGCAATTTTCAACTCCAGGACATTGATTTCAATAGGGCATTTGTGAGCTGGATTTCATCCTTACATTTTTTTTTCTTCTTTCTACATTAGATGATTTAAAATGACTTTTCTTTCCTGTTTGGATGGCAGTAGAAGGAAGCCTTCTATTTGTTTCACTAGATCCAAATCTATTGTTATAGGGTATTATTGTGACAGCTTTACTCAAAAAATTTATCCACACTTCAACTGAAATGATTACAATCAATCTTATAATACTGAGCCTAAATAATAGGGCAAAATGCAGCCTACTGTCAAGACAGTGCTTGGGACAGGTTTCATTAATCCATACTGGTGTGTTACATTCATGCTGCATTTTATGTTCAAGTATCAGCAGCATCCAGAAGCATCCAGTACCATCTCAGCAGCAAAATCCCTCAGTGCAGAAAAAAAGGACTTAAATTATGGATAATACATGCACTCCATTGTTCTTTATTAAGATTACATTAATGTTCTCAGCCCCTTCTGTCTTTCTAGCAAGTGCTGCCTGTCACTCCCTGCTTCACTCCAGGTCCTGGTCATCTGAGATCCCACAGTCTGCACATGTTAGCTTGCTTTTTTCTGGCAGCATGGTCTTACAAAAACATCCTCAAGCCGGGACAATCTTCTAACATTATTCCAGACAGCCCCAGACCTTCTTACCTTACTGGTCCTAGCTCTACATGCTACGGAGTCAAATGTATCTCATTCCCATTAGGGACCAATTTTTCCTTTAGAGTTCTCTGCAAAGGTGAGAATTGTCCATAGAACCCTTATTTCCATAAGATACTACTCTATTTGGCATTGGAAAAATACCATTAAAGTACAGTTATTGGAACCTTAAATTTAGAGGAACAGACTACTTCCAAAATATAAACAAAACTCTGCTCTTCAGCCTTGCACTTTTCTTCAAGTAGAGTTGCTTTTCAGTTATTTCTTTCCCACAGCTCTCAGATTGTAGGTCATAAAAGCAAACAGTTACAGCTTCACAGCCAAGTGTTTGTCACCGTCTAAATGACCAATTTCTTGTTTCTAATTGTCCTGACACTCCCTTACAAATGTCTGTGCCAGTGCCTGTTCAAATTAGGGTGATGAAAGGACAGATTTATTTGATAGTGATATTGGACTTACACACTAGATGATCCTTAAGAACTCTTCCAACCCAAACCATTCTATGATTCTATGAAAGAGAGATGCATATAAAATTATTTTTAACTTTTCAATCCAGTTTACACTTTTTAAAATAATTCAGCCAGCAGCAAACACATGCAAAATTCTCCCTGCAGGACTAAGGCTGGTTGTCCCTGTCAGATGGAAAGCATACTGCAGGCAGAGAGGGAAAAGAATTTCAGTGAAAGTCATAAACTATTAAAAGCCACTTCAGTTGTGATTTGGAATAAAAAGGAGAACTGTGCAAAAAATAAGTTTCATGTAGGTTTTGAGATTTTGAAAAAAGTTCTAGATAAGTCAAAGTGTCAAGATAAAAAAGTTAAAATCTGTGATAAAAAGATGTAATATTATTTTAAAACCTAATAATGAATTTGTGCTTAATTAAAATGTTTTTACTTCAGCCTCCATGTTTTGCCAAACTTTCTCCTTTTAGCAAAAATTAATAATAAATTTGTCTTTGAAAGTCACTTTGGACAAACAATGGAATTCACAGAATCTCAAAATAGTTCATTTCACCAAGGACTTCTAGAGGCCATCTAGCCCAAATTCCTGCTGTACACAGCCAGCTGGAGCAGGTTGCTCATGTCTATTTGGATTTAGAGTCATTCCAATGATGGAGACTTCTTGCATGTGTAAGCACACACACACCAAAAAAAGTATGTTTGCTTTACATGTTTTCTTCCTTTAATTCTAAAAATTCAAATAAAGCTAAAACAGAGTGACACAAATTCTTGCCTGGAAGGTAAGAACTGACATAACAACAACCGTGTTATTAATTATTATTTATTGTCGAGCTGTTAGCTAAAGGGCTAATGAAGATCAGAAAATACATACCTAACATAAAATATTTAATCTCACTCAAATCTAGAAAAGACTGTGAGATGTTTAGAGGAATCTTGCATAGGCAGGTGAATGGGCATCATAATGGGAGATAAATTCACTGTTGAGAAATGCACAGCAATGCTCTTTGGATAAAATAATTTGAAAGCACTGTTGCTGAATTACAGATGAACTGTAAAAACTTAGAGGGATGAAAAGTAAAGAACAGGAATAGGAAACCAAATAAGACTAAATCTATTATTTTCCTAACACAGAAAAGGTGATGAACTCTCACTTAGAATTCTCTGTTCAGCTGCAGTCATCTTATTGTGAAAATGGCCCATAGGCATTAAATCTACCCCAAACTGAAAAAGGATAATGGTAAGTAACACAGATTTTGATGTAATGGTGGACAGAAACTGCTTAAGCTTTCATTTAGAAAGAGACATCAAAAACGCGACAATGAAAGACAATTAACTGTTCTTAACATGCTATTATTTACATAATTAAATTGTGAAATATATTCCTAAGTGTTATGGAATTCAGAAACTTAATAGAGCTGACAAAGGATTTAGGGCCAAGTCCACCAATACAACTGTTCCTTAGATTTGGAAACTGCTGAGCACTCCAGTGAAGCTCCTTCTGGAATTCTGTTAGACTTTATCTTGGCCAAAACAAATTTTACTTGTTTTTTTTTACATTCAGGGGAAAGGGGGAGAAGAAGAACAGAAAATAAATGAGGAAGATGTAAACAATTTTCTTAGGGAGTAAGCTTGTTGAGTCACCAGACCAGGTACCAGGATGCTGACATTCACCCATTCTTTGCTGGTACTTAAGGGGTTCCCACATAGCATACAATTCACAGCATCTATTTGTCTCAAGTTCTCTCATTATCCTAAAGATAACAATATTAAAATCAGCTTGAATAAGTATATTCTGAATTAAATTAATGACAGAAAAATGAGAGAAAGCAGATTGGGCTACGAAGGCTTTCCCTCAGAAGAGACCTATCACATTCAATAGCAGTCCTGTACAGAACAAACAGAGGAATCTCTTGTTCATAACTCTGGCTTTTTTACCCTCTGGACAACTACCTTGAACGTGGGACAAATATCATGGAAAGCACTGACTACTGAAAAAACAAGGAATAGCATGTGAGTATAAGGACTGCATCTCCTTTATGCTTCACGGACACAGAGACTGCCTGGATTTCCCTACATTTCCACTGTGCATTGTGCAGAACAGACTCCTCTGAAATCATGGCAACTGAAACCTCTGTTAATCTTACTTCACTGGACCCATACCATTAGGAAAAATATGCAGTGAGTAGGAAATGGTAAAACTGCTCCAGGCAAAAAGAGTAACTAAAGACCAATTCTCTCATCTCTTCCTATTGATTTTCATGAAGGATAGAAAACACTCCACATGCTCTAAGTTAGCACCCAGCTGCCTAGTTGCTTTTCATGAGCAAATCTTCTTCAAAAAGATCACTAGCTATTTCCCAGTTACCATTTTAGATTCATATTCTTGGGTTTGTTTGGTTTTTTTTATATGGGGGGGTGGAGGGCCTTACCAGTGTCATCTCTGATTCTCTTCTGCTACTTGGATTTCTTCTTCCCACATATCCTACCTTCTATCTGCCTGTGCTTTCCACATACCTCCAGCTCTCCAAATTCCTTGACCTTACCTGTGGTCCATGCTTTCTTTCAATACCTTCTCATGAAGCACTACCTCTAAATATTCACCTGCAAAAAAACAGTGCCAGTAGATGAGAAGGCAATAAACAGAAAAAAAGGAAGATAAAAAAAAAAAAACCTTGAGTTATCAATATCACGCAGACATTTTTCCTCTTCACCATCCTGACTGATCCCAAGATATCCTTGTCCATGGTTTCTGGACACTCCTTTGTCAGCAAGAGAAAATCAGAGCTTCCAGTTCCTCAAATATACTTCACTGGACTTGTTTTCCAATGTAGCACTAGCATATTGGTGATGAATTAAATAATTACTGAATACTTAAATAGTACTAACGATTTTTAAAAAATAGCATTTTAATGAACACTACAGTTATTTTCTCATGTTTCCCAATAAGGAGTCCTGGGGTGTTTAGCAATGCAGGAAAAATGTTCAGTTTATGTTTTCTGACCAAGTCTGAAAACATAAACTGCTCTGCTCTGAGCTTCTGGTTCTGCATATAGTAGGATTATGGCAAAGCAATTCATACTGCTCTACCTTTAATCTGTATCAACAGGAGGGCCAATTTAGTTTGTCTAGGGCTGGTACTTATAAAGCCTGATAGATGTAACCTGTGAGAGGCAAGCAAATAAGAGCAAAGAGGGTATTTTTAAAAAAAAAAAAAAAGAAAAAAAAGAACAAAACTATTCTATTTATTCTTTTCAAACTTTTCCATACCTTTTAGTGGGAAAACATCACTTTTGCACTGCAGAAAGAAACTGTCTACCAAAAGTAAATTTTTTACAGTTTTATTTACTAGAATACTTGCATCATAGAATTGAGATGTTGAGTTCTATTTTATTCTGGGATTTTACATAGTCATCTTTAAAACTTCTAGTTTAACTGACCATTTGAAAATGTTACTCTTGCACATTAGAGCAGTAGGCATTTGCTCGCAATGCCAGTTAGTAACATTGAGGCAGAGTTTGCTATTTCATCTCTTCTTACTGGGGCAGGTCTGAGTGATATGCCCTTACTAGCTTCATAATGATGACTTATTAGACCTGTGACTACTAATACTGTTTGTCTGGAAGTAAGAGAGACAAATCTATGATTAAAAGCTCCACTTCCAAGATGCATCGTGTTGCATCTGAGAGCTACTTCCTTGCAGTTGCCTTTTTTTTTTTTTTTTAATACTGGAAGAAGAATATGGTGTGGTAAACATTGTTAAATATTATGTTTGCTGTGGACTGAACACTGGAGCTTGGCTTGGTGACACTGAGTATATTGGGTTTATGTGGCAAGGTTTTAGTAACAGCGGGTGCTGCAGGGATGACCTCTGTGAGAAAATGCCAGAAGCCACCTCCATGTCAGACACAGCCAGTTTCAGTCTGTTCCAAAATGGACTTGCTGCTGCCCAAAGCTGATCCCATCAGCAGTGCTGGTGGCACATCTGTGAAAACATTTAAGAAAGGGTGAAATATGCTGTACAGCAGCTGTGAGAGAGAGGAGTGAGAAAAATGTGAGAGAAACAGATACCAAGGTCAGTGAAGAAGGAGGGGAAGGCAGTGCCCAAGGCACCAGTGCAAAGACTCCCCTGCAGCCCATGGAGAGAACCATGGTGACACAGGCTGTCCCCTTGCAGGCAAGGGAGGACCATGGTGGAGCAATTATCTATACTGCAGTCTGTGAAGGACCTCATGCTGCAGCAGGTGGATGTACCCTGAAGGATGCTGCAGCCCATGGAGAGCCCATGCTGGGATAGGCTCCTTGTGATTCATGTAGAGAAGCTCATGCTGGAGCAGACCTTCTGTCAGGAACAGTGGTCCATGGGGTACCCATGCTGAAGCAGTGTATTTCTGAAGGACTGTAACTGGTAGAAAGGGCCCGTGCTGGAGCCTGCAGGAAGGACCCACATTGGAGAAGGGCTGTATTCTATGGGAGGGATCCCGCACTGGAGCAGAGGAAGAGCATGAGAAGGGAGTGGCAGAGACAATGTGTTACGAACTGACCACAACCTCTGTTCCCCATCCTGCTGGGACACTTGGAGGGAGGAGGCAGAAGAGTCAGGAGAGAAGTTGAGTCTGGGTAAAAGGGAGGGATGGGAAGAAAAGTGTTTTCAGTTTTGTTTTTGTTTCTCATTATCCTACTCCATTTTTAATTGACAACAAATTAAATTAATCTTCCCAAGTCAATTGTGTTTTGCCTGTCATGGTAATTGGTGAGTGATCTCCATCCTTATCTCGACCTTATTTTCTCTCCTCTCCTGCTGAGGAGGGTGAATGAAAAAGCAGGTTGGTGGGTACCTGGTTACCAACCAAGGCCAACCCACCACACAGAGTTAAAAAAGAGGAACTTTTTTTCCTGTGAGGAATTTTTCAATCTTGTCTCTTTCTGCAAGAGCTGGGGGCTGCTATGTAACATTTAGAAATAAAAACTGTTTTTCAGTGTCATCAGAAGAGGCATAAGAGGGAGAAACAATGCTAGCTTCATTTTATTTCTAGAGAATCACCTGTCCATGGCAGAGATTCACTTTGAAGGGTTCCTAGCTCCTTAACAGGAAACAGGACCCAAACGGTGGCATCGGAGGTAGGAATCATCAACATTCCAGAGATACTCAAACTGATCTTCCATCCAGCAGAACTTTAGGAGTTTTAAAAACTATCCTTTCAAATAGATAAAGAACTTTACAAGTTTTTTTACCACAGCAAGACAATTCCTTTCCCCAGAGTACCTAACATCTGACTAGCTGGACAACTGTTACAAATACCAGTTATATGTATGCTGGTAAATGAAACAGAGATTCTCCTCTGACGGTGAGACCAGATGTTACAGTACTGCTCACCTCCACACAAATAAACTAATATTTCCCAAAACAGACTGCCATACCCTAGCTGCCTATTGAGAATGACCAGAGGCACATGCTAATTCTCAGACCATCCTGACACATGTGCAGAGACTAATGGCTGGATCGAACTAAAATCAGGTCAGGCACAAACAGCCACAAGTGAATTAGCAGTAGAAGTAATCACATACCAGTGCCCAGGTTATTTTACCACTAGCCATAACCCAGGCAGGTATGGCATAAATTGCTGTTGTCCTACTCTTTCAAATTCAAAGTCCTTTCTTCTAATTTATTCTGTTGTGTTTTGTTGGTTTTTTTGGGGGGGAGGTATATCTTCATCTGTTTTGCATAACTACTTAAAACTGTGATGAGTACTTTAGCCCACATTTTTGGATGGCAAAATTTCCAGTTGTAGAGTGAACCACTTCCTGAAACATTTCTGTAGCTCCGAATGGTAGCCCACATCACCAGCAGAACCTGGGAGATTTACAACGTGCCTCTTTCAGTTTGTCAGTATTGGAAACTCACAGATCACATGTCACAATTTTTAGACATTTCTAGCATACCAAGGAAGCACAGAGACATATATAATTTTTATTAGAGAGGACCTCTAGATGCCATCTAATCTAACTCCATGCTCAAAGCAGATCTAATCCAACTAGGTTACTCATGTCCAATTAAGTCTTGAACATTTCCATGAAAGGAAATTCTACAACTCCTCTGGGTAACCTCCAGAGTTTGGCCACCCTCATGGGGTATATATAAATTGGAGGGTTTCCACTGAAAGGTCCTTTTGAAGAACATAATTGCGGCTTTATTTCAGATACTTGATAGGTGGAATCCATCTTATAAATGCCATGTCTATAAACAGCCACAGATCTTGTCTCCACTCACCCTTTTCCTTGAAAAGATTACTTGGTCACAGCTATGGATGTCAAATCCCAATGGTGGGATCAGATTTCACTCACAAGCAGCAATATTCATCAAATTATACAAAGCAGAAAAGATTGTATTGTTTTCTTTCTTACTGGTCTCAGATTTAATTTTCTAATTATCTGTGGCAGGAACCACTGGAAGTCCTACAAGAAGCCTTTGTCCACAAACCATGAAATACATTTGCACCATTACAGAAAAAAAAAAATGGACATTAGTATTGTAGTCCTTCAATTTCCCTTTTCCAATTTACTCAGTCTCTTTTCATGTGCAACCTGAGCTGATTTAAAGGTGAGCATTTTGTTCATTGTGAGTAGGTCTGGGGAAGTAACCACGCCTCACTGCTCTTGATGCTCTTCAGAGGTTGTAATTGCCTGCCTGGGTGCTTAGACATTTGGAACAGAGAGTTCTACCCAGCACTTTCCCAGTACTGAACAAGCTAAGTTGGTCTGACCCAAATTGCCACTCAGCAATCTATCTTTTTAGCACCTTCATAAGGGATCTCTAATCTCTGACAGGAGATTGAATTAATTTGCTGAAATATGTGACCATACTTAACAACCTTTCTAACTCATGCACGTTCTGGTTTGGAGCCAAGATTTACATAATTATTTCTATTTTTGAGCTGTCAGGACTGACACATTTCCCAAATGCCTATGTTTAGCCATTTTTAGCTTACACTTGCCCTAACTGAAGAATAGTCCTTCATCTCTACCTTTTTAAGTACTTGAAGGATTTTTGCTCTTCTGGGATTGCAAAATATAATTCTATCTAGATAGGCTAGCAGTCCACTGAGACCTTTAAATAACTCTGCTCTGATTATATCAAACACATCTAAGCATGTTTCATCCTCTTTCTGATGTAAGGCATTTTCAAGAATTACACCAAACAATAGGTAACATAATTTAGAGCTATTTTTCTCTAACCAGAATGGCCAAATATTAAAAATCTTCGCTCTTTGAAAATTATTAAGTGAATATTGGGAAGATTTGTTTTGCTGTCTTGCCTCTCTATTTTTCAACGGTTTGGGGTTTTTTTTGGTGGTAGCTGAAAAGTGCAAGAAGGTAAGTGCTTGTTGCCTTTCAGAACACATGCATACACAAACACTTTATCTAAATGTTTCAAAATCCTGTTATTCATAGTATCATTTAAATAAATATTATATAATATCAAGGGAACACTTCTAACATAATAAATTATGTATAAAAAACACTAGCATTCACAAGACAGTCCTTCTCAACAGCCCATAGCAAAAGATACAGAGAAAATTGGTGGCTGTCATTGTTTGGCATCTGTCACAGGTCATGAAGTCACATTGAGGAATATCTATAGTACTTCACATCCTGCTAGATTATGGAGGGTATTGTGGATCCGATACAGCTCAAGAGCATTTAGGATTACGTATTTTCCTAGTATAGTAAGGTATTTAGTATCTCCAGCAGCTGTCTGCTATTGCTGCACAAAAGAAAAAATACAGGAAAACTTGACATTTTTGTTGCCTTTTCTTTGGGTGCAGTAGCAGCTTCAATGGTTTTAATCCACATCTAAGAACGTCCTTTCACTAGTGGACTTTATTTCAGGAAGGAAAAAGACAGTAATAGCCAGTCTATAAATGTCATAGAATCATAGATGTCCTTCATCTTTAATCCAAAAACCATCCAATTTTTCAAGAGATCCTCTTCCTGTTTCTCCTGTTTCCTGCAAGACTGAATCACAACAGTTACACACCAGAAATCTGAACTGAAGTCTCATAGATAACTACGGAACAAATTTCTGACATTTTGATTCAAATTTTGGAATCAATATTTTTTTAATACACTTCAAGCTATGAAATAATCATATGGTTTTCTATTTATGTATTTATATACAGCAATACATTCGGTCAGATACTATGTATAACATTTATTTTCCTTTCATATTTCAAGAATAAAAATTCTAATGAGACAAATTACTCTGCAAAGTTCCTTTGCATGAGGGAATAGAGCCAGATGCCAGAAAGCACTGGGGAGGAAATTAACATTATGATGCTATGAGAGCACTTTAAATTGCTATACTCTCCCAGGGATGAAAAAGGAATTTAACACTTTTTCTTCTCACTTCTGTTCTTTCTCAGTCTGCAAATCTAGCTGCATAACTCTGTGGTAAATAGCACTATGTGCAAAAAAAACCCCAAACGAATAAAACAAAACCCCAAAATAATAACCCAGCAACAACAACAAAAAACCTCTGAACTGGGAGGTAAACATGGTCTTCAGTCTGAGCGCTGGCTTTGCCTCTGCCATTGGCAGACAACATGTAGATAATGGGAAAGGCAAGTAACAGAGAAGTCCATCATACAAAACAAAACCATGTTGTTACATAGGACGTTGGCAGTACATGGTTACACAAAAACCTGGCAGTGTTCTTCCAGTTCAAATAAACAATGAACCTTCACGGACTATATTAGTAAATTGATAAGTGCCTTCTAGCAAATTACTTATTTATGCATCCATTTTGCCATCTGCAATGTGATGTAGTTACCTCTCAGGGTTTGGGTATTTTTTTTACTAAGGTTTAAGTAGCTAACATTCATAGCATATTTTGAGGTCTTTGTCTGCTTCAAAACTTGAGATTTAACTAAATGACAAGCTAAAAAAGAGAGAGCATCCAACACCCACTAAATAGGTTCTAAATAAAATGGGATATTTGCCACTGTTTCACATTTCTGAACTTACCACATAAACGCACAGTCATGATCTAAAGTTTTAAAATAATGGAAAGCTTGTTAATCTGTTCTGTCCATCTCACTGCTGGTTCAAAGCCTATTTATATAAAATATGGAAATATGTCAGATTTATAAGGGATTTGGCTCCTTTGAGAAATATATCTATTATGGCACTAGGGTAATTTTTTATTTAAAATACATTTACTTTCTCCAAATGAGAAAGTCTAATAAAGCTCCATAAGTGTCATAATAAATGCTTTATTTGGTCTAAAATATCTCTCCCACTCCTGTGTATTGATGCTAACATTCTCCAGAATCTCTCAGTGTCTGCAGAAAGACATTCGTGCTGACTGCTGCCTTTGCTGTGACCTTACCACTGGCCAGAAGATATGCTTGCCTGAAACTAGGGGGCAGGGTATGTCACTGGTATGTCACTTTTGCACAGGACTGCAGTTACCAGGCAATATGGGAAAAGACATTTCTGTGAAGCTCTGGGACAGATACCACAACTGTAAATGTGAACATGGATGTCTTAAAGCACAGGTTTTTAAATGAGCCCATACTTTAATTACAACAGTGGCCGTATTACTAGATCCACATGGTGAACTTCAGCAGAGTGAATGACTGCTCTTCCACATGCTGTCACCCAGCCAGGCCCTGCAGACACCCCATCATCCATTATCATGTAACGAACATCTCCAATGCAGCTTGACAGCAGGAGCTGATAACTCCACAGTGTTGTAGAACATGCTCTGAGCCACATGGGATCCTGGGCTTGGAGAGCAGCCCTCTAGCCCACCAAACCCTTGAGGTCCCAAGTAAAAGTGGGGACCTTCAGTTTCAGTAAATCACACCTGGGATTTGATTCCCAGTGTGACAAATCTTAAGGCCTGCCTGGAATTCTCATCTCCTTCATTGTAATATCTTCCCCCCCAAAAAAAATTAATCCTTAAAATAAGTTTTAATAAGAGCTATAGAAAAATAAAGCCCAGCATATTCTTGCTACCTGATCAGAATCACCAGCTCATCTTCTACCATAGCATCCTTATTTTTTCTTTATATCCTCTAGGATCCAGAAAATAGTGAAACAATTTCAAGTCTTACTCAGTAACTGAAAATTCTATTTTTATGCAAAAGAAATGTGAACAGTAGGTTTTAGAGAACTGTTTTTCTTAGTCCTTTTCAAAGAAATGAGGACAAGAATAGAGGATGACAAAGATTTAATTGGAGAATAAAGTGCAAATGATATGTGCAGTGGTAACAAAATATATAGTCATACATGCTACCAGTTTAATGGAGTATACTACAAAGAGCTATGGAGGATTACCTGGAGGAATTATGTTTAGGACCTTTTCTGCCTGTATGATATCTACAGAGTTGAAAAGATCAATTCCTTACTGCAGCTTTTTTACTGGTAGAACCAAAAGCAATCTTTACACCCATTTGCTTGTCTCACCAGAACGTGATAAGCAATGGTGTGGCCCACCTAGCAATTTCATCTTTCACTGTATGTGCAGACCACATATCTAAACAACCAATCTTTTAGTGTCTATGAGCAAGTCAGCAGCTACGATCCTGCAAAACTGCCCACAGTTGAGACAGCATACAAGGAAAAGGCAGATTGGGAGCATGGGAATATAGCTATGGTGTCAATCAAGCTGCATAGAAGACATGCTGAGAAGTGAGGGGGAAAAGATACATACACTATTGTGGGACCAGACTGAGTTCATAAAAGAAGATGAGTTTTTTTCAGAGAAGAGAAAAAAACTTCAGCAATGATGGAATGTCTTGGGGAAGTATAAAACTGAAAACCATAAACAACTCAATAATTTAATCTGGGTGTATACTTCATATTGCCTTGTACAGAAATTTATTCTTTGGCAGGGTAGATGTTAAAGGCTACTAAGACACCTGAATCTTCACAGGCACATTAGCCAATGGTAGAAGAACTGCTTAGACTAGCCTAACCATGCATTTCTTTCAGTTATCTGACTTTATTGTGTACATCCTACAACACTAGGTTTCAAAACCCCACCGTGGCTTTGCTGGGTACCTTGGATGGCTCCTTGTGTACCTTCCCCTTCATTTTCACTTTTCTGTCTCCTGCAGCCTTTCTTCAAAATCAGCAGGAGGTATGTTGTCCTGGCTTCGATGGAAGTTACACTTCAGTTCCCAGAAATTCTGTTTGCCTTCTATTAAACCCACAAGACAAGAAATGATGCCAAGGTTTTCTTTCCTAGTAAGAAGAATCCACTTTAATTCTGTGGCACATCTATTGAAATATAGTGGTAGTTCACCTTTGTATATTCCTAAGGATAGATTATTGTAGTGACAATTTCCTAATTTTCGATGTAGCCAGAAATTTGACTTTCTTTTTTTTTTTTTTTTTTTTTTAATTTTAACAACAAGACTTTTTTTTTTTTTTTTCTGTGAGGAGAAAATGAGAAAGATCTCACAGCCCATTAAACAAGCAGTTCAAGTCTTAAAGTGCTGCACTGAAGCACTCAGTCTACAGGAGCAGTGGGTTTAATTTGCACTGATATGCTAACAAAACTAAAGGTAAAGCTTTTATTTAAGATTCTTTGTGAAATCTCAGCTAGGCAGCACATGACACATGGGTTATTGTTGTGGGGGTTTTTTAGATACCTGTGAAATATAGTGCTGACTATTGTGCTTTTTTTTGAAGCAATGTTGGCTCTGTTAACCTGTAGTCAATTTGGGAATTAGCCTATTGCAAACTCTGCAACTCATATGCAAGCTGTTTGGGCTGTAAACTGCTCTTACCATAAACAAGAAACAACCTCAGATCACTTCTTTGGTCTTATCTCCTGGCTTAGATCTCAGAAGCTGCAAAGAGTGGATCACTGAACTCAGTATAACAGAATTGATTTACAGTACCTAAGGACTTATTTCAGGATTTTACAGTTATATATTTTCAATTAGTTCATACAGATTTAAAAATTTGCTGATAATCTTCTCTGAACCAGCAAAGAATGGGATTTCATTTACATACATACATGCTGGTTTCTGTTGGAACTGTCCCGAGGATTTCAAAAGGTTTTTCCCTGGCATTTCTATCCTCAGTTAAGACACCATGGTGGCTCTAGTTCTTAGAATATCTGGAAAGACTAACCATCCGGAGATATGACCAGAATCTTTTTAGACAAATGTTTATCAGCTGTAATACATCAAAAGGTTTAATGAAAAAGCATTTATTCCAGGGACATAAGTCAGTGGAAAAAACAGCCCAAAAATTATTCATCTTTTATATGTTAGTTTTACAGCTAGCATTCAGACATATAAAGAAGCTCAAAGTGAGTTAGGATTTGAAAGCCTAAATAGTAATGACCTCCTTGTGCTGGGCAACTTGTGCAGAAATCAGGAGAGAAATCTGCTGTCAGCTGGCTGTCTTCTGTGCAATTGTAGGTAGAATGATTAGATCTTGCTATTACCAAACAGAATTAGGAGCTTCTTTGTGCTGAATATATATGTCCCCATAGCTTGAGCTCAAGTGGCAATATCCAAGCTCCTTATTTTGGACACCTGAAAATAAATACTATGATTCAGCCAATGAGTAATGCAGACAGCTGGGGAGGGATTCAAAACAAACACAGGTATTTACTGTAAGCTCAGCTGGCACATTAAAGAGGCTTAATTGACAGCAGTAACTCCTTTGACTATAATAGCTTAGACATCTAGTTCAAAGTCTGACAGTTATATTTGGGTATCTTTACCTTGAATCTGAATCTTAATTTTGAATTCAAACAACCAGTGGCAGGATACGGACAAAACTAAAGAAAGCAGTTACTGCACTGCAGCTGAAAAGAAACTGGAAAACCAAGGCTATGAGAAAGGAAATTAACAATCTCAAAATTCTGCTGTCTAATGAAAATAAAATTAAAAATGCAACAACCAACTCTCCATCCCCAAAGCTGAGTTTTTTGGTATCCACAGGCCACATTTCAGTCACTGTGTAGAAAAAGTTACAATTATGCATTCAGTAAAAAAATATTAGGAGCATCCCAGAGTGTAGAGAAAAAGTTGCCTTAGTCATGACCCAAAGAAATTATAAAGCTTGTAATAATCATACAGCAACTAGAAAATGACAAATGCACTATGTGGAAATGGGAAAACTGAGGATCCCACTGGTAAACTCACATAATTAGTTAGTGGGGCTACTTCTGAATACAGAAAATCAGGGTACTACAGTAGTTTACCACAGTGAATATGACCTATTACAGAATTCTGATAATCACTTTAGATTTCCAACAGTGCTTCTGTTCTCTTTGTTGAAAAAATCACATTAATCACATAACCCCTATTTACTGTCTATATAACTGTAGACATGCACAGTCTAGTGATCCACACCATTTCCCTACAAGAGTCTGTAGCTTTTGCAATGGAACTCATGGAGTTTACACATGCACACTGTTTAAAAGGTGACTGACTTTAACATATATTAAATTTGGCATGAAGACATTGGTTCTGACCAATCTACTGAGAACCCCACAAGTAGGGCCATCAGTCTCTTTTAAGATGGACCC
Source organism: Hemiprocne comata (assembly GCA_020745705.1). Classification (NCBI taxonomy): domain Eukaryota; kingdom Metazoa; phylum Chordata; class Aves; order Apodiformes; family Apodidae; genus Hemiprocne; species Hemiprocne comata. The sequence continues at coordinate 13,052,396 of CM036587.1, forward strand.
AAGGTTGTCCCATGGCAGAGACGTGGTTCAAAGCTTCACATTCACCAGCAACTAGTTCCAATGGTCTGATCCTCACCTGGCATAAAGAGGTATTGAAGTAAATAGTGTTGTGTTGATTTAAAACAAGTGTAGATTTTTTCCTGTCAGTGAAACATGTTACATAAAAGGCAATATAATGATAACCAAAATCTGTAAGGCTGTTATTAAATGTGCTTTAAAAATATTTTGCACAGACTTACAGATGGAAAAAGATAAGGACAAAAATTATAATTTTTTTGTTTGGTTGGTTGTTTTTTTGTGGTTTTGGGTGCTTTTTTTATGCATAGCATGGCATGCTGCTGAGATGCTATCTGTATTCAGGATAATTTTAACTTGGCTATGTGACAATTTCAGTACACAATATGCTCATACTTTGCACAAATGACTATATAATGTTTCATTAAGGACTGTAAATACCCATCAACCTAATCACAGAAATGCTATTTCAGTTATTTTTGGGCCATTTCATCTGGGCTATGAGGACAGGGATGAATAGCTTGATTTTATTAACTGTTGCCATCGCAATTACACTGAGAAAAATATTTTCGTGGAAAAATTAAGCAGCCTTTCCTTTTGCCCTGATACGTTTGACCAATATGAGTATCCTTCTATAAATAGTTCTTGCAACTGTCACAGGAGTGCTTTCTTTCAGCTAGCTTTCTGTACCAGCTTTCCAACCTGCTCAAGGAAACAAAATCAGCTCCAAACGTCTTTTTTTTCACCTCTTTTTTGCATCTCTGATTGTCTTTTTTGAAATTACTAAATTCCCTTCCCAAGACTAGTCTTTGTCATGGGATTAGTTCATTCTGGCATTACTAGTCAAATAAAAACTTGGCTAGTTCTTAACCATCTCTGAAGAATGGACAAATTGAGGGTGCAGATAGGTTAATTATTTTGACACCTGAATTTTCTTATATCTGTTAGAAAATTTGCTTTTTCAATCAACTCTGTCACCATACAAAATCACTGCTCATCCTAAAAATACTTGTGGGAAACACATTGAAGAAGGAAAAAAAAAATTCCTTTTGGAAACAAAATATCAGATGAGAAATATCTTCAAGCCACAACACCCATCAGATATTAGAACATGTATATGAACAATAGAAAGGTGAGTGCAGGAGGGTGCATTGTCGAATGTGGTGAGGCATCCTTGGCCATCCTTGGTCATGCTTTATGCACACATTGTCCTGACTTTGGCTTTCAAGGAGGTTTTTATCATTTCCAAGGGATTATATATTTAGGTCTGAATTTCAGTCCTGTAACAACTCTAAAAATGGCCACAAAACATGTTTTCAGAGGTTTAGTTTGAAAATTAGGAGAGAGGAATTATCAGGCTACAGTAGCACTGGAACAGGCTTTCTAGAGAGGTGTAAAATTTCTGTCCTTGGAAGTTCTCACAACTTGCCAAGACAAACCTAAGACTGACCAGCCTGGTGTTGGCACTAGCCCTACTTTAAGTGGTAGGCTGCATTAGATGATATTTGGAAGTTCCTTGAAACCTTTATTTCTATGATTCCATGTCTAAAGTCCTTTCTTCAAAATATATATACATATTTAGTAGGAAAAATTCAAGTCCCGTTCAAAAATGTCATTTAGCATCTGATGTATCTCTTCTGTTTTAACTGAATTGTGGCACTGAACTTTATAAAAAAGTATAGGGTTTTAAATAATTTCAATAATAATCATAGTTATTAAAAGGTAGGGGTGGAAGAAACCTTGTGAAACCATCCAGCTGTCAGTTGTCTGTCCACTAAGGATGCTAAATACCTATAACACTCATGACATACTTTTTTTCCTAGCCTGATCTCCTTTAAATCTCCTTTAATATCAAGTTCTCCTTCAAAAGGAAAAGAGTTTGTTGTTTTGTGTGCTCTCTTTGCAGAAGAGGAAATAAGCTGCCTAAGGAAGGGTTTAGGTCCAATGAATAGCACCATGTAGAAAAAGCTCCTTCAGTATCACTTTAAAAAATATCTCCTTGATTTGGTATTCACTGAATTCATAGGGAGATTTTTGTGTTGATTTTATTAGATGATGTAAGTGTTTATGAATGTCTTGAACATGTTTGTTTGGAAATTCAAACTGCTTTTTAAACAATTACTTCATAAAATATAGTCATTATTATACCATAGAGATAGGACAATTTCAATGTCCACTTGGAATTCTAACAGCAAACTGCACAGAGGCTAAGAATGTTGGAATAAGAAGGCTTTTGCAAATACAATATGACTTAAGGATATGATATTTATCCTTTAAATAAGACAGATTTAAAGATTTGTGACCACAAGTGGTACTACTGATGACTTTGGTTGCATTTTTAATAAAGATAAATCTGTATGTGGCACCATAATCAAAGCAAAGGGATACAGCATATTGATCTTACTTTAGAAGGGCTAATGGAGACAAGTAATGCCTAGACTGAAAATGTCCCAAGAAGTAGTGGGGCAAATCTGCATCATATTAACAAGAAAACACATCCACAATCACACATCTTGGGTACATCATGTTCATACACATTGAATGAAATCTCTTGGGAGGGTAATAAATCCTGAATAACACATTATATACTAACAGTTCTTAGGGGAGCTGAAATAAATCCTCACAACCACTTAGTGGGTAATCTCCAGATCAGATTCCTGTTCTTCTTTAGAGGAAAATAATATATTGCTTCTTTTACTCCCTGTCAGCCAAATGCTATATATCAAAGATATGAATGTAGTTGAAATATTGATCCTGAGCCAAAGTGAAACTAAAGGAAAGTTCAATACATTTCCCTCTTAATAAAAAAACAAGCAAAAAACCCCCAACCAAAAAAAAAAACCACAAAAAACCGAAACCAAACAAACAACAAAAAACACAAAAAAACCCAAACAAACAAACAAGCAGAAACAAAAAACAAAACGAAAAAAACCCCATCTCATCAAAGGGAATCAATGGAAATTGAAACAAGAAACAGGATATAACCCTTGTAATTTAATTTTATTCCTGCAAGGTGAACAATAAAAGCAAGAGCTTGATTTTTCTATGTAAAGAGCAACAAAAAGAACTAAAGGATGCAGAAAAAGTTGTTGCAGAGATGGAAAGAGATTAAATGTATTTAACAAAGGATTCGTTGAAAAGCAGGACAGGAGACTCCCATTAACTGACTCCAATATAAGCTGGCAAACACAATAACTGAAGAGAAGGGCAGTGTTGTCTCTTGGAGGCAAGCTCAGAAAGTGAAAAGGTATATGCAAGAATGATTTTTTGCTTTACAAAGCTTGTTAGCTCATTCACAGGGAAAGGTTTCCTATTCAGAAGTAGTGCAGCAGCCATCAAAAAAAATTGGATGTTCTAATGAAAACCTTCTGCTGTGCTGTACACATCACACAAACATGAAGTGCAGATTCTAGACAAGACTTGACTAATTGGGTAGTTTGGCATACTGGCTTAGAGATTTAAGTCAAGTTCTTGCCAGCATCATTCCCTAGATAAGGATAACAGAGGTAAACATAGTCATAAGTTATGTTCATCCTCTCCATGCAGGTCAGCTCTTGATTTATTACAAGTTTTATCTTCTGCTTTCCCTAATGGCCTGCAGGCTTCTGTAAAGACAGAGCTGCTGTGCAGTGCCCTTTGGTGATAGCCTTGGGCTACTGGTAGGGAGCAGAAGTACCATAACCCTTAGGTTAGCTTTATGCTACTCATGGGGTATTCTCTGCAGGCCAATTAAGTCTGATCTTAAGTTTCAGAATGGAAGAAAACAGTCTCAGAGTTACTGAAAAACAACGCAAAAATGTCCAGAAAAAAAAAACAACTAACAAAAACAGTGTCTTGCCACACGACTAAATACTATATGACAAAAGTGAACATTTTGAAGTTACGTGTTAACAGCTTTTAAAAGCAACAGCTATTTCTTCATTTCAGAGCAAAACCACTGTCAGTTTGTGTGCCTCTGTGGGGTGAACCAGAAACAAAACAAGTCATCACAGGAACAGAGCTTGTGCTTGGGAAAGGAGATCATGCATCTTTCACCCATTGCTGTACAAAGTTTTTCACTTTGGAGGAAACTGCTGGCCTGTTCTCATGTCAAGAATTATGGTGGAAATAAAGGATTTGCCTACAGCAGAAAAGAATAAATAAGGGAATAAATAAGTTTCTGTATAAGTGAGGGAACGCTTGGTGATCTTTTAGCACTTTGCTTACTAACAAGAAATTTCTAAAGATGATGTAGGGTTGAACTGGAAGTAGGATAAGGAAAGAGAAAGAAAGAAAGAAAGAAAGAAAGAAAGAAAGAAAGAAAGAAAGAAAGAAAGAAAGAAAGAAAGAAAGAAAGAAAGAAAGAAAGAAGAAGAAAGAAAGAAAGAAAGAAAGAAAGAAAGAAAGAAAGAAAGAAAAAGAAAGAAAGAAAGAAAGAAAGAAAGAAAGAAAAGAAAGAAAGAAAGAAAGAAAGAAAGAAAGAAAGAAAGAAAGAAAGAGAAAGAAAGAAAGAAAGAAAGAAAGAAAGAAAGAAAGAAAAAGAAAGAAAGAAAGAAAGAAAGAAAGAAAGAAAGAAAGAAAGAAAGAAAGAAAGAAAGAAAGAAAGAAAGAAAGAAAGAAAGAAAGAAAGAAAGAAAGAAAGAGAGAAGAAAGAAAGAAAGAAAGAAAGAAAGAAAGAAAGAAAGAAAGAAAGAAAGAAAGAAAGAGAGAGAAAGGGAGGGAGGGAGGGAGGGAGGAAGGAAGGAAGGAAGGAAGGAAGGAAGGAAGGAAGGAAGGAAGGAAGGAAGGAAGGAAGGAAGGAAGGAAGGAAGGAAGGAAGGAAGGAAGGAAGGAAGGAAGGAAGGAAGGAAGGAAGGAAGGAAGGAAGGAAAAATGAAAATAGTGTAAGTGTGAATAACCATCACTCAGAAAATTCTGAATCAAAATATTGCTAAAATGGTGCATATTTTAGGCACTCCAGACAGGACCTGGGCAGAGTCACACAGTTTGTAAACTTCTGTGTACAAATAGCATTTGGGCTTTGGGTGTAATACGGCCAATAGAATCAGCAGCTACAGAGGAAAGTGGGGTGAATAAGCTATACAGCAAATAAGATATTACCCCCAGCCTCTTCGAAAAATTTAGCTCCAAATACTTATTATCACCCAACTGTTTTTGCATGCTTTTCTGGAAGGTGATTCAAGTTCATAAATGAGGGGAAGGAAAGTTTTCTGGAAATATTATGAAGATAAATATTATCATATTTCTTATCACTGAAGATTTTTTTAAGAAATTATACCAAAAAAAAACCCAAACCTAACAATGAAAAGAATGTTACACAGTAGAAAGCCTGTTTCTATAATGTGAAAATAAATAATTTAGTCAGCAGCATCCTTCAAAGGGCCAGGAGATTCAGGGGGAATAAAATTTTCAAATTTGGTCAGATGCATAATGGCAATAACAAATGCTGCTTTAGATCCTTCATTGAGGTACAGGCTTCGTCTAGGTCATTTCAGTCCAACAAACATGATTCCTGACTTCAAGTTAACTAAAAGATCCCAGGGGTGTTGGTGATGCCCAGATGTTTATTCAGCAAGCCAAGAGTACCTGTTGTCTCAGCTGTCATCCATTACTTTAACCCCACTAGTCTGAGAAACAGTAGTTAGGGAATCTGGTAGAGACAGAATCGGCTTTCTGCAGTTGTGAAGATATAGTTGTCATTATAGTGACTCTCAGAAGTCCAGTAAAAGATGATTTATTCCTGTTTCTAATGCCTACTGTTTCCAAAGGACAGAAAAAGAGTGACAGGTTAATCTATTTAAGTCCCTTACTCTGCCCTTCTAATGCTACTGGCCTTTGGCAGACCAAATGTAAAAATGAATCAGAAATAGTTTTCATTTGGATAATTTAGGATAGGCCTGTGTGTTGTAATTTCTATAATGTATTCATTTTTTACTATCTAGCTTTTTCAACAGTTTATTCACATCAACCTTCAAGCCAGCTTTATGGACAAATATTGCAGGATTATCTCAGTTGAGAGAACTTAAATCACTCCTCGGTGGGTCTTAACTCTGAAGACCTGCAGTTCTTAGAGATTACATTTTAGAAAATCAAATTGTCCTTTTTTTTTTTTGCCTCTCCTTAGATTGTTATAATATAAAAATAAGAAGAATAGCACCAATTTTCTTTTCTGTTCATCCAGGTAAAATTTAAGATTTTGAATCATTGGCTTATGGGGGATATGTAGTCATAAACCCCATCTGTACTTATTATGGAATTTCCCATTACTCTTAAAAATGTTTTAGAGTAATTCCAGACCTTTTAGCCCAAGGAATTTGGGGGTGGGGGAGAGGACTTTGGACGTAAGTGGGGTTTTCTGCATATAAGGAGGGCAGTTTGCACGTTTGTTTTGTGTGTTATCTACACATGCAAGTAACAGAATTGTGCAGCTATTCACTTGTAAGTTATTATTATCCATCTTTCTCCTACCTCTGTAATTTCTCTTCCTTACATTTAGTAATGAATCATATTCATAAGTCCTTCAGTGTCTCACCCAGCCATTTTCCCTAATCAAAAAGAGAGATAAATGACAAATAATCTGAATGCACATTAACCCTTTACCATGGTTTAACCTTGGCCAGCACCACTCTGCTGCTCACTCACTCCCCCCAAAGTGGGATGGAGGAGAGAATCAGAAAAGTGAGAAAACTTGTAGGTTGAGATAAAGACAGTTTAATAAGTAAAGCAAAAGCTGTGCATGCTAGGAAAGCGAAACAAGGAATTCATTCACTAGTTCCACCAGCAAGCAGGTGTTCAGCCTTTCCCAGGAAAACAGGACTCCATCAAGCATTAATGGTGCCTTGGGAAGACAAATGCCATCCCTCCAAAAGTGCCCAACTCCTTCTTCACACAACTTTTTGTTGCTGAGGATGATGTCATGTGGTATGGAATATCCCTTTGGTCAGTTGGGATCAGCTGTCCCAGCTGTTTCCCCTCCCAACTTCTTGTGCACTCCCAGCCCCCATGGCTGGTGGGGTGGGGTGAGAAGGAGAGAAGGCTGTGTAACGCTGTGGAAGCACTGCTCGGCAAGAGCTAAAACATCCCTGTGTTATCAGCACTGTTTTGGTCACAAATCCAAAACTTAACTCCATAAAAGCTACTATGAAGAATGGGACTCCCTTAGGGCTCACAGAAGAGCTGCAAAAGCAAATCCTGGAGATGCAATCTCTACTGTTAGAATGAGATGAGAGTAGCAAAATAATGCTAAAAAAATTGTCCTTGCTAGTTTTTGCATTACTGCTGTGACTTATTTACTTCAAAGTAAAGCTGAAAGTAAGTCTCTTAAGATTTCTACTTGGCAATAACAACACGGGTGAGACTACGTGACTATTCAGCAACAATTTGTTATGGTCTGCCCTCTACAGGCTACAAGCCTGAAATGGGCAGTAGGCAGTAAAATAACAACTACAAGCTACTAAAGCTGGGGAACTAAAGATGCAGAAGTATCCATTGTGCTTTTTACTTCAAGTACCCAACTGCAGCAGTCATGAGATAACTTGGCTCCAAAGAGAGAAAAAATGCTGATATAAGACCAGACAACTTGTAACCTAAAGCAACGGGTTACTGACTGTGGCAGTTGAAAACATTTCATCTCTGTTAAGAAATGTAAAGTACTTGCATAAGCTTGGTTCCATAATAACGCTGTTCCCTGGGCAGAATTTTCTGCCTTTTTGCAAACTGAATGTTCTTTGTTCCATTCCTGGATTTAACTAGTCTAGTCTAGTGAGCAATACTCTTTTAAGGTGTCTGAGTGCATCTGACTGCAGTCTGAAGGACCTCTTGTCAGACATAGGGCTGTTCTTAGTTGTGAAAGAAGCTGAAACAGCCTCAGGCTGCCCCAAAACTTGAATGTGTGTATAAAAAGCTGTCATATCATCACCTTTTGCCCTCCTCAACTCATTCCCTGAAGAAAGAAATGTTTAACCACAAAGAGAATCTAGCCTAATGCATGGTCCTTTTTGATGTCGCTTATGAAGCTAGGGGGAATGCTAGAAGGAAAGCTTATGGTATCCTACTCAGAGAATAGCATGTGAAAAAATACCTGTTGCCATGAGCTAACTGCTCTAAATTATTCTTTCTTATTTTAGGAAACAAAAGATAGAAAATGGTCATCCAGATGCACATCACTAAACTGATACATTCTCTGTAAGTGGCCTTATAAGAATAAATAGTCAAAGTCTGTAGAAGCTCAAAAATCCACACACACCCCCAAAAAACAAAACAAAACAAAAAACAAACAAAAAAAACCCCAAACAAAACAAAACCAAAACAAAAACAAAAAACAAAAAAACAAAAAAAAAAAAAAAAAAAAAAAAAAAAAGAGGAAACAAAAAGGTATACGCAAGATTTTTGTGTGTGACCAGAAAAGGAGAACAAACATTAGCAGCCTAAGAAACCAAAGTCCAGACTTCTCTGCTTACTGCCAAACCAAACATGATCTGGACAGAAGGTGGGGCAGTTTTCATTCCAAAGTGAGAGAATTCAGAGGATTTGAACAACTGCTACATTGCAGACAACGCACAGACTAAGCAAACTTTATCCGAAGATCTAAAAGAAAAGAAGGGATGACTGTTTGTATTTTGCTGATGCATTTCCAGGAGCCTTAATTACAATGAAAATATTTTATGTAGGTGTTTTATTTTTATTTCTATTAATCAGTATTTTTTGGAATGATATTATAGCAAACTGACCTGTATGTCATCCAAATTCAGAGATATGCAGGAGCTGAAGGTGTACACCATTTGATATGATATCACATAACACATCCACACAAATAAATGCATATACATACACACATTCATATATATAACATTTAACTTTGAAATTAGCTTTAATAAAAATGCATTAGCAGTGATAACTACCATGATTGTGTAATCAAAAGGAAACCCCATCACAAAAATATAATTTGGGTTGTTTGATGCTAGAGAACTCAGTCTATTTGATGGTCATGAAATTTTACACTGGTATCCTATCCCTGTCTTGACTTGCATCAGACTAGAAGGGTAGTATCTTTATGGAAGGAAATTAGGCATGAGTCATTTTGCACCATGCATACTGGCACAGGATACTGCAAAAAAATAAATTTAGAAGATGTCAGCTTAAGACAACCCATGAATTTTCCATCTTGCCTTTTTTTTTGTAGCAAGTTCTCTGGTAAATTGCAAGCACTGGACATTTCTAAGATCAGGAAAACTTTAAGATAAGTAGAGGGGTGTGAGTGACAGGAGTAAATGATACACAGAAAAAAATTAATAAATTCAGGCTACACTTTTTACATGGATTAATATAGGCTGAAATTGTGCAGTTTTGGTTATGTAAATTAAGTGCTTTGTATTTTTAATGTATCTTTTTTTCCTCTGAAAACAACAAAACAGTGAAAAATCATCTCTGTGCACATGTTTGCAGAAAGGATCTGGACATTTGCTTCTAACTCTGAACCCTTTTATTCCCAGTCAACCATTTGGGTGAACACTATTCAGAAATCTAGGTTCCCATGTAGGAAGTAGATAGATATGTAACACAGTAAGAATCTCACAGCTACTGGCAGCTGTTCTGTTTGTAATGGCAGTGGGAGAGGTCTCAATTCTACAGGAGTTGCTCCTTTAGGCAAAACCTTATGTGCTGAAGACACTGGAATAGCTACTACATTAGGCAGGCCTAAACTGGATTGAATGTCCCCGAAAAATATACTTGTCTCAGCTCATTATCTCTAAAAGAGAGATAAAATGAAAGATATATTTGGCAAGCACATTATATGGATAAATGAATATTGATTGTGACATTTATATGCAAGCCAGAACCACTGAAATATTAAAGCCAAAATGGACTCCTGTGATTGTAGTCTGAGCTTCTGTTTTACACAGGCCATTGGTCTTTTATGATTTAATTTCTCCTTTCAGCTCAATAATTCTATTTGTGTCAGAGTAAACACTTCAGAAAAATGTTCCGATTTTATTTTAAAGTCCTCAGTGAGGCTCTCCCACCATCAACAATGAGTCGCTGCCACCAATATCTAATTAACCTTTTGGCAGAAGTTTGCTGTTTATTTCTTGCTCTGGTTCAATGTACTTGCAAATGGTTATCCTTCAAATTCTTTATCATTTACTGATCAAAGTGGACTGCTTCAGGACCTTGCTGTAAGCTAAGTTTTCTTTTCCTCTGACCATTCTCAAGGCTCTTCTCTGCAGTAGCATTCATATCAGAAGAAAACAAAGACAGTTTTCTACTTCTTCTCTGGGTTCCTCTTCTAAGAACCATCCCAATGACATCTCTGTTATTTGCCACTTAACCTCCTTTTGTGTCAGCTACAGTTGCTGCTTCTGAAGACGTTATGGGTTTTTTTTACATTTCAGGGGCTAAAAAAAAATATAGCTAATAACATAAAGGAGTAGGATCAAAAAACAATTAGTCTATAATCTGCAAAAACACACCAGTATGATAACTCCCTATTGTGTGGCTAGTGAGTAATTAATCTGCATGGTCTATAAATAGCCTATGTTGATTTAGTACTGCTCTGGTTTCCTTGTGTAGCACAACAACCAATGCCTTGCAGAAGCCTGACATGTACTATCAACCTAACTTGAATCTTTCCAAGAACTTATTTGAAGCCCATTTGGTGAGATCTGCTGTCTAGAGATAAATGGTGATTGGCACTGACTGCAAAGGGCTATTACAAAATTCTCTGTTCAAGGTTGCTGGTTGATGATGAGAGATCACATCACCTGGTGGTGTTGGTATTCCCCCTATGTATGTAAGCACTATCAATATCTGTATCTGCATGAGTTAAAATGTGGTTTCTTTTCATGATCCTACATAAAGCTGTGAAATTAACTCTCCTCATATCAGCACAGGTACATTGTAAAGCTGGGAAGTGATGATGAATAAGATATAAAGATAGCCAAAATAAAATCATCATAATGTAAACAAAGCATCTGAAACACTTGCATCTGCAGTGCAAGGCATGACGAGGCTAGACAAGCTCCCTGCAAAACCGCTGTCACTTCACATTCACAATTGCAAACTGAAATGCTGAACCAGATTTTCAGATGCTGAAATTAGATGCTACTCCACTGAAGCCATCCAATTTAGGCCAGAAGAAGAGGTAACTCAAAGACAACACAGAACTTCTTCCAGTTGTAGTGCAGACTTCACAATTATTATAATCAGATCTGAAAATCCAAAGCTGGGAGTTAGAAAGAACAGAAACCTTCCTCATAAATAACAGAAAATTTTGTCCTCATGTTCTCTAGTCAAGGATGCAGAAGAATTAAGATAAATTCTTATTTCAGATTAAATAGAAGAGTTAATTACTATTTTGGAAGGAAAATAGGATAAAAAATTGAAGAGGTTAGATGTAGATAGCCAGTCAGCCAAAATTTTTATTCATATTAAAGGAAAGTTACAATAAATTTCAAATAAAGGAAAAAGTTTTTCAAATACATAAAGCTGTGGCATCCTTTTTTGTTGGTTCAATGAGATCTCCAGCTCTTCAGCATGAAGCAGGGTGCTGTAACACCTGAACTAAACAGACTTGTCCTTCTTGCTTTTTTTTTTTACCTTTGGCCCTTGGTGATCAATCCTAATAAAAGAGTTTGAGTGTATTGTTCCCTTTGCTACTCCTCCTTCCTTCTCAACAACCACTTTATAACCTGGTGGTGAGTGTGTTTCTTATAAAGTAGTAAACAGCAGTTTGATCCTCCTCAGACTGATGAGAAAATTGAGCTGAAGTCTAAAATAGCCTGGTCAACTACAAAAGTTATTAAGCCAGAGGTAGGTAGCAAAAATTTTTGTTGTTTGTTTGTTGATTTTTTTTTTTTAAATAGGATGAGTCTTCATCTCATAGGCTACCTAACTTGGACTAGGAATGGGATGTGCTAAATGTACAGTCTTGAATCAAGTCTCTCTTTTAAAGACAGGCTGAAGCGTGGCATGTCACACATTACCCATTGATAGCATTGAGAAACCTCTGCTCACCATTTAGGCTTTCCAGCTTGTTTTAGGTTGCACTAATCCCTTTCCAGTGACACTGAAGGGATGGGTAAGTATCTCATCTCTGAGTCAACTTGCTGGGATTGAATTTTTTGGGTGTTGAGAATTGTAAATTCAGAGTAAAAAAGCACAAATTATTATTATTTTTCTTTGGGCTGAAATAACTTCTGCATCTGGCATTTAGGTATTTAAATAATTTGAACTGATATTTATTAACTAAAATAATGGGGTTTAAATATATTATTTTAACTATACTTTGAATAAGTTTCCTTTGGAACTTGTTGTCTTCTAAAATACTTTTTTGATTATGGAGTTCAAAGTTGTTAGAGCAGCAAAATAAGCAAGATTTCCCTATTGCATGAGATCCAGTTCACTGGCCCAGCAACTAGCAGGCCTGATGAAATCAACCTCTGCTGTGTGCTATTGCTTAGAGTGTTTATCAATACAGAATAAAGGAAGCAATTTCTAAAGAGCCTCAAATGCTCTTACACTATTTATTCTACATTCAATATGAAAATATTTCGTTTCTCTAAAGCCTTTGGTGACATCATGCATGTAAGGAAAAAATGATTACCACTGAGAGACAGTCCTTCAGAAAAATATCAAGGAGCATTTCTTCCAGTGTAATGCATTGCTTAATATGTCAGCTACTCAAATTTCATTAAGGCTGATTCTATCTCCTGCCAAGGTTTATACAGAACTATGGCATGGCCAATGGTTACAAGAAAAGCAGCTGACAAAACTATTTAACTACAATACACTGTGCAGCTACTGGAACTGCCATTAAATGTTCACAATATTTCTTTGTCAACATCACTGCTCTTTTTTGCTTGTGAATTTTTTTCTGCCTGATGATCTTGCTGAACTAGGGAACTTCCAGATTTTCTTATATATTTAAAATGGCCAACCTGGTTTTTCTTTCTATCAATCCCTTAGCCTCAAAGCTTAGTAAGACACTGATCCTTCTGGGAAAATTTGACAGATATTTCAAGGACAGATACTCAAACTGTACAATTTCATAGTTCATGTGAAACTGTTGCTACTTTACCCGAAATAATAGAAAGGACACAATATGTGACATTCTTTATAATAAAATGGGAAGAGAATTAAATGAACAATTGTGAAACTATCTGGACAAGGAGGTTGTTATTTATTTTCTATATACCTTTTTTGCAAATTTCATGTTTATTAATTTTTTTTTAATTAAGTACGATTTTTAAATAATTACAGAGTACTTCAGAGTTTGGGGACTTCTGCAGACAAATGGGTGCTTGATTCTCCAGTGGTTGTGGACTAGAACTAGCTAAACACTAGCTAAATTCCAGTGAGCTTGCAGTGGGCATCAGGTTGATTGATAATAACCTTAACACATTCACAGTCTATGTTTGCAGAAAAAGCATTTTTTTTACTCCCTTGGGATTTTTATACAATATCTTAAAGGAATTTTACAGGAAAGCACAAAGATTTTCAATTAAAACATTTTTTGTGTATTCTCTGTTGAGGTGGTACTACATATGAATCCAAGGCCATTTTCTTTCACACTACAAAACACAATTTCTCCTCTTTCATGATCACAAGTTTTTAAAAATTTAGTCTGGAATAGAGTGAAGACCTTCTTTGACCTAAAGCAACCTTTCCTTTTCTAATTTAATACCATTACTTCATCAAATGTTTGCATTCACAATTTAGGACATTTTAATAAAATAATGTGTGGCAATATTGAGCACAGTGTTCTTTTTCAGATCTAATTAATGAATTAGCATATAGCTTGGACATATTGCAATACTGTCATAGAAGCCTGAAGACAAGCAAAAGACAGAACATTCCCTATTTCATTCCCAAAAAGATGACAATGAAAAAAGAAAAAAAAATCAGAAATAAAACTTTAAGAATGTGAGAAATATTTTAGGAAACATTCACACCCATTTATTTTTTTCCAAACACAAAAATGACTGTCTTCAGTTCTTTTAATCTGTGAGGTTTTTGGCTCTCATTATTGGCCATGGCTTTTAACTAGGTTTGCAACTGGGCCTTTGGCAATTTTTTACTGCACATCATTAGCTACACTTTAGTAATTAACTAACTTGAACTCCTTGAACTCTATATATTGCTGCCACAAAGTAGCTGTGTATGAACCCATGAATGAGCTACTGAAGAAGATGAACTTGAAGTCAAGATCCTGGGGACTTGGCTGTTTCCACAGTGTGATATGGAACAAGATTTTATCATTCAGTAGAGTCCTCTTACTTGGGAGTATTCCCAAGGTCTATCACAAGGCTGCTTCTCCCCAGGTTTCATCAATAAGCTGTACTGAATATAACAGACAACTAGTCTTAAAAGTGAGTCTCAGAGGATATCACTACTCTCAACCAGAATCAGAAATATTACTTTTTGACTGTCAGTCAGAATGACAAAACATATCTCCCCAGTCTCTCTTCTCTACTGCATTTTTATATCACTTCTTTTTCCATGTAATTCATAAATCCTTACTTTCTGGTAAGTCTTTTATGTGACACTTTATCAAGTGTTATTTTGTGAGTCTGATGATATAACCCGTATCTTTGACTCCCTTAGATAAGGTATTTCTGTGACAGTAAAAGATTGTTTTTTTATTTATTTACTTATTTTCAAAAATAAGGTAAGCTGATTGGAAAGCAGCTGGAAAAGGGGAAAGGGAAGGATAACAAAGGGATGAACTCCAACAGTGGGAACCCCAAGGGTTTGACCAGAACACTGAAGTATATTTCTTGTACATTCAAAGTTTGCCATCAACCAGGCCCTCCAGGCCCCTCTCCGCCCTGCTGCTCTCCAGCCACTCGTTCCCTAGTCTGTACTTACCACCAGGGTTGCCCCATCCCAGGAGCAGAATCTGGCACTTGCCCTTGTTAAACTTCATGTGGCTGGTGATTACCCACGTCTCTTAACTTGTCAAGGTCTCTCTGCAGGGCCTGCCTGCCCTCAAAGGATTCAACATCTCCTTCCAGTTTTGTATCATCAGCAAACTTGCTTAGAATTCCTTCAAGTCCTGTGTCCAAGTCATTGATGAAGATGACTTCATAAAAGAAATGCTTCCAAAAATCATCTTGCTCCTTTTATGACATTCAGAAATAGCAGAAGGACATGCCTTTTACAAAGGCATGTCCTGATAGGACAAGGGGGGCTGGCTTTAAACTGGAAGAGGGTAGATTTAGATTAGACATTAGGAAGAAATTTGTGAGGGTTTGTAACAGAGACAAGGCCCTCCACCACCTGCCTGGAAGAAAAGCTTGTGTCAGGGAGCAGCAGCCCATATCCTCAGCACCTACTCTAGGTCATGGGTCCTGGCATCCAAACATACCCAGCATTTAAGTTCCTCCATGTGCCTGACCCAAGACACGTGTACCTCAGTCTCTTGAGACAAGGACTTGCCCTGTAGTTGTCAAGACAAATAGACTCTGAATATTATGGGTGAAGGCTTTCTAACCCTGTGTCTGTGTAACTCTGTTGATGGCAGTGTTGAGAAAAATTAAGAATGTTGCCATTTGCAAAAAAACAAGTTTGATTTTTTATTTTTTTAGCATAATTGTGCCACACTTAATGTAATTAATATTCATATATTGTAAAGTAATTGGTTAATAACAGATTAAGCTTTATATAGCAGGCAATGAAGAACCACAAGGCTATTTTTAGAATCAACACACATTTTTCTTTAATCAACTTCCTGAATTGTTGGTTTGCAATACTTTTATTTTTTAATATCTTAAATTATTTTTAAAACTGGACCTTGTTATATAATGCAATCACAAGACCAAGGTGAAAGGACGGAAAATTTTCTGTAATACTGGTTTGAATAATACTCCCAAACCAGCCAGTGGAGCACAGTACAAGTACCAAGACTGATCAGGCAAACAAAGAAAGAAAGAGAGCAAAAGTAGCATGAAACTTATAAAAGCAGAAAGGAAGAGTGTTGCTTTTTTTTTGAGTTAGGTTTTTTTTTTGAGATCTGCCTGTCTTTGCTCATATACAGCACACACTTTACAAGAAACCCTACTCCTTCCCCTCTGCAAAGAAAAGGCCCAATATTAAATGCTATTAGATAATGTGGCAGGCAAGCTGTGTACAAAATCCTCAGTTGTTAAAAAAATAAAAGCTTTAAATATGCAAGAAAAACTACAGCACAGCAAATGTATCTCTGCTAAATTTCAATTATTTCTAGACCAATATGTTACAGTCCCCTTTCTCATATTTTACTATACTGAGAATGCCAAATTATTTCAATGGAATGACTGTTACAACACGGCACTCCACAGAGTGAGTCAGTACAGAACAAGTGGGTCCCAACTAGTTTGCAACAAACATCAAGGAAATGCCATAGGCATAGCAACTGCAAACTCATTCTGAAAGCTCTGTCAGAGCATGGCCTCAAACATGACAGAAGCTCCTTAGTGTTCTCAAGACATTTCTTCAAGAGGAGAGAATAAAAGCACCCTTTGGTGAGGGTGAGTCTAGTAATAGCATCAGAAGAAAAATTAACTTCCTTGAAAAAGAACCCACCTTGAATACCAGATTTTGGGGCAGAAGATTTTAATTCTTCTTCTTGTTAAAAGACTGGGGAAAAAAAACAAACAAAAAAACAAAAAAACACACAGATGGGAAAGGAGTATAAGCAACTCGAAAAATATGCAAAAATAGTCAAGTGCATGTGCTTCCAGGCTTGTATACGTACCCTCAGCTAAGAACGACTTTACAGCCAGACTACAAAGACCCTGACAATAGGGCTTAACAACAATGCATGCATAACCCTTCCCCTGGCAGTGTGACTGGCATTTCAGCATTACTTTATGTAACTGAGAGCCTTCCAATCAGCCAGAACAGTGGGATCCACCGAGGAATCATGATCAAGTAGCTATTAGGCCAAACGGTATTGTCAGAATTCCTCAATTTATGCAGCTTCTTTCAGAGAACTGAGTCTTGAAGCTTCCAAATATCAAAAGGGTTCAATATCGAATAGAACATGTATTTAAGGAAAATTGGCCCCCAAATTACTATGCTATTGTCATTTGTTCTTTTCCAGTTCACTTAGAGGGTAAAGTGGAGGCTATTTTTAAAATTCAATATGAAAAAAATTACAACTGAAGTTTCTTTAGAATAAAAGTTCATTTAACCAGCTGCATCTCTCTTTTGTACTCTGCTCAGATGTTAATGTGAATTATAGCTTCCATTTCTCTCATGTTTTTTTGTTGTCTGTCATTTACGTTTTGGAAAACTTAGCACAATTTTAGGTTTGAACTGATTTGTACTCTTTTGGCCAAGCCTGAGGCCCTTCAAACTCTTCTGGAAAAGTACCACATTCACAATCAACCTGGCAAAGGGCTGCCTGGATTACTTTCAAGTAACACAAAAGCTGTGCAGCATGCCATTTAATGTCTTATCCTTTTCTCATTGAAGTCTGCTGCAGAGCTCCAATTGACTTTGCTGGGAGCAAAAAAGAACCTCAAATGCCAAACTGATTTGGCTGTGCCTTTAATAAGGGGATTTTGCAGGATGCAGGATAATCTATCTTTGTACAAGCTCAGCACTGGGACGACCATGCACACTGATGGTCTGCTTGTCTCCTGTTCAGCTGACCCATACTCACTGCATCCAGGAAGCCGACACTCGGTTTCTGTGTCCACAGCACTGAGAAGGAAAAGGCTCTTGGAGTTGAGAAAGACAGGGATGTCTAACACGAGAATAAATTAACATCCCACACACAAAGTTTGCATTTCCCACCTGGGCACTCATGTAGAAGCTCATCACGATCACCTCTTCGAATATTAAGGGAAATGAACTGAGCAGTTTTTACAACACAAATTACCAATTGTATTGTACAAACTGGAGCTTTATTTGGCAAAGAAGAGTTATAAACTGTTCATGGTTCAATCTGTATTTTGCCTCTTAAAGTAACTACTTATCTACAGGAATAGTAACGTAAAAGGACCACATTTAGGGAAGGTACATGTTACATTTCTCACATGTATACAGCTTGCCTGGGAAATCACTTATCCCACCAGGAAATAGGCCCACTGAAGATAGAAGCAGTTCCCTTCTTGCAAGGATCCATTTATATCTGTATGAATGTGAGTGCTAAGTGAAGGTAGAAAGAAAGACAGAGTCAAGCCAAATGTACAAATTTTACATTAACTCAGCATGGTAATGAATAACTATATTTGTGAAGTACTATTCTTCTAAAATGAATGGTGTTTAGGGTGCTGTAAGGAACATTTCTGAAAGAGGCTTTCAAATTAGCCAGATTGCTTCTGCAAGAGAAGATCAGTGGAAGATTCCCTCTTCCCACTCCAGGGAACGTTTCAATCACAGTTCACACACTGGAGCTGATAATGTTTCCACTTTTGAGAAAAAAAAAAAAAAAAAATTAATGAATACGAAAAGACAAAAAGAAGCTGGTTGTATCCTTTCAAAAAATAAGAGTCCAGAGAGGAATTTTGATTAAAAAACAATTCCAAGTGGAATCATCAGGTTTGGGTTTTTTATTCCATTGTTTATATAGATATGTACAAAATAGTTTAATATTAAGTCTCCCAAAACTATCACAAAAGAGTTAAGTATCACTTACAGAGGTAAGTAAGTGTCTTGCATCATTGTGGTCATGAAGGTTATGCCATCAGTTACAAAAACCTTGTCTGCAGTGGGTATTACATGAATTGTCTTGTTTCCTTTATTAGCCTCATGCAAATATGAAATCAGAGACTGCTGATCCAGAGCTAAAAGTCCCATCACTTTCCCAAATGTGCAATGCAACCTACTTTAATTAATTTTATTGTCTGTCTCCTAGAGACAAGATGAAAGGGTTAGAAAAATGTTGGCACCTGTCACAGTTAGGCTCCAGGTTGGCAGTCAAACCAATAACAATAACGGTCTCGATCCGCTCCCCCCCCCCCCAAGGTAGGGAAAGAGGGAGAAAAATGAGAAAGAGGCTTTCTGGGTTGAAAAGTGAAACAGATTGATTTTAATTATTAGTGATAAGGGACTATATACATTTGTAAAGGGATGTGCAACACCCGATCCCCTCCCTCCTCCCCCAGTGACTCTCACAGCAACTCTTCTCCCTGGTGGCTCCAGCTGAAGGGGGGAGTGTCCGGGCGCACGGACGGGGTCCTGGGATGTTGGCTGTGAAGAAAAAATGGGGAAAAATAGAGAGAGCCAAAGAGAGGGTGATAGAAGTGACAGTAAGCAGAAAAAGAGAGAGAAAAAGGAAACAAAAGGCTTGACTTCCGTGATGTCTTCACCTATACCGAAAGCCAAATAGAGAAAATATTATGAGAAGGGAATATTCTGATTTGCTGATCCTGCCTTTAGTCTAATCTGCTCCCACATGGGGGGGATGCTGCAGACACTCAGAAGTGACCTTGATTGTTATCAGTCCACTGGCACTGCTAAAAAAGTTCACTGAAAGAAAAAAAAAAGTCAGCAGAAAAAATTCACTTCCCCCTGGCTCAAACTCAGACAGCACCTCCAGTTAAAGAGGCACTTGCATGTATACAGGGAGCAGTGCAACCCAATAACTGCTGCCTCAGTGAGCTTGAATCAGCCATAAATGGTGCTGTGCTTGCTCATAGTGCTGCAAGCTGTATTAAGTAG
Organism: Hemiprocne comata; assembly: GCA_020745705.1. Classification (NCBI taxonomy): domain Eukaryota; kingdom Metazoa; phylum Chordata; class Aves; order Apodiformes; family Apodidae; genus Hemiprocne; species Hemiprocne comata. The sequence continues at coordinate 13,072,037 of CM036587.1, forward strand.
TGTCAGAGGAGAAGAGTGACAGCCACAGGTAGTGCTGACTGGGAAGGAGCAAAAGCAGACTAGATTTGGGATCCACTTATACACTTTAAGGTAATTATTCTTCAGTGAAGACATCATCTTCAAAATCATCTGCCCTTCATTGAGATTCACTTTGCCTCCCCTCCAGTGAAGACAGTAGTGGGTGGCAACATTTTTGAGAACTGTTTTGGTCTATTAACAAACAGAATGAAAAGGAAATATCACAAATGAGAAAGCAGTACAGCTAGCAGCAAAAGCAAAAAGCAGCCACTAACAAGCACTGGAGTCTAATATATAGTAAGGAAAGTAAGCTCCATGGTAAGACAGGAGCCTCTCAATTAATAGCTAAACAGGAATAACAGCTATAAATTTGGCCCAGCACATTCCAATCAAACCTCATTATCTCAAATCCTTTGAGTCCCAAGTTGGGCACCAAGAAGGACTGTCGCAGTTTAACCCCAGCCAGCAACTAACCCCCATGCAGCTTCTCTCTCACTTTCCCCAAGTTGGTTGGGGAAGAGAACTGGAAGGGTAAAGATGAGAAAACCCATGGACTGAGATAGACCATTTAATAGGTAAAGCAAAAGCTGCACACGACTAGAGCAAAATAAGGAATTCATTCACTGCTTTCCATTGGCTGGCAGGTGTTCAGCCATCCCCAGGAAAGCAGTGCTCCATCACATGCAACAGTGACCTGGGAAGACAAATGTCATCACTCCGAACATTTCCCCCTTTCTTCTTCTTCTCACAGGTGTTGTTGCTGAGCATGAAGTCCTATGGTGTAGTCAGCTGGAGTCAGCTGTTCCAGCTGTCCCTTCCCGACCTCTTGTGCACTCCCAGCATCTTTGCTGGTGGGGTGGATTGAGCAGCAGAAAAGGCCTTGACTCTGTGTAAGCACTGATCAGCAATAGCTAAAACATCCCTGTGTTATCAACACTTTTCAGCACAAATCTAAAACATAGCCCCATACTGGCTACTAGGAAGAAAATTAACTATCCCAGCCCAAATCAGAACAACAAAGTACCCTTTTCTGAATGTGAATATTTCCTAAATTCAGTGGCAGTGCCATCATATGTCTTTTCAAAATGAGAAAATAATTATCAAAAGAATTAATAACTTTGTTTTTGAAAGGAGATTACAGTAAGCTTTCTTTTATTCTTGTAGCTGTAAAGTTCCAATCTCCTCTTACAACTTCTTCTGTCCTGATCTCCAAGCAGAAGAGCAGGATGTGTAACTATGGTGACAATACTAGCTTGCATATAACTGAAGATAAATTATTATGGAACCATAGAATAGTTTGGGTTGAAATGGACCTTTAAAAGTCATCTAGTTCAACCTTCCCTGCAATAAGCAAGGGCATCTTCAACTAGATTGGGATGCTCAGAACTTCATTCAGCCTGACCTTGAGTGTTTCCAGAGATGAGGCATCTATCACCTCTCAGGGCAACCTGTTTCAGTGTTTCATCACCCTCATTGTAAAAACTTTCTTCCTTATAGCTGGTCTTTATCTCCTCTCTTGGAGTTTAGTACCATTACCCCACACCCTATCACTACAAGCTGTTGTAAAAAGTCCCTCCCCAGCTTTCCTGTAGCCCCTTCAGGTACTGGAAAGCCACTATGAGGTCTCCCTAGAGCCTTCTCTTCTCCAGGCTGAACAACCCCAACTCCCTCAGCCTGTCTTTATAGGAGAGGTGGTCCAGCCCTCTGATTATCTTTGTGGCCTTCCTCTGGACTCGCTCCAGCAGCTCCATGTCCTTCTTGTGTTGGGGGCTCCAGAGCTGGACACAGTACTCCAGGTGGCGTCTCACAAGAGCAGAGTAGAGGGGAAGACTCACACTCCTTGACCTGCTGGCCATGCTTCTTTTGATGAAGCCCAGGACACGGTTGGCTTTCTGGGCTGCAAGCACACATTGCCAGCTCATGTCCAGCTTTTCATTCCCCAGTACCCCCAAGTCCCTCTCCATAGTGCTGTTCTTAATTCCTTCATCACCAAGCCTGTATTGCTACCAGGGGTTGCCTCAACCTAGGTTCAGGACCTTATCTGGCTTATCTCTTAGATAAACTCAAATAAAGATGAATTCTATTAGGAGAGGAAAAGGAGAAGTAAAGATTGGTAGTAACAGTAGTTTGGTTTAGTCATGTGGTTTAAAAGTCACACTATTCCAATAATGCCACTAATCAACAGTTTAAAAGAAACTGTAAGCAGATGAAGGAACAAAAAGTGATTAGGCCTATTGATTTTCATGCTGAACCACAGTGGACAAAAAGAGCTGTTAAATTTCCTAACTCAAAAAGAATCAAGTTTTCTTGAATGGAAGAGATTTATTTATTGAGAAAAAAAAAAAATAACCAAGATAAAATAACAGATCCTCAGATAGTGTTAGATGTCAACTACAAGAGAACTTACAGCTAAGGATCTGGGTGAAAAAGTCCTGCTTTTTCTCCATTTGAATGAACAAAAGGTTATTGAACATTTATTTTTGCCTTTGATTGGTCCCTTCCAAAAATATTGGCTACTTGTAAATAAAAGGAAGTTATCAGACATCTAAAACATTAGGGAATACGAAGATTAAAGTAGGATACCAAAACAAGGGTCAGAATAAGGTTATTGTGTCCTGTGCCATACAGCAATTTCTGCTGTTGGTCCACCTTTATTCTTGTGACTTGTTCCAGTAATTTCACTGGAAATATATGTGAAGCAAGAAATAAGTCTGAGTATCTATAAGAATGGCAAAGTATGTCATGTAGTGATTAGAAACAATCTTTTCTATCTCCAATTAGCCAGACACAATATTTCAGCATATTCTGAACAGGACTGTATTTGGCAATGTGCATAGTCTGTTTGAAATGTCTCAACAAGTCTCCAGTACAGAGCCAGAGAGATGATAAAAATCTCCCACAAAATTATTTATCTCTACTGCACAGATGGAAAAAAGCTTTGTCCTTTTTATTTGGGACAGTTTAATCAGATGTCTTTGAATATACTGGATAGAATAAAGTAAGCTTAATAAACACGCACTGGCTGAAAACTTCTTTGTAATAGCTCTATATTTGTTTCCCTTTCTTTTCCTAATGCCTTTGAAATAAACCATTTGAAGCTCTGTGGTGTCTGAACTTCTCCTGCACTGAAGTGCATATAGAGATGAGAAGAAAAGCCAAGCTGACTATTGTGATCATGCTTTTCTTTTTGGCTTGAGAGATAAGGCTCCACAGAAATCTGCCATGTGGTACTGAATTTAAGAAGATGAGCACAGCAATGGCATGAAGCTTCAGGCTTTCAATAATGCCACTATATTTATATGAAGATACAATAATAGCAAAGAAAAAAGCCTTTGCCCCAATAAAAAATTGAGGGACTAATCCTGTACCACTGAGTGCAATGGGCATTTTGTTATTTACCTCAGCACAATCAGAATATAGCAGAGAGAATTCTATACTATGCTAAGTTAGTACACTCAGATATAAAGGTTAAAAAAGACACTCAGTGCCAATGCCTCTAATGCTCACATATTGAGATCTGGTATGTTTTTATAGCATTTTTTTGCTTTATCTCTACGTTTAAAAATTTTAACTAAGTAAAAATAGTCAGGCCTTGTTTGGGTTTTTTTTTCAAATGAACCAGATTCTGGTTTTTTTTACATTCAGTAAGTCATTCCCAAGCATGACTTAACTAAAGTAAATAGTTTTACCAACATTTAAAAAAAATGCCCAACAAATATATGCACATATATATGCATATGTGTAAACACATATAGCTTTATATATAAATATAGTTATATGCAAATCTGTAAACTATGTATTTAAAGTGAAATTGTTTTATACATGTTGCCTGCCTTTTTTTAAATTGTGATACACTTACAGGCAGTATTTGAGAAATATTTACATATTCTAGCTATAGAAAGATGTTAGTTTTCAGATCTTTCTAGTAATTCAAAAATATGTAAGCTGTCAAGGAGTCAGCAGCAATCCCTTTTCCACATTGTTTGAATGATTTTGGTGTAATCCAGGAATGAAAAACATATTAGAAAGAGCCACGCTACAACATGGAAGAATTTGAACTCTCAGTATTTTTCAGTTCTGTCTATGTGGTCGTCTTATAAATACAACCTATGAAATCAACAAACAAAATGTTACTAAACAATAGATAATTTCAAAAAATGTTTATAAATATTTTATCAACTTTCAGTTACCACTCATTTTTGGTTTAATGCAAATTGATACTGTAAAACACACACTGGTTTTAATGTTTCTTCATAAAATTATGGTAGAAGGCTATATGAATAACATGGTAATAGAGAGGGGCAGTTTTATTCTTTCAGTTAATAAACCACTCTAGTTTTGTTTAGCTGCTCCATAAGATTTCCAGCTCTAGATGTATTTACTGAAATATAGGAAATTACATAAAAACACAAGAAAAAACTTCTTTACTGTAAGAGTTATTGAGTTCTAGGGCTGGGTGCTAAAATAGGTTCTGGAGTCTCCAACCTTGGAGACAAAACCCATTTGGACAAGGTCCTGAGCAACCTGTTCTATTTGACCTTGCCCAGAGCTGGGGCGTTGGACTAGACTACCTCTGGAGGTCCCTGCCAACCTCAGCCATTCTGTAATATTGTAATGTTGTTTCAAAATCACTCTGGTGTGATTCACAGCATTTAATGAAAAATCTTTGTTGAGTTTTTTGGATGAGATACATCTACTGTCACTTGGGTGGCAAGATGTCAAAGCCAAAACTAGTCACCAAGGTTCACTTCTGTGGAGAGAAACAGGCGAATCATTTTATGCAAAGATGATACCAAAGATTGGTTAGGTTAATAAAGATGTACTCCACAGGTGCCTATTTCTCTTACTAGTCCTAACATGAAATCTGACAAGTTCCAGCAGTGTTCAGAGGGTTTTACCTACAAGTCAAAAAGAAACTCTGTAGTCAACAAGAGGTGAACCGAACCACAGCCTCTGCAAATCTAGATAAAACAGAACTTTGAATAGCCAAGAGAAAAGGAAAAATGCAACAAACCAAGTGAAAACAAACAAAAATAGGTCACAAATATGAAATCTGGGTATCTGTTATCTGTTTATTCTGTATTATTTCTACTACTAGTGTATTAGTGTATAGAGGATTCATTTCTGGGGTTGGAAGTAGGAAGATGATTGGAATGATTTTATTTCATCATCTCTACATCAGGACGATATTAATAACCAACATCGTATTGAATACAGTCCACAACTCATAACCTACCCGCTTGTGAAATTAGTAGTCAAATTACCCAAGCTTCTGAGGATGCAAATTTCATGCAGGAAGACAGCTGGTGGGCTTCAAAGAAAGATGTGCATGAAGTTTCAGAAAACCGAGGAGGGATGCTTTGTTGACAAAGAAGTGCAAAATGGGTTTGTTGAAGCAGGCGCTCCTCTATTTCAGCAGTCAGGTACAAAGAAAGTGGGAAGTATCCAGAGGATATAAGGCAAAGCTTAATTCAGAGCCCCTCTCCTGAATTTGTGGTGACTGTATATGCAGAAAAATGGGTTCTAAAATGAGCTTCCTCTTATATCACCTACATAAGCTGTGTATAATAAGCTTTAGTTTTGCTTCATTAGCTTAATTTGCAATTAGAAGGTTGTTGGGCTGGTTGTCCATAAACCACCTGTGGTGTATATGAGACCAGTGCAAATAAGAACAGAACGTATGATTTTAAAATGTGAACAAAATGAGACCGAATCACTACTTCCTGCTGATAGATTTCTTGTCTGATTGGATTTGTTTTCTATCACCTACCCAAGAAATTTTACATTTTTCATGAACTATGCAAAGAGTTTGATTTCTCTGTGCCAATTCCAATATTCACAAGCCGAATAACATCTTGCCCTATAAATGGCCTCTCTGCAATGGATCCTTAGCAGAGGACAATGTTATAAGAATATCTGTGTTACAGTCTGAGGGTCTGACATACATCCAATGATCTTTAATCCCAGGGTTTTTTCTGATGCAGAATCACATACAGGTGCAGATTTCATCTTAGTCAAGAATGGGCAGAAGACTGTTTCTGTTAAATTAGTCAGATCACATAAAAACAGAGTTTATGCTTATTTTATGTTCATTGAGGAAGAAAAACATAGTACTTGATTTGCCACAAATTTATAATAGTATGGACAGACTACTACACTTAATCTCATCCAGGTCCTGAGCTGTATCTACAGTGACCATCTCAAACACATTTCCTCAAGCTACCATCCTATTTGTCTTAGCCCTTTCTGTAAAAGAAACTATGAATTTATTTGCTACTGATTGTCAGGGCTGAGGGCACCGATGGGTCCCCATGTCCCTCTCCAGCCCACCTGGGCTTCCCCCCTCCTTCCCATGGCCCAGGACCCCTTTCAGCTGCCCAGGACTGTCTGCAGGAGCTGCTGATGTCCAGCTCCCCACAGCTCTGCCCTGCCCAGTCATGGGCTCTGCCAAGCTGAGCACACCTGTGGGCCAAAGTCTCAGCCCAGGCTGGCCCAGTCCTGTCCCAAAGGAGATGCCTGATGCCCAGGACTGGGGCTGACCCCACTGCCCACAGGATGCCCTGCTCCTGGCTGGGCCTGGGACAGGCCCTGCCTGTCAGGACCTGTGAACACATTCCTCCCCATGCATAGGATCAGAAAATCCTATAATGGTTTTGAGCTGGAAGGGACCTTTAAAAGTCACCTAGTCCAATGCCCCTGCAGTGAGCAGGGACATCTTCAATGGGATCAGGTTGCTCAGAGCACTGCCCAACCTGACCTTGAAGGCTTCCAGGGATTGGGCATCTACAACCTCTCTGGGCATCCTGTTCCAGTGTTTCACCACCCACATTGTAAAAAATGTCTTCCTTATATATAGTCTAAATCTGCACTGTCTGTGAACTGCTCACTTATTACTTCTCATTTGTGGTGATCAAAGGTGCATGGCAACATTTCTCCTTTGTGCCTGGGTGATAAACTGTAAACAGAACAAAGTTTGTTATTACAAAAGGAGAGGAAGTAAGTATTAAGTATGTTCTTATTGGACACAAATAACACTTTTGGTGCAGAGACACTGCCCACACAGAGAGTCACCTGACCTCAAGTAGTCACATGAATAAAAATCCACTGGGAAAATAATGTGAAAATAAGGATAAAGAAGAGCAACCCAGATGGCTGAACTCAAACAACTCTTTGAAGTGTACCAGAGCACCTGCTCTGCAAGGGAGTGTGCTGCCAGTGCAGGAGCAGCACCCATGTACCTAAGAGCATCTGCCTCAATGGCAGCCAGTCACTGGCAGGTGTCTGCTGCTTTTGTCTAAAACATGTGAATACAAGATATATTGAGCATATCACTTCAGATTCTCAAGCTCTGTCTCTACTGCCAGAATTGTTTTCTGTATCTACAGAGAAAAAAAGTATATTTTGACTGCCAGGTTGTGTAAGGTGTTCTGTACATGTGGAACACTTTTTACCTCCATCCATGCTGGCATTTTACACACAGAAGTTTCTGAACAAGACTCCTTTTTAAAAGAGAATATCCTGTGAATATTTACAAGGAAAAGATAATGTTTGTTAAACTTGTTTTCAAATATTTTTAATGAGGCTACATGTTTTCAGCAAGGCAAATATATCTGATGGTACACAGAATTTATAAACACTGGAAATGATCAGGAAATTCCAAACTGAAAAGAACATCCATATCTTTGCAGGTGAAGGCAAAAAAGCAAGTTTTTAGCATGTTTATAGTACCCTCTCATGGAAAGAGAAAGCATTACAAGTCCCTCATGACATTTATTTCATTAAAGATAGCAAAGATATATTTTGATATTTTTGTAACTTCATACACAGCTGAAACAAAAATAGTTTTTAAAAAGCTTAGAAGCTTTGTACACACACACACACATACACAAATGTTAACAAATCAAATGACCTGTTATTTAGGTCTCACTTGCTCAAGAACACAAAACACATTATGAGTGCTTTCCAGCTAATCAAGAAGTGACCTTCCCAAAAACGCAGTTTTGGTCTTTTGATTTTATACTGAGCATCTCTTTATTTCTGTTTCATAAGAATTAGAAAAACAAGCTATTTTTAATATTCAGTTCATTAGATTACCTATCAGTATTCATCTTATTTGTTTGTTCAGATGAATCATTAATATCCCTCAGAAACACAGGTCAAAATTGCAGTATGTCAAGAGATTGTTATGAAAATGTAAAAGAAAATTAGCTTTAACAAGCAGTACTACTTTTAATGTTCAAAATATCAGAGCAATTGTGCCATAATTTCTTTTTCCTTCTCACTGACTCATAAAACACTTCAAAATTAACTTTCATCACTAATTGACAGGTCATTGAAAAAGCATTTTACATACCGACATTAGAAGGGTGAATATTTTTGAACTCTAACTAAAACTCTATTTAGCAAAGCTTTTTTTAAAAGAAACAGTCAGTGCATTACTTTTACTTTGTTGTGGTAGATAGGCCCTACTCTACAAAGCATTCAAGCTGTTGTTTAAATCTTTTTTTCTAGGAAAATGTCATAAACAGATGACTAAATATCACTAAACCACTAACAGTTACAAGCAAACAGAAACTTTAAATATATTGCTAATTGCTGAACCAGAAACAAATTGTATTTATGACAAACAATAAATATCTGAATTTTTTTAAATCCCATTCAAGACTAGTCAGAGAGAAGGAAATTGCTTGCTTTTGATTTGAGCTCATATGCCTTGCAAAAAGCACTTTTCTAGTTATTAGATTGGGAAATGTACATCTATTTACCCACAGGACAGTGAAAAAAAAAAACACCAACATGTATTTTATTCACATTCACACATTTCAGATTCATAGTGGGCAATCATTTGAATTGAAATGACATTTATGCCATTAGATGTCAGCCTTTAAAGTGAGACTTCAAATAAACTGAAGGTAACAGTTTTAGTGTTGTGGTTGCAACTACATACTGTTGGCCAGGATATCCCTCTTGCTCTTTCCTGAGAAATAATGAAGAGAATCTATGTCAAGATTATCTAAAGGTATTAATTTCATATAATTTTCATAGAATGTTTTGGGTTGGTAGGGACCTAAATGATATCATCTAGTTCCAACCCCCCAGCATGAGCAAGGACACCTCCCACTAACCAGGTTGCTCAGAGCCCCATCCAACTTGGCCTTGAACACTTCCAGGGAGGGGGCATCCACAACTTCTCTGGGAAACATGTTCACGTGCCTCATCACACTCACAGTACAGAATTTCTTCCTAATTGCTAAACTGAGATAATCTAATAGCTCACTACTGTTTAGTACAGTAATCTGGCTGATCTTTGAGTAAGTAAATAGACCAAACTGACTGCTTTTAAATTGCCACGTGTTAGTTTTCTGCTGGCTTAGAGAGCTGACTCTACTTCTCCAGGAAGCTGAAAAGAACCAGAAATGGTGCAAGGGAAGATGTAGAAGTCTGTACCCAAGAGTAGGAGAGAGGGCAGTAGCCAGGCACTAGCACAAGAGCGACCTGCTAGATCAGCCTAAACACATTGTTAAATTCACCCTGACGGAGAATTGCCCATCAGCGTACATTCACCTCCATGTTTATATTGCAAAGATTACACTGCAAGATCTATGAGAGGAAAGATCAATCAAAATATACATCCTACATGCTCACCTAATCCATTTGCAGGTCAGCAGAATAAGCGAAAGGCACTGAAGATTTACTTTATGCTACTAAGCACAGTTGCATGAAAAATACTGTGACAGAAAATAAAGAAGTAGGCGAGTGATCAAGTAATTTAGGAAGTGGTCAGCAAAGCTGCATTAGCAGGAACAGCTATATTAGAATTAATGAAAACTGATTACGTGGAAACCCTGGGAGCTCTGGAGTTCCTAGAAAAGATAGAACTGCAACTTTATTCAGTAAGCTCAAGTCATTTAATCTTAGTTATGAGTTCATCACCATAGAATGTACATGCCTGGAAAATTAAATGAAGGAGGTACATCATCTGTGGAAGGGCTTGTAAGGATCTTAGCAGAGCTAACCCACTGAAATCTATGAGTATCAATATTTGGAGAGACTCGTAATATTCAGTTATGCGATAGGCATGTAAGAAAAGAGGTTACTATATTGAAATGCCATCTAGGCTAGAGAATACACCAGTTGCTTCTCTTAAACATTTCAATTATGAATGTGTGTGGAAGCCACAATTACCAGTGAAGCTCCATTTCTCTAGATCCTTAATGAGCTCAAAAGGACTTAGATCAGTCTGCTGAAAAGCCCAGTAGTAAAAACATAGTCTCTAAATTTCACAGATTGTTAGAGAACAGTTTCATTGTCATGTATTTAAAGTGCAACGGATAAGGGCACAAGCAGTTCCAAGTCTGCTTGTTGAAAGAAAAGTCTTCATATGCTTTTACAGTGGAGAAATATTTTTTTAATTGATTAACAGCTGTGCTACTTCGAAAATAAGTGCAACATTTTACAATATATCCCTTAACTTTTTCTTGTACTGTACAGTACATGAAATCAAAATTAATATCTAGCATTACAGGGTCCTGGTGTTGGTATGCTCCCATAACTGGCATCCTCCAGTTCTTACCATGAAAGCCAGTTAAAACTACCTTGGTGAAATAGTCAAGCAACACTTTTATAGCTCAGAAGTCAAAACATATTTACTTACTTATCTGAAGAAAATCAGTTTTAGCTATCCAACTAAGATCTAAGCAAATTCTAGGTCAAGGCTTTTAGACTGGATGGTCATGAATCACATCACATAATGAAACACAGAGAGAGTCATTTGTTACAGCAAGGACATGCAAAGGAAAATTCTTTAAAAGGACCTATTTTTGAAACATGGTTGTCTAGAATTTGGGAGTGATGTTAACCTCCAGTACAGGTGCCTTCTTTTCATTGTCCACATTCAAAAATTCAATCCAAACTGTAACATACAGTTACATGTGTGTTAACAAAAATGTACGTGTGAACCAAAGGAAAGTAAATAAGGTGCCGTTACAGCCACTGAAAAGGTAAGAGGGAGGAAATTATTATTGTACAAATAATACACTGAGGACCAAAGGAAATCTAGAAGATTGAGTATGTGTGTTTTCTTAGAGTGAAGACAAGACTACTCAGCAAATCAAAATACTGGATGTCACATTCTGACTGAAATGCAAAGGGGGTGTCCTAAACTCACTTGAAATACAGTATATGAGCAAGCTGATGAAATAACATGAAACAAAGGAAAGATTAAAGGTTTGGAACAGAATCAAATCATCATGGTATGAAAAAAGTAGCAATATATACTTTATTCATTTTACTTTCCTCAGTCATTGATGTGTTTTTCTAAGAAGAATAATGGGGTGATTGCCTGTACAGATATGCTTGGATTTTTAAGAAATCCAATGATTGTTTGAGAAGAAGATGGCAGAAGTCAGGTCCCCAAATCACAGAAGAATATTAGGGAAATCAGCTCTGCAGCAACATTCCCCCTTAAAGTTATCTAAATGTAATTAGGATCATATTTGGATTGCAAAGTTCTCGAGGTACCTGGACACAGATGACATGGATGTTGACACCAACCAATCATCAAATCCAGCTGCTGAAGGTAATGGTATATTCCCTTTTCTGGATAAGATTTATAAAATATTTCTCCATGGTCTGCAAAAAACTAAAGGAAGAAAACTTATAATTGGTAGCCTTCAATTTCTTACATAGGTACAACACCTTCACTAAAAAGTAGTTAGGTTAAATTTTCTTAAGGCAAGTGTTAAAGGCAATACAGGAAAAGGTATAATTTTACATCTGTTTTTACTATGTGCAGAACAGAACCACTGCCAGTACATCCCTTACCTTTGGCTTAGAGGATATATTCCCCTCTTTCCCTGATATATAAAAGGCTCTGAGTGCCAGGTCTGACCTGGATCTCTCCTTTAGGAAGAGATCAGCATAAGGCAAGGAAAGCAAAATTTGTAGTCTCCAGCTACAGCAGTTAACTGAACAAAACCAGAAAACAAACTAATGCATGGACAGGTCATCATCAATAGTTTTAAACTGCTAGCATGTTTCCTGGCTTGGTTTTGACCTGCACTGACTGGTGCTCTGCAAGGCAATGCATGGATACAAGTCAGGAAAGAGGGATCACAGGCAGCTAACTCTGTAGCATGATGGTTCATCGAGATTCATCAATACAGAGATTATTCTGACTCATTAATTATTTTTGGCCACAGTTTTTTTCCTTTTTTTTTTCTTTTGATCTGATGTGATACGCATAATTAGCAATTTAAAAGTAATCAGAAATGTATGTTGTGGGTGGAGAAAACTATATTGGCTCTCTTTCTGAGCTTATTTCTGGTGTGCAATTCTGGCTGAAGCATTTTGAGAAAATAATAGATAGCTACAAAAAGCACAAAGTTCCATGTAGCTGCTTGCATTATCTGTGTTCAAGATTTTGCTTTCCATTTACAGCATGTGGAGTGCTAGTCAGACCTCAGACTTTCTCTTGTCTTTCTAACACTAGAAATGGGATCAAGTGTCCCACTGACCTCTTGAAATATATGTGAAATGGAACTCCAACAAACTGTGTATCTCATGTACAATAAGGTACTCAGCTTGGAGTTAGGCTGAGAGAAGGGAAACTGAAGTTTCTCATACCACAGCAAATGTAACAGAATCCACCTGATCATAGGAGAACCTGCACAGATTAACAAAAGATCAACAAAGAAAGGAAGCACAGAAAGTGGAGTAACACATACTCCAGTAAGAATCCACTAAGAATACTTCTTTGTTTCTTTAAAATGTTGGGAGAGCACGTAAGATTAGCCTGCTGGGTGTGTTTGTCTTGAGTGACCTGGCACATAGGAAACAACTAATCCAAGTAATATTGTTATTCCTCCATAAGAGTGCTGATAAACTCTCCATTAGAATTGCAAGCCCCTCTAGGCTCTTTCTGTCTCATTGTTATTTAATCCTAAATGAAGTATGTCTTATCAACTCATTCCATGCCATGACCTTGGTCAAGGTTAGATGAGGGTCTTGCTATAAAAGAGCAAGAGGCAGCAAAAAGCATTCTTTTTCCTTGACAGACTAAGAAAGTAGTGATGTACATGGAGGTAAAAATTCTTCAGAGCAAATAAATTTCCCCGTGTATGTTCCATTTGCTCACAAATACAGTATTTTCATTCTGCAATATTTTAAAATGCTGGAACATCATACTAGGCTTTTTCTTTCCTTTACTTTTTAAAGATGACATTAAAGCAAGGATTTTTTTATATTTTTTTTTTTTTTAGTAAAACCTGTGTATGGAAAATCTATTTAAATTAATGCCAGCTTTTTTTCAAATGTCTTTTAGAGTCAAAGAAGAAAGTGAATCACATGTCAAAATTACCTTGCATGCTATTATCAGCAGAGATGAGCCAGCCCTCCTACTGCTTTTTGATGCATCTGTCTAGTGAAGAGGGAAAAAAAAGAGAAGAAAAAAACCCTACTCTGGGGAACTTATCAGATCCCAACAGTTTGTAAAAAACAAGAATTAGATAAAAATTACTTATTGGGAAGTGTGTAACAAGGCTGCAGCCCCACGATATGCTTTCCCTTATGGCAATGAAAGTCTAAGCAAATACCTATTTGTATGTTGTTTTCTGATTAATCAGCTATCAGATGGAAAAAACACACCCACTATACTTGGGGTAACCTGGTTCACTACCCATGAAGTACAATAAGGCCAGTAAACTGCTAAACAGATGCAACTTTTCAGAATACTGTCACTTTTTGCTAAAGGGGAAAGCTACAACACATTGTATTTCATAGAGTTCTAGACTAAATTGCAACTTGAAAGCTGTGGGATTATGATCAAAGGCATCAGCAGGATTTCACCAGGGATACCTACTTTGTGTTATACTACCTTGTGCAACCTTGCTGACTTGTGCAACCAAAAAGAAATCACAATAAAAGCTGTTTGGTTTGAATGATGTCCAGCATTACTAGAATCAAGGCTGCTAATTTTAAAATTTCTGTAATTTAGGATTAGGTTATTCTGTCCTTATTAACAATGAGGTAGGCTTGAAAGGTGGACTTCTCTACTTTTCTTACCTAGTATAAACTTTGATTTGTTTGTTGGATGTTGGCCAGCAATTTAATTTATTCCATGCTCTCAGTCAACCAGAAAAATGAAGAGAACTAAAAGAGAGAGTTCAGCTAGGAAAGATACCAGAAATTAATATTTTGCCAAAGTACTTAATCAGTTTGAACAACTACATCATTTAGAGTCTTTGTCTTAGCTGTCCCAGCAGTGTCTCACTATCATGAATGGGTGGAAGATTATATCAGAATCAGAGCCCTGGGAATCAACCAGTCTTGTAAGTAAAGCAAAGCTTTCCACAATCTCATATTTGAATAACAAATCACTCATGAAATGATCTGCTCTGAAATAAAAAAAAACAAAACCAAAAACAAACACAAAAAACAAACAAACAAACCAACCACAAAAAAAAAAAAAAAAAAAACACAAACGCAGTTTTGAAGAAAATATCTAAAAGCACCAAGAAGTCATGGTAAATGATTCTCTAGATCTTTGAGAAACCTCTACTTGTATTGGACCTGTAACTGACAGAGTAACCATGACACTCCTATTAGAGATACTGAATCAAATTGCAGCTTCTTGTCCTCTTTTGCCCTTCCTTCTTCAGTCCTTATTTATCAAGCCAACCAGATTTCGTCTCCAAACTCACTCTTTGATGACCTACTTCACAAGGAGGGCAATGAAGATCTACTTCATCATGTTGCAGTGGAAGAACCCTATCCGTGCGCTCCTACTGCTAGGTCCTTTGTGACTTATTATTATGAAAGCCCAGCTGCCCAATAATTTTGGGCACCTGAATGATATTCACCAAGAAAATATCTATGTCATGGAATGAAGCAGTGGAGAGATTTGGACTGTTAAGACCACATGGCAGAACACAGCATTGGGTAGGCTCAACCAGTCAAAGTCAGGAAAACTCACAAAAAGCATATAAATTATCTGTATATTGAGTTCTTGCAGAAGATTCCTCCATACATGAATCAGAAATGGTCAGTTTAAGGGAGGTCCAGGACTGGCTGAGTCAGAGGGCTTGCAGAGTGGGAAGAGTTGAGACACAGTAATGGGTCTTGCCTTGCTTCTGCTTCTCTGTCAGTGGCTTTTTCAGTCCCTCATGTACTCAACCACATACAAAAAATTAAAATAACCAAATAAAAATACAAAATAAATGAAAAAAATAATTACTCATTAAATAAAAGCGAGTGTTCAATCAAAATGTGGGTTTGATGTTTTACAGTATCATATCATGATGAAACTATCAATCAAAGATGTTCTTCTTCTAAAAAAAATGAAAAATGCAAATTGTTCTATCTCAGCTCTTCAAACTGACAAAAGCTGTGAGAAAGCAGTACAGTAATGTCTGTGCTATGTAGAAGACAGCAATAATAGTAAATCTGGTACTATCAATTTTTGTTTCAATTACTTGGTATAGGAAAAGAGGGGTATTTCTTTCCCCTCTCTTTTGTTTATAAAACATTTAGTACTTTTCCACGTAATTTAACTCATAATATTCCCTTTCAAAATTATCCAGTATGGATAGTAACATGTAAATATTTTACAGATACTATTAAATTAACTCAATTGTTCTGAAAAAAGCCGTTTTGAGGAAAAAAAAATTAAAAAGCTAAAAGCATCAGATGGTCACAGTAATATTCTGTCTTGCTGCTAATTTTTTTTCCTTGAAAGCACCTGTGCCCATGGTAGGCACCCACAGAGTAATAACTATTGTTGTAAACAGTACTTGCTTAGCCATAGGTGGACACATTTTTTGAGCTAGCTGATTTATTCACAAAAGTTCTGTATAGGCATATATAATTGACATTATATCAAAATTCTTTCATGCAAATGGATATCTATCCGAGTGAAATAAAAAAGTGTGACTATAAACAATATTTGATTAAGCTATAATACACAAAACAGCTGTCTCTAAGGACAAAGATGTTGATTTACTTGAAACAGAAAACTAACACTGCTTCTTTGTCTTTTATACATACAGCATTACACAAGGGATGAATTAACACTGTTTGCATATCTCTGCGTGTATGTGTATAATTAATATTTAATAATGTGGAAGATGAACTCTAGTGACTCTTGTTGCAACAGTTTAAGAAATTAGGCCCCCGTCTGTTCTAAAACTATCCTGGAGGACACTGCCCTAATTGCAGAGTCATCAGAAATAAAAATGTGCCTGAGCTGCAGGAACTCTAGCAAAAAGTTAGATGCCTTCAATCTCACCTTTATCAATGGTCTGTGTTACAATGCAGGAGTAGAAAGGTCATGAGGCACGTGTACATACACCATCCTACCAGCTCTCTGATGGAGATATAACCTGTGGCAGATGTGTGAGTACAGACAGCTGAGTTTAAAGACAGAAACAAGATCCTACAAGCCCTTGTAACAAGTCCCTCCCCAGCTTTCCTGTACACCCCCTTCAGGTATTGGAAGGTGGCTCTAAGATCTCCCTGGAGCCTTCTTTTCTCCAGGCTAAACAACCCTAACTCTCTCAGCCTGTCTTCACAGGAGAGGTGCTCCAGCCCTCTAAGCATCTTCGTGGCTCTCCTCTGGATTTGCTCCAACAGCTCCATGTCCTTCTTGCATTGGTGGCCCCAGAACTGGACACAGTGCACTAGGTGGGCTCTCATGAGAGCATTTCATATTACTCAAACCTTAAAAAGATGGTAGAACAATTTCTCTCATACCATCTGGAAGCAAACATAAAAAAATTATTCTTTACCCATATGCTTATTTTTTGTCTTTCTTGAAGTTTGTTAGTTGGTTTTTTTTATCCTTAATAAAAAACCCTGCTATTTTCTGTTTTCAGAATTATAGCTCATTCCTGGAAGGGGTGGACTAATCTGGGGGAAATGTTTTAACACTGGCAACAAAATAACCTGAACATTCCAACCTTAAGATGCAGAACACAGAAACTTCATATGAATCTCAGCCTTTTTATAGGGTTTGCTGCATCTCAGCTGGGTGCAGCTGCTCTGAAAGGCATTTCTATTGAGCTATTTTATACTAACAAGGCTGTGCCATGAGTTTAGACTATTACTAAATTTACCTGAAGCAAGGACTAATTAGAATTTCCTTCATATTTCACTCATTTCCTTAATTTCTCTCATTTTTCCTTCCTCTATTTCTTTTTTGTTTGTTTTTTTCTTTGTGTTTTACCTGCTTTCACATTGCAGTACCTTCCTCAGCTGTTTCCACTGACAATTCTCTTATGTGAAAATAATGGCAAAACTCAGTGTTAATCACAAGCATATTTTGATGAATTATCATCTTCTAAACAAAATTAATCTAGTTAAATTCATGTAACTACTATGTTGCCCAGTTCTAAAAGTAGAACAAAAAAGAGAATTGCAAGATACAGCTGCTACATGGTACTTCTTCCATGCCATTGTGGTAAGTTTGTTAAGGTGGAAAGGTCTACCAGCAATGAGTTAAAAAAATGGGAATGACACTCTGCAGCCAGTGAGAGAACAAGTAATTTGCAAACCACCATTACATTCATAATTTTTGTATTTTTAAATGTCCCCCTAAACCTCCAAGTGATGTAAATAGATAAAGAAAGAGCTCTGTTACAGAAAAGAGTAGATCAGCTAAATAATCTAAAATGCTAAAATATATATCACAGAATTCACTGTAGGAGGACTCATTCAGGTTCCTTGAAATGCATTTTATTAATCTTTTATAGTAACTTAGCAGCAAGTGTGGGCTGCTCTAAAGGCAAGTTGAGCCAGGAGCCAAAGGTGATTGCAAATCAGGCAGGGGTAGTGTCCCCCAAGACCCAAAGCAGAAAAGTAGCAGGTCTGATGGTAGTCAGCATCATCATCCAGTTCAGTTATCTCCAGACAAGCCCTTAAGAATGAGGCAGGCCTGCAGTCAAGTCAAGGCAAGGCAAGGTCAGGATCAGAAAGGTGCAAGGTCAGGCACAGGCACACCTGCAGCGTAGCCCAGGCAGGAACCAAGCCTGAGCTTAGATGCAGCTCCTGAACCAAGGGCAGGTGTTGCATGGGTGATGATCCCAGATAAGACTTCTGACAGATCTTTCTCACACAGCTATTTCACAAAGTCTCATCCAAGTTTACATAGGGGCACCATAGCTGAAAAGGTCTTGAAGACTGTCAGCTAAACTTACAGGAGTGGGAGGAGGTTGTGGGGTCTGCTGGTGGCCTCAGTGCCATGGCACAAGTTACAAAACTCTTGCTGCTGGGTATCATACTCTAAGTTCAACAAGTGTCACTATCTAAGACACTCAGTACCTAAGGTGTTATCTGGACTCCCCAGGGAGTCCTCCTAGACCACCAGATGACACTCTTCAAAGGGCTCTACTGGCTTTACCAGCATTAGACCTGCTAGGGATAGAGGCAAAGGTTGGTGAAAACATCCTACTGAGTCATGCCAAAATTCTGAAGACATTACTCTGCTACACAGACCTTTAATGGAAAACAACATTTCTAAATTTAAATTTCTAAATTTATATCTCTAAATTCCTCCTGAAAGAATATTAAGAAAAGTTTATCTCTTGGTAGTGCTATGTATCTAGAGATAGACCCTTGCAAAATGATATTCTGACACTGAATCAACAGAGAAAGAAGAAAAGACAAGTCACAAGTGGTTAGAGATGGGAAAGTAATAATTAATTTTGTATGTTCACATTTGAAGAATGATTCTCTAATCTCAGTTTCCACCTGTAGATTTTTTTTTATCAAGAAATAAATTGCAGGTGCATAAGGAGTCTCATTAGTGCTAGGTATAATTGGACATGTCTATTGCTTGGTGAGTAAAAGGGCAAAATCAACATCTGCAGTACTAGTTGGAAACAACCTGAGCATAGCCAGGGTTCCAGGTCTCAATCAGGAGAAACAAAGGAAGGCTGGAACGCAGCCCTCAACATTGTTACCATCGACATACGTTTCTACCATCATGAACGTCATGCTCATTTAGAAAAAAACCCTTCATCTATAAAAATCGAATGTCCAGCTGAATTTTTCCTTGTAAGTGGCCTTCAGGGATTGATTTTGTCCTTTTAAATGTCACCAGTTAAATATGTGCATATGTTAAATAGATTGAGTGATCTCTTCCAAGTTACCTATCCTAGGTAAGACCTTTAACAACTAAGTCAACAATTTTCCTTAAGATGGACAAGATGATTTGACCTTTCTTTATCAGTTTACTTGCCCTATAGAACATGAACTGCTTTTATGAATGAAGAATTTCAAAGTGGTTACATATAAAGATGTGTTTGGTACACCATTATTGGAGAGGCTTTACTATTGTGTTGAGTCCATGTGGCAGGGCTTTGGTAGTGGGGGTGGGCCCACAAGGGTGGCTCCTGTGAAAAGCTGGGAGAATCTCCCCTGGCACCAAAATCCAGACCCACCTCTGGCCAAGGACGAGCCCATCAGCAATGGTGATAATGCCTCTGCAATTAACTCATTTAAAAAGGGGAAAATGAAACTGCAAGAAGACCTGCAGAGCAGAGGAGAGGGAGAGGTGAGAGCAATACCTGAGCAGAGATACCAAGGTCAGTGAGAAAGGATGGGGAGGACATGTCTAAGTGGAGGTTCCCCTGCCACCCTTGGTGAGATGGCAGACTGTCCCCCTACAGCCCATGGAGGACCATGGTGCAGCAAATGTGGATCTGCACTTGTGGAGCATCCCACACCATGAGAGTGACTGTTCCCAAAGCAGGCCATGACTCTGTGGGAAGCCCACGCTGGAGCAGTCTGTCCCTGAGGGACTGCACCTTGTGGGAGAGTCTCATGTTGGAGGGGTTTCTGAAGGACTGTCTCCTCTGGAAGGGACCCTGCATTGGAGCATGGGAAGAGTATGAGAAGTTCTTCCCCTTGAGGAGGAAGGAGAGGCTGAAAACAACATGTGATGAACTGCATTATAGTTTTACAATGTCCTCTGTATTTACAGCAGCTGAACACAGTTTTCAGCAGTGTTAGTAACAACAGCAAGCACATATTTTACTTCAGGAAGCATCCAGAACATCTTTCATAGGGTCATAACTCTGCTTGGGGAACACAGTTTTTGTGCTACAGCATGTGTTTGAATAGGAAAATGGGATTTCCAACTACAGAATATAAATTTTCGTTTAAGCTTTATCTGCTCTCCTGCTTTCAGTGGGTTTTGGCTCCAGTTCTCTTTGATCCTGTGGAAAAATTAGTTAATTAAAAGAACTCTGAGCATAAATAGGTTCAAAGTATTCTATCAGAAGTCAATGACTACAGCTTATGGCTGATCCTTAATCATCTGCATTTCCTGCTTAATGAAATATGACACAGCATGAGTTCCAAAGTAGCCAAAGACTAATTTTTTACAGTTCTGGAAATCAATGTTTTCAATTATTGACCAAAGACATAAAAATTTACATATTTCTGATTTTTTTATTTTGATATATATGTCTCAAAGGATTTTTCATCTAGATAAGTTATTCACAAATGAAAAATGAGTGCCACTCAGTCATACTCAGTTCTTTGAAAAGAGTTTAGTCAGGCACATTAGCATCTATGTATTCCTTTGTCATTCACAGGCATTAAAGACAAATCCACTTCTACTTGGAATTCAAGGCTGGAAAACCCCTGTCTGTCCAGTCACTGCACAGTTTCCAGTAAGTAATCATTACACTTTTCCTCCACATCTCACCCTTGATATACACACATACACAGGTCACTCACTGCTTGGGTCAGAGATCTAGGGTGATACTTGCAGTCTCTCCAAGGCCCCAGTATAAAAAGTCTAATTTTCAATACCTTCAATAGATTACATGACGATGATGGCTAGGAGTCAGTTTTTCTGAAAATCCATGTTTAGAAGTGTCATCTCATCTATGATCGTGGAACTATTCAGGTTGGAAAAGACCCTTGGGATCACCGAGTCCAACTATCAACCCTACTCTACAAAGTTCTCCCCTAAACCACATCCGCCAACATCACATCCAAATGACACATTAAACACATCCAGGGATGGTGACTCAACCACCTCCCTCGACAGCCTATTCCAGTGTCTAACCACTCTTTCTGTGAAAATTTTTTTCCTAATGTCTAGTCTAAACCTCCCCTGTTGGAGCTTGAAGCCATTCCCTCTTGTTCTGTCGCTAATTACCTGTGAAAAGAGACCAGCACCAACCTCTCTACAATGACCTTTCAGGTAGTTGTAGAGACTGATGAGGTCTCCCCTCAGCCTCCTCTTTCCCAAACTAAACATTCCCAGCTCCTTCAAGCGTTCTTCATAAGATTTATGCTGTAGGCCCTTCACCAGCTTCATTGCCCTCCTCTGTACTCGCTCCAGCACCTCAATATCTCTCTTGAATTGAGCTGCCCAAAACTGGACGTAATACTCCAGGTGTGGCCTCACCTGCTTGTTCATCTTAGAAATTACCAAAAAAAAAAGCCTGCTTTTTTGGATTGAGCTCCTAAAACAAACCCATTTGCACTTGTTAGGATAAAAGAATAAAAAATTGTCATCTGTCTTCAGTAGGACACCTAAGCCCGAAACAGTAAAAACACTAGTCTCATACCATTTCTACCCAAAAGGTCAACTACATGCAGGATGTTAACATGTAATCAGCACTCCCTGGCATTTAAAAGAAGTAGCAGAAAAGGCCTCATTGTTGCACTCTTCATAATGAAATCATGGAAAAGCATTAGTCCCCAAATGATTACAACTAAGCTTTGCTGAACCACTATAGGCACAGGGTTCAGCGTGTGGAGAGATTAAACCTTGTGCAATCACTGCCTAGAGACCACATGTCATTTCACATCAATTGGCATGATGAATCTTTTACATAATGTGAATCACAGTCTAATTGTGAGTTTGATTGCACCTACTGTTGTTCTGATCACACAACCTCAGCACATAGAGGCGAACAGGGAACTAAGCTATTGTATAGAGTTGAAGGAAGAAAGAGAAGCTGTGTAGCATGAAATGAAAGTGCCATCTCACAGAATATATATTACTAAAAGTTGCTGAGCGATTTAACAACTACATGTAATATATATATTGACATCATCAAAAAAGGCAATTAGAGGAGCATCTCTTCCACCGATAGAAATATATCATTTCTGAAATCAGCAGTCTGCTACCAGGAAACTCAGACTGAAAGCCTTGGTGTCAGGGAAGATGCATTTAAGACAATAAACTCTCCATTAGTTGCAATACAGGCAGAATGTAACAAACCCAAGATTCTCACAAGAGCTGGCAAAAAAAAAAAAAAAAAAGGTACAATATGCTTCAAAAATATTTCTAAAGATAAAGTTCATTCATGGATTTGTCATAAATCGTATTGCAAAACAAAGCAGAAATTGATCCTCTATGGAAATTATATTGCTTCTATTACCATAGTAGCTGAGACATACAAAATCTGCAATGCACTTATTCCCCAATACCATTACAACTACTTTTTTCACCTTATAAATGTAAAACAAGATATCAATTAAGTAAGGAATTTGTCCTAGACACTCCAGGAATTCTACAAATAGTAAGTGGTGCTACCCAGGTGATCAGGTAGCAATGCAGCACTCCAGTTTACTGGATAGGTGCCAGGCTCTAACCCCTACTTGCTTGTCAGTGAACCAGCTGGATGTGGGGGCACAGGGCATTATTATATTAATTACAGAACTATTCTATTTCTCAGTCTTGAGGGAAGAAGACCTACCAAGACATCGTAGAGGTACCATCAACAAATCTGCATAAGGTGGGCAAGAGGCATGCCATGAAGACAGTTGACCATAAAACTGTCTTTCCTTGAGCGAAATTAACAAGATTTCAAAATGGCATCAAAATCAACTTTCAAGGTGACTTGTTTCTGACTTTACTATCAATTATAACATCCAAGGAGGAATTCTTAGTCTCACAGCAGCACTCCATTTGGCTGTCACCCTCTCCTCTTTTAAATACATTTTATGTTTAAGGCTACAGAACTTTTTTTTATCTCTTAAGAGGTTTTCTACATGGCAACCCACTTTTCCTCTTAAAGTCACTACAGCTAAAGACCAGGGAGTCATTTCAAGCTTGGATTATGTGTAGGTGGTTGGTTATAGTTTTATTTTGCTTCAGATTTGAGAAATAAATACATGTCAAGGGCTGGCAGATTAGCTGACATAAATAAGAACTCCAGTGATGGAACTATGCCATTTTACCTCTGATAGACAATTGTTCTGAGGATCCAGGAAATAAACTAGCACTCAGTGCAAAAGTTTGTTATGCCAGCAAATTCTTCTCTTATGAAGTTGTAGCTTAGCTTTAGAAGCTCTAAATGTTTATGGTGCCAATAAAGGTATTTGTATTAAATTTACATTAAAAAAAAAAAAAAAAAAGAAACTCGTATCTAGGAACTTTCTGATAGATGCCTCTGCTAGGCACCTTCCTAACCTCCACTTGAATTTTTTTAATGTGCTGACAGTCAACCAAACTACCTTGCCCTCAACATTTTCTGACCCACTACATAGTATGATTTAGTATAACTAAGACATGTAGATCTGAGTATGGAATTACCATTGCTCCTTGGGGATTTGGGGTCTATTTGTTAACAGGAAATTAAAACTAGAGCATCTCAGTAGTCACTAAAGTGCACATTGATGTTTACTTAGGAACTATTTGGCAAAAAAAGTACACTGAACTGTATTTCACTGTTTAGAATCCAAATATTTAGCAGATGGGTCATACAAAATCTTGCAGGTAACTAGTTTCTGAACTCTTTTTTTTTTCTGAGGTACTTCAACAGAAGTCAGAAATAAAGCTGATTACACTGAGGTCTTCCTTCTTACCTATCCTACTATGAGGACTTAAACCCCAGGAAAATGCATATAACAAAAAAATAACAGGATTGGGTGAAAGCAAAAAGCAGAATTTGGTCATGTAGGTAGAGGTTAGGAAAAACTCTGGACCTGGATGGTAAGAATGCCATATGAATATCACCTTACTTGATAGCACAGGTATCAAGCACCAACTGGAGTCATGTGGTTTAGAGATATTAAAGGAATGAGGTTAAGGTAAAAAACTCTGCTGGTAATGTGGCTTTCATCAGTCCAACAGCATTTTTCCTCAATAATCTCATTGCCCTTGTCTTGCAAGGATTCAGTATCATGATGAGAACTGAAAGCACAGTCTTTTATCAGGAAAAGAACACAGACTAGGCTAATAGGCAGCATAAAACCATAGGTCTGCCAAAAGTAATGACCTGAACTTCTGGATTTTAAGAGAGCTCAAATTTCCCTGAGGCAGTCTCCACTCTCCTCACATTAGTGAAAAACTTCACTACAAAAGACTCAACAAATCATACAGGTACACCATCCAGAGCCCTATCATACAGAAAGATCATTTCTACAAAATATATTATTACTCAAAAATGCAATTGGACTTTTTAGATATTGAGGGATGATTCATACCACCAGCTGTAAACAAAGGGAACTCAATTAGTGTTCCAACACAAAAATACAATGAGATGCAAACACAACTCAGTGGCTCCTGCCAGATGCCCAGGTAACAAATCATAGAACTGGATACATCTTGAACCATTATTGCTGGCATAAAAGCCATGGAACTCCTGAGAGATAGCCAGTCAACCCAGACAGACTCATTACAGCAAGCAGCATTAAATTAAATAGTGGCATGAAGAGTCGCACAGTATCTCAGACTCTAATACATTGATAAGCTGATCACTTAAGCAAAATACTGCAGAGGGCTGTGTGCGCTGGTGTGCATGCATTTAAAGTACTACACATGCACAGGTCACTCAGATACTACATTAAATTCAATAAATTAAACATGAATCATTGGGCACGTTAAATGAATTGCAACTCATAATCATCTAAGTAGCAACAAGGCATTCATTTAAACTGACCTAGATAGATTGTATAAAGAGTTATTACATATAATAGGAATACAAATTACAAGTTAGAAACCCTGGAATTCTTTTCTGGTTGAAGGAATTTTTATAAGAAGTCAATAACTGAAACTATGCATACAGCTGATATTTTGGGACCTTCTTTACTAGACACTGGTTTATTGAGGTAGTTTTTATGCAAATAAGATAATGTGCGACTCTACAAAATGTACCTGTATGAGGGCCCATTCTGAAATCTTGTGCCTTGCCTGGGTTAATAAGGTGGTAGAATGCAGAACAATATTAATGGTGAGTATACAAAACACTCAGCTGAGTCAGGTATCTCCAGAATTTCAAAGCAGGCATATTTGGCATAACTAAGTGAAGAGGAAAAGCTTTATTTGAACTTACTCTGGAATGCACAGCAGTTACTTAGATTTGCTTTATCTTCTTATTCAGAATGATTTCATGGTCCAGAGAGAAAAGCACTATTCCTTTAGTCAAAAGATTTAGGGTGGAATTCATCCAACTTAATGCAGAGGTCTGCTCTTTATCTGAGTCATCCCAGCCTCATGTATAATCAGTAAAAATCTAGTCACTATAGACTATGAAGACTAAGACAGAATTTCTCTAACTCTAAAATAGACACTATAAATACATCAGATGTATTGAATCCTAAAAAGGTCTATTTCTCTACAATGAATATAAAGGGAGGTTAAGAAATAGCTGTCTAGGTTACACATGTCTAAGGAAGATGAGATAAATCCTATTCCTAGAATCTGCTCTTGGCCTTCCTGCTAACCTGCTGGCTCTGGAAGTCTAAATGTTATTTAAAAATTCAAGAATGCTATTTCAGACTTCCTTACTCTTTCAATGACACCTATTAGGCAACATCTGTAACTTCCAGACACCCATATTTACTCCCAGTGTCTCACATCTTTCATCTTTTTTGTACCTGTGTTCTGCCTCCCATTCTATCTGTCTATTTACTGTGTAGTCTTTAAACAAGAACTGTCACTTTTGGATACAGGATGTATGTGCCTCTTGGCATAACACCATACATGCAGTTAAGAATTAATTTTAACTGTTGTTGGCATCATCTGAGGTTAGAAAATTTGTCTTACCAGCTAATATGAACAGGCCATGAGATTAAAAAAAAAATAAAATTATTCTTCACAGTGGTATAAAAGAAAAATTCAATGCTTCAAAAGTATATCCCTGGCTGTACTAGGGAAGTGACAGTTAATATTAATTTCAGGGGCAGGTTACCTAAGGACAACAGAAAAAGGAATACTATAAAAATCCTTCCTAAACTTGCACTTGGAAAAGCACATGTTGAAGTGGATTGCTAGATTTATTTAAAAAACCCAAAGCCCAGAGAGGAAGAACAGAGGTTATTTTAAACTGAATCATAATCTTTTTTAATAGAAGCTTAATTTGCTCACTAATTACTATTTGGTCACTAGTAATACTGTCTGGAAAATCTGAAAATTCAAGAGCCAGCATACCAGGGTGCAACTGACAGTCTCAGATGATAGCTCAGATGTAGCCTGCTTTGTGCACACTCTTCCATTCTAAGATTGCTCAAAGGCCTGTCCATCCTGACCTTGAACACTTCTAGGGTGGGGACATCCACAGCTTCCATGGGCAACCTGTGCCAGTGCCTCACCACCCTCACAGTAAAGAATTTCTTCCTTGTATCTAGTGTAAGTCTACCCTCTTTTTGTTTAAAACCATTACCCCTTGTCCTATCATGACAGGCCCTGATAAAAAGTCTCTCTCCATCCTTTGTATAAGCCCCCTTGAAGTACTGAAAGGCTGCAATAATGCCTCCCCAGAGCCTTCTCTTAATACTATAGATGATTATAAGGAAAAGTTATTCAGACAGGTTACCAAAAGCAAGCATGGTGGCAGAAGAAATGTTGTGGCAGTAACTGTATTATTGTATATTTAAGGCAAGAATAACTTTGACTATTTTAATGCACTGTAAGTTATGATTTAACAGAAGGCAGCCAAGGTAATGAGCTATGTGTCACTGCATGACCTCAGTCAAATTCAATGTCCATGCAAGCAAATGAAGCAATATTACTCAATAAAAAAATGAAATAAAGATTATTATAATGTCATTATAGTACGTCACTCTTTCATCAAAGTGGCCATGATTTCACCAGCTGAATTCATTCTGTATCCCTAGCACTAATGCACACAGAATAAATACTTTTTACATCAAGGATGCATAGCACAGCTTGGAAAACAGCTCGGTTACCAAATAACATCACATTTAAGTCAATGCTAAAACTTTTATTACCCAAAGTGAATTACTGCAGGTCTCCAAAATAGCTTATACTGTAGTCACCCTTCATGGCAGGATATTATTCTGAGCTAAATTCTATGTTGCTGTGGAATTAGATTGGACTTACCCAAGATGGAGTTTAAAGCTGTCTTGGGTGTCTTTTTGTTACCATATAGTCATCCTGAGTGGTACAGCTCATAGGTTTAGACATCTAAATTTAGATGTTTACATGCAAGCTAAGCTCCCATTACAATCAATAGAGATCTAATCAGATAAATTTAGTGAAACCTAGAGATCTATTCAGTCAACCCTGAAATAGACAGTTACTTTTGGATAATTATTTTAGGCTATCCATAGAATTTTCCTCAGCGTAATATGAGCACAGTATTGCCTGTGCAATGCAATCTCATGACCCTAGGTGATCCCAAATTTAATTCCAGTACTATCACTATGTTATCTAGGCTTGGAAATTTCAGTCTTAATGGATTGAAATGCTACTCTCTTTATTCCCTTGTTTTGATTGCCATATAGAGCACTAGAAAAAAATCACCTACAAAATGGTCATTCATTTTAATCTGAACTTGAAATCACAAACCTGAAACTATTTGCAGCATATCAAGAGAAAGACCAAAAAAAAGTCGGGAAATATAACACTCTTACCTTACTAAAGGTTAGTTTCCACTAGGTGTGACATGTCTCCTGATGAGACACTGTAACAAGTTGGTGACACAAGGGAACATCTTGCCCAGAGAGGCTGTAGACACCCCATTCCTGGAAGTGTTCAAGGAGAGATTGGATAGGACTTTGAGCAACATGGTCTAGTGGAAGTTGTTCCTGCCCATGCAGGGGGAGGTGGAACTAGATGATCTTTAAGGTCCCTTCTAACTGAAACCATTCTATGATTCCATGACAATGTTCAGTGCATAAACCAAAGCCTGACATTCAATATAGTCCTTCACTCTCCTGGCTGTAGAAAACACTGTAAATTCCCTCTAAGTCTTTCACAACAGACCAGGCTGCCCAGGAGTTACTTTCAGGTTACCAGACTGGTCACAGCAAACAGTGTAATACAGTAACACAGCTGTGTGTGTTTGGTTGACAAAGTTCTTACCATACAGAAGGAAACCAAGAGACGGAAGAACAATAAAACAGAATTAGAAGTTAAAATTATAGGAAAGGAAATGGAACCATAACCCAAACTAAAGATTTCAGAACTTGCTAAGAACCCATAAATTGGTCTTTTCACACCTTTTTTTTTGGCCCAGGAAAACGATGCAGAGGTAACAGAAGTCATGGTCACAGTCATAATGTTACTGAGATTTCCTTACATAGACCGTGGAGATTAAGTTAGATCTACCATAACTGACCACCAGCGTGCATATATACACACTGTCTTCTGTATTAAACATGATTGATATTGCTCTAAGGATGCTTTACCATCCTCTGGAATCATTAGACTTTCCAGTAAATAGTTTCTTCTCCTATAAGTAACTTCTATCTCTTTCTACCTTCTCTGACACCCCCCCAGCTGTCAGTTCAGCAGCCTATGTACAGCATACCATGGGTAAATCCTCTGTACAAACCTGTCTCAGGAAGACTATGCAGTCTGCTATAGATCTGTAGCATCATCTATTATACAATACAAAGTTTCAGAAGTTGGCAAGGCTATATCAAGTTCAGACTAAAAAGTTACCTGGCAGCTTTAAACAGTTTCTATAATGTGGGTTATGGCATGTGATTCTTTTGATCTGCTTACTAATTTTAAATAACTGAGAGCATCAAATTAATGTTATGATGAAAGTGGTGAGACAAAACTTTGTAGACACTGATAGGTGAATTAACTTCTTTATTAATTAAGTTCTTAATTTTATCTGTCCATAAGTTTTATCTGTCCATAAGTTGACTACTATCTGGTAGTCAGGGAGATTATGCAATGATAAAAACTTGAGTCATAATAGTCATTAAAATATTTTAATTACTATTTTAATAGTAATTTAAACTTGAGTCTGGAGAAAAGACCCTACTAACCTACAGCAAGAGTTTTAAAATTTATCCCAAAAAGAGGTATTTTTTTAATGTGAATACCATGCAAATCACGTATGAAATTTGAGAAATAGTAATTAGCTATTTCCTATTAAAATTCATCATTCTCTAATATTACATATATATGTTACAGTTTAAAATTATCTGCATTTTTCTTATATACAGATACCGATAGTTTCTCAGTGATAATTTATTACAGATAGCACATTTCAAAGAATCACAGTATAGTTGCAGTTGGTAGGGTCCTCTCATTAGTGTGTAGTCCAATCCTGCTACCCATCAGAGGGCCAGCCAGAGCAGATTGCTCAGGACCATGACCAGAGAGTTTGTGAATACCTCCAAGGATGGAGACTCCACCATCTCCCTGGGAATCCTATGCCAGTGCTTAGTCACCCTTGCAGAGAAAAAGTGTTTCCTGAGGTTCATTGGGAACATCCTGTGTTTCAGTTGGTATCCATTACCTCACTGGGCCTGGCTCCATCTTCTTTACATCCTCCCTTCAGGTATTTACGTCCATTGATAAGAATTCCCTGAGCCTTTTTTACTGAATTGAATTCTACTTAATATTAGCATCTACAAGTTAAACTTCTAGTCTAAGCAAGCCATACAGCCTCTGAGTACTTAGGCCTACTTTTTCTTGTTAATACAGTTCCTCAGCAGGGCAAATACTAAAAATCTGAAATGTGAAACTAAACTAGAAATAGTGACTGACCACTTTATACAGGCTTGAAGATTTAGAATGGTAGATGCCTGTCAATAGTAATTTTGGAAGAAAATATTTTCTTTCCTGTAAGTGAAATAACTCTGTAATGGGTCCAGTTTAAAAGAAAAACAATTTTGATAGCAGTTTTGAAGGCTACTGGAACCAAGAGACCACATTCTGTTTTCAACAGGCATGGGAAAAACAACCCTTACTTTGTTAAAATTTCTTTCTACAAATTACATGAAAATGAGCTAGAGAAGTGACAAGTTATCAAGTGATTTTAAGTTAGCAGGTGATTTGACATTAAATGCACATTTCTCTGATCGCATTGGAAGCAGCATATTGTGCATATGATTGCCTGCCAATGATTCCACTGGCAGAAGGATCAAGTCCTAATTTGCTTCCGAGGGCTGCTGACAGGATGGCAGTCTAGCCTTGTGTTTTAGCACTGACTAGATTAGCCTGCCACTATAGAAAGGTATTTGACTAGCTATGAAAAAATAATTTACAATGCATTTTTAAGCCATGTTTATATATGTTATATATTTTATGTCCCTGATTCATTCCTCCACTTTCTCCTTGTTAGAAATCATGGCAGCATTTTGCCTCCATCAGGGAGAGCAGGTGAACAGCTTTTAGCCATTCCATGCACCTGCATTAATGCTAAATCAGCTCTCATGAATTGTGCATGAGATCCAATATGGTACAGTCATTAACTCTGGCACAAAGTAAAAAACCTTCTTGAGACAAGACTTTACCATGTCAGGCCAGAAATAGAAACTACAGAAGGTAGTGGATCAGACCCTAAAGATTTTTTTTTCCGTTTACTTGTACTAAAGAAGGATCATGTTTAAATTGGGAAACATCGATTGCAGGAGAAAAGATGAAAGGATGAAATAGTGACAGATAAGCATTACCTGTGATTAATTTAATATATAATTTGCTCGGTTGTCCATGATCCTGAACAGTAACTCAAGTTTTAGAGTACCTTTATATCCATTACAGGAAGAATAAGCCTCATAACCTATATTCATTTCCTTAGTCCACTAAGTGTGTTTTCTTCCTGAAAAAATTTAATGTTGCTGTTAAATGTAAAAGAGTCCATGGGTACAGCGGCTGTTCCAGTTTTCTCTTCAGGGCTATAAACTGATATAGCTCAGTTAAGTGCTTCCCTCTAGTGTCCATATACATCATATGCACGGAATCTTCAAAACCAGCGGGTGTGAATTAAGTAAATTTTCAGTGGTGGTTATATACTTATTTTTCTCAATATCTCAGACTGAGATTCCAGGTGAAGATAAAATAGAATCAGTTCCATGAATTAAATTCTTCACCCACCAAATTGTAATGTAACATTTTTCCCTTCTCATATCTCAATTGTTATGTAAAAATGTAACCACTATTCACTGCTCCACTTTGGTTTTTAATAATTTTGCTTCTTTTATTTTTTTTTCACTACATTTTATTTTGGTGATCCCAGCGAGACAAGTGACTTGTTCTCCCTCAATCCTTTTAGACTAAGTTTGCAGAGATCATTTAGTGTGCAGTTATACATACAATTAACATCATAGACAATGCCCCATCTAGCACAGTTAGGTGGTCGGATTAATAAACAGCCCTACTAACCAAAGGAGTGGACTGATTTTCATTTCTCCTGATTGAATTCTGTCCCAGGCAAATCTGCATTATTCAGTTTCAGAAAACAAAACAAAATAAAAACAAACAAAAAACCCCAAACAAAACAAAACAAAGAAAAAACCAAACCAAACCAAAACCAAACCAACAAAACAAGCAAACAAAAAAAACCCAAAAACAAGTCATTTTTCCAGTTTATTGAATCAACCCAGAATGATTCATTTTGAGTCAGTTAGATAACAAAATAATTTGCTCCATTTTGACACTTTTTATCTGAATTTTATTTGGAAGTTCCATGTCCCCCCATGCATTTATTCAGCATCATGCAACTCAGAAGGATATCTGTGTGCATTATTTCAGCTATCATACTCCAGAAAGACCAGCCAACAGGGCCAGTCTGGAAGCACTTTGTGGCAGCTCAAAGGCAGTTTGCTGACCGAACAATGTAATTGATTAATGTATTTTGCAACCCTTTTCTCAAATCAATGCATAATTAAATGCCCTGGCTCAGTCCAACAAGATGAAAAATATTCTGAATCAGATCAACAAAGTCAAATCAAATTATTATATTTATACTTCCCCTTTAGAAAATAAAAAGTATCTGGAAATTAGTATTATTTCTTTTTGAACAGAAAAATTTAACCGTGTATAATTATCATTTTCAGTTGCAAAATTTGCTTTGACAAAATACACTTCTGCACTTTCATACTACAATCCTCTCAGTAGCCACACATATTAAGACTCTTTTTATGCTAATGATTATTTGGCCTCCCAGGAGGTTTCAGCCAGCATACTGAGGTTTTTTAGATCATAATGCTCCTTGATATTAATACACAAAGTCTACAGATACCACCTTTATGATGAATGTGAGTATGTGTGGATTTGTGTATAAGAAAGAGAGACAGAGAGCAAGAATGTCTTTGAAGATCTGACTTGCCTTTAGGTAACATATTTCTGTCTTATTTGCCTTTCCTGTTTCCTTGTGTACTAGTCTGGGAATTTTATTAAGCCAGTATTTTCTGGTACTTGCTGAAATAGTGAAGTTTCAGAGCTTCATAAAACACAAATGCCATTGCGACTGAAAAATGGTAAAAATTAGTATAAAGAGCAAGGAATTTCAAGTACCAATTCAAGTACCTAAGATGTATCTGCTCAAGGGTATGATGCTGTGAGGAAGGAGGGAGAAGAGAGGAGGGAAAAGAGAGAAAAGAAGGAGAAAAGAGAGTTTACAACTTTAGGAGAGATTTTTCTTCTTAACGATTCAACAGAGTTTTAGAAACATCATTTCACCCTTAAGAGGATTCAGAACAGAATTTTTGCAGGATTAATTTCAGTTACCTTTACAAACATGATTTCTCTATCTACAGCCAGTTGTGTTAGATATAGAGCTATAAAAAAACTTCTTTTCCTATTGTGTTTGTTTCTGGGGTTTTGGTGTTGCTTTGTTTTGTTTTGGGTTTGGGGGGGGTGTTCGTGGTTTTGTTTTGTTTTTTGTTTTTCTGTTTTTATAGCATAACTGTTTCTTCCTCACTTCAGAAAATGAGGTTTGTGTGATTGCACCATGTACTAGCCCATTTGTCCATGTGGCAGTCCTCTGATAATAATTTCAAGCTAATTGCAAACACATTGGGAGACAATTTGAATATCCCTGTCCAACGAAAGACTTGTATGCACAAAATAACAAGCTAAAAATATATCAGCAAACAATCGACACATGCAACCCAGAGCTGAAGACAGCATGTATGCCAGGCACTGCCTAGACAGTAGCTGTAGGATATGTGGGCAACTAGAAGTATGGCAGAAGTAGGAGTTACTACAGAACATGGCCAAGAAGGTGTCCAGGAACTATCCTGAAAAATCCCAGAGTAAGTATAAGAAAGAAAATGCAAAAGTCAGTAAAAGAACATGTTTCCTTAAATCTGCTGCTCATGGAACAACTCATTAGCAATCTGCTAATATCAGAGGAAGGCTCAATGGAGGATTCAGCTTCTAGTGACATCCATACTGCTTTCTTAACTGAACAAAGTAGGTTTTTTCTATAGTCTTGAGGAAAAAAAAATTAAGACCATATCATACCAAGTCTCAGGAAGTCCATTATTCAATAATAGATTAAACAGTCATTACTTCTTTTATCCTTCATATGGTGGTGTGAAATTTCCTTCCCCTTAGCAGTGCCTGTGGAATCTGGGGCACAAGAAAGCACAAGAAGCACAGTTTCTCTGAAAGTGAAAAGAATGTAAGGAGAGAGATCAGTGGGGTTTATTCTTACTGTGGGATGTAGAACCTGGGTTCAGTTTCCACACGACTTTGGACAAGTCAAAAGTCTCTAGATATCTACTTCCTTTAGAATGGCAGCTAGTTACACTCCTGCCAGCATCTGTGAGGAGCCATGATTAAGATACCCATCCCCAAAATCAGAATAATAGCATTTATCTTCATCACAGGAATGTTGTTTTTTAAAAGTACATTGATGATGATGAAGCAATCAGATACTGCCCTAATCAGTACCTTAAATTGTATTTGGGATGGTAGCCACTTTAGAGGCAAGAAACAAAGAATTGTGAAAGAAGTTCTCTGTAAGAAAAATACTTTTTTTAAAGGTACTGTTGGGTCTTCTCAAGCAGGAGGTAGTCTTGAGTCTCAGTTTCACACTATACATGCTTGCAAATAAAGCCTTTACAGTCCAGTTTCCTGTTGATAGTGTCTGATTTCCTATGTCCCCTTCTCGTTGCAGTAGCTCAAGTAACCAAACTCCAATTCTCCCAAGCGGTACCAACATTTACACAAAGCATCAGCTTTCTTCTGTGCCCTGCTGGCTTCTACACCCCCAGAGGCTGGTTCACAGCTGTGCACACGTTGAATGCCTGGCAAGCATACGAGGGCTGGGTGGTCGCCTGGCAGGCTAAGGAGGTGTGGCATTCAGAATGTATAGTGCTTGTCTCGAACAATCCAAGAGATAAGTGATGGACTCTGGTACTCAGGATATCTGTTGTCTGTCCTGTGGCATCTGAGAGTTAAACAACAGCCGTTGATGAACTAAAGAGGTGTCTCAGCAACCCACCCACCCCTCCTGCAGCAAGTAACTGGGGAGTTTAGTGTGGGATGTGCTGAGCTTGGAGAAAAAGATCTACAGCTGGCTCTGGGAGCAGGATATCCAGTGATAACCAGACCTTGATATCTCATGAAAGCCACCAACTTAGCAGGACAAGATAAAGAGTGCCACCTCCTAGGACCAAAACCACTGCAATAAACTAAGCCTGTGGTGCCAGTTGTCTCGACCTCCTTTTTGTATGCAGAGATCTCCAAAAAAAGACTATCTGCAGGTCTTAGCCCAGACCTAACCCCCCGCCCCCTATCTCAGAGGACTGAGAAGATAGGAGTTTTTCCCTGACGCAGGGAGAAAAGTGGGGGTGCAGTGGGCAAGAACTGTATAAAAATCTGGGACTCTGTGGGTGCATTTGAAGCACTTCCCCACCAGGAACCGCTTCCCCACGGACGACATCGCTGGACCGTGGGTGGTAACTATTCTCTCGCTTGCTGTCCTCTTATCTCTCTGCTTTCTCCTTTCTTTTCTGTCTCTGTTTTCCTGCCTGTCCTATCCGCTCTAGGGACCTTTGCTGTGTCACTCTAATAAAAGTTTGTTGTGTGCGTGACATCTGACCTCGTTTGCGTCTTAATTTCACCATTTGGGATCACCTTTATAAAAAATTGCCACGTATCCGAATACCGGATCGTGACAGGAGGACACAATCTTTTGTACCTCATATACAATCTGTTTCTCACTGGGTATTACTCTCTTGTGAGGTTTCTGAATTTCTAACCTTCAAGTTGAAATTCAAAAGCTAGTAAGGGAAGGTCCTTGTAGCCCAGCAGCCACATGAACAGACCACTGCCATTGCTAGTAAAAGGTTACAGGACTTGAACGGGCTTTTCAAGGTCCCCGGACTGAAGCTTAGCAGGCTTTGTTTGAACTCGGCCTGCCTGGAATTTTGTTTTAGTTTGTTTAGATGTAACAGCAATTCTTTTGCTTGAACAGGTTGCTATTCTTAATTAGTTTTATTTTTGCTTATCTTTCAATGGTACAACCATAGCGTTTCTATAGATAGAGTAATAAGTAATTTCTCTGTGTAGAGTGAAATATTTACCACTCCAGCATAATGATGTAGTGGCAGAGCAACACAGGGATGGGATGATAGCAGGGGGGAGCACAGGATGCAGTGTAGAGGAGTAGAGGCATGGGGGTGGTAAGAAAGAGGCCACAGGGTAGTGCTGGAGACCTCAGGGATGTAGTTAGTTCATCAATGGTCAGTTAAAGACCCATTGATCCAGGATGCAGAACAGCAGTGGATGGGTGTGCACAACAATTTAAAGCATACTATTACTACTGAGACCTATGTGAAGTAACATTATTTTCTTTATTTTCTTCCCTTTTTTTCTCCATTAGTTAGATATAACAATTGTTTTCATTATTCTGTTGAGATATCAATTATACCAACAATAAATTCTTGACTTTACTTATAAGGTGTGTTTCTTTTTGCATAAAAAGATTTTGAGTTTAGCAGAGTGACAGACAAATGAGCACAATGATTACATAAACACTCTTTTTTTTAGATGCCAGAAATCAAATTGCATCAACAGAGAGGAATCCACTCCTCTTTTTTTTTTTTTTTGTCTTGATACAACTCTCTGCTACTTAGGTCTTTTGTTAAAAACTAAAAAGAGCTAAGCCTTCCTTTCATGGCATCAGTATGGATACTTTCACATCAACAATCTAAATAGCAGCACTAATTCAGCAACAGTATAAGAGGCTGGTGGGTTATTATAATTTATTTAGAAATTAATTAAGGGAGACTTACTTCAGAATCTAAGAGAACCTTTCTAATCAAAAGAATAGTTGCGATTGGAAAAGATTAGATGTGAAGGTTGCAGAAAAGTTTTGTAATTTGAGCTTTTTAATTACAAGTTAACTGGACTAATATAAATTAGTAGTTCAAATGGATTCAAGACTGCATTGGGGCAGCGGGATGAAACAGATGGCCTCTTCAGTCCTCTTCCTGCTCTCTTTCCTCAGCTAATTCTACACATAATGCATTAACATTTATTTCCTAGTTCACACTTTCCCCTTTGTTGTTGTATCTTGGACTAAGGCTGAAAGGTTTTTCCTTTTGTGGCATAGAATGCAAAAGAACATGCAAAACCACAGCGCCAGATAAAGAAACTATCTCACTGAGTGAAAAGCAGCAGCTAATGCTTCTGCTAAATCAACCAGATATCCCTGGATGTATAATTTCTTCATTTCAGTTCATAGAACCTGATGGACTGTAGAATTTTTATGATTTCTTTGAGACTGAGCATCCCACTTGAAACAAAGACACAGAGGAAGAATTGTCAGGGAGTTCTTCTGCAGTGCATGTACAGCTGAAATGCACAATGTAGGGTTATCTGGATTGTAAGGGCATCTGGTTCAGAAAGGTATTTATCATCATAAGAGACAAATACGAGGAACCAAACAAGATATAAATGGAAGACAGAGATACACAAGCCCTAACCAGCAGCAGATAACTGAAACAATATCAAAGACCAGAACTCTCACAGTCCAATGGGCCATTCAGGACCCATCTGTTCAGCCACTGAAAGGGTCAGTTAGCAGTTTGTAACTGATATGAAGGCAAACAACATCATCAGGGGTCTCATAGAAAAGGCCAAACTTAAGGAATATTGAGGATGCTTGTGGGACTGCGTGAGACTTATTATGGGGCATTTTGAAGGGACTGCAGGAATGTGCAGAGCTTACTGTGGGATGCTTAGGGAGAAGGATAAAGTTAGGGGCAGTGAACAAGGGGGACTGGGGAGGAGCAGGCATGGAAAATTGAAGAGGAGGAGGGACTAGAGGAGCAGGTCACAGGTAAGCAGGCTGCAGGTCAGTACTGTTGTGTGGCCAATCCTTGAACCTAGCTTCTCCATT
Organism: Hemiprocne comata; assembly: GCA_020745705.1. Taxonomy (NCBI): domain Eukaryota; kingdom Metazoa; phylum Chordata; class Aves; order Apodiformes; family Apodidae; genus Hemiprocne; species Hemiprocne comata. Next base: position 13,109,578 of record CM036587.1, read on the forward strand.
AAACACTATTTCTCCCTATTTTCTGTGCAAGCATGCTCCCTATTCTGTGCATGTGTGGGCATGTGCACTTGCTCTGCTACTGAACTTCAGGCTGAATCCCCTAGAAAATACACAGACAGCATCTGGACAGGCCAAAGGACTGAGCCGTTGACAGCATGAATGGAAGAATTCCAGTGATGGATCTAGTATATTTAAGGTTTAACTGTACTAGTGAAAGAACAAAAAACAACCGCAAAATGTCTGAGCTTCCTATAGGCCTCACATTAGTGTTTTCATGCACTGAACATAGGCACCAGTGTAGTCAAAATACCTTACACAAAGAAGCTCGTAGACAGTTACTTAAATTACACATAAATCAATAGAAAGATGTTATAAACTTCAGGTTTATGGTAGTATCTTTGCTGTCTGCACAGACTCTACTTTGATCTCATTTAAAAGGGTTTGAAATAGTATAAGAAAACACTTAAAATATGCTCACTGAAGCTATAGGAATATGTTGTTTCCTAGACAACTTGACTCATCTGCAGTGCTAAACCAAACATTGAGTCTACCACAGCTGCAAGAGGTGTGATCAATATAAATTCTTAGGGCCTTCTTTAAAATCTGACATTGAAAACGTAGGAAAACCCTAAACAATTTTTTACAAGCTACATGCTATTTTGAAGTCCACTATATTACACTTCATTTTTTATGCAGGCTGAAAAGCCAAAAATTTATGCGAGAACAAAATACTCACGCAGGAACAAAAGACTCGTGCTAACACAAAACATACATTATAAGGTGTGAGGGGTCCCTCTGCTGGAATTTTGTATAATTCCAGCCTTGAGCTAAAATGCACACACGTTTACACTGTGGAGTTTAAACTATTTCTGAAGCATGGAGCAAAGAAATTAATACTTCCACTGTCTGATTACAGTCAGATGGCTGCAATGTGCACCAATGTGGAAGACAAAAAATGTATCACATCCATTTCTGAGGAAAATGTATCAGGCACTTTCATGAGCATTTAAGGTGCTTTAGATACCTATAGATTTCAACTTCAGGGACAGTTATACAAGTTGTATAGCAAGTACAGTCCAAGAGAGTTTTGTAAGTGGAGAGAGTCCAACAGAGAGCTAAGGAGGATGATCATAGAATCACAGAATGATAGAATGCCAGGTTGGAAGGGACCTTAAGGATCATCTGGTCCAACCTTTTTGGGTACTACTATAGTTTATATGAGGTGGCTCAGCACCCTGTCAAGCTGAGACTTAAAACTGTCCAATGTGGGGGAATCAACTACTTCCCTTGGGAGACTATTAAAATGTTTGACTGTCCTCATGGCGAAAAATTCACCTCTTGTGTCCAATCGGAATCTCCCCAGGAGCAACTTGTGCCCATTACCCCTTGTCTTTTCCATGTGACTCCCTGAAAATAGGGAATCTCCATCTTCTTGGTAGCCACCCTTTAGGTACTGGAACATTGTAATAAGGTCTCCCTGAAGCCTTCTTTCCTCAAGGCTGAACAAACCCACTTTTCTCAGCCTCTCCTCATATGGCAGGTCCTCCAGTCTTCTGATCATCCTTGCAGCCCTTCTCTGGACCCTCTCCAGCCTGTCCACATCCTTTTTGTAGAGCAGGGACCAAAACTGAATGCAATACTCCAGGTGTTGTCTGACAAGCGCTGAGTAGAGCGGGATGATGACTTCTTTATCTCTGCTGGTGATGCCCTTGTTGATGCAGCCCAGCCTCCCATTGGCTTTCTTTGCTGTTGCAGCACACTGTTCAGTTGTGTTGAGCCAGTTATCCACCAAGACCCCCAGGTCCCTTTCCACAGGGCTGCTCTCCAGCCAGGTGGATCCCAGTCTGAACTGTGTTCCTGGATTATGTGTTCCCAGGTGCAAGACCTTACACTTCTCCTCACTGAACTTCATAAGGTTCCTGCTAGCCCACTCCTGATTAAGGGACTTGAACATCTCTCCTATGAAGAAAGGCTGAGAGAACCGGGACTGTTTGGTCTTGAGAAGAGAAGGCTGAGAGGGGATCTTAATAATGTCTATAAATACCTGAGGGGTGGGTGTCAAGAGGAAGGGGCCAGTCTCTTTTCGATGGTGCCCAGTAATAGGACAAGGAGCAATGGGTGTAAGCTAGAACGTAGGAAGTTCCACCTCAACATGAGGAGAAACTTCTTTACTGTGAGGGTGACAGAGCACTGGAACACGATGCCCAGAGAGGTTGTGGAGTCCTCTTCTCTGGAGACTTTCAAAACTCACCTGGATGCATTCCTGTGTGGCCTGCCCTAGGTGGCCCTGCTCTGGCAAGGGGGTTGGACTAGATGATCTCTAGAGGTCCCTTCCAACCCCTAACATTCTATGATTCTATGATTCCATGATTCTTGTTATACTTCTAAGCTACCATTTTCAAGGAATACATGTTATCTGAGCACTGAGGGTATGCCAGTCAGAGATTTAGTGTTCAGTTTTTCAGCAGAGTGTTATAGAAGTCTATACAGAAACTCAGGCTCACAATCTTAATCCCAGATGGAATTTCAACATTTGCTGAACCGAAGAGTTCTGATAATAAAACTGAAGAAACTTAGGAGAGCATGAAATGGCCATACAGCAATCATAACCAGAACACAGTTATGTAGGAATGGGCAATCTTCAGAAAAAATATAAAATTAAACAGAGTGAGGTAATTTGGGTAAAGCCACTGTCTCAAAATTATTTTCAGATCAGAATTGTAGAAGATTCTTCTGGCATAGTGCTACACACAGGACTGAAAATAGAGAGACAGCCTGCCCATAATACTATCAAATAGAGAAATTCTGCTGGGAATTGTATTCACAAATGGAGGTGTCTCCTCCCACTCAGTGGATTTCGAGGGAGGTCAATCCTTTTTATACCCCAAAAGTGTGCTAGTGCCATCAAGCCATGGCAAATGGCCCAGAGGAACCACAACAAATGTTTTATTAAGACTTCACTTGTTAATGGTGGGAAATCGCGAAGTCCTTGACTTACAATGACTACTCCAGTACCCAGTAATGAATTGAACTAGTGAAAATGGCTAGGATTTTGTAATCCTTTAACTCCTAGAAGAAAAGGAGAAGAAGAAAGAAAGGAAAGACGGAAGGATAGATAAGAAGATACGGCAGATATTTCACCCCCTTCCTTCCAGCAAGGTCTTTTTCAGCGTGTTGTCCGTCTGTCCCAGCCTCCAGCCTCGGGTCATGGTCTGCAGCTGGTGGGTCAACAAGCAGGTGCCAATTTCATCCCTTATATAACATTCTGTCCCCCAGAGTCCATCCTCGGGGAGGCAAAATATAGTTGAGCTTCTACACTTGTGCAGTTTATCATTCTGGAAGGTTCTGGGATCCACAGCTGTGCAGTCAGACATTCCAGAGAGCTCTGGAATGGGGCTGGGGAGGGGCTTCTTCCAAAGTGAGCCCTGGTGGTCTGTACATGTGCAGAGCAACTGCTGAACTGCTGAAAATTTACCAGGGGAGACAAGCCAGGGAGGATAGCCTGCCATCCCACCTGCACTGGTCATGCTTGCTTAATGCAGCATAAGTTGTCCTGAGTTGTCTGAGACACAACAAGGGATGTTCACTGAACAGTCTCTGACAGGAGTGAAGAAGGCATAATAGAAAGCATAAACAAAAGTAGTCAAGTAAATAAGAACATTTATTTCAGAAGAAAATTAGTTTATGGAATTAGCCAAACTATGTATTTCAGAGGCCTAAAGATGGAGGTTTCTTCTAGTTTCTGGTAAAGGTCAGGAACACACCAGCAACAGAGCCAGAAAAGCTGAGAGCTGCCAACAGCATATTCAGTGTCTAAGAGTAACACAGAATTGACTGACTCCCTGCAGTGAGGGTCCATTGCTAGTGCTGATGAGTACCTGAAAGTATACACTGAATTAAAAATAAAAAAGAAATGCACTTAAAGCAAAGAATCAAGAGGAATGTCTTAAGCTGTTCTGTATATATCTGAAATCTTCCAGATAGTGGTAATTCCTGATGTGCTTCTCTACAAAATCTTCCTGATCTAGCATAGGTCATGTGTTCTTGATGAACTCTCACTGTAGGAGGACTGTCAGATTTCACTTGAATGTTTCAACATACTAGGTTGAGGTTTTCCCTTTGTACGTAAGGTTCATTCCATATATGAACACCAGCTCGAGTTTATCCAGTCATTTCAGGGATAACCAGTTCTTTTTCAGAAACAATTTTTGGTTTTCTATGTACCATAACAAGCATGATGAAATGTCTTAGAAGGTCTCATTTCCTTTTGAATGTTGCATGTTTTATTCATTTCAGCTTGCACAGCTTACACATCAGAGGCAAACTAGAAAGAAGGGATGAACAAAAAACCTGCTGGATGCCAATGAAAAGCCCTCAAGATCTGGACTGAACACCGTAATTCTGTACTACTTTGATGTCTTTTTAAGGAGTTAAAGTCACATCAAACTATTACCAACAGAGGTTTGTTTTGAGGTGTTATGGTGCATATGAGGATTAGCTCTATTCTGCCACTGATGACACAGAAGCCATTTAAGCACTGCCTGTTGTTAAAAAAACCAAACCAAAACAAACACAAAACAAAACAAACACAAAAAACCCAAACAAAACCCACAAACCATTTTATGCCACTTCTAGAAGAAAATATCCTCTATTCCCTTTTCCCTTTTCAGACTAGAGCAGATAGAGAAGATATTTTTATTCAAGTTGGATTTTTTTGTAGAAAAAAAAAATGCTTGGAGAAGTCTTCAGGTCAGTACATATTATGTCTAGGGTGTGCAATACAGGACTATTTTAAAGACTAAGAAACCTTACTGCCTGGAACATTTCACAAAATGTGAAAAGGTATAAAGGTATAAAAGGTATGAAAAACATACTGCAGAAACTGTCTTGGCTGTTTGCTGGGCAGTTCTTACTTGGACTTTTATCAGCATAGCTGCTGAGGTTTACTGGGAGTTATTTCTTTCCCCACATATGTATAATATGAGTTCTACAACATTCAGAGAGACTATTTCACATTATGGTCCACTCCAACTTATGAGATAAAATATATACTTTATTAGACTAATTCAGAAGTATTCCTAAAGTTTTATTTTATTCTTATTCTTTATTTTAAAACAACAAGCAAACAAACAAAACAAAACAAAACAAAAAAACCACACCAAAAAACAAACCTTTAAAAGATAAGGAAAAAAAGTTTTAGGGAAAAATATAATTGATCTTTCTTACAGGTTAGTGGTTATACAGGTGAATTTACAGCTGTGTAGGACAGGGTTGGTATATCTTCCTAGACAAGAGAAAAAAAATTTCCAGATCTTGCCCTTCCAGTGTTAAAAATGTCAAGAGCAGGAGACATGCTTTGCCATCATAAACCATCACTCACATGGGGCCTGCTAATGTCACTGCAACAACAGGGCAAATTAATATAGTTTTGAGGCATGCTGGATCCTCATCTGGCCTTTAATACTGTTTTGGCTTCTGTGAATGTATTTTCAACAAATGGGAACAAGAGCACAGAAACAGGAAGGGAAATGGTGTTGCCTCCTCCCAGCACAGATTCACTTCTTGTTCCAACACGGTTAGGGCACGCACTAAGAGGTAATAGCAAGTAATTTCTCTGAGGTGTCTGAACACAGCCTAAGAGAAACAAAAGTAAAAATTCCATGGAAAGTTTATCCACTTGAAGTATGGAATAGTCCTTGTAAATACTAAGTATTTTGCTTGTAAATTCAGTCTTGTATTCCCAGTTAATCTAAGGACCTTTAATGAAACACATGGAACATTACTATGTCTTAAATTAATTAAATATGTGAATTAGAATATCACAGCACAGTGAGATTCAAACCCTAACTCGCTAAATCCAAATATAAAAGGAAATTATTTCCTGGTTGAAATAATTGCCTGGAATGCATATTCCACCTCTAGCCTATTCAGAGAAAGAAAAAAAAGCTGTTATAAAAACAAAAGGGTATAACACATTTGGAATAAATATCAGGAGCTGCAAGATGAGACAAGTATGGAGATGAATCATTGGGAATGTTTTGCTGAGCCCTTGCAGTTGTGTTCCCATTTATTTAGAGCACTCAAATGGCAAAAAGCACAATGACCATGAGATAGTCCAACAAAGCAGGAACATCTCCAGCTAGAACAGATGGGTCAGAGCCCCATCAAGCCTGACCTTGAATGTCTCCAGGGATGAGGCCTCCACCACTTCTCTAGGCAACCAGTTCCAGTGATCCACCACCCTCACAGTAAGGAACTTTTTCCTCATGTCCAACCTAAATCTACCCTTCTGTAGCTTAAAACCATTGCCCCTTGTCCTATCGTTACATGCTCTTGTGAACAGGTCATCCCCAGCCTTCCTATAGGCCCCTTTCAGGTACTGGAAGGGCACTATAAGGTCCCCCTGAAGTCTTCTCTTCTTCAGGCTGAACAACCCCAACTTCCTCAGCCTGTCTTCATAAGAGAGGTGCTCCAGTCTCTGATGACTTTGTTGCATAAAAGATAGCATTTTGGAATGCATCCTTGAAACCAAGTTTGAGATGCTCAGTAGAAATTATGAGTAAATTGTAATGCCCCACCTTGTCACTACTCAAAAGATATTCTCTGGGTCTTGAATTCCTCACAGACCAAATCAGGCAGCTGGCCTAAGGGTTACAGGGCTTTCTTCCAGGCTAAAAAGCCTAGTCCTACCTATTGAACTGAGCATATAGGAAGGAAACAGCCAGGCCTATACTGGCAAGAAAGGCAAGTAAATGTATCAGATTTATCTCAATATAGAGTCATGAAGTGCGGGGTAGCTGTGAAATTTGACAAGTCTCACTGTTAAGTCATGGTCAGAGAAGTTCCACTTACTGTCAGGAAACCCCCTAATGGAATGCAGTGAATTTAAAAAATAAAAAATAAAAAAAATCAAGCCAATCTGGGTGACTCTGGTAGGAATGTAGTGTACAAACAATTATCCATTTCATGAAATGGAACTATAAAACACAACAAAACTGAGTGGGGCATTAAAAAGCTTCTTCAAGTTATTGTAAAGTGAGGTGTCTAATTTGTAGGAAGGGTGGAGTGTATTTGCCAGCCACTGGTTAGAGTAAAGCGAAACCATTCGGTTTTACTCTGAACGAGAAAAATGAAAGTGAGGAATTGAATATGATGATTTTGCACAGTGAAAAATAAGGCCTTTAAGCAACTGGAACAATTACTATTCACCATTTAAAATATCTTCCTGAATCCTGATAACAGCAAGAGTGAAAACAAATATATCTCATTTTATGTTGGATTAAATCTGCTACATGATGCTGCTTTGAAAGATTCTGGGATTTGCAGAAAGTTGTATTTGTAGTAAACTGTGAAAATCATAAAGCTTAAAAAATACCTAATAATTAAATGCAATTTCAAATACCTCTCCTAAAAAACATGAACAACTAAAACTGCTCATGTTCATTGTGCTAAAAATTTAAACTAATTGAAAGTACACTTGTTATATATTCTCAGAAACAAAAGATTCATAGTTTTAAGTTTCTATGTTGTGTGAAAAAAGTCAGGTATAGATTTCGAAGGCTGGACTTTATAAAATGCCTTTGTAATGATGCTGCATTTTCCCGTAAGTACCATGTTTTTAAAAAAACAAAAGATGACACACAAACTTCTGATTCTTACTGCAAGTCAGGACAGAGCTCCTTAGTACTGACTATCTAGAAGATTAAGTAGACTACACATACCTTCTAAATGTCCATTTCTGGGAACTGAAAATAAACTGGCTTTATTCTCTCACATTAGATACCTCCTCTTCCCATTCATTTTGCACTGAATTAAGCTTTCCTAAAGTACAATGACTGCAAGGAAACAGAAACTTCAGTGTGCTTAATATATGTGGCAATTTAAAAATTCTCTCCTATAATTTTGCGATCTGCAAATGATTAACAACATTAACGTTTATGAACATCTCATTAATTCAGTTTTGTTATACAATCAATGGGTGGAGGTAGTCCAAAACCCTGTATTAACAGTTTAACCACCAACTTGGTCCACTAACCACACTGTGAAAAATCTGGTTTATTATACTAATGTACCTGCTTTGCATGCATCACTCCTTAATTTTAGCATAACTGCACAAGTGCCATAAACTTAATTTTTTTTATTACAAATGAGGCTTGCACTGTCTGGATTATGAGGCTGGACTGTGTTAAGGAGAGGAGAGTTCTGACTTTAGGTCTTCTACATTCAAGTTGCTAGTTTGCCAAAACTACAGATAAGAATGGAAAACAGAAGAAGCTCTCATTGTAACAGAAGCCATTTCAGATGTGTCCATCCTCTTCTGCTACATTTTTATAGACAAAACCCCCTGCATTTCTAGGGATGTATTTGAGAACTAAGGACACTAAATTTGCACTGGAAAAAACTTTTATTTTTATATTGTATTACTGATTCTTCCTGGCTGCCCCCCATTCTTTTAATCCTCAAGTTTCTCCATGCAATAATAAGTAATAAATGCTACATAAACTTCAGGAATAGAAAGCAGTGAGCATTAAAAGCTATGGAAGGAAATGATACCAAAAGTGGTAAGGACTAACCATTCTCAAACGAGATTCAGGCCCAATCGGAATGTTTAACTAATCTAATACTGTGCACAGTTATTTCAATTATGGGGTGGTGTAGTTGCAAGAACACCTGGAAAAGAATTTTACTTACATTTTCTGGCTTTCAGATCACGATTCAGTCTGGCTGAGTTAAAACATCCTGAAGGATGTTTACTTTAGCCCAAAGCTTATTTTAAAAAAATGAAGAAACATTAAAACCACCAAATCCGGCCTCCAGCTCTGGCAAACATTGTGTTACTTTACACTTTTCACCAACTTATAAAGCTTGTATGTTAATACAAAATATACCTTATCACTACTCCAAATATAAAAGTGTTCCAGAGTTCAAGAGCTCCAGATGCTGGGAACTTTCAGAACGACAACTAAATACTGGTATGTTTAAAATGGGCCCTCTATAGCGAAGTATCTCTCAAAACAGCTGTCCTAAGTACCCTGAAGACCTGGCCCTAATTAAATCAGGAAACCATCAGTTCTCTGTGCCATTTCTCTAATTAGAGGGAGGTTCCTTCTGCTTCCTACAAACATGAAGGCACCTGACTTCTGATTTGAGTAGTGACATTTTCAGGCCATGTCCATAACTGTCACTCTCCGTAACCTAGCCCTACCACCTAGTGATGCCACATTCTCAGAGATTCAGTATTCAAGCAATTCCTTGCTCTCAAAAGAAATAAAAGATTGGTATACAATCCAAATTTAATTGCATTTGCCTTTTCTTGTATACTAAAACATAGCATGCTCAATCAAGACAATACTGCTGGCCAAATAAGATGCTCTTGGTGCTACCTCAAAGCATGTCAAGGAAAATAGGGCTATCAGGAGTAGTCAGCATGGATTTACAAAGGGAAAATCATGCTTGATCAATCTGATAGCCTTCTATGATGGCATAACTGGATGGGTAGTGAGCAGTGGATGTGGTCTACCTTGATTTCAGCAAGGTTTTCAACACCGTCTCCCACAGCATCCTCACAACCAAACTTAAGGAGCATGGATTGGATTATTAGACAGTGAGGTGGACTGGGAACTGGTCGAAGGGAAGAAGTCAGAGGATCATGGTAACCGGGGCTCAGTCTAGTTGAAGGCCCATGTCTAGTGGGGTTCCCCAGAGGTCAGTACTGGGTCCAGCCCTATTCAATATATTAATCAATGACGTGGATGAAGGGACAGCAAGTCTGCCGATGACACAAAACTGGGAGGAGTAGCTGACACGCCAGAAGGCTGTGCTGCCATTCAGTGTGATTTGTCCAAGTTGGAGAATTGGGTGGGGAGAAACCTAATGAAATTCAACAAGGGTAAATATAGAGTACTGCATCTAGGAAAGAACATTTAGTTCAATTAGTATTAGTTCAGGTTGGGGACTGACTTGCTGGAGAGCAGCTCTGGGAAAAGGACCTGGGATTCCTGATGGACAACAGGCTGACCATGAGTCAACAATGTGCCCTCCCAGCCAACAAGGCCAATGGCATCCTGGGGTCCATTAAGAAGTGTGTGGGCAGTAGACCAAGGGAAGTTATCCTACTCTGCCCTGGTGAGGTGCCATCTGGACTCTGGGGTCCTCAGTTCATGAAGGACAAGGAACTACTGGAGAGTCCAGCACAGAGCCACTAAGATGATTAGAGGACTGGAGCATCTATCATACAAGGAAAGGCTGAGAGAGATGGGTCTCTTTAAGCTGGAGGAGACAGAGGGGGGGGTCTCATCAATGCTTATAAATATTAGGAGGATGGGACCAGACTTTTCTCAGTGGTGTCCAGTGACAGAAGAAGGGGCAACGGTCACAAACTGGATCACAGGAGGTTTAACCAAAGCATAAGCAAAAACTTCTTTACTGGGAGGGTCAAAGAGCACTGGAATAGGCTGCTCAGAGAAGTTGTGGTGTCTCCGTCTCTGGAGACATTCAAAACCAATCTGCACGTGTTCCTGTGTGATCCACTCTAGGTGATCCTACTATAGTAGGGGGGTTGGACTAGATGATCTTCAGATGTCCCTTCCAATCCCTAGCATTCTGTGATTCTGTGAAATAAAATATAATTAAGACCCAATAATCTTAAGGGAGGGTTATTAAATCATCATTGGTCTATGAACACTCTTCTAGAGGAAAGAATTAAAGCATTAAAGGAAAAAGTGATTGCACAAAGGTCACTAAAATAAAAATTAAGGTTGTTCAGATCTTCCAAGTTCCATTTCAGTGCCTTAAATATTATTTATAACCTAGATTTATACCAGGCCTAACAAGGGCTAATAATTTCCTCACTATCCACTTTCTTGAACTAGTAAATTTTTTGAGAGCTGCAATGCTATAATTTCATTTACAGGACTCTAGTTTTAATTTCCAAGCAATGAGGTCAGATGTTTAAACTTCCAGACTTTTTTGATTACTTCTCCTGAGGAGCAGGAAGCTACTTTCTTTCAGGTGTGGCTTTCACTTTCTGCAGATATGCTTTGTACTGTAAGGTGTGCCTTTTCAAAAAATCTAGCTCACACCCACATTTAAAAAAAGGTGGCGCGGTGGAGCGGAAACACCTCTCCCACACACATCATTCTCAAATAGAATGGGATCTTCTAGCACAAGGAATTTTTACAGCTACATGGCGATACTGGCAGAATTCAATCACCTCAGCTTGAGAAAACAAACTCCTGCTTCCTCTGGCAAACCAATAGAAAGGGGCCAAAACACAACCAAGACTGTGGTTCTTATGTTCAATAACTATTCTGTGAAATATTTTTCTTCAGTTAATTCTTTAACAGGTCTTTTTGTTTGTTCGTCAGTTTGCAGATGTTTTAATTACAAAACACAGAAGAGCAAAACTCTTCCCACATCACTGGTGAGCATCTTGTAAAAGGTAAACCACAATAGAGGGAGAAAACATTAAGGAAAAAAAGCGAAAGCACTTCAGATGCTTAGCCTCAGCTACTTACAGAGTTCCAGTGCACAAAAGGAAATGACAACATTATGCTGAAGTTGAAAGCTAAGCAGGGTGGAAAAAATTAAGTGGCAAATTTTCAGACACAGACATCTGTCAGTCATCTTTCAGACCGAGGAAAGTCTATCACTCTAACAACAAACAAATAGTATATATGCTTTTGTCAGATAAATGAATTTTTAAAAAATCTAGTAAAGGTTTGAATAAGTAGGTTTGAATAAGATTATTTACACAGCTAGAAAAAAAATGTGGCTTCCTCTCTTCATTTTCTTTTTAGTTTGTTTTTTCTTCAAAAGAGCGCATTTTAATTCCTATTTCAAACAAATTATTACAAACGTTCACAGGGGTGAGTTGCAGGCTCACAATACAGCTATTTCATCAGTTTTCTGAGAAAGAACCTCCATTAGTAAACATAAAATAAGGATATATATTTTGAAAGCTGACTTGTTTTAGCTGCAGCCCCACTGCACTCCTTCCTTGAATATTCTCTCTGAAGTGGTCCAACCAAAATTTATTGTAGGTACAATAAAATTGTAGAAAAAATAGGTATGATTTATTCACAAGATACTACACAGCAATCATTGTGCATCTTCTATTCCATAGTCTTGATCTCTCAAGAAGCCACAATGGGAAAATGAAGAAATGAGAAGACAAAAATAAGGACTGCAGGCAATTTTCATGCAAATTTCCTCCTCCCGCAAAATGCTTCTCTATTTTTTTTTGTGGAAAACCCATTGAAGATGTAGTATTTAACATATATTTTCCAATTTTTACTGATTTTGAATCAAAAGCAAACCTGAGACCGAGTATCACAGGAAGAATGAGGGTACCACTGTTTAGAGATATTTACAATAGCATATATGACATGGATGTTAGAATCTGAAACTCAGCCAGCACAGTTCCCTATACACAGAGTAATATATATATATTTAGCATCATCCTACCTATTTAAGATGTTTTACAAAGTAACTCAGTTCAAAGGCAAAAAAATATTTTCAATCTTACAAACAGGATCCACCATTTTAAAATTTCAGAACTGTTCCTTTACACAGTTGTTTGTTGGAACTGAGTATCCAAATAGTAAGAAATTTTCTGTGCTGAATGCTAAGAAACACAGTGAGGTTTGCACACAACTTCAGTGGTCTAAAATTTCATTCTTGAAATTTAACTTAGTTGTCACTAAATTTGACCATTCTTTTTTTTTTAGGCATTGAAAAGTCAACATATCTGAATATAAATAAATCTGTAAGATTTAGGTCCACATCTGAAGCATCAAGTTAGTTAGCCATGCAGTTCACACTGAAAGATGTGATCATACTGAAATGGGAAATGAAGTAAAAATGTTCCAACTTCCAGCACCATACTGTTCCTGTTGTCCTCTTTCTCCTATTACCACTGCTCTCTATTCAGTCCTGACATGGCATCATGCTAAGACAGCAGTACCCTGAATTTTACCCTTCCCTAGAGTCTGCATTTATGTTATGATAAAACATTTAAGTACTCTATCCAGAATCTACAGCTGAAAAGATGTTCATGAAACACCTCCAAGACAAGATAAAACGAGGCCTATCTTACCATACCCATCAAGCTACTTATTCTCAGAAAAGTGGCAAAAATTGCCCTTAATTCCAGATATTAGGCTTCCTATTAAAATTCCTGAAGAGTTATGAATGTCACATAAAGAAGAGACAACCACTAGAATTAGTAAAGTAAAATTATTAAGGATGGGGAGGCATTCTGTAATGGGACAAATTGACAAAATGCCTCAGATGAGATACAAATATGATGTTAATGAGCTTCCCAGAAGTTGGATGTTAGATAACTAAGGACTTTCAAAACTACAAGCCAATCCATCTAAAAAAAACACATTAAAAACCCAGTGCAAAATCCTTTCTGCCTACAAGTAATGAAGTGCTTAACATTTGGACAAACTATCACAGGGAAACTTCAAGCAGTAAGATGAAGGAGCTCAGGCAGGTATGAAAAAACAAGAACCATATACTTGGATGCTAGAGTTGCTTTGAGTTTTAATGGGATTTAAAAGCCTCAGGGAGAAAAATTAATGAAAATATATTATGATGTGATTGTTACTATTATAGACATTTTCTAATTTGGTAGTGATTAGCTCTCTTGGAATTTGATTCTCTTCAGTACCTCCAACCTACAGTCAATGAAAAACTTACACTGGTTGCTTCACAGTACTTGGTGTACCTTGGAGAAGTAAAATATATGTATATATGTAAGTGTATTTGTGTGTGACATGGATGTATATGTGTGCATAGATGAGTTTGTATTTTACACTTCAAAGTAAAGATAACGCTTATAGAACTATAAATTTAGATATTCACATACAATGAGTACAGTTAAACATTTTTACTGTTATGTTCAATATTACTTATGCAACTATAAATCACATGGAGTATGTAATATGGAATTCTACATTGATAATGTAAATACAGAAGACAATATTTGTGCATATTGAAGAACAGCATGGTTTATATTTTATCACCTATATGTGAATACTTACAAATTATTAACTTTAAAGTTGTTGCAAAACAAAGTAAAATAAACATTAAAATAAACATTTTCCTACAGACCTTATCCATCTACTTTTTATGTTTAAATAAGACCTTCAAAATGTGGCTTCTATGCCACCCACATATAACTTGTCTGTTGCCTGGAAATCAACACACCTGAAGAGATGCAATACTGAAAGAAGCAAGTTTCACTCTGCATCACCTGCTGACAGGAGGTGGTCAGAGATTTGGAAAAGTGGGAGAAGAGTATTTAAAAGGGACTGAGATAGCTGACAGAATGGTACCCCAGGAACCCTACAGAAGTGAACCATCAGGAGCAGAATATTATCCACAAGGTAGGCTTCTTTGATTTTACTGCTGATTTTTCCAGATGAGATTAATTTACTCTTTCATTTCTCCTTTTTACTTTGCTACTTTTATGAAACCAAAATATACTAAAATATAACATTTAGAAGTAAGTGCTTTAATTCATGTTATGAGTTACAGGTAACAAGGCTACAGGTATTACTACACAGCAAACCATTGGGGAAAAAATTATGTAGCAGGCAATAGTTTATATTTAGTCAAATTTACTGTAGCAAATAATGCCAGTTTTCTAGATACTTATGCGTTTATATAGAATATGTAAATATACTTATGAATATACACACTTATACATCCATATAGAAACAGTGTGAAAACAACTATTCCAGAAAATTGGAATAGAATAAAAAAAAAACCCACATACAAACATTTACATATTATATTAACAGTATAAAAAGGTTTTATTACATTTTTTTTTCTTTATATATTGGATAAACATGTTTAACTTCCAAACATTCCACCATAAAATCTGAACTCATTAGGACTATCACAGCACATCACTAAATAGAGTAGAAGTGAACAAGCAGGACAAAATGATGGACTGTGCTTGTGTGACTTTACGAAACTGTAAAACCATCTAGATTCTAGTAACCCATCTTCTTCTTCTTGTTCCAGAACTAGACAATGTATTACCTCAGGAGCTGCTGCTTCCTCTTCACTGTCTGCCTTATTGCTACATCCTTTGGTAATCACCAAAGCAACAGTCAGCAGTGCTTTGAAAGTGTGCAGTGGAGTGAGCTTTTAAAGGAGATTGAGAAACTGGTAAGTCAATGTGTAAAATATTGTCACAGTCTATAGATGTCATTTTCAATCTTTCTTCAGTTTAGGAGTAAGGAACTCTCAAATGCGTAACAGTTGCATGATTAATTTTTTAATATATTATTTAAAAAGTATGAGCCAGATGTCGCTTCTCTACAAAGCCAAAAATCTTTAGTTTAGATTTTTTAATTCAAATTCATCCTGTTGAATATATGACATTTATGTGTCTTCCCAAGAAGAGGTCCACACAAAAGTGACGTATTTTGGAGTACACAGTCATCGGGGATTTCTGCTAATTGGCATAATCTGAAACCATTACACTCTAATGTACTTTACCATGACATAATCCCACTCAAAAATAGGGTGTCCACAGTCCCAATGTTTTTGGAAAAAATACTCTCTGAAGGTGTTTTTGGAAATTAACTATATGGAAAGCATTTTTCTTTGCCCAATTTTGCCTCTTTTGTGGCCTTCCCTTTCCTCAACTCTGTACAGACTGAAATCCCTGGAACATTTGAGAAAAGGTGAAATAGGTAACTAGCAGTTATTTCTTTAGATAGGCTTGAGAACATATAAGCAAATTAATCTTCTTCATACAGCCTCATGAGATACATAGTGTCCTCGCTTGAGGTAGTCATTCATACACTTCATTGTTCAGAAACCAACTGATAACTGAACTTTTCTATGAATTCTTTTCACAATACACCTGGTTTTGCACATGCTTAAAATTTCAATGCTGTTTTCTTTAAGAATACCAGAGGCTTCTCTTTGGAGTGTGAGGTAGCAAGCAATGAAGATTTGTGTTTCCCTGAGCAGATGCTAAAAGCAGTAAGTAAGAAAAGATACGTACTTGATGTTACATCATTGTAACAGCTCTAACTCATACAGTCTGTGTACCTTGTCATGAGACTTTTACCTTAAAATTATGTCATACTAAATTGCATGTTTAAATTAAATTCAGTCTAAATTATTTTCTCTGAGACGCTACTTAAGGAAATAATATTTTTTTGCTTTTTCTATTATTTAAGTTACAATAAAAGTTTTATAAGAAAAGGGTTAGATGCTTTTTTGTTGGTCCTGCTGTTTAAAGTGGAAAATTAGTTGGAAACAGTCTGGCAGCCTGGAAACTAATAGTACAGCATCCCACCTTCAGTTTCAGTGAGAAGTAGACCCCATAAAAGTAATGCAGGGGTAATCTTACGTACTTCTCAGCACATGCATGCACTTTGCGTGGAGTTCACTTGCAGTCCAGGTCTGCAATGCCACAAAATAAGAAGGTACTGGGTTGAGAGTGTGCTCCTGCACCAAAGCAATTCATTCACTTCCAGCTCATCTCTGCAATGGAGCTTCTAAAATGCAAGCAGGGAACAAAAGGGATAGATGATGTTACCAGCTAATTGGTATTACATTACCATTGTATTTCCACCTTCCCTAAGACAGAGGGAGCTCCCCTTCATCAGATATGTACTGTGCTTGTGAGGATAGAGCTGCACACTCTTAATCTATTGCCTTGGGTCTGAATTTAAAATATGTCCTTCTGACTCTTGGCCTCTTGTTGACTATTCCCCATACATTGTATATACCCAAGAATATCAATAAAATCCAAAAATGCAAGATATATTTACATTACGAAATAGGAGTCCACATTATGAAAGCAAAAATTGCAACTGGAAATTGCACATACAATTCCCAGTTCTCAAATAAATACCATATTTGCAATGCATATTACTTGCTGTACTAAAAAATTTAGAAGAGCACAAGAAAGTGGTGAAAATTTTTAAAGAATTAACTGGGCTCAGGCAGTTGAAAAATGTACTATTAACTGAAACCTAAGTGCAAACTTCACAAACCAAATTTGTCTCTGTTTTTATCATCACAGGTTAAATACAATAATGCAGCCATTGTTCATATAGTGCATGAAATTGCTGAGTTTTTCAAGAGAGCAGACTCACCTTTTCAAAATAAGAATATTTTTCTAAGAGGAATGTATGAAGCTCATGCTCAGCTCAAGACTTGTGTAAGTATATATATATATATTTTTATATTTCATGATATTCAAGTCAGATATTCATGGTGAATACAACTGATAAGCTGTAGGATAGAAAATATGATAGAAAACTAAAAACTACATTTTCAAATAATGGTGACTAAACCATTTGTATGTAAGTAGTGACAGGCATCTTTCAGCACTTTTACTAACCTATATTATACAGGCAGTTTTAAATTCATACATATGTATTTATGGACTTATTTTGAGATGTGATGCCTAAAAGTGTGGCTAAATCAGTATTTAACTTGCTTCTCCTTAAAGACTGCAGTAGTTCTACACTGAAGTACTTACTATTCTCACTAAATATCATTTGCTTTTCTTCAACTACTATGACTTTACATTAGCTCATCTTCAAGACAAGCTAAAGTAAAGAATTACATGCAAATTGTATATCAAACACTTCAGGAAAAAATATTTGTACCTGCATTCAGCCTATTTCAGCTGAGTAAACTACTTAAACACCTATGCCCACATAGTTAATTCAGTTGGGGTCAGTTTAAGAACTATTTACAGGGGACAAAGCCTCACATTAACTATAGCTTGCCTTGCAAATAGCCTATAGCAGGCACCAGATTTCTAACAAACTTGCAGCAGAACAAACCTAGGCATAAAAATGTATAACCTAATATACCCTCCTGTGCTGCCATGGAGGGAACCCACTGCACTTTTCTGCAGGAGAGAGAGGCTTCCATGACTAGACATATGGGTGAGCAGTAGCATATAAACACAGAGCTCCAAAACCACACTGCTGCTTCTGATCAAGCCAGACAGCAGGACAAGATGGGTACAACAAAGGAGAATGACTAGTGCTTACTTAAGCACATTATTACTTATTTTTTTTTAAATGAATGAACATAATTACGTAGGTACTTGCATAACATGGTATTTCAAATGATCATCAGTTATTCTCAAATCAGTTTCCTTCAAAAATAATACACCATAAACAAAACCAGTATTGTCACAGACCAAAAAAATCCATAGACCCCTTTCCCTGCTTTGAATAATGATACTAATTTCCTGATTTTTTTGTAGACATAGCAAGTGTGTGCTACATTACCTTTAAACACACTCAGCAGGCTTGCATCTAACAGAAGCATGACAGTCCTCTTAGTCATGACCATATCTATCAGAGGGTACTGTTTTACTGAGCCATGTTGAACTTCTATTTACTTCCCACTAATACTTGCTTTTATTTTCCATTCCAATAACAGCTGAAGTCCAAACCTAACATTATCCACGAATCTATAGTGAAAGACTGCTTCCAAAAAATGGATAAATTTGTGGCCAAGGTAAGTAGGCTGTTTCTTTACTTCCAGCTCACTTTAAGTAATTTTAAAGATACAGAAGAGCTTCTTATACAAACAGTCCCACTGCTGATCAAAGCTGTACAAACCTATGGCATTGTGCCACATTACTAAACAATATGGATCTTCAGTCACCCAAAAACTTTTGCTCAACACCCATTTCAAGGTGAATGTATCATTATAGGCTTTTAAAAAACATTTAACTTTGATTCAGCACCAAAACCCATAGCAGTATGTGCCTTTTTTGAAACACATTACATCACATGGGTCAGGATTAGTTATGCATCTGATGATACCTATTTCACCTGGAAAAGCAATGATCATTTTAAATACCAAAGTACATTTCAATCTTAACTAGATGCCCTAAAATTATTCTTCATTTTTTCTTAAATTCCTTTTGAATAAATGTTTCTATGCTTGCTCTTAATTCACATTTTGCTTGCCATAATGTTGAATGTCATTTTTTACAAAGCAGGTAATAAACACTTCCTAATAATCTTTTCTTCATAGTCAAATGGTCACTGCACTTGGCAAGAGATCCACGCACAATCCAGAGAGATACTTCAAAGAATTGAAAACTACTCTTTCAGGAGAAGAGCAACACATTAGCAAAGTCAGTCTCCATCAAAAACTTTGAGGATCTACTATCACATCAAGATAAATTATTCTATTTTTCTAAATATTAAATGAAGTAATATACACATAATTTAAGCAATCTATAGTTTTAAATAGAAACTATTTTTGTCAAGGTATTTTTCTAAACTACTGTAATAACTTTGGCCTAAATAAAAAAGGATGCAAAAGAGCATGTAAATATGTTTGTGTTTTGTTTTTTTTAAGGGGACATTTTTTATAAAACAGATATCATAGATAAGGCCCTTCAAATCTTGTGCTTAAGCTAAAAAGTGAGCACATCAATTACACTACTTGATTTCACAGTACATTCATCAAGTTATGGGAATATGAACCTACAACAGCCTCATGCTTTTCCAATACACATCTCATACCACACATTTGCACTGCTGCACTTTTACCCCTGCAGTGACAAGGCTACCTAGCCATTCATGGGTGAAAAGATACGCCTATTTCTAGAACTATTCATGAAGAATTTTGAGATTTCAGTTCGACCATCCAGATGTAAATCATATATATATATAAAACCTATGAACCAACCAACCAAAAACCCCTGTATTCCATTACACAGACAAGACCCTAAATAGAGAAACATTTAAATGCTCACATGGTCTCTAACAGGCACTGGCAGCACTGCATATTGGCACATTTTTCCAAACAGCTCACTGATTATTTGAAAGCCTGTAAAAGAAGATAACATCTATTAAACTGACAGTTTTGAAGAAGAGAAAGGAGGGATACTGTGAATGAACAGTGTTTTGTAACATCTTTTGGTAGTGAGATAAGATTTATTCCTGTGGTTCCAGATTTCTAGGCACTGGTTTTCAACCTGTCTCTTCAGAGAAACAGAAATGTTAAAGCAGGAAACTTTGCAAAAGATTCTAATATTCATGCTTAATTTAGATTGCAAAAGGATGAAAAGAGTAAGAATATTTATAACACCGTATCTGTCTCAGTTTCTTACCATCCTTGAACTTATCTTTTTTTTTCCTTTTTTTAAATCTGGTTCAAGTCTTCACAGGCAGCCTAGTACCTTACTTCAATGTGACTTTCCCAAATCCCCAAGATCCCCTCAACTCTCCTTTAAAAAATGGCTAGGGATAAACCCCTTACCTTTTACAAAGAAAAGTGAACCAGCTAATCAATACTAACCCTTTTAGATCTACCACTTTGTCACCAAGAACAAACACAGTTTTGTTTTGATCACCTTTCATGGCATATTCATTACACTGTTTTATTCATCCATAATCTGAATTGGAACATGTTCACTCAGCTGAGACCTGTGTCACAGACCAGGGTGGAAAGACAGTGCAGAGTGTTCCAGCAGAAAAAATAACCCCTTGAAGTCACAGAGTAATCAATACAAGAATCAAACTTCTTCAATTAATAAACTTAACTAAGACAAATAAGAAATTAAAATAATGAACAGAATTCCCACATCTTTGAATTAAGGAAATGCTTTTGCATCTGCTGCATTCTAAGGCAGATATTGATATATACTACAGTAGTTTGGATGTGTATCCAGAGCTCTTCCATCATAAAAGGTACATTGCTAGGGTAAGCACATTATATATACTGATAGAGGCATTAGATACCTAAAAAAAAAAAAAAAAAAAAAAAAAAAAAGGAAAAAAAAAGGTCTTACCCTTTCCTTTCCAATGTGTTCCCTTGAATATACAAATGTATGAAGGGTGGGTCAAGAAGAGTGGGCCAATCTCTTTTCAGTGGTGCCCTGTGATAGGATGAGAAACAGACAAAAACTGGAACACACAAAGTTCCACCTCAACATGAGGAAAAACTTCGTTATTGTCAGGGTGACAGAGCACTGGAATGGGCTGCCCAGAGAGATTGTGGAGTCTCCTTCTCTGGAGACTTTCAAAACCCATCTGGCTGCATTTCTTTGTGACCTGCCCTAGATTCTGTGGTGGTCCTGCTCTGGCAAATGGGTTGGACTTGATCTCCAGAGGTCCCTTCTAACCTCTAACATTCTATGATAGTCCAAGTATATATACATATATATTATTTTATTCCTTAACACGTAGACATTTGTAAACTAAGTTAGGGTAGGATTATTATGCTAATACATCTGTCTGAGTATTTATTTTAACAACATCATAATCTATTTTAATCAGATTAGCAAGGACAGCAACTACTTAAAATATTCAAGGCAGAAAATACAAGCACACAAAAACAACTTTGCAAAAATAAAGGAGCAAAGAGATACACTGGACTTTAAAGTTTCAGCTACTGAATCATTTGATGAATGCCCCATTTTTACAATACCTATCCTACCCCAGAGGAAGATCTATTTGGAATAGGAAATCTTTAGGCATCTAGAAGTGATACTGTGCATTTCAAGTAGGAGCCAAAGATAGACACTTTAATTCCTGCTGCAAAAGTTGGCAACTTCTAACCTTCTTAGATGTTCAATGAATAAAACAACGTGCTCTCTTCATAGGAATATATTTTTCTGTGTATTCACAGATATGCAGGCAAGTTAAAGCAATGTATGAAACTAAGAAGTCTTTATCTTCTGTCTGGGGGGAAATAGTCACAAATGATGGCCACACTATACTGTGTTAGCCAGACAGTATCAGTTCTTTATTTAGGCAGTGAAGAGCAGATTAACAGCAATCCTGATTTTACACAGCAAGAACTTGACATGAATCCAAAAATACCAGAGCATAACCACAAATCAGGAGTAGTATGTTGTGGTTGTTGTTTTTTTTTCCTGAAAAACAGCATTAGAATTGCTAAAAGTTTTTATGCTTTGCAAAAAGACAAAAATTATTCAGCATCTTCTAAAACAATAGTCATGTACTAAGAAAAAAAAAAAAAGGGGAGCTAGAAAGATTTTTAAAAGGAAGAGACATAAAAGTATGAAAGAATGATCATGCTAAACAGCCTATATTTTGTCTCAGAAAGCCGTAGATATAGGATTAAATATATGTTGTCTTATTTAGCATATTTTTACAAAGTATTCCTACATGGAAGTATTTCAGAATATAAATAAAGCAAGCAGACCGTATACTCTATGACACAGCACTTTTGGAATAGACTAGATTTTTCCTCCATTTGAAATCATTAATATGCACAAGCTTAAAAATATTGTTTTCTATCACAACTATTTGAGTCTAGCAAACTTGTTTTTTATCTTACAAGATTCATAATAGCAAAATATAACAATAGTTTTTTGCACCAGTTGAGTATTCACACTTAAAAATTCAGCTTAAAAGCATCTGTTCAAAATCTCATTCCTATGTAGTAGCTTTGATAAACCAAGATGTGTGTACATCCACAGATGTCCTAAACACAATTTTTTAAGTAAATAACATATTCCAATGGACAATACTGAGTCAGAGTTTGTATTTAATAGCATTTTTACTGAGACTAGATTTATTAATGAGTCTCCAATTGCAACCTGTGGAAGAAGCAAGACAGCTGTCACTCTTTCCAATATCTATGTAGATCCATGATGACTTTGAAGATTTCTATGCCTGCATTCATATTTTTGTAGGCTTTTTTCCAGTATCATGTAATGTAATTTTGTCTTAAATTCTTCCTCATTCTATATCAGATAACCAACACCACATTAAAAGTCTAGTGGCACACTCCTTATAGCCTGAACTAATTAATTTAATGAAGCACATTACATCATTGGGCTTGTCACTTGTATTCAGGGAGTGTATTTTAGTGTATCCCAATATGCTAAGGGTTTGTAGCTGTCCTTGATCCAGCTGTTACTCAGCAGAAATGGAGCTGGTGGCATACAGCAACAGCAAGAATAGCAGGCACAAGTGAAAATGGAGATATTTATGTTATTAGCATATGACAAACAAAATTTATACTAGTTATTTAGATTCCGAAGTTTTCAAACATTCCATTTGCACAGAGGCATCTGAAGAGGGATGTGGGAGAACAGTATGAGGCAAAGTCATACATGGGAGACTTTCCCACTGGCAATTTTATCTGGCTACAGCAACTGAGCTGTTTAGGCAACATGAGGAAAACAGTTTATCATCTTTTTAACATGAAACTACAGCTGAAAACAAGGAAAACTGAGCACCATGCACCAGTTTCTATAACTTACTGAGACTGCACAGCTTTCAGTTTAAAGACCTGTGTGGTGCTATGAGCATTCTGAGCTAACTACAGCATCAGTTCAAAGAAGTCCTGCATTGCCATTTCATGTGATCACTCTGAGACATACTCACAAGAGAAAAAAAAAAATAACTTGGTATAGCAAGGACTGTCATGAACTAGAGAAGCCATCTGTAGCTAGTAAGAAAAAAATAGTTGCTCTGAGTTATACTCCAGACAACCCTCCTTCTCTGCCGATCATAACAGAGAGCTTATTATTTAGCTGAAGAAGCTTAAGTTTGTGTGTCAGATTCCACACCGCGTATCAAAATTTAATACTCTATGGTGCTTTGATTAAGGGATAATTTTGTATTGTTTTATTGGACTTGTTAACAATACACTCTTAATGTGACAAACTTATTAACAAAATAATCTTAAACCAAAGCATTTAGTTTACTTTAGATAATTCTAAAAGATTTAGAGAAAAAGATCTTAAAGATATTATAACAAGCATGTTGCTCCTTCCAATTTACTTTTACTATTTCACTCACTGCAGTACTACAATATTACTAAATTTCCACTTCTTGAAACACCACTCAAGTTCAGTACAAGTTAATAGCCCCACTGTCAGTAGCTAGTTTGGAATATCAGAGTTTCTTTCTAATGGAAACTGCATATAGACAACATTGTTTCTGTCAAACTGAATGACAATTCTGCAATAAAGAGGCTTACTTTACCATCAAAATTCTTTCCTGTCTGATTGTGTTTTCATATTTTCACCCCATCTTTCTTCTTCCTTCATGTGCATTTTTTCCTGCATATACCATAACTGCCTATCATAAAAACCTAGAAAAGTCTAGCTTAGATATCAAATCCTTTTCCAAGTAAGGTTTTCTGTTCAAATAAAACTTGTCAATGTGATACTATTATCCTGTTTCCATGTTTACATTTTTATCTTATAAAGAAAGTAGTGTAATTCTTGTCACATTTCATATACAAACAGTACTACAAATGAACAAGGCAACTTGAAAACTAACCTATCTTGAAGTGATTCTATAGGTCAAGAACACGGATGGCAATCCAGGTCACTGACACAAAAATTAAAGAACAGTGGTGGCCACGTGTACTAGAAATAGTGCTTAAAATGTCTAAGTGGTCTTCAGCGAGAGAGGAATGAAGGCTGAAGACAACTGAATCTTTTAGATTAATAAAAATTATTTTATAGCTTTAGATTCAAGAAGAAATAAGTATTAGTAACATAGAACCTAAATTTAAATATTCAAGTCACTGATAAAAAAAAGCCTTTAAAAAAAAAAAAGTCCAGATTCACTAAAATCACTGATAACAATACTGCTAATATTCACACATCTCAAAGTAACAGTAACTGGGTGAGTGACAGATTACTATCTGCCAGTTTTAACAGTTATAGAATCATAGAATGTCTTGGGTTGGAAGGGACCTCTAAAGGTCACCTAATCCAACCCCCGTACAATAAGCAGGGACATCTCACACTAGAACAAATTGCTCAGAGTGCCATCAAGCCTGCCTTTGAATGTGTCCAGGGATCAGGCCTTCACCACTTCTCCAGACAACCAGTTCCAGTGATCCACCACCCTCATAGTAAAGAACTTTTTCCTAATGTCCAACCTAAATCTACCCTTTTCTAGCTTAAAACCATTACCCCTTGTCCTATCGTTACATGCTCTTGTGAACAGGTCTTCCCCAGCCTTCTTATAGGCCCCTTTCAGGTATTGGAAGGTCGCTACCAAGTCCCCCTGGAGTCTTCTCTTCTTCAGGCTGAACAAACTCAACTCCCTCAGCCTGTCTTCATAAGAGAGGTGCTCCAACCCTTGGATCATTTTTGTTGCCCTCCTCTGGACTCGCTCCAACAGGTCCACATCCTTCTTGTTTTGGGGGCTCCAGAGCTGGACGCAGTACTCTAGGTGAGGTCTCACCAGGGCAGAATAGAGGGGCAGAGTAACCACTCTTGATCTGCTTGCCACACTTCTTTTGATGCAGCCCAGGATGCAGTTGGCTTCTGGGCTGCAGTTGCACATTAGTGGCTCATGTTCAGCTTTTGATCTACTAGTACCCTCAGGTCTTTTTCCACAGGGCTGCTCTCTAGCATGTCTTCCCCCACCCTGTATTCATATCTCTGGTTGCCCCAGCCCAGGTGTAGGACCCTGCCCTTGGCCTTGTTGAACCTCATGAGATTCACTTGGGCCCACTTCTCCAGCTTGTTCAGATCCCTCTGGATGGCATCCCATCCCTCTGTCATATCGACCCCACCACCCAGCTTGGTGTCATCAGCAAACTTGCTGAAGGTGCTTTCAATGACACTGTCAATGTCACTAATGAAGATACTAAACAGCATTGGTCTCAGCATGGACCCCTGAGGGGCACTACTTGTCACTGTTTTCCATCTGGACATTGAGTCATTGACCACTATGCATGTTAATGAAATAATAAGTTACTAGAAAAGAAAGTAGGGAAAATAATTTTGCATTGTGGTATCATATAGTTGACTTAACCAACCATTGCTAACTCAAACTTCTATGATTGTATTAAACTGCACTTCCATTGTGAGTGGCATAGGGAAAAAGGAAAAAATAAATATTTTATAATTGCCAGGTAACTGTCTGCTATCTCATGCAAAGGAAGTTTAACTGGAAGCCCTAACCCACACCAGAGTGGAGCCTGGGCTGCAAACATGACCATGTCAAGGCTGGAATGGTTGTAAAACTGAATTAGATCAACTATAAAGGTACAGAGTACAAATCTCCTGCCATACACCCTGTTAGTGTGATCCTTGTGCTGGGCCTGTGCTCAGCTGTCTCTCCCTTCAACAGTCATTTTATGTCATTCCTATGAAGGAAGTTATTACACTGTTTCCAAGCATTTGCTCACTTCTCACACCATCTACAGCAGCACAGACTGTGGCTTCTTGCCAACGTGCACGGCTTTTGGGGAGATTCTGGCACTAACAATTACGAAGAAAAAGACTGCAATTTTGGTTGTTTTGGCCTCTACATGCATTTAATGATTCTCCAGCCTGGAAATCCAGATGTTTGACTGTCTTCAAACTATGAATAGCTCCCTGTTTGCCCATTAATCACAATCTTGTGCTGACTCATGCTACTCATCCCGTTGGCCACACAGTAGGAGTTTCCTCTCAGGATCCCAAGTTTCTAAAACTACACTGGTTCTTAAGACAAAAATATTTTCAGAGCAGCTGCAATTTGGCTGGCAGTCTAACCATATGTATAACCCCCTTCAGATCTTTTTAGCCTGTAACTGACACTCTTTCCTTTCATGCAAGACACTATACCATACCCCAAAGTCCTGCCACATCCTACACTGGGACACAGAGGAAGAGGTCAGTCATGATTCCTTGGGAGAAAAAATTGAAGGCAGCTGTACCATGATACTTGCAAAAGCAATGTTGTGAGACCTGTGCCAACCTTACCTCATCAGTAAAAAATCAGAAATCACAGCTTCACTACCTCAAATCTGTGACACTGGTAGGGAAGCAACTTCTTTCTGTGTTGTCCTAGAGAAGGTTTCTCTATGCTATGGTGTTGCGGCACAGAACTTGATCCAGGGCACTTGACATGGCTGTTAAGGAAAGCTACTAGGACCATGTTTCCAACTTTTACAGACACAAAATACTACTTAATTATCTTGTGCATAGAAGTGGAGACTTTATTTATTTGCTTCTGACAAAAAATATATTGAAATTTTTCTGGGAAAGCACTGAGTTCAGTGACAGCTACACAGTGAAGTCCAGTGAAACGATAATAAAACAAACCTGTTTTCAGAAGGAAAGTACAAATGACAAAAAGCATCAAGAACGTGTCTATGAGCAGCAGTTTTCTGGTTGTCTCAGAAAGAATTTTCTGCACCACAGTTTTTTACAGCTACTTCTTCATACTAGCACTTGGACACAATGAACTTTGAAAACAAGAAGAAAAAAATAGCTTCTGAATACTTTTAGTAACCAAAGGTTTTATCTTTCCAATTATTTGTAAATGCACCTAAAGATATATGAATACTTGCCTTCTATTCCATACAACTAAGAAGCTATTGCACACATTCATCCTTTTGGTAGTTTACAAAATTGAGTAAAATTTAGAATTATAGAATCATACAATAATTCAGGTTGAAAGGGACCTCAGAAAATAAAAATTCACCCTCCTACACAAAGCAGGGTCAACATAGAGTTCTGGGCTTTGTCCAGTCAGGTCTTGAAAACTTCTGAGGTAGAAGTTGTAAGAAAAGTGAAGATTCCGCATAGCAGTTCACATTCTTTTGTGATTCTTGAAAAATTAATTTTATTGGTGGCAATATGAAGTTTTCCCTAGCAGCCATTATCTCTTCTCTGTTCCTGTCTTATTTATCATTATGTGATTAATTTTGTCCTCTGTTCTGCTTATTAACTTTCAGTAATCCACCCTAGTCTGGTCCTACATACTGGAAAGTACTTTGCCACAGGAGTTTTGTTCGAGCATCACTCTGCGCCACTAACATGGAATGAAGCTTCACAAGAGCAGATCTTGACCTCACGGAGAAATTAGACTGGACATGGACAAGTGCATCCAGGAGGAAGACTGGAACACCTAGACCACAGCTTCTCAGGAGTAGCTACAACACTACTAACTCTTCATCGGGCTCATCCTGCCCTGGAATTCAGTTCATCCCCTTCTACCCCACCACACATTATTTCCTAAACTCCCAATGACCTCTCCTACTCCTGTCTACTCCTTTAGAATCTATTCCAGCATGTACAAAACTGAGCTAGCTCCTGCTGAGAGCTTTTTAGTTTTGATAGTAAAATTTAATTTGATCAAGTTCTGAACTCACAAAAGCAATAATGAAGAGTATATATGACAGATAATCTCTTACATCAGGCAATTAATGAGTCAATTTTTCATCTACATAGAATATTGATTTTCCTTTGCGGTAAGAAGGATTCTTTTTTTAATGTGTCCAGTGAGCTGTTGTATTGCACCTGTTCTTTCAGCAGTTGTTTATTCTTTTCTAAAAGCAACTATTTAATACACAACATTCATATTTTAAAGGCAATATATTGTGTGAGGCATTTGGTCTCAGCAGCAAATAGAAGCATTCAACGTCAAGGAAACATTGCCTTCCTGGAAGGGACATTATGAGCCTAAGATAATTGACCATAAACATTAAACATGCTCCATCTATGTCTGATTACATCACCACTCAACTGATTCACAACATACTGACTATTTTCACATAATGATCCTAATGGTATTATTCAAACATATCATAAAAGGACTTTGGTCACTTGCATAAATTATCAAATAAATAAATGTTTTCTTTATCAGAATTCTAAGGAACTCAAGGAATTATAAAGCACATGTAGAAAAAGAAAAAAAAATCAATATGTAAGAAGCCAGATATGTAATATGTTCTTAGCACTACCATATACTCTCAAATACTACTCTCCATATAAGTTTATGACATTATTAACTCTGTAAATAAAAGCAAAGACAGACCATGAGAAATTAGATGATGTTATTAATTCCCTTTACAGGAAGAAAACAGACCACACAGTATAAGGCATCCAAAACTGGCTTCTTGTGAATCAAAATTACTCTTCCAGTCATTAAAGGCTATTTCTTTAATTCCACAAATGGAAACATCAGTATTTTTCACCATCAGTTATGAATTCAATGTCATATAAAATATTTAAAGCAAGAATATTAAGTTTGTACCAGTTAACTACCATCCTAAAACTAACAATGGGAGTGAAAAAACTCCTGACATTCATCTCTTCAGCATTAAGCAGAAAGGAAGAAGGAGATGGGAAAGAAGCTGCAAGTACTGAAAGTACAGAGGAGCAAAGAAAAATAGATGTTAGACACATAAATGAAAGGCAAAAAAGGAAGGCTGGAGTGAGGAGGAGAAATGGTGAGAGAGCAAGTGCATACAAGGAAGTAAGAAGTTTTGACTGACCAGGAAACAGTGTAAGGGAAAAAAAAAGTCCTCTTGAAGAAGCAATCTTTGCTGTTATATGTTACCCATGACATCATAACAGAATAACATAACAAAAAAATAAAAGGTAAAGACTGCTTCTTAAAGTGCAAATTGCTCAGACCAAATACCTAATTTTATTGCTTTCTCTAAGTACTTGTAATCTCTCTCAGAAACTGCTGACTGCTAACGTACAAGCTCTAACAATAGCCCCACTGTCTGCTTTACTACCAAAATTGCTTTTCTACTCTCCTCAGTTCTACAGAAAGACAATTTTGTGGCACTGTGCCCCCAGATAGTTTGTGGAGAAGACAAAGATGGCCTGTACACTCCAGAGTACATTACATTTTGACCAGTTATGCTCTCTGCCACCTCACAAAGCCCAAGATTAATTCCATTAGGTTCAGGCATTTTGAACACTGAATCCTCTTCCAAGCCCATAGTAACACAACACACTGAATAACAAGAGCCTCTGAAGGACCAGGGTCACAGCAGCTACAATAAAAGGTCCAGTCATATATCACTCTATCTATCTGGGCAATCTAGCACTAATGGCTTCCTGAAGTCTCCACAACCTTCTAGACTATTTTAAGCATTGCTACAGCTTCCATTTCCAGGTAAGACAAAAAACTGCAAAGAAAATATGCATAACCTCTATTGTAAAGAGTTAAATCTATTCTCAAACAGAAAAGAAATCCATGGGAAATATCTATATAATATACACTGTGTATCAGTACTAATAAAATTAATATAAAAACTGTAACTTAAGTAAAAACATAGAGTAAGTAGGTAGTTGAGTATTGAAAATGTAATGGAGAACAAGTTAACTTGTTTAACTTTCATGTATTATAAAACATATAAAGATTGCAAATAATAAACAACAGTTTCAATTAGTTTAATTTTAGAGAAATTAAAATTTTCCAGTATCATGGGAACTGCTGCATATACAAATGTTCATCATATCAGTAACTGTGTAACTACATTTATACCACCTTAATTATACTGTCATGTTAATTCTAGATTATAAAATTCAAGTCTCTGTGGAAGGGAATAACCATAGTGAAGCTTGTAGAACATCAGAACTTACATTTAGAAATGAAGTTACACTTACCAAACAAACTGAATTAGATTAGGTTAGATAGTTACTAATGGTACCATTTCTTGAAGTATAATTAAAGGTACATAATTTAAGTAGAAAAACATTTATGTGGCTTTTTGGTTGTTTTTCTTTTCCACTGAAAAGTAATCCCCAAGGTTATAAAATAGGGAAGAGGTTGCTCTTTTCTTAAGCAACCCTAAGTTACACAAATCATACACATTCTTCTGTATCTCTCCTAGTTCTTTCATCTTTTTTTCCCTTGCATTTACTTCCATCAATTCTGCTGAGGGAAAAAATCAGAGACAGCTTCAAGCCAAATTGTCCATTTGGCCCCAATCCACATAAGCACTTAGTTTGTGTTTCCTGCATTCGCACCTTTTCAGAAACAAAAGACTAAGCATTACTCCAACCAAACTCTGTTGATACAACGTATCTTCACAGAACTCCTTAACATCCTCCACCCTTCAAAAGAAGTGAACTCCACATAAAATTCCAAAGTGCTCACCTTTTAAGTAATATAACCTAACAATTACAGCATATGACCAGAAAGTGACACTCCTGAGATCAGGAGTGTCCAAGTATATAGGAGCTTTCCTCCACTATCTGCTCTATCATTCAGAAGGGAATTTTTCTAGATGACGACACTCCAACACTCCTGTTGAAGTTTTTACAAGGACTCACTAATCCAGAAGTACTGTACAAAGGATAACACCACCTAATAATAGGTAGCTAGGTCACTCATTGGTAAGAAAGAAGTTCTGCATTCTAGACAATGTTCTAAGGTTATTACTCATATTTTTATACTGAGCATTACAGTAAACAAACATCATTCACATCACATAAACAGTAAGAATTCTGCTTGATATCTGAAGACCATCTGTACTACTTAAGAGAAAGAAGCAGAAGTACCACATTCTGAGAATACCATGATTATTCTATATCTTTGAATATGGACTATGAACATGTATACATGGCCTTTCCCATTTCCCAACCAGGCACATACCTTTTGTGGCTCATAGTATGGCAAGCTTACAAATTATCCTCTGGCGCCAAATGATGGCTCCCTGTGGAGGTTTCCTAGGTGACACAGCAAGGCTTATGTATTCTTCTCCCCCAAACCAGGAGAAATAATTTAGTCAACTTTATGATTCATTAACCATTTAATTAGCACAATGTTTCCTTTTAATGGAGTGTCTTAGGCATTTTTTTCTGAGTTTTTTAAACCTCTGAGCAATTATGTTACATGGATGACCAGCATGGCTTAATTATTCCAAACCTAGTGTACCTTACACAATGTATCTTTCACAAATCCTCTTTGATCTGCAATATCTTCGGGTGCTGCTTAGCCAGTCATGAATTTTTCTACTCAGTAAAACTAAAAAAAACTGTACTTTGAAGCTAAGGCCATGTCAAACGACAGAAAGATGTATTTTTAGGGGCTTAGAATTTGGGATTTTTTCAAGAATCGAAGTTTGAAAGTTAGATAACCTAGAAATGCATAGCATGTCAGTAATACTTGTTCGATGGTGGCACTGAACAGTGAACTTAACAGCTGGCAGCAGGAGAAATTAAAAACAATGCCACATAATGAACCTGCTGAGCACAAATTAGAAATTTTAGTATGTGTCATTTAAGAAAAGATACATGAATTTACCACGGAAGAAGTTAACTATCAAGCCCAAAGACCACACAGACTTATTTTCCATATAACTATGGAACTTTTTGCACAAAAACATGGGGACTTCAAAGCTAGTAAGAGCTGAACAATACTTCTTGGGTTTGAAGTCATACAACAACATTCACAGTCAAAATATTTTCACTAGGAATGAATGTGCTACTGCTTAACCATGATTTGTATTTAAATTCTGAGGTAAACAAAAATATTGTGGAGGAAATAACTTCTAGAAAAATACTGCTCAATCATTGCCTTTTTTTTTTTTAATAAAGAACAGTTACAGTTAACTAAACTTAGGGATTAGATTTGTGGTTTTCTTTTATACATGGCCTGATTCAAGTACCATTAAAAAATCTTGCTATTTGATTTCAGCAGGAATTTCATTAATGCTTTAGATTAGTAGCTAAACTCTCAATTGGTGAGTCAGGTACAACAAATTCAAAGCAACAGCCATTTGACATTCAAGACAGCATTGTAGCTGATGTTCAGCAAGTCATTTTCTTTCACAATGAACACAGTAACGTTTTACATTGCCATCCCTTATTGAAAATAATAAAACGGCCTTTATAGCTGACACATTTTCCCTTTCCCACTTGTTGCACTGATTTGGGCAGTTTAAATGGCTTACACTTGCTACAGTACATTACTAAGCATTTTTGTCCCTCTGTAAAATGGCATATTCCCAGATGAGCAATACAGCTGCTTCTTTTTAAAAAGTTACTACAGTGACTCAGGTTATTATCCATCTTTAGAGTGAAAATTATTTTGATGCATTTTATATGACTACTGGGAAGTAACAGATTAATATTTTTATTATCTTTTCCATAATGTCTGTATTGGTAAGCATTTTAAGGAAATCCCTCTCTAAGGCTGTGTTAATTGCTGCTCTCTCCCAACAAACTCAGTACAAACTAGAGATAAAAATAAGAAAAATATATTAGGAAATCTTTTTTGAATATTTATTTAAAGATTTACCTACTCTGGAAAAATCTTGTCCCTTTCTCAAATCTGTGTTAGCTTTCCATAGCCCTCATTTGCCTTCCTCATCCAACCATAACAGCAAGTCCCTTCTTCAATTCTCTTGGAGATTTTCCTGTATCTCGTCTCATACTAGTTCTACATTTCCTCTCATTTACACCCTGTATTTCTAGCATTAACAAAGCCTTGTGTACACTAGTGTCACTACGACTGTCATGCAAGTCAGAAATGAAAATAAAAGCTATAGAATGCAGCCCCTGTACTACAAAATGTGTACTGTTATAATGACACAATTGAAGGGAGAAAATAAATAGGAAAGAGACTAAATAGTACAAGAATTTATATGCAACATGTAGGGCCAGGGAATATTTTTAGTACTAATGGATGAAAGTGGTCAGTTCTCTTAAAGAAATCACTGTCACTTCCTGCCCAGAAATGATGAATTCTTCCTTCTTATCATGCTAATCTATGCATTCCACACCTAAGCCTATTTAATTTTAAAATACTGGAATTCCTGTAAATCCTTCCATCTCTTTCTCAGTTCTCTGCCAGTTTTTTTAATAATAAAAAATTGAATATGCAAAAGTTATTGTCTTTATGATTCGTATTTAAAAAAAAAAAATGACAGCTGGGCAGAAGAGGAAGCTCCTATAAGTGACTCAGACAAACTTGAAGTATGGGCTCATGTACCTCTAGATGCCAGAGAATCGACATGTGAACGAAAGGTCTAGCTAAAGAGAGTAGTTTCAATTGGCTGGAAACCCATTAATTCAGCTCTGTTACTCATGCAATACTCTTTTTCTTTTGGATACGACTTGTTCTTCTTAGTTTAACTTAATTTCAGTGGAAGATGTTGTGCCAAAGGAAGTCTGGATGTAATCCGTGATTACACCCATGATATGAACCACTTTCTAGTTCAAAGGCAGCACGTGTAATGATACTGGCACAGTAAGGTGAGGTGAGTAGCAATCCCAAGTATTTTAAAAGGATTTCCCAGGTAGTGATAAGATTTAAAGATGGGCAGATAGGCTTGATTTAGATGGCAAAAGGAACAAACAAGCAATGGGAACAAACAAGCAATGGGAAAAGGCTGCAGCAGAGCATCTGCAATGGTCACTATCAGTAAAGAGTCAAAACCCACCTGTCCTCTCCCCATCCCATGTAAACTGATTCTATTTAGTGTTACAGTAAAGGACAATTAGCGCGCCTGAAGTAGCATGCAAATTACCTGCTGAGGTTTTATTAAGATATGCAGTTTCTTTATTATCAGTTTGCATATCTCAAAAGAGCCTATTCTCTTAATGCCAGTATGATTTATACATGTGTACCCATCTGCATTGCAACTACATCCCACAAGGTTAAATGAGACTGTTTCCACCAACAGTCTTCAATACTTAAGCCAAGAATTCACTGCTTTTAAGATTATAGGCAATTGTATTGCTGGAAGATGCAAGTATATTGAGACAACTTCAGGAACAAACAGTTCCACACCCTTTCCTCTCCTCCCACCTCTACTTTAATGACTTGACACACACAAATACAATTCTTTCCTGAGAGCTCTGCTCAAGAACAATGAGTAGCTATAATAAATGATGAAAACAGCAAAATCACAGGCCACTTCCTAGTTAAACAAGGGTAAAAAAAGTACATCACTTATAATTTCATTATGTACCATAAGGCAATTGGAGAAAAATACTCTCAGAAAATAATAGCTCTTTAGCATCAAGGTTGTATTTGGAAGCAAGAGGGACAAGTCTAATTCCAGACAAAGTGTGAATGCTTTACCTACACTGAATAAAATAAAGTAAGGCCGTTCTAAAGAATGGCGAAGTACCTGCACCAAACCAAACAGAACCAACACAAAGCTTCCACAAAGTGTTGCTCAGATGACAAACTATCATTGTTCCATGACCTTGAAGTAGTCATAATAGCCTATCGAAGCCAAAGACCTTCCTACTGATTTTACATGCTTTGGATCAAGCCCCAAATCACTCATGGACTTCAATTAACTTTAGCAGAGCTTCTCTCTAAGAAACGAATGCGATTCCAATTTAAACCACAACCCTTTAAAATGAGTGGGACTTCATGGGGGTTTATATATTTCTGCAGTAAAAGTTAACCTGTATTATAATCTATGACTCAGAGCTCTCTTCAGATTCAGGAAATAATTTAGTAAATTCCCTCTAGAATCACTATTGTTCATGGTATGCAAACAATTTGGCAATGTGTCTTTTCCTTTGTCAAACCACACACTCATTTTAGCCTCTGCGTAGCCTCACTTGGCAAAAGTGAGCTGCCCACATAGTATGGGTACAGATATCTATTTCCAGATATGGTTCTTCAAACATTTATCTATGACTAATTTTGACTTAACTACTCAAATGACTGTACTTCTGTGTGTGTCTGCATTAAAGTTGATGGGATCAGCATGTGTCCTTTTGGTTGTGTTTTTTTTTTTTTTTTTTAATGTGAGTGAAGTCTACAATGTGATGAGGTTGTTAAATAAAAAGAGTAATTATTACAGCAATTAAAATTTAAGACTTGAGTCAGCATTTTGCTGCTATTCTTGACTCTCCCTGACTTGCTTTATAATTTTGAGCAAGTAACTTAGCCTCTGATTATGCAAATATTTTTACTTATGCTAATAATCACAAAGAACTGTATATGGGATAATACAGCTTTATTTGATTAAATTAACAAAATCGGAGTCTTAAGCTATTTCTGTGATTACACGTATTGTTACAAACAGAACAACAGAATTATTCTGTTGTACTCCAATGCAGTGTTGTAACACAGTGAGTTTAACAGAGCACTTATCTAGCAGTTCTAAGCACTCCCCAAGAAAATGCAGCAGTGCACAACAGGAGAATAAACAAGAAGGCAGAAAAAATGGGATTCCTACCTAACCTCTCTCAACTGCTTTACTTCTGTTGCTTCCCTTACATTAAGCCTTTAAGCTGTAACTTCCTTTTCCTACAAGCACGTGAACATCTGCTACGTTTTCGGGATGCCAGAGCAACAAGATATACCTGAGAAGGGATGAGAGAGACAAAAAGAAGAATGAACGGATCTTAAGGCCTTAGGGTTTCCTAGCCTGACAAGGCAAACGCGGACCAGAGCCTGCGATGCAAGCCCTGCCAGATGAAGGCAGAGTAACTCTCTTCGCTTATTCTGCATTCACAGTGGGCGCTCTGTTCTTCGCTCACTGGTGCGACTCTTCTGAGCAACAGCTGAGCGTGAGATGACAGTCCAAGCCGTCTTACAAGCATCGGGCAGTGAGCAACAGACAGGCTGGAGGCAGATTTCCCAGACATTTCCTCTTGCAGGGACGGGTGGTCTCTCCCACTCGCGTACCCCCAGTCGTCCACCAGGCCTGCAGCAGGGCTCACACAGGACGGCCAGGCGCTCCCGACCAAGGTACAGCCAGCCCCACACTGGAGAGCCCAACCCCACAACGCGGGAGCCCGACGGCATCCCCAGCAAGGCTCTCGACGCCGGAGAGCTCCGGTGGGAAGGGCTGCCCGGGGAACCCGCTACCGCGGCTCCACATGCACGACAGGCGCAGGCGGCATTACTCAGCCGCTACCGCAGAGAGGATGAGTTAACTCTGTTCGACAGACCCCCCGCCCCCTCCGCTGCCGCCCTGCCAAGACGCCAGCCATGTTCCTCGCATCCCTCCCACCTCAGGCGCCGCTGGGGGAAGGGCGCCGCGGGGACTCCCGCTCCCGCCCCCACCTGGAGCCCCGCCCGCTCCCCCCGCCTCGCACCATCTACCACCCCCCTCCCGCTGGGGTCTCTCCGAACCGCCCTGCCCCGCCCTCCGCAACGGCCGCCGCTCGAGCCGGTAGCTCGCCTTCTCATTGGTCGCTGGGCCCGCCCGTCAGCCGCCGCTCCTGCAGGGGCGTTGGAGGGCGGTGCCGGGCCGCGCCGCGAAGGGTTGTCACCCGGAGCGGGGGGAGGAAGTGGCGGCGGGCACGGCGGGGGAAGAGGCGGGGGGTTGGCTGCGATGTGAGAGCTGCAGCTCTTCTCTGTTCTCTCATCACCTCTCTTTTTTTTTTTTTTTTTTTTTTTCTTTCCCGGGCTTTTTCAAAGAGCCGCCCCCTCCCCTCATTTTTTTCTGTAGAAATATACCTGTCTGTAAATACGCACCCACGCCGGTTTTTTTCGGGTTCTTTTTCCGCAGAGGCCAAGTACTCGATCCAGCGGAGTGTGCACCTCAGGTAGCAGAGCAGAGCCCCGTGGCCAGGGGCTCCCTCAACAACCTCTCTCCGTCTCGCCCGCCGGTGCCGCCCGCTCAGCGCCATGGATCACCAGCCGAAGTTCTTCGAGAACCTCTCGGGCACCGGGAAGGCCATCGGGGTGCTGACCAGCGGCGGCGATGCCCAAGGTAGCTGTTCACTCCGGTAGCGGGGGGAGGAGGGAGGGGAAGGAGAGGCAGAAGATGAAGGACTGAGCGGGGGGGGACTGCAGACCCGGTGGGGAATGGGGACAGCGGAAAGGAAGGGTGAGGAGTCCCTCGGGGGGATGGTGTGAATGGGCCAGGAGGGAGAAGGGGTTCCTCGGCAGGCAGGGCGCCCATGAGGGAGGCTGGGGAAGGAGCCGGTGGGTGTGAGCAGCGCCTGTGAGTAAGGAGTAGGAAGCATGAGCTGCCTCTGGGCTGGCTGCGGGAAGCCGCGTCGGTAGAGGCGCATGGAGGTAGTGGAGAGAAAGGGCGGCCCGGGAGTGAGGCACACGAGATTGCTTGGTTCTCTTTCTGTGCTGGTCTCCGAGCTATCTCTCTTGCTATAATAATTTAAAAGACTTTTACGCGGCCTGGGCGTCTGAGCTGCAAACATACCCTCATCGTTCCCCTTCCCTCCCTTTCGACTCATCACATTTCGTCCGAGCCTGTCTTGGCAGGGAAGTGGGTAGAAACGCTCCAATAACTCTTACCACCAAAATGTCTTCAGTCCTCGTGAGATGGTGGGGAGGGGGGAGTGAGAAGGGAGAGCAAGTGGCTGATGTGGGCCGGGGAGGAGGTCGTGCTGCTTTGCACGGACGGTGGGAGGCTGTCTGCGCTTCTGGGGTTCTGCCAGCCCTCGCCTCATCTGCTTTTCACTTCATTTTGGCACCAAGCACATGTCTTTATTCCTGCCCATGATTTAGAAAGCTCACGTGGTAGTTTACTCTCTAGTCCCGTAGGAGGATGTTGGAAACGTGTTTCACCCCTTGAAACTCTTAAGTGTAGAGGGAGTCCTAGCTACAGGACAGGGAGAACAAAAGACCTGTAGACATAAGGAGGGAAGGAAAATATTTGATCGCAGTGTACTTAGGCATTTACTCGTGTTCCTACAGTTTCGTTTCCGCTTTTCCACCAGAAACATTTAATATATGTAATAGTTGAAAGTTTCAGTTAATTAAGATGTCAAATATGCAATATTGCATGGTATTTGAGAGGAGTCTATCTGCGTTTGCCAGGAGATTTGCTGAGTGATGATTGCTTTTGGCTCCTTCCCTTAAATTACGAATTTTTAAATGTTTTGCTGGGAGTGTTTCGGAAGTACTTAACGAAGAAAGGGCCCTCTTACTCGCGTTTGTGAAGGGGGGGAGGGTAGGGGAGAGAGGGAACATCTCGTTCCTTCTTGGGTGGGCTTGGCAGTTTAGTGACCGTTTTCCCCAGCTTTTTACGTGGGGACGTGCGGGGACCATCTCCCATCCGCGGCCGGGCCGTCCTGCCCGGTTTCCGCGGGTACGAGCGGCCGCCGACGGCAGGTTGTCCCCCACTCCGGGGCCCACCTTCCCGGCGCGACCATCAGGCGGTGGTTTGCGTGGACCCGTGTCTCCCGCGCCGTCCCCACCCCCGGTGTGTACGTGATCCGCTGCGAGTCGCTGCAGATTCCGCCTCTTTGCGTCATCGGGGCTGGGAGAAGCATCCTCCCTCCCTCCTTCCCTCCGTGCGCCCGCAGGAGTAACGGGGAGCCCCCGGGTTTACCTGGGATTGTCTGAAACTCTTTCTAATAAGGGGTGGAAGGGATTTGGTACCAATCGGAGAGGAAAACATTGCCGTTCCGGAGAGAAAGCAAATCGATGCCCTTAAATGGCTTCCCCTTTTGCTCTTAGGTGGGTTTACACTCGTTCAAGTTTTATCCACAGTTTGCTCGCAGTGTCGTCAGTTCCACTGCTAAATGATTCTAGGAGGGACTGTGAATCCAGGCATCTCTGTCTTAATGGCCTGGTCGCCAAATCGCCATTTTAAAGTGACAGGGCATTGCCTTAAGCAGCAGTAGCGTGTTCAGCAAGAGACTGAGCCCTGCTACTCACTTCCACGTGGCTGGAGATTATATAATGCAGCAGCAGATGTACCTCTTTTTATAAAATATTAATCTGCACTTGCCACTATATGAATTAAGGCCTCTAAAGGACTTGCAGAATCCATTGGTAACATCTAAATTATCCGGCACATTGCGACTGCAGCATATTTACATGGAGAGATAAAAAGTAACAGCCTGTGAAAGTTGCTGTCTGAGGAGCGAGGTTGTCACAAAGACCAAATAAAGTGAACTGAATGCCTTCCAAATAATTTTGTAGTGTTGCTGTCCTAATTTTTTTCCCCCTCTTTCTTCCAAGTTAGAAAAAAGAGGGGAAAAAAAACCAAACCACGTCTGAGAACTTGATCATTTCAACTGAATCACACAACACAGTTGAGGTTCATAACCCTTACTGTCTTGGTAACAGTATAGATGTGTAAAATATGCAACCTCAAGTCTGTTTGCCTGCTAGGTTAGGAGTTAAACAAGGGACAGAATGAGTCATGCCCTGTCAAGGTCACTTGCTCTCTGTAGGGCAAATGTGCACAAGACAAGTGAAGTTTGGAAGTGTATGCAGAAGGAAATATGCTGCTATTAATGCAGAGCTTTTTGAAAATACATGTTCAAGCAAACTGTGGGTGAGGCAAAACTATAGCTCTGAAGTAGGCAAAAAAGTACTAATATTAGAGTTCCAGTCTCCTGTTTTGAGTTGTTTTTTTGTTGTTGGCTTGTTTGGGGGTTTTTGGTGTGATTTTTTTCTTAAGATTTGTTACATGCTGAATTGTAATACAAACTAAGCTCACAGGACATGAAGTGGAAAGAACACCCATTAGTGTTGAAGTAAAAATGTACTTTTCGTATCAGTAGATGCCTTGGTTTAAATTTGGCTGTAAATCAGAGCCCAGAACAAAATGTGTTTGAAGTTATTTTAAAATAAAGTTACTCCCTTTACTTTTATTGTACTTTTTAATAATTTAGAAGTAGCATTATGTAAATTACACAAGCCTTTGTATTTATAGGATATGTTATGGTTTAAATTACTTCCCCACATTTGTGGTATTTCCTTGCAAGGTTTTTTTGTTCTTTTACTACCTGTGGAATACTAAAGACTATAGAATGTGTAAATGTCATACTGGAACTATTATGGTTTACTCACCATATTTTAAACACAAATATTTTTTTTTTGTAGAGTTTAATAACTTATCAGTAATTTATTTCACAGAAAAAAGATTTGTATTTTGTACAGTTAAGGTATGTAAGTACTAAACTTGGTAGTATATCACTTTAGCCAGCCAGCTTTAAATTGTGAACTAAAGCAAGTGCTTCCCATCATAATCGCAGATACCTTGAGAGGGAAAATTCTCAAAATTTAAGCGTTAGCTCTGATTCTGGCCTATTTCAAAATTGTAATTGTTGCAGCTCAGAAAGGTTAACTAACAAATGGGTTTTAAGCTGTGCTTCTGTCTTCACTTTGTGGTACTCTCTTGCTCTGGTCTGCTTCAGGGCATGATATACACTGGTTGTATTTTATGCTGCTTGCCAGTGGCTACTACAGACAATTTTGGCCACTGTAAGTCACCTATGGTCATATAACCTCCAATCAGATGGCTTATTCTAGGACAGTGATAGGTATGGCTTTAACAGCAGGAGCAATGTTACCTGAAGGCTTCTGATAGAAGGCAATTGTGTAGTGTTGGGGAATGATGTGTTTGTGGCTGCTTTGAGCTGTTGCCAAATTCACTGGCTCAAGATTATTGTCTTTAAATATGACCACATCATTTTTGAGATAAACACAAAAAATTTTCTTTGTGGCGTGGAAATGTTCTGGAAGACAGCATTGTAAGGGACTTAGGGATTACATGGTAGTGGTCTGAAATGTCATGGAGCACAACCACTGAAATAAAGCTCTACATAACTCTACGTTTGAAGCATTACAGGCTTCCCAACATTTCAAGGTATATTTAATACCGTAGTGAAGATGTTCTACTTCTGTCCTGGTAATTTACATTGGAAGAAGAAGTTTTGCCACTGAACAAATAAAAAAAACTCCACTCCTTTGTCAAGTATTGAGCTTAGAAATACCTAAAAAGAACCCTTATAGCCTCTTGGATTCCAGTGCTTTGGAATAACACAGACCATGACTGTGGAAGCAAAGATCTACGCATTTCTACTCTTGAGGCATTACAGGCTTCCGAGGAATATCACAAGACATTTAATATGGTAGTGCAGATGTACTGATTTTTGTCCTGGTGCCATTTGATGCAAAAAGAAGTTTTGCCACTGAACAAATGAAATAATTTTTTTTTTTAAAAAGCAAACAACAAAAAAAGAAACCCAAACAACCCACACTCCTTTTATGGTGTCCAAGTTACAGAGGTTTTTTATTAACACTTATGTAATCTGAAGATAATCACAAGGAATTTTTGGATTCTAGCCCCCAAAAAAAGGTGCCTTTTCTGGCAAATAGTAGTGTGTGCATAAACATGTATATAAAGTACGTATATTTGTGTTCCATACATAAAGTATTATAATTTGTATGTAAAATTAAGGAATGTAGTTACTAATGGATGAGTGTAACTACATACATTTAATGTTTTGGTGGAACTGCTTTTATACTTAGTGGATTCTATGATTGAAAGAAGTCTCAAGTTTTTTTTAAATTTTGAAGGAGATATATATATGTAGACTATATGTTATGCTATTGTATATATTTGTGCCCTAGAATGTTGTGATTTAATACAGTATTACTGTTTAGAAATAATTGTATAGTATTTTATTCAGGTACCTAGAATAATTGTGATTATATAGAAACAGTTCTGTTACATAATTATATAAATGGAACAAACCCAAATTGTGTCCTTAATGATTTGTTCAGTTGTTGTATTTGGCTGTTTCTTCTTGTCTTTCCTCTTGATGATTACAGGCTTTTACGTCACTACAGGTATTTGCATTTACAAACTTGAGCAAAGTCTTCCTGTTTGGTTATTTTCAGGTTATTTTCCTTAGTTTCTGTGTTTTGCTATATAGTGTTTTTAAGTCTGGATCTTTATTCAGGCTAGCACTTAAGCATATCTGCAAAGTCATTAAGTATGCATTAAAGCCAATGTTTATATTTTTAAATTGGTGGTATTTAAGTGTTTCTTGATGCTTATCCAAGATGCATAGTTTTGATTTTTCTATGGTTAGTATTACACTTATTTATTTAAAGGCCTGTCCAGCTGAGTAATGTAAGGAAAACTTGGCTGCAACACTAAATAGTTATTTAATTTTACTCAAGTCATTTGGGTTGTAGTGGTGCATATGCATGTGGTGTAGGATGTAGGCGCAGCAGAGAAATGCTCTTTTGGGCAAAATGCCTTTAAAATAACTTAAAGGTTTCTGCCGTGCTGTCTGTAACTCTGCTATGAAAATCATTGCTTTCAAAGGCAATTGAATAGACAATATGAAGGACAGTAAATTATCAACTCTTTAATTAATTTCAGACATTATGTAAAGCCATGTGAGTAGTTGCAGATTACCTAACCTTTTCTGAGTCCAAAAGAGCAAAATATATCTTTTCCTCCATCAAAGGCTTCAATGCAAAAGCAAGTAGAAATTCAGAAAGATTTTAAGTAATTCTTTTATTATAAAAAATACTGGTTTTACTCGTGGCTTTCTTCTGAAGCTGGTATTCTAATCCTGTATGTTATGGGGCTATATTTATTATTCAGGGCTAAATCCATGGTTAACCCAGTAAATATCTTTTTCAGTAATAAGCATATAATTACATTTCACAGTTATTATGAGAATTCACAAATACTATTTTAAGACTCCACAGATCTGGACAACTTGTAATGAGAACAATTACTGCCCTTCTTTAAAATACAGTGATTTACAGAGGTGCATGTTAAAGATAAAAAGCTTGGATACGTGACCAAGAAAGCAGAAATGTGTAAGCAAGAAACAGAAAAGACAAGTGCATATCTTTGAACATGTGAATGTTTATATTTAATGTCTTTGTATTGTATGAATTTTTTTTTTTTGACAAAGCTATTCTGTTTTAGCCTGTTTGGATCACATACATTTTTTATTATTCTGATTAGATACTTTGAATGCAGAGACTACTGCTGAAGGAGACACCAAAGTCTTTATAACTGAACATTTATTAGATGCTTGAAACAGTGTTTCTTCTCAGGTGACAAGGAGAGGTGACAAAATCGAACCTCAAAACCAGAAGGTTCTTAAAAGGGCATTTCTGAGTAGTTCGTGTCCCATTAGTATGAACTTTCTCTTCAGAAAATCAGCCCTTTGGCCACTCTTCTAGAACTCTGTAGCCAAAGGGATAATATAAAAAGTTGTTCTTATCTTAAAAAAAACCAACCCATAAGCAAACCCAATCAAACAATAACAGTACCCCTCAAAAAAAAAAAGCCCCAGCCCCAAGCTACCAAAAAACCTTCCTACCAACCACCAACAAAAAATCTGAATCTCCTACACAACATGTTGAGCATGAATAGAATCAAGCTGTGGGCTTGATGAAAGAAGTAGCTTGTGCTTATGTCTTCCCTGTTTGAGGAAAATTACAGTGCAGTGAAGAACTGTTCTTTTTATAAAGTCATTGGTCTTTGTCTCTACATTGCCCAGGATGTTGTGTGTGAGGGTGAGTGGGTGGGATGTTCTTGTTATCTTCCCTGGGGTGATAACTTTGCACAGTAGATCTGTTTTGATCTGAGACTTAGCATGGCAACTTTCTTTTTCAATACAGCCTGTGTGTGAGATTCTCTGCTTTTCTTTGGCATCATCCCGTTCATAGTCCAAAGCTGTGCTTCCAGCTGACTTGGCATTTGAGGACTTTTTCCAGCTCTGCAACAAGGCTGACTTTGG
This sequence comes from Hemiprocne comata, assembly GCA_020745705.1. Classification (NCBI taxonomy): domain Eukaryota; kingdom Metazoa; phylum Chordata; class Aves; order Apodiformes; family Apodidae; genus Hemiprocne; species Hemiprocne comata. The sequence continues at coordinate 13,153,730 of CM036587.1, forward strand.
CTGAGAAAATTCTTGTTGTTTACTAATACAGAATTAATGTGAAAAACACTGCTGCTTGTTATTTTAATCTTAGGGCTAAGTAACATCTATGTGAGCAATAAAGTAACTTTTGATTTTGACAGACAGCTTTTGTTTCACATTGGGCACTTGCAGGGAGTTTCTGGTATGTTCCTAGGTAATAAATATGTGAAAACCTCGGTCTCATTCTATATTCAGACAGTTGAGCTTTTATAGCTCAATATTTTTTCCAATAATGGTGAATAATGTAGGAATAGATCTTTATGGGTTACTGTGTTTTGGTTTTATGTATTCTACTTACTTGAGTATTTACATATCCAGATAGCAGAACACCTAACACCTATATGAAACAGTAGAGCTGAGCTATTACTTTGCTATTTTGATATTAATGCAACAGATTTGCAGGATTAGTGCCCAGTATTTTGGATTGTCACATTTCTGGCATTCCTTTTCAACTGCTGTGCTAAGGCTATTTCTTTCAGGGTAGTCTGTCTACTTCTTCTGTACTCATGGAATAGGTTGCCCAGGGAGGTTGTTGATGCTCCATCCCTGGAGGTTTTTAAGGCCAAGTTGGATGAGGTTTTGTGCAACCTGGTCTAGTGGTAGGGGTCTCTGCTCATTCCAGGGGAGTTGGAACTAGATGATCTTTAAGGCCCTTTCCAACCTTAACAATTCTATGATTCTATGTCCTCATGTTTTTTGCATAATCTCTTGTGTCTAAGTGGTATGGAAGCAATCAGTTTATTACTTTTGGGAACTTACTGAATAATGAGTAAGGGAATAAAGTAGCACAGTATCTGAAGGGGATGGGTTATAAGAGAGATTCATTTGACCCATGTAGGGGACCAGTGGAATTTTCACGGTTGCTCAAGAGGTTAAGTGACCATTGGACTTAAATGGAAGATTTTACATTAGTGTAATTTGTCAGATGTCTGTGAGCTGAGTGTTCCAATATGAGCTTGCAGTTCCAGGAAGCAAAGTGGTACTTGGGGGGCACTTTTCTGTCAAATGATTCCATGCAGCAATTTTTGTGTTAATTTTCTGCTACCTTTATCTTTTTAAGTAGGTATCAGTCCATGTCCAGGGCTTTGGCTGTGCTCCCCACAAGATACAGTACATACACCTACCTTACTTTGGAAAGCTCAGGAAATAGAACTGTTATAAATTCTCCTTTTGAAGAAGCACATTTTTAACTGGCTGCTTGTTTTGCTTTTCAGATAAAAAAATAATCATTATTGTGAAATGAATTTACTTTCTGTTTATGGTTTAGTACCTGTTACTTTTACAATGCTGTTTTATAATCAGCAATTTAATCTCTGGTTAAGGTACATGCTGGCATCCACATAATTATTACAGCAAAGCAAATAGTTCTGCACTCTTCATCTTCATGGCTGATTACACTGTCATTAAGCAAATTTATTTTTTTAAGAGATGCTGAAAAGTGGTGGTTTTTTTTAGGAATGAATTAATATTTCCTTTTATTAAAAGACTGATAATTCATAGTATACAAAAAGTATTGGATAACCTATAACAATGTGATTTTGTTTTTTCTTCTCAGGTATGAACGCTGCTGTGCGCGCAGTAGTACGCATGGGAATCTATGTAAAAGCCAAAGTGTATTTTGTTTATGAGGTTAGTTTTTGTTTTATTCATCCTGTATCTGTCTTCTGACAATCCTTGAGTTTTTGTGGAAGCTTTGTGGAGAGTGAATTGTATGAATAAAAAAAGTTGTAAATGTAATTCCCTTTAATTAGATCAACATTTTATTTAATTTTTATTTTTGGGGAAGTACTTTTTACAAGGTATATGATAAAACTATTTAATTTAAAAGTAATTTTTTTAATATATGGAATTCTTCGTGTGCCATCAGAAGCTTGAAAATACTGAGAAAACCAGAGATGGTTGTCACTTACCAGTGAGCTGTGTGTTTTGTGTACTTGTTAGATGTTTGGCCTTAAATATTGTACTTTTGAAATAACTTCCTAAACCTAGTCAAACTACTAATTCTTAGCCCCTTGACTTTCACCCCATCCATTTTCCCAGGGTATGATAAGGATGTGCCATCACGCTCATTTCACAGGTTACGCAACTTGTGATCAAGATAAAGAGTTCTGGCAAGCGGGTGTCTTCTTTCATGGTTTATAGGTAGCAAGTTGTATCTGAAAAAAAACTCCAACCAACGAACAGAAAAGACCCCACTAAAAAACGTGTGCCATCAGTAGTGTGTCCAGACATCAGAATTTTATGGTTGAAGCTTATGACTGCGTGTGCATGAAGATCGTTAACTTGTGTAACAATTATTTGTTAAAAAATGGAGACAGGTTTAAAGTAAATGCCATAATAATGCTATACGTGTATGTCTTACTGGAAGACTAAGTTATAGTTGCAGTTTGCCTGAAGGACACTTTTTATAAAATTTGTGGATTAAACAAAATAGTAAATGCATTTAGCAAGAAGTCATTTGTTCACCCTGGAATTCCTGTACAGCTCCTTCAAAGTTGGAGGTGATTACATAAGAATAAACATTTGATAAGGGGCAAAACTTCATAGGCAATGTCATTTTAATGTTTAACATAAAAGTACAGAGTACTAGAATTCATAGAATTGCTAGGGAAGTACTTTGGTTTTAGTTTTGTGCGTGCAAACGAAACAATTTAGGTTTAAAAGGTAGCTATTTATCCATTTTCTTTCTGTGTCTGCTTATTCCTATAGTTAATTTACTAAGGAGATGTGAGGTATATTGAAATGCAAATAAGGAGAGCACTGTGCTCAAATTCTTTTGTACTACAGTGCTACAGCAAGTAGCTCTGAATACTTAGTATGTGCTCATTTCATGGCCAATATCTAGAATTCCTTCAGTGCTCAGCAGTTTTGCAGGCTTGCTGAAATGGGTCAGGTACTTTTGTTGAAATAAGGAGGTTTTTTCTTTGTCTTTTCTTTAAAGGCCAAAACTTGGATTTTATTTATTTATTTTTAAATTATATTTAACTTAAGAATTACCATCTTTGTAGTTCATCTTACAGTATGTTTACTTCTGACATGTTTTACACACTGTGTTTTATCACAGGATGTATTCAATAATAAAATTCCAGAGAAATTTGGATATTTCTGTTTTTCTGAACTTAGCAAAATTGTGCTATTTAAGTTATCATGCTTCTCTGTTAATTGCTAGTTTGCCAGTGTGAGGTCACAGATATTTCTGAATGAAAATCAAATGTAAAAATCAAGTCAATGTTGGGGTTTTGAGTTCCATTATATATTGTCATTCTATCTTCATTGAATGTAAAATTTCCTTCTTCTCTGACCCAGTGTTAATTAAAATGTGAAGTCAGTTTTATTTCGCTATGAGTAGAGGTACTTCAGAAAAACACTGTTGTAGCTTTGAAATGAAACAGCTGTTTAACTTCAGTACTTTGAAATAGGAGACAGATGCAGGTGACAAGTGTAGTGGAAAGTAAAAATCTTACGGTAAGGCTTGTTTCTAATGATCCCTGTTATAAGCCTTTGCATGATCTATACAGAGGAGATTTTATATTTATATATATACTTGAAGTTATTTTATTATGTTTATACTTTTATAAGGTCATTCGGAATTACAGTTTATCAAAATGCAGATTTCAGTATGACAAACAATGAAAATAGTAGGTTTTTTGCCTAGATTTTGAGTAGGCATTTTAACTAGACACACATGTCAAGGTAAAGTGATATTTGTATTGAAGCTACTCTGAAAAAATGAAAACATGAAGTGGCAACATCCAAAAGGTGAAAAATGTATTCTTAATTGGAGCTGAAAATAGAGTTAAAGGTCTCAGCCTTTTCGAGACTACTTTGCTGTAGTTGTCATATGCTCTTTTTCTCTTGTAACTTTCTCTGTCATAAGAACTATTTTTGCACTGTAAAACCATCTGCTACAATTGTGGCCAAAACTAGCTCAATATTCTCACTGAAACAATAGTTCTATTTTCCTTTTTTTTCCCCAACTCCAATTTGCTTCATTTTGTGATGAGAGAGAGATTACCAAGATAAATAAATCAAACTGGAAATGAACTATATACAGGTAATTTTCTAGTCTTTTTTAAAGTTGGGTTTAGCAGAGTCCTGAGAAAGTAACAGTAAGGTATTGGAATTTATGAGCTGCTTGGACAGACCTTGATTCCCAAATGGAAAAAAAACAAAAACCCTCGCAAAAATTAAAACTGTAAAACAGTTTAGATAAATTTAGACTTTATATATTAATATATAATTTCTGTAGCTTATATGTTAAAGTAGCTATAAAAAACCCCACGACTTAATTGAAATTGGCAAATTTGAAAATTTTCCTATCATGGAAAGAATGCTTACTTTATACAGTTGCCCCAGTTTCATATTTTATTCACATTAATATATTTTATTATTTAATTTTAGTATATAAACAGTCTTCAGTCACCCTCACTGACTAGCATCACATAATTCCTCAAATCTACCCCAATCTGAATTAAAATTTGAATACCTGTGGACTTACTTCACCATGCTGTGAAGAAAGTACATGTAAAAGAACTAGGCTGCTCTAGGAGGCTCATTTATATTTTTCACTAATCAGAAGTTCCATAAGTTGGTTTTGGGTTGGGTTTTTTAATTGATAATGAGATGGTGCTTCTCATTTATGACAGTTCATTTTAGAAATTGAGGTCTTAAATATAATACAATACAAATAACCTGCCCTTTTTCCAGGATTGAAGCACATAGTTCCCAGTGGATGCGTGCTCTTACTACTAAGCTATGGAACTTTTAGATTCTTCATCTTGATTAAGAGTCTTTTTCTCCAGAGGCCAGCATTGGAAATGCAATGGTACGGCTGTCATGGATTTCTGTGAGGAAAACTTCATGTCTTTCATGTGGTGGTTTGTGCACTCACTGATGCTAGTATTTTACATTGTCAAGGAATAGCTAAAAAAGCTCAGTAAGTAAACTGAAATAACTGTTGAAGCCCACAATGTCTCACACATAACATATGAGAAGATGGCTTGTTCTTTTTCAAAAGCTTCTGTTTGTAGAGCTAAGACAGGAAGCAAGGTTTGCTGTTTCTGCCACTTCCCCCAGGAGTTACAGTGTAGATGTATGTACCTGTGAACACATGACCCACAAAGATTTCCTCTTCTTAGTCTTTGAATATTCAGATTTTGGGTAGAGGATGGAATAAGCGTGAAATGGGGCTGGTCTACAAGTACATGCTTGCTGTACTTTTGACAGTTTACTTTTTTCCATTCTTGCCCCATAGTTTTAATATAGAATCATAGGGTATCTTAGGGAATCATAGGGTGTCTTAGTACCCAAGCTGCTATTTTTAGGATCTAAGGAAGATTTTTTTTTTAATGTAAATTAACAGGTTCCCACCTTCTTTAAGGTCTGTATTCAGATCTGCTAGTAATTTTCAGTAACCACACAATTGTAATGGTAAACTTACTTTAGAAAATATTTTAAGTTTAATACTACCCTTAAAACTAGATTGCCCAGTTCCCAAGTTTCCATGTTTAAATAACTAAAATGAGAAATGGAATTTGTGATTATTATTATTAATTCATTTACAAGTGGTCATCTCTTTTTCCCTATAGCTTTTCTAGAAAGATGTTTCAATTCTATGACTTTTGGATCTCTTAATGGTATGGAAGAACAGTGTGGAAATTCTAGCCACATTGTTCAGAGCCAGTTTGCATGCAAGCAGAACTCAGAAAAGCTAATGTAATAGCTGGAATGGGTCAGGCTTGTTCCAAAAACACCCTGTCCTTACCTTGTTGTGGGAGAAATTGTTAATACAGCCCCTGTTCTTGCTCGTCTATGCAGACAAAGTAGAACCAATGTGGACTCTCGGCCAGAATGCATGAGTTTTTTTCTACTTTAAAGATGCTTGGTGCAGGAGTTTAGTTGCAGCTCATCCTTAGACTAGCTGTAATGTATTTCATATCTTGCAGTTAATTTCAGATAGTTTGTGTGTACTTTGTATGTATTTTTGTCAGCTTGTAGTACAGCTTACTATAGTGAGTGTTGCAAACTGAGTTAGGGTGCAGCATTACACTATTCTTCCAGGATTTGCTGCCTATGAATCTTTGTGTTATTGTAGTTGCTAATAGGAACACCAGTAGGAAGAGCTTTCAACCCATTACTGAGTGATAGAAGGAACATTAGATTATTCGCTTTAAAAATGAAAACCAAGTAAGTTTGTCATAAGTGAGTTGAATTTATTAGCCTTCATCAGGCTTAATTGGATCCACTGGAATGTTTCTGTCTGAAGATCTTTCTCACTTTATCTGAAAGAAAAATTACTTAAAGCTGATATGTAGATGAAGTGTTTGTTTTCCAACTTGCTCTAATTTTGAAGGAATTATGCAAATAGTTCTTACTTTCTTCTTTTACATTCTTCTGTTACCTTCTATTACAATTCTTACGCAAATAATGTCTTCCCTTCAAGTCCTTACCTGTATACGTTAGTCTACAAGACAGTATATGTATATATTAGACACATATCAAAGTTATCTGAGAGTTTATAAAATGCTGAAAAGAACTGTTGAATGACAAAAATTAGAGGCATAGGTAATTTTCCATCTAGCTGTTTCTTTACTATTACTTGATCATCTTATATGTAAATTCATTAGTCAAGTTGCACTGAGCAGAAACTTCTACGCTTCTGTAATTAGAATGCTAGGAAGCTTAATTTGAGTAACTCGTACTTTTGCTGAGTCCAGGTTATCTTAATCCCTCACTAGCATGATAGAATTCAAGTATGATGTAGTGTTAATATCTGTTTAATGGCTTTTTAAGCCAGTACAGGCTAAGCACATTTACATAAGTTACAGTATTTGTATTTAAATTAATTTTATTAGTACTGATACACAATGGATTATATATATATTTCCCATGGGTTTCTTTTCCCTTTGAGGATAGATTTAACTCTTTACAATAGAGGTTGTGCGTATTTTCTTGGCAGTTTTTTGGCTTGCCTGGAAATGGAAGCTCCAGCAATAGTCTAGGTTCCACTTGATTTAGTGTTCAGAACTAAAACTTAAATATGTACAGTCTTGCAAAAACTGCATGCAGAAGAAAGGTTAACTGATTGTTCCTCTGCATGACTATCCATATGTACACAAAATCTAAAAATGGAGACACAAACATTAGCATGTTTATTTTTGTTTGGTGTTTTTTTGTTTTATTTTCTTTAACCTAGGGTGGTGGTGGTGTGTTTTTTTTTCTTGGGATTTAAATGAATGTCAAAAGGTTGAATAGTAACTCCAGTTTTATTCTGGTGTCTGTATCAGTTACATTTTTCCAGGTTAGAACTTTGCTGTATTTTTTATATATATACATAATTTTTAAGATCAGTGTTCACAGTATCACCTAATGGAAAAGAATCTCTTAATTGTCTGTATCTTTCTGCTAGTATTTATGCAGAGAGTTAATAAAGCCAGGCATAGTAAAGCCCTTTAGCTGCTCACTGGGTAGTTTTCCTTCTTGTAGCTAAGTGTAGTTCTTTCTATCTTACAGCATACATTGGTTTCTGAAGACCATTTTAATTCAGGTGTTAAGATTTTCTTAAATGCATCACTAAAAGTTGTATTTTCCTACTAAACTTCCTTTATCTATTTATTGTGTAAATGCTCCCAAAAGGAATAAATATTATGTGACCTGATTTCTTCTTCCTGTATGGAAGTTTTGGTTATTGCTCTTTGTTTTGCTTGTACCTACTTTTGGGGAAAAAATTGTACAAAATGTTACAAAGATATTTTTTAATTTATGACTTCAGGCTGAGGTTGTGTTTTTAGGAAGTACATTTTATAATGCTTTTCCAAGTTCTTCTGTCTTTGTAGTTTGCTTTTTTAAATAACTGAATATTTATTCCTAAGAAAGGACTAATACATTGCCATTCTAGTTTATAACCTGTGTAATCTGTACTAAGTGTTACATTATCTTGAAGTTGTCTTTAGAACTGATCTTTTAGGAAGAGGGCTTGTTTGGCTTTTTTTCCCTTTAGTGGGATACCTGCTTGAATGTTGCTTCATTTAACTTTTTTTTTTAATTCAGTGTTTTTAGTTACTTATAGTTGCATTAAAATATAAAGGGTGAGTATTACTGCAGTGGAAATGTTACACAATTTTTCAAATCAGACTTCTGAAATACTTTTTCTGTTTCAGGGTTACCAGGGAATGGTTGATGGAGGTGATAATATTGTAGAAGTTTCATGGGAAAGTGTTTCAAGTATCCTGCAAGTGGTAAGTGTTAGGGGGTGGGATTGGGTCCCAAAACCTCTCTCATTAGACAGGGAACCAAAATTCTAGATCCAGGCAAACAACTGTAATTATGGATTCTAATTCTGTGATGACTGAGTGACCAGCACATGCCACTTCTAGTAGAACCTGGTTTCTACTGTAGGAAGGTTTGACACTTCCTGAAGATCTCTGCATATTTAGTGCACAGAAATAAACTTGAAACCTTTGTCCTAGATTTTCAATGCTCTGTGTCTTTAGCCTCCTAAAGCCTGTATTTAATAAGGAAGACATAGGGACAAAACGTGAAACAACTCTGTTTCGTAAGGCAAATGTTTTCTTACAAAACCCCGTTGGCTTCCTGTATAAGTGGATTTAGAATTACAGTAATGTGTGTAATTACAGTACAGTTCTCCAGAGCTCAGATAATACCAGTGACTTTGTACATTTATATTAGAATATTCTCCAAGGTGGCAATTTGGATCTCCTTCCTCAGCATGGTAATGGTACCTCCCCCAGAGCAGATGCTATGTTTGGCCAAAGGCCGTACTGATTGCCAAGCTTTCTGAAAAATACCTCCAGGTGAAGCATGGGGTTCTTTGTAGTTTTCAGTAAAGCTAATATAATAAACATGAAGCAGTTAGCAGAGAGAAAAATAGCTGTGTGGGTTTTTTGTTTTTTTTTTTTGTTTTCTGTTGTTGCTTTTTTTTTAACAAAAAAATACCCTGGGATACTGTGAGGTATTTTGTCCACATTTGTGTTTTTTTTGGTCTACCTTTTCAAATCTAATCACAGAATCATATCTCAAGTTGGAAGGGACCCATAAGGATCATGAAGTCCAACTCCCTGCTTCTTGCAAGGACTACCTAAAACTAAAATATATAACTATACTTTAGTTTTAGTTTAGTTAGTATATGACTATAAGACCATCCAGGTGCATCTTACGTTTAAGAGAAAATTGAGATGTTATGGCCAAGCCACAGAAAAGAACAGACAGGAGCAGGATATAGGCATCCTATACAAGTATGTTGCATACATGCTGGAAGATAAACATCTTTCTGACCCTGATTGGTAGGAATTCAGCAGATCAACAGTGAAGCTGAGGATGCACCTTAAAGAATGTGCAGTTGTTTTGGTGTTAAGATTTTTTTCAGCCCAACCTGTATTTCTGTTTAAACAGAACAAGTTGTAGTGCATCGTTTCAAATAGTCTCCTTTCCATGTACAGCTATGGTTTTTAAGTATGAAAATATCTAGTTTTTATATGTTTTTAGTCCTTTTTTTTTTCTTTGAGTAGCAGCTGTTTATTGCAATGTCAACAGTAAAACAGTGCCTACAACTGGCTTGAGAGCTGAAACAGTTCTCAGTAGGGCAGATTGCATCAGTATAGCTGCTACTGATTTGAAGCTCAAATTTAGATTGGCATGACTAATTTATTGTAAGTTAAAGTGAAGGAAATGTTTGTGCAGAAGTGAGGTAATCACCTCCAGACTCGTTTTCAGGAAAATAAAAATGCAGTCTTCATAACTTTACTTGTTACTGTGACAATAAATAACGCAAAATTTAAGCTTTCCCTGAGTGACTGAACAACATAAACACAGAAGATGTGCAAACAACTTGTTTTCAGCAAGATGCCCAGCAATTTTCAGTGACAAGCTGCTTCAGTATTTTGAAAATAACGACTTCTATTTTGGAGGAAAGCTCTTTAAATCATATTAATAAATATAGCAGATAAATTAGTGAAACAAAATTTTACATTAGTCTGATCTATAAGGCAATAAATGTAGATGCAGTTTTTTTCATAATTCTGTGGAATGACAATAAATGTTAATTTTGAATTCTAGGGATACATCTTTTCTGTCATTGTTTATGTATTTCATTATATTAGGGGGAAAAAGTGTCATGCTTTGAAGCAAATTCATCTAAGTTCTTAACTATGTAGTATTGTATCACTACGGTATCTATTGTCATCAGGTAGAAGTAACAATTAGATAATTTGAATGCTACTGAAATTAATCCCAAATAATTTAACACTTTTCCTTCAAGAGTAGCTCTTTATCAGTAATTTTTGAGTGTTTTTTTCCTTTTCTGTGGTGTATGTATCTGTTCTTGAGAACATAATTCCCTGCTGGTTTGATTACTTTTTATACTCACTGTAAAATCAGAAATGGAGTTTGTGCTACAAAATAACCATTCATCATTAATCCATCTATAAAAAAAAAAAGGCTAAAATACTGGATTAAAAATTTCAGCTGTTATACTTCCTTTTCCTAGGGTGGTACAGTTATTGGTAGTGCACGCTGCAAATCCTTTCGTACCCGGGAGGGCCGTCTGCAGGCAGCCTCTAACTTGGTTCAGAGAGGAATCACTAATCTTTGTGTGATTGGTGGAGATGGTAGCTTAACTGGTGCCAATCTGTTCCGTGAAGAATGGAATGGACTTCTGGAAGAACTGGCACAGAAAGGTAAGTTTGCATTTAGACCCTCTAGACTTCTAGTCCAATCTCCAGAGAAATTATGTACCCTGACTGTACTTACACAAGCTATATCCAGAGGATATTTAAGTTCAAAAACCAAATGCATTCATTATAGGAAATTACACAATTCTTCATAAAGGAACAGTTTTTTAGTTTAGTACATCATCTCTTACATGCCAAGAAGGTTCAAAAAGGCGAAATAAGTTACTGGGTACCTTTTTGTGTGGCTTTTTTCCCCCATTATGATGCATGTTCAGGGCCTGAACTTTGAACCTTCTGCTTGAAAGCCCTTTGTCCTCAAATCCAAACTGAGATGGTAATTCCTTTTCATACAACAAGCAGCATACTTGGTTATTAAATTGTGATGCTTGCCTGCTTATACGTCACTATTTGTTTAAGATCAGAACATTAAGTGACTTGCTAAAAGAGCATCCAGCCCAGTAGTTGTCTTTCATTGCATCCAAGTTAAATAACAAAACAAGCCTAAATAATGCTGTGTTGATGCTATATGTTGTTAAAAATATATAAGTACTCTAAGGTCCATCCATTTCTGTCTTCAGGACTTCTGAACTAGATGCTGTTAGCAGTCCTTAATGAATTTCTCTTCCATGAATGTATACATTGTCCTTGAATGCATACAGATTTTTGCTGAAAACATTGTGTAGCAAGGAGTTCTACAGCTTCACTGAATTACAAAGATTATGAACAATCTTCTTTTGTTTATTTTGATCCTTCTGGCTTTTAGTTTCATTTGATGTCCTATAATTTTTGTGTTAGAACAGTGAATGATCAATCCTGCTTCCTTTCTGCATGCCACTTGAGATTTTACAGCTGTCTTGTTTTCCCTTCATCATCTCTTTTTCTAGATGGAAGAATCCTATTTTGCTTAGTTGTTCCTTATATGTAAGTTCTATACTTTTGATCACCTTTGTTGCCCTTCTCTGAACCTTTTCCAGTTCTACCATGTCCTTTTTGAGGTGGGGAGGACCACAACTGCACCCAGTATTCAAGATGAGGGCAAACCATGGATCTACACAGTAGTATAATGATCTTTGTTTTGTTCTCTATTCTTTTTCTAATATTTTCTAATATTTTGATTATTTTTTTTTTACTGCTATTGAGCATTGAAGCTGATTTGTTAATGAAACAGCTTTATTGTTATGCTGAAAATAGCATTATTTTGTCTTTGACGTTAGGGTACACTTCTCATGTCTATTAGTTTACATTTATCTACAATGAATTCCATCTGATACTTCAACTGCTCAGTGTGTCTTGCTAGTCTCTGTCATTTCTTCTCAGACACCCCACACCTTTAGAACCCAAATAATTCAGTTTGATCTGTAAACTTTGGCACCTTACTGCTCATTCCCTTTTCTAGGTTATTGCCAAGTATGTTGAACAGTGCAGATCCCTGTAGAACTCCACTGGCTACCTTCCTCAGATACAAGAACTTGCATTTACTACTGCCCCCACTGTATTTTTTACCCTCTGTTTCACAATATTTTATCTGTGCAAAAGCCTTCTCTCTTATGCTGTGGCTACTTAGTTTCCTCAAAATCCTTTGAGGACAGACCTTGTCAATGGCTTTTCGGAAAGTAGAATGTGTCAACCAGATATCCCTTTTTCATGTGATTATTAAGTCACATTTGGAACTCTAGAAAAGGTTTGTAATGCATGGTATACATTCATAGAAAACATTTTGATTCTTCAGAGTGGTGTATTTATCCTTGTGGACATTAGTTATAATTTTCATTATGGTTTCTACTATTTTCTCTAATATAGACAATAAATGCACTGATATATAGTTCTTGAATCCCATGTCAAAATTTTGGCATTATGTTTACTACCATCGCATCCACAGATCCTGAGGTAGTTTTAAGCTTTTCTATTCTATTTGCTTATTAATCATGAAATCAGAGCCTTTCAGTGTTGCAGAAGAAGTCTTCAAAAGTTTAATGCTGTTTTTTGATGGTTTACGTATGCCCATGATCACATCCATTTGCATCCTCTTACTTCATTGCACATCATATGCTGAAACTATAATTTGAATGCTATTGTATAAGCCCAAACCACCAATATTAAGGTTGGTTACCAAACAATAATCTGTTGACAATTTGAAATGGACTGAAAAGCTCTTGTTTCCTTCCTTACTGTAAGGAATTCTATTCAGGATTCTTTTGTTTGGTTGTTTGATTGGCTTTTGTTTGTAGTTTTGACTAACCTTGTTACCTACAATATCTAAACATAATGTTAGGATATGTTTAATTCACAAAAGTAGAACACCCAAACAATTGGTCTAAAATGTTTTTGTTGTTGTTGTTCTGTTTTTTTTTGTTTATTTATAAATCTTATGGTTCTTTCTCTGGATACTTACTCACAGGAAAGATTGATCAAGAGGCTGTTAAGAAATATGCTTACCTTAACATTGTGGGAATGGTTGGATCCATAGACAATGACTTCTGTGGCACTGATATGACCATAGGAACTGACTCAGCCTTGCACAGAATCATTGAAGTTGTGGATGCCATCATGACCACTGCTCAAAGGTAAATTTTGCATACTATAGAAAACTGTAACAAATATACAGTTGTTTATGCATCAAATCTTAAGTTTCCTATTGCCATACAATAGTGGAGGATATAATTTAATTTTAAATATAAGTTAGGTAACTGGTAACTGTAATATTTCAAGGATGGGAATAAAAGCTCTTTTTGGCTGCATACTCTTCTCTAGAAGATCCAGACGTACCTTGAATAGTACAAAGTAGCATCTGTTTGTATATAAGCTTTCTGTACGTAAAATTTAGGCAATTAATTTAATTTTTTTAATACAGCTATATCATTACAGCTCTTAACTATGGGTTTGTGTCATTTACATTTCTAGTATATTTTCAGCTCTTATCTCCTAACTCCCTTCATATGTTTTAGCAGAAAGTAGTAGTGAATATGAATTATGCACCGGAAGAAACGTCATTTTAAATACATTGGTTACTACTGTTCTCTGTTTTGCTAATGAATTCTGTGCTTGGTAAGCATGGTAACACAGGCTTTTTCCGGATACCAGGTTCTGATTTCAAGAATTTGGACTGGATTTTTGTGTTCCAGTACTAAAATTAATTTGTTTAATTGTTTTTACAGCCATCAGAGGACATTTGTTCTAGAGGTTATGGGGAGACACTGTGGGTAAGTATTGTCTTCAGCAGTTTGTGTCTCGTACAGATACAATTGTAAAACAAAATACCTGAACCATAAATGTCTAATAATTTGTTATGTTTACCAGGTATCTAGCTCTTGTTAGTGCCTTAGCCTGTGGTGCAGATTGGGTGTTTATTCCTGAATACCCACCAGAAGAAGGATGGGAAGACTCAATGTGTGTTAAGCTTTCAGAGGTAATCTATTAGTATTTTTGGGATTCTCTGATGTCTTTGCAGATGTTTGTTTGAAAACCATGATTTAAAATTTACTGATCAGGACTTTTAGTAAGTCTATGCTTCTGGTGTCACAAATAGTGCTATTTGATCTTAAACAGTACTTTTCCTGCATTCTGCAATTGTTTTGAGGAATTATATGACCTACTCTAGGGATTACATAAAACTATCCATATATAAGCAGTGTGTATACATTTCCTCATTAATTTGATATAAGACATTTCACTTCATCAATGAAAAGACCTGTGGCGATAAAATGTGTGAGAACTCTGAAGTGATCAAGTATGAGAAATATTTCCTCAAATCCTAGCAGTTTAACATAATGCAATTGATTATAAAATTGTGCTGTAAATTCCTCTTGGTTTTGGTTTGTTTGTTGGTTTCATTATGTGGATATGCTTTTATTTCTATTATAGAATCGTGCACGAAAGAAAAGGCTGAATATTATTATTGTAGCTGAAGGAGCTATTGATTGCCACAACAAACCTATAACATCAGAGAAGGTTAAGGATGTAAGTGTCGACATCCTTATGATGTACTTTCTGTTTTGTCCTTAAGATAATGCTTGGTACTAACAATAACACTTCTGTAAAGTAAATTTGTTCCTGTACAGGAGCTTATCACACAGTTTGCAGGTTGCATTTTATTTTTGTGCTTTATTATCTGAATCCATAGGCCACTTAAGGGGGAATTATTTCAGTAGCTTTTAATTCGAACCTTCTCTCCTTGTAATATAAAACAACAGTCCAAAGCATCTCTACTTCATGGGTGCCTTCATTGATAGTCTGAAATTGGCTCAAATCAATAATAACAATAATCTTATTTTATATTTCTTGTAAAATTCTGATAATGGTCTGTTTCACAGTGAAATAATGCTGTCTACTTTGGACAGTCTTACCGCTTTTTTTCCAGATGGTTGCGTTCCTAGAAATTTTGTTGCTGTCGAAGATTGAGAAAAACTTCTGAGCTTAAATTATTCAGTTTCTTTTGGAAAGGGTCCCTTAAGAAAAGAAGTTGAAAAATAATCATTGACAGGAAGGAGCCATGGACACTTTGACTTTACTTGGGGTTTCTTTGGCCTGTGACTATGAGGTTTTGGTTTTTATAGCTGTTAGTTTCAGAGTGATCTTTTACTCTTAATTCAGAATTGCAGTTTTATGAAGTAAAATTTAGCACCAGTCGGTGTTAAGTGTGCATACAGCAGATAGCTATTAAGCATTTATGGAAGAAACATAACTTGCTTGCTACAAATTTCAGCCAGTTAAAATGTAGAAAAACCCTATAAATACCAGGGACAGAATATTTTGTCATCAACTTCTAATTTTTTCTTCTTCATGGTATCCAGTACTTATTCCTAATCTTACATGCTCACTGAAGATGTAATTAATAAAATGTCTTTCTGTGACTTTAGATTTGATATGTAACAGAGAAAATGGAAAGAAAGTCTGACCGAATGAAATAGTTTGGGTTTTTATAATTACTTTTCCTGCAAGTTTTAAAAACCTTGTCAGTTAAGTTTAAAAGTGATCTAAAGTTTGACTCAGAATCATTTGGCATGTGTAATCTTGTACATTGATGAAACACGGAGTGAAGAAAACACTATAATTGAACTTCTCTCAAGTATTCTAATTAAAATGTTTAGACTTGGGTTTATAAGGCTGAGGACTATGCATAACGAAGCCATTATAACTACAGTTAAAACATTGCAATCTAAGCCACCGTTTTGCCATTATTGAATAAAATGTTCCTTTAGATTAGGAACTGGTAGTTGAGTTCGACCTCAGGAATAAACTAAAGACTGTCAACTTGTATAGTATTTTCATTACTGTTGAGGTACTCACATATACTATATGTAGAATTTTGTTATTCTAATAGCACATAAAGCAGAGTAATTCTAACAGATGTGTATAATAATGATTATAATAATCCCACTATATTTTGAAATCCTTTGCAGCTTGTGGTTCAGCGGCTTGGCTTTGACACCCGAGTAACTATCTTGGGTCATGTGCAAAGAGGTGGAACTCCTTCAGCTTTTGACAGAATTTTGGTGAGTGAACCTAAAATAATTACTCATGGCATCACATAGTACAACTACATTTTGATTGTTTATTTGAGGGCAGGGTGGTGATTAACTTGACAAAACCAATTATTATCTCAGATTAACTGTCTGAATAGCTCAAATTCAGAATAGTGAAGCACTTCATGTAAAGGAATCTATATTAGGATTAAAAAGCAAAGCTGCAAGAACAATTGTTCATACTTAAGGATATTAAACAGCCTGTGACATTTTCACCTACCGAGGAATATTTGGCTTCAGCTTGATTTACAGAGAAATCATGACCATTTGTGTGACTGGAAGCCTTTTGTTTTTAAGTGCTTGCTTTAACACTCAATCATTATCTGTTTTCAGGCAAGTCGTATGGGTGTGGAAGCTGTGCTTGCCCTTTTGGAAGCTACTCCAGCTACCCCTGCCTGTGTCGTGTCCCTGTCTGGAAACCAAGCTGTCCGTCTGCCATTGATGGAGTGTGTGCAGATGGTGAGTTTCTGGCAAAAAGCCAATTTTTGGTTATTCATTAACTACAACAGGGCACTGTGTACAATAATTGTCTGATGTCATTAAAACACTGGTGGGAATGCGAGCAGCACTTTCCCACATTTGGGAATGATGAACTTCCTGTGTGTTCTCTGTGTGTTAATTACTTATTTGTGAACCACCAAAAAGTACATGTATGTATTTCATCAACAAATTCCTCAGATGTTTGCATCCATTTACATATCATACACAACAGTCAGGTTTCTGCACTAAAATGTTCAGCTTGAAATAAATAAAAACAAAACACAGATTAGATAGATGGATTTATTTTTTTCCCAGGAAGGTTTTAGGTGTCTGCTTCTACTTTTTTCTTCTGCCGTCCACTATAATTTATGCTATGATAAGAGGTAGCTCATAAATTAATGAAATATCAATATTTGTTTTTTTACTTTGGAAAGCTATTTCAGAATGATCTATTTACTGGAATATATTAAATAATCAACTCCCTGTGTTTTTTAAACATATTGAGTAACCAGCTTGGTGTTTTTAGACTCAAGAAGTCCAGAAAGCAATGGATGAGGGAAGATTTGTTGAGGCTGTGAGGCTTCGTGGAAGGTATGTCTGATTAACTTGTATCAATTTGTTTGCTCTAGAAAAGCTGGATTGCTTTGCTGTTCTGCTGGCACTTGACATTTTATTATAAATAATCATATCATATCATAGAATCATATCGAATGGTTAAGGTTGGAAGGGACCTTAAAGATCATCAGGTTCCAACCTCCCTGCGATGAGCTCGGACACCTCCCAGTAGACCAGGCTGCACAAAGCCTCATCCAGCCTGGCCTTGAACACCTCCAGGGAGGGGGCATCAACAACCTCCCTGGGCAACCTGTTCCAGTGCCGTACTACCCTTACGGTGAAGAATTTCTTCCTCATGTCTAACCTAAATCTCCCCTCTTTCAGTTTAAAACCATTACCCCTTGTCCTGTCACTGCTCTTTCTGGTGAAAAGCCCCTCCCCAGCTTTCCTGTAGCCCCTTCAGGTACTGGAAGGCTGCTATAAGGTCTCCCCAGAGCCTTCTCTTCTCCAGGCTGAACAGCCCCAACTCTCTCAGCCTGTCTTCAAAGCAGAGGTGCTCCAGCCCTTTGATCATCTTTGTGGCCCTTCTCTAGACTCTCCAACAGGTCCATGTATTTCGTGGGCTGAGGGCTCCAGAGTTGTACACAGCACTCCAGGTTAAGCCACACCAGAGCAGAGCAGAGGGGCAGAATCACCTCGCTCACCCTGCTGGCCAATATCTATATGTTTTTTATGTATTTGAGACTACTAGAGGAGACGGAAGAAGTGTTGCTTCAGTAGAATAATTGGAATTCTTATCTGTGTAAAAGCATGCAAAACAAAGAAAACTAATTCAGTACTGAGTCAGTCTAGTGACTGATGCTAGGCTAGCTTAACCATAAATAAATGACCTGCTGTGTTACATGAGCTGACTGGAAGCAACCATATGTTTGTTTATTCAAGATTTTGAGGACAATCCTGTGAGCTTGTTTGTAAGTAGCTGGTAGTTTTCCAACAGTAATGTGGAGAGAAACATTCTGCACTCTTAAATGTCAACAGACCATTTTCTGTTTGAAGTAATTTGATAATAAAATGCTTTATCCCTCACTATAAAACTAACTTGCCAGCTATATCGTTATTATATATTTTCTTACTATTATCTAACAGGACTAAGTATTTTCCAGTATTCTCTCATTTCCAGTTTTTATCATGTTTTACATTTTTAATAGCTTTTTTGCCAATACTACATACCTGTTTTTTACAGTTTCTGAAAAATCCAACTGTGTCTTTAAAATAAATGAGTTGAAAGATTTGCTCTTTTATTTATCATATTTACTTATTTATTTAGGAGCTTTGAAAATAACCTTAACACCTACAAATTACTGTCGCACAAAAAACCAGATGCTGAGCTTCCAAAGGTAAGGGGGTTTTTTTTGAGTGTGCAATGCATGTCTGCTTTTGTGGTATCTTAAATAGTGGGGTTCTTCTTCTTTCCCCCAATCCTGCCTTCATAGTCTCTTCAAACCTATGCCATGGGATATTTTATAAAATTAGTTAAATATTAATAGTGACAGAAAGTTGCTTATATCTCATAAAAATTAACTTTTTACTTTTAGTGAAATTCCATTCTAACTAGAAAATTTCGTGCTAGACAGTTTGTTTCTGTCTTGGATGTATGTCCTGTCTGAGTTGCTATAGTGTCTGGTCCTAACACTGTTATGCCCTCTGTTCTTTAACGTGGACAGAAGGAAAGGCATTATAATCAAGATTCAAAGTCTAAGAATCTCGAGGCAAAGAAGGAAGATTCAATGTAAAATAATTAGCCTTTCCTTTTGAAGGGCAGAACCACTTAAAAGCAGGGGTAAGTCCAGGAGTTTGTGGGATGGAATAGTGAAGACAGGTGCATCATCACGTTTACCTGATTTACTATGTCACTGCGTAATACAGCAGTGGACATTAGCTCTTCTTTTCTTTGTAGTTTGTAAGTTGGAAATTTGGATTTATTGGGAAGCAGACACTAAATGTTGTGTGCAAACAAATTTCAGACAGGTTTGTTGTTTTTTTTTTTTCATTAATGGTTTACTGAATAATTCTGGTTTTGACCATAGTCAGTGACTATGTCACCTCACTGGTTAATCACTTTTCTAATTGTGTTTTGTGACAATTTGTTACCTCGTTTCCATGATTATGTTACTGTTATGTTCTTTGGATTTATTTTACAAATTAAATATTTGATTAACAGTAGATAGTATCTTCTCAATATTATAAAGTATAAAAATTGCAGGAAAATAGGAAAAGTTCATTTGAGTACTGACATCTGTTTGGAATTTCTGTGGATAGGAAGTAACACAATCACAATTAGTCATTTTAGTTGACAAAAATTGCCCTGTAATGTGTAATGGAAAACTTCACACAGTAAAGGAAGCTTGGTTAATTAAAAGTCATAGCAGAAGCTGTCAATGAGACTACGTAAAAATAACTAGTTTTACCTAAACATAAACCTTATTTATGTTTACCTAAACATAAATAAAAGAAAGTTTGTAGACCAAAGTTATTTCATATATACCTGCCAAAATGGTAGTTTTTCTAAATAAATAAGGACATAAGTTTGACCTTCAAGAGATCAAAGAATTCAGGATTTTTTGGTGGACAATTCAGCATTTGCTTTGCCAGATCAGGTGTGTGTTTGTCGGGTTTTTTTTCTATACACCAATGCAAATTTAAACTGTTTGCACTGGGCTAACTTTGTCATTAGAAGGCAATGTAGGCCGCTTGTAGTTATTAACTACTCGGATTTGACCATGCTAGAGAAATCTGTGTGCTTCAGTAAAAGGGGTTGGATGGGAATTAAAAAGCAAATGAAATGTGTGTGTCACGGGAATTGAGGAAAAGGCTAAGCTGATCCCATCACTAGAGCCTACGGAATCATCTGCTTCAGCAGTGTTGCTGCACACCAATATTTTGCTGCCTGTGTTTCCTTTGTGTTTTTTTCTATAATCCTTTGATTTTGCCAGAGCTAAAAAAGAAACCACATACATTCTGTTTTGGGTCCCTTTTTTTGTCTTTTTTTTTTTTTTCAATTGGAAGAGATTCCATGATCACTACCTAACAATTGTTCTCTTTTTCTTTTTTTGTTTTGTATTCTCATCATCCAAGATGAAGCTAGTAACTTCTAGCCCTTCTGCAGAACCAATTTGTTACAATTCTGTCATTTTGTTGTTAGGAAATGCTTCAGAAACTGCCATATTCTGAAAATGTATTGTATTATAAAATATGCTGAGTGCTCCTGGTTACTGCTGTATTGTCAACTGCTCTAAAAGCCTGGCTTATACTTTAATTAACAAGTTGCTGTCTTCTCTGCTTTGTATACTGATGATATACACCTAACGGCTATGGTGCTAGAATCAGTCCCTACTCTCTTCTTGGCTACTCCAGGAGTTTTTGCAAAAAAACTACTGCTTTGATTACATGAAACTGGTTGAATAATTCAGGGTATTTTGTTTCTTGAACCTAGCTGAGCTACAATATAAAAACCTGAATAACTTCACCTGAAAACCACATGAAAATTTGATTAAGTCTAATTTAAATACATTTTTTTTTAAGCTGTTTGTTTCTTTGTGATATTCTGTGAATGTGGGAATATGTATATGTATCTTCTAGTTAGCTTTAAATTTTGGATGGTTTTAGGGGCTTTGAAATTTCTTATCCTACATTCCAATATTTAGCAACTGGTATGATAGATAAGTGAACATGAAGAAATTAAAGTACTTATTAAACATTACTTTTTTTTCTCTTGCAGACTAATTTTAATGTGGCAGTTTTAAATGTTGGTGCCCCTGCAGCTGGAATGAATGCTGCAGTGAGGGCTGCAGTGAGAGTTGGCATAACTGAAGGCCATAAAATGTTTGCTGTCATTGATGGATTTGAAGGTTTTGCTAGAGGGAAGGTCAGTATTATGTGTGGATTACATAGTAGTATGTATCCCATCCCACAGCACAACCTTTATGTTCTTAGAAGGTATGTCCTGTTGTAACTGTTGTGGGAAATTATTCTGTAAGTTCTTTTATTTCATAAAGATATATAAACCCAAATTGTGACTGTATTTCTCAACTATTAAAGTGCACAGATTCATTTATCTTAAGTATTGATAATCACATGCTGTTGAGCCAGAAAATTAGTTCAAATGAATCCTGCCTTCGTATTTTGATCAACGTTTAGCATATGGGAGGTTATCCACAGAATAACAGAAGAATCACTGATTCTGTGTGATGAATTGTTGCATCTGTGTTTCTTCGCTATAAGAAATGTTGCAGTGGGGCTTTTTGAGTGAGGAAGCCTTTTTCTAACCCCAGTTAGATTCTTCCTTTTCCCTGTTTTAAATGTTAAGCATCAGCTGATATACTGAGGAGAAAATGGATGCAAGACGTAGGATTTCTGTGCCTAGCTGGAGGCATAGGTTCCAAAACTATCTTCAAAGGCCTAGTTTTTTTGCATTTTTGTGTTTCACATTCAGTAGGAGATACTATGAAAATAGTATCATGATACGAAACAAGGAGACAGGGTTCATCATGATCTAGAGAAAGAAATAACAAGTAGAATGGAAAGGAGTTGGTAGAAATTGAAGAGAAATGAAGTTAACTTCTTGATGCTGTTTTCTTTCTTTGCCAAGTTCATTTTTGGTGCTTTCTGTGCCCAACAACTTGTTCCAAAAGCTTCACCTGAAGTAGTATCTGGTGTTTACTGCACTGTTTACTTCAAGAGAAGTAATTGGATAATTACTTTCCTTTTATTCAAAGATAAAGGAAATCAGCTGGGGAGATGTTGGAGGCTGGACTGGTCAAGGAGGATCAATTCTTGGTACAAAACGGTAATGTCAATATTTTGCCAATTGATATGATGAATTCTAGTATTTTATATAACCAGTGGTGATTCCATGCTCCTTTCCTTCCACAGGATATTTTAAGTCCTCAATTTTGTTGGTTGGTTGGTTGGTTTTTTTTGTTAATGGTTATGTTCCCACTTGAGTATCTTTATAGTACTATACCAGCTCCGAAGAGAGAATGAAAATAGGAGTAGAGACCACAATTTAAAAATTTCCTGGGGTCCTTACACCGACAAGGATTGCAAACTTGTAGTTTCTTTACAGCTGACGTGATTCCTGACTAGTTGTCAGGAAGAATTATTTGTATGGATAAACTTGTAAACAAAAAACTGTTGCATTACCTGCTCATTTTACTGTTTCAGCTTAGTAATTAGTTCTTACTGCTGCAAAGTCTGTAAATTGTGTTTATTTTTATTTTGATCTAATAATTTTTAGTACGCTTCCTGCAAAATATTTGGAGAAGATTGCTGACCAGATGCGCACTAACAACATTAACGCCCTTATGGTTATTGGTGGATTTGAGGTACACTGAAATGTCTAATTTTCTCTAAGTACAGTAGAATTCCTAACAAAAGGAATAGACCATTTTAATTTTTACCCAATCTTCATGTAAAAAGTTTTCGTTATAACTCTATTTGATACACAACACATACAGTGTTTAGGATCAAAAGTCCTGTCAACCACTAATTCTGAGGAGAGCTGGCATTCGAGACAGGGGCTAGTAACTGCAAAACAGCATGTGCTAAATGGAGAAACAAGGTGAGATAGCATGGTAGTATTTTTGTATTTTAAAAAATATTTAACGACATCGGTAGGGCAAGTTGCAGTCCATACTGTATCAATACTTAGAACATGCTTCCAGAAGTTCTTGACATTGAATAGTAATTACACCATGGTCCCGTATTTAAGCCACTTTTTCTCACGTAGTGCATTTCAAAATCTGTAATAGACCTAGAGAAATATTTTCTGGTTTTTTTTGTTTCGTGTTAATTTCATTTTACCAAAATAATCAATTTTTGAGATCTTGAGTCAGAAAAGTATTTTGCCAACTCTTTCCAGAGAGAATGTGCTTATTGCTTCTTGATAAGGAAAGAATAATCCATTTTTTCTAACTTTCTAGGTATGGCCCTAGTTTAGGAATATTAAGATTTTAAATCAGGAACAACAGTACCTGAAGATTGGGGATCTAGTTAGCAGTATGTTTGTGTTGTAGAAAGCACTAGTATGTCTAAATTATATATTCCCTTGGAAAGTGATGTTCTGTTTATTGTTTGTTTTCAAACATATACATGTTTTTAATTCTTTCTTTTTTGTGTCTGTTAGATTTTAGTGGGTCCTTAGTGCTTTGACTTGCTGAAGTGTGCTGTGGTAGAAATGGCTCCCCCTGTGGCCCTTTCCATTTTATCACTTTGCCCTTATTTTTTCCATCCTAATTTTTCACCCGATGCCTGTGCTCAACAGGCGTACCTCGGACTTCTGGAATTGTCAGCTGCCCGAGAGAAATATGACGAATTCTGTGTTCCAATGGTTATGGTTCCTGCAACTGTATCCAACAATGTACCGGGTTCAGATTTCAGCATTGGTGCAGATACTGCTCTGAACACTATAACTGATGTAAGTCTATTCAGGTGTGTGCGCTTACTAACAAAGCAGTTCTGGTTGTAACTGACTAAATTGGCTACAACTGGATATTTTTATAGACCAGAACCTTGGAAATGTAATCTGGAAAATGATACAGTGACTTGATATACCCACATTCATAGTACCTATTTAAAAAAGACAGTTTAGGATCCCAAATACTTCCTTCCATTAGGTTTCCTCTGAAACTGCCGCGACCTGTAAATTTGTAAGCTACAAAAGAAAATTACATATGTATATTATACATACAAGAAGGAAACCTAAAGCTAAGATTTTCTGATCATTTGATGCACTGTATAGGGAAAAATCCCTATGATATGTAAAGTATTGGTACACCCAGCTGTAAAAAATGCTAAGTGAATGTCATTCTGCTAAGAAAGAGATCCTTACTCATGTAACTTTCTATAATAGAGAATTTAAGATCCATATATCTCTAATATACAGGAATTACATGCATTCTACCAATAGAGATTTAAAAAAACCCAACAGTTGAGACACATTATGAAGTATTTTTAAAAAATCAGATCCAGTTATACAATGTAAATAAAAAGAATGATTGATTTATACTGAACTCAGTTGTATAGAAAGAGCATTGTCAAACACCACACAAATCAGGTTCTCAGGCATGCACATTTACAGTTCATCAAAATCACTTAAGCAGCATTAATCTATCATACCTCTACTAAGAAAAGCAATTCTGTTTCTGTATATTCTGACATAATTATGTCTGTGAAGTAGTAGCAGTAACATTACACTTCTTCCATTTTTTCTTCTCAGCACACTCTGCAGACACATGTATTGCAGATACAGTTGCAGACTGTTCATAGTTTAAAACACATAACAAAAAATTCTATATTTTGAATACTAAAGAAGAAACAGAATGATTTCATAAGTTGCTTACTGAATTACAATGAATTACCATATTATATTACAAGTACCACTTTCTGATTTTTGTAGCCAGCCATGTTGGAGCAGAATGTAGAATTTTTTCACTGATTGTACATACTGAGCCAGATTTTTAAAAATGAAAAATAATGAGCAAGGTGCTCATGTAAAATGAGAAAAGAATTTTAATGCCTATGAAAACAAAATGTCAGTTCTTCTACAATTTTGATATATTTGAAGATTTTAATAATTATATTATTTTCAGAAATTTGAAGGATTCCTCAAATGCTATCAGCTTCAAGAGCACTAACATAATTTTTCACTTGTTTTATTTTTACTGCACTGACATAAATACTTTTATTTTCAGCAAAATAAACACTTCAGTTAGGAAATTTCAGTTTCCTTAACTATTTCTTTGAACAAGACCATAAGCTAACTAGAATTTACATTGAACTTACTCTTTATAGACTACTTAGGTTATAAATGTTGATGTTTCCAGTTCTGGTAAATAAAAATATCTCTCCAAAATGATTTGTCACAAATTAAGGTGAGTAAAATGATTTTGCATAACACCTACTTTTCTTCTTTTCTTTTCTTCTTAAGCTTTGTTTACCTAACTTGCTTCTTTTTATAGGTTATTTCATGTAGAGTTGGATATATCATAGTCAGTCTCTCGTTGTATTTTGCTTTATGCTAGGTTTATAGATATCATCCACCTTCATTAGATAATAAAATGACAGTATCTCCATATTTTCAATGCACTAGTTGAAAACTTTTCAAACCCATTTTTTTACTTACTTTTCTTGGTTTTGCATTTTATTTTGCCTAGATTTTTCTCTGAAATAGATGTGAAATACAATGGCTTTGTAAGATTTAGATTCAGTCCAATGGAAAATTAAGTTTTGTTCTTTTTTGGGGGGAAGGAGCAGACTTTTGTGTTGGGGAAACATTTCTGCTTGGTATCTTTTCAGTTTCTGCTGTGATTGTTTGAACATAATTCACTAAAACTGATAATGAAAAATGTATCCTTTCATTTTTGTGTTGTATGTTCAGATCAGGTTCAGTAGTGATGATGCCCCCTGTTAAATGTGACTGATAGACTCAATACAAGTCATCCAACTGACTGTGGTAAAGAAAAGTAGCAAATGGACATGAATGTGCATTATATCCAGTTTATAGCATTTTTATTCCTGTTGCCACTGTTAGGTGAATAAATACACCATAGTTTTCAATGCTCTCAGTTCAGTAGTTTTTATGAACACCAGAATATCATGACACTTAGTTTTCCTGTGGTACTGTTCTTACTTCTGTGTTCTTGACAACTTTTAGTAAGGTAAGTACATTTTGATTGAGTAATGAGGCCTTGTTAAAAGTCTGGCAATACTAGACACTTGTCATCGTTTGATTGTTTAAAACTTGTCAAGGCATGTAAATTTTACCTTGAGACATTTGCAGATAAAATGTGTTAAGATGCTGCATTTAAAAAGAAAAATAATAAAAACCAGGCAAACATAGACATAAGATCTGAATAAGACATTAGGCAAGAGTGTGGTTTTCCCTAAGTTGTAGATAGTGGTTTGTACATTTCTCAATAATTAGAATTTAGACTCTGTAACAGATTCCTAGACCCTCTTGAAATGCTCCATTTTTTTCCATTTTTGTTTTAAAATACAGGCTTTTAATCAGTTGAATAGTAGAATTTGGTTTGTTTTTTGAAGGTTGTTTAAAATTTATCTTCTGCTGTATTCTTTACTTCAGTTTTTAGAATATTAGTGAGAACTATTGTCAGTGAAAACTCCACAATATGAAATACCTGGGGAAAGCTGGGAGCTCCTGTACCTGAAAAGGGTATGTTTAAGGCTGGTATATCCAGATAGGCAAAATAAATTATTTAGAACTGCAGGCTAAGAAGATGAACTTTCACTTTTCTGTGAAAAGAAGCATCAGTAAAGTAACTATCATAATATAAATACCTATATTCTCAACTTCAGGTTGCTAGTCCAGTGAAATTAATAAAATACTATTTCATACAGCAGAGCTCTGGAATGTGAAAACAAAGAAGTGTTTTTTTTCTTACATAACCAGGAAGGATAGAAGTTTCTTTTAAGTTGAAAATTGGATTGCTTAATACTGATCAAAAAGAGGAATTGGCAATAAATTTTGTAGGTGGAACTAAAAAGCAGAAACCTACTCTGTAATTTAATGGAATAAATAAAAAAGACTCTTTCCACTACAGAACATGGAAAGAGAATTGAAAGGATGAAAATATAATTTGAAAACAAAACCTACTAGAGGAAACTGGAAAGAGGAATAAACCAGAATAAGGTATGGAAGAATATTAATTTGATTCAGGAGTTGTAGAAATAAATTGAGAAATTAAAAGAAAAGGTGTCAGCTAGAGATGGAGAAAAATAAAACCTGACAAAGAAAGATGCTGAAACTAATGTTTTTCTTTGAGAATCTGCCTTTTCCTTTCATCACATGGAAGGAGGTACAAGTTGATAAGTCAGTTTTGTGAGAAGAGAATTGCAAACAGCCACAAGAAGACGCTTTCTCATGGAGGAGCAAATAAAGCTACAGTTCAATGGCCCTAATGCAGTGTCCATGCAGTTTCCTTGAAAAACAGGCTTTGCTACCCTCTCCATCCGGGTACTAGTGTATGTTGTTCCACATTATTCTGAACTAGGAAGCTGAAAATCAGCCTGGCCAAGCTAGCTAACCAATTAAACTATCATCCAGGTCAGTTCTAGCAACAGCTGAACGTGGATCTAGGAGTAAGTCCATCCCTTTCAATTTTTGCATTTTTATCAACGGGAAGTCAACAAACCACAGTCTTTGCTTGACTGCTTGTATTTTTATAAAGCATCCTTAGTTATGGCAATACCCTTTTTAATAACACAAATATAATAAAAGGGTGTGAAAGGGTGAAACCAATTTATTGACATGGTACAGGATGCCTCTATGTAGTACATTTAAAAAAAAAACACATTGCAAAGCAATTACTAAAACTACCGATCACTTGTTTACCCTTTGTAATTATTAAGTGACCCTTTATTGAAAGCAATTTCTTGTTTTGCTGCGTTGATGTGAAGATGTTGCATATAACGATCTAATGCTCATGCTTTTGGTGAAGGTACAGTCTTTGGATATGTTTGCTGAAATCACTTGCATCAAATAAAATGGCAATATTTAATGCAAGTAAAACATATCTCAGCTGCATCCTAACATATTATAAATGCAGACTAACCAATCGTGTTAGTTGTTGCTCTAAATCTCCCTTCAACTTGGTTTCCCAAAAGTCTGAATATAAAACTTTTTTGAGAAACTCATGTTTTGTGGATCTCCAGGAGGATTCTCCAGGATTGTTTTTACCGAACCACTGCAACTCAGTGAGTGTCTATTTTTCAGTAGAAATGAAAATTGAAAGCATCCTGAGTGAGCTGAGTTGGGTTAGGCAATTACTGACATTTTCTCAGTGAAGTCTCATCCACTAAAAAAAACAAACCAAAACAACAACAACAAAAAAAAACCCAAACCAAAACAATCTAAAATCCGTTTGTTGCTCTTCTGGCTATACTGCTTCTCAGAGCTACAGGTCTGAAAGTGCAGTCTGTTAAACTGTTTCAGATTTAAACCAGAAATTCATCCTAGTACTGAGCTTAATTGGAAGTTGCACATGGTATAAACTTTAGAAAGTCAGTTTGCACTTCATGCACCCACTGCCATATGTCCTGTCCTCTCACTGAACCAGGATCTGCTTTATGTAGGGAAAAAAGCAGGTGTTTTTTTTTTCCCATCAGTTTCTTTTAAGTTATTACTTAAATCAGTCACTGTATAGATATTTGTGGAGATAGTTTGATAACTATCTAATAATTTGATCTGCAATAATTTGCTTCTCTGAACTGATTCAAGAAATTGAAAAGATGAGACTTCTGTGAACATCAGTCCTTTCTGGGAGAAAGAGATAAGGAAAACCATAACACACTATGTAATCAGGCTTTCCTGTGCAAAGATGTTACATAGGCAGCTTGAAAACTGCCAGAGATTGGAGAGAGGCTGATTAGTTTAGATTGGAAAGAACTGGAATAATGTAACTAAAAAATGTATGTCTACTGACTTAAACCAGCTGCACCATTTTAACCTTTAAGTATTATTTTGACATCTATTAGGAATACCTAATCCTTTTCACATGATTCTTTATTTTGTAGTGTTTGGAATCTTACCAAGGACCCACAGATGCTTTCCGAAGAATCTTTAAACTATACTTGCGAACTTTATTAATGCATCCATGTCCACATGTTCCTGGGTTGTGTTTTTTTTTTTCTGGACCTATGTCCAGTCTATGTACATAGAAGCAGATGTGTGATGTTGATAGAATCTTGGAAGGTGTAGGCTAAACTTCTTTTCTTGGTGGAAATAGATGTCTTGACTTTCTAGGATAACATAGTTTCTTAAAAAGCAGCTTTCTTTAAGCACTTCCTACAAGTTGTAGGTGTTCTACTAGTTAACTTCCTGAACTCCTTAACATGTAGCAAACTTGGTTCTTTAAGTGGTTTCTTGTGGAATGATTTCCGGTCTACCTTTATGCTGTCTTTCTGCCCAACTGCTTCAGACCTCTCTACTGTGCATACTTCATATTCGCTCTGTATTAACTTGCACTAATACTCTGCATTTATTCCAAGAGCATTGTGCCAATGCAACCCCAGTGCACTGTTGCGTTATGTACAGGATATCCACTCCCAAATAATCTCACCAATTGTATTTACTTGGGCCAATGGACAGCCAAATTTACCATCACATGCAAGGAGTCATTAACAGAGCAATACAAAGACCAGGAATGTATCACTCATACTTGTACCACTGCTTCAGGCCTATGAAAGTTGTCTGCAGCTACACGAGGCACGTTCCTGCTATGAGGAGTTTTGCGTACCTATCTGTGTGTTGCCTGCTACTATTAGCAACAATGTGCCAGGCACAGACTTTAGCATTGGTGCTGACACTGCCTTGAATGCTATTGTGGAGGTAAGACTGCGTATCTTTTAAAAGTTAAGAGGGTAAAATATGTAAGATAAGGATACCGAAAGACCTTGAAATGTCTAGTTTTCTGAAATAATTCTGTATTTTTTTAATGGTTTATAATTAAGAAGTTTTCCAAGATCGATTAAAGATTAACCTAATAGAAATTAATTATGTTTTATGTTTAAACTTCTGGGGACTTTGTTTTGTCATCCAAGACTGCTGCATTAGTGCTTAGGGCATCGGCTTTCACAGAGAATAAAATACTTTGCCATCTCTTGATTTTGCTTTTTATCATGCGTAGCTCCTCAGCATTACCCAGGTGCAAGAAGAAAGCACATGTCTTATAAATAAATGCCACACTTACTGCATGGGCTAATGACTAAGCTCAGTGCAGTAGGGCATTTTAAGTATGTGGTTAGCACTAAACAGATTAATAATCCTGTAGGCTGCATTAGGCTTAACGTACATCGGGTGCATATAAATACATGCATAGTACAAGCAGTTAAGTCTGTCACTGCTAACTAACCAGTTTGAGGCCAGAACTTGCTTTGAATGAGTTTTCCATTTCAGTCAGAGCAATTATTCTCCCGTAGCTTTTTCCCTTGGGTACAACTGCTGTATGAACTCTAAGTTCTTTACTATCCTATTGAGTCTGCTGGAGCCACAGTGGGGAATTGAGTTGAGATCTAATGCAAGCAAATGAGCAAACCACTGAACAGCTGTGGGTTTTGTCAAACCCCACATTATCAATCCATATAACTAATTGTGAAATAATTGGCCAAGAAAGTCAGAGATCCAGGGCTTTCAGAAATGCAGGTTTGTTGTCCTGCTCTGATACAGAGTTAGTTATTTATATAGAGTGAAAAAGCTCCAGTAGATAATTGAGGTGTGTGAGAATACATTATGGACTGGTCTTTGGGAGATGTTGTGCAGCATCCCTGAGGTGAAGATCACCTAAGACATAGTGTGGGTAAATTGTAGCAATATATTCATAAGCAGGACACTGGTACTTCTACTGTTCCATTAGCTGCTTCTATAAATGTCAGGCTAAGTCTGCTAATTAATTATACTGACAGCAATTTTAACAGTGATGCACCTGTAGAAGTGAAACCCTGAAAACACAATGGGAGAAAATAATTGTATTATTGCTGCTTCCATTTATTTAACTTTATATTATTAGTTTGTACAGCTTTCAGTAATATTCTCAGTAAAAAACAAAACATGATTGTATCTGTTGTTTCATTATGGTTAGAATGTTTTGTTTATACTACAAATAGAACATTGGATTTGGTTAGGTTTTTAATATCAGATTCAATATGGACATCCGACTAGCAATGGAATTCCAAAGAGTACTCCAAAAATAATCACTATGCCTCCGTGTTTAAAACTTCTCAAATCTGCATCAGACATTTGAGCTTTGACCTTCCTAGCCTATGGAGTAGTATAGGAATTAATGATTTTTAGAACCTATCTGTGCCATTCTTGTGTTTGCCTAGTTTTGTCACCATCATTCTGAGAGAGCAAGAATAGTAGAAAGTTTCTACTATGCCTCTTATATAATCAAGGATAGAAATCCTTCTAACTAATATTTTAAAATTAAATTTCAAATTATGTGTATCTTTTGGTAGCTGGACCTTAATAAATACATACACTTTTTATTTCTTCAGTACCTTAAATCATACGATGTTAGAAGTTTTAGTGGTTTATTATTTTAATCTTTGTCATGTTTCAATTCATTATTTGCTCTGTGGTCTATTAGGTATATTTTTAAAGACCAGATTGCTCACAGTCTTAATTTCAGCTTGAAATACTTTTTTCAGTTAGCTGAATGAAGGTTCTGGTTGTAAAAATCTGAGAAACAGAAATACCTCAAATATTACAGCATCTGCAGTTACTCATTTGGAAAATCAGGAAGACAGGGATTTTTTTTAATGTTATCATAATTCAGGTTTCAACATGACAAACTTTCCAGGTACTTTTATTTCTCATTTTTACTCAACAGAACTGGTGTAGGGACAGT
The DNA here is from genome assembly GCA_020745705.1 of Hemiprocne comata. NCBI lineage: Eukaryota > Metazoa > Chordata > Aves > Apodiformes > Apodidae > Hemiprocne > Hemiprocne comata. The sequence continues at coordinate 13,185,419 of CM036587.1, forward strand.
ACGTCAGTTTTGTGAAAGTATTCTTGTCACCGAGTCTTGTATAACCTATTTATTTATTTTTAAGACAAAGAAAGAAAGTTTATCTTTTTCTTACTTGCTTTTTAAAAGGATGATACATTATCTGATTACTTTAAAATAAATTTGAAGGGTAGAAAAACTCATTGTAGGAAATGAGAGTTTGCCAAATAGCTTTTTGAGTATTATTAAAACCCGGATATGCTTAGTAACATTGTTCCTAGGTTTCTGTGTTTTCCTAAGTTTCCTAGGCCCTACCACTCTGAAGAGTCTCCGTTCTTTTTAAGTCTCTTAGGCAGCTCTAATAAATTTTTATTTTAATTGGTGGCATGTAAGCAACAGATCTCTTTGTAGAGAACGTTTCTTATGGTGGTCAGAGTAAGATGCACGTGGAGATTGCAGCCTTCATAGTAAGTATGTACCTATTGATAATTACAAAAAAAAGTTCCAGTAGTGCTTGAAAGAATTACATTTATGTGGATATCATTATTGGAAAATAAACAATAGGGCAAAACATGCTCAGGACTTAAGTTCAAGAACCTTAAGTTGAAGTATGGTTGGAAATGCAGTGAATTTTAAAATTAAATTAAAGAAGAAATAAACTCTTCAGTAATTAAGAGGGTTAAGGCAAAGAACAGAACCTTACTCATGCCAGAGTTGATTAAAAAGCTCCTTTATGTCTATTTGTATCTCTGCTAGAAAACTTATCGCAGCTTTTATTTCCATGCACAAAACACAATTCTGTTTTTAGTATTTGCAGGAAGCAAATATGTAAGAGTTGATAGTAGCAAAAGATTTTATTTTGACTGTGGTGTTCGATGTATGATTTATAAGAATCACTTTATTTGGTAATTATTATAGTTAAGTGGATTATGCTATGTTGGAATTTTTAAGGATCTATTTTTTTATAAATTCTTAAAACTCTTTTAGTGACAGAAAAATTGATTATATATAAGAACACAGACATTCAGACTTTTTTTTTTACTTTAAACTTGCAATATCTTGTCTTTGATCAGACGTGTGATCGCATCAAACAGTCGGCCAGTGGTACCAAGCGTCGCGTATTCATCATTGAGACCATGGGTGGTTACTGTGGGTATCTGGCTAACATGGGGGCCCTCGCAGCAGGAGCAGATGCTGCCTACATCTTTGAAGAACAGTTTGACATTCGGGAGCTCCAGGTATAGAGCATCAGAAATGTTCTCCTCATTTTTAAGTAGATGCTGAAATGGTTGTACTTGATGTAGCATAATGTGTATATTTGAAGTAGATGGCTCATGGCACAAAAAACCCAAACATTTAGATTGTGGCTAAAACCGTAGCAATTTAATATAACGCCAATTCTTATGCCACATTATATAAAGCAACAAATTCCCAGCTATTTTTGGCATCAGATTCTTTTAACTGACAAAATTATTTTATTAGTCACTTAACACTGCTAGGTGAATCGTTTCATTTTCATTCCTCTGACTGAAATTCAAATTACGTGTAAATTAACAGACCTGGACAGTTTTAAAAGAAAAAAAATAGGGAAAAAAAAGAAATTTTAAAAAAAAGAATTGTAATTCCTCCCCCCTCGTTTCTCACTGGTGTGTACTTTTCATGTCATATATGGGAGTACCAGCACAGCAGCACAGCTCTGTATCTGTAACAGGACTTTTGCAAGGAAGGGGGAACACGGGCAAAATATGACCTTTTGTGGCAATTTTGTATTTTTTTATATATAGGCATTATCCAACTTCGTGCTATGCCAGTATAGCATACAAAAAAGCAACTTGGTGTTGCCATTAAAATTAGTTATTTGTGATGTGGAGGAAAAATCAGTTTTAATCCAAGATGAATAGCCATACGCAGTATATTATCCTGGATCTCCAAAATTCTGCTGATTATTGGAATTTGCACACAGTACTTAAGGTGGAATACTTTACAGAAGTTCACAGGATATGTAGGCTCATTAAAGTTGTTTTAGAGTTCTGTATGGCTTGTTAGAAATATTTTAATTGTTTCTAGGCTAATGTGGAACACTTGACTGAAAAAATGAAAACCAGTATCCAGCGTGGTCTAGTGCTGAGGTGAGTAAAAGTAGTGTTAATAGATGGTATTGGTCTACATTCCTTGATTATTCCTTTAGCACGATAATTTTACAAGGCAGATTTGGGAGCTGTCTGTATGCTCAGGTCCAAAACTTAACTTCTTTCTATGTAAACATATTTGCTCTACAATCTAATATTTCATCCTGTGTTCAGCCGATTTTCTCACTGGCTTTATCTGTTATCGTAGATTCTTTCTCACTACAGATAGTGTAAAAACTAGCATATATGTGCACACACATGGTATGGTCTTTACTATAAAAATCCTGCTTAGATTTTAGGAGATGACACAGAATAAAATACCTTTCAAAAATCAAAACATTTAAAATATGTTGATTAGCATGTTTTAAAATTATACCTCAGGCAGCATGAGTCAGCCTGTAGCGTCTTTCTTTCTTGAGCACTTTCCAGTTTGCCAATTAGTGAAGGGCTGAAAAATGAATACCACAAAAAATTGTATGAGGACACTGTTATATTTGTTCAGGTTCTACTCGTTACATGACTAGGGTGAAAAAAATAGCCTACATTTACAATATTGGTAAGGAACAGCCTAAGGTACTGTTCACTAGCCATGCTTTTATAAAGGGCAAAATGATGACATTGGATGTTGATGACTTTTTCTTTTAGTGCAGTTTTCCTCTGCATAATTGAACCATGTCAGAACTAAAATTGTATTTTTCACTACGTTATTCAACAATGGATTCCTAGTGACTTGCCATACGTGATTAGATAAAAATACCTAAGCCATGATTATTGATATCAAGAAGATGGGAAAAAAATTATCATTCAGTATCTGTAAAGACATCCATGATTTGATACTAAACTTGCTAACTCTGTCTGGCCATAATTGTTACAGAAATGAGAACTGCAATGAGAATTACACAACTGACTTCATTTATCAGTTGTATTCTGAAGAAGGAAAAGGAGTATTTGATTGTCGAAAAAATGTGCTGGGCCACATGCAGCAGGTAAAAGTGACCTTTAAATTACAGACGAGCTTCACTTCGTATAAACAAAGAGCATAAACTATTGAAGCAGTTCAAGCAAGTTTGACTCAGGATTAAAGAAAGTGTGTGGATTTTTGTTTATAGCTAACTTAGAGATTTTTGTTAGCATTATATTTTATTGCAAGTCCTTAAAAAATCTAGGGAAAAAAACACATTAGATTCTTAATTATTTTCATTTTTATTCCTCTCCTGTCTATATTAATAAACAATCATACTCTTTAATAGATAATACAGCGATATTATTACTGTAATAAATTCTTAGAACACACTGATCTGCCCATCCATAATGTCTCTCACTTCTGAACCCTGGAAGAGATTTCCCTAAGAGAATATGTGCAGATAGATTGTTCTTGTAGAAAAGAGAATTGTGCTCTTTGTACCTTGCATCTCTTCATCTCACCACACTGCTTCTTAGTGGGCAAGTAGTAAAAGTTTCTAATTTGGCTACATTAATCATGAAGACTGAGGTAGTGTAAAAAAAAAATGTGGAGCCAAACTCTTGAATTAGTAGTAGCAAAACAACTGTCTCTCCTTTAAAGTAATTTCAAGTTGTACATAATTCCCTTTACTCATTATTTTTAGATTATTCACCAGGTTGGCACTTTCTGCATTTACTTTGAAGGTCAAGACAAGAGTTAAACAAGCTGTTTGTAACTATTTGGAACTACTTCACATGTATTTTCAGTCCCATCTGCTGCATTGAAAATGGACAGAAAAGTCAGACTTGGATGTAGTATAGACAGGTTTTAAAAAAAAAAACAACCCAACAAAACATGTCTCTTCCCAGAACTCAATAAAGGCTACTGTAGTGCTTGGAATGAAAGCAACAAAAAAAAAATACAAATTATTATTAGTGTAGATAGTCCTAATGCAGTTGTTTCATTCTAGTATTACATACACATACATCCTAGTTATTTCATCCTAGTATCAGGCTCCTTCTCACACCTTCCCTTCAACAGTTGTCTGGTTTATGTTATGCTAAAACCAAGTTGTCATGTGGCAGGCAGTGTGATAGCTGGGCAGTGCTTAATGATCAGCACTAAGGGGAAGAAATGGAAAAAACGGTGCCTTTCATTTATCTAAGTGAAAAGTATTGATCCAATGAGAATTACACAGGTACTTAACACAAATTTTAAATGTTTTCGCTTGATTTGTGTGGTGGGGTTTCTGGCTTGTTTATTTTTTTTGCTAAGTGGTGGAAATGGAAGTAAGAGGTGGAGCCAGTCATTAGCAGAGATGATTGATAAAGTAAAAAGAGACAAATACTGGTTTGGTAACTAAACTAACCCACGCTTGAATTTTCACACAGGGTGGTGCACCTTCACCATTTGATAGAAACTTTGGGACAAAGATTTCTGCAAAAGCTATGCAGTGGATCTCCAAAAAACTGAAAGAAACCTACCGAAAAGGTGCAGAAATATTTGGTGCTATCTTATTACTATTGTTGATTACCTATCAATATATAAAACTAGTTTCCTCTGCAAACATCTGCAAACATGTATTTGCTTGTTAGTCAACATACTTCTTTCCCTCTAGATTGTTTTTATTTTTACGGTCTTGCTGTGCTTCCTATTCTAAGATTTCCCCTCGAGTGAGGTTAGTAATTCAGATAGCTGTTTTCTTATCTTTCTTTAAAGAAATGCTAGTGTGATTGCAGTTGTTCATGCATGAAGGAATTGATGGTTATATAGTTACATCTGTTCTTCCTTTTTGTTTCATGGTGGCTACATGGGAGACAGAAGAAGGTAATACGTCTTCTTTGGGAATTTTTGTAAACAGTGCTTTACTAAAATCTAATTTAAAATTGGATGTTAAAAATCAATCTTGTTGTTGCTTAATCACACTGTATTTTCATTGCTAATGACCAAAGCTAAATTAAAAAAAAATATCTCCTAACTCTATTAAAGTACTAATTGATGTTGTATCATTACATTAAATATTCTGTAACTGGAATTAAGCTACTGTAAACTGCCCATTCAGTTTAATTACAGAAAAAGGGCATTTGCCCTTGCAACTGTTGAGTAAGAAAGATCCTGAATTATTTCATTCTTTTTAGGAAAAGTATTTGCCAATACTGATGACTCAGTTTGTTTGCTGGGAATGCGTAGACGCAACCTTGTTTTCCAACCTGTGGCTGAGCTGAAGACTGAAACAGACTTTGTGTATGTATACACTGCTTACATTTTAAACATCCCAACACAGGCTTCTTTTCACCACGTCAAAAAACAACTTCTCTGCAGTGCTGACATACAGCCTTTGCCAACCATTTTAGTCCACTCTTCTCTGGCTTACATTCTGCCAGTGGTTCACTTTGACCGTTCACTTGTCTTTTCTAACAACTCTTTTCATTCTCTCTCTTCATTCTCCTCATACTTGGAAGTCTCTTGCTATGAATTCTGGGATTCCACTGTCCTTTTAAATAACTCTCATAATTGTCTTTTCTCTAATGCCTCATTTTCCTCTGGTATGGTTTAGTGGAGCAGCATTTTTGTGCCAAATTTGGTATTATCCTTACCTATAAAAAAACCTCTTTATAGTAAAATGTTTGTTGCTTCAGTATTCAGTCCTTGTTTCTCCCCAGTTTGGGTCAGTGCTTACATCTTGCCATAAATGTCAATATTTGATTACATCTATGTATAATATCTATAATATTTATTATTAATATATTAAAACATCTATTTATAGTATCTATTTATGAGGAAGGCCACTGCTGTCAGTGTTACCAAATGACCTTCAAAATGTATTTGTCTTACCTACCAAGTAAATCACCTGTGTTGTTTTTTTCCCCACCATACCTCTCACAGACACAGAATTCCCAAGGAGCAGTGGTGGCTGAAGCTGCGACCCCTGATGAAAATCCTGGCCAAGTACAAGACCAGTTACGATGTGTCAGACTCGGGCCAGCTGGAGCACGTTGCCATGCACAGCCCAAAGGAAGCAGAAACCGGGACCATCTAAACACATCACTTCTAGATTATTGTAATAGATGCACATTGTGAGTAACAATGCTTTAGAATCGTTACAGCTTTGTTTTGTAACATTTAAATTATTCTACCAGCACTTTATGTGAAACGAGACATCCAGATGTCACACAGATTTTGTCCTGTATTTGTGTTACGTTTGAAGTAAACCCCAGCATCTAATGGATAAACACCATTTCCTGATACTACCCTTTAACCATGAGAACAACACTGCTCTATGCACTCTGTAAGTTACTCATCTACTGCACTTTGTTCCAGAGTACTTACACCCAAAAAATAACTGTAGATGGCTAGCTTTGTGTCAAGTTACAGGATGTGCTTAATGTATCTGAAGTGAAATAAAGTACTGTTGCAAACATCATGAGTGACTTGTCAGAAATTGTATTCACCTGCTTTTAAGCAAGGGGGGAAATAATGCTTCATGAAGCATTCTCTATACCACTGGTGAAGGAAAAAAGCAACTAGCCTTTTCTTTCCCTAACCAGTCTAGTATCAAAATTTAACTGACTGTTAACCAAACTGGCAAGAAAAGTTGAACTTGAAATACACTGTACACTGATTTATTAGTGATTTGCCTACTCACACTGCAATTCACTACAGATTTGGCTTGACGCAAGGTGGAATGTACTGTCACAAAGCTCCTCTCTAGCTGTAGGTGGTTTCTGGAAAGGAAGCTGGAATTATCACACCAAAGAATGAAATCTGCCAGGATGAGAGACATAGTTTTTATATATCCAACAGCAGACATTATTTCAAGCAGACACCATTTAAAATTCTAGAGTTTTACATATACAAAAATATTTAATTTATATAGTATTCCTATGTGATTGGAGGAGTGAGACTTCAGTAAAATATTATGGTTTGTCTTTGCCCTAACAGAGCAAATCATTCTTGCCCTCAAATACTGTATGGTTAGAAAATTTATCACACAGTTATTTCAAGGACGACAGCTTTTAACTAGTTTGTTGAACACTGTTAAAAGCAGCAATCAACATTTAAGTTGGATCATAGCACAGTTAGAAGTTATGACAAAAAACCTAATTATACAGTCACACAGAGTGGCTTGTTTTGTATTAGCTTGAATGTTCGGCAGCAATTCAACGTTTGACCCATGAGGGATCTTTGGTGATAACTGCATTTTCTGGGCCAAGTACAGCTTGACCACGAGTGCTCTTCCCAACTGCAAGATACCTGCAAGAAAAAAACCAAGCAAATGAGAAGCTGCTGCATTCAATTATCTGTAACTGCTATAGAAGTTAAAAATGCTCCCATTTCAGGAAAAAGTGCTGTTTGATATGTTTGCTTTTACAGCATCTTTTAGATTTACAGTGTTTTTTTCCCCAGTCATCACAAGACAAGTCTTTTAAGGTATAGCCCCTCTCCTTAACCTTGTCTGCTTCAGTAATGGAATTCTTGTCTGAAGTGGAATTCTGAAGTCTAAAGCAACACAACGTTACGACTCTAGAAGAACCAGCTCATATGACCAGGAGCTAGATGTCTGAGTGTACTCTTTTCTCCAGACAGTTTTTAGACCCCTCAAACTTAAAACCATCTTCTGCAAACTCAGAATGTAGGAGGGAGTTATATCTGCTAAAATGCAATAAGCAGGATATAATTAACATCTCTCTGGGTTACAAAAGCAAGTAGTGAAAGCATAAACAACCTAGGGAAGAAATCCAAGAACTTCATTACAGTAACTTTTACAAACTGCTTTCTTCTTCAAATTAGGTATTTGTCCTGTTTTTCCAGTAAACATTTAAGTTGAGCATAGACTTACTTGTTTGATACATCAACCAGGTTATCACTGTTGACAGAAAAAAGTTGTTCTCTGTGTGACTGCTTCATTTCATCTGAAATCCCATATAAGAAATGATCCATTCCTAGGAAAACAAAAACACTCACACACTGCATTGGTGTACTGGAATCTTCAGTTACTACTAAGTGCACAAACTACTGCAAATTGAGACAAGTACATGTGCTGGAAGGACTGGGCTACTGTTACATGGACTACTGTTAGGCCATTGTTCTGAGACAGTACTTAACTGTAAATCAAATATCTGAGGTTGCAAGTGAGTAAATTAATTTTCTGAGGTAGTAAGAGTTTTCTGTTTGGGAAAAGAAGACTATCTGATACTCTGGGAAGTGATTTAGTTTGTCAAAAATCTAAATGTAATAGTGGTCTGGAACACCAAACATGATTAATTCTGAAGAGTCTCAGTACTTGCTAACAAAGTTTTAGCCAAACTGGATTTCACAAAGCTTCTAATATTATTGTAGTTTATAACAATAGAATCTTAACATTTCCTAGCAGTTGTAATATACATGCAAGACAAAAGGTTTGATCACCTTTTTGTACTACAGAAAGAAATCTGCAAACAAATGTTTTAGTGCTTTTGTTGGAATAATTGCCTACAGTATTTCAATATTAATATTAAAACTAATATTATAGGTCTGTGAACAACCAGAGAATTCTAAAATAACAAGAGAAAGGCTTTTTGTCATGCAAATAATTGGAGGGAGGGTGAAATGGCTTGGGAGGACATCTGTCCAACCTCCTGCCCAAAGCAGAGCTGACTTCCAAGTTACATAAGGTTGTTCAAGTCCTATGCAGGGCCCAATGATCAAAGTAACAGTAATGTGAAGGGACAGGGACTTCTGCAACAGCTTCTGGGCCCATTGAACAACGTTCTTCTCTTCAGTGTTTCACTAAATTTTCCACAGCTCCATTAACATGCGTGTTCAAATATCACAGAATGTAAGAATATTGTTACTCTCACAAATACCAACAGTCAATATGCATGCCTTTCACTCACATTGGCACCTAAAATTGATGACTTTTTTTATTTGCCTAGACTAAAACCAAGTTTCATCAGCTGCAAGTCATTTAAAATTTTGTTTAGTAAGTTAGTGTTAATACAAGTACATATTGAAATAATGGTAATATTAACCTAACGATTCATTTCTGTATCCGAAAGGAACGTATGCTACCTTAGCAAGTTTTGGCTTGAAATTAAGATGAGGAGGGAGGGAAAAGTAAGGAAAGCAAAGCAACATGTGAGCAAACTGAAAAGATGTGAAGAGACTACCAAGGCATCATAAGTATGCAGATATGAAAAGAAGATAACACCCTCTACTGTAGCAGACAGACTTTTATGCTTCAACTTCTCCATAAAAGGACACCTTAAAGGTTAGAGGCATTCATACGCAGTATGTATATTTGTGTCTGGAACATAATAGTTCAACATTTTTTTAATCAGAAGACCAGTATTTCTTTTTTATTTGCTTGCATCTAATGCCCTTTCCAAGCCCAAAATTGTTTCTTTAATCCACCTCCATCTTCTAGCTGCATTCACCTGACATGAAGGAGCAGTATACATACAAAAACTTCAGTAGAGAGACTGAATGCATGTGGTAACTCTGAAAGGGAACAACAGGAATTTACTCTTTCATTGAAACTACCATGGTCTCACATCTGCCAAGGACAAATATTATCATGTCATACCATTCAGCAAAGTATTTTCTTCCCTTTAAAGTTAATTAAAAAAAAAATTAAATACTGGCAGTGCTGGAAGGCTGGTGAGAATATACCTTTATCTGAAGGAGCTATTGGTGCATCTACAGCAGCAAATACTGCTAGTTTAGCTTCATCGATATCTTCTTGAGTGAATTCTCCAGATTTGGCCCACTCGACAGCTTTCTCAAATGTTTTCAAGGTGGCTAACGAATTTGGGTCTCTTAGAAGAAAAAGTACAATTAATTACTTCAGTCTTACAAAATTAAATGCTGTAATTGCTTTGTCCTCATTTCATTCATAGCTTACTATGCGTCAGATGAACACACATACATACATGGGGATTAAACCAAATGATAAACTCAGTTTTAGTTTGCCAAAATAGGTTTTTGTGTTTTGTTTTGGGTTTTTTTTGTCAGAAGAACGAAGTGTTATAAATGAGGTGTATTTGGAATTTTGGATACCAAAGTGCAGCAAGTTCAGTTACCTAAAAGTAGTTCCAAGGCAATATGTAGAGAATGGGTATTAAAACAAGATGGCAAACAGCACCATTTACAATACACTATCAATTTGCTGCAACTGCTTAGTAAGCATAACTGCCATTAAATACCACCAGTGATATCTATGATATGCCATATCTTTTCCAAGTTGCTTTTCCCACTACACCTGTTTTTGCTCTCTGTAAAACAGGTGCAACAGGTTAACAACTACTGAAATAATAAGCAGAACAAGTCCTACCACATTGAAACTTCAGAGGGAGGCAAGGCTGCTCAAATTTTAGCTAGGAATCCCAACCAAGGACTGTGCTTTAATTTAGGAAAATTATCTAAGCCAGGACTCTAGCCAGATGACACTTTTAGTGGGGATTATAGCTAGTCTTTAAAAACTTCAGTTCAAACTTCATCTGCAAGTGCTTTGGTAAGAACAATGTTCTGGACTGGCAAAAAAAGAGGAAAAGGAAAAAAAAAGGCAATTCCAGCTCATCACCAGCAGTGCTTTCTGCTGAATCTCTAATGATTGCAGCCAGTCACCAAAGGACCTTACACAATAACATCATTTTATTTCCTGGTCTCAAATTTAGAATAGTTTTGAATTCCCTTTTTTAGGGCCTCCTCAGTCCAGGAAGAAACAAATGAAAGCCAGTTTACACAAATCTGGTCCTGGACAGTAAACAGCTGAGTATAAAGACCCAACAGTTGCCACCAGCAGAGGTAAGTTAGGCTTTCCCAAGGACAACAAGGAAGGGTTTATCAACAAATGCACCTAACACAACCAATCTGAACATCATCAGCACTGAATCACTTTCTTGTGATTCAACATGCTTTTTATTTCACCTTATCTTGAAAGAGCTACAACTAAGTAAAAAAAAGATACATTTAAGTGCAGTCAGTGATACCCTCAGACATGATCAGGAAAGAATGAACCTACTATTACCTGTAGGAGTAGAAAGTGAATATGCCATTGTGACTGAGTTTAGCACCTCCACCATAAGCCCCTCCTTTCTCTCTTATTTCTCTATGCAGGAATTTAGCTGTCATCAACCGTGCAAGGATTCGAAGGCTGTAATGAGAGAAACATAAGCAGCAAAGATGTTAAATGAACTAGACAACAGTAATAGTCTCAGCTTTAGAGGAAGTTCACAAAGGTCCCCATTTGCAATATGCTGCTTCTTGTAATCTACAACAGTAGATAATAGCTGAATAGATACAACATCATTAAAAGAGTGGCACTGCTCTGGACAATTCCTTGACTATTTCTATTAATTTCACTGTATGAAATATGAAAGCAGCCTCCTAAACTTTGTTAAATGCAATAGGACTATCAAGTCAGAAACATCCATGTAGATAGGGCTGTTTGTTCAGAAGTTAGGAGTTAGCAGCCCCTCATTGCTTAACCTCAGTATTTACTGGAAAAGGGAATTTCTGGACATGGCCATGCAAAAGTTGCTCCGTAAAGATCTTGTGACAAATGCACAGCAAAGCATTTTCTACTGACACTCCATTTTCTGTGGTCAGCCTCAGATTTTTCCCTTATATTTTGTGCTACGCAACATACATAGAAGCTCCCCGCTGAATCTATTTCCCACCTTGCATAGTCTGCAGCTGTGTAGGGAACTGTTCGAATGCACTCTCCAATATAGTTCACTGGGAAGGGAAGTACAAAATGGGTCTTCATCTGGCATGGTTTGAAAGTAGGATCCTAAGAGAAAAATGCATTATTGTCACAGTTTGCAGAGATGAGACAATTTATCCATTTGAGAACTCCGGCTTTTTTGAAAACGAGGAATTTCTGCCAAACACCGAGATACACAAGTGCTAAAAGCTGTCACTTCCCCTGCACTGCTATCACTGACATTTTGCTTGTGCCTGTATTAGCAAATTCAAACGCAGAATGGCCTTGGGAAACTGAAATACAGGGACAGTGTACATCAGCTACCCACCCTTGCACACCAGCTTCACCACTGTGCAGACCTTGTACTATTAGCAAAGAGTTTTGCTTGGCATGCTTCCCCTGCCATGTCTTTACTTTGTTTGAAACAAGTGTTCATAACTCTCCATTTTTATTTCCACATAATTACATGGTCACTACATACATCATACTTCAGTCCATCTACTCAATTTTAGATATGAAAACAGATTCAGAAATGGAAACTAAGAAGAAAAACAGAAACTTCTTAGGAATGGCAGCAGCTATATGAATTTCTGCTCAAACATCCCCTGCAGTAAACTCAATTCTTCCTTACAACCCCACTTCAAAACTTCCAGTCCTCTTCATGTCTCCAGGCCTCTGAAGCACTCGGGTCTTCACCTCTTCCACAAATGCCCCTGCTTGTGTGCTCACTTAAGCATGATCAGAGCCTTAAATACCTCCACAGTAGATTCTATAACCCCCATTTCAATACTCCCAAGCCTTTCTTAATTTCAGAGACCCACTTCCCAGTCCCTCTCACATCTCTGGCTGGTTGGGCCAGGCACAGCAGCATATACATTGCTGGTCAGCAAGCAAAAATGTGGGCTGACCTCTCACTGTCTCCTTATCAACAGAGAGATCAGGGTATGCTAAACTGTTCTCCCCTGCAGCCAAATACATTTTCATTTTTACCTAACTGTCACTGATGCTCTTCTGTCAAGTGTCATTCATACTCAGAATAATTTAGGGAGGAGAGGAAGGAAATGACAGGGCTAACTAGGCGTGACACCACATGAGCCTGGTTCTGAAAGAAACCAGGTTAAACATAAATCAAGCATCACTTGGAAGAGACAGTACCAGTGAGTATTTGCCTGCATGAATGGCTGTGGAGTTGGCTGAATCACCTTCAGGCCAGAACCAAAGGGAAGGTAACAAAAAGGATGACACAGAAGGATGAAGTTTGATGGCTAGTTTAAAGAAGTAACACAGTCGGAGGGTGGAACTGAAGGGCACATTAGGTTTCAGTGGTGTGCTTCTAAATAGTAAGAGAATCTGTAATAGCTTAAGATGGACCATTACTATCAGTAACAACAGCCCTGTTATGCCCATGTCCCCAACCAATAATGTACTTACATTAACTAGTTTCCTTGTGATCTGCATACCAGTAAGCATTTCATTTCCCATAGGTTTGACTTCTGAAGATTTCTACAAGAGACCCAAGCCCTCGTATTAAACGATCATTTAACTACTTAGACCAAGAATACTATAAATGCAACCCTTACCACTCAAAACCTCTTTCAGACCACATCTTCACAAATATAAGCAAACTACTGGATTACTTCTTTATATTTGAAATTTTAAGCAAATGCCAAATGAACTTCCTTTCAAGAGTAATTTGGCACTGAAAGACACCAAGACAGAGATTAAATGAGGCCCAGACTATGATTTCTCTCAAGGGTGGAGAACTGGGAGTTTATTCCAGTCTCATTAGAAATTAAAACAAATACGCATATTGACAGAGCAGATCCTTTGTCAACTCCACTGAGCCAAGCACATTTTGTGCCAAATGTCCTGAACACCCAGATAATGAAATAAATTCCTACACAACTGAGAAATTGCACGTTATGGCCTATTTCCTTTTGGCCAACATTTCAAGTAAAGCTAAGCTAAAAAAGAAATTACAGTTTTATGTGACAGAGAAAGGAAGAATTTCATTTTCCACAATCCCACGCAAAAGCAGTAACCTCAGGGTAAGGCTTGACAGCTGATCTACAGGATTACTATTGTCTTCTCTACTGAGATGGCCTCTGTGGAAACACACATAGCTTATGACAGAGCTGACTTGCAAATTTCTTCAGACATCTTTGTATGGACACAGTATCATAGTTATCTTCTCCTGATTGCACAGTGGTCTTTACACAAGATCAAGTGAGCTGTACTTGATGCCCTAGTCACAAATGAAGTAATTTCTTACCTCAATCACATGGGGACGAACAGGTTTTCTCTCTTTCTTACTTCTACCTATACCCTTTATAAATTTCTCTACTTCTCTAGATGCTTCTTGTATCTGTTGAGGTGCTGCATTCACTGAACATCTGTTAAAATACATAAAGCTTTTCAATATGTTGTTGTGTTTTCAGACAGTCCTTTATAATTTGCACCATTTTCTATTAAATCATCAGAATATTAGATCTGTGGTCACTGATAATCACTAACATAGAAAAAAACAAAATACTCATAATCCAGCATGATATGCCACAAAAAAAAAGTTACAGTCAAATGGCTTTTCTTTTACTTGCCCAAAAATACCTTCAGAGTTAAACTTCTAGCAGTAGCTGTCAAACCACTTCTGTGCACAGGAAAGGGCTGCATCTAATGTCCACTGAATTCTCTCTTCACAGAGCTAGCATGGTTTTGAAATAGTATTGATTTCCATAATTTTATTCATCATTTTATGCTTTGTAAAATAAATCACTGCAACTTATGTCACTTCAAATGGACTTATTTTTGGAATTTTTGGAATAAGTTGTCTGACAATAAATACCTCGAAGTGCCCCCTTACTTTTTCCAATATATGCATAAAGCAGATTTCAGAATGTCACAATTTTTCTCTTAGGAGAAAAAAATCCAAACCAAACTGGATTCTACTGTTACAATACAATATAACAGTATTTGTCTAATGGGCACCTTTAAGAAAGAAAAAAGGCAGCTTTCTGAGTATTTCTGAAAAAACCCACAGGCCATTTATACACTTCAGTACAACAGTCACATCTGATATTTGCTATAAGTTTCTCCTATCTGCTAAAAAATTAACAGAATAAGCTACAGCTACCACGTTCTAAACCATTTCACAAAACCCCAGTACTCCATGAAGCAGACTGAGAAATGCCCGTTCACAGGCCATGGGCTTTCTTTAACCAAAATCCCACTTCTCTTTTTAGCTGGAACTCACCTGATGTTGTCACTGTTTAACAAATACTTCTTAATGCGTGGTAGTTTGCGTAGTATTGGTTTAATATCAGACATTTCTGCTATTCTCTTCATCAACTTCACCTGTGTGGGAAAGGAAGGCAGAAACTACAGGTATGCCAACAGAAATGCTTAGCAAAAACAAGCAATGCAATTCCAAAGTTGAAGATCTGGGCCTTGCTGAAAGATGCCATTAACTTTTCACCTGATCCATCCCACTGAACATTTCTTGCAGTTCTCCAGAAGGTGTAAGGTTTTTGCTGGCTCTAATAGAGGCATATAAATGCCCACAATCTGGAATGCCATTTGACAGCTCCTGGGCAGTCTTCTTAACCAGCACTCTGAAATGTTCCTCCTCCTCAAATCGGGGGCTGAAAAAGAGTAAAAGCAGGTCTGTAGGTCTCATGCAAAAGCACACCAAGGGAATTTATAGTACTGAATCATTCATCATCCCAAGTTCTACAATAAGCCTTTAGACTGTTGTTTCTCCATTTAATCCAGTACAAAGTCATGCAAATGATGGAATACTTATGGTTAGAAACTGAAGGTCATTCAAATATAGTTATAAAAAGAAATCCTGAAGTAGGATCTCTAAGAAGAAAAGAATGGTTGGAGCAAAAGGGAAAAAAGAGAACCCCAAAATACATGCAAAAATACAAATAAATGGAACCAAATGTACTGTACTTGTTAAATATTTCACTCCATAAATGCATCATGTCTGGAAGATTTCTATCCAAGCATAGGGATGAAAAGAGCACACCCTAAAGGAAAACAGAAAAACAAAACAAAACAAAACCCTTCACACAAGACAACCAAAGCAATGGCCTGAGAAATGCACAATAACTTTTTATGGAAGTGATGCAATGATGCCCATCTAATGCTACACATTACGAAATCAGGGCAGAGATGAAATGTGATTGCTCTTCACACAAAGCAAGCCTGTTGATTTCTCCTTCTCAACAACAAGTAGCAGTTCAGAAATAGAATTTCTTATTTTTCAAATGAAGTACAAATAAAACTGTTCTGGGAATGCAAAGGAGTCTCCCTAATTCAAATGCAAATTCAAATGCAAAACTCCTTTCTGCAAAGGAGTCTCCCTAATTCAACTCCAGATCCATGAGGAGCAAACCATAGCAGCAGGCCCTAGCAAGTCTGAAAATATCTTAAAAGAGGATATTGCTAGGACTGCTATGACCAGTACTAAGATCTAATAATCTTGCAAACATTCTGTGTTTCTGCACCACATTAACAGTGACACACAAATCTTCACAGCAATCTGTATGTGTAACATTAAACCACTCTGTCCTCTACCCTCTGTTTCCAAAATGTTTTGCAGCACTCAAAAATACGGTAACAGATGCTAGTGAAGCACTGCCTTAAAATGGAAAAATCACGTGAAGAACTCCCCTTAAAACAAAACACTAAGGCACTGTAATAGTCAAATTTATATCTTACACAAAAAGGCAGAAGTCCTTTTATACACAGTTTTAAATGTACATTAGCTAACCCTCTACCTGGAAGCCTTGACTGACCTGGAACTACAGAACTGTTATTGCCAGTGTAACATCTTGAAGTTTATGATTAATTTACCTGTTCATACACATCCAGGTGTGAATCATCTGGAATGATATGTGGGCTGACAGACATCCCACCTGTTTTTAGCTCTATTTGCTGGGCTTGTTCCCTGTAATCAAGGGCTCCACATCCCATCCTGCAAAAAACAATGCAGATTTATTTCCATTTTCAGTGTATCCCAAACCACGATCATATGCCATTTGCAAAGGAGATTATTTAGGCCAATACTACTTTAGAAACTAAACAATTTGGGGCACTATAAAGCAAACATATTTCACACCTTACGAAAGAAAAAAATAATACACCAAACATTTCAGTTAAAGTATCCTGTCAAGATGGTGTATTAAAAAGTATGCTTTATGTACAGGGTTGCTACCAACATCCATATGGAACTACAGTAATAACAACATATATGCTGTTATCACCAATAAAAAAAAAAAAAGATCCCTCCCAGCCCAGGTGACTTATTCTACTTTAATTTCTTCTAGGCTATTTTTCATTTATATACATTTTCCAACCTGTTCAGGACACCCTTGTATTGACACTAGGGGAAAAAGGTCATAGAGAGACCGGAGAAGGGGAAAGGAGCTGGCAACTCAGTGGGGAAGAAGGAAGACAACTACTTCTGCAGGACACCAGGTTATCAGCATTTCCCTTCTTTAATAACAGCTGTTGAAGATATTAAAAGAAGTATCATTTCAGTAAGCTGTATTACATCTTACTGCTTTAGCTTCTAAGAAAGTAAACTTCTAAACTTCTCACTTTGTAATGACATTGCAGAAGAGCGGCACGTATGGTTTGAGCTCTTCGGGAAGCGTGTTCAAGCTGGAAACAGCTCTGAAATAAACCACCCCATTGGTTGGCTGAGCACAGTACTGGACAGGAATTTCATCAGCTAGGGATAAAAAAACAAAAGCAAAGAATAACCAACAGCTTTTTACTAGAAAACATATAATTTCTACTATATACATAAAAGCAAAACAATTTCTTACAAGAACTTCATATTAAGAGTTACTCTTTGTTGGCACTTCAGAACCACTTTTTGTTTAAACTTTGCACGTTGCACTGAATGCTGGACTGAAGGGTTTTCGTTGTTTCTGTCTATGGTAAGGTAATGGGATTCCTGGACAATCTGATGAGAGAATTCTGTTGGCAGAGGCCCCATTTTAGAGGTAACATTCAAATAAAGGAATGGTAATTTGTTTCTGAACAACAAGTTTGTCTCCCTTATTTTTTGCCTTCATCACCTCAAAAGTTGATGAAAGTTGGTTTCTCACATTGTCCAGTCTCTTCAAAGCTAGGGGGATGGAATATACATATTGGAATTTTCACAAAACCAGGTCATTTTAGTATCAAAATTATACAGTACTTGACACTTGCTGGCAACTTTTGCAGAAAAGTGTCTGTTAGAAATACACTGCAGAGCAGTATTACCTGCAAGATTCTGACAGAACTGTAACAAAATTGGTAACTACGATTTCTTGTTTCCTATCAATCCATGAGGCAGCTACTGGCAAAGCAGGGACAAACTTGTACTGAAGTTAGGAAGAATGACAGTTGGGTTTTTTCCCCCATGGCTTGTGAACATCATATTCAATAAAAAATGAATAGAGAGGGAGAGCAGTAAGGAAGGCTCAGTGCACAAGCTGCCAGTAGTGCTACACCCGAGATAAGTCCTTGGAAAGTGGGGAGATTGCTCCAGAGCAGCAGAGCACACCACGCTGAGACTGCTCTGACTGCAGGGCAAGGCAAGCAGTGAGTAAGCACAGGGCAGGGAGCTCGCATCAGGAGCGCTACTGCCCGTCCTCTGGGAAGGGCGGGTGGTTGGTTTGAGCTGAGAACAGCCCCACATCGCCCCTCAGAGGTGATGGCAAGAAGCATCTGCAGATCCACTGCCACCCACCGACTGCAGAGGCAGGGGACTAGACGGAAGGCACCATAATGTGACTATGGACAACAAACAGTGAGTACATACACTTTGTAGAGAGCAAAAAAAAAAAAGAGCAACAGCTAGGCAAGCAGCTAGATAACAATCCAACAAGCTGCTCTTTTGAGGATGGAACAGTGGTTTACACCAACCTGCAAGTGTTGTCTCCAGCACAGTGAATGGGATTTTGGGCTCAATGTCGGACACTTTTAGAGCTGGGAGACAAGAGGTATCCTGAGGTTTGCTTTGAAGAGCAATTAATTCCAAACCTAGTAAGGAGAGCAGAATACCAGTTTGTCACTTTTAAGGAAAGTGTTGTCAAATCCTATTGAGGTGATGCAGATCAGAAAAACACAGGAGTTTAAAGTTTAGAATTTTCTGTCAGAAGTTCTTTCAAATATTTTACAGAAACAAATACTGCAGGTTATCATGTTGCAAGAGCAAACAGAACATTGTATGATTGTAAATTCTCCTTCCAATCCCCCTTAACATTCTGTTTACAAAAACATGCAATTTAAAACCTGAAGCAGTGACACCTGCCAGCACGTCCTGCCACCCAGCTCTGCAAACATCAACCCAGGCAACCCCAGATCTTGCAGGTGAGAAGCTTCCTTCTAAACTACTTCCGTGAGCTCTTACTCCAAGTGCTCTGTCAGTACACTGATGCAGCTGAATTGTCATATTTTACACTTCAGCCTCTTTCAGATTCTATATGGTCATCTCTAAGTGCTCCCCAAATAATCTCCATAAGTAGTAAACTTCATCAGATTTTCTCCACCTAGTACCAAAGCTTCAGAAGACTAATGCCACCTTTTTGAAGGATTTTTGTGACTTGATCATTGTTTTCACAAAATTGGATGATTGCCCAGGGTTTACAAGTTTACCTTACAGCCCAGAATAAGTTAAATGCAGCATTATTTTTTTGGTTGGCTTTTTAAGTTGAAAAGATAATAAATGCTATTACAAAATAGCTTTATAGAAGCATGGAGCCAACCTGATAAATAAACAGCTTCAAGGAAAAAGGTGGAATTTGTCTTTTACTTAGTGCAAGTTAACATGGGAAAAAATAAGTAGATCAATTTTTAAAACCATTTCCTTTCTTCTGCCATACTGGAAACATTAATCATTCTGTTCTTTAGTGTGAAAACTGATAGAATATGCCAATCATACATTGTAGTGTAAATGCTACGGTGCATAGCCCCATAATGCAAACACACAAGCTTCCAACAAAAAAAAATAACCCACCTATCTGAGAGCAAATGCTGGAGAGTGCTTGAAAATTTAAGATACTCTACAGAACATAAGCTAAAAAACTGGCTGTGTTTTTAGCAGTTACTCCAATAAAATTATGAAAAAACATTATAACCTTTTTCGAAGATTTTGTTTTTTTCTTCTTCAGAAAGAGCACTGACTTTTTTTTCCAGCTTTTCTGCTTCCATTTTTGCTTGTTTATCATGGTAGTCTTCCTCTGGACTCATTGACAGAGTCAACCTATGTGGATTATCCTGCAAAAAATATATCCCATAACAAAGCATTATTAACTTTAAGGGCGACATCCTCCTATTTTGCCTCAGATTATGGAGTTATCAACAGTAGACAAAAAAAGTCTGTGCATCATTTGGCTTATATATTATCAAAAATATCAAACAGACAATTCAAACGTCACTTCATGAAGAACAGTCTGCTGCAGGGGTGGGGAAGAGAAGCAGCTTACCACAAGAACAAGCATGCACAACCTTCTGTGAAATTTTAGTAGACTCAGAATTCCCTAACAGCACACAGTACTCATTAGCTTAATTAAATCAAGGTTGAACAACTGTACATAAGGCTACAGAGCAGCATACCACAAGTTTTATCTGGAGAATGCTTTAAGATGGACTCTCTGGTTAAATGCAGGAGGGTTTCATTAAACACCTCATTCAACCTGCCCAAGCTTGAGTGAACAGAGATCCCATATGATGTAAAATACACATGCCCTGTCCTGCTCAGAAAGCTTTACAACAGTCTTGCTGCCAGAGATCTCCATGCATTACGCAAGTGTCACAACTGCTGTTGAACTTATCTTTGTTTATACCAGACTGTGGAATTTTAATAACAAAATTACTCAAGCAGTTTCAATTTTATATAATACTGGGAGGCTATTCAAAAAATAGTGACCTCAAAAATTGCCCATTTCAAAGTAGGAGTCAAGCAGTAACATCTGTCACTGACAGACACTGCCAATAATTTGGGACAATGTAAATGGATTCCATTTTATGAGAGTATGTCCCTTGTACTTATGTGGAAAAACTATGGAAACCTGATTGACTAGAGCTGAAGAGGGCAATGAAAAATTAACCAGGCAGAGTAAAATGGACAGGATGAATAGAATTCCCTCCCTTGCTTCTAGCCTTCCTGCTTTATTAATCTCCAGGCATGATGTGCAACAGTGCATATTATTCTGATACAAGAGCCTCCAACTAGTCTCATCACTTCCTATTGAGTCATGTTTTTGCCTCAGCCCCCTCAGCAGAACTGCATAGTGAAGGACATTCACAAAAATACTGCACCTATATTTCTTCCCTGCAAAAGCCAAAACCTTATTGGCTCCTTTACTACTTCCAGACACTAATGACACCTTTAGGAAAAAAGAGATTTCCATTCACGTCACTGTCTCTTGTTGCCTTTCAGAAAATGAGAACCAGTATTTACTCACTATTAAATCAGGCTGGCAGTTACCTATAATAGATCTGCCCTTCAACACAACTTGAACAATTTGATGGGAAAACAAAAACCGTCCCACAAAACAAACACACACACCAAAAAAAAAACCAAACCAAAACCACAACATGTTTGCACTGCTATCACTGGATTTTGCTTTCTGGCATAAGCTAATTTGAGGTTCTGAACTATTCAATGTTATAATGCCTTTACTGTTTTTAATTCTTCAAGAGCTCCAGTATGGAGAGGCAAACGAGAAAAAGAGCAAAGAGCCATTAGCACTGACAGCAAAATTCAGACAGCAGTTCAGTAAACATGAGGAGCACCAGAACAATCTTACTTATAATAAAAGTCTTTTCAGGGAAAAAAGAGATACATCTTACTATCCAATACTAAGGGACACATAACTAGGCCTGTAATTCTCTATTCACATCTGAGCTTCTCATTAGGAAACACCCATGTGGCCCTTCTATAGCATCAGGCAGCACAGTTCAGTAAAACATTGATAAAATGCCAATGTTCTAACACGTGTTTCCAAATGTCCAACCACACAATTTTTCCCATTTTGAAAAGTTTTCACTTCAGCCATTTAAAGTTAACATGCTTCATTCAAAAGTGATGCTGTTCATCTACACCTAAACGTAGGCAGAATGGTTATAAAAGATTAGCCTTCAGTTTAATTTTAAATACAAAATAGTGATTTAAAAATCAATACTGCAGATTTTTGCCTTAGGGTTTCCTACCTTAAAATAAGTTTTAACTTTTTCCTGAAGAAATGTGGGATTTTCTTTAAGGCACTGCCTGAACCGAGAAACTTTATCTGCAATCTTTAGAAGTTCCACTGGATCCCCATCTTGATTCCAGCAGGAGGCTATATACTGAATGGGAAAGAATAATTAGGTAAATAGGTCTATCCACTTCTGTTTCTATAACTAACAGAATCTGTGCTCCAAAACCACCTTATCATTTATATTTGAATAGCAGACATATAATAAGTAGTTCTAATATATCTGGAGGGCAAAAAACCCTGAAATCCTTGTTCAGATTAAAAGACTATGCCATCACTGTCCCCTGCTCTCCCCATTCCCTCCTTTAATCGTACCAAACCATCTTGTTTTTTTCCATAGATGTATATATCTGTTGTATATCTGTAATCTGGAAATCCGTTGTGATATTGTTTCCTTCCTCCCATTTAAAAAAAACAAATCACCTTTCAGCCCAAGAATGAAGGAAAAATGTAACACATGGTAGAGACAAAGTAGTATCTAAACAATACACTCTGCCCATTTATTGTACCAGGTGAGATGATTTACAGTAAGTTAACTCAAACATGTAACACAGATGGGACTTTGGAGAAAGAACATACTAAATAACCAGAAATATCCCCAGGATATTTCTTTTGGAAGAATTTTTACTCTGGTTTTATTCTCGAGTTTGAGCCTATTGTTTGCTTGAGTCGCTACTGAAAGTTCTTCAAATACACCACAGGGCAAGAGATCAAAACCTTTTCCATTCCTACTCTGTGTGAATGGGGGAAAAAATGAAACGAAGTAAAACAGAAATCCCAAGATATTTGAAAGAAAAAACCCTTAAAAGCATAAAGAGAACAAATGCATTAGAACTGTCAAAACCACCTTCTCTTTCTTACCTCTTTAATTACAAGCAGGTACCATAAGCCTTCCAGGCTTTTTCAGTACTATCTATTATCTATTCTGTGGAAATTCCCTAACGTGTTTAAAAGAACAGTATTATTTTAGAATATGCTCAAGTTAATTCTCTTGAAATAAAAGTAGCCATTCCTTATTTGAGGCTTCCATTGGGTCACTACAGCAACTCAGTGCTGTTTCTCAGTAAGCAACGGATCTACGTGTGTTGTCCAAATGCTTCTTGAACTCTGACAGACTTGGGGCCATGACCACTTCCTTGGTGTCATGATTTAACCCCAGCTGGCAGCTCAGCCCTGCACAGCCATTCACTCACTCCCCCCACAGTGAGACGTGGGTGAAAATCAGAAGGGTAGAAGTGAGAAAACTCATGGGTTGAAATAAAGGCAGTTTAACAGGTGAAGCAAAAACTGCTCACAAGCAGAACAAAGTAAGGAATTAATTCACTACTTCCACTGACAGGCAGGTGTTCAGCCATCTCCAGGAAAGCAGGGCTCCAACATGCATAATGGTGACTTGCTACCACTCTTTCTGGTGACATTCTATAATGGAGGGACTGCATTGGTGGATAAGGGAAGAGAAACTGATGTCATATATCTTGACTTCTGTAAGACCTTTGACAGTCCCACACAACATCGTTGTGGCTAAATTGGAGATACTGTTTGATTGATGGACTATTTGATGGATAAGGAATTGGCTGGATGGCAGCATGCAAACAGTTGCATTCAATGGCTCAACATCCAAACAGAGATCTGTAACAAGTGGGATCTGTCCCTCAGGGGTCTGTATTGGGACCAATACTGTTCAATACTTCTAATAATTACATAGGGGGATTGAGTGCATGCTAAATAAGATTGCAGATGACACCACGCCAAGAGGTGCAGCTGATATACTTGAGGGAAGGGATGTCATCCAGACTTAACAGGCTTCATGAATGGACCCACGTGAACCTCATGAAGTTCAACAAGGTCAAGTGCAATGTCCTGCACCTGGGCTGAGGCAATAACCAGTAATCAGTACAAGTTGAGTGATGAATTACTTGAAAGGTGCTGTGCAGAGAAGGGCTTGGGGAGACTGGTAGAAAAAAAATTGGATATGAGTCTGCAATGTACACTCACAGCCCAGAAAGCCAATCTTACCATGGGCTGCATAAAAAGCGTGGCCAGCACATTGAGGGAAGCGATTCTTACTCTCATGAGACTCCACCCGGAGTCAGGATACCACAGTACAAACAGATATTGTTGGAGTGAGTCCAGAGAAGGGCCACAAAAATGATAAGATGGCTGGAATGCCCTTCCTATGAAGAAAGGCTGAGTGTGACATTCGGGATATATAGTGCTTGTCTCAAACAATCCAAGAGACACGCAGTGTACTTTGGCAATCAGGATGTCTGGTGTTTGTCTTGAGACATCTAAGAGGTAAACAGGACTTGTTGTTGGACTAAAGAGATGTCTCAGCAACCTACCAAACCATTTTACTCCCCTGAGAACTGGGGAGTTTGGTGTGGGACATGCTGAGATTGAAGACAAAGGAGCTCTACAGCTGGCGCTGGGAGCAGAATATCCAGCAATAACCAGGCCTTGAGATTTCATGAAAACCACCGACTGAGCAGGATGTGTACAAATGCTGCAGGCACCTGAGAAAAGAGAGTGCCAGTCTCAAGTCGCTTCCCAGGACCAAACCTCTACTGCAATAAACTCATCCTGTGATGCTGAGTTGTCTCAACCTCCTGTTTACTGTTGCTGGCCAGATCAGTGGCTTACCTTGCTAATTAGACAAACAAAGACTATTTGTAGGACCTAGTCCTGGCACCATACCCCCTCGCCATCTCTAAGGCGTGAGAAGACAGAGGACAGGGAGAAAGGCAGGGAGTGGGCAAGAACTGTATAAAAATCTGGGACACTATGGGTTCACGGAAGCACTTCCCCACCAAAAGCACTTCCCCACTGACCACGCTGGTAACTATTATCTTGCTAATCTCTGTATTTCTGCTTTCTCTTTTCTTTTCTCTGCTTTCCTCCCTCTCCTATGCGCTCTAGGGACTTTGCTGTTTAACTCCAATAGAATTCAGTGTGCACATGACATCTGACCTCGTTTGTGTCTTAATTTCACCATTTGGGATCACCTTTAAACCTTTTCACAGGTCCTGCTGGACAAACAGGTGCAGCTGCTGTGTGGCTCATACCAGGAGAGGGAAGGCAGAGCCCAGCCACCCCAGCCTCCCACTGCGGTGAGGAGTGTTAGAAAGCAAGGGGGTTCTGCCCCATGTCTTGGAAGACCACACACCAGCCCCTGTGTCTGTTTGTGCACCTTTCTTTTGTCCTGGCGAGATCATAGAAAATTGCCACATACCTGAATATCAGACCGTGACACTGAGGGAATAGGGGCTGTTCAGCCTGGAGAAGAGGTTTCAGGGAGACCTTACAGTGGCCTTTCAAGATATAAACAGGGCTTATAAGACAGACAGACAGAGAGACTTTTTACCAGGGCCTGTACTCATGAGACAAGGACAATGGTTTTAAACTGAAAGAGATTTAGATTACATATAAGAAAGAAACTCCTTACAGTGAAGCTGGTGAGACACTGGAACAGGTTGCCCAGGTAAGTTCTGGATGCTCCATCATTAGACGTGTTCAAGGTAAGGCTCGACAGGGCTTTGAGCAACTTGATCTAGTGAAAGATGGCTCTACCCATGGCAGAGGCTGGAACTAGATGATCTTTCAAGGTCCCTTCCAATCCAATCCATTCTATGATTCTATGATTACATTAGTAATAACTAGGTCCCTCATATATGGGAGCATTAACACCAAATGCTGCATGACTGGTCTATAAATGCAAGAACTGTTGAAGAGCTTTGTGTTCTAGAATTAAGTCCTAACAGTTTAATCTACTTCAAGACTTAAACACATTGAACAATTGAGCATATGCGTAAATATTTCATCAGAATTAGTCACACAACCTGAAGACGTGCTACAAAGTATTGGCTACCAAAGTCAGGCACATTTTGCCAGATCCTACTATGAAACATGACAGCCAATTAAATATCTAGTTTGTCTGTTTCACTGAATGGAAATCCGATCTGAAACAGCTCTTGGTTGTGCTCTCCCATTCACAAGTCTCATGTTAACTCAGGGCTCTGCTTCTTTACCTAACTTTGTATGTCAAAGGAATAAATGCCTGGTCATGCTGATGGAGATACAACACTTGAGAGACAAGAAAGTGAAAGAGCTGCTAAGCAACTCCAGAACACTGGAGAATGGGTAGCAGCAGGAGGCTCCGATTTTCAAACTGACTGTGAACACTGTAGGTAACTCAAATATACAACAACTTGCAAAATTTCCAAATACCACATTTTGCTGTGGAACGTGTTTTCTGTAACAGCTTTGTATTACAATTTTGATACGGCTTTCGAACTAAAATCTGAGGCCAAGAAATTAATTAGTGTACATTTTTGCCTGTGAATCTTGAAATTAAAGCAGTACAACCCTAAATTCCAAAGAAAAATATGGTCCTTCTGTTTGATTTTTAAAGACACGTAGGCATCTGGCCAAAATATACAGTTCCAAGAGTCCCTATGGCATTTCTCTCTCACAGAAGTAACTAGTGCTACTGCAATCAAAACTACAATTCAGGCAAAGACAACAGGCTCACTGTGTGATTAAGTCATACACCATGGAGTCCACTGACTGTCTGAAGGTTACTGAAAATAAGGAAGAAAGATATACATGAGATGACAAAGCGAAAGCCCTTAAGTGAGAAGTTTTACATATCAAGAGCCTACAAAATGACCCCATATTCCATAAGGACATAGACAGTCATTTCCTTATCCATCCCTAAAAAAACACCACATACAGACTTACAGATGTTAGGGCAAGTCCAAAACTTGTAGACTGATGCTTCAGCTGGATTTCAATTTTGTGAAGTAGAGCTTCAATCCTATCTTCCTCAAATCCTTTCCTTTGGGAAGAGGTGATGAGAGAAGGAAACCATATCCATTAACACTAATCACTTTAAGGGAAGTTACAAAAATGAATTATAACATTGATAAAGGAAACATTACAACATAGTATCTTCCCCATTGAATTAAAATTGATACGAAATAACCTTATCATGCTGTGTCATTTAGTGAAACTGCACTAATATCATTAAACTGAAGGTCAAGCTGATGAATATGCTACAATACAGGAAGTAGCAGATGCAAGTTTTAAGAGTATTGAACGCTATTACTGCTTCTTTGGTGCATTTCTTTTAATACAGTTAATTTTTAAAGGCATGTTATTAAACATATGCCTGTATTATTATATGCCTATATATTATTAACATCTAATTGTAAAAGACCATATGAAAAAACTAACAGCATTCTCAAAAATGCAGCGTTACTTACGCAATAACTTCATCCACTGTTCTAGCAATTATCTGTTTCACAGTATCAATGTCTCTTTCAGCAATACCCTGTAGACCCACACTGAAATAAGCTTCTCTTGTTGAGCCATTAAACCTAAAATAAAACATATTCAACTCAGTGAAAAGTACTAGCACTTAAGCACTAAACCTGCCAGTAAAGGCAGAAGAAGGGGAAAACACCCGTTATTTCCACATACACAGGATTTTATAAGCTAGATAGAAAAAAAAATAATTAGCAAATAGGCAAGAAATGGAACTTAAAAGCATTTTTTGTTCAATTTCAGTAGTAGTAGCCACTGTTAAGAAAACACACAGCATATGGTATTAGAGAACGAAGGACAGTAACAGAAAAAAAACCTGATCTTTTCTGTTTATCTTTGCATTCATCTGCAGGTACTTTGAGGTAAAGAAGTCTCTTTTTTTAAGATGTAAATTTTATCTGCCTGTAACACCAAATACATACATTCTATTTAAGCTGGTGAGTGGAAAGTTACTTTTAAATTTATTCATTTAAAGCAGTACTTGCAAAGTAAGCAGTGAAGTGTTTCATGTTTGTGGCAATTTTCAGTAATACTTAAAAAAAGATAATTTTGTTCAAGCTGTCAGACAGGGTTAATTGTAATAGGTCATCTTTACAGAGAAAAATTGACACTTGCAGAAATACAGAACCCCTAGAAGTTCAAACCAAAGCCAACAAACAGAAAGCAATAGGTGCTCATCTGCTCAAAACATCCATTATTCCAGGTCTAAAAAACCAGAAGGAATTCAATGGCAGACTCAGGTGTTGAATTCTGGAATACTGATCGCTGGACTCAAACTTACTTTAGATTGAGTCATCACCATAGTCACTAAGGCAAATTAAAGCTAGATTTACTGTATGATTCAACACCATATTAATACAGTCAACCTGGAAAAGGCTCAGCAGTCAAAACATACAACAGCTGAATCACTACTTCAGTGTCTAAACATGGATCAATCATAGAATCAATCATAGAATAGTTTGGGTTGGAAGCGACCTTAAAGATCATCTAGTTCCCACCCCCCTGCCATGGGCAGGGACACCTCCCAGTAGATCAGGTTTCTCAGAGCCCTGTCTAACCTGCCCTTGAACACTTCCAGGTATGGGACATCCACAACTGTCCTGGGTAACATGTTCCAGTGTCTTACCACTACATAGATGAGTACACTAAGGTTTCCCACTCAAACATCTAAGACAGTCAGTGGAGACAAAGGCATGATTTTTGTCATCCTCAGGTCTAAAATCAGTTCAATGAAACATACCCTGGAAGCACTTGCTTCTTTATGCTGACAATTAAAGCCAAACTATGATGAGCAGCTGAGCCTATAGTTAGGTGAAAAGAATCCAACCACCTTTAGTCTGCAGCGCAGAGCAAGCTCAGAAGACTGGCTGCACTTAATTGCAAAAAAGCACATTCGTGCCAAACCTACTTACTACTACATCACAGTTAAATCAAAAAAGCAAAGGTAACAGTGCAGAGAAGAGCTAGCAAAATCTTCTGAGTAATACTAATTCTAAATGGCCAAGATGAAAACCCCAGGTAGATCAGGAGACTGAAGGTATACCATGTTTTTATCTACCCACTTTTCGTGTTGATAAGCTTTGAACAGTACAACTTTGTTTAAACTAACATAGCTTCTATTGAATTATTTTGACAAGCCAAAAATTACACCTGAGAATGCTTTATAGTTCATCAGGAGAAACTCTGAATCTGATACTTCAATGTTAAAATAAGATTATTTTGGTATAAACTGCCTGTATGAGAGATGACTTCTCCCCACTTAATAGTGGTTTCTAACTTTTCCAATATTGCTTATAGGGATGAAATGTAAATTGCAACACTTACCCAACATCAGGAGAGAAATCTGTACCAACACCAGATTCAATTAAGGCTTTGTAAAAAGGAGAATTTGGCCCATCAACCAACAGTGAGGACAACAGGCTTAATGTGAACGTTTCAAAAGTGTCTGTAATACTGAAAAAAAATTAAAATAGTTCTTAAAAAAAAAAATCAAGCTATAAATATGTGATACCTAACATTACTGAGTTCATTCTAGAAGAATTACTGCTACAAGACAGTACAGAGGAGGTACGGGAGAAATAACTGCCAGTTATGAACATTGCATCAGACCTTAGGGAACTAAGAGAGTTCTAGGTCTTCAACTTATTATAATTAGCAGTAAAATTAAATTAGGCTGCAAGGGTAGATAAAGTTAGCAGTAGGGTCACATAGAAAAGCTGAAAGACAGGAAGCCAGCATCCCAAAAGTCTAATCCACTGAACAGTTCTGCAAGATAACAGCTGATTTTCCTTATGTCTATCTGGTAAAGAAAAAGACAAGAAAAATTCTGCTTAGTATTAAACTTCCATTCACTAAAGGAGGCTTTGTCTAGCTTTTCCCATGGCATTATTTAACTTAAAAGATGACATTTACGAAGAGGGATTGGGGGACATGAAATACACCTGTGTCTTGCCTGAAGTTCTAAAATGAGCCTTTGACTCAGAATTTCGTTTATATACACTTACTCTGTCAACAAGTAGCTGATGCTGACAGTTGTCTGCTTGGAAGGATCAGCAGCAAATGAGTCTAAGCCACATGTTACACTGTGCTCTCTCTGTAAAGTATAATAAATAAGTTTGATGCAAACTGAACTCAGAACAGAAGTTACAAACCAAAAAAAATGACTGCTTTCATCTTCATAGCATCTTCCTTCTTAAGACTTCATAGTTTTACAAATACTCATGGGTAAGTTTAATATACGTAAGCAAATACATAAACACAGGACATAATGAAAAATATGAGTTGTATCTCAGTTTTTACAAGTGGCAAAACAGAGGAGCTGATAGAGAAAACCTGGCCATAATTAACACTCTCTGAGCTGGATTTCTCAGAAATGCCTGAGCTTCTGCACAAGCCATGAAAGGAAGCTGGGGGTGCGTGGGGGGAGAGGGTCGGAGAATGAAAAGAAGTTATTTTTGGCACTAGTGTCTGGAAGTTTAGGTATCATTAGAGGGCACATTTCTTGACACTTAAGGATCAGTATTTGTAAAAGTAGCTCTAAATGCTTTCCATTAATACATGCTTCAATGCTCCAAATACTGAGGGACTTGAAAACTGGAAATAATAAACGACATTACTGAAATTCCCAAGTGTAGTTTTTCCCTCATTTCAATGAGAAATAAAAATACTTCTTCTCATTTACACACACTTCTAAACAAAACTCTAGCAGGCTGGGCTAAAATATTAATCTGTTGTATTCAGTCTCTGCAATTCCAAGATTGGATGTGCACCATTTCTCTTTGTTTCAATTTAATTATTTTACTTACAGGCTTATCCCAGAGTTTCTGTTTTGGGATGTCAGTATTTGATTCAATTCTTTCAAATTTTATCAGTGCTTCCTCATGTATTTGTTTTAAATGTTGCTCCAAAGGAAAATTACCGTAAGTGAAAAACCTGCATTTCAAATGAAAGATTGGGATTAAGCATTAGTTTTTACACGAAATGTACAGTAACAGCTTTTACAATATTCTGAATTTCATGTGATTTCCAGTGATTCAGTGGCATCTAGAAGGGAATATGCTTTGCAAGGCCCCTAGGTTAAAGGCCTATCAGTTTGCCATATACATAAAACCCCTCGATCTGCTTTATCTTCTTCTGATTTATGCTTTGGAGCTCACAAAAAATAGAATTTGTTTAGTTGCAGCAACATACAGTGTTCCAAGAAAAAAGATTAGTAAATGAAGCTAGAACCCAGCGGTCTAAAGTTTCAGACAAAATTCTTATGATTCTTACATACAATGTATAAAATATGATATTGTCAACTGATCTATAAAACACAGCTGGGTTCCAAAGGTCAGCCTACCAAAGCACACCCTCACAACCTACAAGAAATATTGCTGACTTCCACTGGATTAAATATGGTAGGTCTCAGGTAAATATTATTCCCCAATTAAAATCTAAACTCGGGTACAACAGAATACTTGAGATCATAAGAAAAACAAAGGATGGTAAATTCCCTATCATGACATGAGTTGACATTCCATAAATTAATCAGACTAACAGATTTACTGCAAAATCTGTTTAAAAGGACCAATGATAGTACTGATTTTCCTGCTTATGACCTTCAAATTCTGAAGCAAGCTGCCTTTTATCTTAAAGACCTTATCAGTACAAATAAAATTAATATCTGACTCAAATGGATATCCATTTTTTATCATAGAATCACAGAATTATTTGTGTCAGAAGGGACCTTAAAGATCACCTAGTTTTACCCCCCCTGCATGGGCAGGGACACCTTCCACTAGACCAGGCTGCTGAAAGCCTCATCCAACCTGGCCTTGAACACTTCCAGGGATGGGGCACCCACAACTTCCCTGGGAAACCTGTTCCAGTGTCTCACCTGATAGAACCTGATACAATAATGCATGATTCAGGAGCAAATAAACAGCCATTCATGTGTAACTTCTTTTTATAACTTTTAATCTGTGTTGACTTCAAGGAGGATAGGAACCTCTAGACTCATCTGCATTACACCTGTATCATAACTCCCTAATGTTACTACCAAATACTTATTAATATGCTGCACTTTTCCCCAGTCCATATGAGTTTATAGAAGATTCAGCTTGAACAAAAATCCCCAAAATGAATTCCCACAAACAAGCAGGCAGATGTATTCTAGGAAATCAGCCAAACCTCTTTCAGTAGCCCCTTTCACTCCTCTCCCTAGAGCCAATCCCATGCTTCAATGCTGTCCTGGCTGCTGGAGGCCACAGGTTATCTATAGTTGCTGGCCACACATATGGAAACACTGTATCTCACTTTTTCCCCCTCACAAAAACTTGAACAGACTGCAAACTCACTATATAACCTAGTTAGTCAGAAATTTCAGGTACCTGGAATTGCTTGGATGATAGTGGGTGGCATGGAACTGTTTAAGCTGCTCCCATGTAAGATCAGGAATACATAATGGATCTCCACCAGATACTACACCATAAGTGTGATCAGGAAGGATTTTATTCTGCAGGTGCTGTGCAAATATCCTCTCGTTATCTGTCTTAAGAGGAAAACATCGCATTCCAGTAAAAGTCAAAAAAACATTTTAAAAATAAAAGGTGCTCAACAAGATCTCAGAGCTCTAACTTACCTCCCCACATAAGCATTTTGTTCTGTAGTCCCATGTATTTGGATAAAACTAGCTACATTATCATGTCAATTTAAAAGAAAATTCTACAATAAAATCCATAGGCAAGATGCTCTTTTATATGTAAACAAACTATCAACAGGCTAACTTTAAGAATAACTATGTAACATGTTCTTGACTTTGATGAGGACTTCAGTTTCACCAAGGAGGAAAAGAAATCTCTGGTGTAATAATGTCAGTGAAAACCTGCAGCTTAAGCAACGTCACCCCATATAAGATCTTAAAAAAATTCACAAAACTTACAAATGCTCCTTTCATTTCATTAAAAACAACTCCTTTGAAGACTAGAGGTGTCTGGGGATCAGCTGGATTCTCATGTTCTAACCTCCAACCTTCTTGCCTGAAAAAATTAATAATGGGAAGTGTTGGGAGTTTTAGGGTTTTGGTCTTGCTTTGTTTTGCTTTTTAATGTAAGGTTTGCATAATCATAACTTGTCCACATCTTACCAGAAATCTAGTTGACGCAAACATGGAAAGAAAGCTGCATCCAAGTACACTGACAGGAGATTCTGAAAATCCTTGGGATTTTGTGTTGAAAATGGATAGAGCGTATAATCACTAGCTGCATATAAATAAACAAAAAGATCAAAAATTTAGAAAGTCTGAGATACATTTTGCCTTCATTTATATTTAATCTTTCATCTCTATAAATAACCAGTAGAGGAAACATAGATGACATTTTTGCTGACAAATACACATAAATTCAATACTGCAATTATTTTACCATGAAAACTTCACTTTTGCAATATATGTAAATAATTAAATGCATTGTTGTACAGGATACAAATCCAGCTCTACTGGGACTTTGTAACTGCCAAATGAACAAGATCTATTTTGTTGCCTCGCCTTGTTTTTTTAAATTCTCACTCACAACATTCACACTTAATAATAATGGATCTCCAAAGGGAAATTAAGCTGACAGAACAGCTCTACTGCAATAAAATCTCATGCATTTTAAGTGGTATTATTTACTTTGGGCTCACCTGTGAATGCATTCATGAAAGTGGACAGTGATCTGTTTAACATTTTAAAGAAAGGATCTCTGCAAGGATACTTTTGAGAGCCACATAACACAGTGTGCTCAAGGATGTGTGGGACCCCAGTGCTGTCCATCGGAGTGGTTCGGAATTGTATACTGTGAGATAGAGAACACAGAGAGGAACATTGTTATTTGTGATGAGAAGTCCACCCACCTCCTATCTGCAGCTCAGATTTATGGGTATATTATTACTGTCTAGTAACTAACACAGCACACAGCAGGATCCGAAGTTATTGAGTTCTTAAGACTCTTGAGTGCTCAGCCACAACTTCTAGAGGGTGTACAACCTCTGCACTTCTGTTTCTGGAGGTGGGACAAAAGTTTTCAGCACATACCTAATCACATTTCTTTTTTAGCCAGAAGACCCAGAAAAAACTTCATGGAAGGTTACAGTTTCAAGAATTGTTTTACATCTTGGAACTATATGACAATTTATCAGAAAGTCCAGTTTCTGGCTCACCAATCAAAGAGATTATTATAAAGTTGTAATGTAGTGGAGACCCACAAAAATGGGCAGGAGCTGGAGCACATGCCCTGCAAAAAGAGGCTGAATAAATTTGGCTTCTTTAGCCTGGAAAAGGAAAGGCATCAAGCAGACTCCATAGCTGCCTTCCAAAACCTATAAGGTTATGATGAAGACAGCTTCTTTGTATAGATATACATGATGGGAAGACAAGAGGTGATGTTCATAAATTAACACAAGGGAGGTTCCGACTTGATATTAAAGAAAAAGGAACAAAAAAAAGCACAATACCGACAATCATACACCAGGAAGAGGTTGCCCAGAGAGGTCGTAGGATATCTTTGGCAATTTTCAACTGGATAAATGTCTGAGGAACCTCATCTGAATTAAGTGCTGACCCTTTTTTGAGCAGCAGACTAAATGACAGACCTCATGACACCTGTTCCAACCTGAAAAACTCTAAGGAAGTCCCACAAAGGAAGTACTACAGGCTTTGTTATCACAGAAAAATCCAGTTATGAAGCTGGATTACAGTTCAGAAACTAGAAGGTGATGCTGAGATGGAATGTACTATACATATATTAATGTTTTACCTGAACAGATTATTGGAGTCCTCCCGAGCCACATGTAAATATCTGGCTCCTGTACTGTCATGACTAAGCTTCACTGCAGTCAGAAACAGCTCAGGAACAGCTGTCACCTGCATTGGAAGAAAACATCTGTGTTACAGTGTGACTGCAACTACCTCAAATAAATCATGAATGATAGAGCAATGATGTTTGTTGATGCTGTATATAATATCGCCATATACAGTATTAAATAAATTATTTCTTCCTATGTTTTTTTGGGAAAAGAAAAAGAAGTACGCAAATGGAAAAGAAAGGTTAAAAAACAATTAAAACCTACTATAACCAAAGAACTATGCTCTTCTAGTATAGATGTTAAGATTGAACACTCCAATCAGAAATACAAAAATGCATATATTCACATATCAATTATGAGAGCAGCAAAAGAAAAATCAAGGAACCCAGTTCTATCACCAGCTCTGACACTAGCAAATGTTTTTGCAAATTACCTTTACTTTCTGCTTCTACTTTTTCCTTTAAAAAAGTACAGAGATATTCCACATAATATTTCCACCACAGGTTCTTAATAAAGGTATTAAAAGCAGATTAGGAAATAAAATATTACTTGAACATCTTTTACAAAACAGCACACAGTGAAGTTCAGCTATCTGTCAGGACTTTTAGAAAAGACCACACTGAATGCTCCACATCTGCAGCAGACACACAAGCTAGAAAAGTCATCTCCCTGTAGGAAGGTGTGAATGTTACCGAAAGAAGTTGGTTGCAGAGAGAACTACAAGTAACTATCATTTTTTTAACTTATGATACAAAGCCTCTGTGCAAATATTTAGCGTGTAGGCTCCTGGCTTGACTTAGGCACTTTCCAACCACGGGAAAAAATATCTATACAAACACAGAGGAAACAGGAGAGAAGGGGGATGCTTACCTGCTCTACAGTGAATCCATGGATGTGCTCGCCTACCCTGTACTGCAGCGCTCTCTCATTAGCAGAAATGCTCTTCCACCTCCATGACTTCTGATTCAAAGACCTGAAATAACACTTGTCTTTCAACAACAGCAACGAACGAGGCACCGTCCCTCACCCAGCGCTGGGGGACGGCGGCGGAGGGGGGAGGCGAGGAACACGCAGCCGCCCAGCCACGCTTCCCGCCGGCCTCCGCAGCGAGGAGCTGCCCTTGAGGAGCAGGGACTCCCCGCCAGACCGTACCGGGCCTTCTGGTCAGCGTCAGGGACACGGCACGGCGTTCCCCGTCCTTCGGCTGGGCGCGAAGGAGCCGGCTGCAGCTCGGAGCCCGCCCAGGCCTGCGGCGGGGCCCGGGGCAGCGGAGGGCCGGCCGGGGCGCCGGCAGCGGGACCGGGGCCGCACAGGGCGGGAGAAAGGACTGGCGGGACCCCCCGCCCGCTCCCCTCAGCCCCCTCCCCATCCTCACCGGCCACGGCTCAGCAGCCCCCCGGCCGCCCGATAGCGGTTCCACATGTCTCAGCGCTTCAGCCGCGGGACGGGCCTCACAGCCGCGCAAGCGCAGGCGCCAAGGCCCCCGCATTGGCGGCGGCGGGAGGCTCCGCCCGCTCGTGCTGCAGGCCCGCCGCGCGCTGCGGTGGCTGAGCCGGGGAGCGGGGAAGGGGTGGGATCGCTGCGGGGTGCTGCATGCCGCCCGGGTGATCGGGCCGGGGGCCCGCCTCCCAAGCTCCGCTCAGCGGTGAGGCGGCGGGGGTGGTCGGCCCACGGCCGGGAGAGGCCTTGGGGGCGGTGGGCCCCAGAAGTGGGACCGGGGAGGGGCGGGTTTTCGGGATGATTGACCTTGGGGGGGCGGAGGGGAATATTTTGGATGTGTCTTAGCTTGTTCAGGAAGTTCCCATGAAAATCAAAAGCTGTGTTGGTTGTAAAGGGAGTGACCTTTGAGTAGAGCCTGTTGTTTGCTTTTTCAAATTAAAAAAAAAATCAAAAATATAGCGCCTGAGATAAATGTGTTTTAGGGGTGGCATCTCTCCTTGGCAATGTCTTGCCAGTGCACCTTAATCATTGATATTAGTATTTTTTATTTAAAATATTGTATTATTAATTATAAGTAATAGCTTTTCTTAATATTTTGCATTTTAAGCGGATACTTTGTGAGGAAAATAAGCGAAGTGGGAAACTAAACGCAGCTTTAATCCTGCAGTTGTGTCTGTATGCAGAGCCTTTATCTCCTGCACAAGGCCTTTTACATGGGGATGGCACAGCTTAGGTAAGTTAGCACAGACATAGATGTCTCCAAGTCAATGTCGTTACAAGGATTTCGAGGAAGATTTGCAGGACATTGTCATACCCACCAGGAAAGTGCTGGTACATTGTGCTTCCATGCCTAGGCTTTTATTCCTTCCATTTTGCAACGTAATAAGATTTTTAGATAGTAACTTGATAACTGATAATTCACATCGCATGTTCATGAAGTTTCCCAGAAGGCCAGCATGTATGAAGTACGGCCACTAAATTGCCCATCCCTTCTTCCTGAACTTAAGAGCCCGACTATCTATTTAGACATAAGAGGCTTGATGCCAAAAAGACTACGTGAGATTTTAACAACAACAGGTGCTTGGCACGTCCCACACCGCTTATCTTCAGTGCTTCGGCTCTGATGTTAACTGGAAAAAAAGGAATTTAAAGTACCCTGGGAATGTTTGTACCGTCTCTGACCTCTTCCTCCTCTTCACTGCCTGGCATGCAGTTGTCTGCCTCCCTCTGCTGCCTGTGATCTGTCACGTTAGGGATTTTATCTGGCACGTTACGGATTTTATCGTCCTTGCATGACTCAGCCGTCTCGCCGCCCTTCTGCCCTCCCCATTCCTGCTGCCCTAACGCACATCCTCCATCTCCCCACACGCTGCGTGGCTCCTGAGTGCTCCAGCGCCTTTTCATTTCCTCTCTTTTTCTCATTTGTGTTTTCTATGTAATTTTCCCATTTCATTAATTTTTAAATTTTGACTACAGCAAGAAATAACTTGCTGTAGTCAAAATCGGGATGTTGTGCATTAACCTATATAACCTGTCATCTGTCTTAATTACATATCTTTGTCTTTTTACAGGCTAGTGAAAAGATAGAGCAACTTTCATGTAAAGCTTAGATGCTGTGTACTAGCGAATGCAATTTGTTTGCTCCCAAATTTCATGATACCTGATTTCCTCCCTGCCTTCTACCATTTCACCTCCTGGTTTTTTTTTTTGTCTTTTTTTCTATATTTGTTTCAGATCAGTTTCAAATTACACCACTTTGACAGGAGTTGCTTCCAATATATTGTTTCCTTTCAGTTTATATATTTCCAGAAACTGTATTTTTTTAACACCATGACAAATCAATCCTGATGGGAACTTAACATTTTTTTTCCAAGCTAAAAACAGTTACATAAACATATAATGAACAATGTTCTCAAAAGAAAAACATATAAAAGAAGTACTTCTGAGATTCACATAGAGAGAGTTTAATCTGCATGGTGTAATTTTCAAATATTTCTAGATATTTTCATATACATAAGGTTCATAGTTAGTTACAAGGTTAAATTGCAGCAAGTTTTATTTGAAAATACTCTGCTGTTTTTTCTGTAGACTGTTCAGTTCCCTGGTTTTAGTAACGGTTTCCTAATTTGACCATAAGCTACTGTCTCTTTTTACAGATTTCTTGTCATCAATATTTAGTTTGCTTTATGGTTTGTAACATTCATCTTAATGGAACATCAGGTTGCCATTCTGCTGCAGACGTTTATTTATTTTTAGTTGATGTTTATATTGGAAGGATGATTTACTGGCTGTCTGTTTTCATATCACTGACGTAGCATTTGACAGGCAACCTTTCACAAGCTTAACCAGTCTGAGTGGGCAGAGTTTCAAAGTGTATCAAACATCATTCCCAAAAAAATTAATTACAAATTTGAGATCTTTATACTACCCCTTAGAAAACTTGATATTTTTGCTGTTGTCTTTGATGTGTGTTGTACATCAGAAATTTTCTTCCAGAAAAAGGAACAGAAACGTATCTGTTACACTTTTTTTTAAATTTCATTTTCTAACTGTGTAAGATTACTACTGCACTGATAATGTAAGAGTAGTACTTTTTATTCTTTGTGAATGCACACACACAAGTGTATGCATATATATGTATCATTTTGTAAACATGACTTTTGCATCTTATGAAAGGGTAATTGAGAAAAACTTCACTGTCTTATAAAAGCATAGCAGGTATAAAATTATCTTGGTCGATTTGTGTTGATAAATCACATAAAACCATTTGAATTACTATGACCAGATTTTGCTACCAGTTATTTAATGACAAATTCTATGGAACTATAAAGCTCTACAAAGAGCTTTACAACTGGTGAAAATTAGATGACAATCTGCAAGATACCTTTTCTTAGTATTATTTTCCTACAGAAGATTTGTTTTCAATCACTTAAAACTTTATATAAATTAAATATTAAGATTCCCATGTCTGCACAGGCTGTTTCATAAAAAAAAAAAAAAAAAAAAAAAAAAAAAAAAAAAAAAGAGGCATCAAGAAGCTGTTTTGTGCTTAACAGGAAGTTTCATTCTTTATCCTCTGGAGCAGAGGTTAGTCCCTCCCACTTGTAAAGTGTGCATGCTTGGATCTCAGCATTTTTTTCTGCACAGAGCATAAACTGTTCCTGCACCATTCTTCTAGGGTTTTCTCAGTGATAAAGTTAATAAAAATTATTTCCTCTGTGGCTGCTTCTCTCTCCCAGGAGAGAGACCAGCAATTTTCTGTACAGCTCCTTACTACTTGTCAAAAGCAACAAAAAACTCTTTATTAAAGTCAGCAAAAGTTAAAGGACAAAAGGCTGTGCTTAAGGTCTACTGAAAGAGATTTAAAGGGGATACAGGTGGCATGTCAGAAATTGTGCTTTGTCAGTGGATAAAATAATGAGGAGACTATCTGCCTGTCAGCTTTTTTTCTGAAGGCCATGAATAAACTCAGTATGAATGGAGTTCATGACAAATGTGTGGCAGCCAGTGAGGTGAGAAGAATGAACTTTTGCATCCCAGATGCCGGCCCTTCTCTTCCCCAGTTCTCTGCATGCATCACCCATCATCTTCCTGAGAGGGTCTGGTGAGAATAGGTCTTGGAAAGGATGTGAGCATGACCCTAGCTGCAGCTGTCCTCTTGAACATCACTGAGCCCTACTAGTAACAAATTTTGTTTCCAAAATTATTTATTTGCCTTCCTTTTTTTTAAAGTGAATTATCTTCAGTAATGAAGCATTAGCAGGCCAAGGGTTTTGCACTATGGGTGTCAGCCATCATCCAGCTGGGCACCAAAGTCAGTATTTTACAAAGCCATGTGGAGAGAAAAGTTTGCCAGGTCTCAACACGCTTTCAAATGTATTCTGTTTGTGTTTTCTTCCAGACAAGATTG
Source organism: Hemiprocne comata (assembly GCA_020745705.1). Taxonomy (NCBI): domain Eukaryota; kingdom Metazoa; phylum Chordata; class Aves; order Apodiformes; family Apodidae; genus Hemiprocne; species Hemiprocne comata. The sequence continues at coordinate 13,225,386 of CM036587.1, forward strand.
CAAGTAAGAGGTAGAGACAGAAGCTGATGGTTGTGCTGCTGCTGTTTTCCTGCTTCCTTCCTACCTTCACAAACATCTGTTTAGACTCAAACTTACTGTTTGGGGGTATTCCAGAGATTGCCCATAAGCAGGACTCCTGGCCATGGCAGGTGGAAACCTACTAAATGTATTCATGGTAGTGTGAAAGAAAGGGAAATGTTCCCCATGAAGATTTTACAGTAAGAAATAGAATGAAAACCAGGCACAGTGTTCAGTGTGGTGATTTCTGGACAATTTCTCTCAAAGAGATCCCAGAAATGGAAATAGGTACTCCACCAGGTTATGTGACCCCAGGCAGGACTGAGGCTGGCATGTGCAGATGCTGCTTTGTTTTGTCAGAGCAGGGTACCTCCCATTGCTGCAGTGCTAGGAGCAAGTTTGTTCACAACCAATTATTTGAGAGAAAGAAACAAGGAAAATCTCTGTCTTGCTAAAAGCTTGGGGTCATGTAGTGTATCAGGAGTACTTCTGTGTCTTTGGATTATCTTAGCCAGACCAGAATACCTGGTTATAGTCACAGTGAGCACATTGCTTAATAGTTTACTTTTAAAATAATTTTACTACCCTCCTTCACATATTTTCCTGCATCTTAATTAAAATATTTAAATATTTTAATTGCATCCCTGGCTAATAAGTAGTGTGACGGTGAGGAATTCAGGGAGAGGAAGGAGAGAGGAGGGTTAAGGGGAGATAGGGATTGGGTCAAGGTTGACAAAAATTAGGTGTTTCTGTAATATTATGCATACATATAAGTGAGGAAAGCTGACGTCACATCAATATTATTTGTAGGAAACAGAATATTACAAATTATTGTTATTACAAAGTATTATTACTCACTGAAAAGTGTTGCTATAGAATATAAAAAAATACAGGAGCGGAAAGTTGCTCAACGCTCCAGTTTCTCAGGGATTAAGCAGAACTTCATGCACAACTTAGTGTGTGCTGCCTCCAAATTGCAATTCACTGCTAAATTGAAACTTGGTGCGAGTCAGTTGTTAACAATGAAAACCAAAGAAGTACAAATCTCGGGGATAACAAAAACTGTGAACTAGCAAAGTGGCAGCATTTTATTCCATAGAGTATGGCTGAAGAATTTGTAACTTATTTTCTAAGGTGATTCTGTTTCGAAGGATCTTCCTTTGCTGGTTGCTTATATTAGCCAGAAATATTCAGCTGCATAGTGTATGTATTCTTATCAGTCTATTAATTCATCCTCTTACAAACACTTTGGGAATGTCTCTACTTTTACCATGAGTAATATTATTTGCTGTAGGAAGAAAACTGTAACATAGGTAATAATGAATTACATCAGAATCTATTTTTGCCAATAAAAAAAAAAAAGCCTCTCTACTAAGAAATTCCAGTTGTTTTCTCAGACCCACTCATAAACTATAGTCCACAACACCAAGAAGATGATAAACAAGTAGAAAACTCTGCCATCTGCTCCCTTGTTGATACTACAGAGTGATCCACAGTTTAAGAATTTTCTTTTAGCATCATTTGGGTTATATTTAATTTCTTAATGTCTTTGTTGCACTGGAGTGAGACAAGCTGGAATAGAGTTTAATGCTGCACAGGCAAGGTCTCTCACATAGCTCTAAGAAGGTACCTCAGTCTTGCTCCTGTCACCTTCTTGACAGAGAGCCTTTATTAAATTCTCAACAGTGCAGATACACATGTAGGACAGATACAGGCCAGAGCATACTTATTCTTTGTGCATGGGAAGACCAGCATCTGTGTAAAGGAGTAAAGATTTCATTTAAGTGAGCTCACTGACAGTATCTGCAAAAATGCATGCTAGATCCTGTGGAGTTGCAGTAATGGAAAAAAATGTATGTCTTGGTTTAGTACAAGTGAAGCACATTTTCAGAAGAGGTGGTATCTAGTCCATGTCTGATGCTGTCCAGAGTAGTTGGAAAATTGCTCTACATCTGTTTACATTTCAGCTGCCACATGCTGGAAAGAATTTTTTCTTGTTATCTCTACTTTTCATGTTGGGGGTGGAGGGAAGGGAGAGAAAAAAGTATTTAACTCAAATTTATTGCATTTTTTTACATACTTATGTGTCAGAGTAGCAGGACATCCCTATGAAAAAAAAAAAAAAAACACACAAAAAACCAAACATATTCTAACTGCAAAGTCAGAGAAGGTCCATAAAAATTAAGGTCCACTCCAGGCCCTTGTCTCCTCTGGTCCCTGTGTGGCCCTAAGAGATAACTGGGGGTTGGGGAATTTGAGTTTAAATTACATGAAGTAGTGAGAGAGCACTAACAAAGCTTACTGGGGCAGTGATTTTATAATAAAAAACTGTGAAGCATCCTTCCATGTGTGGGAAATCTGAATGTGCAAAGCCCCAGGTTTGAGTTGGAGGGTTGTGTTAGGTGATGCCAGCCTAACACAGTAAAGTCTTGTTCCAGTTGCCTTTTAGAAGAGGTGTTTGAGAAAGCTGTCTCCATAATCTGACCAGATTTTGTTTCAGAACTAGGTTCTTCACTCCACAAGAATACCTGAGAGTGAAGTAATATTTAGGTGGTCTGAACCATCAGGGGATGGTGTAGCCAGGGTCTCTACTCCAACAGCCAGAGGAACAATTCTTTACTAATCTTCAGCTTTCCTTATTTGAATGATTGTTTGAACACACAGTGTACTCAACTGGACATATTCTGACATGCTGAAGTAGCAGTGACAGCAAAATGTGATATTTGCATCTGGGACTACTTTAGGTCTCAGAATGTATGTGAAGAGGTAGATGTTCAGGCAAGTTTGTTAGATGACCAGCAGGTATCGCTAAATACTTTTTTTTGTTGGCTACATCCATTACATTGAAGTAGAGTAATTCCCCATGATCTGTCTCCATATTGCAATGCCCTCAGGAACCTCTCATCCCTATTATGATTTTGCATGGCCCGTGCCAGCAGTGTAAAATCATATGCTGTAACTGATGTGGAGTGATGCACAGACAGATTGCTCAGCAAACTGAACATATAATGGATGAGCTCTTCCTGCTTTTCCCTCATTTGAGCACTTAAGTTTTTCTGCTGCTCATCTGTCTCTTTTAACAAAACGTGGAATTTAATATCCCTGAGACTTCTACGCTTGTCAGGTTCCTGTGCAATTAGTCAGTTGGTGTAGGAGAGGGGAACTCAATGATCGACAGGAAAAGCGTGAGCTGCAAGTCTAATTTTCTTAGAAAACCAAGATGCACAAGTGATACCAAGTTAAAGTAATCAAAACATTCTCCAGTTCACTGACTGTTTCCAAGAAAAGCAAAGCAGTGTTATATTTTCAGTCATACTTGGTTTTAGATTTTGCACTGGTTCTTACACAGCTGTTTAAAATGCAGCACAAGATGCCACTTGACTTACACTTTATTATTACAAACAGAAGCTAAGCAGAAACCATCTGTATCTTCCACTGTTAATGTCTACATGATGCTGCAGTTGGCCAACTCTTATAATCACATTCTAGACACAAGACACAATTGTAAGACTTATTAAATGTCTAAATTTTGTGCCATCATTTTGTATCATTAAAGTTAAGCTTTAAAGTGAGGGTCATTATTCTAAAGATTCAGAGTCAAAACACTTCAGAAACGTTGAAGACAGTGCATTTTTTTTTTTTTTTTAATTTGCTCAACAACCTTGTTTTCAGCTAATTTTTAAGTCTCATGGGTCAAACAATGCCTGCTAACTTACATATGGTGTAGTCAGTCATACTGAAGTAAATAGCATTTCATGAAGTAAACATCAGTGAAGTGTTGCCCCATGGCTTTTGTTCTTTAGGGTGATTTCTGCTTATCTGTAGCTATAATGCTAGCCATCTGGAAGGGAAAGCACACAAGTACTGTTAGCACCACACCACACTCACAGAAAATTCACAGGATTCTGTGAAAAGCAGAAGCTGCCACTTGTTCAACCGTTGCATTTGGGCCAGGGTACAAGCAGCTTTCCTTCCTGCAGCAGTGGCTTTCTGGTATGTGTCACTGGGAGATTTTCCTAAGTAAGGCTGCAGAACTGAGCCAGGGGTTTTATCACACACATTTTACTTTTACTTACAGTTTTCAGGACATGTTGAGTCACTCTCCTTTGATTAATCTCATAAAGTCTTCAAATGGGCAATGTGACTTACTGAATGATCTCATGCTTTGTCAGATGTAAAATATTACCCGAAGTGAATGAAATGAGATGGTTTGAAGTTTTGAAAATATGTCTTTGGAATGTATGAACATACTTGTTTCATCTTCCACATGTAAGCCAAATAAAGAGCCCATTATGATGTACTCCACACAGTATACAGTTCATTATGTTCAGCAACATGTCTCTCCCTTCTTGTATGAAAGCAATGTATTCTCTTTCATCTCCGTTCCTGATAAAGACCTGCCACCTTTTGCTGCTTAATAATTGAAGGCAACCTACTACAGAAGGTTAGTGCTGGATGACTGCCTGCACCAATAATATGAAAAAGAATCGAGTTATTATTTTTGATGGCTTTAGTAGTTATTAAAACTGAAGAGTGTGTGTCATGACTCCAGGAATCTTTTATCTCTGCCACTGTCTTACGAAAGGAACGCTGGCTTTGCTAAGGTTAATAGTGACTTCTCTATCACTACAATCTCTACTTCAATCATCAAGTCTCTCAGTTTCACAGTTTCTGAAGGAAATAATGAGTTAAGATTGCTATTATTATCTATTTTACAGGTAAGTGAATGGAATTACATTAATTAATCGATAGGACTCCAGAACAATATTCATGTCATTGTCAGAATCATGTAGCACCTATGTACTGACATATGTGGGTGAAACTTCTGAAGTTCCTGTAAAATTGGCTCACTTTTTACACATATGCAAAATTATTTGTGTAGATTTGAAATTAAATTGTTTGTTTATGTTAATCCTTCATTATTCATTTCAAAATGAGTTAATTTTCAGAAATATTTATTTTGCATAAATAGATTTTCTGAAAAAATGAATCTAGTTTGAACAAATACTTCTTAGTCACTTCTGTGGTGGTTTTACACATTTTGACAATTTTTTTTTTTAAGTTGGTTGTCTTGGGACCATGAAACCTAATTCAGGGATGATTCTTTTGCAGGACCAGGAAATACTCTAAAGCTTGCTTTTCATTATTTTGACCAAAATTACAGCAAAGCCAGTGTAAAAAGAACTCACTAAATTAGCATTGTAGCTTCAGTCTCCTATGTTGTTAAAAATCAACCAACCAATGTTCCAGTATGGCTTGCATCCATATGGGTGTTGAATGTGTGTGTCACTCAGCTTTTTATCTGTTTGGAAGGTCATTTCACATGTCTTCCACAAACATGGAGAATGAGGAGGATGTGAAAATTGCTGATCAAACCAAGGACCACTTTGCAAAGAGGATCAGCACAGCAAGGTTTTGTATGCTGGCATGTCCTTTAATTTTATCAGGAGAAGTGATACCCTGAACTGAACTTTAGTATGACTATGGGATACGTAGTCACAAGTAGAAAAAATTCAGCATGCAGTTGTGAGGCTTTGACAAAGGGAATTAAAAAAATATTGGAAGAGTCTAATTGAAAACATCTAGCTATGAATATTGAATCCTTGAAGCCTCCAACACTTATTATCAATAATATAGCTATAATATTTTTCATTTTACCCGTACTAAATATTTCATATTTCTGTATTTAGCGAGTCTGGAAGAGGCACTCTGTTTCTGGAGCATCACATACCATTTTCCAATTCACCCTATAAAATGAGTACCGAATAAAAAAATTAAGATCAAGCAGCATGTGAGTGGCACAAGACTATATCCCTGGAGCAACAGCTGAGCATAAAAGTGAATCTGATAATAACTCTGACTTATTCAACTCTTAAACATAACTTAGGGTGCAATTGCATTTGGATGAGACAATGTCTAACCTTGGCATACAGAAGTGCTGCTATGGGCCAAAGCTTTTGCCCTCTTGCAAATTGTGTGCTGTTATTTTGATAAGCTTTTCTATTGTGATAACTCAAGCGTATGCAGTTTGCCCTTCAAAACAGAACCAACAGAGCTTTCAATAAACGGAATAATGTATATGCTGAATGTCAGATACAGCATCAATCATTAGAAAAATCACTGTACATGCAGAAATCATTGAATGTACATGTCCCAGGACTGCTTACAGACATCTTTCTTCCAGTACTGTATCTATTGATAATAAAGCTCACCAAGCACACATTTTGCCTTTGGATATTTGGCTAAGATAAAATATTTAGCTTTGTGCTATGCTACGTATCAAGCACTCATGTTTATATCATATATGTGCAGACAATTTAAATAAAATACCAAACATGCAAAGAGCACATCCAGTTCTATGTTACAGATTCTGCTGTCCTGATGTTGGCCCCAAACCTCATTCTGGTACATCAAGAGTATTCAGAGGGCAGCTTGATGTGATTACATCAGAAGAAGGGCTGCATTAGTTTGTAAAACTGGACAGTTACCTTTTCTGACCCTGCCTAACACATTGTTCAAAATAGAAGATATTAAGTCCAGCTAGGAAATCAAATATATTTTCATTTTCAAAAAAATAACAATTTTACACAAATAGGCTTTAGGATAATATCTCATGGGTAAGCTTGTTTTCAGAGAAAACTAATTGGAGAATTACATAATGTTTTTAGTAAGCAATTAAAATTCAACTGAGCCTTAAAATTTAGGCCTTAGGGAACCCTGGTTGAATTTACACATATTTCAAAAATAAAAGTACAAACTGCTTCCAAAGTGCCATTAGATGCCATGCATATTTAAGTGTTTTCTCTTAAATGATCCATTTAGCCTTGCTTAAAGGGTCTTGGGAATACTGTTTTACATTTTTTACAGTTAGAACTATCAAAAAATACTTTGTCCTCCCCAACCAGACTTTGGTATTTTTATACCCAGTGCATTCTTCAGATGGCAAAGTTTGCTTTCTTCACATGTATTAATGGCTCCGTTTTTAGGGTACTCATATTGGCAGTGGAGAATTTTAGGTCACCATGATAATAGGTGTTGGATTAGTGAAAAATTAAAAAACCCATCTTACGGGCTATTTGGGACTGCGGAGAAGGTAGAAGGAGAACTATAGAGTGCAATAGAAAGCAGGTGGAGACTTGTGCCACTTGTGGGGCAGTTAAAGCTGGCCATGGAAGGGGCAAGAGATGGAAAGCTAAGGCTATACAACAGGAAAGGGTGATAACATCAGTTTTAAGGGAGACTGAGGAGGGTGACAGAGTTGTTGCTCAATAAACAGTATTGGAAGAGACACCTGCGCTGCTTTCTTCCAGGAAAGTCACAATCTGCTAGTTTATACCTCCAGAAACATCTGAATCATCTTCCAGATAGCTTTAGTGTTTAGACCAATAGAAGCTTTTCATGTGACAGCTTCTGGGAAAGTGCATCCTCTCTGGCTTCTCCACAGCCCTGGGAGAACAGCAGGGCTGATGCCAGGGAGGAGGAAGGGCTGCAGAGGGGATTTTGGTAACGTGAACCCTCCTGCAATTTTCACAAGCCGCAATAAAGGATCTGAGAGTTTCAAAGAGCAAGAGCTGGCTGTTGGTCTCCAACCCTCTAGAGGGCGAGTGCGCCCTGTCTGAAATCTTCCTCGAAGCAGGATTTTGTCCTGTGTTACAGTATTGCTTCTACCCTTGTCTCATTTAACACTGATGTTATCACCCCTGCTTATGGCAAAGCCTCAGCTTAACCCCTGCTTTCTTGCCACTCACACTGCTGGTTTTAGCTTCCTTCCTTTTACCGCTCAGATCCCCTTATTGATTGTGCTGCTGGCCAAAAGGAGCTTTCTTTTGACACAGTTGGCAGTGAGACAAGCTGTGCACTTAGAGCTCATTAGATAGGTGGATTATTTTCTAAAGCTAAAATCTGACACTGCAGCAAAATGATAGATCTCTTCCAATGCTATTCACTGTCTTCTCTGGAAATTGAGTTGTTGTATGTGCAACTTACAATTTGCTTTTTAAACTATCTGGGCTGATAATTTCCACTGAAATCACACATAATTTTGAATATGTGGTCTAGGCTATATTTTTTATTGCTTACCTTTCCACAAAGGTGGCTATGCCATGACAGAGCTTTAAAATGAGGTTATTTTAGCTTGAAACTAAAAGCAAAATCTGGTGGGTTTGCAAATGTAGCCAAAAGGATCTATACTTTAAAGTGTCGTAAAAATGCTGGCTGCTCTGAAAAGTTAGGCTGAAGATACTTCAAGATAGGAACAAAAATGGATAGTCTTTTTCCTAAAACAGAAAGAACAGCATCTACTTTTTCATGCCATAATGAAGATAAGGCCATGGTTGTGTGATACAAGACAGCACTGTGTTCCAGACTCCTCTGCTAGCTTCATGTACTTTGGTACACAGGTGAACAGCAAAATGCATTCCTGTGTGGAGATACTACCCGGAGTTACAGAAACAGTGTGATGTACATACTGTGGCACAAACACCTCCCCAGGACAAGATGCAATGTGACACTGATGCATTTATAATGCTCCTAGTTTTGTGATGAGCCTGTCTAGCACTCCACTGCTTATTGCAGACATACCTGGAGTTAATGAGTATTTGTGGAAAACCAAGCTATGACCATGAGGAATAGCATGGAAAAGCCCACAAGGAGTGAAAGGATTCTGTTTACTCTCATGGCTTTAAACAGTGCACAGTAAAAAAAACACAATACCAAGTGGCCTGAGGATTACTAGGAATACTGTTTTACTATGTACTATCCATTCTTGGCACTAAACAATACTGTAAAAAAATGTATGTGATCAAAGACAGTATTAATTAATTAACAATTAGGTAGCAATCTGCAGTCTCTTATTTTCTGTGTGCTTGGTTTTGTGTACCAGTTAACAATCTCTTATCTTAGTTTTGTAAACTATAATGCAAATTGGATAGGTGTCCAGTTAGTACTTCTTTGAAGCGTACAGGACCTATGAGAAATGACCTACTTGGCAGCCTGGGAAAGAGGCAGTTCAGAAAGGAAATGACTGGGTTCTGGAGAAACAACCTGAAGAGTCAAAATAAAACTGCAGAGGCTCAGTAAAGCTGCCTGCTTTAGCTGTTACAGATGCAAAGGGAACAACAAACCAGAAGAGATCGGAAGGCTCTCAACTTCAGATTTAAGAAGACAAAGTTTAGGCGCTCACTGATTGGTGAATACTGCTAGTACAAAATATCACTTTTAATTAAACTCTTCCTGTCTGCCAAGGGAGAGGGCACCATGTGATTGAGCTGGCAGCTGAGTTTAACAAGTAGATTGTAGGATTCTCTATATACAATATTTTCTTGAAGAACTGGAACATCATGGTTGAAAGGAATTAATGTTTCTGTCCTTTGCACCCTTTAACAGAGGGAAACACTAATTGTCCTCTAAAGCAACAGACAGCAAAGTTTTTCCCTGTCTATTCAAGGTCTTGGACATCTGCACGAAATTAAAAGTTACAATTTATAGTTAAATATATGTATGTATGTAAACTATGCCTTTATTAATTATAGTTGTGGTCAAAGGTCATGATTAAAGATAAAAATCTTCTTGCTTGAAGGTCTTCACATGAAAATGAAAGGACAGTCTTTGTCCCCAGACTGGCCAAGTGAAATAAAATTAAAATATTTCTCCATCATGAGCTACAAGTATGATTAAGCAATGCCTTGAAATAAACATAATGAAAATATTATCCATAATATTCAGTTGTGGTTTTCCAATTAAATCAGGGCATAACTTATTTGACAATTAGCATGCGATGATGCCTGTCCCTAGTGGTAAGTATATATTAGTTTGACTTTAGTATGATGAAAGCTTTTTATTTTTTAACTGTTGAGGCACACGCATGTTTGAAACTGGGCTGACACCAAATACTTCTTACTGGAGTATAAATCCCCCTCACTGAACGGAAATGTAGTGTGGAGTGTTTGCTGTGAGCAAAGTTCAATACAAAGGAAAGGGAAAAGGGGCCAATATTGCAAAGGATTTTGAGCTGCACAGAAAATACTCCTTGTGTTAGCGAGTGAAATGGCAAGGCAGAGAGCTGAATGACACAGGGTGGCAGCACAGTTCAGCAATACTGGCTTCTACCCATTGAAAGGACAATAAACTCCCGGGTCCTCCTTGCAGAAATCTGTGATTTTATATTTGGGCTATTTTGTTAATGCCATATTGTCACCATGTGATCGTTCTCCTTAAAGGTCATTCACCTTAAATTGGATTTAAGTCAAGCTAATCTCCTATGGCTCAGTCTAGCTCTGAATGAAATCATTAGTGGGTGAAGAAACAAGCGACTAGAGAATGCTTGTTCTTGAGTGGATAAAGTCTGACTTCCCAGGAGAATTCCTGATGTTGTTGAAATCAAATGAGTGGTTTGTTATCAACTTTAATGGGACTGGGATTTCAGTTGTTGCTATCGGCTTCCTTGTGTGTCTGGGTTTCCATTCCACAAAAGCTTATGCAGCTTCTCAACTTTCAGCATGCCAGTTTTTCCATTACAGTCACATGAAATAACTTCCATGTTAAAAGTGCTTGTTAGCAGAAGCGAGGACCTTAGGTAATACACTGAGATAGTGCATGTTCTTTAAATTCTGTGGCTCACTGAGATGTAATAAATGAATAATGACCTTGCATTTTCATGTCACAATGTCAACATTGCTTTAATTTAATCCATTGCATTTATTTTCTCAGGAACAAAAATCTCATTTAATAGTAATCTTGAAAAATTAAAAAAAAAAGGGGGATTTTTCTTTAATTCATTTAGTCATTTGTTCTTCTTTTATGTGCATTCAGCTCTTGTCCATCCTGAAAGACTCTATGGTAACTGAAGATACAATGAAATTATGACATCTCAAGAGAAAAGAGGCTGAAATCTAAACAAATGAGGGAAGAAAGGATTTTAGCTACTGTTCTTTTCACTCGTTTTGACTGACATTTACTGAGCAGCAGTGTCTGCTAAACATTATATGAGAAAATAGGTTTCACTTTAATGACATAGCTAGCACTGAAAACAGGTGCTTTTTTTACACATTTTATTTCTTGTCTTTTTAATTAAAAAACAAAACACTTCACCCATCCTTTAAATGCTGCAGTGAAGATAAAGGTCAAATGCTTTATCTTCATATAAAGATGATTACAATAATCTCCTTACACATTCCCTTCAAAAAGCTGACTTTTCAATGCCCTCCATATCTTTCTTGCAGTCCTTCTTTGCTTCTGGACATCCTTGTTTCATTCCCATTTATTGGGAATGCTTATGAGCACACAGCTTTGGTGCAAATGACTGCACATTGCACCCGCTATCATTAGATACAGTGAAGATAATAAACGAAAAAGAAGTTAGCTATAAGCAGTAAGAATTCTGCAATGAGTTGAGGCAATCTGTGTCAATGTCAAGAGGAGGAAGGACATTTGCACAGCATACATTATGCAGCTCTAAACATTTTCTTGAATATACATTCTGAGCACATAGTCCTTATGACAGAGGTTGTAAGGGGATTTTTAACTTTTATTCCTCAGGGCTCCATCCTGCAATGCGGTGTTGAAAGACTGAAACACCTTCTGAAATCATGAAAGTGGTGGCAAAATATTAGCTGGTTTAAATTATCATATATCCATTTAAGTCTTTCTCATTTCAGTAACAGTTTGCACCAGCAAAAATCCTAGTCCTTGGAAAAAATTACTTAACACTTCTGGAAGTTGTTCAGCCCTTTGCAGGGTCTGATCAGCAGACATCAACAGCACCATGAAATGTATTCCCAAGGGACAGCTGGGATTTCATACATTTTGAGTATCTGGAGGAATTCTGGTGCTAAGAAAGCAAGCTGAATAATTCGAAGAGTGTGAAAAATCTGAGTAGTAACTACTTTACTAGTAATAATAAGGTGTCAGTAGTATTTCAAGGTCTAAACCTGTCATATTCTGATGTCCTCAGATTAGACAGTAAATTAATTTTTAAAATAGCCAAGATGACTAGAGATAATTATGACCAAATTATCCTCAGTATTCTTTTTTTTAAAGAATGGTTGATCATTAAAAAATTACCCAAAATAGACCCGGCTGTATTATCTCACCTCCAAGTAAAAGTAGCCAAGATTATTCCAACAGTACATCTGAGAACTGAGAATTTATATGGAGATGTGAGGTATAATGGATAATCTGACAAATGTAACTATTATGGTTTGAGCACACCACCAAAATAGCTCCCTGCCTTCTGGAAAGTAACAGTACGTTTTAGAATAGCCTAGACTGAATTCATATTGATCCACATAAAGAATAATGACCAACCACACTGTTTCAGTAGAATTAATCCAATTTCTTTCCCTACTTCCCTTGTTGAACCCTCAAGAGAGAATTATAGATTTCTTATACTGTTATGCTCATTCACTTACTATGTGGCAATGACCTACTTTCTGTTTAACACAGTGAACATGGGACTCTAAATGTATGAACATACAGCATTAGGCTTATGCATATAGTGCTGTGATTGTCAGATAAAATCTGACATCCAATAAATCTTTGATCTTGAAAGGAAATGGGGCTTATTTGCATTTAAGTATTTGCAAGCAATTGCAGGTAATCCAAGTGGAGAATCAAAGCCAGAGAAGCTTATTGTAAGTCACATTTAAAAGTTCTAGGCAAAAAACAGTTTAGTTTTGATTTGCTGAGAGAAACATGGGCACTGAATTTGCACAAGTTTACAAAACCAGCTTCTTTCCAACTCCCTGTGACCTTGCCTTTGGTCACCGAAAAAGAAATGCTGATTAATGGAGCATAAAGTGGTATTTATTTTTTCCTTGGAAGTCTCTTACTTGAGAAGGATGCAGCCTGGAGGGGATGTTGATATCGGTTATTATAAAAAGCAAATAACATGTCTCCTCAAATGCTACAGTCTTGCACATGTACTGGAAAGAATGGAAAGCCAGGTAATGAATAACATAAAGGTTTGGCTCACAGGCTTGGGAACTACAATGTAAACACCTTACCTCAGAATTACAAGCACATAAGCATTATGGCTGACACATGATATGCTGGGCTTTATGTCATGGCTGCTTTGGTACAGGGCAAAGCTCTGATAATCCTACAATTTTTATGCCAAGAAGAAAACTGATTTGCTTAAAATGTGGAAAATTAGGTGATCCCACTATCCATGGGTGATGTCCTTCGTGTGAAGGCAGGAAGGATAAAAAAAATCAAAAAAGGATTTTTGAGGTTTGAAAATCCAGCTTGAATAGAAGAAAACTTCAGCTGCAAAAATTCTCTGCAAATGGAATTTTCACTGGATGATTATTTTTTTTTTTTTTTTAAATGACAGTCTGGCTTTTTATAAGACGGTCATTTAAATTAAAAATCAGTATTATGCTCAGAAACACTGGGCAATATTTTGTCACAGACATAGGAGTTTCAGTTTTCTTCTAATTTATATTCCTAAAAATGAATGCAGGCTGTGGTACGTGCAGATTTTGATTGAATTGATATTGCAAGGCAGATTTTAATATTTTTCTTTTCAGTCAGTATTTTTCCAGTGTTTTCATAAGATCTGTGGTGAAGCTGGGAGTTGCTCACTATAGATAGAGATATCAGGCTGGCTCTAAGTGAGTAATTAGGACTTACCTACGTAAGACCATTTAGCCAAAGATAGAGTTTAGCTGCTTGTCCTAATGTGCATGTCCTAGTTTTCTACTAGTGTAAGCTTGTGAATCATGGCTGGTGGACTGTGGATTTATATAAAAAATGTATATGTCAGAAGTCACTTTATTTTCTACTGTAACTGTATCAGAAATGTAACTTATTTTTGTCCACACAAAAGGGAAGATACAATGAAAAAAAATCACTTTGTTTTTTATGTAGCCTTATGATAAAATATCAACAAAACCTTACATTTTTCTTGAAACTTTTAGAAATTAATTTTATTTTCTTTATATTGTGCCTTTCTTGTGTTTAACAAAAATGAAGTTTTCTTCCTCCATAATAAATGAAATATAAACCTCCATAATAAATGAAAAGCAATACTGCCAAAAGACATTATTAGCCACAAATCCTTAGATTTACTTTTAATGTACATATATGGTAACACATTTTTAAAAATTCAGAATTATGCCTCCATAGATGCTACTTGCCCTGTATTCTTTGACAACCAAATCTTTTACAGTACTTCAAAGAATATGATCACTATTCATTACTGACATGCCAAGTTTCAAATAAAAGTTTATCTGGTTTTTGAGTGATCTCTCTGGGGAAGAAGTGCTAATATCACTATTTTTTCCAGTTCAGACGAGGTATGTTTTTTCACCTTCTCATAATTCAAAATACCTAACCAACTTTACTCACACAGTAAAAGTTAATTAGCAGCTATTATAACATTCCTTTTACTTTCTGACAAGCCGTATGTATATAATTATGGTTTTACATCCTTTCATTCAGTGCATTGCATCATCTGAACCTGCATGGTAAATGAGAATTATTGTCTCTGTGTTTTCTAGTGATATTCATGTTCAAAGTCACAGTGAAATGTCCTTCATATAAAGAAGTTTAATCCTAGAGTAATTACGTTCTTCTTTCATCTTCACTCACAAGACGGAAAAGAGAAAAAAAAATCCAAACCACTAAGAACATGCAGTCATTGAATAACTCTTTCCATGATGACTGTAAGTGAATAAATAGACCGCAAACTTTTTGAAACAGGCAAAAGAAATCCTTTCATGTGGTCTGGATCTCAGAAACCATGTTTGAAAATATGTCATGTATGAAATGAATGATGTTGGAACTAGGACTGATACACTCCAGCAGCTTTGTTCGTCGTGCTTTCTAGATTGATTGAAAACAATCAGCTGGAAAGACCTGGATACACAGGGAAATGACACAAGTGGCCCTTACTAAGATATGTAATTTCCCTCTTATTATGCTAATTAAAGAAAATTGCCTTCAATAATACAAAATGATATATCTATATTATTTCAATTTAACTAATGTTGCATAGCTGTATAGGCAATCTGTGAAAGCAAATAAAAATATATTCAGCTGGAAATCATGGAGAGTGTTCAAGGAACTACCCAGAAGGGGGGCTGAGGTTTACAGGTTCCCCACTATACATCCTGCTTTATGTCGTTCAAGAGATTTTTTATATTCTTTTTTCTAATTGTATAATATAACAATTACTGATTCTCCTGATAAATCTGATTCCATGAAGACAATATTGCAAAGTGACAAATACTGTTGTTCTCCTTTGACAAAGGGAAAGCCCATATATTTTCAGAGTTATGTAATGTCACTTCCAAGGAGCAAGAACAAATAAAAGAGAATTTTTTTTTAGGTTTGTCCCAAGCTATTCAAGATTCAATGGGTATCTTTTAAGTTAACATTAATAGAATTTCAATCTAAGCTGCCCTAACCATGATTTAAAGTGAGTAAAGTTACTTTGCAACTACATTATGCAATGTGGAAAATAAAATAGCTGTGGTCAGAACCATAGTTTTATATTTCTTGATTAATTTCCAAACTTATTGTATCTTTGTGATATACTTTCATGTCATTTCCATTTGTTTTAGCAGACTAGAAAACAGAGAAAAACATATGGTTACTGAAGTGTTCCCATTTATTTTGAGCATAGATTAATTCTATAAACCCAATGTAACTGTTTTGATTGCAATGATCACTGTTTATGTTCCAGCAGTAACTATGAGAAATCAGTGTTTTCCAAATGCTACTGCAGAATACTATCCTTTTTTCTCTAAGTGGGCGGGATCATGAGTTTATATAAAAAAGGGTGCAGTACTTCAAGTTTGTTGATACTTTTGCACTGTAATTTGGCTGTCTATGGGTGTGTTAAGTATAGGTGTGTTAAGTTTGGCAACCAACCATAAACTTATACCATTTGAGAGAGGATCTATTTCTTTACTACACGTTTGTGTTTCCCAAGCACTACGTGCAGGAGCTTTAAAACACACTTACCACCAGCTAATGAACTACAGTGATAAAGTAATAACTCTCTTGTTGTTAACAGTTGTTAGCAGAGGAACTGCCAAGAAAAGTTAAAGTTCAGCTTTAACTTGTGTACTGAAGCCCAAGTAGGAAGTGGAAGGACTCTCAGTGATTCCAGCTTGGAAGCTGAGTCTGTCACCTACAGCAGCAGAAAGACCTTTTGCACTGTTTGACACCTGGAAAAGATTAATTTTCCAAACATCTTAAATCTTAATTTGTTCTGCTTAGATTGCCAACAAATCTGCCAGTAAGTGCCAGTTACAAAGTGGTTTCCTGTTCAAGGAATGAGGTGCAAGGTGTCAATGTCAATAAACAGGTCACAAGGGGTTACTCTTTGAATAGGTTTTGACCAGTAATCAAAGTTGAAAGATTCTGACCAGTCGCTAGTTTCAGACATCATTAAAATGCTGACGTTGGGTTGAGGCCATGCTTATCTGACCATGTAGATGACTAAGGAGGGAGGGAGGGAGGAGCAGAGACATAAACTGTAGCCACCTTACTTGAGTGTTGTGTAGCTCTTTGGGAGAGAAAGCTGTGCCCGGGGGGTAGGTGGAACACGCACAGTTCTTTCTGCAAAGCCTCAAAATGCAGTGTGCTTACATGTGTATTTGTCTGAGGCAAATCTTGGTCTTTGTATATAGTCACACCTGTAAAGCACAGAACTGGGGATCTGAACAAGGCCATGAGCATGCAGCATTCCCAACTGCAAATTGAAAGGAATCCATGGGAAAAAACATCACAGTCATGAGACATAGTAGAGTAATACCCTTTATCCATAATCTCTGGAGGTCATTCTATTCCTCATATTGTAAATTCTGCCAAAAATAAACTGCTCTGATGAGAGAAAAAAAAAAAAAGTGTGCAGAAATTTAAAGCAAGGCAGCAAAGACTGGCAAGAGGCCATTCTGAGTTGAGAAAAGTAAATGATTTTATAGTGACTTTTAGGTCAAATTGTGCAAGCTTACTAATGTTTCCCTCAGAAGACATCACCTAATCTCTTGCATAATCTATTTTTAAGATTTCTTAGGCTAGCTCTCTTTAACTTCATTTGGTGTAAAAACTGGTTCTGATTGATACCATGAAGACAAAGAGATATCAAGAGAGAAAAACCTGTGCTCTTTAGCGAGACGATAGAAATTCATTATTCACAGCTGCATACACACACAATTTTGAGTTCTAACAGCCAGCAATTAGTTTAAACAGTAATACCTCCAAGGGAAGCATAACTTAGTTAAAATTTACATTTAAATGAGATCATTTGGAGAAATCAAATGCAGAACAATCTGTTATTTTTATATAACATTTCATAGCAGATTTTCTTAGTAAGGTATTCCTCACAATATAGTTTTATTACTTGCTGATCTGAAACTACCATGATACATTTGTACATGTAGGGAAAAAAAAGTGTCACTTGCCATTTGTTCATTAACAACCTGATGCAGAAAATTATCTCTGTTCAGGAAAGCGTATTAGCCAAATGTAACTCATGCTTGGCCCTCCTGAAAGCTAAGCATGTACTTAAGTGTTCATAATTTAAATTCTAAATAAATTTACTTGCTTTCTTCAATCATATTCTCAGCCTACAGTGTTAGAAACTGTTTCTCTTATGAAACTCTGAATTTTTCAGCTACAACTAGTTGTAGCCCTCTACAACTACCTGAAAGGATTTTGTAAATAGGTAGGCTCTGGTCTCTTCTCACAAGTAACTGGCAATAGAACAAGAGGAAATGGCCTCAAGCTGTGCCAGGGGAGGTTTAGACTAGACATTAGGAAGAGCTTTTTCACTGAAAGGGTTGTCAGAAATTGGAACATGCTGCCCAGGGAGGTGGTTGAGTCACCATCCCTGGATGTGTTTAAAAGTCATCTAGATGTGGCGTTTGGGAATATGGCTTAGTGCTGGACTTGGGAGAGTAGGGTTAAAGGTTGGACTCGAGGATCTTGAAGGTCTTTTCCAATGTAAGTGATTCAGTGATTCTGTGATTCTGTGATTTTTAAATCTTGTAACCAGTTAAAAAACAATGATACACGGTCCTGTAGTAAGACTTTGTGGAGACTTCTATGCCAGATATAAAGCCCTTGAGATTTAATTGTGAGCTTTGAAATCAGAACAAAATGAAAATAAGATCTTCCTTCTGGGAATCTCCTCATTTTTTTTTCTTTTTTTTTTTTTTTTTCTGATTTTTTAACCATTATTACAGTTAAAATTTCCCAATTTCCCACAAAATAACAGATTTCTAAATAGAAATTCTTCATTCTGAAGTGAAAAAAGCCCATTCAGTTTTGCTTTGATATTAAACATAACACTGCATCTGCTGATGAAGGGGGAGTATTTTATAGGGTTCCTGGAATTGCTTTTTCCCATTTACCTCCATATTTAGGCTTTCTGTCTGGGTTTTGTAAGAAAGAATATGTAATTTTTAAGGACTCCAAAGAGTAACTGGCTCTACTCAGTGACATATCAAAATTTCCAGCTATTTGCTTAGTTAGGATCCAGACAAAGACCAGGAGAAAGCTTTAGGGGTATAGCACTCTGGAAAAATACCTTTCAAAAACTAGCTGGGGAACACTGTCATCCAGCCTGGGGAAATAAGCAGGTATCTGTTTATTGGAGTATCTGCATAATCCTTTGCCCGGGCTGACAGGCAGCAAGGGCAGCCTGCAGGTAGCATGGGGAGGCACCAACAGGAACGTGGCTTGTGCAGTTTATTGTCAAAAACATTGTCAGCCAGGACTGTATCTCCTACTGGAAAGACTGCAAGAGTTTTGCATCTAGTCCAGAGTCACTTTTCTGCTAAATAAACTGAGTAGTTCTATGAGAGAGTCGACCAGAAACATGTAATGGGTGCCTTCATGATCCATTCAGCACTTAGATTGAGCAAGTGTTTTGTATAGGATACAGGCTAATACAGGTCTGTGACAGAAAGTGTTTGTGCAGACATGACAGAACAGCTAATAATGAAAAACTATTGCATACACAGAATAAGAGGATGCAGAACTTACCCATAAAGGTATCTGAGCTGAATTTATATTAATAGTGAAGAGCTCTGTAATCTATTAATTATGGAAGAATCTCGTCTTTCATTTCTTTTTTTTACTACTGTTATTTCTTATTTCCTCCCTTTTTGTTCCATTGACTTACTGCACTGGTTTTTAATACATCAGCAGCATGGTATTCTCTGACTAAATGCTAAACTAGGTTCTTTGAGCTTTCCTCTCCCCTCTAGACAATGCTAATAAAACCTCTCTTGGAAAGCATGAGGTAAACCTATTTTGAGATGGGTAGTTGGATGGGGATCAGTCAGGACTGTGCCAGCAAAGTTAAAAAACATAACAGTGAATGGTCAAGGCCAAAAATGGTGTAAATTAATGAAAACTTGGCCATCCTCAAACCCGAAACCCAGACTCATCACTCATTCCAGATCACTGCTGCAAGCTCCAGTGTAATAAAACAGAGTTTTAAAGAGTCTCGTTTTGACATGTTTATGCATTTGTGATGCACTCTTGTCTGTATCTGAAAACGACCTTCTGGCAATGTCAGCAGACAGAGAGACCAAGAGTGGGTAGGCATGGAGGCTCTCATTTCTAATGGTCATCTGTCTGCCCTGGTCAAGAGGCGGCAGGGCACTGGAGGGAGCCAGCTCTGATACCTCTTGTACTGGCCTCGTACTTTGGTCTCCTGTGTACCCAGCCTTGCCACTTACAGAAAGTACTAAAGGTCTTGGTAAAAAATGTCCCTCTGAGGATTTTAACAGCTGACAATAAAGCTCAAAATGATATCATTTGTTGAATTCAGAAATTTCCTTTAATTACCAAGTCAATCTGTGTTGCAACTTCTTAAATGTGTGATTTCAATGTTTGTAGTGTCTCTTTTGGACAGGTCCTTGCATAAAACCACAACCTTTCTCTCTTGATTGTTGGCAGAGTGACATCTTGTCAGTTTTTACTATAATAGTTGCCAACAGTTTTAGCTCAGAGTTAATGGAAACCTGAATCTGAATAACTTCTCAGGCTTTAGCATTTTCTTTATGCAGCACAGACACATTATGGAGCCAGACGGTCAGGCTGGGTGAAATTATCTGTGATAAATATTTGGCTACTTGTCTTGACCAGTTGATACCAACTCAGCAAATTCCTAAGTGTGAAAATGCTGCAGGACAGATGATTCATTCTGTTTTGGGCCTCAAAGGCCTCCTGGATTTAATAGGCTTCAGATCAGATCCTGAGCTTTCAGCAGACCTTCAGATAGCCCTTCCACTCAGCAGCTGTGGAAGGGAGTGGGTGAGTGAAATTTGGATTAACTCCTTGCCATGAGGGCATTTTACCACACATTGTCCATGTGATAAAAATAATTTGAATGGCTACACAGGTACTGTTTTTTATAGTCAAGCTTTCTTTGTTAAGTCACATATGGAAAAACAGGCTTCCTGCTACTCTGTAGCAGCTGGCAAGCCCCTTGCCAGTGGATCCAAACATAACCAGAATTTGCAGTCCCCAAATCTGCAAGCAAGGATACATCTGACTACCTTCACCTTCTCCCATACTGAAGTGTATTGACAGAACCCGACTTTGAGAGAAAACTGAACTTTGCAGAATGTGCACACACTGTTTCCTTGCACACAAACACCTGCTTTCCTTGCACAAGCAGAAATTTTTGTTATTATAAGAACAGTGGGTAAAGCAAATATAAATATAGGCTAGACCAGGAATTAATATCCATCAAAGTTGATGTAATACAAGGGTACCCTTGAAACATTGCACTAGATCTTGATAATGTGACCATTGCTGTCTGTAAGGAGTAAATCAGTCTTCTCAACTCCAGAACTGGACTTGAACTTTTCAGCATTTAGAAAAAAAACAAAACTGAAACTGCCAAAGGAATCACTTTTAGGGTATATTGCCTTTTGAAGAACTTTCAAAAATAAAAGTATCCTGCTGTAGAATTTTTAAAACAAAATGAAACAAACTCTCTTCTGTTGTTTAAATGGAGAATTACGTTTTGTGCAGCTGTTTGATTCCTAAAAGTTGCCAGAATTTAGACTTTCTCTTCTGTAATGGAAAGGAAAATCTTCAGGTCTCAACTGGAAATCTTCAGAATTCATATATTACTGAATTTTTCTTTTCAACACTCTTGTTTCTTAGATCATGGAGTGAAACTAAGTGTGCATTACATCAGACTTTGGAAAATAAGATATATTTGTCAAGGAAATGCCATTGCAATGCAGAAAGCTACCAGTTTTCCACTGTTCTTCACTAGCAGTTCTAAGAACTTGGCCTTATCACCACTGTCATTGGGTGTGAGAAGATCATGTTTGTCTTTTCCCAGTCAAAGCTATTGTACTGCCTGGACAGACACCGGGTAGACACTGCTATTTAATCCAACTCTGCTGACTGTAGTGCAGGCCAACAGAGCAGGAGAAAAAAGATGTTTCCTTCTCTGGGAAATGCAGCCCTGACTTCCACAGATTGCAAGAGTATTCATGCCCTCGTCAAGGGGGAACGCCCAATTGACTCAGAAGTGAGCAGGAATAGGCAGAAGCCATTGATCTGTCCTTTGATTTAGACAAGTTGGTGAATAAATGCAAATATGGTCTTCACCTGTCTTCTTTAAGGGAGCTTTGTTCCTCCTGAGCTCTCCCAGGGTTGTGTGGGAACACCATGATCAATGCCAGGCTATGTACTCACAGCAGTTTCCGAGCTCATTTCTGCTTCAGCAAACAAGAACTTGGCGCAACGCATCGGATGGTCTGACACGGAGTGTGTTGCTGAATGGTAATTGAAACTGAGATTAACTCATGTGAGATTATGTTTCTCGCTCCTGGTTTTTCTTATATATATTTGAAGTGTAAAATAAACTGGACATGTTAATAAAAAGTTTCAGCAAATGTTTGTTGTATCTTGGCTCTCATTTTTTGTGTGTGTTGATCAATTATAGATGGAAGCTACTGGTGATTTAAAGCATTAATGCAGCCACAGATTGTACCATCACTGTAAACCATATTATAATCCATGTTTCATATGGAAGCTGAGATTCTAGACTGAATTACAGTTTTTCTGTTGAAATACAATGTATTCTCTGTCATTTATAACATAAAAGGACATCTGCAGAATAAGAAAATAAAAAAAATATATAGCGTTACTTGTAGGAAATGAGAATATTTATCTATTTCATCTTGAAAAGGTGTCTCAGGCTGTGATTTAAGAGGGAAGTGATTGCAATAAATCAAATGAAGCAGGGGCCTAGATTAAAGATGAGAAAGCTAACATAGCCAAGATAAATACATTTGAGTAAAGTTACTTATTTGTGATATTTGAAAGACTGGGTTCAGCAGCTGGTGGAAGACCTGTCCTTAATTTCCCTGGTAGCAGAACATACTTACAGGCACCACGTTGCTTATTCTATAATATGCTGAACATTTTATTTTAACTAGAATTCTGTCATATGAATGTCTATTCTGTTAAAACTACCTGGCAAATCAGTTTCAATGTCTGGAACAAGCTGAGGTGTAGCATGAACTGGAAAATCTTTGTAACCGCAATTCTAACTCAATTGTTTCATTGACCTATGGCCATAGGACTTATAATGCCCCCAGGTAAGTCAAACATATTGTATGTACATGTGTACATTGATATCTGTATGCTAATGGTTTTCAATATTATCTAAATTTATATATAGAATCACAATAATGTTAATTTTTTAATTTTTTTTTTTTTTTTTTTTTTACTGGGGTCTTTGTCTCAAAGAACGTATTTTGATACTATTATTTTCTGTCCTTGATCCCACTGATGACTTGTGGGTTTTATACCTATCTATATCTATATCTATCATCTATATATCTATATCTATATCTATATCTATATCTATATCTATATCTATATCTATATCTATCATCTATATATCTATATCTATATCTATATCATCTATATCATCTCTATCTATCTATCTATCTATCTATAAACTCAACAAACAGAAAAGTTTATAATTTTGTTTTTTTTGTAAGCTTCAGCCATTTTATCTGATTTAAGTACTTTAAAATTATTTCATTTTTCATCTTCAGGTGTATAATGAGTAGAGCAGTGGAGAAACTCATAAAAGAAATTGAAAAACTGGGATAAAAAAGACGAATAAGGGAATGTGATAAAAATATGCAAAATAATAAACAGTATGGAAGAGGTAGATCAGGAGCATCTGTTCTCTCTGTTTCATAACACAAGAATATAGGGACTTTTATGAAATCAAGAGGTGGTAAAGTCAAAATAGATAAAAAGAAATATCTTATTGTACAAAGCAGGTAAATATTAAACTTCTTGCAAAGAATGTTGTTAAGGCTGAAGACTTAGTAAGATTAAAAGGTAGCAAGAATTTTATATCGTTCCCAAGAATATCCTCACTTACAATACTGAATGATGATATAAATTCTGAAGGATTTAATAAGCTTCATGCCACGGGTTTATAACAATCTTTACCTGTCATGACCTAGACTCTCTCTGTCAGGGATGATGATGTTTCTCATATCTTCACCTACTTTTGGTCATTCCCTGGGAAAGGGCTGCAAATGAATCTGTTGTTCCTGTGAAAAGAAATGCTCTTTCCTTACAGTATTAATAATCAAAGTGGTTCCTCATATTCCTCAGAGGACCTTAGTACAGAAATGTAAATTTTTACAGAACTCGTGGGCTCTGGCTACAGGCAGGTACAATCTGAGAGGAGCCTTTACCTCCACGTGTAATACTTGTATCTCTTCCCTGAGGAGCAGGGTGGGCAGTCAACTAGAAAGGGCTGAGCCTTCACCTCATCCCTGTTCCCAGAGAAGTGCTTGTAGCTGATATAACCTGACGCATGATCTGGAGTCTTGTGGTGCAGCTGAGATCATGGGGACTTGCAGTACAGCAGAAAAATAGATTTACTTAGGTACGTTTGAAGGAGGAAGAGTGAAATATAGAGTGTGAACTGGGGTAACTCACAGGAATATTCTGAAATACACAGATAATGAATCATACGTCTTAAAGGATATGACCAAATTAAAAAAAAATAGCCACTGTGGATTAAAAACAAAACAGTCAAGGAAGATGACTTATGGTTTTATAAAATTATAAACATGTAACAGTGGGAGGAAATGGAGGTTTGGGATTAGTCAGATCCTCTTAATATTAATTAATAGATGAATTATTTCCCTCTCTTATCAGCACTAAGACTTAGATGACATTTTAAATGGTCAGTCTATACTATTCCAACCCTGGCAGCATTCCTGTTGCCTCTGAGCACTTGGTTGGCTGCTGTGCTTGTGCCTTACACACTTGGCTAACATTCATTAAGCACCTTGGATGGGATTCATCTGACTATATGTATGTATTTACCTTGGACATAAACAGTATGAGTATTGACAGGTAGGACATAAAGCATAGCTTCTCAGACTGAGTCTGCTTCTGTTCTCATTGGCCTGTCTGACACACATCTTTGGGAAGTACTCTTTGCCTGCTATTTCTTCACTAGAAACAAGCACCATTCCCAAACCAGTCATTCATAACTTTTGCCTAGAGCAATAAAACACTTCTAGGCATTTTCTTGCCTTATTGCACAGAATTTTCTTTAAGCTTTTGAACAATAGATGGAGACACCTTCAGGAGCTCATGATTCACTTCTAAATATGCCTCTTCCTCTTTATCCCTCCCTCTTTACTAAATGCTGAACTACCATCTTCCCTTCCACAATGTTTCTCCTCTCCTCTCCTCTCCTCTCCTCTCCTCTCCTCTCCTCTCCTCTCCTCTCCTCTCCTCTCCTCTCCTCTCCTCTCCTCTCCTCTCCTCTCCTCTCCTCTCCTCTCCTCTCCTCTCCTCTCCTCTCCTCTCCTCTCCTCTCCTCTCCTCTCCTCTCCTCTCCTCTCCTCTCCTCTCCTCTCCTCTCCTCTCCTCTCCTCTCCTCTCCTCTCCTCTCCTCTCCTCTCCTCTCCTCTCCTCTCCCTCTCCCTCTCCCTCTCCCTCTCCCTCTCCCTCTCCCTCTCCTCTCCAACAGCTTACTTTGTCACAGTGATTTCCTAAGCAGTAGATATCACCATTTGTTAATCTAAGCCAAGTTTTCTGACTTGAAATATTGGCACATCCTGGTCTATAGGCACTGCTTTGTCCCAAAGTGCTTATTATAAGCAGATGATGATTAAGATTCAGATGATAATTAAGGTTTAATGACCGTTCATTATTATCCATGTGCCAGGTGCAAATTTACTTCCAGTGGAATGAAGTCAATATAGAGTGAAAAGCAGCAGGGATGGTAAACAAGCATTGCATTTGTCATAACATAGTGAAAAATCCCCAGCACCAAGTTGCACATAGTGAAGCTCTTCAAACACACAGTTGGTCATGATGCACATTATAGGTATGGATTAGTTGTCATCTATTACTCTCTTGTTTGACTAACCTGCAAGCAAATAAATGCAGGTCTGACATTTTACACAGACTATTATTTAAAACCTTTTATCAGTTCTCAGTGTTCATGATTTTTCTCAGCTTTTCTTGATTTTGAAAAGCCATTGTTATCTACCAAACAGACCCAATTCAGCAATTTCACGTGAGAACCTGGCAAAAACATGCTTGCTTTTTAAAGGGATGATCGTCCTGCAGAAGGATGTATTTCTTACAAATAACAAAATTAGTTTTCAAACCATTCATTCTTCCCACAGTAATGTATTCCTAAACATATGCAGAATCCTTGCTGAGTCTCTCAGTTTGGTTCCTGAGGTGTAACCAGAGAGCTTCCCTTAATTATTCAAATAAATTAACTCCTTGATTAACCAAAATTCTTGGAGATAAGTCTCTGGATAGAGTTCATGTGTGGAGCTTTGGAGCTTCAGCAGATTATGTCCTTTAAGACTGAGTAAAATTCTGCCCCAGAGACGATAAAATAAGCCTTGTTCAGCATATATGATGTGACATCTAAATCCAAGAATGATACCCCAAACACTAAGACTGTTTGTCCTACAAATCAAACAAAACTGCAAGAAAAAAAAAAAAAAAGAAAAAAAAAGAGAAAGAAAAAAAAGTTACTGTAGCCTGAGAGAAAACGGGAAAAATAACATGGGATGGAATAACCCAGCACCAATGAACATAAAAGAGATGGAAATATTTGTAAAAAAAATAGCATTGGCCTTTGTAGGAGGATAAATGTTTACATGGGTGCTGGGTGCTTGCTTAAATTGCTGCAAGAATTTCTTTCCCACAGCAACTAGAATCAACAACCTGAATGAAAAAAGGGAATTAAAAGGGGTGTTCTGTTTCAGAAACATCTGTCCTGGGAAAACATACCATGTCTACAAATGTGACAAGAAATTTCAAGTAAAATGATAATAACCATAAGGATAATCCTGTTCTAGTGAACAACCTCTTCATTTTTAACCCTACATGTACTCCCAGATTGATCTGCATTCTACTGCCTTACAGCTGTAGATGCTAGAAGCTTGGATGTACTTAGCAGCAAATTAGTTAAAAGATGTTTATAGTTTTTCTAATATGAAACAATTTCCTGTCATAACAAGGTCAAGGGGCTTTGGAGTGGAAAAAATAACCCTTTTTTCTTTGAATGAGGAAATAAGAACATAACTATGACTTTAACGGAATATAAATCTTCAACAAGGAAGTGTTTTTTATATAACCATTCCATGCCTTCTGGTTTATTCCAGTCCATCTTCTAAGTTTTCATTGAAATGAGTCTGTTCCAAGTTACTGTAGTTCTTCTCAGGTATTTTACAGCAATGAGGCTGTTTCTTGCTCATTAGCATGCAATGTCCATGTTCTAAATTATGATAAAAGTGCTAAAATAATTATTCCATTTTGCGAGCTTAGGTTCACCTTAATTAATATTTTAAAATACTCAGAGAATGAGATAACATTTGGTTAGCATCCAGACAAGCTCT
This sequence comes from Hemiprocne comata, assembly GCA_020745705.1. Taxonomy (NCBI): domain Eukaryota; kingdom Metazoa; phylum Chordata; class Aves; order Apodiformes; family Apodidae; genus Hemiprocne; species Hemiprocne comata. Next base: position 13,252,304 of record CM036587.1, read on the forward strand.
CTTGCCCTTCAGAATATGGCCAAATATTGTATACAGGTCATGAGTCAGAAATAAAAGGCATTTTTACAGCTTTTAAGCGCATGTGAAAGTCTTTATCTTTTTAATAGCAATCCTTAAATGTTTTTGGTTTGATATTAAAGGCAAATATGTGTGTCTGAGTAATGATTATAATAAATTCAGAAGGACATTTCCTTTTTTTCTTTGTAAGTAGAAGGTGGATGAGGGTTTAGTCAACGCCTCAGATGAGCTGACCTAGGAAACAGTGACTTAGTAGTCTGTGCAATTATACTTAGTGGAAAAGTTCCAAGTTTGAGGAAATCTGGCAGTAGGAGGCAGACAGAGTTTTATGCTGATGATCAAGCGTGGCAAAGGTTCTGGTCCTCGTAAATTCCAATCACATTATCTCTCCCTGAAAAATGATGACTTGTTTTGACAGTATGTCACTAAGTACATGCCTCCGAAGTTAGGAGCCTGAGCTCTGGAGGAGTGAATATGGGATGTGGATTTGAGGCATGTTAAAGTCTAAACCCTGCTCTGCTACTAACTTACTCTGTGGCCAAAGGTAAGGTTGACAGGTCTCAACCTCAGCTTACCCCCTTCCAAATGTTCTCTAGTGGTCTAAACTAAACATTTTTCATGAATAATGAAAACTGTCTCATAGCAGGGTATTTTGAGGAAGGTTTCAGAGTTCTGTCACTGTAGAAAGAAACATGTACTACCAGACAGTCATTTATTCCTGTTTTCTTTGAAGTCAATGAGTGTCTATTTCTTTTTACTTGTGTATTTTGTTATTTGCATACTAATCTGTAACTGCAGTTAAACAGTTAAACAGCCTGTTGAATGTATAACGTGCCCAAATACAATTTGTGATATATCAGTTATTCCTGTTATATCAAAATCCAGCTTCATCTGTATTTTTCAAAGGTTTTGTGAGATTTCTGGGTCAGATCCTCAGCTGGTATCAACTGTCATAGCTCCAATGAAGTCAGTGACAATGTCTTTTAAATTAGACCTGCAGGGCCCAAGGATGACTGCCACCAACTGCATCAAACTGTCACACTTCACATCACTCTGTATCAAAGCTAAATGCAAATGCTGCACTTGCACGTGATACGTTGCACGGGAGTCAATCAAACCCAGCTGATTTACATCAGCAGATTAGCTTGCCTGCTTCCTATAACCAAACACCCAACACTCACAAAAACCTCCAAGAAAGAAAAAAAGATAAATGCGTGGGAGAGTGAGAGCAGTGAGGGGAGGCACCGACTGCTCCTGCCTTTGGCTGCAGGATTTTGAGCATTGGGGCAAGAGAGGCTCCTGGGGTTCAGCTCTTTTGCTGTCACTGATTTATTGAGTGACCTTGGAAATGTCTTTGTGACTTAGCGACCATCTGTAGCACCACTTAAATACCTTGCAAGTTTAATTGCCGCTTCTGAAGCGTAAGACCCTTCAGTAAAAGACATCATGTCTGTTTAATGTCACATTGTTTTATTTGAGACCTGGAAACATTCAAAATATGAAATGCTGAATGTAAAGCTGTGCAAAATCATCTGTCTTGTTTCAGTAATTCACTGTAAGTCCCTAGGGGAAATACTATGAAACAAAATCCCATGTTACCCTTCCTCAGATACCATTGCTGAAAGTTATCCCAGAAGTCTGTAGATTTAAATATGAGGGCTTGTCTCATATTCCGGCTGGTTTTGTAATTTTAAAATTAAGAATCTTACCCAACTCCTACTGAAATCAAGGGAAGGACTTCCGCTGACTTTACAGGATGCTGAAACTGGCCTAAAAAGAATATTTGGGAACGACAGCCACTAAGAGGCATTCGTGTAGTGCCATCATGTTTCACAACAGGGCAGAGATACACAATCTGTCCTGAGTCAGTGATACTCAGCTTTTAATGGCAATTAAAAGGTGTTCTCTGGAGAGCAGCTAAAGGTAGAGCAAAACAAAATAAAATTATTTACACTATGTTGTGAAAAGAGATGCACAATTAATTTTCATGTGGAACCATGTAGCATATGATGGCATAAATCAGCTGGTTATGATAGGAAAACTTCAGGTCCCAATGGCTAATTTGTTACAGTGAGTCAGTATTAGCCAGCATGGATCCAATTAATTTTTTAGTTTAAGTACAAAGAAACCTAATCAGCTGCTCACAAAGTGTCCCTGTCAGATGTCACAGTGAAATTCTGCTTTTTATAGTATGTTTTATTTATACTTGGGTTATGTTCCTAATTACAGTTGAGGGAGTAATTTGTAGAGGGTGTGTGGTTTGAAAAATTGAGCTTTACTTTCTGTTGACAGAAATATTGGCAAGTGGATGGAGATGTCCTCCAGTGTCTGCTCTGAAGTTTGTTTGGTGAATCTTTCTTCCAGGCATTTTCAAGCTCTGTCTGGGAGTTCTCTGAATGGAAATGTTTCCTAGTTAGCAGCAGTAAAGATGATAACACTCTGTTTTTTTTTTCCAGCAACAAAATGCTCAGGGACACATACTTTCTCCAATAACCTAGAGCAACTTCTGCCCCAGATGATCATGAAGTTACAAGGAGATGGTGGAAAGCCACTGTTAACTCTTCGTGTCTTTTGAATTTAGTGTTCTGGTACATAAGATGCAGAAACTACTTTGGAGTCTAGGATTAAGGGTGTCTTTACCTAGTGATCCCTTGGGAGGGTCTTGCTGCGTAGTGAAAGAATGAGAGGAAAAAATTGGCCCTTGCACTCACCAAGGTGAAACTTATACAAGATGGAATAATTGGAACATTTGCAAATTTATGCCAATTGTCCCTTTGTATCCCTTAATTTTGCCTAGCCTCCTTCTTCCAGGGAAAAAATATGTTCAGCTTCTCCATGCTACAGCTGAGCTGTTGCTAAGAGCCTAGTGCTGTCACATATGCCTAAACGATTGCAATAAACAACATTATTAATCACTACTTTATAGAGCATTTCTAAACCATGAAAAACAGTCTATAAAATTCTGCTTTTTTGTATTTGCAATATACTGCCCTCCCTCTGTGCCTGAATTTCTTAGTTGCTGTACTGGAATTGGGTATAACAGACTCTGGAACATACAGTGACCCAGTGCTGTGCTGTTCAGGTTATGTCCAAAGCACCTCAGCATAGACTGACAAAGGACAGATAATCAGTCAGAACAAGACTTCTTTTTGCCATCTTTGAAGTATAAAAAGGCTTTAAAGAAGGCGTAAGTGGCCCCCAGTGGATTTTTTAATGAAAGGTTAGGAACGAAGAGTCTTACAGCCTGACTTAGCACTTTATGGAAATTTTAGGGTGTTTGGGGGACACTGCTGAACCTGGAACATTGCAACTCTTCTGTGCTCTTCGGGGATCAAAGAAAGCAAGTGTATCTTCTATTAAGAGCTAGACAGACTCTTGTACAGCCCCTGCATTTGGGCAGTGAAAATGAAGCTGCAGCCTGTCTCTGCCCTCTCCCCTTGCCAAAAGTAGCAGAGATCCAACTCAAGATATATGCAACCAGATCCTTAGACAAAGGAACCAAGTATCATTATTGACAGCAGTGGAACTAGGCAAGTATTGGAAAGTCAAGTCCAAAGTACAGTATGTGTCCTTATCTTGCAGCTGATTATTCTTGTTGCTAATTTATTAAATCAGAGGTTATTTTAGGCAAATCCATCTTGTAATCCCAGATATGTCAGAAAGCTCCTGTCTGGAAGAAGCAGAGGCTAGAAATAAGTGCTACTTAAGACTACTGGTAGGAGTAATTTCCCTTTTAATATCATATTATAAATCAGGTGCCTGCTCTGCCTCAATAATATAAAAGCTAGAGTAATCAAATTTAAAATAGGGTTAAAGCAAAACATGTTACTTTGCTCTGTCACACGCTGTTTCTATTCTATATACAAAGGAAGCAGGCATTGAAAGAGGGAGCACACTGCATTAAATTTTATTTAACATTTGCCTGCAATGGATTTTCGTTTAAAGATCTAGAGATAGTGTCCCATCCATTCATGCATATAGCTCATATTTACAGTGCTGTGAATGTCAAAGTCCCTGTAACAGAGGAATGTATTTTCCAAACAGAGCTATAGAAGAGATGCTTTTGGTTGCCTAGAGATCACAACAGAAAGATAGTCCCAGACTTTGCCTACTGGCTTTCTTTAGCTTTTCTGTGGTGGTGGGTTTGTTTTTTTTTTTTTGGTTGGTTGGGTTTTTTACATACATACACAAAAGCATGCCCAGCATGGCAGCAGGGACCCAGTTAACAGAGGACTGCGGAGCCGGCGGCGCTTGCTGGTGCAGGGCTGGCTACGGGAGCGCTCCGCTAGGTGACAGTGTGGCCCTCGGAATGGCTGCTGCCGCCTGGGAAGTGATAGGAGGCATTGAACCTTGTTAGGACTGTAATCATCATTTGAAGAAAAATGTCCCCCAGAATAATAACTAGGAAAACTGCATACAAATTACATTGTCTTTTCAGGAAAAAAAAAAATAAAAATCCCCTATGAGTTTAAAATGTGCTAAAAATAGAACTTGAATACATATGAGGAACGCACTGGTTATTATGTCCTCACCTCAGGAGATCCATGCAGTTAACTGAGGCTGGGAAATGATTTCAGATTAGAAAAGAATATTAAAAGAAAACAGGCTTTATCTAGTTACTTTTTTTTTTTTTTTTTTTTTTTTTTTTTTTTTAAGGGTAAGATGCTTGAAATTAAGGGGGAGGGGTGGAGGGAAAATCCTTCGACCCTTCTTGGTGGAAGGAGCAGAAAATCAAAGAAAATGTAAATGCACCCATCTTGGGGAATATCAGAAGATAGCTACAGGGAGAGATGCACCTGATTGTTGTCCTGCTAAATAAGACAGCCAGACTAGAGAGTAAGGTGGAGTATTGGAGGAGCTGCAGGTTCTCAGAGATTTCCCTTACATCCAGAGAAACAAGATGTGAAATTAGCCCGTAATTCTGCACAATTCTCCAGCCACCTTCTGCAAATCAGAAGAAAGTGAAGATTCAAAATGAGCAAGCTCATCATGCAAACCCACTTAGATGGAAGCAGGGTGATGTACTTGAGGATCAAGGTACAAGAAAATAAAACAAAGTGACTCCAAATCCAGAAGGCATTTTCATGCTGAAGTGTTGATGGAGAGGAGTTGTGCTTTTGCTTTCAGCAAGACCACATGGTGTCTTTCCACTGCATGCACTGAAATACCTGACTGAATCAGAGCGAGTGACAGAAGTAAGGTAACAGAACAAAGAGCAGCCTGAGATCCTGCAACCTCCTGGATCTCACGGATCCTCTGGAAACTGTTCATCACCCAAATGAAACACTCAGTATCATAAAAATAGCCTTTTTGTACATTAGTCTACAGGGTGACTTAATGTCATTACTAACATTTCACATCATCGTGTGGTTTCATCAACATCAGCGTTTTCTCATCAGTAAATGTAGTCATAGCTTCTTACCCTGGGTTTTTCATTTGGTTTTTTCCCCTTCCCCTTTTTTGGCTGCTGATGTGAGTATTCTGGGTATGGATCTGATATTCGGGAAGTTGTGCATGTGCAGTGTGATTGCTGATATCAACTGTGTTTCCCAAACGCACCAGATGTGGTTCTAAATCAAGCTGAGCCTCCAAGATTTGGGAAGTGGCTGATAGCAAAGAGCCTCAGGAAGACTGTAAAGAAGGATGTTGCCAAATGGCACACATCCAATTAACTTCCTCAGTGGCATATTTAGGACAATTAGTGGAGACTTGTGAATATGGGATACTTGTGGATGTGGATTCCTTTTTGTTTTTTATTTTTCTTTTTTGTATCCAAGAAAATGTACAACAAGCTGTGTGTTCTGGTGAAGTTACATGTTCTGATAGCCATTGTGCCTCAAATTTCATACCATTGACTCTAGGTAATAGTGGTGTTACATTCCTAAGAATCAAAGGCACAATATAATTAGGAGAGGTATTATTTTGTGTTTAGCAGAGCACTAAATTAATGATATATGGGTATGATTCCACTGGTGCACAGCCCTGTTACTATGGCAACAATATTATGTCATGTGAGTCTGTCCTTGGCGTTACTTAGAGCAGCAAGGTCTCAGCAAGCTCCTCATTTATTTCAGAGACCTAAATAGATGCTTTCTCTGTGTGTGGAATGAAGTCAATTTTATTATAGTTGCAAATGTTATATTTCCATTAATTGCTTCTCTTATGTGATCGTGTTAATTTACTTTACTTACATGAAGCATTAGCATTAACATAGAACAGATAATTAGTGAACTGCAAATGACTAATGCACTCATATTGTGCAAATTCCTCTTTTCATATTCAAAGTACTACCATGTGCTCCAGCTTCTTCAACCGCAACCATTATCTTCAGTGGTTTGCAGACCAAAAAAGGAGATGGAGTCAGTCCAAGAGGAAGCATTCCCATCTCCAGAAGCACTATCTGCTGATTCACAAAGAAAGAATTTCAGAAATCCAGCCTCTCTTCTTTCTCCATCACTTCTCCTCCCGGGTTCAAAATAAAAAGAAACAGCAGTTTTTCATAAGAGTCTTGCTAGGGGCACACGGTGTCAGGTTTAGCCCTCTGTTTTCCTTCATGTAAACCAAAGCTCTTTGGTCAGGATCACGGAGACCACCATAAGTCTGACAAGGAATTGCAGTGTGAGTAGGGACATACCCTAAAGACTGTATCCAGATTAGATTTTGATAATTTTGATTTATGGTTCTGTTTTTCCAAATGCACTTTGATTTGCAATCGTAAGCTCTGAAATGTCTGAATCAATGTCACCATACAGCACACTTCTCTCAGGTTAATGCAATAGCCTTAGCTAATGAGATCATTTTGGGGAGCAGCAGCCAGCAGACGGCAGCCTGCCTGGGACTGCCTCAGCCAATGCATTTTGTATAAAATATGGGAAAGTAAACCAAAGGTATAACTACTGTGTGTGGACTGCAAGGGGGGGAGGAGGAGAGGAAATGTTTTGCAAGTCAGAATCTACAATTAAAGGAAAATGCGCTTTTTAAAAAAAAAAAAATAACCTAGATGTCTTAATCACATTTGTGTTTTTATCAGTCCTTTTTGTACTAAGTAATGCTGAATCCTGGTTAAAACATAATTATTTTCCCTTCCCCCTCTGCCACTTCAAGCTTTGGATACTTTAGAGAAATCCTGTATCTCCAAAGTAGCAGCTGGCCAATCAGTTTATCTTGACTTTTATAGCTGGGAAGTTCATCTATTAAAAAGAAATGCATCATGTACCAAAAGACAATTAATGTTAATCATATACCAATATAGAGACTGCACACGAAGCCATACTCCTTGTAAGAAAATAGAATAGAGCTACAACATAGGAACGATAATACAAAATTTTGATTCACCCACTGTTTATTAATTCCTGGAAATACAGGGCAAGGTCCTCAACCTGTGTAAATCACAGTATCTCTGATGAAGGCAGCTGGAATGACAGTGATTTAGATCAACAGAAAATGTGACTCACAGGCTTATCTGCAGTTTTTCTTACTGTTACATCTCTCTCCCTGGAGTCCTTTGCTTTCCAAAAAATTCAGCATCACCTGCTGCTAAAATGGATCATGAAAGACAAAATAAGATAAAAAAAGGTATTCTTTATACACATTAAAGACTAACTTTTTTTTATAATTTCTGAGAAGACACATTGCCTTGCTTAGTCATTTCCCCATTTTGGGTCACTGCAGAAGGTTAATGCCTTCCGCACAGGGAGCTTTCTGCATACCACAGAGCTGTCCTTACTCCCAGGAAACTGGAGATCAGTGAAGACAGAAGATTTTATAGAGTATCTCTGCAAACAAATGCTTGCTTTACCTATATCCTTTCACTGTGCCCGACTCAGTACTATAATGATGGTATAGAAATGCACAGAAATACAACATTATTCTGAGAAAAAGGCCCACTTGCCCCTCCCCCATCCCTTAGCATCCTTCAATCATCCTTCAGCCCGATTTGATGCTTGCTAAGGTCAAATGCAAAACACTGTTGACTTACGGCTGGAAATTGAGATCTACAAGAATGTTTTGTCCCAGCTCCTTTTCTCCATTCCTCCTTTCTTATTTCCTACTACCATATCCTCTTGTATTCCATGGTGATAGCTGACGAGGCTACCTCCATTTTACTATGGAGTATCCCTTATTCCTCAAATGTTAGTTTGTAACAAGGAAGAAGATTACTTACATGACTCCCTGAAGAACGTACAGCTGTGTGCCACATAATGTAAGCTTAATTCATACAAATGGTCCCATTGATTTTATTTGGGTTACTCAAGCTTTTGCAGTCCAGGCTTTTCAGTGCTAATGTAATAAGAGCTGTATGACCAATAAATCCTCTAGTTCCCTCCCCTCTAGTTCCACCTCCTTTCCTCTTTCAAATCTCTCCTCAAAACTTTCCTTGGCCTGACGTCCATTGAATGTCCCCCGACAGAAACTAACATTGTCACATTGGTTCCATCATTTCATTCCCATTTGTCTGATAGAAAGTGAAATACTGGTTCTGGCTGCATGCATAGCATGGAAGAACCATGCTCTTAGTAAACAAATAGAAAAATAAGGAGGTCTATGTTCCTATCCCAACTTTATTTTTTTCCTTTCATCTCCAAATAAAATATGTGCGATTTGGTGAAAGTGTTAAAGGGCAAATTACCAATCCCATAGGTAATACTAAGAAGAAAGAATAAGTGGCAATAACAAAAAATCACATTCCCTTGAGCAAGCTTTCTAAAATTAAATCCTTAGCATGTCTGCCTTTCTGCTTTCCTTTTCTTACTGGGCAAAGTTAAACATTGCATTATTTAGTTAAATCATTTTAGTTGGGTCATTACTGCAGGCTACGTACGTTAGATGGTTATGAGTTTCCTTTTGTAGATCCGCTGTTCCTTTTTAGTTACTACTGACAGTTCCACTGTTACCACAGGGCACATTCTCATTGGAAGGTTGGTTGTGCAGTGGATTTTATTAATGGTCTTAATATTCTGTCGTGTCAGTTAATGCATTCACCAAGTGGTGTGACAAGGGTTGACTCAATCTTACAGTGAATATGGGAGTGAGAAAAATGTGTGAGGTAACCACTCCCTCATAAAGACTGTTTTTGGTAGGAAATATTAGGAAAAACCCCTGAGAACTGAGAGCAGTGGGAGCCTATATAAATTCCCCCTAACTCTTTATATCTGTGAACTTTGAGAACCTCTTTCAGTTAATACTGTTGTTAATAAGCTGTTTCCCATAAATTTTATTACCTTGTTTTAAATGTAACCTAAGACAGAAAAGACCTAATCCAGTACAGCTTTTCATCCAGTACTTTGCTTCATGAAAAGTTAACAGGAGAGAGACTTTAAAAATTAAAGAGGTACCTAACTTGGCATTAGTTGATTAATACCTCTTAAAATACTCACCCTATATACAATTTCCCAGAGAGTTCCTGTGAAATAGCAAGTTTTGGATTTTGAATTCCTAAGGGTTAAGGCAGTTCTTTAGCTTTGAGACCATCCTATGCTGATTTTTCTATTTAAATAAAGCATAAAATCTGTCAAGAGGGAAATTGCTGGTCATATTACATTACTGTGCCTCAGAAACACTGTTTACAGCCTGTTCTTCTCATGTATGTATTTCTATTGATTTCAAGGTTGATTTCAAAGAAGAATTGCCTTTTTAAAAAATATAGGATGTCAGGCAGGTAATTCTAGGGCAGGCCTATGTAATTTTTTTGGAAGCAAATGTGAAGAATAATTGAGGCTATAAAGCAAATTCGGAACTGGAAGCTGTCTACTTGTGCAGATCTCTGCTTGGCTAGGAAGTTCTTAACGTGTCTTCATAAGCTTTGCTACAAAAGATTGGTTGCTCTTGTTTTCCTTAACGGAATCAAATTTTATTAAAAATATTGTGTCAACTTCTTTGCTAAAAAAATGCTCCGTATGTAACTCCAAACAAAGCAATGGGTCACAAATGAATCACAGCATTTTCAACAGAAGGTGGCAACTATTTAAGTGTATTTCAGCTGGACAGATTTACAGTAGAAGTGCCCAGACATAAGCAAATAAAAAATAATTTGGAATTGGAGTAGAGAATAACATCAACCCTCCTATTATGAAAACAGACTATTTAAAAACAACATTATGAATTTTTAACGCCCAGAAAACTCCTGATTTGGGGGACTGGGACCTTTCTGATCTAAGGGGAAGCACAGTTATTTTATGCTTAATCAGTTGTTGACATCTTCTGAAATGTCAAAAAACAGGATGCCATAGAACTGTGAACACAGTTGTTTGAGCAGGGTCACCTGTTTTGTACAAACCAATGCCAAAACACCAAATTCATCTCTGGATGGCCACCCTGACAGTAACAAAATACTTTATTTGTCAGCAAGCACTAAACTCTCACTGCTGGATGCAGCAGAGTCTTAAAGGTTTTTTTTTAAGCAATCTGGTCACTTTGTGTTTTATTGTTCTTAATTTAAATTCCTTTGGTTTTGAGTCCTTGTTATTTCTTTGCCAGAGAGTCTCCCTTGCTGCTCTGCCAAAGACTCAAGAGGGTTCTGGACTGTTGTACAGTAGGCACGACAGAAGGTTAATAAAAATAACCCACCTTGGCAAAACATCAAATGAGATGAAAGGAACCGCCTAAGTCCATGCATTTTCCAAGTAACCTGGCACAGAACCAGGATGAATGGTTATAACTGATGTTAGTGTTTCTAGAAGAAAATAGTACAGCTGAAGATTCAGAGCTGCTCTGAGCCTTGGGAAGACATATTTAGGATTTGCAATCGATTTCAAGAGGGAAATGAAGGAGATTTTGCTAATGATGAACAGAATTAAAACAGCAAATCTGGGACACTGTTGAGTTTACCAAGTCCCACTTCCCTGCAGCAAAGACATAGCAAATTGTTGTGATTGCTCAAGTAGATGTTCCTCCAACATCCCTCTCAAAGCCTAGGAGAAAGGACAAGTTCTTTTTTTTGCCTGTTGGCACTGGAATCAGTAGTCACAGTGTAATACTAGTATCAGAGAGGTCTGAACTAAAGTCTGAGGCTCCAGTACCTCTCACACTTGACATTATTCACATTTTTATTGGACTTTGCTTTCATTAGAAGCCAGAGAATGATCACTCAAACTTTGCAAGGTGCCCAGGTTAAAGCCACACAGTATTTACTACAGAGATTCTGAGTAGAAAAGTCCTGGCCACGCCTTCAGTAACCTTAATATTTTTTTTAATTATAGTAGCGTCTAAAAGCTGTCAGTGGGTTATTATGCTGCCCATCATCCAAACAAACTTTCCTACGTGGCTCTACACCAGGACTGTAAAGGCAGCATTTTCTGTAGCCTTGAGGTTTTCCCTAAATAGCTTCTTGGAGAAGGGAGAGGAAAGTGGATGAGATACTGGGTGTTTGGACTCGTTCTGTGAAGAATTTCTTGAATGTGGTGAGAAAAGCTGAGTGACAGTTTAAGTTTTATTTATGCATAAATATCCCATGCATATGTCTAAAATTAAGTTAGTGGGTGGGAGTTTCTTCCCATTTTTCATTGAAAATCAACTGATTTTTAATCAGAGCTGTTAGAGAAGCAAGGGATTGGGTAAGGAAGGCCAAATCACAGACAGAGTTAGACCTGTCCAGGAGTGTTAAGAATCACAATAAAGGTTTCTACAGGTATGTCAGCAATAAGAGGAAGATGAGGGAAACTGCAGACCCAGTTCAGAAGGAAACTGGAAACCTGGCCATGTGGGACACAGAGAAGGCTGAGGTACTCAATGACTACTTTGCCTCAGTCTTCACCGTCAGAGGCTCTGGTCACACCACCCAAGTTAGAGAGGGAAGGCATGGACTATGAAAAGATAGATGTCCCCACTGTAGGAAAAGAGCAGGTTCATGACCATCTGAAGGACCTGAAGATGCACAAGTCTGTAGGACGTGATGAATGCACCCTCAGCAAGTTTGCCGATGACATCAAAGTGTGTGGTGAGGTCAAGACACTGGAGGGAAGGGATGCCATCCAGAGGGACCTTGACAGGCTTGAGAGGTGGGCTTGTGCAAACTGCATGAAGTTCAACCAGGCCAAGTGCAAGTTCCTGTGCCTGGGTCAGGGCAATCCCAAGCATAAATACAGGCTGGGTGGAGAATGGATTGAAAACAGTCCAGAGGAGAAGGACTTGGGAGTGATGGTGGATGAGAAGCTCAACATGAGCCAGCAATGTGCACTTGCACCTGAGAAAGTCAGCTGTGTCCCGGGCTGAATCAAAAGAAGTGTAGCCAGCAGGTCGAGGGAGGTGATTCTCCCCCTTTACTCAGCTCTCGTGAGACCCCACCTGGAGTATTGTGTCCAATTCTGGAACACCCAACATAAGGAGGACATGGAGCTCATGGAGAAAGTCCAAAGGAGGGCCACGAAGATGATCTGAGGGCTGGACCACCTCTCCTATGAGGACAGGCTGAGAGAATTGGGGCTGTTCATCCTGGAAAAGGCTCCAGGGAGATGTTATAGTGGCCTTCCAGTGCGTGAAGGAGGCCTACAGGAAAGCTGGGGCAGAACTTTTTACAATAGCTCATAGTGAGAGGACAAGGGGTAATGGATCAAAACCAAAAGAGGGGATATTTAGGTTAGACATTAGGAGGAAATTCTTTAGTGTGAGGGTGGTGAGATACTGGAACAGGTTGCCCAGGGAAGTTGTGGAAGCCCCATCTCTGGAAGTGTTCAAGGTCAGGTTGGATGGGGCCCTGAGCAACCTGATCTAGTGGGAGGTGTCCCTGCCCATACAGGGGGGTGGAACTAGATGATCTTTAAACTCCATTCCAACCCAAACCATTCTATGATTCTATGATCAGTTGAGAAGAAAACAAATTTATGCAGAGCAGCAGCATTAACATCAGTCAGCAATAATACAGACCTTGGCTGAAACCACGGGAATACACAGCCAGCTTCATCATATAACCAACTCTGGCTGAACAGAATGGAGTAAGATGCTAACAGTGTTCTTGCAACTTGCAGACAAGCTTCTAAAAACCAGGGGTGGATTGTTCATAGACTTCTGTGCTCCAGAGCTATAGTCAGTAACACAAGCCTGGGGTAGGATTGTTCTTTCTAGGAAAGTGCCACATGTCCCTTCTGCCACATTGAATGGTCTCAGAGAAGAAGACCAAATGTACTGAGTTCATCACCATCCTGATATTAAAAACAAATTTATTTGAATTTGCTGTTGTTCATTAGAAACTGCCAATGTTTGCTGATTGCTTACCAACACAGAGAAATGTGAATGTGTTCTATGTCACCTGGCTATTTAGAAATAACAAAAATATCTAGTAACTTTCTTCTAAATCTGATACCATCCGTTACGCATGAGGCCACATGCTCTATTTTTATATCAGTGACACTATTCAGTAAGCATTAAATTTGTTTCACCACTTAACACATGGTCTATATTTATGAATTTAACATCCTTTTAAGGATAACTTGCTTTTTGGCTGAGCTGTTCTCCTTTTCTATTATTATTACTGGCTTTCAGTTTCACCTACATGTTTTCCTGTTAGGAACATTGTACAAAAACACAGTAAGAAATTAAAAATCAAGATATGGAAGCTATTTAGTGCTGACTTGGGGTTATCCTTGTTTAGCTGAGCTAAATAACTCAAGCTTTCTCACTTATGTTGTTGCCATAGCATAGCCCACCTGGTGCTGCACGCATGTGAAATGGGGAGTTTTTGCAGTTTCTACTGCCAGCTTTTTTTCTTTTCCTTCTTTTTCTTCTTCTTTTTCTTCTTCTTTTTCTTCTACAGACTATGTATGGGCAGTTGGGAGACAAGATGAGAGAGAGTCTGAACAAGAAGATTGTGGTATCTTCCATGTAGCACAAGACTGCTCATCAGTGACCTTGACAATGGGACAAAACACAGCCCCTGCAAATTTTCAGTTGACACCAAAGCAGGCAGAGTTGATAGTACAGAAAAGGGATCTCAATCTGCAGAAGTAAGTAAGCATTAATAAAATCCAACAAAGAACAGTGCAGAGCCCTGAACCTCAGTTGGAACAACCCTTGCAACAGTCCAGGCTGGGAACTGACTGTTCCAGAATCACTGAATCACAGAATTACCTTGATTGGAAAAGACCTTCAAGAGTCCAACTGTTAACACTGAAAAGTCCTTAACTAAACCATGTCCCTAAGTACTATGTCTATACAACTCTTAAATACCTCCAGGGGTGGTGACTCCACCACTGCCCTGGGCAGCTGGTTCCAATGTCTGATAACCCTTTCAGTGGAGAAATGTTTCCTAACATCTAATCTAAACCTCCCCAGACACAACTTGAGGCCCTTACCTCCTGTCCTATCACTTGTGACTTCATTGAACAGACCAATCCCCACCTCTTTACAACCTCCTTTAAGGTAGAGTGATAAGGTCTCCCCTCAGACTCCTTTTCTCTAGGCTAAACAACTCCAGCTCCCTCAGCGGCTCCTCATAAGACATATGCTCCAAACCTGTCACTAGCTTGATTGCCCTTCTTTGGACACACTCTAGTAGCTCAATGTCTTTCTGTATGTAGTGAGGGGCTCAAAACTGCACACAGGACTCAAGGTGCAGCTTCACCAGTGCCAAGTACAGCAGTGAGGTCACCTCCCTAGTCCTGCTGGCCACACTATTCCTTATACAAGCCAGGATGCCATTGGCCCTCTTGGTCACCTGGCCACACTGCTGGCTCATGTTCAGCTGGCTGTCAGTCAACACCTCCAGGTCCCCCTCTGCTGGGCTCTCCAGCTCTCCAGCCACTCCTTCCTAAGCCTGTAGCAGTGGGTTGTTGTGGCCCAAGTGCAGTACCAGCATTTGGCCTTATTGAAACTCATGGAATTGGCTGTGGGCCATCAATCGACCTCTTTAGGTCCCTCTGTAGAGCCTCCCTACCCTCAGGCAGATCAACACTTCCACCCAGTTTAGTGTCATCTGCAAATTTACTAAGGGTGCACCCTATCCCCTCCTCTAGATAATTTATAAAGGTGTTAAACAGGAGCGGTCCCAGTACTGAGCCCTGGGGAGCACCACTCATGACTGTCCAGGTGGCAGCTCTGCAAAAAGCACCTGGGAGTCCTCAGAAATAACCACCTGGGCATGAATTAGCAGTGTGCCCTTGCAGCCATGAAGGTTAGCAGCATGCTGGGTTGTATTAGTGAGAGTAGCCAGCAGGTTGAAGGAAAATGTTTTTTTTCCTCTATACAATACTTGGCAGCCCACCTGAGGAGCAGGGTTACATGTTGAAATGAGTTCAGCAGAAGGTCACCACAACGGGCCCAGGGCTGGAGCATTTGCTGTGCTGAGAGGCCAAGGAAGTGCAGTTTTTTGAGGCTGGAGAAGAAAAAGCTCTAATAGCTGTCTTCAACTGTCCTCATCAGTGGTTATATGCAAGATAGAACCTTCATAGAGGTGTATAGCAAAAGGACAAGGGGCAATGGTCACACAAGGAGAAATTCTGACTAACTACAGAGAAAAGAAAATAACAGTGAGAGGGGTTAAGTACTGGAAGCATATTGGTCAGACAGATTGTGGGATCTCCATCTTCAGAGATATTAAATACTCAACTGTACGTGGCCTCGAGAAGCCTGGGCTAATTTTTAAGTTACCTCTGTTTTGAGTACAGAGCTGGACCAGGTGACCTTCAGGGGTCCCTACCAACATAAATTATTCCATTGTTTGCCACTTTATGTTATTGCATGAGATTAAGGAAAAGTCTAGTTCAGTCTTGTACATTAGTGGCAAAAAGACCAGTCCTCTTCTGGAAGGAGGATATTAATCTATTATTAACAGAAACTGCTATTTTAGTATTAATGACTGATAGAACAGACATTTCCTGGCATTTAATGACCTGTTGAGTGCCTGAGAAGTAGCTGAGAGCCCTTTGCTTGTCCTGTCATTAGTTGACAGAAAATGACCAACTTGGAGAGCACTAGTGCTATGGTAGACACTGAGAACGTTTGAAAGAAAGAAATACTTTAATTGGACTAAATTCTGTTCTCAGTTAGATAATGTCAAGAGGGTTGCATGTGTGTTACCAAGAGCAGATCTGGGGCCACAAACCTTTTTCAAATATTTTTTATTTGTTGAATAACTGAAAGTAGATCCTCACATTGCTATGGCTACTGTGTTTATAATAGACAGCTACATTCCTTGCTGATGAAAATCTATTGAATATGTCCTATAATGTCCTATAATTGCTAAGGGTTGATGCTGTAAGGAGCAGGATGGCAGGATTCCATTCTCATTATCACGCCTCTTGTACAACATTGTACTTTCCCTTCGACCACCCATTGCATGTCTCATTCTTCTGTTCTACATATAAAGGATATAGCTATTTCGTGATAATTAGTTGATTTGAGTGCATAATCAGTGCAGCTCACAAACATTCATTGCTTGCTGTCTTTATTTTAAGTAAGAAAAGCACTAATCTAGCATGCGGCTATAGGGAATTGTCTTTTGCTGGGGCTTGAGCTGTGTGCTCTGAGCAAGCTGTTTGTTTTGAGTGTCACCCAGGAGAGGACTGGAAAGAGTGAGAGGACTATAGGTGTAGTCCTTGGATGCAAAGCACAAAGGCACTGATCCATATTCAGGGCTGCGGGGGCAGCACACTGTTCCAAAAACATTTTCACAGGCATTTCTGTTATTGAAAAAAAACCTCAACAACCAAACAAAACCCCAATCTGTGATGCTTAGATCTTATTTGTAGTCCTAAATGCACAAGAGTATGTGAACATAAGCTACTGCATTAAAAAAAAAAAAATGGAAACAAGTGATTTACAGCATACCTGACAAAAATACTTGAAATAAGAAGTGTACCTTAGTACACTGAGAAGCTAATAGCAGGCCTGGTTCTCTGCACTGTTAGAAAGATGAGTTTCAAAGGAGCTGAACCTGCCTATATCTGACATACATAGCTCATGTCCCTAAGACAGCACTAGCAGTGTTCTTACAACACAGTTATTTGAATTGAATAGTCATTTTTAATGAAGGGTCAAACTCAGGCTTGACTGATCTTGTAAGAGGAAGGTTATGAAGCAAACAAGGAGATGTCTGGGAGCCTTGCTGCATGAGAGATGCCCAAGAGCAGGGCAGTTCTGGCTGTCCTCTGCTGTCACTGTGGCACTTCAATCCAAAATAAATGGTGGAGATGTCTGAAATTACCTCCACTGAAGTGTGCAGAGAGAACTGGGAAAAGTTTGGGCAAGGTTGCTGTATTCTGTCTAGGAAAGGTGATGTAGAGTGGGAAGAGGTCCACAAGGGTAGGAGGAAGGCAAATATTGCATCTACCTTAAAAAAGGCCAAGAGGACAAGCCAGGGAATTATATGTTGGCCAGATTGAAAATCATGAAGCAAGTCCTATTGGACCACAATGCTGGGAACATGAAGAAGGTGAAAGGAAACAGTCAACTTGGCTTTTCCAAGGATAAATCATGCCACATAAACTTGATGGCCTTCAAAGATAAAATTGCTGAATTTACTTGACTGTAAGAAGGTTGCTGTCACTCTCCCACAATATTCTTGTACTCAGGTAGGGATGTTTTTGTCTTCACCATTGGACAACCAGATAGGTAAAAATCTGGGTGGATGGTCTATACTGTGCTTGGAGGTCCATAACAATTTGGGTAATGCCAGGGTTTATCCTGAGGCTTGTCCTATTCAACATGTCTATCAATGACCTGAAGGTGGCAAGTCTGACCAAGTTTGCAATTGACACCAAACTGTAGGGGAGTAGGGGAGAGAGAGAGTCAACGTGGCTGAGAAGACAGCTGCCATCCAGAAGGACCTGGCTGGAGGAGTAGGCTAAGAGGAACCATGTGAAATTCAGCCAGGACCAATGCCTAGTCCTGCACCAGGGAAGAAGCAGCTACATAGGATGAAACTATGGCAGCTTCAGAGCAGGTCTGCAGGAAGGGCTCTGGAGCCTGGGTGGCAGTGAGCTGGGCAGGAGGCAGATGTGCACTCTGGCAGCAGTGAGGAATAGCAACATCCCAAGATGTCAGGAGATGGAAGGAAGGCATTTTCCCCCTCTGCTCAGCATGTGTTGGACCACTTCTAGATACCTTGCTCAGTTTTGGCTTCCCAGTGCAGGAAACACAAGGATATTGTATTCAACTGTGAAGTGCATATTCTGACTGTCTTTAACTCAGAGCCACCCCAGCATCATAATGAACCAGGACTTAGTCTAACCACAAATACTTCAGCATGTTGACAAATCATACCACCATGTGAATCCATCTATATCTGGAGTAAAACATACAGAATATCTGGGCTCCCCAGTTCAAGAGGGACAGGATCTACTTGAGAGAGTCCAATGGAGGGCTACGAGGATGATTAAGAGACTGGAACACCTGCCTTATGAGGAAAGGCTGAGAGACCTGGGGCTTTTCAGTCAAGAGAAGAGAAGACTGAGGGGGGATCTAATTAATATATATAAATACATGAGGGCTGGGCATCAAGAAGGCAGGGACAATGTCTTTTCACTTGTTCCCAGTGATAGGATGAGAGGCAATGGATTTAAACGCAAGCACAGGAAGTTCCACCTCAACATGAGGAAGAACTTCTTTACTGTGAGGGTTACACAGCACTGGAACAGGCTCCCCAAAGAGGTTGTGGAGTTTTTGCAGATGAATTCCTTGTCCTTGTGGCAGTGTACTGTATAACCCCTGTGCTTCCTTTTCTGTCCTAATGTGCAATCTTTCCTGACATCCATTACCAGGAAGGAATTGTGATATAAAAATTAATTCCTAGGCCCCTGACAGGAAAAGGCCCAAAAGTATTAACCTCCAGAACAACCAATTGGGCTTATTTATTTTCATATTTTTTGGAGAGTGAGTGGAGAACAGCAGGTAGAAAATACAGAGGGAAATATAGGACTTTAATTTTGTAGCTGATGGTGCTGATGATTTGTTGGCTGTGTTTGTGGATCAGGTTTTGTCTGGGTGAGTTTATGTAGGAATTGCATTAGACACTCTGGACGATATAAATTACGAAGAATGCAAAAAATAAAAAATGCTGGAGGGCCATGGGGAAAAAATACATAGACAGATGATACAGCATATGTCAAATTAATTTTTTTTCTTCATTTTAAGCCTTTTACACTGTAAATTACAAAAGTAAAAGAATCTTATTTTAGCCAACTTATAAGCTTCCATGTACATGAATTTGAAAATCATTATTTTCAACACTACATTCTTTCTCAGATACAGTTTTTGATATTATACACCACTCAGAACCCTAAGCCATCATAATCTTTAACTCAATTTCCATTTATTCCTAAAAAGCTTCTGACATCTGTTTAAACACCAATATCTTCGCAATTACATAGACATTTTACTCCTGCTGGGTATCAAGTGAAAGAATCTGAAGTTTAAAATGACACTAAGCTTAACAAGCAGCTCCTAGTGATTTTCTGCTGATGTTGGTATTTAAATGGATTTTTCCTTCAATATTTCCTGTTTTGTCAGTGGCCTTAGATTCTTACTGGGATTTTTCAAATCGATATATAATCTCTTGATGCTGGATATTGAGATAATTTTATCAAATTTTTCAGCCTTTTTCTTTGTGGTCAGTTATCACAGGCACATGGGCTTCTTTTTCAATGATTCATCAGCTCTCATAAACAAACAGCACCAGCACGGCAGAAGAGCTGAGTTCTGAGACTAATAAATAGACCAATCCAACTAAATTTTACAAATCCAAATTCTTCCTCTCTCTTTGGCAGTTGTGCCTTATTTTTTATGTGTACAGTTTGTATTTATTTCCTTGGCTTGTGGACAAGGATGCCATAGAAATAATAAATACATACATACATACATATGATAATGTCAAGTACTTTACTCAAATAATATAAATTAATCACTGCTGTGATTCTGTGCCCTGACTATGAATTTCTAGCACCCCTTGCCTGAGTGGTATGTATGGTTTACAGTGGTTACAGTGTCCATTTTACCACCAATCCAGGAGTTGTAGAACCTGCCTTGTAAGCCCAAACATTTTATCTTAAATGTAAGTCTGTTGGGCTGTACCAGTATCCCAGCTCTGAGACATCTTGCTGATTTCCTTTTTCTGTTTAAAATTTTGTTAGGAGCCCAGAAAGGAGCTGTGGGGATTAAATTTGGGGCAAATACTGGAGTCAGCAAGGTTTCAGATGTTTATCCAGTTAATAATTCTATTTTGCTAACAACTTTAGTAATTATTTTAGTAATGTATCTCAAAAAATGTACTTGTCTTAACATGCTTATGCTTACAGTCAGATGTGAGATCTGCTTTTTGGTATAGAGCTGATAACTGGCTGTTAGATGAAGGTCAAGATCATCCTTGTTATAGTCTGCATATTATTTCATTGTGGTCAAAATCAAAGGTGAGGGATTAGTGAAAGCATGGCATTTTAAAGCTCCCTGACAACTGCTCTTTCTGCATGAGATAGTATTATCATTTTTTTCCATGACTATTGTTAGGATGTCACCAAATAATGTTCACTTTGTCCACTTGGTCACCTTGACATGCAGAGGTTGTGTTAGGCTGTAATTGTGCTTGATCGCAACCTGGAAAAACTGTATTTTTATACAGGAACTGCATGTTTATAAAGGAAATAATAAAAATATGTTTTCTATGGTCACCTTTGGAAAGATCTGTTGTGCTGCAGCCAGTTTGACTTTGCTTGGAGGAAGAGTTGACAGGAAGGCTACTGTAGACTGCTTTCCAGACTGACGAGGTTGTATCTAGACGAGCCTACTTCTTTGCCTCTGTGGAAAGCTAAACTTCTCTGGCTCAGCTTTTTCTGGGGTCCTGAACTTGTGATCTGCAAAGATTGTGTGGAAGCTCCAGGTTTTAAACCTGAGCCCTTCGCCAGGGGTCCTCCTCTCCAAGCCTCAGGGCTGCAATTCCTCAGTCTGCAAGTTAGGAAGGCAAAGCTCAGTTTACCTCACAGTCAATGGTTTCACGTTTGAGTTCTGAAAAACTGAAGCCATGCGCTAAAATCCCTGTCATCACCCAGCTTGAGGGTGAGCTGCACTTTAATGTTCTTTTTGTTGTGTTTCAGAGAATACAAATTTTCAATGGGATTCCCTGTTCTGCTTTTCCTCTTTCTCACATTATATTTAGATCTCATCACAGCAGCTTTCAGCTTGACTGGAATATATAGACCTGAAATTTTCTGAGCCTGCAAGTAGCATGCTGAACTGAGCATGTAGAGAAAAAGAGTCAGCCTCTGTCCCCAGGGTTTTATTTTGCCATGCCCATACTAACTTTTCTGTTGGTTTCAGGAGAAAACTTGGCACCTGGACTGCCTCTCTAGCTCAGCAGAACAAAACACTGCCCTCTCAGCTAGCTCAAAAGTGTCCTTGGTTGTTTCTTTATATGGAAAATAATTCTCACTGAAGCTAACAAAAAAGAATACTGATCCCTAGCCTTTATATAGCATGTATTAACTCAAGTAGCTCAAGCTTACAGTACCTCTTACAAACAAAACTAGAAGCATGAATGCTTTTTTTTTTTTTTTTTTTTTTTACTGTTGGGAAAGCAGGGGCAGAGAATGTAGAAAGAGATTTACTCGGGGTTATCCAGCAAAGTCAAGGATGCAGCTAGGACAGAATCTGATCCCCCCAAGACTGAGTGCCTCAGACACCAGGGCTGCAATAAGCACTTCAGTGAGAAGTAAGAAAGAAACTACACGGTGAAGAGACCACAGCAAGAGCTGCCTCTCACAGCCTGTTTCACTAGCTTTGTTCATTTCCATTGTTTTCAGTCTTCCCATATCACTTTCGGGTGGTAAGGAATTTAATGACAAAGCATTTGAAAATGCAGAAGGCTCCATTCAGAGTGAGGGGGAGATGACCTTCCAGGTTTAGAAGGAATTGCAAGTTTAGTGTGGCAAAGCAGCCCCTCGTCCTTTTCAGCTGATTCTGCTCTGATTCTCATGTTCAGGTAACTATGTAATCATGGGGCTATCAATATAGTTATTTATCCCACTCTGTTTTCAGGGAGGAAGGATTAAACTACTTTGGCTCATCAGAATTCATTCATTCCTTCAGAAGTTCAAAGCTGGGTCAGCACAAACCAAATCTTTGGCTTGGAAGCATTTAGGCTTTTTTTTTTTTTTTTTTAATCTTGCATTGGAACTATGTTTAACTATGTCCCCACATAAAAGCTTTTTGGCACAGAAAGTCCTCCATTCAAGTCATTCTCCTTCGTGTCACCAATTAATTCAGACCATTAACTAGGAAGCAAACTAGCTAATCATTTGTCCATATGTGGCCTGCATATGTAGCAAGCTTGTAGGCTTGTAAGTGCAGTTGGCTAGCAAAGAAACCACTGGCATTTCATTACATTTTTGTGTGTCTCAGCACTTTCTACTGCTGCCCAAAAAAATGAAAAGCCAAAGCACAGCCTGTCTTTACAGTAATTCCTACCAATGCAATCAGAAAGAGAAATGCTCATCATCTGACATTTCTAGTCAAATTTCCAGAGTTCAGATCTTTTTACTAAATGAACAGTCACCTGGTCCAAACTTTAGTTCATTTCTTGCAGCCTGCTGTTGGCAACACTCTATGATGATCGTTAAGTTCATATTGTGAATAAAACTAAAGGGAATTTCGATAATAATCAGTGATAGCTGCAAGTTTGAAGCTAATTCTCCTGTTGTAATCTCAATCTGTCACTTTCAAACTTTTATTACAGTCTCTGAGCTTTTGCCCATCAAGTCCCAATTTAATAAAAAATTTTATTTTGCCTGATTCTCCTTCAGTATTTTCATAGTTCAAGTCTATAATCACTATTCAATAGTTTTAATTACGGTTGCTTCTCAAGAGACCTGAATCATAGCTTTTCATTTATTTATCAGATACTTCTTGTATGAAGTTTTGAAGATCTCATAATTTAAACGCTATTAGAAAAGTCTTACATGAAATGTGAGGTCTGGACTGTAGTTAATACCCATGATGATCTTCAGGATTTTATTGCTTTGTGCTTGGTTCCTATAGCCATTACGTACTTAAAACAGGTGTTGAGTCCATGTGCAACTACAGAACCTTATGTGTGGGGTTTCAAAACACAAGTCTTTAGTTAAATGAGAAATACTCAAGCTTCTGTAACTTATTTAGGAAACCAAAACATCACAAATTCACTGTTTTCCATCCCCACAACAAATCCTTATGTGTCTGTATAAGATGAAAGGGTTGTTTCTTACAAGGATTTTCTTCAGGTCAAGGTGGTGAGAAATAGACTCCACAGCCAAACATTTCCTGCTCTGCTTTTACTTTTCTATCATGAGACCTTTTGGCAAGCCTATGAAAGTGACTGGGAGTACTACCATGCTGCATTGGATTTCCTCAAGATTTTGCCCTGTTTTGATGATTTTTTTGCACTCTTTGGCAGGTATCACAAAGCTCAGAGAGTACACATCACCATAGCTAACCTGCTCTCTTCCACAGGATTTTTGGCTGCAGAAACAATGTTGATTAGGTTTTCCCAGAAGGAATAGGCAATCAGCTTATCCTGAGCCTAGTTATGAACAGTCACGTCTTCTGAGATAGACCAGGTGTATTTTTTCCTAGCAGTGTCTTTCAAAATATCCACAATCAGATGTTCAAGCTTGCCATTATTAAGGGTGTATAATACCTGGAACTACACACAAGGCAATAAAATGGCTCATAGACACCTTTAGTGGTGACTCTTACAATCTTTTATATTTATATGTAAATATGTGATGAAGTCTAGTATCTGTCTGCCTTCATGTGTCCTCCTGGGTTAGCTTCATCACTTCATTTGCTGGTGATAATTTTATGTTTTGTCTCCTCTCTTTTTATCTCTCTTCTGTTTTCCTTTCATCTCTATTCCAGTTCCAGACTAGTAGATGTCAACATCATATCTAGTCCTCTAAAACTGAATACTCCATATTTTTGGTTTTTATTATCATAATCCCAGGCAAAGCAGTGTCTATAATCTCTGCTGGAATGAAAGCAGTGGAGACTGAAAATAATATTTGGCTACTTGGAGACAACAGAATCACAAACTTTGCTGTTGGCATGAAGCTTCTGTATTTTCATCTGTGAATAATTGTTTCTATGATCAACATGGAAAAGTTGCTAGACAGTTGTAGGCTACAGAGAGAACTAAGAGCTGTTCTGTCTGAAAACATTAAACTAATTTAACATCAGGCTGTGGGAAAAGTGGTCAGAAAAAACGCACAAGACCAGCTAGCAGAA
The DNA here is from genome assembly GCA_020745705.1 of Hemiprocne comata. Taxonomy (NCBI): domain Eukaryota; kingdom Metazoa; phylum Chordata; class Aves; order Apodiformes; family Apodidae; genus Hemiprocne; species Hemiprocne comata. The sequence goes on from CM036587.1 coordinate 13,276,499, forward strand.
ATTTCTCTAGCATATCAAAGGAAAAAAAGTCAAGAGGTTCTGTAAGGACCCTGTTTTAATCTGTAGGGGGTTGCAAGACTCATTTTTTTTTTTTTCTCAAAAACAAAAAACAATAAAGGAAAGAGAGAGAGAAGAGCCCTGAAGAGGTAAAAATTATTTATCTTGAAAAAAATGGGCTATTTGTTGAGATAGGTCCACTGCTGGTTACTGAAAAGAGTTATCTGGTGCAACAAGTGATTGAGGGTATGCATGAGAGAGGAAAGATCACTCTATACTTGCCCTTCTTCTTTGGTGTTAATAAGGAGCTCCTATACTCCACTTTCAGAGGCAGGACATCTGGCTTGGGCTGATTTAGCATAACTGCTCTTGAGGACAGTATGTCTTAAGAGAGAAAGCAGAGATTGAAAGCAGTAGAGAGTGGAGCTGTGCCAGAATTAACAAAGCTACGGGATAAAAGTTAAATCAATCAACTCACTCTTGTATTGCTCTGAAGATATGTTTCCTCAGAAACTGTTTTGTTTTTGGTGAATAATGCTATGTTCTAAGGACGCTTTTGCCAAAAGACACCGTAACTGCGAGATTTGGACTAAAGTCAGACCTTCTGCAGTAAATCTTTTTTTGCTGTATGAGAGCTGTGTTGGATATCCAGGCTGAGAATGGTAAGAATTGTCTGACCTTACCCTAAGAGGCAAGTGATCGTTACAGACCTGAGCAGTGGAGGGAGTGTTGTCAGAGAGATAAGAAAATGTCAGAAGTACAGTTTTCTCAGGGAATTTAAGAAACAGTGATAAACATAAGAAGGCACTAAACACACAAATCCTTAAAATACCTTTAAGAATCTGGGTCTTAATTGCCAGGATTATCCAGGCTTTTGATTCTGATAAAATCATTTATGAAGATGCCAATAAGTACTGCTTACAGGAATGCAATTTGTGATGTTTTCATTCAAAGCCATGAGTTCAGAATGTGGAACATGCTGGAGAGATAATTTGCAATTGTATAATATGTTTTTGAAAACTCTATGAAAATATGGTTGATGTGAACTTAAGTCCAACTGGAAGTCCCTCCGTTATTTTTGTATTACTTGGTCCCTTTCTTTATTGGACTGGCAGGTACAAAATAATAAATCTTCAAAAATTCTTGGCTTTAGAAATATCCCATTGTAGCTCTGCCTCTGTTAAGAGGAAACACTGCCTGGTGGCCAGAAGAGAGAGGCTGCCTTCAGCTGTCATCATACCAACTCTTACATGATCACAGAATATGAGAAAGTTATTTGGATTATACCCATCTAGCTCTACTTCGGGGAGTGGCAAATTGCATATGACATGGAAAAGTGTAGAGCTTTAGAGGCTTCAGCAGAGTGATGTGCAGGGATTCTGCATCTCAGAGTTTCCACCAGTTTATCTCTAGCCATGCTTCCAGTATTAGATCTGAGCTCTTTTAATACCCAGTAGAGCCCTTTTCACCACTGCTATACTGTTTCTTACCTCAGTGCCAAACCAGGAGTTTTTGTTTAGAGCCCTGAAGTAGTTCTTAGGGATCTCCTTGTGCTAGGACCAGGTCTTTATCCAAATAATCTCCTATTGAAACAAAAATATCTAAAATAGAAACTTTAGCACCAAAAATAATAACTCATTTCCCTTTTCCCTTTTGTTGTAGATTCCATCAGCTCCATACTCCATTACCTATGAATAACGTATTAGTTTTGCTCAGCAGAAACTCAGGTCATACCAAATGTAGTTCTCTTACTTTTAGTTACATAGGAGGGTTAAGTATAGTTTGATAATTTTCACTACAGTGGATGATATTTTCTGCTTAGGGATATTTATACTAATTCATTGAAACCTAGAAAACATCTTGAAGCTGGCCTAGTGTGCATGCAAAGCCAGCTGGATTCTATTATCATAGAATCATAGAATGATAGAATGGTTAAGGTTGGAAGGGGCCTTACAGATCATCAGGTTCCAACCCCACTGCTATGAGCAGGGACACCCCACACTAGACCAGGCTGCACAAAGGCTCAGTTGGTAACCTTTTGGTTCATCAAAGAATGGTAGTGAGTAGTTTTCTCTAGCTCCATATCACAGGCTTACAAACACTTGATACAAAGGTGAGCACTGTTGCAGAAGGGATTTCCTGGCCTGAAAAAGAGGAGAGAAACATTTATGCATTTTTCAGTTTTGTTTTGCTTCTTTTTGCTAAGGCATATTTAAATACTGGTCTCTTCCTTCCCATAATGTCATGAAGTTGCTGAACCAGAATGGTGAGAAAAGTGCTGAAACAGAATATAGTAATAGATCTCCTTGCAATGTGTCATATCAAAGAAATACTGCAGCCAGGTTAGGTAAAACATTTTTAATCTCACATTTAAATTCTCAGTCCAAGTCAATGAAAGATTATAACACAGGTACAACAATATGCCCATTTCATAATCCTTTCTCTGTTTATTAAAAAAAAAATAATAATATTTTTTTAATTCTGTTTCTTATACATCCTTCCACTATCTCTGTAAGGTACTGGGCAGACAGGTTACTCTTAGAAGAACATTTTATTTCATTTATGTAAATTCTCAGTCTTTCTAGGCTTCAACAATACATAAATATACTTAAATACACCCATGTCAGTAGAGCTGTACTCCAGCCTACAGTATGGATGCAATCCTCTGCTTCCCTCCCTTTCCTCTACTTCTCCACCTCTGAGTTCTATGCTACCCTTCCATATGTCCTCATCACATTTCATTCAGGTCCCTTCTGCTCTGTAGCTAACATGCCTGAAAGAGCATGTCCTTTCTTATTAAAGCCAAGGCTAATCTGAAAATATTTTACCTCTCCAATTATATGATTAGTAATGGGAGTTTCATAGAATGGATCTCACTTTACTCCCACTTATAGCTCCATTTCACTCCAATAAAATCCTGTCAAATAAAGTGGTGTTTTTATATTGGCATCATCAAGAGAAGGGAAATGATCAGAAATCTCTGTAAAGAGAGTTCCCTTTAAGATTGCCATTTCGAGCTTCTCTTTGTGGAGAATGTGGATGGGCAGATTTTGAGGAAAAAAAAATCACAGCTGATTTCTTTGCTTAAAAATAATGATGATGATAATAATAATAGCAATAACTCTGGTAAATTGCTCTTCAGTGAGCTGTGTTTTTGGGGAGAAGCCTCTGGAGCAGAGAGGTGTGAGGCACATGGAGGGTGGGAAGGAGAGTGTCAGGGCTGCTGCTCGCCCCAGCCCAGTCTTTGCAGAACTCTCTGGGCCAGGGAATCAGCAGGGGGGAACAAACAGTGCCAAAACACTCCTCACAGCACTGTCTGACAAGGGAGCTCAGATGAAAGCTGTACTATTTTAGTAAAGGTCGTGGGATAAAAACAATACCATAGTACACAGCAGTGATCTAATAATTTGTAACAGGTTTATTCATAAGCCCTCATATAATGTCCACTTAGGTAAAAGTCCAGTTGATTTATCAGCTAGTCAGTAAAAAAGCAAAATATTTTGTCAAATGTTTAAAAATAAGTAGCCATCTGCCTTCAACAAAAGAACTTTTGCCCCATCCATCTGTTGTTTCTACAGAGTTTTCTGTAGCCATTTATGGTGTTTCTTTTCTCTTCTGCTCCTATGGTTTGTTTCTCTTACGCAATGAATTGTGAGATTAAGACAAACTAGGAAAGGAGATAAAGGCACCATGTGATTTTTCTTTATTTGTTCTGTAAAGCATGTAGCTCATTTTATACCATTGTATAAATGGCAGTAAAATAATTGGCTTCAGTGGGAGCTTTATTTGAGTAATTTCTACATAAGGATTGCAGTCTGGGGCTCCCACTGTTTTAAGCAGCTCCAAAATACTGAAATATCTTTTTTCACATTTGTACAATATCTAATGTTTATTTAACATCTCTACAGAGCTGGGGTCTTTGGGCAAAAAGGAAAAGAAAAATGAAAACACCAAGTGAATGCATTTTAGGAATGTGTAGTGTTGGATTGTCTCTCTTCAGAGCTTTGCTTGTGATTTCAATTTAAAATAAAATGTGAAAGTACCTATTAGTTCTGATATTTCCATTTTCAGTCCCCAAAGAAAGATACCTTAAAGTGACCTTTCATTCTAAGATTGAATAACAAATATTTTAAAATATGTTAACCCAGGTACCTAATATTATTAATACATAAAAATCTATTCCCCCCCTCAGAGGAGGGTGTGGGCAGAGGCTAGGTGACACAAACTACAACAGCTCTGTGTTGTAGTGGTACAGAACACAGTATTTTGCAACAGCTGCTCCAGCCTGGTCACACAGAAGCCTGTGCTCCTCTGGTAGTGAGGGGTGCAGCAGACTGGTTTTCCCTAGCACAGGAATCAACCCCTGGCTGGGTATAAGACTTTACATGAATTTCTTGTGCTTTTGTAGAGGAATAAACAAGCTAGATAAGAATTTCACCAAGGAGCCAAAATGTGACATGAAGCCTCTTTATCTGTCTGAGTCAGAGAAGCACAAAGTCTAAGAGGCAGCTGACCTTCACAGCCTGAGAATTGATTTTTTGTAGAGTCTACTCCTTTATGTAAACACTAAGATTTCCAAGAATAATAACACTGAGTTCTTCTTTTAAATATTTAAACTCTGAAAGAGATTTGGCTTAATCACTAGAAGAAATATTGGACAAAGTATACATCAACCCCACGCATTTTACACCATAGTCCCCTATTCATTCAGTCTAAATCAGCTGCTTTTACAGAAATATGAATAACTACATTGTTGTAATTTACCTGATTCTGCACAGTAAAGTAGAACTGAGGAAGTATCTAAAGGGACTAATAGAGAGCAATCAGGAGAAACATTTAATTATTTGGAGAGATGAACAATATGAAATGGAGATGCCACGTGGCATTAATTTGAAATGGTAATGCCTTTCTAATAGCTGTTCTCTTGCAGTTGAATTGTTTTGCTAATATATCTATTTGCTATTTAAGTGGATGATCATATCTTAGAGATTCCCCTTGTAGTTCTTCGGTGAGAGACCTTTACAATTTACTTGCCTTGAAATTCAGTATCTCCTCCTTGCTTAGTCCTGTAAAACTTTTTATGGTCTTCCTCCAGCTCTCACATCAAGAGGCACTCAGGACCCGACTGCAGAAATTGCTATAAATGCCAGCCAGAAAAGTACTTTTTCTCTTCTGCAAAAAGAGATACTGAAGTGCCATTATGAGGACCTAGCTTTTACCTAAAGACCACATAACAGAATAAACTAATTCCCCTTGGGCAGTTAAGTCAGTATGAAGGGCCTCCATCTTGCGAAAAGGAAGACTTTGAAGCTTTAATAGTGGATAAAGTACAAGCGTCTGAAGTTTAAGCACCTAAGCAACAAACGTACAGCTTTTGTGACAAAGAATGGAAAGTACTGGGGGGGAAGAGAGGCTGATAGTGGTGGGGCCATTTTCTTACTCTCTAAAAGCACGCAGACTGGTGAAGACAAAGGAGGGAGCAACAGTTTTCTTGGATGTCCAGTAAATCTGCCCAATGTATGAGCAACTATAAGTGATATTGAAACAAGCAGTATACTTTATAGAGGTTGAAAATTGTATCCACCAAAAGCCTCTCGCTAGCTGACAACTTGGAATTAAACCCGTGCCTCTGAATAGGCCAGCTGAGATTTCTGGATATCAAGGACCTTCAGCATATTGGTGAGAGATGTGTAAGCATTAATACAAACCTTTGTGCTTACTTAAAAGTAGATCTCCCTTATGAGGAACATCTCCCTTATGAGGAAAGGCTGAGGGAGCTGGGTCTCTTTAGCTTGGAAAAAAGGAGGCTGAGGGGTGACCTCATCAATGTTTACAAATATGTAAGGGGTGAGTGTCAGGGAGATGGAGTTAGGCTCTTCTCAGTGATGACCAGTGATAGGACAAGGGGTAATGGGTGCAAATTGGAGCATAGGAGGTTCAAGGTGAATATCCGAAAAAAATTTTTACTGTAAGAGTGACAGAGCACTGGAACAGGCTGCCCAGGGAGGTTGTGGAGTCTCCTTCACTGGAGACATTCAAAACCCACCTGGATGCGTTCCTATGTGATGTGCTCTAGGTGACCCTGCTCTGGCAGGGGGGGTTGGACTAGATGATCTTTCGAGGTCCCTTCCAACCCCTAGGATTCTATGATTCTATGATCCTATGATTATAAATGTGCAAGGTAGCCCAAGAACAGAATAGACATTCTCTTTAATTTAGAGAGAATAAATTACTAGAGTACTATAAAATAAAAACAGGTTATAAACCATGCAGGGAAATGGAGAACAAGTTGTACTGCCAGCTCCAGCATAGATGCATATGCACAATGCTGAGAAAAGAAGCCGTCTTTCCCAGCCTCAGTGACAGTAAATAAAGAGCGATGGCTAACAAAAACAATGTGATAAAGACTGGGTTGTGTGAGTTGCTCTTTTGCAGGAAACCCTCAGTACAGCATATTCATTAGTTATATGATTGCTCACTGAGTTTTATGTATAGCTCCCTGTCCACCCAACTGAAAGCACAGAATGTACTATGGATTTCCTCTGATGCTCTGGTAGCGATCAGATCTAAGCTGGCTCTAGTGTAAACCAGAAAGGAAAATAAAAGCAGCAGTTTTTGGAAGGGGAGGAAAAAGAAAGCAAAGGATCAGTAAGGACACATTCATTTAAAGTGCTGTGAAAGATTGACCTTACATACCACATCAGAGAAGAAAAAAAGTATGGGAAGTGGCATTCTACAAGTGCTAGACAAAATCTATAGCAATTGGCAGTGCTTTACATTATGTTCCTTGGCTCAGCTGCTGCCACTGGTGGTGTTTATTAGAATACTTCCTGTACTACAAAGGACCAAAAAGTTCTGCCAACTTACACAGTTAGTGATGTGCTTTATGTCAAGCATAGAGGTAGAGGGACTGATACAGACAACAGATCAACAATTTTCTCATTTGAACAAAAGAAGTCTTGACAGTTTTAATCCAGAAGGAAGATGGCAGCTGGCTAATCAACCTGGAGTGTTTTCTGTTCTTCTGAGCATCTGAAGAAGTCGCTACTGAAAGGCCTAACAGGGTCTGAGAATCCAGCTACTCAGTGTTTGCTCATAAGCCCCAGCAAGAGTCAGAGGGCTCAATTATGAATGTCCAGTAACAGTAAATTCTCAGTCCCTCTAAGAGATTCCCTAATTTCCCAATTTACTCCTTCAGGTTGGAGAGCTGAAGAGACACTGATGTGGTAGAGTCAGATGTTTGGTCAAGCGACTTCAAAGTAACAGGTTGCCATGCATCAAAACTCTGACAATGTTCTTGTGAGTCCTCCTGGCTAAAGACGTATGTCAGACAAGTTGCAACAATTTAGTCCACAGTGGAAAGGATAAGTGCATATAAGGTTCCACGACCACTGCTTTGGAGCCAAAGTTATCTCACTTGTCAGTACTGCTCCAATACCTGAATGTTGTTGCACACGAGAGCAGAAACATTTGCCATTTTCTCCTTGTACCTTATGTCACATCCAGGATTGTGTATAAGCCTTCTTTCCATGTGAAGAGAGATTGTCAAAGGAGCCTAAGGAAGTAAAAATATCTGAAGTTCACTGAAATCCAGTGCAAACTGAATGTTTAACAGCCCAATTAAATTATCAAGGACTCAGCAAAAATCACAGATATTGCTGGTATAAATTCAAATAGTGGAATACTACCAAGTCCCAGTTTAATGTCACCCATAATCTCATTTTATTCAGTAAAGCATATAGTTTACCTAAGATTTTAAAAGCAATTCATATCTCTTGACAGATATAACGTTACATTATTTTCTTACATTTGCATTGTCATCATTGATCAAATCAGCGCTGACCCAAAGTCATTATACCAAGCACTTAAAGTATTTCCCCTTGGAAAAAAACCCCACTGAATCCTGAGTCCAATTGACTTTTCTTTAGGTACAGGAATAAAAAACCCAGTGGAGTGAAACCCAGCATTGGCTCTGACTGCTGCACAGGACTCAGTTTTATCCTAAATGAACATGACTTCTCCAAAAAGATGAATTCAGAGATTCAGAGTGTGCCTATTAGGATTTCAAAGGCAGGCTAAGTGGGAAGTCTTGTGATGGTCTACACTGACTTTCTACAGAGCACCCCCTTGAACCAAGGGTTGGCATTGGAGACATGCCATGTCACTAATTAAGCCCTTGGTGCTTCTGCAACACTTTTAAAAAATGTGAATATGCATAAGAAAAATGTTATGCAAAACGTGAATATTCCTGAAGTTGTATTTTGGCCTTACTGATTTGCTCGATGAGATGGCTCCAAGCAGCATGGAAAGTATTCTAGTTTTCTTTTGCTCTGGGGACCAGAGAAGACAGTGCTGAGACACAGACTTTGATGGAGGCTTACACTATCCATCAGAGGTTTTATTGGCCAAAGGAGAGTCAAGGATTAGAGGCTTAATCCTTGAAGCAAATTTTATTTCCTAACTTTGATTCTGCTCACAAAACAAAGTCCCTATAAACCCAGCCATAGGATTTACTGGATGCATTTTTCCAGCCTGAAAGCAAATCTTTAACTCTTTATCCTGCATTTTATGAGACAATGTGAGCTCATCAGAGTCCTTCAGTATGGGGCTGAGCCTCAGCTTCTTTTGCATTTGAGCTTCCTTGGCCAAAGGGTCCCACAGCCTCAGGCAGCACCTCAGGAATGGTGGGATGGAGAGTGGCAAAGAACTGGACTGCAAATATACTTAGATCAGAAATAAGAGTATGGCTGCTTGCTATTATTTACAATCAAACTAATCAAGTGTTCTGGCTCAAGCTACAGTGAAGCACTGAAGAACTGTTTTTGAACATTACTGTTGCCAGCTGTCCTGCCCATTATGTTTTTTGCAACATATAGATTTGTACACTGGTTTCCAAACCAGCAACTCTTTGAGGATAAGAGGTGGCACTTCATCCTGCCTTTGAGGTATCCATGTGATGTGTTTGGGAGGGCTGACCAGGGAGGACGACTGAGCAGTGTGAGCAATAGGAAATGCTGAGATAGTACATGGCACATTCCTATTGCCAGGACTACCCAGGAAACAGTTTCTGATTTACCAAACAGGGATCATTTTGCTGGAACAACAGGAGAGCAGAGGTAACACTGTACCTGCTTTCTGAAGGCCTGGGATCCATATACTAACAGAGCAAGATTTAAATACTCAGATAACACAGTGAAACTGAAGACCTATAATGCCTCAGGACCTCCAGCTTAGGTGGCAACTTTCTTTAATACATGGAAATGAGTGCTAATGTCAGGTAGAGCATGAAAGGCAGCGTCAGGAGAGACAGTGAAGTTAGACAAGGCATAAAACAGAGAAAACAAATGTACTATACCAATATGGTGTAGGACAAGGGGAATAGGAGATCACGCTTTAGTTAATTCACATAGTGGTGCATCACAATAGTTGGAAGTGTTGCAATAGCACTTCATTCTTTAGGCATGCAAGGAGGTGTCAGTAGGCAAAAATTTAGGTAAATCCCAGTCTGTTGGCTGAATCCAATTTAAGATCAATGGAGCTTTTACTCACTATGACTGTTGGTAACAAGAATGCTCCTGAAATGAAATATTTTATAGCAAACAGCATCTTGAGAAAACAGTGTAAACAAGTCTTAAGAAAAAAATAAAATGAAGGAATAGAATCTAGATAGGTGCAATATAATTTTTGCACTAGTTTCCACTGAGTCTTCTAAATAGAAGCTTTTAAAAATTGAAAAGGAGTATTTTTGAATGGGTGGCTGGAGGGGAGTCAAAGAGAAAAAAGGAGAGAAATCCTTTAGTTGTCCAAGAGAAAAATCTGCCTGCTCTCCATGGCTACCCACAGAAAATATAAGTACATCAGGGGAAGACATGCTTTTGTAGTTACTTAAGTTTCCAATGTAGAACTGACTGCAAAGGCATGTCGCATACCAGCTAGCACAAACTGTACAGTAAACTGGAAATGACAGGAGAGTACTTTCACCCTGTCTATAGCACATTATGGGAACAACAGCAAAGCCCAGGGTTGCCTTGACCTAAAGAAAAGCCAAATAGTTTGGCAGAACATACTGTAGGTTCTTCCAAATATGGAAGTTTCTTCTGATCTCTGGGCGTATTTCAGCAGAACTATTTTTAAACATAATGTTCACATTTTTCAAGTACTTTTCTTTGATTGCGAAGCAGAAAATATGGAGAGAGTGGAGTAATTCCCATTGTTTTGTTCCATTTTTTAAACAGTATGTTTCTGGTGTCACGAATATCAAATAACACTAGTGCCTGTATACAACTAAGTGAGATAATAACCATATTTCTTAGCTCACTACAGTTGCTGAATTCTGAAAAAATGAAGGAAAATAAAAAGATAGGATTCTTTAGCTCCCCTCCTCCAAGTCAATAATTGAGGTTATCATAATCTAGTCTGGCAAAAGCAGCAGAAATTATATAGTATTACTGCCTTTCACTGTTCTTCATCTGTCTGGAAACACACAGAAGTTTCTGCTGCAAGACAATAATTCCAGCACCTGGAGCCCCACAGTGGTATTTGAACAGTGTTTTGTCATCTTTCTGTATATACAAGGATCTCAAATGGCACTGAAAGTATGAATACATCTTCTGAGTGCCTTACACAGTCCTGTGTAATAGAAGTAACTATGACTATAAAAGATGGAACTGGGCATTCTTTCTAACTGACAATGGTTAATTATCACCTTGAGCACTGTTCCAGGATTGTCAGCAGTCCAGGGCCAATAATAGAAGTCATGCCAAGCATTTCCTAGATAGGAGCTTTTGGTTTATTCTGCAATGAAAAATCCTGTGTCTTGAAACACATTTTCAGAGCCCATTGCTTACAAAGATACCTGACCCAGAAGGGACTTTTTTTTTTTCATTTTTTTCTTTCCCATTTTTCTTCATAGCCAGGTGCTGATAATGGAGAAGAGAAACCAGACTTTTCTTAGAATAGTGGTCATCCTCAAGAGTTGGCATGGGCCGGGGAATATTCCCAAAGGACAATCTGGATGTAGTAACTCTGGTTTCAGCAGGTAAAAGAGTTTAGCTTATGGACAGAGGCCATGTCATGCCACTTGGCTTCAGGGTCAAAGAATGTTGTCTGGTCACTTTAATTACTAGAACAGACACAGCTGTTGATGGTGCACAGCCTTTATGGAAGACTTGATTCTAGTTCTCTTGCTGGCCTATGATGCAGATAAATTCAAATTTGCTTTGTGTCCTTGACTTGCTTATTTAATGTAGCATACAAACATAACAAGTCTTTTCTGGGTTATATTAGAGGTTTGTTTAGTCCAAAGTGGTTCTCTGTCAACGAGAAAAAGCCTACAGATGAGTTTAAGAACAGGACAAATATAGCAGAACTTGCCAGGAATTCTTTCTCCAGTTCCAGTGATTTCAAGTTCAGGAGCTGCCCAAGGCAGAAACTGTGTCTTAGTATTTGTCACCCTCTGACAGATTTATCTTCTGTCAGCATGAAGGTGGTAAACTTTTGTATTACCTCAGTGTCTTGCAATATTTAGGTCTGTGTCTTACCTTCACTTTGGGTGAGAACCAAGTCCTTTTGTTTGTGTTCATTCTGGCAGCCGCTAGTCTGATCTGATGTCATTGTACTGCAACAGTGAATAGTGACTGATCATTCTCTGTTTATCCTCTCCACGTAACTTGTGATTTTATAGATCACTTTCTTTTGGTGCATCTTAACTGATTTCTTTTCCAGAAGGGATCATGTATTTGGTGGTTCTCTTTTCAGATGTCACTCCATAATTCTGGTTGCACTTGTACTCCTTCTCTGAGTCTTCTTCACTTCTTTCTTATCCTTTTTTTTTCTTTTATTTTCTTTTTTTTTTTTTCACTACAGATAAAAAAGGTCTTTTAAGCTATTCAGAGTGGGAGAGATCTCTTACTGAATTTGCATGGTACCTTGAGCATGGGTAAGTAGGTGCTGAAGGAAGAGCTGTAGATCAGAGAGGATTTATGTAGCTATTGAGGCACCTTAGAAGGCAGAAGGTGACAAAAAAGATTTACAGAAACATGTCTTCAGATTAGATGTCTAACTTCTCTTGGTAGTCTTACCAACACAGCAGAACCCTTTTCATGCTGCTGATCCTTTGGATAACAGCCCCTAGGTCAGTAATTAAAAGCAATCAGTGGTACCATATGCACACAGAGAACAGCACAGTTACATCCCAGGCCCAATCAGCACCCAGATTTGCCATATCTGTAGAAACAGAGGGACTCTGGCAAATACAAATTATGTGAATTTTGATGATTCACAGGGGAAAGCCATTCTGTGAATATGAAAGAGATAATAAAAAAATCACAAAGAAAGGAGATTCAGCAACTGGATTAATAAACTGTTAGAAATGAGCTTGTGAAATTATGAAGTCCTAAGAATTCTTGGAAAGAAATATGTATTGCTCTTCCTTGACATGTGTTATATTTCATCCACAGAGATGTTTTTCCTACTTTAACTTAATATTTTGCTATAGCTAAGTTTGAAAATCAGTTTAAATTTTTTCAATTTCCCCTAATTTAATTCTATAGAGAAGTTATCATGATGAATCAAATGAGTGAAGTTTTCAACACTTTCAGACCTGTTTAAGTACCAGTGCTTTTATCATGGCAAGATGGAAAAAGAAAAGGCAGCCATCACAAGACAATGATACAGTTGCACACACCTGAGCTACAAGATCAAAGACTCAATTATTGAGAGTTTTTCTGGTCTCTTTAACCTTTGGATAACTAAGTTGCTACTTTGATGCAGAATCCATCTATTTACAAGCAAGCAAACATATCTGCACATTTTTCAGAAAGTTTTGAATTTTGTGAAAACAATTTACCTGACCTCACCAATAATTATTTTTTATGCTTATGAGGCTGAGAAAGAAAAATTAATGGGATGGATTCTCAGCATATGATCCTTTCCATTTGTAGACCAGTCATACATGTTTCTCTGGTCAATGAGCTTGGAAGCCAGGCATGGCCAGATGGGATGCTGGTGCACAAAACCTGATGTTCTTGACCAGGGTTTCCCCATGTATGAGCAAGGCTTGACATGGATCTTCATTTGGATTAGATGTATTTATTTCTCATGTAATGATTTCTGAATGTCATGCACTTTTCAGCACATTGTGTACAAGTTCATGTAGAGTAGAGGAAGTTATTCTCAGCAATGAGCTAGTTCATCAACTATAGCTGCTTTATGTTTTAAGAAATAATTTCTATAAAAACTTTTTTTTTTCCTTCTGATTCTACTCTGGAGTAAATTTATGCTTAGAGCGAAAGCAGCTGGCAAGACCAGGCATGAGTTGACTGGTTTATAGAAACATATGGTAACCTGCAGATTTCTCCCAGTCTATTTCCTCTCTTAACTGTGTGTACTTTGTTTGTTATTGGGAATCTGTTTTCATGCTTCTCAGCTGTATGAATTCACCCGGGTCACAGCATTACACACATTTCCTAAATGGGAATGCTACGCCTTTCCTCCACTGCTACCCTGTTCTCTCATTCTTTCTGAACCCTGAGAAAATATGCACCAACAGTTTGCTTCTTTCTCTTTCTATGGAAACGTTGCCCCAAGAATTTTGTTGACTGAAAGTTTACATAGGTTATCGCCCACAGATTTTACTGGGGAAAGGGCAAGGAAATTGAGGGAAAAGAGGAACTTAAATGCGTACTAGTCCTTCCATTAGTCCTGCAAGGTGCACACACATAGGATCAGGGGGTGCAGTAGAGGCTCTCTATACATGTTACAGCTGCATTTGGCCTTGATCAGAGAAAACGGTCTGTTGGATTGAGTACCAAGGTAACTGTGTGAACTCCATGGTCTGTGTAATACAGAATGCCAGGCTAAATGATGGAAAAGTCATCCCTGGTCTTCAAATCAATAAATTCCAATGGGTGAATTTTTGAATCATAGTGAAATGAATGTTTATGACTAGTTTTCCTGGCTGTTGCTATAATATAATGTTTGTGGTCCACATGCTTTATTTCAGGCAGAGTTTATGTACCTCCAAGAGAGGTTTATATAACCCCCTTTCAGATCAGATGGTCTGTGAAAGTGCAGATGAATGCAGAGTACACACTGGAGAAAAACTAGGAAATACTGAAGTTAGTTGGTTTAATGTCAGTGTTACTGTCTTTGGCTTATAATATATGAGCATTAAAAAGTGTTTCACTCACAACAAACACTTTTGATAGTATAATAGACCAAAAAAAATGAATTTTTACAGGCCTTTAGTCATGTAAACTATAGCAGCAACTGGATACAATGTCAGGCAAATGGCTTATGCATCATATGAGTGTGTGAAACAAACACTTTTGTTGACATTGTATAGAAGTCATTACACTTTCAATTGACATATTTTGCCATTGCAAACACTGTTATCTTCTCAGTGGAATATTTTTTTATTCCTGTTTTTTCAGAAGGAGATTGCATATTGTCTTAAGAAGTGCTGCTGTTAATAAGATTTTAAAACAATTGTTTTATATAGTCACATTGTTGATTCCTTTCAGCTAAAAGGTGAACAGAATTCTAATTATTGAGGGGCCACTTCCACATTCAGTTGATGTACAGCTAGTTACAGCGGAGAATTTTTGTGTGATATAGCAGTCCCCTTTTTGTGTGACAGTGCATGTACTACACATGCTGTGGGGACTAGAAACCCCCTGTCTTCCTCTTTTTTTCCCCCCTTATTCTCCTATAACCTAACGATTAATTTCAATACATTAACTATTTCACACATTTATCTCACTTGTTTGCTTGAAAAATTACAGCCCTTTAGTGTACACCAGTGCTACTGTACATAGAAAAATACATACTACGTACTTTTGAAACATATTTGACTGGATAAACAATGAAGTTTAATTTTCATAGAATCATAGAATCATAGAATCCTAGGGGTTGGAAGGGACCTCGAAAGATCATCTAGTCCAACCCCCCCTGCCAGAGCAGGGTCACCTAGAGCACATCACATAGGAACGCATCCAGGCGGGTTTTGAATGTCTCCAGTGAAGGAGACTCCACAACCTCCCTGGGCAGCCTGTTCCAGTGCTCTGTCACTCTCACAGTAAAAAAGTTTTTTCTGATATTTACCTTGAACCTCCTATGCTCCAATTTGCACCCATTACCCCTTGTCCTATCACTGGTCATCACTGAGAAAAGCTTAACTCCATCTCCCTGACACTCCCCCCTTACATATTTGTAAACATTGATGAGGTCACCCCTCAGCCTCCTTTTTTCCAAGCTAAAGAGACCCAGCTCCCTCAGCCTTTCCTCATAAGGGAGATGTTCCACTCCCTTAATCATCTTTGTGGCTCTGCGCTGGACTCTTTCAAGCAGTTCCCTGTCCTTCTTGAA
The DNA here is from genome assembly GCA_020745705.1 of Hemiprocne comata. NCBI lineage: Eukaryota > Metazoa > Chordata > Aves > Apodiformes > Apodidae > Hemiprocne > Hemiprocne comata. Next base: position 13,291,862 of record CM036587.1, read on the forward strand.
CTGAGGGGCCCAGAACTGGACACAATATTCCAGATGCAGCCTCACCTCATTTCCCTCATTGCATCTACCTAACAGATCTGAATACATGAACTGTCAAATCTTTTGAACTTTTTTTGACTTTGTTGGTTACCCTGACGTCAGAGCTACTATGAAGTATTATTGAAATTTTGTTTTTCTGCCATGATTCACAGCCCTAATTCCGTATAATTCGGGAGAAATGTTTATATTTATTCTTTATTGTAGACACATGCTTAAATGCATTTCTGAATTCAGGCTTTTGGCAAGCAGAACAAGGAATATACAAGGCATGTTGAATTTGCTGCCCTGTAACTTTCTGCCATGATAAATGTTTTTGAGTTCAGCCCCATATTTGGCTCAAAGCTGGGAACACAGCCATGACAGCTAATTGAGCAGCCAGATGCTTGGCCTTGAGGACCTGATGGCCATAGCCCAGCCTGTCATACTGGTGTTCATTGAGCGGTAGAGCACAAGAACCGACTCACTTGTAAGGCTGCACAAACTAACCTGAAATCAGGACAGGGAGTGGTGAAACAACACTGTGTAAAGGCTCTTTTGTCCAGCAAGACATTGCAAACCTTCTTCCAGTAAAAGTCACAGGCCAGCTAGTGCCACCTGCTTAGCAATATATGCTTATGGACTTGCCTAGGTAGTGACTGCAATGCAGAGTGTGTGATCTATATACTTCCTTCCCTGAGGGGGGATGTTAGACCTAACACAAAAATCCTCTTTACTAGTTCCACCTGCTCAGGGTTAAGGATGGTTTTATTTGATGATCTCTAAAGTTTTGATACTATAATTCTTAAACCAATTTGTGGGTTTTGAGAAAATACCATTCCGTAGGTCTAATATGTTCCAAAAATTGCTCATATAATGAAGCTTTTCATTTTATACAGAGACAGAAATAACAGTGTGCATTCATTTCTGGAAATTTGAGCTTCAGTGTTGTGCATAAAACAAAATATAACATTTCAAGGTTTGCAATTTGATAGGGAAAATGTCTTCTTGACCCTTTTATATTTAAAAAGAAAGGACAAAAAAAGATTTTTTGTAACCCTTGCATCTTCTCCATTCATCTTTACTTTAGACTTTGACTTATAAACAAGCATGATAGGGTCCTGAATCAGGATTAAAATGGAAGGTCTTTTTCAAAGCTGGTAAAGAAAAGCACTTTTTCATTTTTTTTATGTGTGTAAATGCCTTTAAAAAGTGAATAGAGTCATTCGTCTAAAAAACAGAAGTATTGACATTTTTATGGAGTTGTTTTTGGAAAGATACAACATTTAATATTAAATTCAACATATGGTTGTGGTCAGATTGTGCTCCTACTGTGTAAACTGTATGAATAACAACTTACTGCATTCTCCTGGCCAATATACGGAGAGAAGGTTGATTAATTTAACTAGTATCCCTTAATCTCCTGCATTGGCTTCCATCCCATTTTGCAAGGGTTGATAAATCTTACATCCCCTGAGGACTATTACAATTCCTAATAGTCTTATGCTATTAGGAAGAAGCAAGGCTCAACTGTACCAAAACATCCAGCACATGAAATTGTATAAATAATTTAGCTTTTCCAATTTAATTTTTTTACAGCTTTTCTTTTCAGACCATGATAAGAAATGTTAGTTCAGTCAACTGTAAGTAAAAAAAGATAAAAATAAAAAATACTGTTCAGGGTAATCATATGATTGTATGCAAAGGCAGGGCCATTCCTGTCACTGTTTTCAGCACTGTATTAGGCTACCAAACCAAGGTCACTCATTTATTTGACCCCCTTTTCAAAGAAAAATGTGTTTTGCATAGAGTGAATATTCTCTTAGGACCACCAGCTACTTTCACCATGATATTGCATGGCCCAGAAGAGGAAATTTATCCACTGATTTCAGCATGAGGTAGGATTCCCTGTCCTGCCACAGATTTTCTGTGCGACTGCGGGCAAATCAGTCCATGCTCTCCAGTAGGCTCAGATGCCCAGTCAAGCAACTGAAGTTGTACAAGTTCCTCTGCATCACATGAGCCATAAAAGTTGCCTGTGCTCATACTCATAACCCACAGCAAATTCAGCTTGACTTAGCTTACAATGAAGGAAATTTAAGATAAATAGCATAGCCTTGCATCTGCTGCAGGCTGAGTTAGCACAAGGACAGTCACCATGTCTCAGATAATGTATATTGAGTTGTTCAGCTGCAATATCTCAGTCATGTGACTGTGATTTATACCTCATCTATAAACTGTCTTGAAGGAGAGTTGAAAGGATACATATTTTTTAAAAAGCAATGAAAAGGACTGTAAAATTCTCAAATCTGGGACTATAAGAACTGTGCAAGTATTCAAGAGTGACACAGTTCTCATGCACAGGAGAAGACAATGTCAGTAATTTCTGAATAGGGATACACTTTTTTTCAGAGTACAGCAAAAACTGGCAAATCAGCTGATTGTTTTTCTATTAAATGATAAGTATTTTTCTTCAGTAAATAGAAACATACTTTGCATAAAATTTAATTCCCTGCAATAGGCTAAACCCTATTGTCTTCATTCTAGCGAAACTTCAGCTCCAAATCATGAGAATTTTGAAGGACTTGGAACTTGCAGTACATATTTCCACAAAATGTGAGAGGCTGGACTGACTAAGGGTATGAAAACAGGGCTTGATGCATTATTTCTATTTATTAATAATAATGCTTTGAATGCTTTTCTATTATTCATAAATCTTTCTTCATACATAGCAAAACAAGTCCTATTACTTCTGAAGTAAGTAAATAGCACTACAACTGTGGGCAGAAAGGGACATACAGATTTCAGGATGAGCATTTGCAGGAGTAAATCTCCTCGTAAGTGACCATGCTGTGGTGTCCGGTGCAGAAGTCATCCTTGGAGTTGTTTTTGGAGGATCTGGACCTGCTCTCTGAAAGAAGATCTGAATACTGAGTGACCATTGGCTGTTAAGGTTTGGGCATGTGTCTTATTAGGTCCCCTCCTGCACCCTAGAACTTCAACCAGGGGGTGGGCAAGCAGGAAGAATGGCTGAGTCTCAGGCCAGCAGCAGTTGTGTCCCATGAGACCCTGTTGTGACAGTGCTATAGTGAGGTCCAAGGCTGAGAGAACAAGCTTTACAGTGAGGCTTGGTCTGTTTTGGGGATAAATTTTCTTGTGAGTGATGTTTGATTAAAGCTATGGCACTTTTCAATCACATGAGAAGCAGCCAATTATGGTGAATGTTTTGTGAAAGACACGCCTTGAACGTTCAGCTTTATGCAGTTTTATGGTGTATAGGTGTAAAAAGCCCCCTGTGGGAAGAAAGAAATGGACCAGACCAATTGGTGCATGTTTGTTGAAGATCTCTGGACATCCAGAAATACACTGGTGTATCAAAGATTTATACATGAGAAAATACTGTAGAAAGGTGAGCCCAGCAGTGTGAAGTGGGAAGCTTCAGTCCATCCTGTCAATGTACAGTTGTTTTCAGATAGATGCAGAGGACTTGATTCTAACATTTGTACAGCCTGAGGGAGTGGGGACAAATTCTGGTCAGGAATGACACAATCCAGCTTGCCTGCCATTTTAATCCACCTTTCACAGCCATTGTGACCATCCCCCCCAGCAATTAGAAATCCCTCTGGACGTGCTTCCATATGCATTTATTTCTGACCTTGTCGGGTTTCTCCAAACCCCTATGATTCCCTAGAATAGTGTGACAGTGTCCACTGGAGGACTTCAAAATTAATTCTGACCAAAGGCCTCAAAAAGCCTGTCTTATCCAGGTCTCTCAAGGAAATTTTGCTTCCATGTGGTTTTCAGGTTGGTGCTTTCATAGCCAGAAACCAGAACACAACATTCCCAGTGTAAAGCTTGGGATAAAACCTGTATATCAGCCTCTTGTTCCTTTAAAAAATGCAGACACATTTATTTCCCTATTCCTAGTTTCATGTACATTGTATTTCATATGCTTGCTATAATAACACCACAAAAGACTTCATAAATGCAGTAGTCAGTGGGGAATGCTATGCCTGCTTTTGATTTTACACATCTTTTCTCTAAGCCAGAAAATCTAAATGTAAAATGTAATATTCAGAGACACTGAGTGGGGTTTTGTGGTGCACTCTGGAGGATGCTGGATTCATAAAACAATGAAAGGATTACAGTCATCGATAGAGTTAGTTTTTCCATCTGTGACCAGCATACAGTATACTCTTCCTAATGTGCTTCATATTAATAAACCACCCAAGTATAATTCATTGCAGGTTGCAGCTATAAATCAGAAATAGCCTTTGTTTGGTTCAGCTGTCACAACTGAGAGACCATCAGGGGGTAGGGGCTGTTTGTAAAGAGGTGAAAGGGGCTGCAGCACTTTGACCTCTCCCTGCAGGGTAAAGCATGTCACGCTGTGCCTGTCCGCAGGGACACTCAGTGACCTGTCACAAGCAAAAAGCCACATTGTCACCTGCTGTTGATTTTTTTTGTCTTGCTGTGTTCTGCTGGGAAAGAGATGCAAAGAAATGCTACAGAAATGGTGCAATGCAAACACAAGCACACTTGCCAGCAGCCAAATCCTGTGGGCGCTGGTGCTTCTGTTGCACTGCTGGGAACTCTGGGACTGCATCTGTCTAACTCAGGCACAAACCAACCCAGAGGTAGAATAGAATAGAATAGAATAGAATAGAATAGAATAGAATAGAATAGAATAGAATAGAATAGAATAGAATAGAATAGAATAGAAAAGAAATTTTCAGTTGGAAGGGACCTACCATGATCATATAGTCCAACTGCCTAACCAGTTCAGGGCTGACCATATCAGAGTCAGTCCCAGAAACTGCCAGCTATAGATAACTTTGTTCTGTACTGACATTTTAGTGGCATTAGACAAATCACTTTAGACCTGATTCAAGTCCCATTAAAGCTGTGAGGATTTTTTTCGTTCCCTTGACTTCAGTGGAAGTTCTCACAGTCAGTCTCTCAGCTTCTCTGCCTCTGCCTAAGAAATTGGGGTGTGTATGACTATCTCAATGAGGTGTTCTGAGGATTAATTAATTAACATTTGTAGGGCATTTTGAGGATAAAAAAATGCTGAACATTGGTATCTGTGTGTTTGTGTGCAAAGACAATATCATACTTCCATGGGTAAAACTTGCATATCAGATAAGCTGCTGCCTATGCAAATAAATCCTCAGGAAAATAAAAGAGCTTAAATAGTCCTCAGGCAGCATGCAGGAAAAAAGAGGCAAAGGCAGAGGGCAGCAGAAACAGGGGGAGATGCTGTGAAGAAGAAAAAGAGAATCAGAAGTCTATGAGGGGGGAAATCTGGAAAAGGGAAATCTCTTTTTCTGCAAATGTGTAAGCTCTTCTGAATCATAGGCTGTGCTCATGAAAAAATGGTATTTCAAAATTAATTTTGCATTATGAATTAGCCATGCATTATGTTGTGTGGTAACATGACCTCATTGTTTAGAGATTTTTGGTGTACACTAGAACAGCCTTTGTATGGCAATAATTGTAACTCTTACGTTAATTTTTAGCATTCCTCATATATTCATTCAGTCACTGGAATGTGCATAGCTGAAAACTAACACATTGTAACTGAACAAACAGTGGATTAAATGTGCCTGTTTTGTCTTCTTTACTAAGCTAGGTGGGATCAAAGCTATCTGCTTCTGTGCCATAGTTTAATTATATTTTTATTCTGAATGCCAGTATTTTACAGAATGAAATGAAGCAGCTACAGGAGAAAATACAGCATCATTCAAATAGGCTTTAATCAGGTCTTGGAAGGATAACAGAAAGCATCTGAAGCAGGTTTGTTAATTCACTTTGTTTCAGCCCATTGTAAAACCAATACACATAGCTGTTATTTCAGAGGCCATCAGCAACGGGTCTGTCTGGACCTGCAACTGCAGAGTGGACAGCAGGATAATAGCCTGTTTAGTTGTTCACACAGAGGTAGCAGCCACACTGCTAGTGACAGACAATTAACGTAAGGACAAGGAAGTGACTGCCATGTAGGAATGAATTGTGCATAGGCACAGCAGTAAATGATGGTCCCTATCTATGCAATTAACTGTGAGCTACAAGCAGGCAGTGAACAATAGCAACGCACATTACAGTTATTGCCTTTGTGTTCTGTAATCTTGAGTACAGACACATTTCTCAACATTTCTTAGTCACCCATATAATTCTAAACGTTTAGAAGGTGTGGACTGGATTTAATTGTGAGAGGATTTCCATATCTGCAATGGGAAAGGGTTAGACCATGCCTCTTTTGAAATGACATTGTGAATAGACTTACAGGAATGTGCTCACTGTAATGATAGCCCTTAGGAACGTGTTGAATCCTCAGGGTAAAACTCACCATTGACTACAGGCAAAGGCTGTAAGAGAGTAAGGGGAAAGCAAAAAAGCAAAAGCAAATGCAAAAAAAAAAAAAGAAAAAAAAGTGTGGAATTAGGTAGCTTCTGCTCCTCCTCTCTAAAATCTGAAGTGCTAGCAGGAAGTGCTGTAATAATTATTTCTTCTAACATCTGGCACTTCAACCCTCCTTCACACCAGGGGAAGTCAGTACAGAAGAGCTGGAAAGTAAAGTGGAGTCTCAGGGTAATTTTTGTCGCTGAGGATAGCACTTTCCTGCCATGTTTGGGAAAGAGAAAATATTAAAATTCAAACTGGCTTCTGCATGAACCACCTGTCTTTCTCAGAAGCTTTTTAAAAGATGGACCAGGGGTGCCTGGTTGCAGAGCTTTTTAAATGTGGTATTCTCTCCCCGCTGGCTTACATGGCTCCCCTTCTTCCTTCTTGTGCCCCCTCCCTCCATAATACTCCTTCTCACTCCATGGATGGTCCTTCTCACCCTACTTGTCCTCTCCAGTTCTGCCAGCACTACCGTTTGTAGGGACTTGTGTTGAACCACAGCAGAGGCTAGCCTGAGATAAAGTAATGCTGAAAGTAACACAAAAAGTAAAAGTGCAGAGAAAATGTGGTTTCCAAACAAAGACCAGCTGTTTTCTGAAGTAGTTCCATGGGTAGAGTCCTAGGCAGCAAGAAGAGTCCAGCAACTGAAGGTACTGAAGAAAATGTCCTCATAACCACAGCCTAAAAAGAGAAGGAGAAGGGAATGAACTAAACAGAGGAGGGAATAGGATCCACAAAGAGTAAAGGAAATTACAATTATGGTGGGTGACTACAGTTACAGAGATGATGAAAAAGGGGTATTAAACACCTTTATGTCTCTTTAGTAAGTTTGCCCAAGGCTATTTGATGGTAAGATGAATTACCACCATTGTCTTCTTCCCTTTCAACTGTACTCAGAGATTTATTTATTGTTGGGGTTTTTTTTATTTTGTTTTTTTTTTTTTGTTTGTTTGTTTGTTTGGATTTTGTTGTTGTTGTTTTCATTTTACTGGCATTGCTCTGTAAACATTAGAAATTTCATATGATACCTTCATTTAGCCCCTTGTGCGTGTGTGTTTTGACACAGACTTTAATCACATGGTCATCTATTATTTTCATTTCTCTGTATGGATAATTATTAAATAGTTCTTTTTATCTCCTTTATTCAATGTATGGCTCCAGGCCCTATTAATCACAATCTAAACCCTCAGTTGAACACAATGTTATTAAGTTCCTCATGTGTTTTTTATGGTGCTCTTTCTGTAATTTGGCAGTTCTTCACAAACATCATGAATTTATATTCACACCAGCCATTGCAATTAGGTGTATTATTACCATCATTTTACAGATGGAGGACTGAAGAAGAGATAAATGATAGCCAAAGCTGTCAAAACCCTATACTAATTTTTGATGACCAACTTTAGACACCTAGCCTATAATTTCTCAGGGTCAATAGTATTAAATAGTTAATCTGCATTCCAGTCATCTATTCATGTGCTTCAGCCTTCTGAATTTCGGCAAATCACACACAGAAAGCAGGGAATGAAACATATTAACAGCTGAGAGCTAATTGTAAATGGCTGGCTCTAATCCAAAGTGAACACTGTGGCAGACTTAGGGAGATGATATAACTGCCTTACACGCCATTATCGGCTAAGTTGAGCTTTGTACTTAACAGCTAAAGGCAGAGTTTTATATTGTGAGTGTCTACAGCTGAGTTAGCTGTCTAAGTTCCCAGTGGTGTCAAGACAGCCTGGGCAGCTGCTGGTTCACCCTTCCCAGGGGACAGCTATGTCTGATCAGCCCAGCTACGCTCTACCAAATTCATTGACAAGGTCTCAGTTGACTCTACTGGGAATGTAGACACTTAGCTGATATGCGGACACCTACCTTACTTGGCCAAATCTGCAACCAAGCCTCTCATCGGTGTATTTAGTAATGAAATGTTATATTTTTTACAGCATTCTTCCTTTACCTTTCTTTGATAGGATCCATTTTCTGCAGCAAATTGAAGCTAGCATACCACAGACCCATTTTCATTCATCCTGTAGTCCTTATTCACATCGCACTGCCCATGATTGCTGAGTTTTTAGTACTTATTCACATCTAATGGAAATGGATGTCTTACTGTACAAAGAGACATGTTTCTTTTTGTGCAGCTCATGACTGTGCTACATTGTGTGATGCTGTGTCTTCTTGCCCTGGTGCTCCTTTTTGACAACCCCTGCTCTGTCACTGTAACTCCATAACTGAATCATAGAATCATAGAATCATAGAATCCTAGGGGTTGGAAGGGACCTCGAAAGATCATCTAGTCCAACCCCCCCTGCCAGAGCAGGGTCACCTAGAGCACATCACACAGGAACGCATCCAGGTGGGTTTTGAATGTCTCCAGTGAAGGAGACTCCACAACCTCCCTGGGCAGCCTGTTCCAGTGCTCTGTCACTCTTACAGTAAAAAAATTTTTTCGGATATTCACCTTGAACCTCCTATGCTCCAATTTGCACCCATTACCCCTTGTCCTATCACTGGTCATCACTGAGAAGAGCCTAACTCCATCTCCCTGACACTCACCCCTTACATATTTGTAAACATTGATGAGGTCACCCCTCAGCCTCCTTTTTTCCAAGCTAAAGAGACCCAGCTCCCTCAGCCTTTCCTCATAAGGGAGATGTTCCACTCCCTTAATCATCTTTGTGGCTCTGCGCTGGACTCTTTCAAGCAGATCCCTGTCCTTCTTGAACTGAGGGGCCCAGAACGGGACACAATATTCCAGATGCAGCCTCACCAATGCAGAATAGAGGGGGAGGAGAACCTCTCTTGACCTACTAACCACACCCTTTCTAATGCACCCCAGGATGCCATTGGCCTTCTTGGCCACAAGGGCACATTGCTGGCTCATGGTCATCCTCCTGTCTACCAGGACGCCCAGGTCTCTTTCACCTACACTACTCTCCAGCAGGTCAGCCCCCAACCTATACTGGGACATCGTGTTGTTCTTCCCCAAATGCAAAACTCTACACTTCCCCTTGTTGAATTTCATCATGTTTCTCCCCGCCCAACTCTCCAGCCTGTCTAAGTCACTGCATCTCTTTTTTTTTTTCAGCAGAATCAAAATTTTAAAGTATGAATCCATTGTGATATTGACCAGTGAGAATGCAACTGAAATCCTAGAAGGGATTTTAATTATACCAAAATTAGTTTTCCTATTTTTAATATCTTAGGGTTTGATCCCAGCCAAATGCTTAATTACCTGATTACTCCATTAAATAGACTTTAATTTATATGACAACTGAACAATCTCTAAATATCATAGAGTATAATTGCAACTTTTTTTACAGGACAGGCAACAAAGTGTTGGTATGACCCACACAACAGTGTGCAGGTCTGGGAATAAAGGAAATGTACTATTCCCAGCTTCATCATTGGTTTTGCAGGTGGAATTATATTGGCTAAATGCAGATGTCTGTACTGAAGATATTTGCATCTGGCTTCTGGCTCAGTTGATAGTCAGTGAAGAACTAGTCAATAGAATCCAGGGGGCAATTCATCATCCTCTAAATTAGATGCCTGAAATAAGGCAGATGATTGGCACCCTAAAAGGGCATATTTATCTCCAGTGACTATAAATGGAGCCCCAGGGGCTAGCTTGGTTTTAATGTCTACATTGTTGATGTCTAAAGTCAGGTGAGATGAATCCCACCCTCTGTATCCCCAGGCCAGTTATTTAATCTCAGTTTGCCTTTTATTGGTCTCTCTGAAAGAGATAGTGCAATACCAGAAGCAGTTGAGTAGAATTAATACAGAGCTATGCCTTGACTAATTAGTTTCTCAGTAGGGCCCTTTTATAGATCACTGGGATATCTCTATGTGGCATGATATTGTGCTTTGTAGAAATACCCTAAGTGCTGTTATAAGAAGTCATATGGTAAAGGTCAATGAAATACCAACATCTCCATGTAACACAGGAGTTCCTGCTACCTTCTAGGTTCTTTTCCTCTGAAAAAAAAAATTGTAAATTATATCAGTGCAATATGAATATCAGAACTTTTGCGGTACCAAATTTTTCATGGAATCATGGGGAGTTTTGCTTAGCAGAAAATACCTTTTCTTCTTTTACCCTTCGTCTGTCTCCAACTTATTTCTTTGTCTGGAAGACACCAAAGCAGGAAGCTTCAGAAGCAGAAGTCTTGTGGCAAGCCAGAATGAATAATAATGCTGAATTCTGGGGATGTTGCCAGGGAATGTCATGCAGGATGCTCTGCAGCAGCAGCTCAGGAACTACAGGTGGAATTACATGGTTATATATGCCAAGCTCTAAGGCAAGCTGAGGAAGCAAAACAGAGTCAGTGAGGAAACAGAGAGAAGTTCCAGGTCGCTACAACTTACTGCTTTCTGGAAACCTAGAAAGTCATAATAAGTTTGATGTTAAGTATACTCGTGTAGTAAGCCTGTACAACTGTAACTCCCCATAGAATTTCTTTTTTGAACTTAACTAAAGACAAGTGGTGCATATATTTTAATTGTTCACATTATTGCATCTGTCGAGATTGCAATCTTGCCTTCTCTCCTTATTTCCTAGTAAGACCTACTCACTTCTGTCTCCAGTATTTCTGTCTGAGCTGTGCTGCATGTAATATACTGTCAGGATGTCAAAAGTTCAGCAGCCTGAGCTCATCACCTTGTTTGGGAATTCAGGGTAGACCTTTTCCTACTTCTTCTCAGAATACCCTCATATATTCAGACTTTAGGCTGATCCTTTCTAGATGTCAGTCTCCTGCACCTCTACTCATAGTTTTCATTACTTTGTAAATAGTGCTGTTGCAATCACTGGGAATATCTTTGGGAGACATCTCCAAATATGGCTATGAGAGGGATTGTTTTGGAAAGTTGGAAGCAAAATCCTTAGCTTGACCTGAGTGTCAGCTCAGAGATAAATAAAATGAAGACCTACGTTTTTCACTGTAAAGTGTCAGGATTATCTAGAGATAGCTGTATTAGTGTATTGTCAGAAAGGAACATCTGTATGTTAACAGCATAGACACCCTTTAGGGATTTTTTTTCATGTCTAGCTTCATGAACTGTAAACAATCTAATTTAAGACTTCTTGCAGATTGAAACATAAAAACAAATAAGTATTCAGACTCAAACCCAAGGTAATAAGAAAACCACCCAAGAGCAATAGAATTTGACCTTAACCTTGTATGACCTTAATATCACCTTGCAGTAAAGATTTACCATGACACTTGTGTTTGTATGTTTGTGGGATAAAAGAAGCAGTCATTCACTTTTATTTATAGAGAAACAATGAAACATTGCATTTTGTCTTTTCTTTTAGGGAGAGTGAAAGATAAATTCACAGGCCTGTGTTCTGGTGTTACGTTCAAACAAGGCCTGGTCACAGAGAAACTGTCAGACACTTCTTCAGAAAAGCACCTGTCCTTAGAACTCTCTACTTGAGCAAGAAAATAGACATAATTTGTTCTATCCTATTTGAGGCATACTTGGCATACTTCTCTTATGCAGCCAGCCAGCTCTTGTGGCCAGGATTTGACAGAGGCATGCCTACTACTGTGCCCTTTTCTCCAACTGCTTCACAGGACATGGTGATTCCTGCTCTCCTTAGTCAATTGAGAGGGAGAGGCTCAGTCTTTGTGCTTTTAAGCAACCACTGAACTTCATTTAGCTTCATTGTCTTTGCTCCTTTTCTGTCAGCAGATGGGAGGTAAGCCCTGTGTATAAAATAGCTGGTTTTAATTTTTCTTCTAAAGGTGGCAGTCTCTTACAATGGACAATTTGGTGACACTTCATTCATTAAAGGCAACCTAAATGATTGGCTTAAGCACTAAATTAGCCTCTAATTTCTAGATAGTGAAATTCAAGAGAAGCACAGCCAATTCACAGGGCCTTGCAAAATAAGCCTGACTACAATCTTTAGATATGGCCACAGTGAAAAATACATTACAAAAACAATGATGTGGGTTGATAAAATGGCCCACAGTTACGTGAATACAACCACACACTCATATTTTCTGGAAAAAAAATGTTGCCACAATTGCACAAATATAATTTTTTTTTTTTTTAAAACCTTTGACTGGCATCCACAAGAGACACCAGGTAGAAGTAAATGTTTACTTTTAACTCTCTCTTGAGATGAACAAGACTGACAATATGGGGCACTAGAAAAATGTAACATGTCAGTGGCCTCAAACTGAAATGATTTAATAAGCTCAGAAAAAGCTTGTTTTTGTCACAGAAAAGTCTGAAAGGAAAAGTAGTGTTTCCAGAATGTCATGTCAGAAAGCAAAAAGATTTTCCCTGTGCATGAGCCAGGAGCTGGCCCACTCTTGTGACCCCTTTCTTTTTGTTAAGTGGTGATACTTCCATGCTGTTTGTATTGGAGAGAGAGAGATGCAGGAGGAGGGAGAAGAGAAAACCAGTGTGTTCCTATGTAAACTCAGCCAGGCAGCAGCATAATACAGCAACTAGCCAAAAATACCAAGGAGGATTCCAGGCTTATGTTCAAAGAGTAATATGACATTTTTCAGGGTTGAAATTCAGGCCTGACTGAAATAGATATTTTCCCCTTTATTTAAGCTCAGATGTGCAAAGGTACTTAGTTTCTAATTTTATTTTTGCTGCCGACTCTATTGATTCTAGTGGGTCTTGAGAACTGTAATATCTAGTTTTAATTCTTTTTACACACTTTTCATCCCAAAGTGCTCCAGAAAAGAAATTGCAACCATTATTCCTAGTTTCCGGTGGAATACAGAGGCACATGCGATAGAGATGACTGAGAATTTTCTATTTAAAAAAAATACAATTCCAGCAGTATAGACTTCTCTGAATGAAATCTGGCAGTTTGTTGTAAGAGATACTTCCCAGAACAAAAAAAGGATCAGGGCATTTGTCAGAGCAGCCAATGATCCACCTAATTTGCCAAACTGACTACTTCAGATAAGAAGATTGAACTTAATTCGCTAATATCTCAAGAAATTCTAACTTGAGACATGTCTGATATAAACATACCTAATTAAGAAAGCCATCTTCAAGTCTCCTTTGAAAACAATTGAGCAAAGTGGATATTTATAGGGATTGTGCTTTGTGATGAGTCAGCCTTAGACTCCACTGACTCAATCTCCATTGGCTGTAAAAGCAGCCTAGAGTGAGCAGTTCAGTTGATCAGATGTCTCAGTGGAGGCATCTGCATTTAGAAAAGAAGAATCCCAGCCTAAGTTTTTAAAAATTCTCAATTGATTTCAGTTTCCTTTGCTAAAGATTTGCTTAAGTGATTAAAATGGGTCTTGAACTTATGATTATCCCAACTTAATGCCCTTCAGATCAGAGTACTGTGATCAATGTATAAATGTTTGGGGTTTGCAGCACAACATTGAAAGGCATTGATTTCACCACTTCATGAAAAGGGCACGTTTTTCACATTGCCCAGAGTTTCATAGGAGGGGAACATTTTCTCAAGAGTCTGTGTTAGTTAGTGAGCTAACTTTCCCAAGGTTGGCAGCAGAAAAACAGTAGAATTTGTATTTCTTCAGATTCTTTACTACATTTTTTGCTTTAGGGTAGACTGCTTCCTCCACTGATTGCATACACAATATTGATATTTTACATTATAGCCTGAAGTAACAGCAGTATTTAAGAGTATTTAGGAATACTCTAGGCCAATATCAAGAGTATTTAGGGATGTTTACTTTAAGGTTATTGGAAGAGCTGCAAAGTCAGAAGCAATATGACCGTCCTACTGCAATAATAATAAATTAAGGTCGTTATTTCTCTTTTCCTGCCTAAAGAAAAAAATTCACCATTGACCACTGCTAGAGACTCAACACCTGACTTGAGAGACCATTGACTTGACATCTCTTTGAAGTCAATGGCAAAGTCAATGGCTTCTCTACGACCAGGATTTCAACCAGTATAAAATCCTATATCCTCTCATACCTGCGGATGCATTTTAATTTGTTGAGCTGATAACAGTAATCAATGAATATTGAAAGAATGCCAAACACATTTGAAATGCATATTACTAGGCATTGAGTAATTGCTATTTCTAGTCAAATACAGGCATTTTGGGAATTTATGGCTGTTTGTTCTTTCCCAATCAATGAAGATTAGCCACAAAGAGAAAGAGAACCTGCTTGCAATAACTTTGATAAAATGATAATGACTGAAAACATTTTGAAGTTCTGCAGCTGTTTTGCCAGTTCAGTTGCATTCAGATTAGAAATGGTATTAATAATAATAATAGATTTGCAATCATTAGTGGAGTTGAAACAAGTTTTAAAAAGTGGGCTTGAGATAGGGATTTTTTTTTAAAATGGACACATTTACATTCATGTTGTCGTTAGACAAATTCATGAAGTTTTGTCTTGGGATCAAAGTTATTTAGAAATCAAAATTATTTAACTTCAAAAAAGTTTCTGTTTACCAGATATTCCTGAAACTACTTAATCACTCCATATGTACTATCTTGAACAGTCTAGAGTCCTCATGAACAGCTTCGTCCTCCATGGTAGGCACAGACATCAAAATCTCTAATTGTAAAGTCTACCTTTCTATTATAGCCGGAGTGAATTCAACCCATAATGATGCACTGAGACTCATGGCACCAGGGTCTTCTTCAGAACAAGGATCATCCCTATCATCCCATGCCCTGAGACAGCACTGCAATTAGACAGGATCATTACTATGAGATTATTCATGCACATCTGTTTTATGTGGACCCTGAGCGTCAACAACTGCTTGAGCAGCTGGTGTTGGTGTCAGGAATTTGCTTTACAAATCCACTGTCTTTGAGCACTGAGAATTGCTAGGAAAAGGTAGAATCGACCTGACCAAGTGGAGCAAAACCATCATTGCCTACAGACTGGCCAACCTGCTCCGGGGAGCCTTAAACTTGAAATGATGGGGAAAGGAGATGATAACTCGTAATGAAATGGGGAAGCAGTAGATTGGCTGACGTGGAAGGAAAGACTGCAAAATCAACAGAACAGGAAAAAGGCAGGCCACTGCAACTGTATACATACAAATAAAGAAGTGCCAGGAGCAGAGAACTATGGGGGGGAACACTCACTCATTTTCTGGGAAATCAGCATGCAGCAAAGAACAAACAGAAGGAGTGAGAGAAATCTGCATGTAGTCGCAGGGCTACTATCCCATCAAGATCACAGAGGGATGGATGATTTGATAGAGCCTACCTTCAGCAAAATTAACCAACTAGAAGTGGCTGATATACCAGGGAGTTGTGCTGCCGTTAATACAGAACTGGACAGGCTGGAGAAATGGGATAATAGGAAACTTCTGAAGTTGAGCAAAGGAAAATGCTGAAGGCCTTATCCAGGAAAGGAAAAACCCCATGAACCTGGACAGGCTGGGGGCCAATTGGCTGGAAACCAGCTTAGCAAAAAAGACCCTAGAGGCCCTGGTGGACACCATGTTGAACATCAGCCAGCCATGTGCCCTTGCAGCAGAGCAGGACAACAGCATCCTGGGCTGTGTTAGGAAAAGTACTGCAAGCAAGCCAAGAAAGGTGGGCCACAGAGATGTTTAAGGGACTGGACCATCTGTCAAGGAGAGGCTGAGATTGCTGGGACTAATCAGCTTGGAGAAGAGAAAGCTCAGGAGGATCTTATGTATGTATATTAATACCTGGTGGGAGGGTGCAAAAAAGATGGACCCAGAATTTTCCCAGTGGTGCCCAGTGGCAGGAGAAGACGCAACGGACAGCAAAGGAAATACAAGAAATTCCATATAAACATAAGACAAAAATTTTACTTGAAGTCTGGGTCAAACAGTTCTGCAGCTGGATTCCCAGAAAGATTGTTGTTTCCATCCTTGGACATATTAAAAATCCAGCTGATTCTGAAAAACCTGCTTGGAGCAAGGGGTTGGGCTAGATGATATCCAGAGGTTCCTGGTGACCTCAATTATTCTGTGTTTCTGTGATTCTTTGCATTATTAAATGTGGCCAAAACCCCCAAATATTAATTCAAAATACTTAGAAGAATTAATTGAAGTTAGACCTGTGCATTCATGCCAGAATACCACTGCTGTGCATGTTTGTTTTTTTGAATTTAAGTAGTGGATGTTCAACAGTTAGGGAAAGTAATTCATTTTGGCAGTGATGAAGCCAAATTTCTGAACATTTTTAATTGTTAAATTCCATTTATTTCAGGGAAAGTAAGGTACATAAATACCTCTGAAGGGAAAATTCCCAGGTGTTTAAATTTGAATTTGGCTTTTTCACTTCAGGCTTCCAAATCAGACTAAATTGCCATGTAGTTTTGAATAACAGGAGCAAATAGAGCTGATGCAGTAGTATGCAAATGAAGCTGAGGGAATCATAAGTAAGTTCCCTAATTTTAAGTGTATTCCCTCCATGGTGCTGTGTTTATGGAAATGAAACTGCCACTGAAAGTCAAATTTATTCCTACAGATTTTACTTTAGGTCTATTTTTAGTAATTGATGCATCTTCCTAGAACTCAGTCAACAATTATAAAAAATAAACCTGTGTTTAAGTATTTAAGAACATATTCTGTCTGGGTAGTTTTCTCCTACAGTAATTTTTTCTAAATATAGAAATTAAGAAGTCTCTTTGAATATTAAGTATGTTTTTTTAAAGCATTTTTAAATAATTCCAGCATATTTCTTAGTTTAAAAAACAGGAAGGACACATTGACTTCACTGGAATTACAGGTCTAAAATTATGGACTCTATTAAATGTTATTGTGTCTGCTTCTCTCTGCCTAGCAGAAACAATATAAATACACAGGTACTTCTGGGTTACAAATAACTATATTTACTAAGCATGTACAAACATTCAGTTCTGTCTGTGTGCCCTGATTAGTGTCTAGTGAATTCTAAAGCAAAACACTGTGAATACCATTAGGGAGCTGGTAAAATGTTTAAAAGAGTGCTATTCTAGTTTTGTGTAACATAAACTTCTTCCTAGCTATGTATT
This sequence comes from Hemiprocne comata, assembly GCA_020745705.1. Taxonomy (NCBI): domain Eukaryota; kingdom Metazoa; phylum Chordata; class Aves; order Apodiformes; family Apodidae; genus Hemiprocne; species Hemiprocne comata. The sequence continues at coordinate 13,309,234 of CM036587.1, forward strand.
GAGTGAAGAGGGAAGCCAGACAGAAACAGGATCCCCCCACCATATTCCATCCATGGAAACTTCACTGCAGAGCCCTATGTTGAAATATCAAATTTGGCTAGTTTAAAAAGATGTGTCATTCACTGATGCTATATTTTATAAATCAAGTCAACCACAAATTTTATTTTGGAGAAGTAAAATACGCCTAACACACAGTTGTAAAAATAGAAACCTCTAGTTAAGGCTAACGACACAGTGTTTGTGCATAACAAAGCCAGAAGATTTTAATGATGCAGTAAAGGCAATCTGGTGTATCATTCAGAAATTAATTCTGCGTATGTAGACAATCTAAAGCTGAAACATGAGGTACCTTTCCTTGTTTTAAGTGGCATCGGGGTTATGAGCAGTAATTATTTAATGCTAATTTGTTTATAATAGGTTTGATTTATTTCAACTTTTATAATTTAATTAATGGAGTGTATATCAATTATATTTTAATTTTCATACTTAGCTTGAAGCAATTATCTCCATTTTCTTGAATTTGGCGCTAGCTCAAACAGTCCTTGAAGAATCTGTCTCCCACACCCTTCAGAACCTGCCTTCCTTGAGGAAATCCCCTTTCTGAAATTTCCTTTTCATTTCCTGTTTTCCAAATAATACAAGACCAGACCCAGCATCTTGGCTGCCAGAATGTGGCCTGAGACAGAGACGAGGTTATTCAGCAGCTTGCAAGTTCACAGCCACCAATTCTTGTATTAGAACTAATTCTGATGGTTTCAGGGGATTAATCCAAATTTACAGTACAGCCAGAAACATTGGTTGATTGCCTGGACTTCATGAGTATTCGGTATCCATTTTGTCTACTTTTTGCCTTTTTTAATGTAATGTCTGTAAAGTAGTACAGAACTATAGAAATGAGCAGGAACTCCTCCAGCTGCCAAAACTTCCACCCTGGTAGACCTGGGGCTTGAGTATCTCTTCCCCCACTGTCTCTCCACACCAGATAGGATGGGACATGGCCAAAGGGACTACAAGAGCTCTCAAGTCCCTGTTTAGATTGCATAGAGCTAATCACCCAGCATGGTAGGAGGCAGTAATTTACAGCCAGATAACCCAAAATTTGTTTCCTAGAAGGAGAACAAAAATTATTACTGTGCCTTCTAACTCTTGCTGTCTTCTGGTCCTTCTGTGTACCGATCTGGGAATGTCTATTTATTCTGTTTTAAGATTGAATTTGAAGTGTTCAACTTGAAAGGACAAAACTATTAAAATCACAGCAGAGATAAAGTTTTCAAAAGCAGCTGCTTACACGTTGCTTACTGAATCTCTGTTGAAGCTATAAAGTAGACTTGGCCCAATTTTCACATGGAAGCTGACAGAACTCCACATTGTTGAAAAACAGGTTATGCATATTTAAGAATCTATATTTAGACTACTGTTTTTGAAACCTTGGACGACATTTTCGTTCCAGCTGTGGCAAACTTCAAATTCACTCAGTCTTTTGATGAATTTTGGCTTGTAGCACCCAATTACACAGGGAATGGCAGTTTTTAATATGGCAACAATAATCTGGCATTTCTCTTGCATTGTGTCAAATTGACTCAACTCGTTTAATGAGATTATCAGGTCAGTCCAATATTTACCTGTCAGAAAAGATAGATTGTAGTTGAATTTTCTTGTACATCTGGAAAGTCATGATCCTTCTGCCTTTTCCCTTTTCCTTCTAAGACTAGTAGTATTTCTTTGTTCATGTGATTTTGTGACTCTGGTAATGTTTCCCAGATTTTGTTTTCCCTATCTACTGGAAGCAGATATGTGATAACTTTATGAGAGCTTGTTTCATTGCACCAACCTATGTTTCAGAGGAAGGCACTTGTGTAGTCCTAGGCTTCTCTCATTGCATCAGAAGAAGGACCTGGCTTCTACTTCTGCATCCCTGGCAAAGGTCTATGAACAAGTCCTGCAAATTGATCAGCTACTGGGCAAAGTCTTGCCGTTTATTTTATATATTTTTCAGCTCACAGTGGGCAGTACTGTGGCATGAAGCCATCATAATGTTTGGACATTCAAGAGGAGGAAGCAAGGCAGGGTTGTGAGTTCCTTACACACAGGGGTGTACTGGTCTGGCAGCCCTGCTGCTGCCTATGCCATGGAGCTGCCCCATTCTCTGCAGCTGCTTGACCCCTCACAGCAGTAGTGGGGATGAAGAGTCTCCTTTCATCCCTCTCTCACCAGCTCATTCTCTCATAATTTTGGATCCCCACTTCCCCAAATTGGTCTTTTTGCCATATTTGAAATCCCAGTTCTTTGGCTTTCTTGTCAAAAGAGGACTGCCATGAACCAGGCAAAAAATCGAGCAAGATCTAAATCCTGCTTTCATGGAAAGGGCTTTGTGTGTGCATTTTTCAACCTGTAAAGCCAATTGATCCAGAAGCCTCAGAAGATTTCTGACAAACTGAAGCTACCTCCCTTGTCTTTGCTACATGAACCTATTTTGCTCCTAGTCTCTTGTTGCATAGTCTATTACAATCTTTCCACAAAATTGAGACATTTAAGAAATAATTATATTGGCTTATTACATTCCCAGCTTTTTATTCCGTAATTCTGGTGCTAATAAACACCAAAATTTATATCTCTCCTGGCAAACACTTCATACCTTCAGGCACTGGTATAGTTTATATGCACATCGTCTCTAAATTGTATTAAGTTGAGTACATAGTGCCTGTTACGTGAAGTCTAACGAGCAGTGTTATTTTTAGAAGCAGAACTATATCCTTTGATTTCTATTGTATTTTTTTTATTGCTGGAAGAATTTTTGTTTGTCTTGTGCTTTGCAGCTGCATATCAAGCTGAATGCATTGGGGATTTGTTATTCTCTGCTACAAAGGCTAATATTCCTTCCTGGTCAGTATGTGACTGCACCTGGATCATCTACTGCATTTCTAATGTCTGTAGCAGATATTTCCTGTTTTGGGATTCTTTCCATTGTTCTCTGCTTTGAACTTAACTTGCCTTCTTTAGGCAAGGTGTTTAAATGATTGAAGCCTTGGACACTCATTTCTGCAGAGTGACCCATTACTTTCTCTTCCTTTACTGCATGTAATGTACAAACGTGGAGTTTTTCAGAAGCCTCATCTTGTCATATGACAATATCCTATTTTTAAACAAAATCTGCATCTGTGCCACCACAATACTTTTTTAACAGTTGAGGGTAAAATGATGCCAAGCCTTGGTGAATTCAGCTAGATTATTTTACAATGATTCCTTCTTGATTTAATTTAATTAATTAACTACACGTAAGTGTGATTACAAGAGCTTTGGAGTAATTGCTGTCTCTTCCTAAGTGTTTATACAGAAGCTAAAACAATGAAGACAGTCCTATGAATAGTAATAAATTTTAGGAAGAAAGTTCAATTGCGTATTTTAATGAAATTTGTATGATATGTTGTTTATCTTTTCCCTTGACTATGAAGTGCATAAATACATTCATAAAGACAGACAACATATACTGTTATATAGAGCACAGTGATCTAAAATCCCAAACTGAAAAACTTAGTTTCTTTGTTACAGAATCACAGAATCACAGAACTACCAAGGCTGGAAAAGACCTTTAAGATCATCAAGCCCAGCCTATGACCAACACCACCACACCGTCTAGACTGTGCCACTAGGTGCCACATCCAGCCTTTCCTTGAACACATCCAGGGATGGTGCCTCCACCACTTCCCTGGGAAGTCCATTCCAATGTCTAATCACCCTCTCCGTGAGGAAGTGCTTCCTAATATCCAACCTAAACCTCCCTTGGAGCAACTTCAGGCTGTGCCCTCTTGTCCTGTCACTGGTTGCCTGGGAGAAGAGCCCAGCCCCCACCTGACTACAACCTCCCTTCAGGCAGTTGAAGAGAGTGATAAGGTCCCCCTGAGTCTCCTCTTGTCCAGGCTAAACAACCCCAGCATCCTCAGCCTCTCCCTATAAGACTTTCCCTCTAGTCCCTTCACCAGCCTTGTTGCTCTCCTCTGGACCCGCTCCAGCACCTCAACGTCCTTCTTGAAGTGAGGGGCCCAGAACTGGACACAGCACTCAAGGTGAGGCCTCACCAGTGCTGTGTACAGGGGGAGAATTACATTGTTCCCACAGCAAACAAGACAGAGCTTAAAATTCAATGTTGGAGAATATTTTGTATCTCACTGAATGTTAACTTAGTAAATAAGAATTCATCTAACACTAGAGTCTTGCAGTGAGATGCTGAAATACTGCTCAGACTAGCGCTTTATAGCTCCTGTTAAGAGCAAAAGACAAGGAAAAAGATAAAATGTGCTAGAATAGTTGTGAAAAGAGAAAGTGTTTAGTTGATGAAAAAGTCAGAGTTAGGAAGGATATAGCTATATGTAGATGTGACAAGTTGAAATCACAAAGACAGTTGAAGTTTCTCTAGGTATAATCACACAGGCTGAATTCTGACAAAGGTATGTGAGATATTATGAAGATATAATGAATTATGAGTAGTCAGGACTAAAATATTACATTTTTCTAAAAGCTGAATACTCCTTAGTGCAGGGGTAAAAACGCTCTTAAGGGCCAGGATCTCAGTCATCCTTTTTTTCCCTCCTCTTTTTATTATTTTTTTTCTTTTTTTTTCCCCTTATACAGCTGTCAGGGACTTAAATGGGATTTAATTCTGTGAGAAAAGATAAAAGTAGCAAGATCTAGTATTCTTAAAAGTGTCCCATCCAGCTGACTTTGTCACAGTTTACTTAATTTATCTAATCTGACAGAGTAGGGAAAAATGAAAGAATGGAGTTGCATTTACTCAGGCTAAACAGACCTAATGAAACACTCTGGCTGGTAAGTGCTTCTGTTTTTTAAAAGCTGTATTAGTCCATTACAATTATGTAAAATACACAGATAAATGATTACACCAAAGATTTTTAAGGTAGTGTTGTAACCTGTTCACAGAGCATTTAAAGATAAAAAAATTCCAAACTGAACATCTCTACACATACAATTACTAATGAACATTTTAATTTCCTTTGATGTATACAGAAAGAAAATTTTCAGAGGTGGGGGAAGAAAACTATGAATGAAATTTGTTCCAGCTCTAGATATATTGTTCCAAAGCTAAACAGAACTAATGAGTGATGAACATTTTTCATGTGGCAATTGATAGAATCAGTATTGTTGATAGCATAACACACCAAATATGTGTCTGGTCATGTGTAAATGGTGGTTACTGGTTTCACTGGGGTCAGTGAGTTGGTCATGAGCTTTGTGCTAAGCAATGTGTTTTGTGCTCAGCAAAATGCTTAGATTTGCCTGTCCTGGGGAGCAGGACACGAGATGATTATGTTGTTTTATTAGGTCACTTTTATCACTTGTAAACACATCACACACTTAAGGTTTTCAAACTTTTCCATCCTTCCTCTCAGCACAACACGAGGAATGCTTCTGTGTTAAAGGCTGGGTGGCTCACATTTCAGATCTTACTTGCAGCACCTCTCTGATAGGCAATCTGAAAAACCAGCTCAGAGTACAGCATCCATATAGTTATGTTCCGGAATAATTTATCTTTAAAATGAAGATAAAAATATAGGAAGACAGAGGTCAGTGAAATCCCAGTAGAGTTACAGGCCTTTGCAATTTTGCAGTACAAACAACTGGTGACCTCTCACCGTATGTATTTTCATTCATGTCTGTCCCATATGCTCTGTAGGGCTGCAATATCTACCAGACCCTTGCAAAGCAGTGCACTGAGAGTATGAAAGATGGAGCATGGACGAACCAGGCAGCAGAGAGCAACAGATTTGTCTGCACAGATTATGCCCTCTCACCATGCACATGATTGCCTTCAGTAAACATAAATAGATTCCCTTTCCCCTCCATTCCTGTGTAAGACTCTCACTTTTACTGTGACCCATCGTCTAAGGTACTACATATTTAGTCATGTATTAGAGAGAAGGAGCCTGTTTATCACATCCCATGATGGATTTATTGCATAAAATAGCATCTGGGGAGGGTGTGTTTGCTAAATCAGATGCTGATAGCAGATAAAGCTAGCTCCTGAACACAGGAATTGCAAGCACCAGTCTGCAGAAGAGTGAGATGGGATGCAAAGAGAGACCCTCAGACTTAATGTAAGAAATCCAACATGTTGGTATTTCCCTGTGTGTTTGTCTGATGGGTGTTCTATTTCTTCGGTGTACTGTTATTGTTATTTTGTTGGTAAATGCATGTGTTTCAGATAAAAGGGAAGCATAAAGCCATTGGCATGTGAAATCCAATCATACCCTGGTACACAGAGAGCAGAACATGCATGTAAATGACTTAGTCATGAAACGCTTACAACAGGAATCAGATGCTCTGGCTCACAGCAGAGACAAATCTTTCAGACAACATTTAGTTGGTGCAGACCATCAGTTCTCAAAGACCAAGATTTTCAGAACAACACTGAACCAGCTGAAGCATCGGCTAAGGGAATTTTTCTAAATACACCTTGAATATACAGCTCCTGTGACATAACTAACAGCAGCCAGAGTGTTTACAGGCACTGCACTGTAAACAAGTTCCAACACTGTAAAGCGTGAAATGTATGTGTCAAGTTTATTATGCTTCTCTTGCCTCGAGCTGATTAGTGCAAATTAATATTTCACACTAATCAGCATGAGCAGTTAGCACACGATTTGGATTTACGGAATTCAGCTGATTGCATTAAAAATGTATTTAGGCTATTTTTGCATTGTGCAAAAACTGCTTCCAGTAAGGTCTTTTTTATTTTAGTTCTACAGTGTTAATATCACCCTTCAAAGAACAATATACTGTTGACATAGTAGTGGCTGTCTGGATGTAAACAAGTACTAGGTAGTGTGAAATATGGTACTGAAACTACCTAAGAAACTGACTTTTAAGGTAAGATAGTTTTTCTGGATAATCTTAATATAAAACAGTATTTTCACTTAACTGTATCAAACAACACATCTGTTTCCTGCTGTGAAGAAGAAACAAGAAAGACCACTTGCCACACTTAAGACTAAATGCAAAACCCACATCTTTACATGAGCTTTACCCAAAACAACACACCTATTGTCACAGATCCTTTCAAAAACTGAACAAAGCCTCATGCAGATGTCCCCATCAATTTTTGGGACTTATAACCCAGTATCATTTCTGGGAAATTTATTAAGGAAGTTCTCGCTGACTTCTGTGGAAGCTGGCTCAGGTGCAGCATTTTCAGAACTTAATTTAGCTCATAGGTCTTGCAGTTGTCTGGAAAATCTTTGCAACATTGATTTCAAACACCGATTGGATGGCACAGGGACTGTTTGATCAATTTTTTAGATACTGTATTGGATTTCCAACAGGAAGACATCTGAGTACTTTTCACTAATTAAAAACACACAAACACATGCACATTCAAACACGAACATTATTCCAAAATAGGAATTTATTTTTGCAAATTAAGCTTAACATTTATTTGGACCAGTCCCACATCATGACTACAGCAAAGTATGTCTGTATACTAAGAGGATATATTGTCTTCTGTAGAAGGTCTGACAAGCAGTGACTCTGTGTTTTACCTGGCGTCAGACGCCAAAGCTGTTTAATGCCTTCATTGACATCTATTTGAACTTCTTGAGACCATTGGATTAAATCTGGATTCATAATGACATAATGTCCCAGTTTTAGCCAATAACTGGGTGACAGATGCTCTCTGTTCTCCCTCCACTATAAGATAAGAAGGGGAATGAAGGAGGGAGACTTCAGAATAAGTTTAATGAAATAACAAACACCAATAGTAAGAATGATCACGATGAATTACAGACAAATGTATACAAATATGTAAATACATAACCCATGCTCCTCAGTTGTTAATTACTTCCCAATCAGAAAAGTCCCAAACTGGTCTTGGCAGCAGATAGGGGTGTCTGAGACCAAGGTTCTGGTGACAGTCTGCAACAGCCTTGGAGCAGCTGCCCCAGTCCTACTCAGTGAGGCAGGAGAAGCCAACCTGTCTCAATGAACAATGTTCTTCTCCAGCAAGAAAATAGGATGCAGGAACATGAACAGCATACACAGTAATGACAAACAAGCAGACCACAACTAATCCAGCACACTAGCCATTGAAACCAGGAGAACCATTTTATAGTGAACACCATGGGAAGGAGTGCTGTGATTTGTCCACTTGGGTCACCTGACCCATCCTCTTCTCCCCATAGGCACAAGTGCTCCCCAGCCCTCCCTGCCCCCACTGTAACTGCCACATCAACAGGTTGCTGGTGGGGGCCTGGGAGGTCTCAGGTTAGTACAGCTACAGGAGAATTTTATTCTGGTCCTCTTAAACCATGACACATAACCAAGAACAGAAACTCAGTGTCAGTTAATGTGTTGACACAAATTCTTCCCCCAATGTTTAGAATTCTGAGTTCTGTGGTGTTTCTGAGATATCCTCAGGAAATAAAGACCTCTGAGCTTTGTCTAAGGGCATTATCTCCATAAGCCATAAAAATGTACTACGTGGGGATGTTCTTAAATCCAGCTGTGAAACCTTTCCTCTTTGATTTGGCATTTGGTTATGAGAACCAGTTATTAATATCTTCTTGCTGAAGTGCAAAAACCTCAAGGCAATAAGTGGAGGATTTATATAAAAGAACTATTGTCACTCTTTCTTGAGACAAATAAAGGATGTCTGTATTGGGCTGGTTGGATGCCAATCCAGAATCCTGCAATGCCCCTCCCCTAATGTGGATAGCTATTGTGTGTTGTGAAATGGCCCTGAGCCATCTGCATCTCAGTATGGGGTTTGTTTTGTACCAAAAAATCAAATAAATATATTTAATTAACTAATAGTTATGCATAATGCACTTTCTACTATTATCATTTAAATGAGGTCTCTTCGATTTTCTTATTTGCTGATCCAAATCCACCATTGCTGTTGCATCTTATTTGCTTAGTAATACATATATAAAATTATGTAATTAGGCTTGTCAGCACAAAGAACGTGTAATGGTCTTACACATACTATAATTGCAGTCCATTTGTCAACAAATGACAACTTTAATAAGAGAAGTACTCACATCGTATGGAATGTCCACACACTCCTTTAATAAACACTGATTGAAAAATTTACTGCCACCGCAAGATGTTTTAGGACTTTAGCATGAGGAGGAGAAAAGTTCATCTGTAACTGAAAACATATGTCTAGAAGAAAGAACCCAGCTCTCCACACTGTTGAATCTTATTGCTGATTTAAATTTAGGCAAGTGTGTATAGTGAAGTATGTTAAACCTGGAAACCTGACCTCCTACGAGGCCAGCAAACTCAATTAGAACTGCTTGAATGAAGCCGTGACAGGGAGCTGTGTCTCCTCTGTATTCTCCAAGCCGAATTAATATTATTTGCACTTTTTTTGACTGCTGACATTTAAGCAGCTTTCATTCTCTTTTGAAACAGTTCTATGCTTAATGTGTGTATGCCAGTGAAAAAGAGACAAGGTGTTTTCCTGTCATGGGTTCCTCTCCATGTTTGGTGAAGCATGGGCTGCTGTGGGGAGCTTTTGAGTCCCCTTTTGGCGGAAGTTTCCTATTTTATATCTTGACATGCTGATCCAGATAGTCACAAGCTAAACTGTGGTTAAACTGGCAGGCTTGCAGGGTATCACTCTGTGCAGTAAGGCTTCCTATTTAGAAAAAATAGACTTCAAGCATTCAGCAAAGACTAGGAGAGTTAGATACCGAGCTTGCCTTGTTTTTTCCAGCAATGCAACACCCACCTTCCTTAGGTGCTTTGAAAATTCTGACATAATTTATTCATCTCTAATTTGTTTATGGAATTCTCTGTTAAAGCAGGGTAAGAATACTTTATGGAAGAAGATGAACAATAAGATTCATATGTTTCCAAATAGAAGGAAAAAGATAGCAACAAACTAAAGCTTTAATGAGAAGACAGTGAATAATTAGTCTCCAGTAAACAGCAGTGCAGCTGATGACAAGTTAATGGAATAATAGATAATAGACTTAAACTGTATGTACAAAAAGAAGCATCCCTCATATTTAACCTTAGCATAGTTAAAGTAAAATAGGTTAAATTCTATTGATTAATCAATTTTTTTATTTATTTTTTTTTTCACAAATGAGGTAAAAGAATCTCAAACCCAATATAATTCCTTATCTTTTCCTCACTTGTGTTAGTAGCTCATCTGAAGTGTTGCAGTGCTTGGGATACTCTTCATACAACTATTTGAGAATTTTCTACTTTTCAACATGTAATAACATGTCCTTTGGATGTTGTGAAAGCTGCACCGTGCTGTAAACCACATTCTGTATTTATCCATCCCCATGTAATTTAATAAGTAAAAAAAAATAAATTGGGAAGTCCTCAGGGTCTCTTCACTGCTGTGGATGCTGGCAGACCCAGCTGGTTAATGTGGAAGGGGGCACAGGAATCTCAAAAAAAAGTCACTCTGGTTGTGGTTGTGCTATAGATGTTTATCAGGATGGTGGCCCAGAATTAATGTGATCACTCCCAGAGCTAAAAGCCTACTCTGCATCCTGTGTTCAGCCATTTCAACAGGATCCTGAAAGGTCAGGGTGACTAATGTATATCTCGTGTATAACAAACGGGGGTGTATGCAGCTCCCTCCCAAGTACATTTGCTGCACATACAAGTTGTACTCCTTTCCAAATGGAAACAAGGATATCATGTTTGTGCCTGGTCTTCTTGGCATCATGTGAAACAATTTAAAAGCAGATATACTTATTGGAGATGCGTTCATTTCTGCTAGCAAAATTGGAGTGTAAAATTAGGTAAATATGTGGCATACTAATGTATGTAGAACACATGAATCACACACACAAATCCCCATCTGAAAGCTTAAGAGTGATATATTCAAATCAAGCTTCAGAGCCTAGTGTCAGAGGGCTTATGCTTGCCTAAGTATTGATAGGAAGAGAAAAAGATCCCTAGACAGACATGCCAAAAAACACCTTGGCTCATCCCAACTGTCCATTTCTCATAGCAACCGAGTAACACAACACCTATAGAAAATACCCAAGCAATACTGAACCTGTGAGTTCTGATTTATTCAGCACTTCCTGAAGAAATCCTTGGAGAAATCTCTAAATTGACTTGGTATGCTGGGACATCCAAAATCACTAAACATTAAAAAAATAATGACCAAGTTGAATCATTTAAGAAAAAGCTAATACAATTGGGAAAATCCATCAGATCAGGAATATTTATTGAGAGAGAAAAAAAGCCAGATTATTAGTAAGCATGAGAATAATTTTCAGTCATTGGAATTACCTCTATCCCAAGAAAGTTAGAGAAATGTGAGTATAAATAATGTATGATGATCACCTGTATGGTATTTGAAGACTTATCTGGAGTAAAGTACCATATTCTGAAAGCAATTAATCTGAGTTAATTTGTGCTTGAAAAGTATATTTGAGCTCTCCTATTTATAGGGAACACATGGAAACTGATGAAAACCTGTCTCAGCTGTGCTCTGAAATGACAGAAATGTTTGTAAACTATGATCTTGGAAAATTTACATCTTGACTTTTGAACTCCTGGTATAACAGTTTGGTAGTTAATGACTATGGTGATAGTGCCCAAAGCATCTGCAGCTGCAACTTCAAAAAAACTGTGAAATACAAGATTACCTAAAAGAAAGAGATAATCTTGTATAAAGGAAATATTTATGTTTCATTTATATATCAGTTATCTCATTTTATTAATGCTAATTCTATCATCTTAATTCAGCTACCTATAGGTTAATCCACAGGTAGCAGTCACAGAGGAAAACTATTCACCACACCTATTTTTCATGTGTCTTTTCTGGTGATACAAATAATTTTCTTGAAATATCTGTCTCTTTCTCTGTTACCACTTCAAAATCAGTTCCTAGAATTAATTTGAATGACTGGATATTTCTCCTCCTTTCTCTCATTTTCCTGCTCTTATTTTATTTCTATGAGAAGTCTGTCTCTTTGAATTTCAATAGTATTGGTTATGACTAAGAGGATACATGAATGAAAACCATGGTCACCTCTCTGCTTATTAGTACATAGTATTTAACAGCAGTTCAATGTAAAAAAATAAAAAGCAAGCTGAGCTGAATATGTACTATGTGCAGAACATATTTTTCTGATAGCAAAACTATATTTTGAGGGCCCAATTTTTCTATTTTCTCTGTTTATTACATGCAAAGCAATTTTTATTTAAAAATGTGGAAAAGGATGAGGTGAGGATAAAAATGTACTTAAAATGAATTTATACATTGATTGGATAGTTCTGTGCAGTGAGCAGAAAGCATAGCCTCATAGCAGTAGGAAGGAACGAATATTTAATATATTTCAGGAAGTAAAGGAGAAAATGAAAGAGATGTGAAGATACCTGCTTTTTGAAAATAGCTTTAGTATGTTGTTATTAGACACATATCATTCTGGCTGTATTATTTGATGCCCTGAGAACTGCTCCCACTCTTTTTAATCCCTGCATTGCTTAGCATCTCTGACACTGTCCATTGGAAGTCTAGCTGCAAACCTTCTGTAATTATCTGAAGGAGTAAAGGCACAGATCTTGATTAGCATGAGAGGTTTAGTGTTTAATTCTGACAGCACCTGAAACTTCTGTTGACATCTGAAAATTGTCAGAATAATATGTCCCTGAAAATATGTATCTCAAGTACACTGAAAAGAACTAATGTCTTCTGATTTTTTATGAGAATAACCTCAGTCTAGAGAATAAAGAACAATTTTTTTTTTTTTGCTTTTGCCAAGTAAGTGTGATTTTCTTTTTTTTGGTTCTTTATTTATATAAAATAAAGCTGTTATACACACAATCAAGTCTATTCTACAATGTAAATATCCTTTTCACACAATAAAAGTTTCAGATTCTGATTCTATTAGGTGCAGATGTTTCTCATGCTGTGGAGGTGACTCATCTGGCTAGATGTCGACTTCCCCAGTGGAAACATCTATGTTTGAGCTAGTCACATCAGCTTCCTCCTTTGTTACTGAGAAAAATCAGGTATATTTATGCCATGATAAAAGTTAGTTAGATGTCTGTATCAAGTCAGATGACTCATGCCCTAAAATGCTTTTCCCTCACCAACTATGTTAAGAGAGATTCCAATAAAACTGCTGAAATATTGATGCCCAAGGTTAGCTTAGATGAATCATGTCCTGAATGAAGAATCTTGATTTTGTGATGTCAAGCACCTTGTGCCTTCATGCTCTGTTTCCTGTTCTTTTACTTTCCTTAAACTACTTGCTTCTCTTTTGGACCAATTCTTTAGAGGACTGAAGGTGCAATGATTTAATCCACAATCATCCTGTTTCTAAATCTTATTCCATTAAGAAACAAGTTGGTACAACAAGACAGAGGTGAGTGAACTAATGAACTACTCATGACAGCTGCAACAATCTGTCAATAAACATGACATACATTCAAGCAGAATGAATACTAAGATAAGCCTTAACAAACCCTATCACAATTTTAGATACTTCATTCCACTTCAGCAATTCATCCCACCCTGAGACAGGAGTTGCCTGGTGGAGGTATCTGTGCCTCTTTCCAACAGCTTAGGAGTGGTGAGGTGAGCCTTTTGGCCACTTACCTCAGTCTGGTGGAGGTGAAGATACCATCCTACATCTTAGTAAAGATTCTCCAGTGTAAGAATTATTTAGTTGCATAGCAAATACTGTTCAATCATTGAAAAGATCATGAAAGCTGTCATAATAAATCAGCTGTGTTGTGGGTTTTTTTTAAAGGAAACTCTATTCACACAGTAATGTTTTTTTTTTCTCTAGTGTCTTTGCAAGTGTGTAAATGAGCCAGTACCAATATCTAAAGAAGTAATTGAGAAATTTTCCAGGCAAGTGGGATTTGCAGGGGCAAACTCACACAGCATTTGTTTTTATGCACTCAATTACCTTTTACAACCGGGCCCTAAGCTCATCAGATGAAACTTCTGCTGAAGTGAAAAGTTGTACTTATTTTCAGAGGGTGCAGGATGTAATCCAGATGGTAATTAACTTGTGATTTACAGACATGATCTATAGAGCTCTCTAGAAATATGCATCAAGAAAAACCATTATGTGTGAGAATATTCCTTTATTTCAGCATGTCTAAAGGAACACATATGCTGCCTTATTCATTCTTACCAGCAAGGTCATTTCTCAAAGGACGTGGAACAAAAAAAATTGATCTACAAACAGCTCTTATAGCAGTTACTAAATGTCTAGCCTTGAAAATCACTTCTAAAAGCAGAGGATGTATTGTGTTATTGTATATTGTATTTTCATCTTTCACTACCAGAGTCAATATTTCCACTACCATCAGTCAAAGAATTGCACTGAGTCCAGCTGTCTACATTCAATTGCATAAAAGATATTCAGGTGTTACTAGGAGATCTATTATCTGTGTTTGAGCCTTTGTCTAGGAAAAAAATAGGAAAAAACCCCTTCTCAGTTAATTAGGAAATTTGATGCTAGAGGGTTTAGCAATTTAAATATGTTTCAAATGTATTTTAGGACAGATTCAGCCACCCACCAAGAAACTGCAAAACTGAGCTGAATGCACAGGCTGCCCAACTAGTAACAGTAGCCAGAACTGGATGAAGATTTGCTTGGCTGTCAAACTAGAGTAAAGGGATAGACAGGAATTAAACTGCAGTGGATATTGGCAGGGTGGGAAGCTTAAATGTGATGGAAAAAGTAAGTCAAATTGAGTGTAAAGGAGAATTTAGCAAAAGATTTACATAAAAATGTGGGGATAGAAGCCGAACGAAAGGAAGCAGATCCTTCCTGAGTGTCAGAGGAACAAGCAGATAAACTGAAGTAGAAATAGCCACTGTATCTGTGTGTGTGTGTGTGTGTGTATACACAGGTGTGTGAGGGGGGTTTCACTCTTCTAGGGAAAGAAATTTAGTGGGAAATGTTCCATAACCACAATGGGAAATGCTTTGATTTCTATTTAGAGGCAGCAAGATTCCAAGATCTAGAGAGGAGAGGTTTCACCTCCCTCTAGAGAGGACACCTCTAGTGTCCTAGGAGGTTTCAGTTTTTCCTTTAGGCTTCCCGTATTGTCCGTAGCAATAGATTCCACCTTGTAATCTGTCTGAACCACATGTATCTTTTGTTGGTCCTTTTTCCTCAAAAAATAATAAAATACTGCAGGATTTTACAGTAGGAGGAATTACAGATCACAGACTCAGGGGATGGCACAAGATGAGTCGTTACTTATCTGAGCTTCATGTTCTGCAAAAAATACAGCTCTCTTTAAAGGAGAGAAGATTGTTTTCAGACAATTTTGACTATTAAATATTTGGGGTTTTATCTAAAAACTGTTGATGTGGGGCATTAAAAAAAAAAAAAAGCACTAAAGATTTTCTATGAAGGCTCAAAAATGAAACAAAACATTCCTATTCTTTCCACATTTCTAACATCAGGCACACTAGCAAGAAAAAGAAGCCTTCATCAGCAAATTGGCTGGGTTTGTGAGCACTGGCCCTGACCCTAGTTGCAGGACCTGATGCAGCCATTTGGAGAATGTGTGCTATTCCAAGGAAACTATGGGTGACAATTCTGCTATCCCTTCTGACTTTATTACAAAGACTCCTGGCATTTTAGATTTTGTTTATTGACCAAGCAACTGCAACAAGGGAGACATATCAGAATATACCATTTTCATTTGGTGCCTTAATGGCACTTGAAAAAAAGCTGGAAGGAGTGAAACAGCAAGGAAGAATCTGAATGCAAAGAAGTCCAAAACTTATTATGTAAAATCTTTTAATTTTTATGTCAATCTTCTGATGCTAGGGTTCTCATTTTTGAATGCTTTGAATTATCAAGGAGGATTATTCCTCTCTGTTTAACTTTAATAACTGGAGAATATTAAAATGTTATTACAGCTCAGTTTCCAACAATACATTTGATTGAAAGCAAGAGGTGGGGCACTGAAGCTGGAATCCATCTCACGTGGGAGCGGGGTGCACTCTGGCTTGCTCTGTTCTTGACAACATTCTCGCTTTCGTAACATGGATATCACAGCATGAACTGGGGGGAAAGATGAGCTCACCTCATCTCATAGCCACAAGTTTGAAAGCTATGGGAGTTGCCACCAGGCAGAGCTGCATGATCCCCCTTCCCTCTCCTTCCCATGGGGACCGCCCCAGCTCATGTGCTTGCTGCTGGAACCCTTGCCTCCCTTCCTGCAAACAAATCCAAGGCTATTACACCAAATTTGAGTTAAACCTGAAGACCTGTTATACCATGTGTGTTGAGCATGGCCCTGTCCTCCCCCATGTCCACGTTGGGGGAGTCCCAAGTTGTGCACGATGCTGCCATCAAATCTGCTCCACAAGTCCCTTGCTTCCAGCCATGAAGTGTCTCATCTCATGTGCTCTGACCCAGCCCAATTTTCCTCAAACTTCACTACAAAAGGATGAACCTAAATAACAAGTTTCACTGTTAATTGTATTTCTAGATGTGGAGCTGCAACTTTAGGGGACATGAATTTTAAAAGAGGTGTCACATTCACTTCAAAAACTAGTGGGATATAGAGACTGACTTGTAAAGGTATTTGGATATATAAAGACACAAGGTGAGATCCAGAATTAATCACATTTAAATCCTATGGAAAGCAAAGTGAACTGGGTACTCAGGCATTTCTAAAATTCAACTGCTTCATCAGGACTGTCATCATTTTTGTTTTCTATAACACCTTTGAGGAATAGTAAATACTCGTTTCTCTGCCCTTCCTCTCCCAAATTTCTTCTAAATCAACAAAGAATCATTACTTAATTGTAGGCTATTATTTATGTTGTGCTGTTGACTAGTGGCGAGTTGTACAAAATATAATAGATGATCTGTCTTTAGATGAAAAATGAAAAATAAAGGGTTTTTTTTTGTTTGTGTTTGGTTTGGTTTGGTTTGGTTGGGGTTTTTTTGGTTTTTTGGTGGTTGTTTTTTTTTTTTTTAGTGTAGCATAAAGAGCTCTACTGGGTGAGGCAGTGGCCAGAAGAATATTTGAGTCTGTAAAGTTGAAGACAGTAATTTTCTGTCTGGTGGGTTGAGTGACTGCAACACACATCACTGTGTGGTTGAGCATATTTCTGGGTTACAGCAGATGGCAGAAGATAAAATGTAAATATGTTTAAATCATTGGGAGTTTCCCCCCCTCCAATCATTATGTTATTGTATTTCCAGTCTTTCAAAAACAACTTACCTTTTCTAAGGTCCTGTTAACTAACAACCTACATCACATCATCATGCAAATAGAAGAGAAGACAGCTGTTTGAGTCACAAAAGATAAATATCTCCTGAAACAGCTATTGTTTTGAGTTCCTGAGTCTACTAAATAGATATTTTCATTGCAAATAAATGATGTAACCCAAAGTGAATCCAACAATACACTGGCAAAGTAACTTGTATGGTTTTCACAGGAGAATAGTCAATCTGTGCAAACAAACTGCCATCTGCAAACAGCAACATAAATGGCAAGTGTACATCTGATGTGCCTGTTCAACAGATCTGATCCTTCAGGGTGCTGTGTGCCCTTATCTTCTTTTGATAGTCCTACAGGACGATATTTTCAAAGCATCTAGTTTCACAATGAGACTAAGGAGCTTAGGATAATTTCCAAATGGGACAATTTTTTAAGGTCACATAGGTGTTTTACTGGAATCAAGCGCCTAGACTCCCTTCAAAAAAAAAAAAAAAAAAAAAAAGAAATCTGCTAGTTTTTCACTGCCAAATTCAGAGCATTAATCAAAAGCAAACAAATCCACTTTTCAAGTTAAAAATAGCACTGCTCTTTAACTGAACATAACGTTTTGTAAAAGAAAAATCTTAAACACTTTCACTTTAAACTTCCAGGACACAAAAAACACTTGTAAAAATTCTTTTGGTTTACAAGGAGCTTGCATTACACAAAATGGATAAAAAATAGATTAGAAATTAAACATTTATGACCTAAGGAACTGCTGAGCAGACTTTGCTCTGAAACACACATGTAACAATAAAACACAGACTCCCAAAATCTGAATTTGCCTGTTGTGCTTGCTTAATTACTGTACATGCTAACTTTTTAGTCTCTGATACGGTAATGGTGCAGTTGTAGAAAATATTATTCCCTTGAGAATTTTCATATATATTTTCTAGAGGGTAACATTCCCCTCTGGACTTACATACATAACTGCCAGTACCACTAATGGAAGTTATGTGCTCCATTGAAAGGGAGAGTGCACCCTTGAGTATGTAACTAAATCAACAAACCCCCCTATATTACAATAAAGCTAAAGGTAGGACATCATCAACCAGAGCAAAATATTCTGAGGTAAAGAGTGAGCACAATTTCAGCCTTACTGTATGTATTAATGATGATATTATCTTCTGTCAGGGGACTCAGACTACTCTTTATACATCTAAGTTATAGAGCTAAAGCACAATGGAATGAAATGATGGTGTTACTGAGTGTATTAAAGCTGTTTCACTTTTACCTTTATCTTCACTTGCTGATGTGGAGTGTGTCAGATTCACAACACAATTATATTACTGCAACTTTCATCCTGTTTCTAATTTACGCTTTGCTCTATCAAATTGATTTTACACCTATGATCAGGCCATTTTTACAGTGCTGGAGTAACAAAGTGAAAATGAGAATTAGGCTCTCTTAGCAACACGTTTTGCCTTCAGATATATTGAACCTGTGTAACTGAAAGCTTAACTGGAGCCATTTGGTCTTTCTTCTGTATTCTTTTAAGAAGAATTACAAATTCAAATTAGGATGTGGTCCCTTTCCTAATATTAATTTCAGGTATTCTTTTTCAATACCACAATTAATTTTTTACTCTATAAAATAAATTCTGATTTAATGAATTGCTCCTAAGTTGGCTTTTAATCCCCTTATTCATATTAACAGCTCTTACTGAGCCATTACCTTCTTGCTTCTGAGTTATACAGTTTAGTGCATCTAGATGTTTTGCATGGAAAACATACATGGATCACGATGCTATCCATACACATGTAAAAACAAACATTCCATATCTTTCTGTGTGGGCTATAAATTTGAGTTTAAGATAGATATCTAATTAGGTACTCGTTCTAGTAGCTATGTTTTTAAGCAATGCTTGTAGCAGCAGGCAATTGAAGGAAAATATGTAAATAGAAACAGGATTTTAAAAACTCCTGAGGGAACAAACACATTACTGGGATATTGGGTATACACTTTCTAAGTGACTTTTGGTAGAGCAATATATCCCACTAAAGTACTGAATGAAGCACAAATGAAATGTCATAAAATGCATCTATATGAACAACACTTTTGCATTAAGCCATAGTTAATAAGATTACAAAGATCATCATTCTTTTGTTATTTAGTATAGATTTCCTAATTCCAAAACACCTTATGATTTATTATAAAGACTATGATTAGATTAGACCAAACAAATCAATATACCTTTAATTAGTGGCTTAGCTGCTGCCTCACTATGCTCTATGCTAACCAAAGCAAAACTCAATGAGTTTAAGATCTCAGGGTTCTGTAACCATGTTCTCTAACAGAGGGTGGTTTTTTTCACAGAAAGAAAAAATGTTCTCTAACACTGTCACTCAATCTTTCTTCTCCATATCCAAAGGAAGCCACTATTCAACAAGAAAAAAAAACAACAAAAAACAACAAACCAGTTTCTTCAAAAATGCATGAGCTACTGTGTACTTTAAAAGTAAAGATTATTAACTTTTATGTCCCATCCAATAGCTCTGGACATGCAATTGTATTTCAGCAAAGTGCTAGCCTGTAGAACTGCACATTGGATAATATTTCATATTAATTAGCACTGCAGCCTTCTAGCCTGTTTCTAGAGATGTCATTGTATGATTGGATACCACTGAGTTACCTAATCAATGAAACAAAAATTACTAACACAGAACAATTAATGGTGACTAATCAGTCATGTTAAATTAGGAAAAGAGGAATGGTCTTGGTTAACTCTGTGTGTCCAGACAGTTGCTGAACTCAAGCATCTATATTTTCCAATCAACAGAAAGGTTACGGACAGGTACTTTTCTAAATGAATATAACTAATGCTGACAATTTTCTAATTTCATAATTTTCCTCCCAAACTAATAAATATTATTGTGATATTAAGGAATTCTGGAAAATGGTGTCAGGAAAAAAAAAACCCACGGGAATGCACATTTTTAATAATGAACAATGTACATGTGAATATTTGTACAGAAAACATACTTTTTAAATGCATAAAGCTGAGGTTGGTAATAGGAGGTCACATGGAGCTCTGGGAGTACAGAGGTCCCCCAGAAAGAGATGTGGTGGCTACTTGGTTATTTTGTGATAACGCTCTTTCCTTTAGACTTGCAGAAGCTGTTTAATTTGCTTATTAATAGAGAGGAGTTAATCTGCCACCAAGATGTGCACCCTTCAGTCAAATAACTACAAACGCGTGTGTTTGTATTTTCTCTCCCTGTAATGTGGGATAGACAGATGATTCTCCTATTAAAAAAAAATAATGATGAGATTAAAACTGTGCCCACACCACAGCCATAAAACATTGCCAGTGTCTGCAGAGAGATGCTTTGACGAGACAAAGAGAGCAGGAGGATGTGTTCAGAGGTTACCCATTTTCAAAAGTTTTTCTCCTGCCTTATCTTCCACAACCAAGTATCTCCTGTCCCTGATCCATATAAATTAGGGGATCATTGCACCTCATTATATCGTCAAAAAAGTTGCAGAGTGTGGCAAAATCCGTCTCCTGTAGCTATTTTCCTCCTCTTGTGTGTCCTGAGGAATTATAGGAGTCTAAAAAATGGTCACAAACAATGACTTTTAAATGAATTTTTGAGATGCTAAAAGCCTTGCTCAGTTGTGAGTGTTTTGCTGTTTCCTTGCTCTTTGGCTAGTGTTCAGTTCCTTGCCTGAGGAGCTATGCAATGCAAAATTTTGTACCCTCTCCTGTCTAGTTCTCAGTTTGATCTCTGATTCCGCTATTTCTTTTAAATTCCTTCACACAAGCACTTCTCAATCTCATGTGTATGTTTAAGCTTCTCTCTTTAGATTCAGGAAATTAAGTATCAAAAATTCCTTTTCAAATCTTAATAATTCCTAACTCATCGCTGCTCACATTTTTAGGTGAAATAAGATACGTATGTTTTTCACAAAATAATTGACAAGACATTTTGACCAACCCTAAATAATCTCTTTTAGCTTTGCATAAACAAAATGATACTCAAAGCACTCAAAATCTGATTTGGAACAAAATTCAAAATTCTTTTTAAGGTCATCCAATGACTCGTTTGTTGTGCGTATCATTTCAAAAGGATAAAGTTTTCTGTGTCATAAAGACTGGTGAAATGTCTTCATTAAAAAAGACTTTATTATAAAGTAGTCTTCCACTATAGTAGGAATGGTAAAATGGTATAGAATTTATAATGTGAAAAAAGGTCACCCCCTTCTAGTTTACAGTATGCCTTCTTTCCCCTTTGAACAAGAGGGAAAAAGGTTAGAAAGCACAACTTTTCCTTTTCTTTATTCTTGCCATATTTTCTCTCTCCCCTTCCTCCAATCTCTATCCCCTTTCCCCCTGGTCTGAAGAAGTGTAAGAAAAACAAACAAACAAGTAAAGAAAAACAAACCCAAAACTATGTAGAACTAAGATTTTCTGAGATTTTTGCTTTTTTAAATTAGGAAAGAAAATATTGTGAAACACTTCAAAAATATGTATTTTCTTCTAAAATGCATTGGAAAGTATAGTTGGTTTTGACAGTTATACCTAATCCCTGGTTTAACTGAAATTAGGCTGGCTCCATCTTCTTTTCACCCTCCCACTAGGTATTTATACACATGAATAAGATCTCCCTGAGCTTTCTGCAAGCTGAACAGTTCCAGCTCCCTCAGTCTCTCCTCATATAAAAGATACTCTGAATCTTTTAAACATCTTTGAGGCCCTTCACTGGGCTCACCCACCTTGTCCTGTTCTCTCTAGTACCAGGGAACCCAGCATGGGACCAAGCACTCCAGAGCAGACCAAGTTGCTCCCTCGTGCAACAAGCAACTCCCCCTCTTCACTTTCCGAGCCTCTCCTCCCTAGAGGAGCTCTAGCCCTTCAGTGCTCAGCTGTGTGGGCTGTCCCACCACATCTCTCTGATCCCAGTGGCACTGTAGCCTTGCAACTACACACAGATCTTTAATTCTTTCGGTTTGTTCCCATGCTGCATTGTACAGGCACTCCAGAGAGACTCCCAGGAATGCTGCTTTCCCAGAAAATGTGTGAGATCTACCCCCATTATGCTGTGCTCTTGGCACGTCTTTACTTGTGTGCATGCACTTGGAGTGATCCATCTTCTGGCCTTCAAGGAGAGCAAGTGGAAGGTCTCTGGCCAGCCTCTCCTAATTTAACACTGCGTGTACCGTTAAGAGCAGCTAATGGAAATCAGTCCTCCTCTCTTCCTCCCAGAGCACAGACGACTGTTATTTTTCTTTTGGTGTAAACACAGCTGTTTAACTTATACAATATACCAACCTGGCCAGAGGACATTGACTAGTGTGTTATTGCATCCTCTCTTCAGCTTGATGCTTAATTTAAAATGCATACATGCACACTTGTGTGTGTATATATTTATGTAGGAGAATAAACAACCAGAAAGCCATGATGCCATTTCTCACACAGACTGAACACCAAATTATCTCCTCCATAACTGGACCCATTCCAACTCAGGAACACTCCATGCTTTTTATCTTTATTTCCAGACCACAGCCTGCTGTGCTAATAATGGAATTCAGCAATTGGTATGGCTTTTACTCAGTCAGTCTATGCATTCATCTGCTTATCACCTCTGAAATCAAAAGTGATTTTTTTTCCTAGGTGTGGTGCTCCTGACAGAGAAATTTTTGTTTTAGGATCAGACAGCCTGCTCCAAATTTCATGTACTAGGGAAACAGAGCAAAGGGTCAGTGTTACCAGGCAAGATCCCAGGGTCACCTAAAAGCCTCTCCTGAGGCAGGTCAATGTGACAGGCAGCTCAAAGGACAGCCTGATATTATTTTCCACATAACCATAAAGGTCAGCAGCCTTTAAAATACTACAGCTAGAGGTAGCATCCCTGGAACAGTCTGCTGGAGAGCTGTTGCCTTACATTGATCAGCAGGCAAACAGAGATCATTACACACAAATGAGGTAGGAACTTGAGCAGGAGAGAGATATGTGTATCTTCTTTGCTTACATATTAACCTTGCAAATTACAATTTAACTTACATGCTAACCTATTATTATATAAAGACTTGTAAGTTCCAGTTCAGAGAAACTCTCCAGCCAGGAACACTAAAACTGCTTTTGAATAGCCTCACTATAATTACTAGAAATGAGAGCTACTTGGCCTTAAAGAATATCAGGTGAATGTGAATAGCCTGTATGAGGTTTCAAAGGCAGTGCACACACATCTATCTCTCTTCATTGGCTGTGTCTGCATTAGTGTCTATGCTTGGATCAGGACTGAGATGCTAAAGTAAACCTTCCTGTTATTGCCCAGTATGTTTTGGTTCACACTGCTGCACTCTTAGAGCTCACAAACTGGATGTTCAAATGGAACTGAAGCTTTTCTCTATTAGCAAGTAGTGCAGTCAAACAAGAATGGACCCCCAGAGCAAACCAGCTGGTGCTGCAGTCCTGATGCTCAGTCTCTGTAGGTGTCAGGAGTTTTACTGTGTGCTTTCTCTGCTCCACAGGCTGGGCAGTCATGAGCAGGTATTAGCAAATACAATTTTTAAAAATGGTTTAGAGTGCTTTATCTTATTTTCTTCAGTAGGTTTTCCTGAAGGAATTCCAGTGGGAATTTCCTGAAAAGTTTTT
Source organism: Hemiprocne comata (assembly GCA_020745705.1). Taxonomy (NCBI): domain Eukaryota; kingdom Metazoa; phylum Chordata; class Aves; order Apodiformes; family Apodidae; genus Hemiprocne; species Hemiprocne comata. The sequence continues at coordinate 13,333,073 of CM036587.1, forward strand.
ATTTGATCACAAATTTAGTATTTTCCCTAATTTTTTTTCCCCTCATAAAATCATGTCTTATTTGTCAGGGAGGTAACATGACTACTTGCAATTGCTGTTGTGATCTCCCTGCAACAATGTTTTACTAAAATGTACTTTGTGCTAGGGGAAATTGTAAGATTCACTCTCCCCAGCAAAACCGACTTCCAGTTACGCTTTTGGCCAAGAAACAGATAATTCTAAATTTCAGTGCTAGTTGATAATTTGCCAAATATGTGAAAAACTACTGCTTTCCAAGGTGCCAATGCCCATAGCTCAGTGAATAAAAGAAAAGAGTCAGAAAACAAGGAATTACATTCATTGTCAATATGTAAAAAGCTAAACACCAAACTCACAAGTACTCTGGGATGGTGTTGCTTTATTTAACTTCAGTGTTTTGTTACCTCTTGCTGCATGAGGTCACCACCTTTACTAACTGCAGAAAATTAGTGGCTCAGACTGTGTTTAATGAGACAACATTGCTTAGGCAGTATCAACATGGCTCAAACTCAATAAAAGATTCTGTAGCTCTCAATTTTAACCTGGATCCACTGGGAATATTGAGCCAGCAGCCCAGGCCAGAACCCTGACACTATGTGACTAGTAGGAGGACTCAGATGTTAACCCTAAGTGTGTGTCTTGGTCATGCTGAATTGATTGGTGCAAAAGACAGACAAGCAAAAGCCATTGTTACTTCATTTGTCATAGCAGAGCACAAGTGTTTGCAAATAGCACTGCACTCCACCTCCACCTTCTGCAGGTGAGTAACAGGCAGTAAGTCAAAGGGCTGAAAAGTATTTTCATGAATTTGGTATTTCTGCCTTGAAAGAGCATCAAGGAGATTTGTCAGAATTTTAGTGGAGAGAATGGAGATGGGGCACGTGACTTGTTTGCACTTAGGCTTTTATTGGCAGTCTAGACAGGTTTGATGCATGCAAGGTTTGGTCGTGCAATTGTGGCAGTGATTATATATCCACACAGTGTTTGTGCTCCTCTGCTTAAAACATATTCTTGGAAAAGCTGACAAGTCCCCAAAGCCACAATTCCTTTCACCTTTGAGTCTGGTGTCAGTTGCAACAACACACGCAGCTCTCTTCAACCCCCTGCCTGTTCCTTGGATCACAGTCTGCCCTTTCACTCTTTATGTCAGCAGAAAAATCCCAACCTTCCTTAGATCCCAGTTCCTCATCCCAGAGGTAGTAAAATTCAGGTTTGTGTGAACAGGCACAGTTCCACAAAAATTAGGGACCACAGCTTAGTTTCTGATGCTACCCTAAGTTCCATTCAGTCATTGTGTAGATCTCATTCTTGTTTTCTCAACAGCTACAGTTCGTATTTGCAAAAAACCAGTTATTGGCCTTTCAAAGTCTTAAAAAACCTATTGTCCTTACTTTGAAGTTGTAGCTTCTTAATGTGTTTTTGATTATGGTTTATAGGCATGTTTCTGGCAGAACCTGGTCTTTCTTCTTCCATTAAACTACTACCAAATGACCCCCAAACCTTCCTATTAGCAAAAATACTCCAGTTCTGCCAGTTTCTGCCAACCTTCATGCACAAGAAAATCTGCAGAATTCTGAGTTGTTTTGCTCATGTACAATGACAAAATTTCACACAGTAGTTCTATTGACTACATTTAGATTGTTTCATACATTCATAAAATGTATTAGTAAATGCAGTTTCAAACAAACAGTGAAACACTATTACTTGAAGGTAATTGAAGGTGATGTTCTACCACAGTGTATCAAATTAATAAGGGCTTTGGAAAGAGCTAAAAAATTTGCCAGGGCAATGCATTCAAATGCACTTCATTACATCAGCTGAGAAGTATTTCTGCCTTGTAAGCTGAACAGCAGAAACATGAGCTGTTCTGTCTCCTGAAACAAAGCCATTTCCCCTTAGCACCATTCACAACTGACCATGAAACCATGGGGTTCAACAAGACACTCGGCACCGTGTCATTCCCTACAGAGCACGAGGAAGCTGCGGTGCCGGGTGGCTATTTGCTTGCAGAGCCCCCAGACCACTCACACATGGCAAATTTGTACCTCTGGTGGAACTAAATCCCACTGAGTGGTAAATATTGACTCAGCAGTGTGGTTGCTGCTTTCTTTTTTTTTTTTTTTTGTTCACCGAACAATGCCATAGGAGATTATTAGGCTTAGCAGCTGATTTTTGCTTGTAGGATGGATCGATGACCACTGATAACAGAGTCACTTTTTTATATGCTTATTTTAGTCAACAAACTGTTGTAGCATGGCAACCAAGATCATTCAGCTGTGCTGTAAATAGGCTTTCCTTCCTCATACAAATACAGGGGTGTTTTCCTTCCTTTTCGACTACATGGGTTACATTTATTAGTCCTAGAAGTTAACTAACATATTTGCCAACACTGGGAAGTGACAGGAAGAAAAGTGATGTTTCCATTACAGAAGTTCCTCTCTTCTTTGTGCTATTCTTAGCAGTTAGCTGACATACAGTTTTACTCAGAATCCCAGCTAAGACAGCAGATATGTTATGGTGCTTCCAGTTATAAGGACTTTCTTCATAAAAGAAAGTGGCCTTCTCTTCACCTTGCTGGAGTTTCCAGTCTGATGTTAGAAAAAACATTTTTGAACAATATTGTCTCTCTTGTCCCAATGAGTAAGTTATTTGGTTGTAGTGGTTTTGCACCTGCTTTAAAGAACTCATTTCTTGGTTGGACCATCTTTAAATAGTAACATGTCAGATTAATAATAAAAAAATTCTACCTAAGACAATATGAAATGTATAAAAGTAAGCTTTTCTTTTGGAAAGTAGTTGTTCCTTGAGGACACAGAGGGTGTTTTCATGTGGCCTGTCAAATGTACCCAAGCAACACCTAAACTGTTAATGATTATAACTGGTCAGAATTTAATTTTCTGCAGAAAAAGTACATGAAAGTAAAAAAATGTTATTGAAAAGTGAAAAATAGATATTTTAATTGTAAGACAACTGATTTTTGCATTATCTATCCGGACTTTTCTTTTTGATGCAGAACAATTTTCTTATTACAGTAGATGTTTCTAAACACTGGTTAGCAGAAAAAAAGATGAGAAAAAAAAATTCACTCGTAGTTGCAAAAGATACTTCAACCTTACTCCTCAAATTATAGACCAGGAAATAATTGCAGCATTTCTTTGATGACTAATTTCTGGTAGGTTAAAGTGTCCATGAAAATGTCATTGACAATTCAGAAATACTACAAGAAGAAAAATACATTAAGTAAATTATTGGCTGTTTATGGCTTATTTTCTCAGCCTTGGTTATTACAGTTAAACGATGTAACCATTAGATGTAATAACTATTCAGGCATGAAAAGAAGTTATTCATTACAACTCACTCCATTCAGGAAAATTAAATGTAAGGATATAGCCAATGATAGCAAGATAACTTTTAAAATAGTATTTACTACAATAAAAACCACAGTCCCAGTCTAAAGAGTTTCTGTTTTCTAACAGGTAGAACACCAAATATTAGATGGCAAAGACCCAGTATAAGTAAATGGATCAAGTAATATGCAGAAGCAGATAGCCTATATACAGTTCTAAACTAATTTCTAATTGTTTCCAGTCAGGCAGTTAAACCATTAACCTGCTGTGTTTACTGATATCTGCTTCAGTTTCCCCATTTCTCATAAAAATTACTTAATATCTTTTTTGATAGCACCCAAAGAGATGGGTCAAGCACTCTGAACTGCTTTCACCCCACTGAAAACCTTTTGAGTTGTACACATAAACTAAGCTGCATGAAGACTTTTAATATTAGGAGAGGATATTTTGTTTTTACAGTTCTTGCTTTCTGGGTCCTGTATTTTATATGCAACTTTGTGCCTGAGCAGCTCTGCTGGATTTGTTCTGGTGTGGCAAGAGCAGGCTCCAGCCCACCGTGTGCTGCATGTAAGTGACTGCCAAAGGTCTGAAGCATGGTGGGGTAATACCCTGGGCAGCTGCTGGCAGGAGCTTTCCCCGTGGTTTACCTGGTAGTGACACTGCCCACCAATCACACAGAGCTGGGGGTTCTTGATGGTTGGGACTTCACCAGCACAGCTCTTATTTCCAACCAGTCCTCAAAGGAAAATGTTTAATACAGTGGAAAAAAATTTGTATTTTCATGCAAGTAAATATAAATAGAATGTGGAAAATATATGAGGAATCTGGGTTGCAATTTGAAATGGGACAGTAGTATGCTTGTTGAAGCACTGTTGTCTGCAATTTTCTCATGCTCACAGAATGAGTCAAATTCTGTCTTCATTTACTACCAGCTTGTCCCTGTGGACTAATCAGGTATGAGCATGTGTTTCTGGAAGCTGGATCTTTCTCAGATGTGCTAGGTAGGAGAGAAAAGATTAATTTTGTTGCTTGAGTCTGAAAAGAACCCAACTTTGACATTTCCAGTCTGTGTCAAAATGCAGTATAATCTCCTGATCCCTTGTCCTTCAGAGGAAATGTTGGAGGGTTGTGTTGGCAAGGGAATTACTAATATGCTTCTCTGCTCTGTTATCTCCTTTCCTCCCCTATTTTCCATATTCAGTTTGTGGAATATTTATGTTTGTTTTATGTGCAGCCTCCTTTGGCACTGTCCCAGCTGGTGTCCCTCATATCTCTGCTCTGCCATACGCTGCAGAGGAATCTGCAAAAGAAGAGTATAGCAGCTCTCAAACCAGTGGTTTCTAGGATGAGTGGATAACTCAGCTGTGGAGAAACCTCAGGTGGTCTCTATTTGAATCCTCTACTCAAAGCGGAGTCTGCCATGAGATCAGATCAGACTACTCAGGGCCTTGAAAACACTCAAGGATGGAGACTGAGCAGCCTCTCTGGGCAACCTTCTTCCTTTTCTTGACTTCTGCAATATATATTAGGACTTCTTACCAGAAGTGAGACATCCAAACTGTACCTAGCCAGGTGTTCTGAGCAATTATCTCTTGTAGGATCAGACATCAACCAGGCTGGAAGATACCTTATTTTACAAGCCCTCAGGCAATGTCTTTATTTTGCTCTCACAATAACAGCTCAATTATTCCTTCTTTCATGCTATGAGCAAGTAATCCAGCAGATACATGACAACTTTCTCCATGGATTTTTGCAAGAAAAGGAATGACTAACTTATAAACATCTGGCAAAGCAAAGCGGTGTGTAGAAGAGCTCAATCATTTGCAAGGAATGCAAAAGGTGAACTGTAATAGAGAAAACGGATAAGTAGCACTGAAACTATGCTTTTTTTCAGTTTTTTGTTTTGGTAATATGGCAAAATAACCCAGGAATTTCGTAGCTGGATCATTCACATGTCCTAAGAATAGCCAAGGTAATTCCATCTTGCTGTCTTAATCTTATTTACTAGCCTTTATTTTAATCCCCCAACTTTTTCCCACCTCTGTTTGTCTTTCCTCTCTATCCAGATTTTTGGCTGTGGAAGTTAAGAAAGAGAAGAGAGACAGATGAAAATATGTTTGAGCTCAATAGAAATAGATCGTGCAACAAAAAATAAAAATTCTCACAAATTATTTTTTCCTCTCAGAAGTGGGAGTCAATGGCAAGTCTCTTAAATAACAAGAGCTTCAAAGACCTATTTTGAGTTTTGATAAACCCAACATCATTCTTCCTGTTTGATTTCTATTTTGCACTGAAAATATGACATCCTAACAGAAGGCCAGAGGAAGATCTGGCCACTGTATATTCCTGGGTGACTATCTCTAATATCAACTGCACACTAAGTATGCTTTGAAGATTATTTTTTAATGTGAACAGTGATTTTTGAGACTTTTAAATGAGAGATGTTGAAAAAAACGTGATGCATTAGTATTAATAACATACACAGTAGAGGCACGATGCTATCAGGTGGAACCAAGAGCAAGTCCTCCCTTTGAAGGGTACCAAGCCCTGGACTGTGTGTGTATAGCTAACTGGCTATC